>JAWNLA010000094.1:1803750-3102500 GCA_035041605.1 Drosophila atroscutellata | reverse complement strand
ACCAGTTTTTTTTTTTTTTCTTTCCTTCGTTGAATGTGTGGTTTGGCCCAGTCCACAATTTGCATTGTTTTCACTTTGCGCTCATTTGCATTTAAATTAAATTCTTTTGTTTGCATTTCTGTTTTCTTAAAGTTTTCTTTTTCTTTTTCATGTTTTCTTATTAATTTATTTGCTTGGAATTTAATTGCTTTTGATGTTTGTTTATTTGCAGTTGCCAGTTTTGTTAATTGTCTTTTTACTTAGCCAAGACTCTGTTTTTTTTTTCGCTCTTATCATGAATCATTCAATTTACGCGTAGTTGAGTTGATTTTTATCTTTTGGTTTGTTATTTGTTGCGTGCTTGTGCAACTTTTTTTTAATGCTATTCTAAAGTTTATTTTACTTATGTTTCTCGTTGTTGTTGTTGTTGTGGTTGTGTAATAAGCGCAATTTATTTAAAAGGCAGAGCGCATGGCAAAAGTTTGCAAACAAAGTGGGAATTATATAGGAAATGCATAATAAATATTTATAAAAAAAATCATACACAATTGTTAACATTAAAATATATATATACGGACAATATTCACGGATGTACAAATACATATAGATGTTTTTCCCCATGTGTACAAACTGCTTTCTCATGTCGAGCTTGCTTAAGAAAGTATAAAAGTATATATAAAAGTATATATATATATATATAAATTGACTTCACACGCCGATAAGCCATACAAAGGCCAGCCTTATCAATACTCAGAAGTTTTTTGGGTTTATTTTAAAGTACACGTCTATATTGAAGCATACTCATGTCGTTAGCTGTCCAGCTGACCAGTTGTTATCTTATCAGTCAAATATTGGTATTTATGTGATTTCGTTGAATTCAAGTAGTTCGCCATTGAATCAAGACCCCTGACTTATATTTATTTATAGTCTAGTCTAGTCTAGTTTAAGTTGAGCACTATTTGATTATGCTAAACAGCTTGATGGATATCGCATCGGTGGTTCAGTGGTAGAATGCTCGCCTGCCACGCGGGCGGCCCGGGTTCGATTCCCGGCCGATGCAAAACTATATTTTCTAAATTTACGGAATATTCAATTTTATATAGCCAAAACGAAAAGTTTGATATTATTTAACATTTGGTTACTCAAATGTGTATATTTAAAAAAAAAGAAAATATTTTTTAAAGAGCTAGTTTCAAAGCAAAAGCAATATTGCACATAATTCCCCATTTTCTCGCCAACGCACATTCTATTATTATTATTATTATTATTATGGGAAAAATAGTGCTGAATAATGCAGCTGTCGAGAACTGAATGAAATATGATTTGGCCAAATAAATGCAATAAGCGCGGTTCCATTTTAGCGCCCCCAACGTAATCATAAGCCGTTAAATATTTTGGCAAAGTTTCACCACAAGCAGTTTTTTGGGCAAACAATTATTTTTGACCAAAATAATAATGCATAAAATATGGAATTTTGTTTGTGGTTACGCCAAAAGAGCCCCTCAGCAATAACAAAATCACAACGCAACAAATATGAAGTGAATTCCATATTTAAATCTGCTGTAGCCAGTTTATTACACAGTTCTAATTGGCGCCCATTGAGGTGGAAAACTTTTGCGTGGAAAATTATCCAACAAAGGCAAAAATGTTGTAAAAACGAATGAAAAATCCAGTGCCGAATGTAATAAAGAGGAGCACATAAGTGGTCCTACATACAAAACCCATATGCAATTTGAAACCAACTATAAAATTGTATATTGTCCACTTGACATATGTGGTTGTGGCCAAAAAAAATACATCACATTCTGAAGCAGCCTCATACATACATACATACATACGTATTATATATGTATTTTCATACAATAAAGTTCTTATGCGAATAGTTAATATACCCTCCCTTTAGTCGCTTTTGCCACATGGCATAACAACTGGAGTCAAGTGTTATTGTTATTATTGCCCACGTTGGCTTATCACTGGCTGCTCTCTAATTGCTTTTGGTGCGCTGACTCTCGTTCGCTTGTTCGCCCAAAGCTCTCGCAACATTTTCAGAACGCTTCAGACAAGCCCCCAGACAAAAACATTGATGTGCTCCAGCTCCAGATCCAGCTCCCACCTTCTACCTCTCCTCCTTGTCCTACACTTGCTGCTCCTTCTGCTCCTCCTGGTGTGTAACCATCATACGTCGTTGTAGAGACCCCTAAGCGATAACAAGTTATGAATGCTAACGCATGTGGGAATTTAACTGTTGCAGCCCCAAATAAAAAAAAGACAGGAAATAAAAAAAAAAAAATCTCCCAAGGGTGAAATTAATTTCA
Organism: Drosophila atroscutellata; assembly: GCA_035041605.1. NCBI lineage: Eukaryota > Metazoa > Arthropoda > Insecta > Diptera > Drosophilidae > Drosophila > Drosophila atroscutellata. The sequence goes on along the minus strand of JAWNLA010000094.1, from coordinate 3,100,206 downwards.
CGTTGTCAACAATATTTTTGCATACGCAGACAGAGACACCAAAAACAGACAACAATCACAAAAAAAAATTCAAAAGAGAGAGAGAGAGATAGAGAGATACAGAGATAAAGAGAGAGAGAGATAGAGAGATACAGAGATAAAGAGAGAGAGAGATAGAGAGACAGAGAGGGGGGGGGGGAGGTTTGTTGCTATGTTCTCTTATTTGCTTGTAGGTGGAGGTGGCATTTGCAACTTTTAATTAGAAACTCTTGTAGAGATCTCTAGGCGCTGTTGCTTGGTCTCTTGGACTTTTGGTCAGGTTTGTTAATTTGCGTAATCGTTATTTATGTTGCTGTTGGTTTGTTTTGTGGCCATTATCTCACTTTAACTGATAGTTTTATGCCCCTAGCCCAGCGCGTAATGGGTCAAGTGAGTGGCTTAACAGCGTTTCAGTGTGCGTCTCCAAAGGTTGTGTGGCAAAAGTTACACAAACTACTAAAGTTCAACGCACAATGCTTTCTTTCACTTGGAGGATGTGTGTGCATAGCAAATTATCATTGAGCGTTTACCGACAGGCGGAAAGGGAAGGGGAGGCGTGGCTGCTGTGAGAAGTATTTGAGAAGTCGCACGTTTGGAAAATGTAAAAAGTTTGAATAGGTTTTTAAGCTTTTCACTAATTAGGTTAACAAATAAGATCAAAGCAAGTTTAACTTTGGTAACGGGCATTTCTTTCTTCTTTTTTTTCTTTTTACAGTTTAAATGATACGCAAGGTTTTGGCTTTAAGAACAACTTGAGAGATTTTGAAAGTAGTACACAGTTTACTGAATGTTCAAGAAATATTAGTCCAGCAAAACAGAAGCGCCTGCCAAACGCATATGAATGCCACACAAAAAACCAAGGTTCAAAAAAGCGCCAAAATGAAAAGCTAGCTGTAACAATGTAAAGAAAACTTCCACACATACCACAGTGTGGCACAGTCTCCAAAAAAGAAGTCCACTCAATGCATGCAACACTGAAAAAAAAAAGAAAATATGAAACAAAGAATGAGAAAATAACTTGTGGCACACGGCCCTGACCATAAACTAGACGAGGAAATTCAGTGGAATGGCCGCAGAATTCGCGATGGCAAATGCCTAAAATGCAACGCACTTGTGATACTTTTTAACACAGTGTTGCATGCAGCAACAGACTCTGTCGTGATAGCCTTTAAATTTTAGAGTTGGCTCTGTTTTAATTGCGAAACTTTTGTGTTTAGCATTTTGCATATTGACAGCGCAGCAGGCAATCGAGGCAAAGGACAGTCCCCAAAGGATGCATAAGCCATAAGCTCCAAAAAGCATAAGGATGACCAAAAAAAACAAACTAGTCAGACGCTAGTTTTTCGGCACTTTATCGTTGTGTTTATGAGAGCTTCGATGCTTCTAAGCGCCGCTCTCTTTCTGTCTTTGATAAACCTCCCCAAATTTTGTTGATTCTTATTTATTTATTTTTTTGCCAAAAGTCTACTTTGGAAGTAGAAGCTGGGGGCACATCAAACAATCATTAGCATCATGAGCAGACGACAAAGTTTTGCCAGCGAAGCTATACCCAATGGGTTAGTTCACGTATATTTCGCACGTCCTGGCCCAGAGACGGGACACTCGAGCGGATCAAGAACAAAAATTAAACAAATAATTAAGCGCTATCAAGTTTATCTGGCAGATACTCTGCAGTCGCCCTTAAACAATTAATTGCAACAGAAAGTTTTCCCATTCAGTATTTATCTTATTTCAACTAAGTGATTATCTTAATCCTTTTTTCGTAATATATTAAAAAAAAATAAAATAAATTGAAATTTGATTTATTTTACAACATTTAATTTTTTTTTTTTTTTTTTTTTGTTCTTGCTCTGATACTAAGTAAATAATTTAATCAAATTTCTGACAGACATTTATTATTATTAAACAAAAAATGATAACAAGAAGTTGATAAACATTCAGTCAAGTATACCCCTTGTACTTTTCTATAGGGTATAAAAACTTGTCAAGTGCTGCCCAAAAAGTTTCCTTTTAAAATCTGTACAAAATTGATTGCTGGCTGGTCAAAGCATTTGTCACATTTCTTGACTGGACTTTTTATGAAACACTCTTAATTAATCTTGAAGCTTCAGCTGCACTTCGAAATGGATGTTGGATTTTTCTTAACTTTTCGAGGCTTTCAGCTAATTAATAGAGTAGAAATATATACACATGTGTATATATTATATATATAATATGCATAGTTATATATAAGTTTTTCTACTCTTTCAGCTTTCCATTTATTTTTTTTCCGAATATATTTGATTTTATTGTTATTATTTTATATTTTTGGATTTATTTTTTATACGCTTGAAAACTCAGATTGTTAAGCCCATTTTGCTAATTGGGTTTTATATTGTTTATCGCAGTGGTGACAATAAAATTTGCATAACTTGGCTTTATTGCATTTCATTAGCAGCAATTGGAATTGGAATCGTTATTCAAATATATAAAATGCGACGCAATTATTTATGCACATTTCGCGATTGCTGTTTGCTCTGCCATGCGATACCATATCAATGTATATAAGTATATAGCAAAAAAAAACCGTCACTAATTGTAATTTAATTAGCATGCATATAATTATATATGCTATGCATTGGCAATAATAAAAATAATACAATTTTCATTTCGTGACAATGGATAATAATTTTCCCAATTTAATTGCTAAATTATTCTGTTTATTGGGCAAACATTGAATTATAGACTTGATTAGATTGCATTTCATATATATATATATACAGTTTTTATGGTTTCAAAGATAATGAATTGTTAAACAGAAGTGGCTACAATCTGCGGTCGAAGTTTAGATATTTAAATGGTATCTATTATACTATTGTCAATCTAATTAAATGAAACTTTTTACTTTCTGAAATGTAAATCGTATTCTTGCTGTTGTATTTTGCATTTCTTTTCCATTTTATCCTTCGAACCCTTTTAATATTTAAGCCGTTCTTTACCTTTCCATTTCTTCTACATTTTTCCATTCCCTTTTCAATTGCATGACACTTTTCAGACAGGCCACAGGCCCATCTCTTAAGTTGCGCCAAAATGAATGAGAAAAACAGGACACAGCTCACTTGCATAAATCCTTATGAACATTAATAATCATTAGTTCATATATATCACATGGCTCTCATTCTAGAAAATATATACTGTAGTTCATATGTCTAAAACTGTTCCAGCAGCTGCCTCTTACCAAATCCCTTTCACCCAGTCTCTAACTCTATATTTTTTTTTTTTGGATGTTGTTACTTTGTTTCATTTGCTTTCGGCTTGTGCCATTCTTACAATTTGTCAAATTCACTCAACTGTATGACCAACAAAAGCAATGTGGAGGGCGAAATATGAGGGAGTAGTCCAAGATGAAGGCTCGGCTTAAGCCTAGACCAGTTTTTAGATGCGGGTCTACGGGTGTACGGGTCTACGGGCTACAGTTACAAACAGAAGCCGAGCAGCCGAGTAAACACAAAAAAATAAACATGAAATTGCACATTTTTCACATTTCGCACATAATTTTTGTTATTTTTTCTGCACGTTCCTTTATTTTTTCTCGACTACACTAAACAATGAAATTAGGGTCATTTTTTTTTGTATTTCTTTTTTTTTTTTTGTTGGTTTGTTTGCCCGGAAGTGTGGGTGTGTGAAATATGCGTATTGTGGTTTCTGGTCGGGCTTCCTTTGTTTGGGGAGATTGGGTGGCAAACAGCAACGACTCGCTTGTTATTCTTAACCCTTATCAAATACACTTTTTTTTTTTTTTGCACCACTGATTACAATATTATTTCACTTTTTACTCCACAAATCGTCGAGTGGAATTTATGTGCCGGAGCTTGAAGCTTTGGCCATTTTTAGTTCATCCCCCATGTGGTCTTTGTTTTTTTGTACATTCGCTTAACACAATCACAACTCAGCAAACGATTTGCAATCTTTGGAAAAGGAGAAGGGGAGGGCCATCGAAATTTGCATAAATATGTTCTGTCGGGCTAATTTCACCGAGCTTAAAACACAGAATAAATTCCCATTTAAATGTAATTTGAACATTTTCTTTGAACCTGCGAATTGCTCTGACATTTTCCGATTTTCCTGCGTCTTATCTCTGCGAGCAGCCGCACTCCCCCTCCCCCCAATGGGCCACAAGTGCACTTATTTATGTCAAACTTTCAGTAAAAGTTTTTACGCTTGCCGCTGTGAAGAGGCACCTGGCGCAAAGGATTTCTCAACTCGTTCAACTCGACTGTTTCTCTTTTTGCTCCTCATCATCGGTTAATTAATACCAGCAGAACACAGTTCGGTGCTACAACTGAGCTGGATAGATATGGCAAATACATATCATTGGATATATATTTTTTGGGAATTGTCAGTGGAACTGGTTACAACTTTCAGTTTGCATTTTGTTTGTGGCGGCACGCTAAAAGTTTCTTTACTTTTTCTTCGATTGGTTGCACTAGAGTGAGAAAGACGAGAGCTTTCCAAAGTGTTTGGTTTCACTCAGGAATTCTTATTTCGTATTATCACAGATTTGGTTAAGGTTAATTGAACTATTTCAGATAGATAGAATACAATTTCCAGCACCCATTATCCCTAGTTGCTGAATTCTGCGTCCGTAATCTATTCAAAACTAGGATAATCAGCGAGCCAAAGTGCCAGTTAGGAGCTCAAAACAGACTAACTTAGACTAGTTAATCAGAGTTATGTAAGAGAAAACATCAATAATATTTATCAGAGCTTTAATAAATACTTGAACGCCAAAGGCATATTTTGTTACAATCTTAACTAAAATATTTCCATTTGCATATTTCAACAGCTTGTATATCGACACTGTGTGGCCATTTGCAGCTTATTTCAAGTGATAATCGATATGTTTATTGCGCATAAGCTAGCATAAAACGCAGCTGATAATTGAGTTGCGCTACCATAAATGTCGCAAGTTAATGATTCAAATGAATTCCCCTAAGCAGCCACCCAGACAGAGCGAAAGAGGGAGAGTTTCTTGCCATAACACAAACAAAAATCATATGAATAAACAAACAAACAAACATTTCAATACCAAAGACAAACAGAGGCATACAGTTGTCGCCCTCTACCCAAATGAAAAATCTCAGAGAACAACAACAACAGCAAAATTGTTAAGTAAATAGATGGACAAAAGAAAATTACCGCCCTCCAGGCAGCATTTAAAATCTCACAGTCAGTGCAACAATTTAATAAATGGGCGCAGCATTCTAGCAGAGGGGTGATTACAATTGCCTCGCTGGCTGACTAACTGTTTGTGGGAGGCTGCTGTTGGGGAGCAGATGCTGCTGTTGCTGTAGCTGCTGCCAGAGACAAGTCCATGTTGGCATGTGAGCAACATTAACGTTGCGACACAGCCCGTTGAATGGCAGGCAAACTGCAGTTGCCATGCGGCATGAATGAAACAAATACTCCAGCGGGGCAACTAGCAAACAAAAAAGTAGTTACGACTTTTGAAGATTTTGATTTTGAATGTGCTTCCACAAGTATGCCTCTTGAGGCATGCACCCTCTATTGAAAAGTAAAAACTTAATATTGCCAGTATATGTTGATTAGAGTTTGAACTTATATTAGCCTTAATTATTAGTATTACTTTTTAAACACTGAATCTGAAGCTGTGCAAATGAATGTAACAGTCAGAAGGAAGATTCCATAAAGTATATATATTCTTGATCAGCATCAGTAGCAGCGTCGATCTTTAGGAACAAGCCGATCCCTGAGACTCTCAGAGCTAGAGATTCAATGTTCAATTTCGTGGTTTTTACCTGTTTTTACGACAGTTTGCTTTCACAATTTTTAACAAATTTGCACTTTGTTCTTTGCACTTTTTATTAGCTTTTGTATCTACCTCTCTCTCTCCCTCTTGGTCACCCTCTCTCTATCTCTCTGTCTCTCTCAGCTGCAATTTGATCAGCTTGCTCTCGTACATATTCGTTTAGACACTGGTGTGAGGCTTTGACGTCATCATAAAAAATCGCCCACAGTGCGTACTACTCACAGTTTCTAGCACACACACGCACACACACATCGGCACACATATGCCCAGCTGGTTGAGTAAACAGCTGCAGCAGCCGCAACAGCAACAGCATCAGCATCATCATCATCAGCAACAGCAGCAACAGCAGCAACATGAGCTGTTGCCCATCACCAGCAACATGATTACAAACAAGCGCTTGGCATTGCGGCGACAGAGGCTGCTGCTGAGGCTATGCACCCGAAACACACACACGCACACACCAACACATTTGCAACCGCCACTTGTCTGACTGACATTAATAAATCGCTTTTATAGCATCAGCTCAGACTGCACTGTCTGCAACTGAACTAGCTACATTTCCACTATCCTTTACTCTCTCCCTCGCACTCCCTCTCTCTCTCTCTGTCTCTCTCTCTCTGTCTCTCTCTCTCTGTCTCTCTCTCTCTGTCTCTCTCGCTCGCTATAACATGTGCATTTGTTGTCGTCCGCTGTGTTTGTTCTAAGCTGAAGCCTTCACATCGGCTGCGCTTTATTAAATCCCCATCACTGCTGGCGCCTGAACGCACAGTTCAATGGATTCGCTCTCTCAATCAAACCCCGTCTCGGGTTTTTTCTTCTCTTTTCTAAAAAAAAACGCACGCAACCATTTTTTGTTTTTGTTTTTATTTTTATGTTTTTTTTCTGTTTTGTTTTGTTTTGTTTACTACACACACAAGCAACATTTTTGGAGGTCGGATTTTCAACAGTGGCGCACCATAAAACTGATGACACCACCAAAGGAAATGATCATTAGAAAAAATTTTAGAACAGCCGCAGATTGTGATACGATGCCTGGCATGAAGATATTAATGGATTAGGTTTCCTTTTTTTCCATTTGTTTTCTTTATGTGTGGGCTGCTCCTCTCAGTTGCAGTTGGACAACGATTTGGTTCCTTTTCGTATACAAAATGATAAGCTGTGCTTACACTTGTCCCATTTCAATGGAAGTTATTTATAACAATAATAAAAGATTTATTCTCATTTGGCATTTTCAATTTTCTTCAGTGCATTTTCTTTAGAATATCTTTTAGGTTTTGGCTAACAAAAAGATTAAAAACAATGGAATTATTTCATTTAAATTTATTTTTGGATTTTAGTAACACTCCAACATGCTCAATTCCCACTTCTTCGTACTACTCACAAACTGATAACTGTATATAATACCACTCAGAAAATTGTTTCTTCGCTTTCAATTTTAAAAAGTTAAGTGGCATTTATTTCGCGTGTTGTTTTCCAATGAATTGTGTGCGTATCTTATCTCTCTAGAGCAAATGACATACAGCCAGCACAAACGGCATTATCAGACACTGTATCATCCATCAAGCGGCTTCTATTAATATTAAATATAATAATATGCAAATAGCATGCAACAACAAACACATTATAAAGTTCCAGTTGCGTTGCTCAGTGCTCACGACACTGAGCGACAACCGCAAGCTGACTATGTGAATATATATAAACACACATATATTCAAATATATATATATGCATGTACATATATATTCACACACACACACAGAGAGATTTACACACTGCCAAGACACAAGACTAGATCTTTAAGACACACTTGGGATTTTCGGTTTTCATTAATCTCGGCGGCGACGCCTTATTGTGTGGCATATATTAAATTGGGAATAGGCATTACCATTTAAATTTGTTTTCAATTTTGTCAACCAAGAATTATTATGTAGATACGTATAAAATTATGGAGAGGATGGGCAACAGCCAAGTCTGCCACCTTCAGAGACAACAAACTGTCATCCGTGCTTATTATGCAAATCATTTCAAAAGGGTTTTCAGTTTGAGGCAGGCCCTTCTAAATACATAAATCTGCCATTGTTATCGATTTGGGTTAACAATTGTTATTCTTGTTGCCGTCGTGTTCTTGGGCTTAAACGGTTGCTTAGTAATTGTCAAGGGTTTGTATGAAATGCGATATAACAATGTATTCAGTTTTCCCAATGCAGTAGAGAGAAGATCTCAACTATCGAGCGATTTAAGGAAAGGAAGAGTTGGGAAGTCGCTTTTTGCATGAATATAAATAGAAGCAAATATTTTATTTGTACTAGTTTGCATGAAAAGTATATTAATATAATATTAATTCATTTTTCCAGTAATTCAAAAGATTTGTTCCAAAAACTCTTAATTCGGCTAAACTTCCGATGATTGAATAAATATTGAGACAGCTGCGAAATGCCATCGAGAGCGCTTCTTTTTGACAATCGTCTCTTGCAGTCGATATGTCTTTAAATTATATAGTCTGAATATGTGTATGTGTATGTGTATGTACATATACGTTCCACAACAGCTGTGGCGTTTCCAACTCAGCTGACTCACCGCATTTTGTTGTCTGTGTTCACACGTTTTTTGTTTGAAATTGAAATTCGACGAGCGCTTCTTGTGTTAATGAAATGAATCAAATACCAAACAAAATGTATATATATGCACATTTCGACGACAATTGGCAATGCGATATATATAAATACATATATATACATATAAATATATATATTTGTATATGTACACATAAATAACCAAAGAAAATCTGTGTCAAGTTCATTCTTGCAATTTTCGATCACTATCAAAATTCAAAGTGTGCTTAAATTATATTTGTTCGTAGAGATTTCGTTATTTATTCAGCTGATTCTTTTCGGACTCTTGTATTCTTGTGTTCAAAACCTCAAAAAAAAACGAAATAAAAATAAATAAATATTTGTTGTTGAAGGCGCGTGAATGAAGTAGAATCAACAGAACGTACGAACCTGCAAACACAATTGGATACTGAACAAATAAAGGTTAATTGTTTGACTAATATTTTTGTTTAAGTTAAGAAAAATAAATATTTGCATAGCCTTGCAGAGTGTTTTATAATTTTATCGTGATGTTTTAAGCTCATTGCAGTAGATGTCTTCGATCTCAAAAGATCGTCAACACATCAACAATGCTTATGCTTATGCTTATCTTATTGAAATCTTGCATATATCCGACTGCAGGCGATCGCTCCAAAGATCTTCCATGAAAATCTTTTTATTTTTTGATATGGTATCCGATCGAAACGTTCTCATTACGACACCCAATCATTAAGATATCGGAATCGGAAGATGAGTTCTTTTTTTTAATCTGATTCTCAACTAGAACGAAAATCGTTAAATATCTATAAGGATTTTTAAATTTATAGCGACATTCTTGACTCATCTTGACTCCAGCTTTCAATCGTAAACACTTATAGAGAAACGCATCTTCAAATATAAGAGTCTTACCACAAAAAGCTTTACAAACGTTTTTGCACAAAACCTCATTAGCCACTATCCGTTGACCATACCAATCTTTATCCGTTAACCCCAGGCCTCTTCCTAGTGAGAAACCAAGAAAGAGAAAATCAAATTGCATTTGAAAAAGCAATTACGAATTTGGTCCATTGTGCCAAATTTGACAGCAGTTGCCAAAGAACATTGCTTAAAGTCATTGCTCGAAACTAATCAGCAGGAGGGCAAGCAGCTGGAATTGCATTGTTATGTGTACGACAATTGAAAAGTGTTGCAGTGGTGCATCAGTGCACCTGACGGTAAAAGGGTAAAATCAATTAAAACGTGTGTGAAAAGGATGTCTGCGGCAGGGGGGGAGGTGAAGCAATAAGCTTACAACAGCAACAACACAAAAACTTGAACTGCTGAAAAGGCCAGAATGAAATTGAGGCTAGCAAAAACGAAGCACATGTCAAGGCACATTATGCGTGGTCTGGCACCAGATAGTTGGAATGCATTTGCTGCACGTTGCAGCTTTTGCTGCCGCTGCTGTAGCTGTTGCACCAACACGTCAGCAGCACGTGCTTCCAGTAGGTGAGTGACCAGACCAGACATCAGCTTATATAAAGAAGGCATAAAATGCTTAACGGTCTAAGCAACAACAGAACAGAACACAGCAGCCGCATACAAACTTGCAACGGTAGCCACAGTTATTGTTGCCACATATTCAAGAATGCGCACTGTTGGCAAAAATGGGCAGTGGGCAAGTTGTGTGCAACTGATAAATACAGCTGAAAGGAAACTACTATACCAAGCAAGCACTGAGAGAATTTTTAAGAAAATTGCGAATAAATATATTTGAAGACAAGAAATAAATGTTGGTAAAAAATCAACATAAAAAAATAAATAGAAATTTGAATATCAAAAATGTTGAATAAAAACTTGGCAAATAAATCAAGCTAAAAAATTTATATCTGTATGCAAATATATTCTAAAGTACGTTTACATTTACATAAACAACCTAAAGCTTTTAGTATTTTTCGCAGTGCATTAACATAATTTGTCTGCACATAAATTGGCCCTAAGGCCTAAAGGCCATAATAACCTTTTGCTTAATGTTCTTCAAACTGTATTTAATTGCCAAGTCTTTCGAGTACTTTGGCTTTAATGACGCTTCAATCGTTTGCATCATTAAAAGGGAACAAAAACAAAAACAAAACAAAACCCAAAATTTAAATCAGTTTTAAGATTGTGGGATTTTCTCAGCGTAATGTATTCATGTTGATTTTTAAGCTGCTTTCTGTTGCCATATTATGAAATATCACTTAATTACTTTTCACGAGAGAGAGAGAGAGAGTGAGAGAGAGAGAGCGAGGAATGAAAAGATAAAAGATAAAAGATAATCCAACTGTCAAGAGAATATTAAACTAACTAATAAAAGTACACATAGATGAAAACCAAACTAAATGGCTGATAAGACGCTTGAGCTATTTATAAAACTGTGGGCACTTGACAAAAAAAAATAAATAAATTTCCAGAACGAGTGAGCGTGTGTAAAGCACACACACACACACAAACAAACACACACACACACACACACACGTACACTCGCTGTAATTAAGTCAACACTTTAAAAACAACCTTGCTGCAGCAAAATAATAAAAAAAAAATAATGCCGTAAACTAACAAAACAAAAATAAAAAAAAAAAAATGGCCCACGCCCACGTAAATGTAAGCGGGAAAGTGGCCTGTTTAACAAAGGAGTCGGGCTCACAGTTACGCTCTACTAATTTCTAGTTTAATTATTTTCAATTTTGCGCAAAGTAACCGCGACAGCGACAACAACAACTACAACCACAGCAACAACAACAACCACAGCAACAAACATGCACTTGACAGGCAAATGTGCAATTCAAGTGCAGGCCAACAGCGAATGACGACATCAAAGGGGAGAGCGCAAGAGAGAGAGAGAGAAATAACTGTGCAGAGAGAGAGTGTGGAAGAGGGAAGGGAAAAGTGAGAAATTAAGACGATTAAAAATTCAAAACATGCGCTTCAAGTAATAACAAGCTCGCCAAATAAATAAACTAATGATAAACAGTACATTATTGTTAAATATATTTAATTTAGCACAAAAAAAAGAAACATATTTACATACATTTAACAAACATATATATAATGTATATATATATATATATATATTATGCATACATCATAAAATGTACAATCTTAATTGGGTTAAAGCCCCTTGTTTGCACTTTCATTTCTTGATAGCTTTATGTTTGATAAATAAATAAAAAATAATAATAAATTAGAATTTTTATTTTTTTTGTGCAAATACGAGAATCGAAGCGACAACAAGTTTAATGTTTAATCGACTAACCAAAAACGAGAGCAAAGCGACTGACTCAGTTGCAGATAAGCAAGGGTATTTTTTATAGAACGAGAGAAGCCCAAAGAGAAAACTCTTAATGCTATAGTTGACAGATATAATTAACAGCGTTAGTTTAAGCATGATTTCTAGAAATAGTTGAAGCTGTTAGCAGACATATTAAAGATAATCAACAAGCTAGAAGACTAGGAAAAAAAAAACATATCAAATAAAAAATATCAATTTTGGAATCGCTAAATGAAAGAGTATTTTGCAGTCGAAAGTATAAATGAAAAGTTACTATTATTATGTTAACCCCATGCTGTATTTGTCAGTCAAGAAAAGTGAATGTGAAAACTTAGCAGTAGATTGATCTAGATCTAATAAACGGATTACAAATCGAGCTGTAGCAACTATGAGCAACGTAAACTCATAGATTTTGTTATTAAGTGAATTCACCTAGAAGTTTTTAACCTAGTTACATAGTTTATCTTGGCTATCCGATCATCTTATCACCTTAAGCCATTTTGCTGTATTTTAATATGCAAAGGAACTCGTAGTTAAGATTACATTTTTAAAGACACTTATCTAATTTTTCGAAATTTGTATTTTTTTGCCTATCACAAAAAGTGGTAACAGGAGGTTGGCAAAATCGTTTGGAACTAGAATTTGAGTGTCCTCAACTGCAACAAAGACTTCACTTCAGGGTGGCCAGTATTAATGCAGAGTAACCACTCAAAGGGCGGGGAAGAGAACTCTCTTCGAGTACTGCGTGTTGCACATGTGGCTCACACACACACATATAAACATACTAACACACACACTGGTTGAAGGAACAAGCCAATTACGTTTTAACTGCAACGCAACGACATTACAAAAGGGCGCCATCGTCACGCCATAAACAACTACAAAAATGCATGTAGTTGTGTGGCTCTGGGTGGGGCAGTGTGATTATGTGCGTGTATGTGTGTGTGTGTGTTGTTGTCCGACATTCATGTCTGCATCACAGTAAAATCAATTTATGTAATTGTATTTGTTTTGCAACTTAAATTAGTTAGAAACAGACATAAAAACGCTGCTAATGACAAGCAGTAAAACCTTTAGTTAGCTGAACAGATGACAAGCCAATTAGCTGACAATTATGAATACATGATTAATAATTAATAAATGTTGTGTCATTAACTCGACTCGATGGTACTCTGTAATGATAATAAAGTACATGAAATAAGTTTTGTATTTGATATACTATAGGCAGAAAGATTACTTCCATTATTAATATTTTTGCTATGCAACTTCTTATGAATGGGCTTAAGCGCACAGCAAGCTTATCAATAAAGTCAATGTGTAGATGGTGTAGGTTATCTTATCGATACAACAGACACAATTAATTGAAGTAAAAAATAGCAGGTGCAATTGCGACTCAGGTGACTCAGTGCAGCAGACACATAACTCAGTTGGCGTGCGTCACACAGAGACAGCGACCGGAACCACTTTGAAGCACTCGAGACATGGGGGGGAGAGCGAGGCGTGTAAGGCAAATAAAGCAACCCCAAGATGTAAACTTAATTAAGCCAAAGGCACTCCGGGCATAAGGAATCAGTTATTAAAAAGCCCTGAATGACACTGAATACAATAAAAATGCCATGTAACAGTAATGACAACAATAACAACAACAATGTGAAGAAGAAGCGTGGCAGACACGTAAGCATCATTAATCAAATGTCCAGACAAGTGTAAAGTCTAAGCCGGTTGTGGCCAGGCCAGGACCATCCTCTAGTGTAACCTACAGGAATTAAGTGTGAGCCACTCACCACCCAATCCCCTCTCCCGTCGCCGTTTAAAGGCCTCGCACGCCTGGCGCCTAGAACACGTAGCGCACCTAAAGTGGTTTGCCCCACTCGACAACTGGCACTTGAGGCGCCCCACAGTCGGCCCGGGTTGACAATAAACATTGCGACGACGACGCACTTTGTCAACGCACAAGGATGGAGTAGACGCAATTGCCGCCGGTATAGCTCCTCGACATTTGCAGGACTGCCTCTCTGATCTCTCCCACTATCCTTCCTTCCCTCTCTCTCTCTCTATCCCTCTCTCTTTCTCTGCCTTTCTCTATGTCTCGCTCTGACCAAATCTAATATTAAGCGTCTGAATAAACCGCATTGTTGACATGGATGACAGTGCTGACATTTTAGTTCCCAGGTGTGATTAATTTCGCTATTGTTGTTAGCCGTCGTGTATCTTGCTGTTGCCAGCTGCTCTTTTCTTATCTTTTCTTTTACTTTACTTGATTTTCTTTTTTTGAACAAGCAGTATGAAAATTTCTAATGGATTTTGCGGCATCTTTGGTCGGCCTGACTAGCAAACAAACCAAAATGAAACCCACGTGCAATTGTTTGTGATTTTGAAAAGCCACCAAGGCACAAAGTGAAACCAAAACCATTTAGCGAAATTTGTAAATCTCTTTAGTAATTAAACTGGAAAATAAGTAAATATGCACCAGTGTACCACAGATTCAATCAGCTCCAAAATTTATAGATTTCAGTTCTGTAATTAGAAGAGAGAAGAATTAAGAAAAGATCGCTTTACGAGCTTATTGTGTTCCAACAATTTCCAATAGTGCCCTCGGAGTTGAAGTAATTCAAAAACAAGTTACAGCACAGTTGCAACTATTAACTATACAATTTATTTATATGATGAAATCAACACGAAAATTACGATTTTCCACTCCAAGCAGCTAATGAATTTTGAAGCCCCAACAGCCAAACGAAGTAAATTGTTTACAAAATCAAACGCAATGCTCAGCAGCTAAGCTGTCTTATCGCATGTGAAGACTTTGGAAAGAAAGAAATAAATAAATAAGGTGGCGCCCATAAAAACTGATATGCACAAGTGTTAGATCAACAATGAAACTTGATAAACACAACAAAAATATACAAGTCGCAAAGCAATACAAAAATGCATCCACGTAGCTTTGAATGGGCATGTGAGGAAATCAATCTGGGAAACAGACAAACGTATTTACTCATCAGACGCGACACAAATCATGTCAAGGCTTTCTCACTGCATGATTGAGTGAGATAGATAGATAGATAGAGACAGATGTAGAGAAATAACAAGTTGTTGCACTTTATGCGAGCCCTGTTATCTGAACGATCAATATTTATATTTACATCACTAAGCCAAAAGGCCTTCAATTATCACATCCAAGCTCGTCATTTATTTAGTTTTAAATAACATTTTTTCCACTCTCAATTTTCATTCGCCACTGTGAATATTGATTTAACAAATATTTGAAATGATAAATCATAGAAGCGCAAGGTAACTAAAAAGAAATACAAAATGAAAACTTTGTGAGTGCAGTGCAACCTGCAACCTGCAACATGCTGCTGTTGTTGTTGTCGCTGCTTTGCAGTTCACTCACAAAATAGCAAACGTAAATTAAGTTGAGAGCAAAAATAAACAAAATAAAAAGTAAATAAAAATCAGAATATATTTAATATAATCTTAAAATAGTAAATTCCCCAATTGAGTACATTTTATTTGTTGCCAAAACTTGTGCAACATAAAACGATGAGATACTTGAAGCCAGCATTGGAAAACGGAAATGTAATTTCAAAATAATATTTGCTGTTCGAAGGGCAAAATGTTAGCCACGACAGCATAGACTCGGTTGGAGTCACCAATTTGTGGCAAAGTTATTTTACGAAATATTAGATTAATAACTGCAGCCGCAAGCAAAGATTTTAAATAAAGAAAAGAGCAGAACAAAAGATTATATAATAATTTTTTATCTGTTTGTTTAAATTCATTCAATATACGAATTAAAATAACATTTCATAAATTGGAAGCAGTTCATCATTTGGCCAATAAATACGCTTATGTGTAAACAGTCTCTCTTTTCAAATGCCAATTACTTTAGTTGGCCCCCCCCATAAAATCAAAGAGATTTTCACGCAATTTGCCACATAATGCGCACAAAGAATTGTGGAATACTTTGAGGCGCTTTGTAAGCAGATCCATATCCATAAAACTTTCAGTCAGAAGAAGAAAATGCCGCTCATTACGCACGTCACAATCCAATTTGTTGTCACATCTTGACGAACATAAAAAAAAAACCAAAAAAAAACCAAAAAAAAACCAAAATAAAAAATGACACAAAAAAGGAAAACGGAAAACGGAAAGCCCAAAAACGAAAAGAAAATCAAAGTGCGTTGTGGGACACGCAATTTCAAAGATTAAATTCCGCACATTACATTAAATAGCAAGAGCTATCCTTTTTATTATGCTCGTGTAGAAGATATACTCCATATGCTCCGAGTGCTCCGGCTGCATCTTTGTGGGTTCAGACCTACTGGCCAGTTCATCTTTATCACATAACAACGCCAAATAACATGGGCAGCCAAAAACTTTCGACATGATAATAAAAATTTCACGAGTCGCCGTCTAAAACGACCCCAGTCAGCCGGGGGGAGTGGGACGATGTAGAAGTTGGCATTATATTAAAGCTGCTTAAAATCATGATTACATTACATACATGTGGCCGGCCTGAGAATGCCAAGACTGTCATCTGAAATATCAGCTCCGTACTTATATCAGCAACAACAAACAACAACAACAACTGGAGGAAGAAGAGCAGAAAAGCGTCAGATTATGTGCGAAATGTTGCCAAAATAACCATGAAAATTGGCCATAAATGTGGACAAGGTCGACACAGACATACTCTAACAAATTTTCAACAAAATGTTCAATAATTTCATGCTTCAGTCAATTGGTAACTAAAGCAATTAATAACAATATAAAATGACAAGTATACAAACCTAATTAAAATCATTTAAAATTAATGACTCCAGATTTACTTTTAACAATAATTATTATAGTTAGGCTGATAAGCAATTTAGCCTGTTACGCTGTGAACACATAAATACCAAATTTGTTTATAAACGGTTTTTTATGTCGACAATTGATTAAGCCAATTCAAACGCTAATCTTCTTGACAATGCAAACGCGGGTAGTAAGAATGATAGAACTGATTAGGCTGATTACATATATATATATACATATATATATATATATATATATATATATATATATATATAAATGTACTACAGCATTGAGCTACAGATATTGCTTGGATGATAGATTCGTAATATCCTTGTGACTCATCAGGCGAATACAATGATTTTTACTGCCCTTTTTTTGGCCATTTTCGTTTGCTGCGCTGCCTGCGGCAATAAATGAGTTTCTTGGCTAAAAATAAAAATATAATAAATAAACTAAATGACCTCATGGAGAGTATTTGCGCTGGGACATTGGCGAAAAGTCGCAAAAGTCTAAGACATTATTGGTTTAATATTGTCAACGTATTTTTTTTTCTTTTTGTGTGTTGGGTTTTTTTTGTCTTGTTTTTTTTTTTTGAGCATCGTCGCGTATTGGCCAACAGAATGTGTTTTAGAGACAAGCATAACGATATATATATATTTGATATACATACGTTATTATAAGCACTAGAACGCTTCAGCTTGTTGGCTTAACGTATTCCTTCACGCTAGCCCGGTTATCGCATTGATTATGCCAATCCAACATTGGTTATTCGCCTATATGCGAAAGTTAAATTGCGTAGAAATTCAGGGCGCGTCGTCATCTTTGGTTTGCCGTTAATCTTAAGTATATATATAGTTATTTTATGATGTGCATGTTGTTGCCATTTATTTTATTATACACTCGCGACAACTGTTTTGTTTCTGCTCCTTTTTTTTTTTTTTTTTTGCTCCCTTTGGGACGGATTTGGGACGGTTATTAGTGTGGCTAGTGAGCAAGTCGTCGGTTAGTCTGCTGCCCGCGCTGTGAATAAATTTGTGCGGATTGTCCATAAATTACATTATTCGGTTTTGCTTGTTTATTTGATTTGCCCAAATTAGTGGAGATCTTTAAAACGTAGCGAAAAACAAGCAAACTCGTTATTGCTCTTGCATATAAAACGGCTTTCTTCTTGTTGTTGTTTTTCTTTTTTTTTTTTGGCGTCGGGCATCCCTACTTAAAGGATTTTGTAGTTGTTTTGGGTTCACAAAATTAATTTAACAGTGATTTTGTGATTTTGATTGGGATTTGGTTTAAGTTATTGCATGCTTAGAATTATTAACGAGCAGATGGCCAAACGCACGTTGACAGGCAAACTTATTTATCTTGGGTCTTTTTTGGATGCATATTTTGAACTGCTTTTCTTCATTTCTTATACTTGACGCTTAAGGGATAAGACAGTATAATAGAAAGTGAAGTGAAATAAATTTAAAGTAATAATCATAATGATTTAGTCGAGAGAACTCAACTAGAAGAGACTCCAAACTCAACTCATTGGCTACCATGAGGCGTACGTGTCTTAGACATTGCTTGCTTTTTAATTGTTATCGGTAACTGATATTTATCGATATTCGAGAAACGAAAAAATAGCTCGTTCGGAGTATGGAAGAGTTTATGTTTCCATTTTTGAGTCTTTAAAATTGGCGCATATGGATCCACATGGCTCTACTGAATCAGTCGATCAAGATATATATATACTTTACACATTTTGCACAAATATCGATAATAACGACTATCGATACAATAAATGTCATCACTATCGCCGATTCTGCAATACTAAATGTACGCCTGTCACGCCTTGTACCTGTCATTAGTCACAATTGATCTGAACTACAGATGTGCATGTAATTAGCATGAGAAGCAAATCACATGTCACCTACCCCTATTTGTAAGACACACACACACACACACACACACACACAGAGCACATTAGGGACACTAAATAAGAGAGACAAACGATTTGATGAAGTACAAGAATACTCTGTGAAAATTCAAGGCAAGGCATAATCAAACCGAAAACTAAAATCCATCCACACGCAAACACCCTCACCCAAAATAGTTGAGTCCACGTCGTGTCCAAGTTCCGCTTACTCAACCAACAATTGTAGTAGTGGCAAATTGTGCGTTGAGTTTTCTTTTTGGCACGCAAAATTCTTAATTACATCCGTTTGCAGTCGGCGCGTGTATCCGGGCGCATAGCCGCTGGGGAAAACCCAGTGGAAAACCGCAGTGTGCCGCCAACCAACCAACTAACCAAACAACACCTTGGATAAGTGTACAGCCAGTTGGCATCTAGTCACGTTGCCAGACATTCGACCACATAAATCCACACCCTCAACCGAACCCAACCCTCAACAACAACCATTGCTGGTGACCAGCTGTTCACAGTTTTTCAACGATTTTCCTCAGTCTTCTTTCTATCGCATTTTTCGCACGTATTGTATGGGACATTGAGTGGCTGCTGTCATCTCCGACTAGAGTCGAGAATCGAAGCCAACCCTCTTAATATCCCATATCCCCACATCTCACATCTCTGTCCACACACCCTGTGCCAGTTTCGTCACCTTGTACTCTTTGTTTGCCCATCGTGGTTTCATGTCGAGGGTGGGAAATGGGAAATGGGAAATTGGAAATGATGTTGCTGCACTCGACCTGCTGATGTTGTCAACTACCCACATGGGCCATATATATGATTATAATGCCAACTGACTCACTATATATAATTAAATTGCTTAATTAGAATGCACCCGTGCTTGTGGCTGCAAATTGTTTTCCAGTACAGCCCCCATACAGCTGATAAGCAGTCGGTCGGCCTTTGGCCATTTTCATCAACATCATTGGCATTGTTATCAAACTCGATAGTTAATTGAATTTTCTGATATCTAAATGACATTTTGATGTATTTATTTGATGGGGCGCGGCCACCTCAGCACGAGTATTGCTGTAAATGTCAAAACTATTCAACAAAAAAGTGAATTTTCTTGTTACCAGCAAAACATGAAAAAAATCCAATTGATTTTCATGGGAATGCGAAATTCGTCATAGTCAGTTCATAATAAAACTACATTTAAATTTGATTCTCTCATAACTGTTTTTTATTTGCGAAATTTAATATTTATTCATTTTTGATACCGTTTTTTCCCCATGAATAAATCTTGATTGAGGCTCCGAAATAAAATGTTCGGTTTAAATCGATTGGCAGCCATCAAACGATTATAATTGTGATACTGGGCATCAAATTGAGCGAGTACTTTAATAATAATTACTAAGATAATTATAAATGTGCAATTATTTGATACGTGTCAAGTTCCCATTAATACGCACAACGAGCGCTAATTTTATGAATTGTTTTTCTCTTGACTGGACGTAAGCCGCACTCCGACCAAACCAATTAACAAATTATCTAAATACACAAATCAGTGTGATCCAACCAAACAAAAAAAAAAAAAAAGAGTTATATAAGTGAATAATAATGCATTCACAATTAAGACCGCAAATCGAAACAAACGCATTGAACTTGTTTGCCATTTAATTAATTCAATTAATTAACAAACGCGCATAACTATAATAAGCAACATAAAGAAAAACAAATGAAGCCAAACGAAAAAAAAAAATGAGTTTAGCAGTTTGAAATTGTCAATTAATTAATTTAAAACGGGAGCAAAACTTATGCATTGCAACGAGCACGAATAAAAAACCAGCTATAAAAAAAAAAACCAAAAGCCACATAAATAAATTAAGCGACGACCCGCAATGAACCCGCTCAACGACCCCATGGCGACCCCTTTGATACAATTTACAGGCGAGCGGAGCGAGGATAGTCTGACTACTCTGGCTGACCAAATCACAACACCCCACCCCACCCACCCCATCATACACCACCCTACACCTACAAAAAAAAAAACTTACAAGCTGTGGGGGGTGGGGGTGGGGCGGGGGGAATTGCAAGGCTAAAGTTCCTGACGGCTGTTGATGTTTTCATAAAACCTAATAAAGCTTTCATTAAAAATTTTTTTGTTGGTGCTCCAACTTTATTTTGACTTGTGCATATTAATAATGTGGCAAGGAAATGTGGTAGACGCAAAACCATTGCCATTCCCCACCCAACACACACAACGTAATGCTGCCCATAATCATAATGCTAATTATGATGATGCTCATCTCTAAAGTCGAAAACAGGAAACGTTTTCATGTCAAATACATTTATCTATTTGTTTTTGCATTTTCTCTCCAGTTTCCAGTTGTTCAAATAGAAGCAACGATTTCGTTTTGCCAGAGTTGCCAAGGTAATTTTTTAAATATTTTCCATTTGCTAATCTCCCATCGTTGTCGGATTGCCCTGTTTTTGACGTATTCGATAATTGCCAATGTCAAGTGCATTATTTCCCCAGACAGTTACTTTTAATGAGCTGACAACAACAATTTGAATTTCAAACTATTTGTATCCGATGTACTTGGTCTATACTTAGTTAGTCTGACTATAATAATATACCGTGATATAACTAATGGCAAATTAGTAAGTCACGTTATTTCCAAGTAACTGCCATTTTATGCGATTTTTGGTAGAGCGACATGGCATGTGATTATAACCAGCAATGCAACCATTTGTAATGGTTTGAATATTCTTGATGGGCCTTCTATTTATGATTTATATAATGCCATCTATATACATTCTTGATCAGCATCACCTGCCCGTCTGTCCGTCTATCGCTTTGTTTACTGATAAAAATCGAGCTACTGTATTTTAAACATTCCATTATTATGTATGAGAAACTTTTTCGATTACCAACTAATCCAAACGAAACCCATTATATATAATCCATGTATATATATATAATGTTTCTCCCTTACTTTTTATATAGCCTTTTTAAATAGCAATTTCGATTTTATCGTGCTGACTTCGGTCTGCAAGTGTATTTTTTATTATTCGTAGTTTCTTACTTAATTACTGTAATTTCCCAAACAGTTATTCCATTCACGGCTATGACTATCACGCCCATTTATTTATTAACTACGCCTAAATGCATTAGTTAACATAACTTGTTCGTTTTGCTGGCTTTTGGTTGTATGTCAAATTTATAGGAGTTTTGACCTTCGCCTTGCCAACATGTCTAACAAGAGAACACAGTGAATTAAAACCGCTAGCCAAGTATGACTTCAAAATGTGACATGGCTCATGAAACAAGTATTTTGGGGGGGGGGGGGAGGAGGGGGCGCAGCTTACCCGAATGAATGTTTATTATTTATATTTTGTTTTTTACTTGAGATGCGGTTATTTAGCGGTCATGTGCTAATTGCTGCTGTTCGATCTTTTGAAGTGTATTCGCCGGCAGGCAGCAGACAGCAGACAGCAGACACAGCAGCCGGTGTATGTTAATATTTACCGATTGCATTATTAAGCGAAACGACCCCAATGAAAGTTCAATGGCATCGCTCGCATTTTGACAGCGAACACCACAAATTCAAATCAAGTTGTTAAATTTGACACGTATTCAAAGGAGGAGCATGCATTTATGTGTATCAATCTGTATACATATATATAATCTGTATACATAAATATATCATCTTCTTTTTTCATAAATAAACTGAACTGAGGCTGCTGATTGTGAGATGACGTTGTTGTTGAGATTTCTGATGATTATGCAGTTTTGGTTTTCCTTTTAATGTAAAGAGGCATAAATGAAGTTTACTGTGTGGGGGCATAAACGAAGTTTGCTGTGGGTGGATGAATGTCCGCACAGAGCATCTTGAAACCAAGTAGTACAAATATCATTTGCAGCTTTCGACCTACTTTTATTTTGAGCCACAGCCAGCGGCAACTTCGCCGACGTGTGAGCATCTTTTTTTATAATTTTTTTCTTTTTCATTTTTTTTTTCCTTTTGCTGTGCCTATGAATAGTAAAAGTGAATGAGTTTTTGCTCCTTCCACTTTGGCAGTATACTGCCTGCAGGCATTCGCGAGACTCGGGCTTGCAACTTTATTTTTTATGATGTTGCCCCTTGTGGCAGAGCGAGCGCGCGTCTGTCGTCGTGGCTATTAAATTTCAATTATTGTTACATTTCTCACACACTGCAGCAGTCGCAGTCGCTGGCTGGCGTTGACAGCCATGTAAAAAAGGAAAAATGGCAATGGGAAACGGAAAACGCGGGAAAATGGGGCAAGTGCCGTTTTGTTTAGCAGTACCATCAAGTTTACGTACACATTATTACATTGATGGCTATTATTACACACACCCAATCACTCAGCTAACTTTCGCGCTCTGCCTGCCTCCCATTTACTATTGCTGCTGCTGTATGCAACATGAGTTTGATACTTGCATGTTTGTTTTGCTGCAGTCAAAATGGCTAAGGGTCTGTTGCAAATCCGTTTAGCAAGCTGCAATTCGAGAAAGCTGCACGAACCTGTGCTTGTTCGTTGCAAAGCAATTATCGATTAGCTGCAATACCATTGTTTATGCTCTAACTACAAACTATTTTTAATTAACGCTTTTAATGTTAATTGCTTCAAACAGCCATTTTTTGAGATCAGTTTACTTCAAATGTTACCTATTCATGACCATATTGCATATATACTTTTGACTAGGGTTGAGAGCAGAACTTTCTGGACGCACACAAATTAAAGCATACGTTTGATCAGAATAGAATGAATTTTGTCAATAATTTAGCAAATTAAGCTGACAAATCGAGATTTAGAATTTAATAAGAGAGTTGCAGTCGGGTGTAACCGAATGTGAAATACTCTGTTATCAAATTAATTACTTCAAATCTTTGACTGTGGAAGATGCAGGATTTCGCAACATTTAGAGGCGGAAGTGAGCGAGGCAAACTTTTTCTTCAAACTTATTGACTCTAGCTCAAAGATTGTACACAATACAGATATTTTTGGAGTAGTGGCTAAGGCCGGCGTGGATAATACGTATGTAGATCTATATATATACATATATATATATTTATTGGCTCTCTTATAAATGTACATATTCAAGTACTTCAGCAACAATCCACAATCCAAATTTGATTAATCTAGCTTCCAAATTGTGAGAATTAAAATGTTTTATCGATTGGAATTTATCGTTGTTATCGATTTATCAACGTAATCCCCCAATTTGAACATCTTGGGCATGGACGAATATATATTCCGAGTTTCAAGCCTTTCTAGGGTGTCAAAAAAGGCGAACAGACAGCATGACAAACCCTATACTCTACCACCTTATCAGAATTAATGAAAGCAATACAATCTTAAAATATTCTATACAAAAAAACAAAACAGATATCGAGAAATTAAAAGCATATTATAACAACGACTTTCTAATGCCATTTGATAGATCATCGACAGCAGCTGAGATCAAATGACCAAATGCTGTTAGGCAACTTTTTGTGATTGAACTGGTAACAAAGCTCAGGCCATTGGCTTATTAAAGCCATCGAAAACCAAAGAATAAATCGCTGCTGTTCTAACAACAATATATAGCCAACACTTCAATGGCATTTTAATTGCAAAACTTTAACGACAACAATACCAAGAAGAAGAAGAAGAACAACAACAACAACAACAAACACTGAGAGCCAAGCAATTGCCATTCACTGGCCGACAGACCGTCTATTTCCGTTTTGGGCCAAGTTCTGTGCTGGCTGCCTCAACTTATACTTCGCTTTTGCAATTGATTTGCAGTGTAGAGATAAGTCAATATTTTATTGTTTTATTGGTAGCGTTAAAGTATAATACGCTGAGCTTCGTTCACAGTTATTGTTTCGCCAACTCGAGCGACTTGTTCTTGCCTTCATAGTTCACTATATATATATATATATAGTTTTTTGTTGTAAACCGATCGAGCGTAAAAAGGTGAAGTCAGCCAAAGCAAAAGCAGTTAACCTATAAAGCGTATACTACTGCCATCTATTTATATGCATGTAGATAACATACACATACATATATATATATATATATACATATATATATATATATATTTGGTCGTATAAAAATAAAAGCAGCATCGTCAGAAGCCCCAAAGACGAAATGCAACTGAAAACTTGCTGACATTTTGGTTTTCAGCCAGTTGTCGACGGCGCTGCAGTGATTTTCATTTTAGTTCTGCTTTTTTTCCTTTACTTTTATTTTTCTTCTGTGTCCACAATATCATTTCGGCTAAAGAAGTGGAAATCGTTTCTGAAATGCATGGCCAAAATCATTTGCAGCTTTCATATCACTTTTGTGGTCGATTCGTGAATAGCAGCGCGAAACTTTCTGACTTTTCATGAACTGACTATATATTAAAACTAACTTTCTCATAACATCATTTAAATAGTTAATTTCCAAATACATATTTTCCAAATAAAGAAAACTTATCTAAGGTTGGTTTTTTTGCATACTGTTTAACTGAGCATAAGGAGTGTCTAACAGTCAATAATCGTCATAGGAAGTCTTGCTATTAACTTAATTGTACAAAAACTCAATCGCCATCAACTTGAGTTTTCCTTAAGCCATATCTATAATAACACCTGTGAATGCATTATTCCAAGAGCTTTTACTCATTGGCCCAGCTATCTCATCATTGGGCTGCATTTCGCAAACGCTTTAAATCATAATGCAGTAACATTAAAGCTTAAGTCGTAGAGCCACAGACTAACAATTTGCCACACAAAGATAAACACTCGAGAATTTCTTAGAAATGCAAATATTTACTCAGTTCTGTCCACAAAATGAAGTTAAGTTGTGCTGCAGCTGTCCAAAATGAAAGTGGTTAGCTCACCTGCAAAGAAAAACGTGAAATGTGTAAGAAAAACGCTTTTATGCCGGTTGTATAATTTAATAATGTAATTGGATAGAATGAATGCAAACTGGGGCGAAACTGGGTTGCCTAATTGGTAAGTACGTACGCGAAGAGATCGGCGCAAAGACTTTCCGGGAAACCAAAATAAGGGGCGAAAACAACACACTCAACTAATTAGTTTAAACAGACGAGTTGAGTGTTGCAATCGAAGTTGAAGTTCGAGTTGAATTTGGACTGGTATGAAAGATTTGGATTGTGGTCTGGGTTTGTCTGGGGTTGCGAAAACGATCGCAGCTCAGCTTATCGCGAACATGTAATTTAACTAAATATGGATGCATGAATAAATTCAATGGCATAATGAAGATAAACGCACTAAACCAACGCGCAAGACGTTGCCACTAACAAAGAGACCAAGCCATAACAAACCGAAGAGCTACAACTAAAATATGCCAATCAGCAAAATACCCTGTAAAAGTCGGCACAATAATAATATTAATAATAATGATAATAATAATAACAGTAATAATAATAAAATACTTGGTTTAGGTTACGTTTTAACGGTTGCCGACCAAGGTCAGCACACTTAGGCCAATTTTGGCCCGTTGTGATACCGTGATCGCAAAGAAAGAGTGATAGGACAGAGAGATTAATAGTAGAAGAATATATAAGGAGGGAGGACGGACTACTACTGGACTAAACAACACCAAACAAACATGCCTGCAGAGGGACTCGAGCGACTGATTTTTCGTATAAGTTTTGCACACGGAATAATGCAAAGACTCAACAACTTACGACCGTCAAGCCGGCTAAATAAACTACTTAAAAAATCTATTAATAAAAATAAAATAAATAATATTAAAATAATATTCACTATTCACTCTCATTTTAAACTTTGTTGATTTTCTCAATTTTAGCTTCTTTTGACAATCGATTAATCAGATATGGATTAATCTTAACCAAGCCAGAAAAATTGCATTAGAATAACATCCATATAGCCCACATAAAAATGAGTTATAACCAAATCCTATGTTTTTGTAAGTAACAATAAAAGTTTTAATCTCATTTTAGATTAGTTGATGTTCCGGCCTTCAGAGGCTCTCAATGTGTCTTCAAAGATTTATCAAATATGTATAGTTAAATTTGCATAAGCAACAAGCTGAGGTCAGTTGGCGTGTATACCCGGTCTAAGTTCAGTTGCTCCAGGGTGCATAAATAACAATAACAACAACAAACGTGGCATGCAGCAGATTATCGTGGAACGCAGAAGACGCCAAAGCAACTGGCGGCGGCAACTTTTGGCCACGACAAGCTCATTTGAGCTGGAAATCCAAACAAAGGCATATTTAAATGTTTGGCAACATTTTGCGCGCAGATGAAGTAGAGGTTGAAGAAGGAGGAGTAGGAGGAAGAGGAGGTGGACGAGGAGGAGGAAGAAGCTGAAGAAGGACAACACGCAACAGCAGGAGCAACAGTGGCGGGTGTGTGTGTGTGTGTCTGTGTGTGTGTATGTGTTGCTGCCAACTCCTTTTCGCTGTTAATTTGCCAAACAATTGGCAGATAGCCAAGGCGAGCGAGTGCCGACCCTAAAAACCAAAAAAGCAACTAACAAGTCAACCAAAACATAGCTAGACGGAATGACGACGCGCCCCAAGGCGCTGTCCATTGTTGCAATTGTTGTTGTTGTTGTTGCTGCTGTTGCTGGTGCTGCTGCTGCCGCTGCTGCTGCTGCTGTTCATGTTGCGGTTCTTGTTGCAGTTGCATATTTTGGCGTGCACGTTTTGCTTGTTGACTGTTGTTGTTGTAGGCAACAAATATGCCAGGCAGCTCAAGCAGCCAAAGCAACTCTCAAGACCAAAAAAAAAAAACAAAACAAAAAAAAACGAGTTGCGCCACGTTCCGCAGAATAACAAACATCGAGCAGCGCCAACCAACACACAACTCCAAAACTGCAAAACTTGATTTACAATAAAAACAAAAACAAACCAAGAAAGTGCTAAACTATGCTGCAAAGTCGAAGTTTCAATGCTCTTAGTGCCAACCCCAAAAGCCTAGTTTAATAATCTCACCACGAAAGTTGAACTTGTTTTGCATCCTTTTGAATGTTAACAAGTTGCATGACTTTGCTTTTGTACTAGCTAAAAAAAAAAAAAAACAACTAAAGTCAAAGAAAATTTACAAAAAATATGTACGTAAAGGAAATATCCTGTGGATTGAGTTGCCTCAAAATAATATTAAATTTTGCTTATAAATTATCATTATATATATAATTTAAATAGGATTTTTGCTGGCTTGATTTTTACTTCTAATAAAAAAAAAGAAAGAAAAATAAAATAAAGAAAAAATGGAAAAATAAATTTAAACAAAATGTATATATTTATATTTGTTACCTCTACCTAATGGGTTCTCCAAAATTTATTTACATATTATTTGTCAATGGAAATTTATAAATTAACAGAAGTGAATAGAAATTTATTTTTATTTATTTTTATTTATTTATTTTTTTTTATTTATTTTTTTTTATTTATTTTTTTTATTTATTTTTTTTATTTATTTTTTTTTATTTATTTTTTTTTATTTATTTTTTTTTATTTATTTTTTTTTATTTATTTTTTTTTATTTATTTTTCATTTTAATATATTTTTCAATTGAATCCGTTATGTCTTCTCTGCCAGTATACGCATTTCTTCCTCCCTCTTTTCACTCCTTGCTGCATATCTCACTCTATAATTCGAAATATCAATCAATTTTAATGGAGGCTTTTTACAAATTACAGTTTCAGGTTAAAAAGATTATCCAGAAAATATCTTTAAGCGCCAATAATTTCATATAGAAACTTTTCATACGCCAAGAAACTACTTCACAACTAATATCCAATCCCATCATACCCCCTCTGTCTAGGGTATAACAACAAACAAAGGTTGTTCAGTGCCGGCGCTCCAGCAAACAAAAAAAAAACAAAAATGAATTTAAAAAAAAAAAACTGGTTCTCTCTTGACTTAATCCGGCATTCTTTTTGGCCAGTTCGTGATTAACTGTGGACAGTTAAGAGGAAGGCACGAGGCGGCAGCAGCGTTGCGAGTTGAAAGTTGCGATCCAGTCAGATCGTCAGAGATTTGCTGCATGTAACTCAATCGCTGGCGCTGATCATTAGGCTTTTATGTTTGCCTGCCTGCCTAACTGATGTTGGCCAGGCCAGGCCTGGCCTGCTCTGGTTAGGTCTGAGCCAAGCTGAGCTGCCAGCCTGTTTAAAAATCGATTTCAAGTTCAGACAATGGCAGCGCTGATTGATGCGACTCATCAGGTAGACACACACACACACACACACACACAGAAACACAGAAATATGCGCAGAAATGTGGCGCTATGTTGCAGTTGAAACAATGCCAATCCGCTCCTCGACTCCTAACATGACTAAGTAGTTGTGTTTGTGGTCATGAACTTTACGCCATATATGCATGTATATAATATACATATATATATATATATATATATATATATACAAATTTCCATTTTTGACTTTTGTTTTGCTGGTCCTCTGTTCTCATTATTATTATTATTTTTTTTTTTTTCAAAACTAATGACTGAATTTTTTGGGGCGTTTTCGTTTTGATGGGGCCAAGCGCAAAGATTGATTTTTCGGTTTTGGGGCTTTGTGCCTGGCGCCGCTCTCATATTATATAAAGACGACGATGAATGGCAAAAGTTTATTTGATTATTTACTTGCCACAAAAATCAATTTAACGGGCTTTGCTGCTGCGGCTGCTGCTGCTGCTGCTCTTGTGTGAAGTCAATTTTTGAGTCTGGTACGTGACTTTTGCCTCGCAAGGGAGATAGCTTGGGTTTCTGGTTAAGAGCATAGAATTATACGGTGTGAGGATGTTGCCAATTTTAGTTTATAATAGGCAAACTTGCAAAGAACACATTGCTGCGTCAGGTTGTATTAGACTATGGTGGATATATCAGCCTACAAGCAGCAATCCAGCAATCAGAAAATGTACGCCTCATGAAACAAGTAGACAACAAATTAGATCATTTAACCAAGAGTCTGCAAAGAGATTGATCTGAGGGAAATATAGCTCGAATATCTCAAAAACAAAGTACTACAATACTAAAAAGAACCCACCAACATCATCAAATTAATGACAAACATTAAACTAACTAGAACACGCCACAGGAAGTTCAACAAACCTCAGCAAATTAAGTGTTCCCAACAAAAAGTGTAGATAAATAAAAGTCAAAATGTTAACCAACAACAACAACAACAACAACAAACAAAATGAACATAATGCACATGAGAAGATATTGTAATGGAGGTTTTTTAATTTGTTTTTCGTTCATTTATTTTGATACACCAATATCATTAAAAATTTGGGTTGCAGGGTATATTAAAGTTGTGCTAAATTTGTGCAATTGACAGAAGGAAGCTGCTCCAATCCCATAAGTTATATATATTCTTGACCAGCATAAAAAGCAGAGTTGAATTATCCAATTGCGACAATAAGAGCTGAAGACTTCAAATTTGGAATATAAGTTTTCGTTTACCATACGCAGATCAAGGTCAATTCATTTTATCGATTATATATCGATACATATCGATTTCCAATCACAATAAAATATACAATTGTAAAGATATAGCCTTCCAAATCGTATATTATATATATTGTTGATAAAAAAAATCAATCAATCTTGAACAGCAAGTCTATCACGTCATCAAGGGTAACTCCTGTTCGAGCTCTCTCGACTGGAGTTTTCCAACTTATTTGCTTTAGCAGCAGCATGGGGAAAATTGCGCTCACCCGCGAGCCGCATAAAAAGCCAAAGATAGGTGGGCTCCCGCAGCTACGTGTAAAGCATGTAAATCACTCACGCGCAACTGAAACTATACAAAATAATAATAAAAGCAAAATAATAATAATAAAAACAATGGGAAATGAGTAAGTGGGGTCAACGAAGCGGGTCACACTGTGAATGGGGCAACCAGCAACCGAAAATATTTCCCGTCGACACAATGTGGAGGAGATACACGAAACCCTTTCAGAATCAACAAAATGGCTTATGACTTATTCATAATTATGTGTAATTATGTTGGTGCATACAAATTAATGACACTTCAATTAAGCAGCAACAGCAAGACCAGTATCAACTGCAACAATGACCACCGCAAAACGCAATTTTATAACAGCAACAGCAAAAAAGCGACAGCAGCACGATCAACTTTAATTAAATGCTGCAGTGTCAGAGTGCAACGAAAGTGAATAATATCGAACGCGACATACCCTTACAAAAGAGTCTTTCTTACAAGTTGTTCAAGTTAAAAATATACTTTAAGAAAATTGTATTTCTTGTCAGCAAAATATATTAAGTCTAAAGTTGTACATCAAATAATGTCGCCAAAACGCAAGCAAAAAGTAAAGGCCGACAAAGTGCCAGAGGCATGTCAACGGCCAGCAGTTAACCAACATCAGCAACAGCAAAGGGGCTGAACCCAAAATGTTGCCAGCCAGTATTGTGCCGGAGATGAGCACAGCGCATTTCGTGTCACTCAATGTGCAACAAAAACAAGATAGAACTGTTTTCTGAGGCACACCGAAGTTAAGATACCCCTTAAAAAAAACGTCCGATTGTTTCTGTGAAAGCTATAAGATATAGCGGCGGTATATAGATGAATTTTTGTCAAGATATGAAACGCATTATTATTATTATCAGTTTAGTTAGATGTTTAGTTCCTTAGTTTACAATGTCCTGTCGATAGACCGGTGATATATAATGATCTGATCAGGGCTGCTCCAACTGTTCGTTCATGCTGCCCTAAAATGTGTCACAAACATTACAACCAAATTGTTATACGCTCTACAATAGTGAAAATAATTATAAAGTGTACCATATTTAATTTGATCTTAAGTTTTGAGGTGATAAACATCTTTCGACACGCTCTCAGCTCTTTAACGTGACGACAACTCTATGGAGAACGCTTGAGCCAACGACAATGTCCTGAAACGTACAGTAAACTTCTCTTCAGTTTTTATCAATATATATATATATATATATATGCATTACGCACATTAAACGCTATTTCCTGCACTGAGTGCTGCTGGCTTATGGGGGAGGCAACGCAACGACGCAACGAAACTTTCTTGCTGCCATTTCAAGCTGTATGCATATACATTTTTTTGCAATAAATGTGAGTCAAGTGTTGTAGTCGCCTTTTTCTTAAATGGGTCTCTCCTCTATCGCATTTTGTACTTATATAAGTACTTATACTTTGACATCGACTTTGACATCGACTTCGACTTGGACGACTTCATCATTATATTCAAAGTTTGTCAGAGCCATGTTGCATAAGCGTCACTCGTTTTTATCGTCTCCTATCAATGACAGCACTAAATTGCTTGAGACACATGATTGGTAATTAACTTCAGAACGGACGTTGTAAAAAACGAATGCAAAAAAACCCAACTGAAATTAATAAACTGAACGTTGCTGAAAGACTTGATGGAAAAAAACAGGAAATACTGTGCAAGTGATTCGATGTAAGGGAATAATTCAAGTTAACCCTTTTTAATTGCTTGAAAGGTGAGTGCTTTAAGATTTAATTACCGGCCCACCTGTTTGTTAGCCACATTAATTATACTAAACGTGATTACGTCAAGTACTTAATGCTAATGTTGATGGAGAACTTCGTTAAGTGCTTAAGTTTAGAAAACAACTGGACTATATATTTTCGAATGTGCCATATTTCAACTATTTTAAACACACTGGTGGCTGACACATGCGGTGAAAACAATTTGTCTTAGTCATCATCAACACACACACACACGACTCTCATTCTCGAGCGCACTTTTTGGCCCAAATAAGTGTAGGGGAAATATATGTATGTATATCCCCACAACGAAAGATTTGAACACTTGAGAATTGTAGGGGAAGTAACGAGCGCAAGTGGAAACCGCATTCCCACCCACCACTCCTCCAGCCAGCCTGCCTGCCTGCCTGCTTGCCTGCCTGCCCCATCGACCCGTATGCCGCCTTACAATGGGCATTTCTAAAGTTTATTACTTGAACATTTATCATTGCACGGTCCAAACCAAATGCAACAAAATGAATAGAAATGCACTCAAGTATTTTGAAGCTAAATAAAAAAATATATAGAAATTGGGGAAAAAAGACGGCAGGCTTGCTTGAGACGAAGATTAAATGCTCTCCCGTTGAGATGTGCTCTACAAAATAAATTGAGCCTTTGGTATATACACATATTGAGCAACAATTCGATTAGTCACTTTAATCACCTCAAAATGTTTATAATAGTTGAGTTAAACACTTTTCCACCTAACTAAAAACCACATCCGTATAGCATAATAATAAAAAACTAAAATCACCAATACTTGGCCACCACAAACAGAGTATAAATCAAAGTTCAACAAGTGTACTGCAATTTTACTTTACAATGGACGCATTGAAAGTGTGTGAAAAGAGTATACTGAAGTTGTATGCAACTGGCAACCACACAATATATATATATATTCTTGATCAGGATGAACAATCGAAATGATTCATCACATCCGGCTGTCTATCTAAAACTGGAGACTTCACAAAGCTTTCGCTCACCAAAAGAAAATCAACATCATTTCATTTTATCGATAACTTTCCCCATTCAGGGCATCTTCCAGTCGAGCTGTCTCTCTAAATTCTTTTTTACTTGTTTTTATTTATTTTGTTGTGTTGCTCAATAATATTGCGAATAGCTCTGACTATGGACGAACAAAAAGAAAAACTGGGCGGTGCCTCTGATTGTGTGCGGCAACAACACAATCAGTGTAAACAAATCGTTCGCTTACCAAACAAGAGCAAGGTGAGGTGAAGTGTGAAGTTTGGTGGGTGGGTGGCTTACAGGGGGAGAGAGTAAGCTTTGTTGGGAGCTATATATACGATATGTAAGCGAAAACTAAGAACAATGTCATGCAATCAACTTTGGGCCAAGTGCATTCAGCCAACCAACCGAAACAGCAACAACCATAACTTTAGCCAGCAATCAGAAACTAAAAGCAGCAAAAACTACAACAAAAAAAAATAAAGCACAAAAAATTCTTTTAATGGGAGGGGGGTGGGGGGGAGGTACATGGTTAAAAATCAACCCAAAAAGCATAATGAAAAATGTTCGCTGAGTGGTTTTGTGTTTGGCACGTCATAAGGTGCACAATTTATTGTTGCAAGTTGAACGTTGCACGTTGCACGTTGCACTTTTCAACATTTCGAGATAACAAATATCACTCGTTGCACTCGTTGCTCACAATTTTGTATCGATTTGAGTCAAGAACATATTATGGTATTAAATTGTTGTTTGTGGCAACTCGTTGGTTGGCGAGATTTGAGAAGGAAATTTATGGAGTAATGGGCATTACTAAAACCAACGAACTAGTGTTGAAAATATGAGTTTGATTTTAATCTAATTACTAATAATTACTTTAAGATTTAAAATATGTATTTAAAGATTTTAAAAAAAAATGTATATATATTGATAATACCCATTCTAATATCAAACCCTAGACTCTGTCACCAAGTCCTAAATATATCAACATTTTCCACACATTTCCATATTTCTGTCAACCGATACTATTGTCAGTATCAACTACAGCACTGTCTGGAAAAACAAGTTTATATCCGATATATAACGGACTCCATACTTTGTATGTATTGGCAATGCTATTAATATCGTTGCATATCAGCAACTTAATTCAATTGAAATCGACATCTTGAAATGCATTGAAATTTTCCACACTGCCACAAGGTATTTCGACTACATTTGCCACATGATTAATTACATCTCTATATATACATATATATATTTATATAAGAGCCACTGTTCAAATACTTTTACCAGACCCACAATTCAGTTGTGCATTTAACTTCACTGCTTTAGCCTCTTTTCACTTTGGTGTTAATCAAGATAGAATTTTTTCGCCAGCAACCATTGCAAATGGGTGGAAAAGGTGTGATGCAAGCAAGGCCATAGAAGGCCATAGTCGAGAGAGCTCGACTAGGAGAAATCCTGAACACAGCTAGCATTCAAATATCCTATATTTCTCATAAGATTTGTATGCAATTTTTACAGTTGATCAATAGCATAGCAAGGTAAGTATTATATATCAAATGTATTGTATTTTCAGTTATCAGTTATCAATTTGATAAAATAAGCATGATCTGATTTCTCACTCTTATAGTCACTGAGATCGCTTGTACCACAACTATTCTTATGGATCGAATGTAGTCTTCTTTTAATCTTTCGTATACTCTATGCAGATTAAGGGTATAGGGTATCTTTCGTTGCAACACTCGCTTCCTGAACACTTTTACTTGTTTCTCGTACAGATTGCAATAAAATTTGTGTATTTTTTTTATTTAGTTGCTTTTGTTGTTTTTTCCGTTTGGTTGCTTCTGCTGGCCATCATCTAATTTAAGGTATGAGGCACTCAGATCTGTGTGTGTCTGTTTGTGCAGCTCTTGTGGTTTATTGGTTATGGATTGAGCACACACAGACACAAACATCCACACAAACACACACACACACTTTCAAACTTATAAATGGGCTGTTCCCATAAATGCGCTGCATTGCAATTTTATACATTGATTTTTTTCCACTTTTTTTTTTGCTCTTTGTTCGGCAAGTGAATTGACTAACGGGTCAAGGTTGACACAACGCGCAATGCTTTTATTTTTAAAACCATATGACTCACAAACAAACACACACACACACACACACACACATGAATACATTGTGTGAGGCATGTTCTTTTGTGGCAGCTCCATGAACTTACATGGATGGCATTTTAAGCCAGTTGCCAAAAAGTACTGAACAGCACATATTAACTATGACATTTATGACACACTTTCCTGCTTGGCTCCAAAATTACATATAGTTTTCCAAGCAACTTCAAAAACAACAAGAACAAGAACAAGAAGTGAATGAAGAAGAAGAACAACGTCAACAACAACAACAACAACCACGACAACAACAACAACAGCGAGCAGAACTCAACAGAGTGCAAAGAACAACAATTTATTGTCACGTGCCAAAAAGTACACACAGCATATAAAGCACAGTGTATAACTTTGCCAAACAAGTGCAAAACAAGCGAAAGAAGAGAATTGCACTTAAGCCAAGCATAACCAACACACCAAATACACTAACTTGTCTGCTAAATATGTAATTATAAAAATACAGTTATGTGGAAGACCAAAAAACATGCAATTCTGGTAGATATTATTGATTAATGTCGATTGATTTCAAACAAGTACGAAAAGTAAAAAATAAATTCAATTTAAATTTAAATATATAAAAAATATTAAATAAATATAAAAAATCTTAAATAAATATAAAAAATAATAAATAAATATAAAAAATATTAAATTTATGTCATTTAATAAATCCCACTTCCATAAGTATTTTACTTTTCTCAATATTAGTCCAAATTAAAACAACAACAACAAAAACGATGCCAGCTGCAAAATGAATTCATGGATTCGCTGCTCATTCAGACAAAATATTATTTGTATATACTTGATTATTATTATTTGATTTTATTCAGGCCCATTGCCCCGGTTGTATAAACGCAATTTAAATATTGATATGCATTTACCGTAAGAAAAGAGTAATATTGCAAATACCACGCCAACTTTTTGTCATTGCAAAAGTTGCTAACCCAAAAAAAAAAATCAGAAAAACAAAAAAAAAACAAAACAAAATCAGAAAAAAAAAGCAAACACGTCACAAACAAATGTCATAAATTTGGTTATTTCACATAAATATCTTTGGTCTCGTCTCTGTTTAAGTTTGCATTGTTCATGTTTGCATATCAAATCAAGCGTTAAGCTGCAGAAGCTTCCCTCAACAAAAGGTGTTGTGTCTGTGGAGAGAGGCGCTGGCTTGATGGCCAATTTTGTTTGTCGAGTTTTGCAAAGACAAACAATCAAAAGACTAAATATCATTGTGTACATTTTTCTATATTCATTTTTTATATATATATATTTTTTATTATATTTTAGCTGTTTGGCAGCTGACAGTCATATACCGAAGCTGTTATTACCATCTAATGTTTACTGTTTACACTTTACATTATTTTTATGGACAGTTTTGAGTCGTGCTTCTAAAAGTGTCAGGGACGCGTACAGCATGTGTGGAATTGGCTGGCAAGTGTTGAGAAGCGTGAGCAAAAGAGATTTCCAGATTTTTATGTTTTATTTTAAGAATAAATATTTAATTTAGGCTATAAGCTTTTGATTTAATTCCATTTTCCTCTCTTTTAGTCGAGAGAGCTTGACTAGGAGATACCCTGCACTTTTTGATTTTTATTTGATGTAATTTGGACGGAAAACAGTCCACAAATCGAGGGAAAAAAGCTTTAAGAAATAAATATTTTAAATTACATTTCGAATTAAATTTTATGTTAAAATTTTGATATAAAATTAAAAGCAAATTTTTTTTTATCTAGTAGCTAGCTATAAAGAGAGAGAAAAAGAGTGAAAGAGAAAATAAAGAAGAGGTAAGAATGCCTTGATAAGAAACGATCTAGCTCTTATAGTCTTTGTGATCGGGGATTTAGAAAGACAGAGGCATTGACAGATCTACTCAACAATTGATGAAGATGTACTTTCAATGTACTTAATGGAGTCAGGGAGGATTCTTTCAGCGTGCCACAATACC
Organism: Drosophila atroscutellata; assembly: GCA_035041605.1. Lineage (NCBI taxonomy): Eukaryota > Metazoa > Arthropoda > Insecta > Diptera > Drosophilidae > Drosophila > Drosophila atroscutellata. The sequence goes on along the minus strand of JAWNLA010000094.1, from coordinate 3,063,203 downwards.
TTTTTTTACCCATTTTCACGAGTTCAGCTTTTCTGCTTTAATTTCGAAATCATTAAATGTTGCGTATACCAAAAAAACAAAAAAAAAAGGGAACTCTAGTCAAAAATTGGTAAAGGGGCCAAAAAGTGCATAGTGTGAAAAACTTCAAAGGAAAATTTCTGCGAAAATGTTGGCAATGAGAGCACAATTGAAGTGAAAGATGCGCAAAATCTGCAATATCCGGTAATTTGTGTGAGCAGTCTCAGTTCTTGTTCTTCTCTCGTTTCGTTTTTTTCTTTCATTTGTCGAAGGAAAAGAAACAAACGAAATTGCTGCGTCATCGCCGCAGACAGTTGAAATTGGTGCGCGAATGGAGAAAAATACAAAATACAAAAATACAAAATACGAAATAAGAAACTAGGCTGCAGCTAACTAACTAACTGCATGTGTGTAAGTATGTGTATGTGTGCGTGTAGCTGGTTCCGCTTTTTGGAAACTGCCAAAGACAAACAATGGCAATGTCAAACAGTTTTTCCGGCTTTTCCCTCCCTTTGTCATGCGTTACACGTCTAGGGCAGCTCAAAAGAAAAAGCCGCCGCCGTCGTCATCAAGAGATGCTGTGAAGGTGCAAGGCGCGCGCGGATGTGATGGGCGGCGGGTGGGTAAATTGGAAAAAATTTGTTTGTAATTTGCCGTCAAGGCTGAAAAGCGGACGTGAAAAGACGACGAACTATTGTTGTTGTCGTTGTTGTTTGTCAATGTCGCGTGCGTGTCGCATTCCTGTGAAAAATTCATTGAGCGCCGAGCAGCGCAACAAACCCGATATTGCCAAAGTAAATGGGTCCTAGCTTAAGCTAGTTGACAGAGAGCTCGACTAGCAAATACCCTAAATACATAGTGGAAATTATGAAAATACATTTTGGTAAGCAAAATCTGCTTTTCTTGTGCGATCTTAATGAAATTCTTATTGTTAATCAATAGTATGTGTGGGTATATCAAATAGCAGACTATATCATTACAATTGCATCGGAAATCGATTTGTATCGATATTCGCTTACCAAAATCAGTTATCGATAACATGAAATTAAACCTATTACAAATTTGAATTCCTAGCTCTTATAGTCTCTGAGATAAGCTTGTGTAAACAGACGAACTAAGCCATGACCCACCTGTAAATGCTGATCAAGAATATATATAATTTATGTAATCGGGCATATTACTGTCTCCCTTTTCCACATCATTATACACTCTTCCGCTTTTCAATGAGTTCTGGGTATCAAAATGACCGACTGCCTTACTGTACACATAAAGATAGATCTGCAAATATTAGGCCAGCATTTCATTAAGCACTGTTTTGGGTTGGCGCACATGTAACACTTGCTTATTTACATTTTCGGCTTGATTTTTGCTCTTAACCTCCCCCTCTCTGTCACTCTTTCTCCCTATTTCCCTCTCTCTCTGTCTTTATTACTTTCCTCTTTGTGCTTAGAGTTGGCGCGTGGCCAAAACAGTTCGCCTCGGGGCACACCCACTTCGTGCCGCCCTCATCTATCTAGAGAGACACGCCCCAGTCTTTCAGTTAAAAGCAAGCAAATACATCTCCAACCATACATACATCATAGGTCTGTCTGATGCCGCTTATATCCCGTCAAATTGCATTTGTTGTTTTGGTCAAGTCAACAGCCAAACACAAACGTCATGTACAAAAATGTTGCAAGTAAATATGGCAGCAATTTGCCCAACAAAAACAGCCGGAAGCGCATAAAAATCATATTTAGCAAAGAGAAGCTGGCAAATTAAAGCTTTTATTTATATTTATATATATATATATGTATATATATATATATGTATATATATATATATATATATATACTTATTAGTATACATTATTTCCATTTGAAGCACATTTATTATATCATGAACGAAGTCGAAAGATGATTTCTTGTATGAAAAACTTTTTCTTTAACGAAGATATCCTAACCAAAACTTACTTCAACTTGTAGAGTTAGATCTAACTACTATAAAAGAGTATTTAATCTTCGGCAAGACTGCGAAAACAGTTATTACTTGTTCTTCAATCAATTTAAGAGCAATTCGGTTGACCAAAATTGTTGCAATTAATTCATTAATTGGTTGCCATCGTAAGAGTTTTAGATGATTTTATTATGCGCCATATATGTGCCACACATCTATATATAAATGTAGATATGGAGGCATGTATTTCCACACACTTGCCAGCAATGAGGAGCAAATGTCGAATTTCACTGAGGCTCACCCCCAGCCCCATCCAATTATTGTGGCAGCTGAGAAAAGTCAGCTGAGCAATAGCAAACATTGTTTTTGGATGCCTCTAGATGCTGTTTTCATAATTTATTACATATTTTAAAGGTGCGCCAGGGAAATAAACAATAGAATTTAAAGGCACAGCAGGTGATTCAGGCAACATATATCGCTGTGTAAAAAACTGTATTTAATATTAGTTGGAGCAACTTGTGGGCAAAGGCCAAAAAGCCAAAATGATAAACTAAACAAAACTAGAGAGCAGAAATAAATTAAATTGGAAATGCTATATAAACAGCGCAACAAAAGAATCCAAATTCATTAGCAAATTTCCAACGAGAAAATCGTGCGAAAAAGAAAATCGTATTTTCAATGCGATTTTTCTACACATTGTGTGAAAAGGCGTGTGAAATTTTCGTCCGATTTGTTTGTTATTATTTACATTATACTTATGTATGTCTATAGTATTTATATATATATACATTTTTTTTCTTGGCATTCTGCGCACAGGTTAAACTAAAATTATAGCATATTGTATTCAGCAAATGTGTGTTTTTTTTTTCTTTTACTTTTGCTGCGTATATCTAAATTTAATTTTTCTTGAACCAGCTCTCGTTCTTTTCTCGGGCTTTCCACTCGCTCAGCGTGCATTGCGTTTTCTTCAAAAAATCCAGCTGTGGTTTCTGAAAACTAACGTGGAGAAACCTTGGCGCAAAAAGCATGGCTTGTTGGCAAAAGTCGGGGAGTTTTTTTCTAAATGCAGTTAACCAGTTTCTGCTGTCAATTTAAGAATGAAAAAAAATCCGACATATTATTGTCTGGAGAATAACATTTTGGCATGCTTTTGTGCTTTAGCCTCTGGACTAATTGAAACTAACTGTTGTTTATTTTTAGTCTGATCGGGTTTGCTTCGGGGTTTTGCCAAATAAAATTGGTCATTTTGCAATTAAAAGTCTCAAAAAATGTTAAAATATTTTTGTATTATTTTATTTTTAATTTAAAATGCATAAATATTAAGTTTGATTAATAAATTAACTTATTTGCATTTTTCTGTGTCGCCTGATATGAAATTATATTAAATAAATAAAATATTTTGGCCGCAATTTAATGCTATTAATAGAATAATAATTTTTGCCTTTTACATTTGTACACACACACGCACACACATATTGTTGTATTTTTTGGACTTTTGATAAGCGCAATGTGTTTAATATACTTATAATTGGACACGATTTATGGGCAAGGCAAAGGCGCCCAGACAGCTTCACACTCACCACTCAAGACCAGAGGCCTTCGATTGCGGTCGGTCTGTCGGTCGCCATATGCGTCAGACGTCAAAGTACTCAATATAAAAGATGAATAAGTCGGTTGGTTTTGGGGTTTTCAAGTATTGCGCATTCTTTATATATATTTATATATTTTTTATATGCTTGTGGTTTTTTTAATTCAGTTTATTATAATAAATATATTAAGCAAATATATCCTTTTTTTTATATATAAATCTTAAATTTATCAAATTAGAATAATACATTAATAAATAAAACCAAATCTCAAGTCAAAACCAAAGCGTTTCGATTTACGAGTGATCACTGTACTCAGCTATTTCTTTTAATCGTAATCTCGTCTACGCAGTAATCAAGATGTTCTCTCAAACTGACGTCAACAAACAAATGGCCAAAACAACGAACACATGGCAACAGGCCACAAGCAACAAAAAAAAAGAAGAACAAATCAAGAAAACAATGGAAATATTTATTTTCCGTGATTTTTCTCAACCGACGCTAGCAAATTCCAGAAAAGAACAACAAGTAAACTGGAAACAAGTGCAGAACAAACGATAAGAAAGCCAAAAAAAAAATCTTGAAAGATGTTGCCAAGATTTGAAAGTTGAGCAAATATTCGAAAAACCTTAAAAAAAAATTCAAAGTTTAACAGCCTTGGCAACACGACACTCAAAATGTAAAAGCAATTTTGAAAATATACAAAACGTAGAATAAACAATAAAAGAGAAGACAGCAAATCAAAAAAAAAACAAGAAGAGAATCGAGATTTAAATGCTCAAACAAGTAATGAAAATTAACTTTTAATATGCGGACGCAGAGAGAGAGAGAGAGACAACAAAGCCAGAAATCAGAAATCAGATTAATAATTGCTGTGAGTAAACAAATACTAATTAAGACTTACAAATACAGAGAAAAGCTAACAAAAATAATAATAACAACAACAGCAAGTTACACGCACAGAAGCGCAGAAAAGAAATCTAAAAGTAAACTATGTATGAGCAGCAACAACTACCTGTGCAGCAGCAACAACAACAACAGCAACAACATCAACGATAATAAAAACAACAACAGCAAGCACATTGAGAGCAGAAGAGCGCGTGTTTCGGCTGAGCGTTGAGCTGTTGAGAGCACCACGAAGAAGCGGAGCAGTGAGAGAGAGAGAGAGGGAACAAAACCGGTATGACAAACAGACAAACAAAAAAGCAAAACAGGGCAACAACAAATACGCAGGCAGCACATAAACACACATATACATATATATATCTATGTGCATGCATATATGTATATATGGATGTGTGCGTATAAGAAAATGATGTAGCTCCGCATAATAAATAAACGGCAACAACAACAGCTACAAAAATGCAACAATAAAGGAAGGAAGATACAAAACGCAAAACGAAAAGAAAATGTGCATGCTGACAGGTTCAGCAAAGCAAAACTGGCGACGAAAATTAAATGAAAACGGGAGCTGAATTGCCCCGCAGCCGTCGGCATCGGCATCGGCGTCGGCGTTGCATGCAACAAGCTGCAGCTACGTATTTTTACCCATTAACGCAAATATTTGAGTAATTTTTTGTGTTTTTCTGTCGACCGCATTTCAAGTTATTTAGCAAAACAAAAACAAAAGCGCGCGCTCTCTTTTACACCCACACACACACACATGAGAACGTTCACACGTACAAGAACGGTACTTTCATCACTTGTGATTTCTCAAAATTAATTTTTGTTTTGTTTTTGTATTACTCACCTTTTAACTGTAAATGGCGGGGACGAGTTGGTTTTTCACGTATTCACTATGCAATATTTATAAATTTATTCATTCATTGATTTGTTTATATGGCGAAATATGTTTGCAATTATACAAAATTTATGATTGCGGAATGGGGGAAGTAACAACAACATGAAATCACAAACAGAAACACAAAATACAACACATGCACTATGCATACACGTTCGCGCCTCACTCGCTCACTAATACATATGAATGCCTGCACTATTATAGCGGTAATAAACAGCACTTGTATGCAGCACTGAGTGCTTTTTCTTATTTTTTCTAATTTCGATAAGGCGCTTAGATTTAGACTTCTGATGCTATTCTGCAGTTGCTGTTGTTTTTGTTGTTGTTAATGATATTGATGCACAGTTATTTTGGCATACAAAGAAAGAAAAGCATATGTCATTGTTGTTATTAAATGCTGCATTTATAAATATATTGCTTTATGTTATTTCATTATTCCATGGCGATTAATTGCTTTTGCGGCTGATAATCATTTTATTTGATGATATATTCAAACTATTTGACACTTTATTATTATTTACGAACACAGTGAACAACGTAGCGAAACACCAGCGGCGAACGGAGCGGCACAGTCACGCGACGGCACGCACGGACAAGAGAGATATTACTGAGGAAAAACTCTGTTAACGTTTCTTATAAGAGCGCGCCAATAACAGCATAGAGATGGACACGTGCGCCAACATGACACGATGTTGCAGCGAGTTTCTAACGACGTGTCATTAAATGTGACTTAATTTAAGGAAAATGGTATAATACTATAATTTAAAAGTGAGCAGATGACATCGGAGCACAGCTGCCTCATAATTCGTGTTATAATAATATATCTATTAAATGGAAAAGAATTATCGTGTCGTGCACTGAAGTTGAGCACGAGTGCAGCACACCAACGGAGTGCGCTATTTAAGTTAACAGTGCAGTTCCAACTAGAGATGTGCACTTGTTAAAAATTTAAAAAGAGTGTGAAATACAAATTATCTAATTTTTAAATTGCCCGCTTAAATAAATTTACAGAAGATTTGATATGTTTTTTTCAGCAAAATTCATAACACATTGACCCAAGTGAGCAAACATTAAATCAAACTCTAGCTTATTGAATGTTTGTTAGTTCAACAGAAGGAAGGTAGCGGAGTTCGCTCACTCTTTGCAAAGCAATATCAGCGACAGAGAGTAACAGCCTGTTAACAGTCTGCAGCTGGAACAATCACACAAGAGATAAACCCGCCAACTTAGCCGTTTTATCGCAATTAAAATAAACGACTATGTTTATATTGTTTTATTTGGTTCTTTCTGTAATCAGCAATTGCATAATTCGTTTTTCTTGGGGTGTAGCAAACGAATGCTTCACCGCCTCCACTGTGAGGTCGATGCACTGACTTCGGCTCAGGCCAAAACTCTCCATGGCCCAATGGAATTCCTCAGACAACGTTGTATCGAATACACCGCAATCATCCGTGCAGATCACTCGGGGAACGTCTGTCGCCATCAGTTGCCTGAAGTGATGATCATTAAAGTTGGCAACGGTGCCCGATTTAACATTGCTCGTGAGGCAACATTCAATTGGGATATTCAGCTCCTTCAGCTGCGCGTAGTCAGCTCCAGTGAGATAGGTGCCATGTCCACATCGGGACATGCCAAATTTTAGCATCTCTTGAATCTCTCGGGGATTATCAACTTCCCCACAATGCACAGCCAATTTCAAGCCATTATTTCGAGCCAAACTCAATACGGCCGTAAAATTGCTAAATTTACCCAGATTTGGATTACCGCTAAAATCAATGCCAACAATTAAATCCGGTTCACTTTGCACAAATTCAACGGCCAAAGCGACAGTTTCCTCGGCCACCGCCAACGGCTCACCTCGATTTATGGATGGCAGTAATTTAACCATAATTTTATATTGCTTGCTTGCACTTTTTATGGCATCGATCACCGTTTGCAGATAATCGCGTCTGGACATATTCTCATTTGATTTGGGCGTGGTGCGCAGCTCCACATATATCACATTGTCTGTGGCAAAATCACGTATCACCAATTCGGTGGCACGTTGTAAGCCCCGCTTTGTGGCCGTCAGTTCGTGCACAAAGCCAAACTTTTCAAAGCAATCATTCATTTTGGCGCCCTCCTCAAATTTGATGAAACGTTTGCAAAGCGTCGCAAATTCCTTTGTCTGCTCGCCGTAGAGCTCCTCAGCCAGTTGCTTGATGCTTTCGATATTTAAACTGCCGTTGAGGTGTGCGTGCAGCTCCACTTTGGGTATTTCACGTAGAAATTGTTTCATTTTCTGTATATTTGCGCGCTTTAATTGCTTTTTACTTGGCAATTTGTTTACCATGTGATTAAGCAGCCCTGGTAGCGTCAGCTGTTGCTATAAACAGCAGCTTAACATTTGTCGTATCGTTATTAACAGCAAACAGCTGATGAGAGAACGATAACTATGGTATCGATGTGCATAAATATTATCGAGAACTAAAGCAAGAAAAATCTATACATAAATATAAGTTTTCAAGGATCAGTTTTTAGCCATGTCGGAAGCGCATTTGGAGGCACCGCCCTCGGTGCGCCTGACCAACGATGATTTCCGCAAGCTGCTTGCCACACCGCGTGCCCCGCCGCCAGGCTCCTCGACCAGCAGCGGAGCTGGTGGTGGTGCTGGCGGCGCCGGCGGCGGTGCTGGTAGCGGCTATTTGGCCACCGCGCAGTTTGCCACGCCCGCGACGCCCGGAGAGAAGAAGAAGAGCTCGAGCGGCAGCAGCAGCAGCGAACGCAACGATTTGCGTCGCAAAAAGAAGAATTTCTATGCGGCCCTCAAGAAGCAGGAGGATGTCAAGCTGCAGGAACTCTCCGAAAAGTACAGAGATCGGGCGCGAGAGCGTCGCGACAACGTCAATCCCGACTACCAGAATCCGAGCAGCACTCCAGGCCACGGCAGCAATACGAACGCCTATCGAGCCGTTGCCCCCGACATGAAATCCGGAGTCGATGCGGCGGAGCGACGTCGTCGCATCATTCAGGAATCCAAGTTCTTGGGTGGTGACATGAAGCATACGCATTTGGTGAAGGGTCTCGACTATGCCCTGTTGCAGAAGGTGCGCTCCGAGCTGCACTCCAAGGAGGCCGAGGAGGAGGAACTGGCCGCCGCCTTGGCACGCGAGAAACTCGCCGAAGCCGCCGCAGCAGCGCAGCAACTAGAGGCGGAGCGCCGCGAGGCGGAGGACATTCATGCGATCAACGGCGCACTGGCGAGGAACATCTATAATCTGATCCAAGCACGCCGCTCCAAGGAGGTGCCGCGCAACGAGCTGTTCGCGCCTGGGCGGATGGCGTACGTCATCGATATGGAGGATGACATGGAGATGGATATACCGACGACACTGAAGCGCTCCAAGTTTGAGGTGCCTGTGGCACGCGAGGATATTGCCACGCTGACCACCAACGATATTGTCATCAATAAGTTGTCGCAAATCCTGAGCTATTTACGCGCTGGCGGACGCAACAAGAAGAACAAGAAACGCGACAAGGATAAGCCCTTGTTCTACGACAAGGAAGTGGAGCATGTGCGCAGCCAGCCAGCGGGAGGCGGAGCAGGTGGAGGAGGAGGAGCAGGCGGATCAGCAGCAGCAGGAGCTGCCAATAGCAGCAGTGGCAACAGTGGCAGCAAATCCTCGAAAGCATTAGGCGACAACATCTACGATGATGTGGGCGATTATCAGCCCACAATGCAACCACGAAGCGAACGTCATCAATCCAAAGCCAATTCCTCCAGCTCCGGTGCGCCTCAATCTTACTTTGGTGATGCACCGGCGGAGGTGGCGGAGCCGGTGATAACAAGCATACCACCACCACCAAAAATCTCCAAAGCGATGGCTTCGCGTTTCGCCAACGAACCGGAAGGCTATGCCGAGTGTTATCCGGGCCTGGAGGAGATGAACGATGCCATTGATGATTCGGACGATGAGGTCGACTACACCAAAATGGATTTGGGCAACAAGAAGGGACCCATTGGTCGCTGGGACTTTGACACGCAGGAGGAGTACTCCGATTATATGAGCACCAAGGAGGCGCTGCCCAAGGCCGCCTTTCAGTATGGCGTCAAGATGCAGGATGGCCGCAAGACGCGCAAAAACAAAACCGAAAAGAACGAAAAAGCCGAACTCGATCGCGAATGGCAAAAGATTCAGGTGCGTCCATATGCTCACATATATATACATATATCTGATATATTCCTTCTTTATAGACTATTATTCAGAAGCGCAAGTTGCCCAAGGATGGCGGCGGCGGCGGAGGTGGAGCCGGTGCTGGCGATGAGCCCGACTACAAATCAGCCAAATATTAATTGGCCAAAATGGAAAGCGCTTCTTCAAACTGCAGCATGCAGTTCATAACTGTTCGATTTAAGTGCAAATTTCGAAATAATTGAAAAATTCATTTGAATATTTTTCGATTTTTTCCAATCTGCGCAAAAGTTTGTAATTTCAAATGTCTTGACAAAAATGAAAATTAAATTATGCAAATTAGTAATCAAAATTTGTGTTTTTCCTAAAAATATTTGAGTAAAAATGAAAAACCTGAGGAATAATAATCAAAAATCGAAAATCGCTTTTGGATTTTGAGTAGATTTTAAACATTATGCACTATTTATTATAATTTGTTGTAAAACATTAAAGATAAGTTTGTATGTGGGTGTATCATGTATAATATTCTTAATTGCTCACACAAATACATTTATGTATTATATTATATACTCTATATATATATATATATTTTAGACACGTTATCACTATGCTTATATATTTGTTTACGATATTTTATTCCGTTTTCATTTTGCTCGGATTTGTGTGCCTGATTTTTGAGCTTCTACTGGGGTTGGTGGCGCGTGTGCATGCTCAGGAATTATAACTGTACGAAGTCGGGGCAGACTACAGACTCTATATACTTATGTATATATGTGTGTGTGTGTATATTGTAGGTGATTGGTGGTTTTTGTGGTTGCTAGTTGCACACAAATACATACAAATTAACTGCACTAAGCTATGATTAATTCCAGCTCTTTGTATACCTAGTGTCTGTGTCTGTGTGTGTGAGTGTGTGTGTGTGTGTTTATCTGTTTCTCTCTTTAAGATTGGCATTCTTATATACGCTTAGACTACATTATATATGTATATATATGACACACTATTCCGATTTGCATTCGAATAACAGTTAATTAAACATGCCACACATCAAAAACACACACACAATTTATCCTTAATTGGGAATGCTAATATGTATATATGTATATATGTATGTGTGTGTGTGCATATATGTATATACATCTGTCTGTGATATTAGTTCCATGAGCTCTTAGTGCTGAGGGGAATCATTTGACACCAACTGGTGCTCCTAGTAGTCTTCTTTCGGTTGCAATGTTTTCACATCTTCGGACGTGTCCAGTCAATGACTTTTCTGCATCCAGGATAACATCATCATCTGGTTCCAAGTCAATGACATTTTCTTCTTGCTATGTAATACCACCTATTGATTGCACTCCTTCACTCAATTCGCTCTCACAAGATGAAGTGCAGCCGCTGGTGCTACTGCTGCTACTGGGGCAGCTATCGCTGGTGTCACCGTCGCTTTCAATTGGTCAATTCCGTTGAGTCAGCCGATTACCTCGCCTGCGAGTGGCATCGAGGAATCATCCGATTTCGGTTTTTTGGCTGGCGGCCCATCGGCTGTGTCTTCACCTGGTGTCACATATATATATATGTATATATCTGCTAATCTCACCTAATCGCTAAATACGACATGACATGACATAGAAATTCAAATACACAACACCGAATTTCGTATACCCTGCGCATTGGTTGTGTATCCAATTAGTGGGATTCTTTAAAGGGTCTTTAAATAAGTCAAAAAAAACATGTTTAAAATTATTATAGTAAAACATAACATTCAAATCGACATATAATAAAATCGAACTAATATTAAATTGAGTATCTCGAAATTGAAAAAACTAACCAAATCGAAAATGCGACCAACATGGCCAGGTGAAGACACAGAGCCGACGGGCCGCCAGCCAAAAAACCGAAATTGGATGATTCCTCGATGCCACTCGCAAGCGAAGTAATCGGCTGATTCAACGGAATTGACCAACGATGAAAGCGGTGGTGGCAACACCAGCGATAGCTGCCCCAGAAGCAGCAGTAGCATAAGCGGCTGCACTTCACCTTGTGAGAGCGAATTGAGTGAAGTGCAATCAGAAGGTGATATTAAATCCCAAGAAGAAAATGTCATTGACTTGGAACCAGATGATGATGTTACCCTGGATGGAGAAAAACAGTCATTGACTTGACACGTCCGAAGATGTGAATACATTGCAATCGGAAGAAGACAACAAGGAGCACCAATTGATGACCAAGGATTCCCCTCAGCCCCTAAGAACTCACGGAACTCATTTCACGGGATCAAGCAGAAGGGGACACAAGAAACACACACACACAAATGAGACACACATGAGACATACACACATGAGACATACACACATGAGACACACACACATGAGACACACACACATGAGACACACACACATGAGACATACACACATCAGACATACACACATCAGACATACACACATCAGACATACACACATATAAGTACTGTCATACACATACACACATAGCAAGCAAATAATCATAATTGTCATGCAGAAATTTCATAAAATTTCAGTACACAATGCGAAGAATTTTCAATTGGCATTCTTCAACTCGCTGTCTTTAGAAAAAAAAATCTTTGGTTTTTCTATATCTAAATATATATATATTGATATATATATATATATATATATATATGGGGCTATTGCTGTATCTGAATAATGGATTGCACTTGTTCCTAAACAGATATTAAAACCAGGACAAAACTGAAACTTCGAACTCCGCCTGCACATTTAAGAGAAGACTTGTAAAAACTAAAACGAGACAAAAACTTAGTGTGTGTTTGTTGTGTGTGTGTATTGTGTGTGTGTGTTGTGTGTGTTGTGGGTGTGTTTGTAGATATAGGAAGTTTGCCCCGTTTGTGTAGAGATGTCCAATAGATTGCCATAGAATTTCAGCCAGTGAACGGGAGGAGCTATTGTTGCCGCTGATGCTGCAGATGCCGCTGATGCTGCAGATGGAGTTGGAGCTGATGACGTCACCAGGCCTGGGCTCATTCATGCCAACTATTGCTTTGGGAGAGCCGTCGCCGATCGACCAGTTTGATATCCTTGACGCAGAGATCATGCTTGGAATTGCTGGCGAAGCGTATGACCGACTGGGTGCTCACCTGCGGCACATGCCGCAAGTCCAGCCAAACGAGACTCTCGCACTTGGACAGATGCTCCAGCGAGTTCTCCGAGACCAGCCGGCATGCGCTCAAATTGAGCTCGGCCAGCCGCAGTATGGCCGTTGCCGAGGTGCCAATTTGAGCGACGCCCGCATCTGTAATCCGCTGGCACGACGAGAGATCCAAGTGTTTGAGATGCGGCAGCGATTGCATTATATAACGGACAGCCACATCCGATATATCCGTGCCGGCCAGCTTGAATGTCTTGAGATCGCGCAGACGCGTCTTCGAATCACTGAGACCCGGTCGCGAATCCTTTGGCGGCGACAATATATCCCTAATGGCCGCATCGTTCAGGCCGCGCACGAAACTCAAGTCGAGTATCTGCAGCGGGGGGCAGAGGCAGGTGTGCAGCGCCAGCACCGCTTGAATCGGACAATTCTGCAGCGAGAGATTTTTGAGGGCGGGCAGACGAGCCACCAGCCAGGCCAACTGTCGCTTGGCCAGCTGCGTCCAGTCGAGTATGAGATGCTCTGGCTGGCGGCGCACAATTGCCGTCAGCAGTGAGGCGGATATTTTTAGTTCGGCGCAATTCATGCGCTTCCAGAGATCGGGATCCACAGCCACATTCGACCACACCTTGCACACCGAGCAGCATGTGACGAGCGTTTCGGCTGGCAGATAGCGAAAGATGATCTTCAAGACGGTCGCATCCAGAGCGAGATTCTGAGAGGAGCTGTTGCTGCTGCTGCCACCACCACCTCCTCCGCCACCTCCACTGCTGCCATGATGCGAATGATGCGAATGATGATGATGGTGATGATGATGATGCGTGTGTCCATTGGCGCCATTGCTGGCGACACTGCTCTGGCCACCAGTTGCTGCACCCGTAGCATTCGCATTTGCAGTCGCAGAGCCTGCTCCACTGCTGCCGCCAGCGGCGCCACCACCACCATTGTTGAGACCATTGCTGGCGCCGTTGCTGCCAGTGCCACCGCTGGAGGACGAGCTGCTGTTCGCTGCCGCCGGACGAACCACATACTGCGGCTTCTTTAGCACACGCGTCGACGAGTTCAACATCTGCTGCGCCAGCTGCGAGCGTATCGAGTTCTTCTTGCGCGAACCACCGCCTCCTCCGCCAGAGCCACCTCCTCCTCCTCCACCACCAGCACCACTAGTGCCACTGGCAGCGTGTCCAGCCGGCGTCGAATTGTTGGCCGCATCCATGGAAGTGGAGCCGGGCGCATCGTTGCCATCGTGGATGCTGCTGCTGACGCTGGTGCCGTCATCGCTTTTGCGCCGCTTCATCGCCTTCTCACCCAGGGCGAGCAGATGCTGTGCATTTGGCGATATGCCCGGCGAGGGTGTCTCACAAGCGCTGCTGTTGTTCCGCTCTGTCTTCACCTCAAGCTGATGGTGCCGCTTCATGCCGTGCTTCCAGTGTGTCGTGTGCAACATTTGGCTGCTGTTGCCGCTGCCCGTTTCCATTTCCGATTCGCTGGTAAACACAAAATCATTGTATTGGCCCACAGGTGGCGCCAACAAATTGCCACCTCCTCCTGCTGCCCCACCTGCTCCTCCTCCTCCGCCACCGCCAGCAGACTCGTGACCTTCGCTTGCATTGTTGCTGTGCGAAACCGAAACGCGTCGCACCTCCGATGACTTTTGGCGTGCGCGAAAATGGCGTGGCTGCAATTTAATTACAAAAAGCAATTAATTTAAAAACAACAATGGCTACACATTATTCCCTTAGAGAATAATAATAATAATTATTATTTAGAGCCTGTTTACATTCAATGTTATTCAAAATAAACAATAACATTAGCTGCCTCTGTTAATCAGCTGAGCGGACATAAGTCTGTTATGTTAAGCAATTGTTAGGCAATATGCAATACTGTTGTTAACATCTGTATGCAGTTGACAGCGCATGAAGGCAGTACTGTTAATAACATTTGCATGTTATGTTAAGCAGCTGATATGATTTGAGAGTTCAAACATTATTTAACATCTCATTAACAGCCTGATGAGTTTTAATTTTGACCATTCAAGCCATTTAAAATGAATATTAAGCATTTAACGGACTAGCATTTGTGGTCGTTTGCCAAAGGCAAAAGAAAAATCTCAGAAAATCTAAAAAGCTTGACAAAAAATCACATTTGTCAAAGAAAATTAAGCTTCAACTGAACACATCAAAGACCAATTTCATTTAAATGTAATGTAAATAGACTGTTAAACTAAAGTTAACAGGCAAAGTTTAACAGTAACAGTCATTCAACATTTAACATAGCAATGCAGTCTCGACTTTTACTCACTTTGTAGTCGTAATTCTTGCCAGATCGACAGCAGCTGGGACACTCCCAGCTATTGGGCAGATCCTCGTTGACAATGCCCTTGGCATCGGCGGCATCTACAGTGCCATCGAGCTGCGACAGGGCACAGTCCGGATGGGCGATCTCATAGCAAACGGAGCACTCCATCAGCGCGGAGGGCCCCTCAACGGAGGCAAGCTGTTTGGTTTGCGGCGACACTGGCGCTTGGCGCCAGCCATCCAAATGACAATAAACGCACTGGGCTGTCACCGGCAGCATTGGCGACAAACACTGTCGCATCATGCACGTCTGTTTGGCGCGACCCGGTCCCCCAAACTTCACCATATCCATGCAGAAGGGGCAAGTGCCACAATCCGAACGCTGGCATGCAGCGCAATTCTTGCAACGCGTGCGCCGTCGCCTCGGCTGTCCGGTGCCCGTCAAATGCGGCGACAGCTTTGCACCAATCTCGCCACCACCCGGCGAGTGGCAGTTGTCCAGCGGTGCAGCCATGCCGCCTCCACTCCCAGCGCCATCCACATAACTCGAGCAGGTGGCAATCACACTGACTGCATTGCTGCTGCTGTTGTTGCTATTGTTGTTGCCAATATTAGTGGGACTGTTGCTGTTGTGGCTATTGCTGTTGTTGTTATTGCTGTTGCTGCTGCTGTTGTTGTTGCTGTTGTTGCTGGCAGCAGCTGCCACAGCGTTGGCCAAGTGCATCTTCTTGGGCGGACGATACTTGAGTGTGTCCGTGGGCAGCACAAAGGTGGCTTCTAGAATACGGGCAGAAGCATAAATATTTGATTAAATATTGATGATAAATCTTGGTCGTGGTTCGCTCTTCAGAGTTTTCACTGTAATGCGCAAGTGCATTCTTCTCCCCTCTTAATTTTCTCCATTGGACCTAATCCTAACTCTCAGCGAATGACATTCGACTAATGTACACTTTTCTCCTTTCGATGACACTTAAATCTTTAGATAAGATTGTTATCGATAAATATTTCACATTTCTGTCTTGGTGACTGTTATCATAACAGAGTGTTAAACAGTAATCGAAATCGGAATCGCGTGTCTACCGATTAAAATACAGAGTCTAAATCCGACTAAGAATCGGAAGCTAAATTCAAAATGTTGTTCAACACTGGAACCGATATTATTTGCCCCGAAAATACTGTATCGCAAGCAAAACATAGTAGGGGCCATCATTATAGTCGATCTTATTATATTCCCAATTTGAAGTCTCGCTAAAATCCATTAGTTCAACCGGACAGACTGACAAGTAAAGATGCACAGAGTATTTTGCAGCCAGTTACACCCGACTCAAAAAGTTCGCACTTATTTTTTCAAACCCGTAACCGGTTCAAAAGGATGACCAAATTTCTACGGAATTTTGCAACAGCATCGAAATGAGAACCTAAATTTGTTTTAGCTAAAAACTTACCTGGCTGCGGTCCATGGCTAAGGGTTGTGCCGTTCTCGATCTGTTCCTTTTTGAGGACTCCATTGCTGTACTCAATGCCCTGGCTGCTGTAGCTATTGCTGATGATGTTGTTGTTGCTATTGCTGCCGCTGCTGCTGGAGTTGTTGCAACCGTTGGTGTTGTTGGCGCTGTTGTTGTTGATGTTGTTGTGGTTGTGATTGCCGACGCCGCCCTGGGTTTCTCCCGTTTCAGCCTCTCTGGCCGCCTCGAGTTCCTGTTGCTCCCTGATGACCTCAGCATTTTTGCGTACAATCTCTTGCTTGATCTCCTGCTTGACACGCGTTCGATCATACAATTGAAAATTGATTGCGGGCTGATCTGTGGCTGGTCGCAGTACGGACATGCCAGTCACAGCCATGTCCTGTTGATCCTTGCAGTGGCGTTCGACAAGGGTTCGCACATCCTTGATGAGTGCAACCGGATTCAGCACCAAACTGGGCACATTCTTCTTCTGCGGCGGCAGATCGTACAGATACATCACGATCTCTTTCAGCCCAAACAGCTCATAATGCGTGAGATGCGTGTGCGGACGAGCCGCCATTTCAGCTTCACTCGCCGACGGCTCACCCTGCAGATGGGAGTGCCCCAGCAGGGTGTAGACATAGCGGGCGAGGACATACCACAACATCTCCGTGAAGAAGGGATAACGAAACTTTTGCGGCACTTTCGTATTATCCTCAACGCTGGCCGTTTTCAGCTGCTTAACAATGCCAAAGGAGTGCAAAAAATTACCGCCAAAGACAAGAGATTGGGTGGGCGTGTAGACCGCATGTATCCAGCCGGTGGGTATAAAGAACGTGTTGCCCGCCGTGAGGTAGACCCGTGCGCACTTCTCAACCGTATCGCCAAAGAAAATGTCCGCCTGTTTGCCGGACAGCACCCATTTCTCGTACAGATGCAGATTGCGATCGGTGGGCGGGATCAACCAAAAGACTTTGCTGCCCTTGAGTATGTGATACCAGACCGAGGTGCCGCCAAAATCAATATGGAAATCTGTATAGCAATTCTTAACGGACATCAGGCAATACTTTTGCACCTTGGGATACATCATGCCGCCAAGTAGATTGGTGCCCTCTTTTTGGGCGTCCTTCAGCTGCTTGGGCCACACCACATCCACCCAGTCGATCTGGCGCACTATCTCCGGACTCTGCACAAAGTGATCGAGACGGGTGTGCGAGAACTCCAGCGAGATGACATTCAACAGTTGTTCCTTTTGCGGACTATCGTAGTACTGTTGCCACTCCTTCATTGTCATCTGCAGATTCTTCTGCGTGTTCACATCCATCACGTCCAGCAGTCGACGTGATCCCACACACAATCGCACATCGTTCACCGTGAACTCCTGGGCGTCTGGCATGCGCAGTCCCAGTCCAGTCTTATCCCTAAACAGCAGCGGTATATTGAAGCCATGCTGCTGCAGGAAACTAAAAGACCAAGGAAAGAATATACGGAATATAATCTTTAGAATATGCAGTAGGCAAATGGACTAACTCTGTAATTAACAATTTAATTTCTATGTTTTTATTTAACAAATTCTAATCTCAAATAAGTCAATGTCTTTCGACAATTATTCTAGAGTCTAAAAGAAACTTAATACGGAAAATAATCTTCATTTTTTTCTGAACAAACATTCTATAATGTAGAGCAAAAATAATAATCAAGAATAAAGAGAATATACTTTTTTAGAACATACAGATAAGATAAGAAATTTAATAGTTCTAAATTTTTTCATATTTAATGATTTTCAATAGAATTTGAAATATTATTTTTAAACAAATTTTAATCTCAAATTGAGCAATATTTGTCCAAAAAAAAAATCGAGTAGAAAAATAATGATCAAGATTATACGGAATGTCTTTAGAATATTATTAATATTGATTGAAAATTTAATTTCAAATGGATGAATATATTTCCACAAATATTCAAAAATTGACCCGAAAAAGCTGTAAAATCTAAAGAACGCTTAGTAATCGTAAAAAAAAAATGTTATGATCAACATTTTGAATATTTTCTTATGCGTTTTAATTAATTGTATTTAATTTTACTTACGCGACTGTCAGATCGCTGCCGCGCATCTCTCGCACCATGCCGGCCTGCGCAAACTTGGAGGACTCGAGCTTTTCGGCGACGCTGAAGCCGCGCGCGCCTTCCGCATCATCATCGCCCAATGACCATTCCTCAAGGTAAAGTTTGCGCTGCTTGCGCTCGCGCTGTAACATAGAGAGAACAAAAGAGAGAGAGAGAGAAAACGGAACACATTAATAAGTGACTATGCGGGAGGCGGAAGAGCGAATAGATGCCTTAAAAAAATCAACAGAGGGCGGCGTCAACAATGCTGCTGCCTGCTGCGCAGTCGGCGCTGCATTCGCTGTCACTGCCGCTGCCGCTGCGACTAGCACTGATGATGCTACTACACTTGCTGATGCTTTCAAATGAATCACAGTTGCTCCCCTTTTACCAGAGCAGTGAGAATTCGCTCTATTCACCACACCAGCAGCGTTCTCTTGCTCATGTGCATGCTCTCGCGCATCTTTGGCAGAGCCGAATGGGGCTCGCCCCACTCGTTTAAAGTTCGCCGTTTTTGTCATTTCGTTTTCATTCGCTTGCTCGCCTCTGTTGGCGACGCATTGAAAGAAAGCTGCTGCGCTGCTGCTGCTACTACTGCTGCCACTTTCATCTCATGGTCGTATTTTTCTGGCAGTTTCGGCGGCAAAAGCTAAGCTAAAGCTAAACAAACCACCCGGCGCTGGGCTGCAACTGCAAGAGGGCCTTTTCCTTTTGAGGGCAGACAGTAGCAGTAGCAGCAGCGCTTTTCATGCACTTTTGTAAAGGGCAATGGGTAACGGCAGCTCCTGTTGCTGTCTCCTTTCTGTGCGCATGCACCGGCCTTGCACTTTAAATAATTTTGCATGTGTGTACATGTATGTGTTTCGTATGTGTATTTATGGAATATGCTGCAGCGCCGGCTAGCGGGTGGTAGCCAAAACGACTGTTGCGTTTTGTACCAGCTCCATCAAGAACAACAACAACAAGTACAGGCAACTGTGTGTGTATGCATATTTGTATGCATATGTGTGCGTATATATTTAGCTGCGGCTTCGAGTTATTTTTGCATTTCTAGCAGGCGCTGTAAATCTCAGCTGTGGTGGACTTGTATCGAAAAATCTATAAACGTTCTCTGTGTGTGCGTGTGTGTGTCTTTACTTTTGTTTTGTGGGGCTGTCCTCATTTGGTTGCAGCATATCTTTGTGTGCATTTTTTTTTTATATCCTTTTTAAGCGACTTGCTGTCCGCCACCCGCCTGCGATCGCCATGCTTCAAAACAAAATGCAGAAACTTGTTTGGCGTGTTCTAAACGATTTTTCAGTTGTTACTTTTTTGTTGTTGTTTTTGTCAGACAGTAAAAAAAAAGCTTGTTTTGGCTGCAAGACGTCTGGCAACGCCAGGGGACAATCGACAGGTAGAAAAATTAAAAAAAAAAAGAAAAAGACAACGCAGCATAAAAGTGCGTAAATGTGTGTGTGTGAGCATAAGACGTTGGACAAGTGGTTCGTCTTGTCGTTGTTGAGTTGTATATATGTGCGTGTATATGGTGAGTGTGGCGTCACCACGCGTAATGCTAACCATCTACCAGATTGCTGTGTTTAGGCTCGCTTAATGTATTCTATTAAGGTGCTAATTGCGAACGGACGCCACTGTCACGTGCTTGGAGAGGGGGAAAGGGACGGAAGAGGGAGATGATCACCCCCCAACAGCGACGCAACGCAACGGAATTGCTGGCGGCTATCTACACACACACACACACAGACACACAGATACCAACACTACTCACACACAAGCAAATGTGCGTTAACAGCAAGCAGCATGTGCCCGGTTGGGATTGGATTGGGTTAGTCACTATTGTTATAAATTTTTCATAAGTCACAAAATGTTGAAACTAGAGATGGCAGCGAAGTCGTGCTTTTTATTGATTTACTTAGTTTTAACTGTAAATTCTAAAAAAATGTGACATTACTGATTTTACATGCGCATATTCAGTATATCAAGAGAATGCATATATAAATATCAAATATAAAATTATTAGTTATTGTTATTGCACAACAAAAAAAAAATGTAAAAAACGAACTTTAAACTTTAATTTATTTTATTACAAAATTGTGCCGTAAAGTGAACGTTTTATTACGTATATATTAAGTGGGGGAATTGGGAATGTAAAAGATAATATTCAGCAAATAAATATCATTACGCTCATCTCTAAACCAAGAACAACAACAGAAAAGCTGGTTTGCTACCACAAAAGAGCCACGCAACCTCGCAGCAAAGACACATTTAAAATGTACAATGTACAATGTACAAAGTTTTATATGCCAACTGAAATATTCATGAATTTGGATGACATTGCCGAAAGCGGCGGCAGACGAATGAGAAGGTAGCTGTTGTTATTGGCCTGGCCAACGAGCAGCAGCAACAGCTGCTGTCCCAATTTGGTGCTAATCAAATGCACAAGGAAACAGAGCAACAAAGCGAGAGAGAGGGAATGAGGAGTTAGCTCAAAGCACACACAAAGAAGTACTCAAATAATCACACTAGAAATGTAGTGTGACCGTCTGCACGAAGAATATGTAAATATGCCACAGCTCTGTTATCTACAGCGACGATACCAGCAGAAACACGCACACAATCAAACCAAAGAGAAAAAAAAAAAGCAGAAAAAACTAAACCAAATTGAAAACGAAATGCGAACGACGACAGCCAACAACAAACAAACAAAATGGCAAAGAAAAACTGCTTTTGGTCATGCGGCGGCATCAGTTGAGCTTCAGTGCTTAATGGGCGCAGTGCCGCCTGCACGGCCTCTCTCTCTCTCTCTCTCTCTCTATTTTTGTGTTTGTTTTGTTGGAGAGCACAGTCAGAACTTCAGCTTGATAGAGAGAGAGAGAGAGCGTGAGTGTATGTGTGTGTGTGAGTGTGAACATGCATTTATTTATATAGATTGCTAATGATGATTTACGCTTTGCCAATCACACAATGACGACAACAGTTTACAACAAGCCCAACAGCGCCGCCATCAATCTATGTTACTTGAAGTTCTTATTTGTATTATTATTATTGGTGTTTTTGTTTTAAATGTTAGTTGAGCTACTCACCAATTGTCGGCGCTGCACACCTTTCGCATTTACATTGCCGCCAGCAGGGACGCTGTTGCTGCTGCTATTGTTGCTGTTGCTTTTGCCAGGCGACGACCCCGTTTCGGCGGTGGACATCGCCACAAAATCGTTTTATCTTTTATATTTGCACTTATACTTTTTTTTTTGTTAAAAAAAAAAACTCGTCCGACACTTTTTGGTACGCCTCGTTCCCTAATCAGCGCCTGTTTGCGGTTTGCTGACGTTATTGTTGTTCTTCTTCTTGCTGCTGTTGTTGTTGCTCTTCTTCACTTTGCCACTTTTCACTTTTAATTACTTGCTGTAATCAGAGAAGAGAGAGAGAAAGAGAGTAAGCTAGCGAGAAAAACAAACTGAAACTGATGCATGGAAAAACCTGCAGACTATGCATTTGTTTGTTATTGTTATTGTTTTTTTTATTTAACTTTTTTCTTATTTTAGTTTAGCACGCACTAAAATAATAATTGCAGACAGCGTTTATTACTTCATAAAAATTGAGCAGGCGAAAATACACTCACACACACACAAACGCACGCAAAGTTACGGGCACTTGGGCGCAGCGATGCATTTGACTTGCACGCGTTCTGTCTGTTGTTCACTCCCACACACGATGTAGACTACTGAATCGACTGAATCAGCGAGTAGACGACAGAGCCCAGCCAGAAGCAGAGCAAGCCGAATGCGAGCGAACTCAACACAGTAGGCTTTTGTTATTATGTGCAAAATTCACCACGCTTCTGACTATCTGCCTGCCTACTTCTGTGCTGCTACATCAGGGGCTCGCCTTTAATTTCGTTGGGGGTTTCGCTTAGCGCCCACGTGTGAACGCAGCTACGCCACTGCTGCTGCTGCTATTATTTCACAGGTCAACATGAAAAAGAAAAAATAAATTCGTGGTGTGTTCATCAGTCGCAGCGCAGCGTTGGGCTCGGATGCCTGCCTACTGCCTGCGTGCGTGTCGCTTGCATCAAAGTATGTTTCGTGCTGCAAGTAGTGGGTTGCTTGCATCTGGCATCTATATACATTTGACGAACATATTTCGTCAATCGACAGCAGCAACACAAAAGCTCACTTATCATATTTGCCCCTCACACACACACACACACACACGCCCACACACTGCGTATTTTGTCATTTCACATTTCCCATGAACTTGTAATAAATATTCTAAATTTGCACTTGAGCATTTGCTCTCTGATAGCAACGACTTTTTCACTTTTCTGCTAGCTGTCTGTTTATTTTTTTCGTATTGTTGTTATTGTTAGTGGTGACTCTGCCTTTTGGTGTCTTTTTATTATTCGTTCGTTCGTTCTGTGAGTGGAAGCGTCACCACGCGACTGAAACAGCGACTGCGACTGAGAAACTAGCTGACGAAGACGAAGCCGACACTGTCGTTTTGGTTAGGCAGAGTTTATTTATTTTTTTTTTTGGATTTTGTGTGATTTTGTGCGGTTAGCATTACCAAATTACACTCATTTGGTTAACGCGTCGAAATAAATTTTAATTATAATTAATATGCATGTATATATTGGACAGGTATACACACATAGATACATATCTATATATACACATATGTATATATATATACAACGACCCGGCCATACACACACATATGCATATGCCATATATATATATATATGTATATATGCACATATGTGGCTCATAATTAATTAAATCTATTAAAAGCGCCGACACAATTCGTGCAAATGTAACGCTCGAAATTTAATTCGTAAACTTGGCAAAAATTCGTTCGTTGGAGACGAAAGATTATATTTTTACCCATTTTAGCACTTATCGAAGTTTTTTTAATACGTCGTCGCAACACGTCCGCAAAACACACCCGTACTTGATGAAAAACGAACTGCGACTGGTTAGTGTGACCGTCGCTTGATAACTGCACAAATGACATCTGTGTGTGTTATTTATGTTATGTTATTCAACGCCTGCTGATGTTAGCATTTGAAGTTTCTGTTAAGTGTTGCCCAACAGCATTGCTCCACACAACCAAAACGATGATTAATCGAAATTAAATATGAAAAAATTAAAAACTATATAACAGAACAATTTTGCCATTTATTTTGCAAGCAGAAAAAAAATTACATTTTAAAAGCTGTCCTTGCAGCATTGTTGTTGTGAAGCGAGCAGCCAGGATTACCAGGCTGATGCAATGTAAAATTTATCTCACAATATTCGATTTTAATGCGATTCAAAATGTGGTAAGAAATTAGAACACCTAAAAATATATGTTTATGATTAGATTATGAATATATACTCTTTGTAAAAAATAATCAAATTATAAACACACAAATGCTCCTAAAACTAGCACTAATCATATATCAATCAGCTTCCTCCCCTCTGCTACAGGTCCTCATCCATTTGCTCATCAGACTTATTTAAATTCACATTGCACGTGTTGTTATTATCAAAGAACTGCAGTTCATCGTCGTAATCATCGAGGTCGACTGTTGCAGCAGCAGCAACAGCAGAAGCAGCCGCCGCCGTACTCCGCCGCGCACCCCGCGCCGACGACTGCTCCTCGTCCTTGGCCAGCTGGAGTTGCAGCGGCGGCGGTTGCCACGGTACCAGAGCGGTGCATGGACGAGGTATCGATTTGAGTAGCCACTCGGGCGGCAAGGCACCGCCGCAAGCCACACTGGCCACGGGACTCGCGACGCCCTGCTTCAGTTCATCACAGATCACGATGCGATTCGCATTGCGCAGTTTCTGTTCTAGTTCCATGGCGGCCATTTGATAGGCCGGATTCGGATGATGTGTTTTCCCGGTGCTCGTCGACGGTATATCATCGGTGGCCAGGCCGCCATTCACCGTCGTCGCACTGTTATTGTTCTTGGCATTGCGACCGGCGCGAACACCGTTCGCATCCCCAGAGATTTGCAGGCCACTGAAATGTGCCGTTATGCGCTCCTCGGTGATGAGCTGTTTCGTCGGCCTGTCAACGATGATTAATTGTATTAATGACAATAATTATTATATATATATATTTGTATTCACTTTTGAAGTATTGAAATCTTGATACTATTCAGGAAAATGTATCATTTGAAATATTTCACAAATATTTCTGCAATGAAAGCGTGACAACTCTACGCGCCGCTACTGTACGTAAACATACATATATACTGACACACACTAAACACACACACACACACACACATATCTCTGTTTACTACTTACAGTGCGGAGGCGAATTGCTCGATAGATTTGCGTTTCTGCTGCCACTTGCCGCATTGTGGATCAGCCTCAATGCTGCTGTAGTTGGCATTCGAGCCGAACTGCATGACGCCACCGGGCTGTGGGGCATTCGTTGTCGCTAGCATCCACGGCATGCCATCGAGCAGCCAAGGATGGGTCGCCGGATAGGCGAAAACCGCGCGCTGCTCCGCTTTGTGACAGTTGTTTGGATGGTCGGGGCTGTCGTAAGACCTGCAATTGGTTCACATATATATGCACACAAATATACATAGAGGATGGGAGTTCGCCACTTACTGCATTTCACACGTAAATCCACGCGATGCAACTAATTTTGGTTAAATTTTGTATGTGTTTGGCTTGCTAAAGCTTCCGTAGTATTTTGTTTTCCTGTATATTTTTCGATGTGCGTTGGTGTTGCCACTTGTGTGCATGCTGAAGTATCGATACCATTGCGCTCATTCGATACTAGCCCAGAATGTACTAGAAAATACCCACGTATGCATTATAAAAAGCGCGCGGCTCCAACGCATTTTAAATATATATTGTATGCCAACCAACAAGTGAACAAGTGCAGCAATTAAAAAATCACTGAAGTGCAATCATAAAATAATCATTTCTAAGTGTTATATTCTCGTGTGCCACAAATCAAAATTATCAACTCAATATGCGTTATACAAGGTAAGTTTCTCAATATAATATAAAATAAAATACAAATTAAGAGCGGTCTCTGATGCAAATGAGAACTCGAAAACTGCATTCGTTTTGCCACATTTCTTCAAATGATTTATTATTATACATTTATTATACATTTATGTTGTACATTTATCGACTTTTCACTAAAGATCTTGTTTTTATATACACCTGAATGAATTATGAATTATTTTCCTATTTAAATTTCATTGAAGGTGGTTTTATATTGCGGATGAAAGTCACGCCATTTTCATAGAGTATTCAATAAGTAAATGTTTACATCTAGTAAATTTTCACTGAAGGTCTTCTTCTTATATACAAGTACATACACAAGTTGCCCTATTTGAAGAGAGTATTAACCTATATAAAAAATTCCATTGGAGCTCTTCTTTGAAACCAGTTCAAAGCAGCGCATAAGAAATTATAGTATTAATCTAATCAAAAACGCTTGCGATATATTTATAGAGTGCTCACCAGTTTAAAATGTCATTGTCGGTCTTCCTGCAAACCAGTTTGAACCAGTACAAAAATATTTTATTGATAATCTAATCTTAAAGGCGTCTGCGCAAGCTTTCTTTTTTCAAATGTCATCTTTATTTCCCTTTAATCGTGTTCCATTTTACAGGTTTACTTATCTTTGTTGTATAATGCACTATCGATTGACATTGTTTTCATATGTTTTTTTACTCATACTTTCCCTTGCTTATCAGCCAATATGTACGAAAATAACATGTTTTTCAACTCAATCTCAATCACGCCAAATCGATAATAGACGTATTTGTCTTGAGAACAACAGCATCAGCATCAGCATCAGCAGTCGCAGCAAAAACATCAGTTGTAATGACGCTTAAGCTGTTGTTTTATTTATTACTTAACTTTAGCAAATATGAAGTTATGCGTTGCTAAGGGGTTGCGATTGCGGTGTATTTTAAGGTAGCTTATCAGCTCAAGACAAGACCGATCGATCCCCCGGGCATTTCGTTCACGTCACAATTGCGACTGCCTTGCATTGCAATTTGTAATCACGCTTTCCGATTTCGTCAGTTGCCACATACGAAAAACAAATAGCAACTGGAAAAATACTCGTGCATTGTGCAGCTGATACGAAATGCCTGCCTGGCCGTTAACTGCTGGCAACGAGTGTTGTAGCTTAAGCTGTTGAATTTTTTCTCTCTCTCACTCTCACTCTGGCTGCCAACCATGATGCTCGGTCTTGGATAAAAGCTCGCAGACAACACGTGTTGCCCTCTATTGATATTGCCATTTAAGTGCAGTTCATTCACAGCCCACAGGCGGATCAGTTCAGAATTTTACCAGCGGCGGAAAATCAGTGCACAATACAGGTGAAGTGAATGTTAATGTCTACATGTACATATGTAATGTATTACGTTGTGTACGTAGCCAAAACAAGTTAGGTCCCGTGTCAACGAATTGTTTTGCATGTGCTGAATATTAATAAAAATAAACAAACAAGCCTAGACTGATAACGCCTGATGTAATACACACTCGCAGACAAAAAGTTCACAGCTTGTGCATTTTTTTTAATCAGACTAGAAATGTTTTGTCTTGCAGCCCAAAGCCTTTCTATCAAGTGTGTATGTAGGTGTGTGTGTGAGTGTGGGTATATGTCGTTATTCATGTACATGTGTGTGTGCGTGTGCAAGTCATTCAGTTTGATATCGTTTCTCGTCAGCATTTTCGATTTTCTTTTGGTGGTTTTTGCAAAAAAAAAAGAATTGCAAAAAAAATTCAAAAATACAAGGGTCGATTTTATTATCTATAGTTATAATTATTGTGAAACGTTGAACATTGGTTAATTTATTTACTGGAACTTTCAACTGCTGCTGCTGTGCAGAATGTGGAGACGGCTGCTCGGCGCATTTGTTGTGCCACATTCCAATCGACTAGAAATGCAGTTGCATACAACTGGCAAACATTTCTATGCCTTGAACAGACTTTTACTTGAAGCTAAACAGTAAGTTGAAAACATTGCATAAATAAACAAAAGCATACGGGCAAAGCAAGGAATGCATCTGAACAGATCTGTTGCTATGTGCGGACAGTTGTGTGTGTGTGTGTGTGTATATAACTGCTTCCTTAGTAATTAATATTTGTTGTAATCAATAGAATAAAAGATTTGCACGTGTGTCAGCATTAAACAGCTGATGCAGCGTTGCCACTTTTTTGTGACTACCATTACCAGATGTGGCAACGCAAGCCTTTGTTGAATTTACATGTTTTAAATCTGGTTCTTATTATCGTGGTGAATATCTGCGCATAGCTTGGGAAATGGGGGCTTTTTTTGTTTCGCTGTTATATGAAAGCTTTAAGCACAGAGCTTAAACCTGTTATCAGCGCTGCTTCGCTTAATGTGTGTTTTAGTATAAGGTGATTTTGCGCTTTTGTGTTTGCGTTCACTCATTTCTGTACATGCAGTGGAGAGTTGACATTCTGACATTCCGTACACAACACTTATATGTGTATATATGTGTGTGTTTTGATGTGCAAATATATCAATTCGCGATTTAATGTTGTGTAAACATTGGCAATTCAGCGAACAAAGCAGTTGCCTGCTGCTGAACATTGCGAATGGAGAAAAAAAAAATCACACTACGCGATCGAAATAACCCATGAGTCACATTGACGTGGCTGATAATTACTTGTTTATACATATATATATATATATATGCGTATGTGTGTGTACGTACAAATGTATTTACTTATTACTGTCAGTCGGGCAACATCGGGGAAGTACCTATAACGAACCGCAATAGCTGTACTCGAGCCGAAGTGTGGAACGATCGTCTCATTCTCGTTTTGGATGTGCATCGGAACGGTCGGAAATCTTGCGCTAAACAGCGACGCAAAAGCAAACTACAATAAATAACAAAACAAAACAGTGACGAAGCGGAAGAAGAGCAAGTGCGCTCACGTGCTAAAAAAAAAAATATAGCAGGCAAAATGAATCAACATCAGCAATACTTTGATTTGGATCAGGGCAAGAATATACCATATGCTAATGATTGCTCCAGTACAAGCGGATATAGTAGCAACAATTCGCCGACATCAATGACACTTTCGCCCTCGCATTCACCGGAGACACTCAATTTGCAGAATGAGTTCGCCCAACTCAATTTGCCCGCGCTGTCGAATTCACCTTCACCACGGCTACAGCAATTGGGCGGGTCACCATATCATCAAAATCAACTGATGGCAAATGGCAACCTCTGCATGGAAATCGATGGCAGCATATTAAATGGCAACGCAACAACATTTGGCAACATCAATAGCATGCAGCACATGCCAGTGGATCATTTTTATGCGACGCAACCACCGCAAACAATTGGCGGATTTCATCAAATCGATGCGGGTGGCATTAAAAATGAATATTGCGCCCAGCTCCACATTGCCGAGCAGCCGGTGGAAAAGTTTCGTTTTCGCTACAAGAGCGAAATGCACGGAACACATGGCTCCCTCAACGGCATCAATTCGAAGCGCACACCGAAAACATTTCCGGAGGTAATATTGCGCAATTATACGGGCCCGGCGGTAATTCGTTGCAGCCTATTCCAAACGAATCTGGACAGTCCGCATTCGCATCAGTTGGTGGTGCGCAAGGATGACCGCGATGTTTGCGATCCCCACGATTTGCATGTGTCACAGGAGCGCGGTTACGTGGCACAATTCATCAATATGGGCATCATACACACGGCCAAGAAATACATATTCGATGAGCTCTTCAAGAAGAAACAGGATCGTCTCGTCTTTCAAATGGGCCGACGCGAACTGTCAACCAAGCAGCTGCAGGAGCTGCACCAGGAAACCGAACGCGAAGCCAAGGATATGAATCTGAATCAGGTTTGTCATTCTGCGGATTTAGTCTCTATTTAGTTTATTCCCAATGTGCTGTTGCTTGCAGGTGCGTCTCTGCTTTGAGGCCTTTAAAATTGAAGGCAATCACAAGTGGACACCGATAGCTCCGCCTGTTTTCAGCAATCCCATAAATAATCGCAAATCCGCACAGACGGGTGAATTGCGGATAACCAGATTGAGTAAACCCACTGGCAGTGTTATGGGCAACGATGAGCTCATTTTGCTAGTGGAGAAGGTCAGCAAGAAGAACATCAAGGTGCGCTTCTTTGAGGAGAATGACGATGGGGAGACCGTTTGGGAGGCATATGCTAAATTCCGTGAATCCGATGTGCATCATCAATATGCGATTGTTTGCCAAACACCCGCCTACAAGGACAAGGATGTGGAGCGCGAGGTGGCCGTTTCCATTGAACTAATACGTCCATCGGACGATGAGCGCTCATTTCCGCCGCTGCCGTTCCGCTACAAGCCACGCGATGCGATCATCTCGCGCAAACGTCGACGCACGTGCTCCACACTAACCAGCAGCAGCAACAGCAGTGGCAGTCTACACAATTCGATGGAGTTGCCCAAGACAGTGCCACAAATGGGCCCGGGAAATGTTTCGTTGCACGATCAAACGATCAGTCAAGAATTTGGACGAGACTTCACAGTGGATCAGTTGCTCAATTCGGAAACTTTCCGCAAAATACTTGATCCCAATTCCTCCGAGCTGGAGAAGCTGTGTGTGACCGACATAGGCTCCCTGGAGCAAGATGGCCATGATGGTGCACGATCAGAGTCCAGCTTTGCTGGCAGTGGACAAAATCGTTCGCTGACCGGCACCTATCTTGCCGAGATCTTCAAGATCTACGATGCGAATCGACGAGCCGGCAAGAATACACCTGAATTCTTTGAAACATCGTGCAGCAGTGTGGAGAATCTGTTCACGGCCCATGCCCTGAAGAATGTGAACAATGATACGCTGCTGCACGAGGTGATTAGCCAGCGTACGGATAACCTGAAGCTTGCCATTAAGACATTTAAGGTCATCGAATACTTTAAGCTGCAGGAGCTGGCACATAGTGTTCTAAATTTGGATGGCGACAGTGGATTGCATGTGGCCTGCCAACATGATAGACCGAATTATATACGGCCACTGTTAACACTCGGCTGTAATCCCAATCAACAGAATCACATTGGCAACACGGCTCTCCATTTGGCCGTCAAGGAGGATCACACAAATTGCATTGATTTCTTTTTCAATGCGCCGGGCGGTGTCCGTTTGGATTTGTCGTTGAAAAACGATGATGGATTGACGCCGCTGCACATGGCCATACGACAGAATAGTTATGATGTCGCCAAGAAGCTAATCAATTATGATCGCAGCTCAATTAGTGTCTCGAATACAACCGATGGCAACAATGCCCTGCATATGGCCGTCCTCGAACAGAATGTTGAGTTGCTTGTCCTCATTTTGGATGCACCGAATCTAACCGATATTCTGATGGCAAAGAATTCGGCTGGTTATACACCGTTGGAGCTGGCACGGGCCAAGGCCAATGAGAGCTGTGTACTGCTACTGGAGAAGGCGTATGCGGATAAGGGTGAATCCGCCATGACCTGGATACCAATGAATGTCAAGGAGGAAATGGACTCCTCGTCAGCTGAAGATGACGATGAGAGCAATCCAGATGTGCATCAGCCATCGATGTCGTCAATGTCGTTGACCATTAAAACCGAGGAAATCGACATGGATTTCAAAACGGAGCCAGATTACACCGATTCCAAGCAAGCAGAAGCAGCAATAGATCCGAAAATAAAACTGGAACAATTGCTGAGTAACAAGAGTAAATTTGATGAATTGGTCAACCTGCTGAACGAGCCGAGCAGCCACAATCCCAAGTTGAGCAAGTGGAAAGAGCTGGCCGAGAAATCATCGCTGAGCGAACTGATCTTCCTCTGGTCCAGCTCGGAGGGTATGCTCAACTATATACACCATAAGTCCAGCGATCAGGAGTGCAGGTCATTCGCCCGAGCGTTACAAGAACTTGGCATGCTAAATGCCTAGAACAAATTACACAATAATTAATAACTTTATATACGCAAATATAGAAATAAGCTATGTTTATTAAAGTTAACATTTATCTCTGGAACTGGGGGAGCACCCGATTTGTTTTCCATGTATATATATATATATATATATATATATATTGTGTGTTTGTGTGAATTTCATTGGAAACCACAACTGTGAATCACTTTTTTACGCTCTAAAAATGTTGATACAATGGGGAATTACCGCACTATCGCTGTAGGTACTTCCCCCGATTCTGTTTCATTATCAATGTCTGGCAGATATGAAGTGCAGATACCCCTTAGCATCACCTAATACAAAATATTAACTGTAACCATACATTATCTTTCCTCTGTGAACTAATCATAATATATGCATATACATCTTATCAAACAGTGAAATATAATCACTAGCTTATATTATCTACTAAAACTGGAATATATATGTTGAATCGGTTGCTAGAAACATTTGCTAAAATTGATATCCAAATTACTAATAAAGTCTCTGAACCAGAACCAAATTATGTTGGGTTTTTTCCTACATTTTTTGTTGTTTTTTTATCTATTTTTTGGCATTAATAAAAACCACCGCAATGAATCAACTGATGATTCAGTTTAATATATATTGTTATTAACCCAAAAACATGGCCTTTGCAGTAACATGGCTCAAATAATCAATGGCAAGCAGATGGCCAACGATATACACGATGATCTGCGCAAGGAGTTGCAAGAATTTGTCGCAGCTGGCAATCGTGCCCCCCATTTGACGGCCATCATTGTGGGCGAGGATCCGGCCAGCGAGAGATACGTGAAGAACAAAGTGATCGCTTGCAGGGATGTGGGTTTGAGCAGCGAGACAATTGTGTTGCCCGCCAACACCACACAGGAGGAGCTGCTGCAGCTGATCGAGGAGAAGAACAAGGATGACAATGTGAACGGTGTGCTGGTTCAGTTGCCGGTGCCTCAGCACATCGATGAGCGCACCATATGCAATGCCATCAGTGTTGATAAGGATGTAGATGGCTTCAATGAGCTGAACATTGGCCGTCTGGCCCTCGACATGGAGGGCATTGTGCCGGCGACTCCGCTCGGCATCAAAACATTGCTGGAGCGCAGCAATATACCCACTTTTGGACGCAATGCTGTCGTCGTCGGTCGCTCCAAGCATGTCAGTCTGCCGATAGCCATTCTATTGAGCTCGGATGGTAGGAATGCGACCAAAGCGCTGGACGCCACCGTTACCATCTGTCATCGCTTTACGCCGCCCAAAGAGCTGGCCAAATATTGCCGCCTGGCTGACATAATTGTTGTTGCCGTCGGCAAGCCGGGTCTAATCACCAAGGATATGGTCAAGCCAGGCGCCTGTATCATCGATGTGGGCATCACCAAAGTTCTGGATGAGGCGGGCAATGTCAAGCTGGTCGGTGACGTCGATTTCGATGGTGAGTGCAAAATCAAAAATCAAATTTAAATTAATTATGAATTCATTTTTTTCTGCTATTTTTTCCTTTTGCTTTGCAGAAGTCCGCCAGGTTGCTGGACACATTACGCCAGTCCCTGGTGGCGTTGGCCCCATGACCGTTGCCATGCTGATGCATAACACTATCCAAGCTGCCAAGATGCAGGTCGCCGCCGCCTCCAAGCACAATCATCATTAAACCGACGAAAGTCCGCGGTTTGCATTTGAAACCGAATTTTTACCGAATTTGATATCTGCTGTCTGGGCTGCCTGGGCAGCCTGGGCCATAGTATTTTGTTATTTAAAATCACTAATAATTAGTAACAAATAGTGTTAACAATAAGGCACTAACATAACGACCACATATATATACATATATATTTTAGGTACAATCAAATAGACTATATTCACATGTAATCAAAACAGAAAAATGCCTACAAACTTTCATTCGGTTTGGCCACTTTCAATCAAGGAGCTCACCAGAGTTGCCAGTGTACTCGAAAATTAACAAGTGATAGACTAAGTGTAATTCTTATTTTACTTTGGCATTATTTTCCTTTGTTGCGAAAAAAAAAAACAATTTTTATCAGTTTACATTTTTGTGTACTCGTACCAGTTGTAAATTAAAGTAGACCAAGTTTTATATAAATAAAAATATTTTATTGCTTGTGTTTATTTACTACGTAATTTAATTAATTTAAGATTTTGGAGGTTAACTTGGGCAGAACTGCGTCGTAAAAGTTATTATGGCTGTGATGGGGTAAGCAATTATGAACTAGCAAACAAAGTCCGCGATAATATTATTTGCAATAGGTGTAATTAAAATTATACAACAATTTGAGGGGAAAGTTGAATTTTTGTCAACATTGCGACTCACGCCACACCGCCTGGCTACGATACTGGGAAAATGTGACAAGCTGACAACTCTGTTAGTCGGTCGTTATGGTGATTTCATACAAATCAGATTCAGTGCTCAAAATAATTACAATATTATTTGTGCTCGCAATATCAACTCAAATTACTGCAGATAAATCGTCTACAGTCGAAATGACAGCCTTATATACATGCGGCTTTGAGGTCTTTGGACGAGTGCAAGGTAAATTTCACCGATCGCAAGCCACATCTGCAAAACCTTTCTAATTTGTTATGAATTTCCATTTCTTTTTGTTACTTGTTTTTAGGTGTTTTCTTTCGCAAGGTAAGTTGTAGTTGTAGATTATTATTCAATCCGGGAGCCGTGAGTTTCTGCAACGGCCTTCATTTTGGTATATTGTAGTTCACTGAGAAGCAGGCCAATCAACTGGGAGTGCGTGGCTGGTGCATGAATACCAAAGATGACACCGTAAAGGGTATATTGGAGTCACCGCTAGCGCCCCTTAACGAAATGTAATGAACAACTCCTTTTAATATTCTTCAAAAGTTCTTTGTGTAAAAAAACCCTGAATGCTTGCAGGAAACATTGGTTGCAGAACACAGGTAGTCCCTCCTCAAGAATTGATAAGGCTGTGTTTACGGAAACCAAGGAGATTAGCAACTACAGCTTCAACAACTTCACAATAAGACGTTGACACGTCTGAAACCTAAATATTTATAATACGGCACAAGCACCGTCAATTTGTGATCCCTAATCCCAAAAACTCATTATGTATGTGTTTTGCTATTTATTTTATTTTTAATTGCGTAGCATATATAAAATGTAATTCATCATCAGCAAATCGAGCTTGTATGGTTAGTTTTGTTAGATATCAGGGTCCATTTGAGTCAGTCTATAAAGATTTTTCTCCTCTAGCTGCCTGAAATTGGAATACACCTACAAAAATACATAGAAATGAGCACTTTATGGTTTCATAAGACAAATCAACTAGTGTAACTACAATATTTCCACTTAAAATTGCAAAATTTACATTATACTTATTATTTTTGGCAGAACAATTCATTTAAATTACATATATTACATACACAGTAATCCCACAAGAACAATAACAAATACAATGCTATTTGAATCGCAGAGTTGCATTTTATGTAGTAACTTTTATTCACGTTTGGGTGTTGCCATTTGCGACCGAGTAACGATTTTAAGTAACCATTTAGAACGACGTCTCACTTACACGCATTGCAACACTGATGCAGAATCGCCCTTGTAACGGCATGGGTGCGAGCGAGATAAACGTATGACCAGCATGCGTACTTTGGTCTGGCAGCACAGAAACGAGTACAGCTCCGAATACACGTCGTTTTGCCAAAAGCGTAGCAGACAGCAAATGAAAAAAATATATAAATGAAAAAATTTCGTGGAACAAGAACGATAAATTTACCAAGCGCGTGCCACGCCGCTGTACAAAAAAATCGACAGATTTAATAATTGCGAGCGTTGTGCAAGCGACTGAAAATGTGTGTATAAAATAGTTATAGTTTTTAAGCAATTACAAATTCTTGCGTGCTTCTTGCTTCTGTATGTCCGTGTGTATGTGTGCAGTTCACAGTTTGGTTACTTTCGCGCTGAAAACGTTTTCTACTACTTTTTACTAAAGCGGAAAAAAACATACGCATGTATGTTTGCATGTACACAGTGTTTTTGCGATAAAAGCGAAATTGTTTAGTATATTTTGTAATTTTGAGGCGTTTCAGTATGTGCCCACTGCGGAGTGAGCGGAAAAATAATGAAATTTTTGTGTAAATAACTGAAAATAGTGCTAGACGATATTTATGTGTGTACTTACGTATGTTTGAGTGTGTGTATGTGTATGTATGTACATAACACACATTTATACAATCAGTAGCCTCATGCATGGGTCTGTACCCATATGTGAGTGTGTGTATGTGTATCTCTCTCTCTCTCTCTCTCTCTCTGTGTGTGTAGTATATGAGTGTGTGTTTTATTTGTTTGTGTGTTGTGTGCGCGCACATATTGTAAAGGCGCGAGGTACTTAATTGCCAACTATGAAAAATTCAATAAATGAAATTACATAAAAATAAGAACATGGATAACATGCTACCACCACGCACTGCAATTTGGCACATCAGTGGGCAATCCGTACGCCAGACTGCAGTTATGCTGAACACCAATGTGTGACGATGTAATTTGGATTTCGAGCGCGCTGTCAGAGATTTCGTCAGTGGTCTTACATTTGCATTTGTTAAGCGAACTGCCCGAAGCAGCGGCCGTATTCTATACAGCTCTTTTTTTATTATTGCGCATCATTGTGAATGAGCAATAGCAATAGCGAGCGCGCTCTCTCTTTCTCTCTCTCTCTCTCTCTGCTCTCCTCTCCCATGCGGCACGCATAGGCGCTCGCGTGTCTCTGCTTTTGAGTTTGCATGTGCGTCACACATACGCGCAAGCGGCGCCGGAAAAGATTTCCTATAGGTTACAACGGAAGATTAGGAGGAATAGGAGCAGGAAGAAGAAACCTGTCAAAATAACAGCAGCGATTTTTTTTTGCTCTTTTTATCTTTTTTAATTTGTGTAATAATTATTATCGATACGCCTCGCAATGGAAATGTATGCAAATTTAGATGAAGCATTCTGCTTAGAGTTGGAATAACAGAGATAATGAGAATAATATAACTGTAGTTATTACACATTTCTCCAAAATATTCTTTCC
Organism: Drosophila atroscutellata; assembly: GCA_035041605.1. Classification (NCBI taxonomy): domain Eukaryota; kingdom Metazoa; phylum Arthropoda; class Insecta; order Diptera; family Drosophilidae; genus Drosophila; species Drosophila atroscutellata. Next base: position 3,026,718 of record JAWNLA010000094.1, on the reverse strand, counting down.
CCATAGTAGGCCAATCGAAACATGCCCAGCTTTTTGTGTGTGCTTGTGTTTTTTGTGCTATAACAAAGTGCGTTTCTGTTCGGTGTCAGTTCGTGAAATAAATTACCAAATTGATTTTTTGTAAAAATTGATTTCACATCTCTATTTGAAGCGATCACCCAAGTTCCCCACTCGCGCAGAGCATAAAAGAGCCAAGCCGGAAACAACATTGGAAATTGGAGACGGTAGACCCGGAGCCTGTAATGCAGCTGGTCTCGTCGCAGTAGAGCCGCACAAGCATGGCACCAGCGCTGACAGCGGAGCCACTCAATCCCAAGGAGAAGCTAACGAGTACCGCTTCGCCGGCCACAGGGACGCGACAATCTGTTCGAAAACTAGACGAGCCCACCAGCGGCGGCGGAAGCGCAACAGTTACAGCCACAGCTTCAGCAGCAACAACTGCAGCAACAGCGATAACGCCCACAACAAAAACAGCAACGAGCCGTGTGACGCGATCCAAGGAGGCGGCAAAGCGTACAAGTTCGCCAAGTGTGCAGCAGGTCATCAATAATAACAACAAGCGCAAATCTAACAACAACAATAACAACAGCAGCAGCAACAGCAGCCTCAGCATCAGCAGCGAACTCAAAACAGCTGAGGTTCAAATGGGCCTCAGCACAGCAGCAACACACTCAAGCAGCGACGGCAACGCAGCAGTAGCCGCAGCTGCAGTAGTAACAGCAGCAGCAGCGACAGCACCATCCTCTGCAGCCACATCCAGTAGCGGCAGCGACGCAGCAGCGCCAGCAGTCGTCGCCGCCAGTGAGGAACGCAACAACAACTGCAACAAGGAGAATTCAACGGCCGAGCTGCTGGCGCATTTGAGTGACTTTGATGAGGCAATCACAGCTGAGATTTGCCTGCGTAAAACACTGCCCGAGGTGAGCCTCAGCAAGGAGCAGCCGCCAGGAGAAGCAGCAACAGCAGCCGCCGATACACCAACTTCAGTTATCGAACAACAACAAATCCTGCAGCAGCAATTGTTGCCCGTTGTGGACGTGCCCATGTCAGAAGCTGAAGCCGCAGCCGTGGCCCAGTCCGAAGTAGCAGCGGCAACAACAACAACAACCAGCACCACAACAGCAACAGTAACAACAATAGCTCCAAGTCCAGTGACAGCGCCAGAGTCAGAGTCCATACAACAATTGGTGGGACAGACACTTCCACACATCCTGAGCAGCGCGGCGCTTGCGACTCAAATCACAGATGAAATCACAGATAATATCGAAGGTAAGCAGCTCTCCCAATATTCCCAATTCCCGCCATCCGCAATAGCCAATTTCTTCAAAATTAGTTTTTTTTTTCCGTTTTTTGTTTCATTTTTTTTAATGTCAACTTAGAAGGGCGCCATTTCCAGTTACAGTCTGTAGAATTATTAAATTAGTGAATATGGGATTAAATTGTGGCGTTACCATCACCTCTATCTTGCTGCGGAGTTTATAGAGATATTATTTTACAACTGCAACTTAGTCCCGCATATAAAATAACGTTTTGGAATTGCTAAATCAAATAGTTGTGATCGAATGAAATTTACTATACTATACTACTATATTCAAATGACATCTGTTCTTGCTGTGCTTTAAACTAATATTAGTGAGAGTTGGTCTGACAAAGATCTCATAGAAACAAAATGTATATTTTGTATCTATTATGTACATAATTATTTAATATTAATATTTGATATCTATTATATACATATTTAAAATGTTTATTCTTTCTGGGTTTTCCAAATTCTATTCTACTTAGATTTTTCCACTATATTTAACCTGTTATTTTATGACTCCCCACATTCTCGATGAGTTCTAGACTCTGTGCTTGGTCTGATTTAGTCTCGATTGCCTATATTCTGTTCCTAATTTCTTAAGAATAATATTTGATATATATTATCTATGTATTCTAAATCAGCTATCTATTAACTGTTTGCTCCGATTCTTTTAAACAACGCCTCGAATAGTAAAGTTCTGCCACATGTTAATTAACATTATTATTAACATTAGTTATTATCATATTCGAACAATAAATATTGTTGTATAAATATATGATTTCATTTCACAGAACAGCTAAGTCGGCTCGATGGCAGCCCCCCCAACATTGTTGAGATAAGCGCGGCAACGCTGGAAGCTGGAAGCGTAACGCTGCCAACGACACCCATCAGACAGCAGCAGCAGCAGCAACAACATCAGCCGGAGATACTCAACTCACCACAGCAGTCAACAGTTGGCCGTCAGGCGAGCGCATTGTTAACGCCGCAGAGCACGAGTAGCTCCATAAATTTTCTGAAGGATGGCGCCGCTAATGCCGAGCTGGAGGATCAGGATATTGAGGAGGTGCTGAAAGCGCTTAAAACGTTTGACGGCAATCATGTAAATCCGGATACGATCGATTTTAATTTCTTCAATGATTTCCCCTACAACGAGGAGGATGCGGCAGCAGCAGCAGCCGGCGGCTGCACAACAACAGCAACAACAACAACAGGAGGAGGAGGCGCAGCTGGGGCAGCATCAACCATAGCAGCAGCCGCCGCTCTTCATGTGGATGATTCAAAGGCCAGCTGCAGCGCCGGCAGCAACAGCATCAGCATCAGCAAACCACTTCGTCCCTGGGACGAGTGTCATGCGGAGCTGGTGTTGCAGCAGCATGGGCTGGTGCGCAAACTGGATTTTATGCTGCGACGCATGCGCAAAATGCAGGTACGCCACATGTGTCGCCATGCCAGCGACGAAGTAGCGGGCATACTCGAATGGTCGGCACGCACCTCAAATAAGACGGTTAACGTTGCTGCAGCGGTGCCGACGCCACAGGCGGCCGCCGTGCTCTCAACTGTCACCGGCCGGCCGGAGAGCAGCTACTGGGAGGAGCAGACCAAGCGTCCACTGCCCGCCAGCCAAATGAGCAATGTGCTGCGTCACATTGAGACGGCGGCGCGCAAACAACAAGTCTGTCACACAATTGGCGGTGGCTCCGCATCGCTGGCTTCCTCATCGTCGTGGTACAGCAGCGCCGCACAGCCGGGCAAGCGATCACGCAAAGCGACGACACAGCCAGTGCTGGATGCAGCACACACGAGTAGCAGCAGCAGCACAGCTGTCGGCGCTGATGCCATATCCTCGGCGTCGACAACCACGATGCGTACAGATGGAATTGTGCCCTATTTTGATAGCTATGTGACCAGCGAGTTGACGCATGTCTCGGGTCTGTTGCACACGGAAATGCGTGAGGTACAAAATGCCATCGACTCGGATGCCACAGAGTCGAGCTCTGGCGGCGAATCGGCCGATGAGATGGTCAACTACAACAATTCCCAACAGTTGTCATTGCCAATGTAAGTTGATCCACTTTTCGATATGCCTGACAATTATCTATGGTTAGGATTGTTAATACTGGATTAATTAGATATTAATCAAAGTTCACCTTACTCAAAGTTTCCACAATTGACTCAATTTTCCAAAATTTTTTTGTATTCATATTTTGTTTAGAACACGGCGAGCTGTTTGGCGCTACTCTCGAGATCGTGCCAATATAGCGCTGCGCTGGTCTTGGCTATGCACCCAGGTGAGCGATCTGGACATGAAGATCCGCCAGCACAACGATGCGTACAATGATCTGTGTCGCTCCGAGGGCAAAGTGCTGCTCGAATCGACGCCGGCGCCAAAGAATGGCTACAAGGAGCAGCAGCAACAGCAGCAGCAGCAACAACAACTGCTGGCGCTGCCAATGGACGCGGATCAAGCATCATCAGCTGGTGATCATCTGTGCAGTCGAGCGCGTCCATTGGTGCTGTCCGAGTTCCGTAAGCGCAAACTCTTCCAAACCACGAATATGCACACAATATCGAAGAAGGCAGCCAGACCGAGTAACATCAAATGTGGCTGCCAGTGGCCGCAGATGCCCTGCACGCTCTGCACCGGCCGGCCAGATCCGACCGCTCCGCGCGACTTGCCCGAAACGCTGATGCCTCAAATACGCGTTGCCCTGCTTGATCCCGGCTATCATCCCGTGCTGAGCTTCTCCAATGGTGAGTGGCGTTCGATTATTTTATTTTATTTTTTTTTTTATTATTTGTTTCCCCATCACTTATCGATTATTGTACTTATGATCGTTTTGCAGATGTTTGCCAGTCGGTGCACTTGGAGGCGATTAGCCGTCAGCCGGATTGGCAGTATCGCGTGATGCGCAGCCAGGCCAAGACGATTGTGAGGAGCGTGTGGAAGGCGGAGCGCGAGGCGATCGCTTCGAATGGCGGCGGCGCTGGCGCTGGCGGTCGTCGAAACGGCGGCGAGCCCGTCAAGCGTCGTGCGTATGTGCGACGCAAGGAGCGCAATAATAATAACAATAAGAACAACAACAGCAATCGAAGGAAAAACAAAGAAACAACAACAACAACAACCTTACAAAACAATAACAACAACATTAACAATAATAACAACAATGTGAACAGCAGCAGCAGAGGGGGAGGAGGAGGAGGAGGCATCGTTGGACTGGTGGATAGCGGAAACGGTACTGGTACTGCTACTACTTCTACTTCTTCTACTACGCCTACTACAACGCCCCTCGGGGCCAACAGTAAATTATTGTAAACATGATAAATTCGATAATTGATTATTAACATAAAACAACAACAATTTGCATCTTCTTTTTTTTCTTTTCTTTTTTCCTTTTTTACGCATTTCTTTTATGTTACACCGCACACAACAACAACAACCACAACAATCCTCAACACCAACAAACAAACACAAAACAAATCAACAAACGAAACAAAACGAACAACATTTGTTTTATTTTTTGTTATCGTTTTTCTTCCAAACTTCTTCTGTGCGTTTGCCGCACACTCCTCTCTCTATCTCTCTATATGTCTGGATGTCTCTTAACTCCTGTGGATCGACGTCCAGTGAGCAAAAGGCAGTCGGCGGCGACCACAGCAGCGGCGTTTCCGCTGTCGGATTCAAGTCAGCAACAGCAGCTAAATAGAGCCTCTTCACTGATCTCCAGCAGCAATGGCAACGGCAGCAATAAAAAGTCACGGAAATCGAAGACCTCAAACACACAACAAACACATAGCATTAACAGCAACATCAACAACAACAACAATCACAAAAAAATCAACAACAACAACAGCGTTGGGGACAACAGCAACAGTCACTTCACCGCCGATTCCCAGCGGGAGCAGCAGCGTCAAAACAGTCGACGTAGCTCCGCCGAAACGCAACGGTGAGTGGTGGTGGCCAGTGGTGCCAGTATTGAAATATTGAAATATTAGGGTTTTTCTATATATATTTAAAAATCTGTCTTGATAAGCAGTTTATTTGTAATAGACCTGATTTACGTTCATTTATGTAAATATATATATATATATATATATATATATAAAGTATATTTATTCATCTATCTATATATCTGGCTTGCAATTTTAGCTTATTTGCTGTAGACTTGATTGATATAAGTTGATAAGTTGAGTGTAGATACAAACTGAACAAGATACACTATTTAACATATGTATATCTATGCAGTGAAGAGAATATGTTGAGCTTTATACGAATACCTTAACACCCTTATACCCGTATACCAAGATAATCATTTATTTCTCTTCTGTGTCTCCACAGCAGATTAGTATCTCTGCAAATGGATTTGTTTTTAACACAGTCATAGGCGCCTCCTTATTGGCCTTCCCCTTCCTAGCTAATTGGCGTTTTATGTTTGGAGCTAAAGTTTTCAATGGTGAAGTAGATTCCGCTGTTCTGTTCCCTCTTAACTTGCCCGTCCATTCTGCCCATTTTCCCATAAGCGTAGTATTACTAATTATTCCTTGGATGAACCTTTTCTACACTCTGCTGTGATAAAAATAGACTTTATCATCTTATCATCAATTCTTTTCCATCTTTTTCATCTTATCATCAATTCTTTTCCATGTTGTCCATCTCTTGCTTCTTTTTCATACTAACTATTTGCTTGTAAATATAAATATTTTTAGTTTTTTCAATTTTAATTTAAATATTACATTTTATATTTAGTTAATTTTTTATTTAATAAATCAATAATAAATCTACACCTTTCACAGCACAAAAGATCGACGTAGTCGACTCATATACGACATTGACAACATCGTGATACCCCATAGCATGGCTGCGCAGAACCGCATCGAGTTATTGCCCTATAAGGAGATACCAACACCAAAGTGAGTAGTTGACAAATTGTGGTCCATAAAATGTCTGGATAACAATCTTGTATGTTTTATCTACCCGTCAACAGATGGCGCATTGTAGACAGTGATAATGAGAAGAATCTACAATCGGATAGCCCGTCAAAGGAGAGCCCTAAAAAGCTGAGCAATGGATGTGCGAAAGAAGGGCAAGCAGCAACGCCTCCTACTGCAACGCTACCCCCTAAAACCGCAAAGGCAACCACGCCAACACCCGCAGAAACATTAACAACAACAGCAACGACAACACAAAGTGCTGCCAAGCCAAAAAACAACACAGAAGATGTGGCTGCGAAGAGCAATGGCATTAAGCAGTCAAGCAAAAAGAATAATAAGAAGCAGAAGCTGAAGCAGAAGCTGAAGGAGAAGCTGAAGGAGAAGTTGAAGGAGAAGCAGAAGCTGAAGCAGAAGCAGAAGGATCTGCCAGTGCCTATCAAACAACCGGAAAAAGCAGAGCAGCCGCTCAGCAATGGGCTAATCAATGGCAAGCCAGAGCAGAAGGAGCAACTGCAGCAGCAGCAGCAGCAGCAACCAGCAAAGCCTCAATTAACTGCTGCTGTTAATGGCAAAACCAAAAAGCACAAAATTAAAAAGAACCCTGTGAATAATGTAAATGTAAATAAGGCAAATGCTGCATCAACTGCAACTGCGCCTGCTCCTGCCTCAACTTCAACTCCAACTGTAGCTATAGCTAAAACTACAGCTGCAGCTGCTGCCGTTCCTCCTGCTAGCAAGAACACAAACAAAGAAGTCGCAGCTGAAGCTCTGGAGCCGCCCAGCAAACGGCTCAAACTGCAGTTGGCTGCAATAAAACCCAACTGGGCTGATGAGGATGAGCTGGTGGAGGACATCACGGATGAGGCGTACATGATGCGACATCACCGTGCGCTGCTCGAGGAGCGACATCGCTTCGAGATGCTCTTAAAATTCCCCTACAGCAAACGTTCACGGGGCAATCGACGTGTCGACAGCCGGGCCGAATCGAGTGGCGCAAACACACCGGATCATCCTGCCTCTCCGGCGGCAGCCTCGCATTTAGCTGGACCGCTTGCCGCTGACAACGAGAGCATTCCCTCACCGCTGGCGCAAACAATGCTGCATCCGCTCGACACAATTACCGCGGATAGCTTGCCAACGGCAACAAAGCGCCAGGAGCGCCGGCGCACCACATCCAGCAAACTAAATCCTCGCGATCGCCGCAGCGCCACACCAGATGTCAGAGATGTGAGTCAATTCCCAATCCAAAGCACCAATTTTCAATTTTTCCCTGGCCTTGGTTTATTAGTATTTAAAGAGTTCAAGCGGAAAGCTGTTGGCCAAATCCCCGCACGAAATGGAAATTAGCAAAGCTAAACGACTTGGCTAGTTATATGTAGCAGGAATATATGTCGTCTTAATGACTACTTCAAGAATTTTAAGAATTTAGCTCAATTAATTAATATGCGTGATTTGAAAAACGAATCCTAATTTCTCTTAATTTTTCAGATTCACCTGCCACTGGAGCCGCCACCGTTTGAGCCGCTGCACTTTCCGCTCGCCGAAGAGGTTAATGAGCGACTGCTGGCCGAGATGAATGCCCTGCTACAGCAGCCCCAGGCAACAGCAACGGCAACTACGGCAGTCAAACGCAGCAAGAGCAAATCCGTCTCCTCTTCCAATGGCGGCGATGGCCACTCAAACAATGCCGGCAGTCGACGCAGCAGCAAAGCTAAAGCCACAAACATCAGCAAATTGGCCCAAACGGGGGTAACAATGGCCCAATTGAATGGTGGCCAAAAGCCAAGACAAGCTGCAGCGCCACATATTAATGGCGATGACGACGCTGTTGGCTATGACGATTGCATTGAATATGAGCCAGAGGATGAGGAGGAAGTAGATGATGAAGAGGAGGAAGAAATGCTGCTGGAGGAGGATGATGATCATCATCATCATCTGGCGCCGCCCGAAATTGACAACCAGCCCGCCAGCGTTGCCGTTGAGACGAGTCTGTACAATGCCAGCATCGATGCTTATATTGGCCAGTCTGAGTGGATCGACGAGGAGGAACTAGCGGATGATCCGTTCATGGACGATGATCCTAATGATCCCGAATGGAAGCGCAACATTGGTGTGCGCATTCGCAAGCGAACGTAAAGCAGCAGCGATTAGCGAGTATCAAGCAGCGAGTAACGAGTATCAAGCAGCGATTAGCGAGTATCAAGCAGAGATTAGCGAGTATCAAGCAGCTAGTAATGAGTGTCAAGCAGCGAGTATCAAATAGCGAGCGAGTAACCAGCAACGGGCAGCGACTAACGAGTAGCTAGCAGGGAGTAGCTACCAGCTAGCAACGACTAATTAGCAGAGGGCCACAAGCAGAGGGCAACGAGTGCCGTCAGCCGTAATCAACTAATCCAAAGCTATCAACACCATGTAAAATGAATTTCATTTTTTATAAATAATTCGTCAAATTTTTAAAAAGTAATCGCTTGAAAGACACCCACAAATTTTTTAACTTGTTTTTTTTTTAACGATTTTGTTGTTTCTTTTTCTTTCTTTGTTTTTTGTTAAAACACAGCCAGTTCCCGCATTCAAAGAAAAATTCAAAAAAAAAAGAAAGAAAAAATAAAATCAAAACTCGTAAACTCAACTTAAATAGCATTGCTGGTTATTTCAAATCAATTTCTTAGTTATTTAGTTCTAAATAAAAACTGCTCCAGAAATATTCAATGTAAATATAAAACTAAAAGAATAAACGAGCTAAGCGTTAAGAGATAATATATATATATATATATATATATATATATATACATACATGTGTATGAAACTAACGGATAAAGTTTATGATAATAATATTAATACTAAATTAGTTTAACAAACACACACACATACACAAAGAAACACAAGTTTGCTTAACGGTAAAGTTAAGGCAGCACTCCGAAAAAAAAAACTCACTTTGGGCTACAAGTCGAAAGTGTGTTATTTTTAAAGAAAGAAAAAAGAATATATATATATATATATAAATATTAACATAGTTATTATCATATAAATGGAAAAACAAAAAATCGAAAATGTTAATGTTGATTTCAAAATGTATTTGCGCACGCCAAGAACAACAACAACAACAGCAACACAACTAATAATAACTGCAACAACAGCAACAAAAAACAACTGTACATTAATGCCGTTTCAAAAGTTATGGCGCCTGTTTGCCCCCCTTTTTCCAACAATTAATAAAGATCGGGCGATCTTATACAATTAATATCCAAAAACAAAAAAAAAATATATATATATATATATACATAAATATATATACATATATGTAAAATGCGCCACGTCAAATGACTTCATGTATTTAGTTAGTTTAGGCGCTTTAATTTCTTAATCTAATTTTAAGCACAAGCAAAAATATTTGCTAACTGTAGACATTTAAATGTAAAGCTTAATCTTAACTTTGGAAACACTCAAACACTCATACACCCACACACAAACACATACATCCATACACACAAACATATACAAACATACATGCGATATTTTACGAAATGTTTATATTTTTTTATTCGTTTTTTTTTTCATTTTCTTTTAATCTACGATGTTGTAAATGACTTTTGTGTGTTTAATCTCTCACAAACTTCATGGACGAGCCGTTAATTATTTCGAAAAAACGAAATGTGTATATTCAGAATAACTATCTAAGCAGCAAACACAAAACTCTATATTCGTAATTAAAAAAAAACACATAAATCACTAGAGCCTGTTTAATTTGCAACACATGTTGCAAGTGGGGGTGAACCAAATTTCTATTTTTTGTCACCAAATTGCGTCCAACATTTGCTTCAGTTTATGTTGAGACATTGGAGTGGAAACAACGAGATGCTGGTAAAGATGGCTGATCTGCCAATGGAAAGCTTCTTCCATTTGCCCACTCTTTCGTTCTCGATCTTTCTTGCACTAACAGCTTTCCGTGAGTTTTGTGCTCACATTGGGCGTCACACTTTATAGCGATGCCCAGACGTATGCAGGAGCCGAGAAATCAAAGAGCTTAATGTCCACATGGGAGCAGCAGAAACTAACACTGATCAGCTGGGCACAGGATGAGCAAAAGCGCAAACTTTTAAGCATGGAATTTAAGCTCAATCAAGTGCTCAGCAAGCTCATCTCACTCACACATGCAAAGCAGGCGCCCCTTGCTGGAAGGCATTCCATGACGCAGTTCGCTGCCAGCTGGAATACGGCCATGGAACGCTTTGAGCGCAACAGCAACAGACTGCTGAATAGAATGCAACAGAATGTTAGGAAATGGCAGAGCGAACATGAGAAACACGAGCACATTAGCAGACTGGAAGAGGTGCATGCCATGCTTGCGCTGCTCGTGAAGAGTAGCCAAAGCACTCAGCCCAGTGATGAGCACAACGAAGGAGCTAACATATTGAAACCAACCAATGAGAACAACTTAACGAAAGCATTGGAAATGGGTGAGTAATTGGAAAATGAATACTATTCGTAAAACACACTCACCTGGCATTTGGGTATTATTTGTCTTTAGCGGCATATTTCCAGCCAGCTTTAGCGGATTGTTCCGAGCTGGATGAGCAGCAGCGTGTGGACGGTGTCTACAAGTTGCTGGAACCCGAATGGAATGAAGTGCATCGTGACTTCCACGAGCGTAGCTGTGCTTTTGCCACCAGTGGCCCCGCCTGGACGATAATACAGCGACGTAGCAGTGTTGGGAATTTCCAGCTGGACAACTTCAATCGCAGTTGGAACGAATACCGCACGGGCTTTGGCGATTTTGCCAAAGACTTTTGGTTTGGCAACGAATTCATTCATCGCATTGTGGATCGCGATGATTACGTGCTGCGCATCGAACTGCAGGATCAGAATGAAACGCAACTGTGGACCGAATATGGACTCTTTCGATTGGATAGCGAAAGTTACAATTATCAGTTGTTGATTGGCCAACTCAATGCAAATAGCACCATGCACGATGCACTGATCAATCATAATCGAATGGATTTCAGGGCCTACGATCGCAATGGGGATGATGAGTGCAATGGTGGCTGGTGGGTCGATCGCTGCCAGGATGCCCAATCCAATTTAAATGGACACAGCATTATTTGGGGCAACAACGGGCACAACGAATATTCGGTGAAAGCATCACGTATGCTCATACGGCCGCGACACTCGGATCCGTTCGATGGCGACGATATTTATGCAGAGGATTCGATATATTAGTTTTCGATTTGAAAATGTTTAATGTGAAGAGATAGGTTTAAGTATTCCAGTGACGGAATGGAAATACTGCTACAAATAAACGTTACCGCCGATATGCTACTTTTAGTATCGCTTCTGAACGCATCCACAGCAGCAGAGTATCGATGCTTTCTAGTAGATTTACATAAACGGCCATACTGCACCTGCATATTTAATTATTTTGTTCTGTTTTAGCAATATCTAATCAAGTAATATACGTAATTGCGAATTCAAAATGACATTAGTTATCGAATATTTTAAACTATGTAACCATTAAGTTTGGAATAACATTTATTTCTCGTTTAATAAGTCACTTTAAAATTTCTAGTATTTACAGTTCGTGAAATGAATTTATTATTTTAGGCTTATACTCATAAAAATAAAATTACAGCGACATTCAGCATACCAGTTAAATTATGTTTGATGTTAAAATAAGAAATAAAATTTGTATGTAATATTCTGTTATCAAAGAAAGTAATTTAGGTAGTAAATCGAGGATTTTATCACTTGCCGCCTACGGTCACACAGTCAGTTGTTCATGTGCGTGCGAGTGCGATAGCAGTACGGCCGAGTGCAGCGCGACTTGCAGTAAAGCAGGAAAATTAAAAGAAGTTGTCAATTTATAAAGCAAGCTTCTGCTGCAGCAAATTAATAAAAAAAGAAAGAAAGAAACGCTTGTGTACTAAACAAAAAATGGCACACAAGAATGGTTAAAAACCAAAAGCAAAGTAAATGCGGCACAAGCAAAATAAAAAAACAAGAACCCAACAACAACAACAACAATAGCAAGGGAAAGAACAAGACGCTGCTGTGACGACGGCCACTCCTTTTGTGCCCGTTGTTGTCTCGTTCCAGAAAAGTAATGTGTGCGTGTGTGAGTGTTTCGTGCGAGAGTGTTTCGTGTGTGTTGTAATTGAAAAGAGGGGAAAAGAAATAAAGTTGTGATTAAAAAGTAGTAGAAAATTACTTGCATTAATTAAGCAAGCGAGCGGAGTAGTGTGCAATAAAAAGTGAAAATTCTAAAATGGCAAAGTGGATTTCTTCTGTTAGCTGCGCCGTTGTCTGCAAAAGCTCAAGCAAACTTAACTAAAAGCGATAAGCGAACGTACACACAAACATAAATAGACAAACACATATATATATATATATATATATATATACATGTGCATACGTGCGTGCGTGTGTTTTTATGACTCACGGCTGGCCCTGCGAGTGAGTTTGCTATCTACTCTGAGTGCGAGTGCGAGTGAGAGGCAAAGCGTTACCTACGTCAACAACAAAACAACAACAGCAAGAAGAAGCAGAAAAACAGCGAGCCGCGCTTGAATAGAAATTCCCGTTGTTGAGCGCAACAAATCGCATTTGTTGAAATTTCCAACGTGTGTTTTACGCTGGAAACAAAGGAATAGTATTGAATATTGAGAGTGAAAAGCACGAGATAGTGAGAGAAAGGAACGTGACAAAGATGAGTTTTTCCAAGTGGTTTAAGAAGAAGGATCAAATCTCCGAGATCAGTGGACCAACAAATTTCCAAAGGCATTTCCATGTCTCACGTAACCAGGAGACGGGAGATCTGGAAGGTCTGCCAACGCCATGGGTCCGCCTGATGAACACACAGATTACTCGCGATGAGCAGGACAAGAATCCGGATGCAGCATATCATGCGGTCAAATATTACAATTACTCGATCAAGAAGAAGGAGCAGGAGGTGTTCAAGCCCTTCATCACCGAGGAAGTCATACACGAGGAGTCGAAGGACATCGACAATTATGTCAACTACAAGAACAAACACATATCGCATAATGGGGACAAAACATCGGATGACGATGGCAGCGGCAGTTCAACGGCCACCGAAACGAGCAGCAGCAGCGGATGTGGCAGTTCGGCGGGGCACAGCAACAGTAGCAGCCTCAACGATAGTGGTCAACAGTCCGTTATCCCGTTGGACGCCCTCAACGACGTCATCAAAGAGCTGGAATCCAATTTGGCACGGGAGACACTGAGACCAATTAAGGAGTTGGGGGGTGGTCTGGTGCCGCCACCTGTGCCGCCCAAGAAATCGCCACATCAATTGCCGCCGAAGCCACAGATCAAGCCAAAGCCATCGAGCGTAATGCCGAACAAATTCTCACGTGATCTCCGCTCCCTGGACGATAATAGTCACAAGACGATCAACACGGACACGATCATCATTAAGGGGGCACCGGGTGCGGGCAGTCCCGGCCACGAGGGTCACGATGCTGATGCGCCCGAGGAGGCGATATTGCGTCGCTCCAAGGAGAAGCGTGCTCAGAAAACCGATGCGGAAATCTACGAAGAGTTGCGCGCCATTTGCAACCCGGACGATCCCCGAGAACGTTACAAGACGACGCAGGAGGTGGGCAAGGGTGCATCGGGCATTGTTTTTATCGCCGGCGATAATCAATCGGAATCGCAGGTCGCTGTGAAAACCATCGAGATGAAGAATCAATCGTCCAAGGATCTCATACTCACCGAAATACGTGTGCTCAAGGATTTCAATCACAAGAATCTGGTGAATTTCCTCGACGCATATCTGCTCGAACCTGAGGATCAGCTCTGGGTGATAATGGAGTATATGGACGGGGGTCCACTGACCGATGTCGTCACCGAGACCGTGATGAAGGAACGCCAAATTGCCTGCGTCTGCCGGGAGGTACTCTACGCGATTAGTTTCCTGCATGCCAAGGGCATCATTCATCGCGATATCAAGTCGGACAATGTGCTCCTCGGCATGGATGGATGTGTCAAAGTGACGGACTTTGGTTTCTGTGCCAACATCGAGGGAGATGAGAAGCGTCAGACAATGGTCGGCACACCGTATTGGATGGCACCGGAGGTCGTCACCCGCAAGAAATACGGCAAAAAGGTGGACATCTGGTCGATTGGCATCATGGCCATCGAAATGATCGACGGACAGCCGCCGTATCTCTATGAGACCCCGCTCCGTGCCCTTTATCTGATCGCGGCGAATGGACGGCCTGATATCAAGAGCTGGGACAAGTTGAGTCCCAGCCTGCAGGATTTCCTCGATCGGTGTCTGCAGGTCGAGGTCGATCGTCGGGCCACAGCCGATGAGCTGCTCAAGCATCCGTTCCTTGACGATTGCAGCGAGGTCAAGGCTCTGGTGCCCAACATCAAGGCTGCCAAGAAGGTCCTTCGACGCAATGTATAGTTAATGTCCAATCAACATCATCATCATCGGACGGCCAAAGTCCTCTACGCGTGATGTGATGTGTAACGGATCTAAAAACTTCCAATCCATCTTCCCATCTCCAACTCCTTTTCCAATAAATTATCCCGTTACCCTCCCCCCCACCCACATTTTGTGTGTATATTGGATTGTATAAATTTGGAACTGGAACAAAATGCTGATTAGTTTTTCATTAGACTGTACTCGGAACTACAACAACAACAACAACAACAAACATAACACAAATCGTAACAAATCTTGGAACTTACAACTGGAAATCTTCTGTCTGTCGTCTGTTCAGTTATATGGTTATATATAGCACATCGCTGGCGGATAACATTGTTAATTGGTAAGTCAAGTAA
Organism: Drosophila atroscutellata; assembly: GCA_035041605.1. NCBI lineage: Eukaryota > Metazoa > Arthropoda > Insecta > Diptera > Drosophilidae > Drosophila > Drosophila atroscutellata. Next base: position 3,011,678 of record JAWNLA010000094.1, on the reverse strand, counting down.
ATCAAGTATTATAATATTTAAATTTAAATTGAAAAAGTAAGACATAGTTCGATCCAAATGTTATGTATGAGACAAGATGCTGAAAAGTAAGTTGCTTGTGATAGAAATAGATAGAAATTGATGACATGATAATATCTATTGTAATCATTACAGAGTACAGAAAAGGTTCATCCAAGGAATAATTAGTAATGTAGCGCTTAAGAGAAAGTGGGGCAAGAAAATTGATTTTGCTCAACAATGAAAGGTCAATAAGGGGAAGTCTGTGACTGGTATGACAAATTATTAATTATATATTAAAAGGAAGAAACTTTGGGTATTCAGCAAAGTTCATCATTACAAAATATTTAAAATTTCCAAGATAATGAAATAGGTCGCCAGTTGTTGTTGTTGTTGTTGTTGTTATCATAGCTGCTTATATGCATAGCAGCAAAATAAATAGTCGAAAATTTGTATTTAATTGGCGTTGTCATCAACACCACAATCAAAATTGGTCATCGCCAACTGGTTTCCACTCCAATCTTTTGCATCAGTTAACAAATACAACAACAACAAAGTGTTGAAGTGAAGGGCGAGGAAATGTTAGGGAGAGAGGGAAGAGAAGAGTTGGCGACTCGCTGTGCACAAAAATTTAATGACTTGCCCTAAGCAGTTACTGTCTCAATACTTGTGAAGCATATAAATCTCGATCAAGGTCGCCTTTAAGTCATATATTTGTTTCACATTCATATAGATATATATACATATGTGTAAACATATTTGACAAAACAGACTCAGTTTTATTGCAAGAGTCATCAACATTTTTTTTTGTCTGACAGTATACAATATAACAAAGAGCTTTCGCAATTGTGGTTACGGCAATACCACTACCAGTGAAAATAGTATGAAATTATAATTAGTAATCGATCACATGTGTGTCATGTATGACAAGAGCATTAATTCTTCGACTTGAAGCTGGCTTTAATGCGCTTTGCTGAAAACGCAAGATCCATTGAAAAGTAGCACATAAACACTGGCACACACACATGTAAATGCAAATGTGTAGCAACAACAACAACAATTACGTATGTAGAGGCAGAAGCTAACCAACGCCATTAAATACGCTCGTTCGCATTTCCTGTTGGACAGCAAAGAAAAGACTCTGAATTATCGCTTTGTCTGCCAAAAAAAAAAAAAAATACAAGTAAAAACTCATACAAAATAATAAAGTAAAAAAAAAAAAATGGGAAAATAAACTTCAATTCACACACTGCGCATAAGCGCAGACAGCAACACCTACACAAATGCTCTGTTGTTGTTTTTTTTTCCTTTCTTATCAAGCAGCACAAAAAGCAAACGCGCACTATACATATACACACACGCAGACATACATCTAAGCTATCATAAAAACCCTGCTGTTTTTATCAAATTCCTAGAACTTTTTTTTGTGGCTTTTAAAATTGAGACTGATAAGCGCAAAAAAGAAATATCTTACTGCTGCGATCTTTGTCTGGCCCCAAAGCGTACATATATATAAGCAGTGTCAGTGTTGCCTTGCAGCTACTAATTCTTGTTGTCTCGACTATTGTCTTTCTTTCTTCTTTCCGTTTGTCTGCATTTTTTCTTCACTCACCGCCATCCACTTATTGAATTTAATTGCTTGTGCAGTGGCTACGGTCGCCGCTGGCTGGACGACGCACAGACGGACGTGCTGCGCTATTTATATGCTCTCACTTACTGTAACTATGCGACAGACTCACTCACTCACTCACACGTTCTTTTCCTCCTTCCCTTTTTCACTCCCACTCGTACACATACCCACTAGAGGAGAGTCCGTGCACTTTTCTACCGGATCTTTGGCTGTTTATTTGTTTATATTAGCGGCAAATACTTTTGCTTTCTGTTTTGCGTTTGCTACTCACAAAAGGGGAAGTAGCAGTTGTATGCGTACTCTGTCTGTGCTTATGTGTGTGTTCAGTGTCACTTTCTGATCGCCAAGTTTTAAGCTTTGTTGTTTTTGTTTTTAAGCTTTTGTGTGTCTGCCAAATGTTTAAGTGACGACGATGATAACAAACAACAGAAGCAGCATCAACAGCAGCAGCGCAATGAATAATCATTTTGCAAATATTTAGCGCAGGAAATCAATAGGGGCTTATAAATTACATGTGCAATACACATGTACACATCTTCACACACATACAAGCATACGTACATACGTTTTCCTTGTATGCATCAGTGCTGCCAACATTTGCTGTGTAAAAAAGCTAACTCATGGGAGAAACAAAGCAAAAAATTATAGTTTAGCGCTTGCGATATACTGATTATTCACATATCAATGTCAGAAAAAAAAATTGAACATACATAGTATAAAGAAATATATGTAAGAAAACTAAACAAAAAAAAGCTAAAACTTCCGCTGCCCACAATACTGTCTCATTGTCAAAGAAAGCTAAGTTTGACGGCAAATAAGAGGAATTGTCAGCACTGGAATGCATTTCCAGTTTTCTGCAGTCTTTTTGCCGGTTGCTGCTGCTGCTGCTGCAGGGAGTGGCGCTGCTGGGGCCAAAGTACAATTTCAATTCCACGCGTATATGCGTATGAGCCTTGCATATGGCCCTATAAATACATACATGTGTGTGTATGTACGCATGCATCTGTGTATGTAAATTCGTACTTTTTTCTGCGAACGACATTGAATGGCAGCCATTCACATGTATACGTATATATAGCATACATGTAGTTGTAGTTGTAACTGTATTTACCTAGACAAAACGCCCAAAAAAAAGACAAAAAAGAAAAACAGCAACTAAAATTGAGGAATGACTAAGCCCAATCCGTTCGTGCGTTTAATTTTCAAACGTCGGGCGTCGCCCGCCGTTTCCCCCCTCGCTACACTGATAATAAGTTCACCTTGTGCGCCGCGCACAAAAAGGTTTTACGTTTTGGTTTTATTTTTCTCATTCTGTTTTGGTTTTGATTCGTTTATTGAACCATATGAGTAGCCTCATGTTGTTGTTGTTGTTGTTAGTACGCGGAATTGTAGATGATTCATTCACAATGTATTTAAGGTGGGGGGGGGGGGGAAAGGGAACTTCGTGTTGCGAGCTCATTTTTCATAACAAACATGGCGACCTTCCCACACACACCGCCGTCGCCCCAGCTGGCGCTGTCTAAGCAATCAAATTTGTGCGACATTTTACATACATTTGTATCACGCAAACTACTGTCTAAATGTATTATATATTTATTCATTATCATTAATTATTTTGTTGGATGTATAGCAACATTATGTATAAGAGATTACACCGGGTATTCTTAATTAATAGCATTGTTTTTTTATTTTTTTTGGTGACCCATGCAGCATTCCATTCCACAGTTCCACATGCCGTCCACATATGACACAAGCCAAACGAACGAAGTCAATGAGCTTCTTTTTTTTGTTAGAGCGTTTCGAAATTCTGCAATGATATTTGTTTTTTTTTCTCTCACTCTGACTTGAAACTGGAGCAGGGCTGTGTTTTTTTTTGAGGCATCTACTGCGCCGCTGCCTTCTGTACTAATTTTCATGAAAAGCTAAAGATAATTGCGCCGACATAACTGTGCTTATACACTGTCTGTAAAATGTAAGTGGTGGGGTATATTCAGTTAGCTCATTTTGTATAGTTGCCTTGTTAGTTTCCCTGTGGAATATAAGTAAGTTCAAAGAAAGTGTATCATTCGAAAGTCAGTAAGTTCCTAGTAACCGGTTCATTGGGCTGCATTTGGAATGTATGATTTCGATAATCCGATAAAATGTTACGTGCTATGGGAAACTTAAAATAATTAATTGCCAGTTGCCCACTTCCGCAATGCTATTTTTGTCAATGGAAAATTGTGTGGATAATTTGATTTGTGTTGCAGTAGCGAGAAGGGAAGAGCGCATCGCGTCTTATCTGGGCAACTATAAATATAACAACACAATGGGAGTCGAGTGGGACACGGACTCAAATGTCGCTGGAGTTTTTTTTTTTTTTTTCATTGAAATTTAAGCGTGACTTTAGCGAGGGCGCTTCACATGCCGATAAATGTGAGCATACACACATGTGCAGATACATACACATAAATACTTGTGCGCACATATGTATACAGACATATAGACAATTATTGCGCTGATAATTGGCTGTATGTGATGCGTTCCCATCGCTATAATAATAGCAATAACAAAACCAAAAAAACACACAATAAGAATAACAATAAACAAGGCAACGTTTTTCTGTTTGTGTATTATATTTTGTATGCCGTGCCATACACTTGCTAATAAAACAAACCTGTTGCACTTAGCGGACCCACAAATATAATAATAATAATAATAATAAATGTTAGGGAAGCAATGAAGTTAAGTTGATTATGCAAATGACGAGCAGAGAAAAGGCGAAAATCGCATAGAGAGCAAGTGCCAGTATAACAGTATAACAGTGGCCAATTGAACTGCACCGCTCTCCTCTTCTTCTGTCTTTTACCATTGCCATTCGCAATGCCGACAAGCGCAAGTGTTGCTTTCGTGTGTGTGTGTTTGTAATTCGAGTTCATTTATTTTCTAACCTAATCAGAAGTCAATATCGTAATCGCATTGATAAACAGCAAAAATAAATCAATTGATAAGACAAGCAAACTGATTATTTGCGGTGTTGAATTTTGTTTCGCATTTAATAGGGAATTTGTGTACACACTTGTTATTGAATGCTTGTATGTATGCGTGTTTTGAAATTATGCAACTGTTATCGCAATTTACAAAGGTCAGAATGTTAATTGAAATAAAGTTCAAGCGTACACACACACATACAGAGTATATGTACATGAATGTGTATGTGTATGTGCATACATTCTCTGTTAAAGCACATCCCACTTTATTGACTCTTAATCCATTGGATGGCCCAGGAGGGAGAGAGAGAGAGAGAGAGGGTGAATTGTGTTTGTGCAGACATCGTTGCAAATATTTACGCCTAGATAAAAAGTTTGGTCAGAAATTCTACAAAAAGTTTGTGTGGAAATTTCTAGTTGTCTATTTAAGCCCTCGAATTCAGCTTGGCAATGTTTTCTGTTTGTTCTCAAAGCAGTTTCAATAAGTTTTGGTTCCAGCTTTAGTTCCCTGATTAACGGCAGCTGGCTTAAAATATCACGTACGCCTCTTGCTTTACATTTAAATGCCATGTTCTCAGGTGCTCGATAACAGGCTAACTATTTTGCAATACTGTGTGGCATACACAGAAAAAAAAATACAATTGTATTCTAAACAGCGCCACTGAAAAGCTATTATACATAATTTGTTTCACTAGCAAACAAAAACATATTCAAATACTTTTCTAGTTTCTGTTGAAATATTCGATTTGTTAATCTCTTTCTGCGTACATGAATGTATATGTACATCATATATATATATATATATAACAATTTTTAAGAAATTTTACTAGCCTAGAAACAGAACAAAAATGCTGCTTGCCATAGATATAGCGATAACATTTTTATGGCACGTGTATGCGCATTATATTTTTTTTTTTAAATTTCTTTAGAATGAGTCACAATAAAATCAAGCATTAATTTGTTATATATGAAAAAAAAAATAGCAACACTATGACACTATGGCAACATTAGCTTTGCTTTTTTATAGATTAAAATTGGTACTGAAAAAAGTTGTAATATTTTTGTTGCTCATTTTCCTTTCTCGTTAATTTTTTCGCAACTGTATATATTATAAGTCTGATTCATAGTCTATATATGCACAAGTGTAACGGAAATAACAGAAAAGCTCATCTCTAATTTCAGCACAAGGCCAACGTGACAACAAACACAACAACAACAACAACAGCAAGGAGCAGAGATGCAGAAATTGGAGGAAAACCACAGTGACGTCACAACAGCCGAGCCCAGAAACAGCGGTAACAAGTAGCAGAAAGAGAGAAGATGAGAACCAAAGCAGAAGCCGATTTGCGAAAGAAGCTTTTACGATAAAGTTTGTTTTGGTGTTGATAAGACGGGCGATGATTTGCTCGACTTGTGTTTGCCAACCATTTTTATTTAGCCTGAGACATACGATATACATACATGCATACAAATACATCCATTAATAGTATATATATATATATATATTTATATATATATGTATATATATGATATATAGTATAAGTATATATGACTGGCTGAGTGTGCCCTGAGTGTATACCCAAGTGGTATATGCAATACGATTACGATTACGATTACAATTATAATTTTTACACCTACGATATCTATCGATAAACATACATTAGTTTAATTATGTTTCAACGAACGTGTGTTGTGTTGTGCACACACACACACGCACATACACATATTTGTTAAGAGACGAGACTAGATGGATAAATGTTTACATAGTATATAAATATACATAAATGTGATTTAAGCGATTTTATCAAAGCTGCATTATGCAATTCAACATAAAATTCGTATGTAGTCTCTAAGTGCGAAACTGCAAGAAGATATAAACGGAAACTAAGCATGCAATACTTGTTGTAAATTACCAAAAACGAAACAAATTGAGAAAAACAGTTACATTTAACAAGTAGAAATGAGAGATGAGTGTATCAAGTGCCATTAGGACTAACTAGCAGCAGTGAGAAGGACACAACAGCAAATCGATAACAAATCGATAACCAATCAAGAAGCAAAACTAACAACAAATTCCCTAGTTAAATAGTTACTTAATACAAATCTTACAAATTATCAGCATTACCTAAAAGCAAATAAAGAAAAAAAAAACGTAATACAGATCAACAAATATTCCCACATACAAATTGAAAATGTTGACGTGGTTCTATATTCCATTTAAATTAGTACAAACATAAGATTAAAGCTACAAAAGAAAATGAATAATCATCCATAGAGTGCAGTTGACGATATTACAATTTGCTAAGCATAAACGAATTGAATGCCATAAACTAAGCGCACAAAAACTATAAATGCTAATCTAACAAAATACTTGCGCATAACGGTAATGTGTGTGTGTCAACAAATTGATTGATAACTCTTAATAGAGTATGTGTTATACACTTGTATAACAAACACACAAACACACATGTATGTAGACAAGGCACACAACTAAATTGTAGTTCACTTGAAAATTGTTCGCGCAGATGCCAAATACGAATAGCAATGGAATAGAATGGAAAAGGAGACGATAAAGTGAAAGGGATATTAAGAGAGAAAAAAGAAAAATAAAGTAATTCCAAAAGTGTATGTATACCTTAGCCGAAATAGTCGTCGAGTTTACGTTTTGGTCACTTTTTTCTTTCAATTTAGTTGAAATATTTGAATACTCTTTCCGAAATTGAATCGAACTGTCAGTTTAGAAAAAATATATAGAGTTGTGTAATTGAGTTGGAAAGAGTATGGATATCTTCGGTGTGCCGATGTAATTAGCTTTCTTTACATGTTATATATACAATTAAAGTTTACACAAAGAAACAACTTTTTGTTTATAATACACCCAGTAGCTTTTTGTAGTGAGCGGTTTTTATTCAAACTCGTTTCCACACATGCACACACACACACACACACACGCACAGGGCCGGCATAGATTTCAGAACAACGACTGCTGCTGAAGAACGGTCATAGTTAAATTTTTTAAAGAGTCCTATTTTAATCCCATAACTGTAAATGTAATGCAAGAGTAACAAACGAATGCTGCAATTTTAATTATAAATATATACATTTTTTCTTTGTAGTATTCGATGAGTTTCAAATCGATAACGATAGAATCCGATAACTTATTCTTATTTCGTTACTCTCGCCTTACATTTGCAGTGTGTTCCAAATTTTATCGATAAAGTAAATAAGAAAAACAAAATACTTTCAGTAAATAAGTACGTAATGCATTTTTGCATAATTTAGAGCTTAAAGAAGAGTTAAAGCATTATTTGATTAGATCGCTTATTGGACAGTGTATTATTAGGCAAGGCAACGAACGCAAAGTATTTTGGATATATTGAATATAGAAGAGTATTCTGAGCCAAGTTGGCAGTTAACGGAGACATACCCGAACATACATAATCCCCAAGCGCATTTAAGATAAAATAGATGATTATAACGAGGAAGAAGAAGAAGAAAATGGCAATGATAACAATTAAACGAAACGAACCTTAAGTCTTTAAAATGGTAGCATAAATTTTTTATACGCAATTTTTATTGCAATTGTAAAAAAACAAAAACAAAATGAACTATGAGAAAACTGTATGTCATCCAAAAAATTTTGATAAATCCTTAATCCGTTGTATTCGTAACTTATAAAACAAGCAAAGATATATACACACATGCATACACACATGTATACATACATGCATACATACATAATATAGATACAAACACAATTGGCGCTATTTCAATTAAATGTAGATTAAATACATATATTATGCATATTACTTACGCCAATAATATTAATAATAATAATAATGATAAGTACATCCAAATACTTACTGCAAAACGGAACTTAACGAAAAATGTGTTTTATCCAACGGTTAGATTCGATTTTCGATTTTTCTTTACGCATAGTCCGCTTTCGTTTTGCACAGTGTAAAATTCCATGCAATCAGATTTCATTGTTTAATGCATTCTTTCTTTTTTTGCACTCGCTTGCATACCTAAGTCGTAAACATATATTACACATTTTAATTGTAATGATTATAATAATTTTTTGCAATTTATGATAAAAAACAACAACAACAACAACAAAAAACAATTATATATATACAAATATATTATTTTAAACAACAAAAAAAACAGCTGATGCAAGCTGTGAGAGAAGATTATGCATATATTTAGTTATAAATAAATAGACACTGCACACATTTTAACCTAACGGTTATTTACAGTTTTATACGCACAATTGTATGTATTATTTTAGTTTGCACTGTAATTTTTATTTTGTGTTGTTAAATATATCGTTATTTACTTATTCGACCAAATCACTCTTTCAATTGTTTGTTGAATCATCAGCCATAAAATTGATGGGGATTCCCATTCAAAATAGCTGATTTCGAATTAGCACAACTTGTGACTGCACCCGCTAATTATTTATATTTATTTAAAAAGCAAAGATTTAGATTTAGAATGACAGTTTTATTGAATGTTGCATTAAAGCCAGAGATCCTCGCGATATTTGCCTTGCGTCCGCAACTCTTTGAGCCGCTGCACTGCCTCCATTTCGTCCAGCTGTAAGGCCTGCTGCAGGCAGCGACGCAAGCCTTCCTCAATGGACTTGGATATCTTGGCACCATCGGCGCAGACATATAAATTCGTTGATGGTTCCAGGAGTAGTTCGACAAGCTGCTCAGCATCCTCTTCGAGCAGTTGGTGCACATATTTCGGCTCCTCCGGCGTAGAGCTGCGCGAATAGCAGAGCCTTAAGCGCTGTAGTATCAAGGATGCTTGCCAGTCGAGCAACTGCTGTTGCTTAAGCATAGCTTGCGGCGTCTTGGCGCCCACATACAACCAGGTTTGACCTGTGGCCAGCTGCTGACGAAGCCGTTGCTTGTGCGCCAGAAAGCCAAGAAATGGAGCCAATCCGGTGCCCACAGCTATTAGAATTTGATTGCCAGTCAGTTCCTGATCTGTATAGCGGAATGCATTCTGTATGCGTGGATAAAGGAATAGCTTAACTGGCTGCTGCTGCTGCTGTTGTTCTTCATGCTGTTTAATCTTGGCCTCCATCATGGCGGTTGTGAGGCCCGTTTTGGGTGTGCGTATTGAGTAAATGATGCGCAGCAGCTGCTTGGAACACTCCAAGGGACTGTTCGATATCGAATATGGGCGTGGCAGCAGGCGAGGCAAGTGCTCGACGAGCAGAGCCAGCGTTGGCTGGCAACTGGTGCACAACTCCAGCAAATCCAGCAGGCCCAATCCTCGCTGCAAGATGAGTGTTTGATAGTGGTTGGCGCCCTGCTTGGAGGAGAGACTAGCGAGGAAATCGCGCTCCTTCGAGTCACTGGTGCAGCGCGCCAAGGCGCTTAGGAATTGTTTCTGTAGCACTGAATGCAGCGACAGGCAATCCGTGAAGATCTTCCGCGGAGTTTTAGTTGTTGTGGCCGGTAGATGAGCGGGCACTTTGGCGCTTTTCTTGGCGCAATCAAGCGCTAGTCTCACGAAGCAGTCGCTGTCCGCTTGCTGCACTAAGTCCAGACGCTGTAACAGTTGCGCCACAACATGGGGATCGTTGCTGGGCAGTATGCCAACAGTGTCACCGGGCTCATAGTCTAGCTCGCCCAGATTTGAAATATTTAGTGTTAGTTCCACAACACGCTTCGTCTCCGTTGCAGCATCGGCGACCACCAGCTCCTTGGCATCTTGTATGTAGACTGCTGTGGGAGCGCAGCCGGCACGTGCAAATGGGAACTTTAAGTTGTCGCCACAATTTAACTGACCACATTTTTCAGAGAGAGACTGCAACATTGTTGAGCAAACTGCAAAAGCATCAAAGACCACTTAATATAGACTCACCTGGTCGGTGGTTGAGAAGACCACTTCCAGATTGCATTCCAATGGCTTGGCAGGCACATATTCAGTCAGTATATATGCGGAAATATCCACAAGTGGATTATCAAAGTGCTCAACTTCGACCATTTTGTTGTTTACGCATATCTCAGTGTGACCGAACTTTGTAAGTGCAAAAATAACATACTATTCACGATAAGCATAATAATGAGCAAATCCCTTTATATGCAACAGATATTTAAGAATTCTAAATGAATGTTATATATTTGCAGATATGTGCAACAAAAATCGTTTCATTATATTTAAATGCAAATATGTGCCACAAAAAAAAAAATAAACTCAAACCCAAATATCGTTAATTATATTTAAATATGCCCCACCTCTAGTTGAGTGTTGCTGCAATTAAAAAGGAGCAACAACCAGCGCCGTCAACCAGTGAGCCCACATTATGAGAACTACAAATAAATCTGCAGACGCACAATAGAACAAATCATTGCAATCGAAATTTCGAGAAATAATTGTGATTGGGAGCAAGGCGAGAACAATATGGCAGAGAACACTGACAGTGAGGACGATTTCCAGGATGCGCTCAGTGAACCCGTATCGCCCACACTCAAAGTAACTACAAAATCACCGGAACAGGATAAATTGATAGATGAAATAATAGAAAAGAATACCAGCGTACGAGTCGAGGATTGCAATGATGATGACGATGAGAACGAGAAAGCGGCGGGTGCGCCGGATGGCAACGATGCAGCAGACTGTTATAATCAAAAAGAAGCGCTGCAACCCGATGGAGAGCTGAGCATGGAGGAACTGTTGCTGCGGGAAAAAGATATGAGCCCCGAGCAACTGGCTGCTAACCAAGAGCAGGCCGACAAACTGAAACTGGAAGGCAACGATCTCTTCAAGAGCGATGAAGCTGCACGTGCCGTGGGGATTTTCACAGAAGCTCTCAACATTTGCCCATCGAGTAGCAGCAAGGAGCGTGCTGTGCTCTTTGGAAATCGCGCAGCGGCCAAAATGAAACTAGAGGCCAACAAGGCGGCCATTGACGACTGCACCAAAGCCATCGATCTCTATCCGGAATATGTGGAGCGTTACTAAGGTTAATAATTGTTAGGCTTGATCAAATTAAATATTAATAAGCGAATCTCCTATTAGACGCGCCAAACTATATGAGCAGGATGACAGCCTGGATGAGGCTCTGGCGGATTATAAGCGTATTAGCGAAATCGATCCGGGTCAGCAGGAGGCACGCGAGGCTCAAGTTCGCCTGCCCGACGTAATCATCGCGCGCAACGAGAAGCTGAAGGTGGATATGGAAAATGGGCTGAAGGGATTAATGGATATAACAACGAAACTTAAAGATTATTTTGGTTAGATCGCTTATTGGACAGTGTATTAGGCAAGGCAACGAGCGCAAAATATTTTGGATATATTTTATATAGTAGAGTATTCCGAGCCAAGTTGGCAGTTAACGGAAACATACCCGAATATACAGAATCCCAAGCGCATTTAAACAATTTAAGATAATATATATGATTATAACGAGGAAGAAGAAGAAATTGGCAATGATAACAATTAAACGAAACGAACCTTAAGTCTTTAAAATGGTAGCATAGATTTTTTATACGCAATTTTTATTGCAATTGTAAAAAAAAAACAAAATGAACTATGAGAAAACTGTGTCATCCAAAAAATTTTGATAAATCCTTAATCCGTTGTATTCGTAACTTATAAAACAAGCAAAGATATATACACACATGCATACATACATAATATAGATACAAACACAATTGACGCTATTTCAATTATGCATATTACTTACGCCAATAATATTAATAATAATAATAACGCGAAATGTGTTTTATCCAATGGTTAGATTTGATTTTTCTTTACGCATAGTCCGCTTTCGTTTTGCACAGTGTAAAATTCCATGCAATCAGATTTCATTGTTTAATGCATTCTTTCTTTTTTTGCACTCGCTTGCATACCTAAGTCGTAAACATATATTACACATTTTAATTGTAATGATTATAATAATTAGCGGAATGCATTCTGTATGCGTGGATAAAGGAATAGCTTAACTGGCTGCTGCTGCTGCTGTTGTTCCTCATGCTGTTTAATCTTGGCCTCCATCATGGCGGTTGTGAGGCCCGTTTTGGGTGTGCGTATTGAGTAAATGATGCGCAGCAGCTGCTTGGAACACTCCAAGGGACTGTTCGATATCGAATATGGGCGTGGCAGCAGGCGAGGTAAGTGCTCGACGAGCAGGGCCAGTGACTGGCAACTGGTGCACAACTTCAGCAAATCCAGCAGGCCCAATCCACGCTGCAAGATGAGTGTTTGATAGTTTAGATAGACTAGCGAGGAAATCGCGCTCCTTCGAGTCACTGGTGCAGCGAGCCAAGGCGCTTAGGAACTGTTTCTATAGCAATGAATGCAGCGACAGGCAATCTGTGAAGATTGGGCACTTTGGCGCAGTTGAGCGCCAGTCTCACGAAGCAGTCGCTGTCCGCTTGTCCAGGAGCTTTGGGGATCATTGCTGGGCAGTATGCAAACAGTGTCACCGGACTCATAGTCAAGCTCGCCCAGACTTTAAGTATTTAGTATTATTTCCACATCACGCTTTGTCTTCGTTGCAGCATCGGCGACCACTAGCTTCTTGGCATCTTGTATGTAGACTGCTGTGGGAGCGCAGCCTGTACGTGCAAATGGGATCTTTAAGTTGTCGCCACAATTTAACTGACCACATTTTTCAGAGAGAGACTGCAACATTGTTGAGCAAATTGTAAAAGCAGCAAAGACCACTTAATATAGACTCACCTGGTCGGTGGTTGAGAAGACCACTTCCAGATTGCATTCCAATGGCTTGGCAGGCACAAATTCAATCAGTACATATGCCGAAATATTGACAACAAGTGGATTATCGGAGTGCTCAACTTTGATCATTTTGTTGTTTACGCATATCTCAGTGTGACCGAAGTTTGCAAGAGCAAAAATAACATACTATTCACGATAAGCATAATGAACAAATCCCAACAGAGATTTAAGAGTTCTAAATGAATCTCGTGTATGTGCTACAAAAATCGTTTCATCATAATTAAATGCAAATATGTGCCACAAAAAAAAATAAACGTAAACCCAAATATGCACTTAAAGAGGAGCAACAATCAGCACCGTCGACCAGTGTGCCCACATTATGAGAACTATAAATAAATCTGCAGACGCACAATAGAACAAATCATTGCAAACGAAATTTCGAGTAATAATTGTGATTGGGAACAAGGCGAGAACAATATGGCAGAGAAGGCTGGCAGTGAGGACGATTTCCAGGATGCGCTCAGTGATCCCGTGTCGCCCATGCACAAAGTGACAACAAAATCACCGGAACAGGATAAATTGATAGATGAAATAATAGAAAAGAATACCAGCCTACGACTCGAGGATGACAATGATAATGATGATGAGAAGGAGAAAGCGGCGGGTGCGCCGGATGGCAACGATGAAGCGGACGATGATAATCAAAAAGAAGCGCTGCAGCCCGATGGAGAGCTGAGCATGGAGGAGCTGTTGCTGCGGGAAAAAGATATGAGCCCTGAGCAACTGGCTGCTAACCAAGAGCAGGCCGACAAACTGAAACTGGAAGGCAACGATCTCTTCAAGAGCGATGAAGCTGCACGTGCCGTCGAGATTTACACTGAAGCACTCAACATTTGCCCATCGAGCAGCAGCAAGGAGCGTGCTGTGCTCTTTGGAAATCGCGCAGCGGCCAAAATGAAACTAGAGGCCAACAAGGCGGCCATTGACGACTGCACCAAAGCCATCGATCTCTATCCGGAATATGTGCGAGCGTTACTAAGGTTAATAATTGTTAGGCTTGATCAAATTAAATATTAGTAAACGAATCTCCTATTAGGCGCGCCAAACTATATGAGCAGGATGACAGACCGGATGAGGCTCTGGCGGATTATAAGCGTATCAACGAAATCGATCCGGGTCAGCGGGAGGCACGCGAGGCTCAAGTTCGCCTGCCCGACGTAATCAACGCCCGCAACGAGAAGCTGAAGGCGGATATGTTGAATGGGCTGAAGGGATTGGGGGATATGATATTGAAACCGTTTGGTTTGTCCACTGCCAATTTTCAAATGCAACAGGATCCCAATTCCGGCTCGTATTCCATTAATTTTAATCAGAATAATAGTTAATATCAATTAATGTCATGTTTGTTGAAGTTCTGAGAATAAAGTTCAAAACATGTAAAATGCATGTGGAAATTGTTGCTGCCAGCTGGGCTACCAGTGTGTACATGCATGATTTCTTTTGTACAGCAGTGTGACCACGCGTTCGAGCAACAGCTGATTTTGACGTCTGCTGTTGTTCCTAAAACGCAAGAGGCAGAAACATTTACTGAAAACCGAAATTATTATTTTTTCATTCGAAAAAATAACAAAATTGATTGATTGATTTCCATTTGCTTGAAAAGCACGCCAATTATTGTGCGTTAATCGCGACTAGCAGTGTTGCATTTGCAATTTGCAGATCGCTCTAGTGCCAAATGACCTATTTGCAAAGTCTTTTGTGCTTATTTTTATGACGCTGTAAATAATAACTAGTAGACAAATGCTATAATATAATTTAGTATTGAGTGCATCCAGTTGACGTTGCGTGTGTTGTGTTAGTAACAATGTTCCGCAGTCGTAGCTGGTTCGGCGGCCCTTGGGGTGGACGCCCCAAGAATCGTTTGTCTCTGGAGCACCTAAAGTACCTGTACAGTATTTTGGAGAAGAACACAACCGTTTCGGAAAGCAATCGCGGTCTACTTGTTGAATCCTTGCGCTGCATTGCCGAAATTCTCATCTGGGGCGATCAACATGATACATTGGTCTTTGAGTGAGTTTGTGGCGTATTTGCGGATTTTGATTGTGATATAATTGCTTTGCTTTCGCTTTTCAGTTTCTTTTTGGAGAAGAACATGTTGGCGTACTTTCTCCACATAATGCGCCAGAAGAGCGGCGGCTCCAGCTACGTTTGCGTCCAACTGTTACAGACCCTCAACATTCTCTTTGAGAACATCCGGAAGGAGACTTCATTGTGTATGTCAATAATTACTCAACTCTTACATATATTATATATATATTAATAGTTCACATTGCTCATTTGTGTGTAATTAATAATATCGTTTAGCTGATTGCTAATTTTAATTTGGTTTGCTTTCAGATTATTTGTTGAGTAATAACCATGTGAATTCCATAATGGTGCACAAGTTTGACTTCTCCGACGAGGATGTCATGGGCTATTACATACTCTTCCTGAAGACGCTAAGCCTCAAGTTGAATCCACACACTATACACTTTTTCTATAACGAGGTGGGCTTTATTCTGAGCTTGATTACATATATTTTAATGAATCTGTTGTTTTCTGGTATTTAGCACACGAATGACTTTCCTCTCTATACGGAGGCCATTAAGTTCTTCAACCATCCGGAGTCTATGGTGCGCATAGCTGTGCGTACAATCTCCCTGAATGTCTACAAGGTGGATAATGCGAGCATGTTGCGTTTCATTAGAGACAAGTACGCGGGAAAAACCCAATAAGAGAAACAATGTATTTAAATGTACTTCTACTCCTGCAGAACGGCGGCGCCTTATTTCAGCAACTTGGTCTGGTTCATTGGCAAGCACATATTGGAGCTGGACACCTGCGTGCGCACAGATATTGAGTGAGTAGATGCAAAGGATGCCAAGGATTTTAAAAGTGTTCCCTTATTATTACTATAACTAATGCTCTTCTCCTCGCTCTACAGTCACCAATCGAATCAGAAGCTTTCGAATTTGGTTGCCGAGCATCTTGATCACTTGCATTACTTGAGCGACATCCTGCTGCTGGACATTACGGATCTGAATGCCGTGCTCACCGAACATTTGCTGCACAAGCTTTTCGTACCTTTGTATATATTTTCATTGACGCCGGCGCCACCGCCACCATCGCTGGCAGTGGTTACCCAAAATCTGGCGGCTGTGCTGAATCGCAATGTGAACATCGACATACAGGAGATGCATAATCCGCGTGTGAGCTCAATTGTGGCGCTCTATCTGTTGTCTCTTGTCTTTCTGGTTATCACACATGCGCCGCTCGTGCATGCCTTGGCCTGGGTCATTATGAATGGCGATCACAGCGTGTTCAAAGAGGGCGCTGCCGAGATACTCAACTCGTATGTGGTGCATCGCAAGGTGGTTGTGCCTGGCTTTGGGGAGCCACACGAGAGTCTCGAGCAGACACTGGACACGGTCGTTGGACATGGCACCGCAAGCTCCAGCGCTGATGCAGGCAGCGAGGATAGTGGCGTTGAATCAGCGGCAGCGACAACATCATCGCCCACAAGCATGCAGAATATTGAAACTGTGGCTGAGGCAGCAGCCAACCGGCTGCGTAACATAACCGACGAGGAGAAACAGCGGCTGCAGCAGTCGACCTCAACGCCGGCATTCGCTGTGCCTCAGCTGGCCAAGCCGTTTCTGGACACCGTGCTGCAGGCACTCGACTGCACAGAGAATGATTATCTGGCGCTGTTGTCCCTCTGCCTCATCTACGCCATGTCCCACAACCGAGGTGAGTTCGACGGTGCTCAAATCTTTGGTGATACAGCTAAGCATCCACACCTGCTGCTCGTCTCTCGGCTAACACTCTGTATTTCTCTCAACTCTCTCTCTCTCCGATCATTTCACTGCTTTTTGTGTGTGGGGTTAACAAATAATAATACTCATAATATTAATACTATGCTTAACAACATTATGGCACCCTGTACCAGATGGTATGTAACTTGTTTCATTATTATCCTAATATGTTTCCCAATTTGAGTTTTGCAACGTTGTTATTAACGATCGATATCTATTTATAGGCATGAAGAGCGAGTGGTTCGAACAGGTGCTCTCCAAGTCGATGCGGGGCTCCTTTAGCTACAAGACGTCGCTGATTGAGCATTTGCTCAGCATTATCACACAATCCAGTCAACCATGTGAGTAGAAAAAATGTTCTATTACCTACAGACTTAGTTTATTAATTGTAATTCTCTCAATCCTTATGCAGCGTGTCGTATACGTTTGATCACCGTTGAGATTGCCTTGGAGCTGTTGTTGACGTTCACCAAGCCTACGGCTGATGAGACACATTGCATAACTCCAACACAACAGGGATTGCTCTTCAGTGCACGCAATCAGTCGATGGTTGTGCTGCGTAACTTCTACAAGTCGGAGGATATATTCCTCGATTTGTTCGAGGATGAGTACAATGAGATGCACAAGACCGAGCTGAGAGTGGAGTTTCTGTGCAATGACTCAACAATTCTTTTGCCGCCTACGGGCACTCCACTCACTCGCATCGATTTTACACGTCGTCTGCCCTGTGGCGAAGTGGAGAAGGCTCGTCGAGCCATACGCGTCTACTTCTTGTTGCGTCGCACGTGCCAAAAGTTTTTGAACGAGAAGGAATCGCTTCTGCCGCTGACGAATGTCGTCAATCTGGTGCAGGTGGAGAATGTGCTCGACCTGAGTGAGTTGTGTGTTTGAACTTGCCGTTTTTCAGTTGGTTAAATGATGCACACTTTGTAGACAACAGCGATTTGATTGCCTGCACGGTTGTGTCCAAGGAGAATGCCAAGCAGAGGCGATTTCTCGTAATCGATGCCCTGCAACTCATACTCGTGGAGCCCGATGCCAAACTTTTGGGCTGGGGCGTTGCCAAATTTGTCGGTTTTCTGCAGGACGTTGAGGTGCAGGGCGATAAGGATGATTCACGCTGCCTGCACATCACCGTGCATCGCGTCGGCGTCACCCACAATCGGACTCCGTTGCTCTCTGCCAAATTTCTGTTCGACGATCACATTCGCTGCATGGCGGCCAAGCAGCGGCTAACGAAGGGTCGTAGCAAGGCACGCCAGAAGAAAATGTATCAGATCGCCCAGCTTATTGAGATACCCGGTCAGTTGGATTCGCCACTGTATCCTGTGGCCGGCACATCAACGCATTCGGCCAATGCACGACTGGTGCAAAAGGGCGTCAGTCTGTCGGCGAATCGGGTGCCCGGCTTTGCGGCCGTACTCCGCAGCAACAATACCGCCGGCGTCAGTCGCACTCAGATGGCGCAAAATCGATCGCTCGAAGGGTAAATTGTCAATGCATTGTACATAGTATTATTAACATTGTGTCTTATAATTTGGTGTGTTCCTCGGAAATTATAATTAAAGGTACAATTACAAATTATAATCAGAAACTCAGAAACCAGTGTTCTAATTTTCGAGCGACCACAATATTTAATTTTAG
Source organism: Drosophila atroscutellata (assembly GCA_035041605.1). Taxonomy (NCBI): domain Eukaryota; kingdom Metazoa; phylum Arthropoda; class Insecta; order Diptera; family Drosophilidae; genus Drosophila; species Drosophila atroscutellata. The sequence continues at coordinate 2,992,881 of JAWNLA010000094.1, read as the reverse complement.
TGCAAAACTAACAAAACTAACATCATTTTAGCATACGAAATGAGAGCGGTAGTCGGTCACGTCGTCGCAGTCCCAATGCCCCAGGCTCCTCCACTTCACCATCGTATCTGAGGCCAAGCAACGTAACACTGGATAGGGATCGCGATCGTTCGCCAAGTGTGAGCGGTGTCAGCCACACCTCTTCGCAGTCCAGAGAACACTCACAGGCGCGCAGTTCCGGGAATCGATCCCGTGAAAGCAGTCCACGTATGCCAAGACCACGGTGCGAATAGCTTCAATTATCAATTATAACATGACTAACAGCTTCTTCTGATAGGTCGGAGGAAATCCCTTTAGAGGATTTCCCACACTCACGCAATAACAGTCCGCACTCCCGCAGCAGTGTGGCCAATCCCTCACCTTCTTCACGTTCACAGACGCCATCTCGGGCGCTTCACCACGATCAGTTATCGGTGCACAGTGGTTCGCCGCGGGAACCATCCTTAATGGGCACAAATGCTATTTTGAGCCAATTGAATGGAGGTGTGACCATAGCTAGAGAAGTGCTGCCGGTCCAGAGCTCGGAGGAGACTTCATTCATAGGCAATGATGCTGATCGGGCTGCTGAAAGCAGACGCAAAGGCCGCGGCACGATTGAAACGGTTTAATTTTAATTATTACAAAATTTTAAGTATTGCTAGTTGTATTGTCGCTACAATTTTGTTATTCCAACTAATGTTATTTATAGTTTTCATTAACAAATAAATGTTGATTTGATGTATTTAAACCGTGGTAAAATAAATGCAAGCAAATACCAATATTTTTTAAAGAACTCGTAATTCTTCAATTAACAGCTATTAACAGCGATTCACCAGAAATTATCGTCTTGCAAAATAATCGATTGTAGTCGATGTGTCTTATCGTTGCACAGCTGTTTCTTGTTGTGTGTTGTCGGCGGAATGACATAACCGCAACTTTTGTACAAATATTAGATATAAAAAACACTTGAACTGACTTAAAATGTCCTCGTACAAATACAGTGAGCTTATTAAGCTCGGCACACAGTACGCGAGCCGCATGAATTATCTATCAAATCGCATATTTGGCGAAGTGGCGCGCACAACAAACGACAAATCCATGAAGGTAGCACATAGGAATAAACATCAATAAAATATACTAATAATGATATACTATTAGGTGGTTCGCATGTTCGCCGAAGAGCCCATACAGAAGCGCGACTATGTGGTCAACTGGTATCCACGGCATGTGGAAACGCATCTGCTGATGAAGAATCTGCGCGAATATGGACTCTTCCGTGATGAGCATCAGGACTTCAAGGAGGAAATGAAACGCTTGCGCAAGCTGCGTGGCAAGGCACCACCCAAAAAGGGCGAGGGCAAACGTGCCTCCAAGAAATAGATGTAATAAAAAATATGCTAAACGTTATACATATGCATTTATTAACTTTCTTTGCGCGTCAACAATTTGGCATTGCCCGCAAAGACGACATCGTCATGCTGTCGGCACTCGTACTCCACTGTGGCTATTTTGCGTGCGTGGAGCAGTCGCACCGTTACCAAGGTGTCCGTCTCAATACGACAGGGTTTCAGAAATTTGAAGTTCTGTTCCAGCACCACGGTGCCTGGTCCTGGCAGTTTGGTGCCTATAATGCCAGCCACAACTGCATTCAGTAGGGCACCATGAACACGACGTTCTTCGATTGGTATATCCGTGCTGTGTATGTAATTGTAGTCTCCGGTGAACTGACCGAATGTCTCAAGATCCTGTTGTGTGAAGCGTTTTATCATCTGCACCTGCTGCACTTTCGCCCGAGCTTGGCTGCACAACTGTCGACGCAGCTGGAGAAGTAGCATTGCCTAGCTCTGTAATTTCGGTGCGACTGCCGTAATCCTCGAGAAATACGTGACACAGTTGAACAACACGTCCGTCGTTTGATTCCTGTCGCCAGTGCTGCACACGCTTGAGTAATGGAGGCGTCACTAGCAACTCCTTATTGCCCAATCCGCTGCTCAGCAATTGATAGTGGAGCGCAAGACTGTGCAGCACGATTTCAGCGTGTTCAGTGCTCAGCAGCACGTCTCGGATTATGGTTATATTTTCTATTATGAATTTAGCGGCGTTTTTGTCTGCAATTTCACAGAAAGTCAAAACAAATTTGAAGTACGGCAGCACATTTTGCAAACTGACCCAAGCAAAAATTACACAACGCTGCAATCGAATGCAATTGAAGAGACGGATTCTGTGTTGCTAACGAAGCCACAAACACGTCCAACGCGTCTGCCTCGTGCAAATGGGGCCAGTTGATGGGATCGTAGGCGAAATTGGCCAAATTTGCAGTAACTTGCTCGAGTGCCTCTGGAAAAGATATGTCAATACCGTTAATAAAATGGTGCCGGTTTTGGAGCTTTAAATGCTAACCAACGTTTGTGGAGGTGTAATATTCATCCACCAAGTGACCAATATATTCCCGGCGATCAATGCCCCCCGCTGGAGTTTTGCGTTTTAAATGCCGATGATTTGAAAACATGTAGTTTTCTAATTGAGCTGCAAAATCAACAGGTCAATTTAAAATACAATCTTCTTTTGGCAATTGCTTGTGAATGTAGCCATTCACCCAGCGACCGGTCACTGTTAACTTGACTCCACATTTAACAGAGCTCCTGAGATAATAACAGTTGTGCAAACTTCATTTGAAACAATTTGCTTGTGAATTAGTTAAAATGTGATAAATTTTGGCTATTCATTTGAAATCAGGAAGTGTTATTCATACGTGTTATAAATATATATTTTTTTTGTGGTAGTTTGTGTCGACTGACTTTAGATCACATTAAATTAAATAAATTAAAAGTGTAATTGTTTGTTGGTCTGAATTTTCTTACTTTTACAGCATTTAAACTGTCCTTGTCGTAGGAAAATAACCTTTTCACATTTAACGTAGCCGACAACCCAGTAACATTCAATAAGCGAAGTTTTGTATTATTTTCGAAAATAATTCAACACAGTGTTTCAGTTGCATTAAGAAAATGTAGTATTGTGTACAAGTACAAGATAAAAATATTTGATTGCCCGCTAAATCTCTCTTCGTTTATTTAAGTATGTACATCGTTCAGCACTGCGTTCTTCAGGTACTTTCGTTGTCAGCCGAATCTTTTGTGTTGGAATTATTTGAAAAATACGTAAGGGCATCAGCCACGCAGTTCGGTGGTATATTAAAGAGCGGATGGGTGGGCAAAAGATTGTTCAAAGTGTCACCAAGCACCTGGGGCTGATGGGCGCATTCCGAGTGCTGTGCAATCGAAACTCCACTCAGCGTGTAACAGGTGTGATAAAGATCTTGTGGCCTGAAATTCAAGTAATTTTTAAGACTGGAAATAGTTTTGAATGGAATTTTGGGAGGTCATCCACTTACTTGCCGGGCTTATCGATAAGGCCGCCGTTTGGCTTCTGGCAACAGAGCAAAATGTATTCCTGCAGTGCTCCAACATCGAACAGCGTCTGATCCATGTTCCTGGACGAACCGACAAGCGTGGCCTGCGTGATGGGAATGGTGGCGCCAACCCAAAACGAGTAGCAGCCATCAACCAGCTTATTGGTGCGTCCCTGGAAGCCACCCTCGTAGCTCATCTGGCGGCGCAGTGTCCACTGGAGCAACGCCTTCTGGTCGCACTTGGCAGCCTCATTTAACAATGCCAGGCTGGCGATGCCACAAAACGTGTAGCCACCGTGCGCTTCCAAGTCGGGCGCACCGCCAAAGCCACCTTCGTACGTCTGACAGCTGGCAATCCAATCCGCAGTGCCGCGGAACAATTCGCTTAAGATCGATTCGGGCATGTTGGTTAGCTTGGCGCAGGAAATGGCACAATAGGTGCCACGCACATCCATCTCCCCATCCACGTGAAGGCGATAGGAGCCATCAACATCGCGCACACTGAACAGAAACCTAACAAGTGACTCCCGGTCGATAGCACGATAAGCGCTCTCGGTGCCAATGATGCACAGACTGTTGACGGCCGCATATGTCGGCGCTAGGTGAGCGTATTGTCCGGGTCCGCCACCAAATCCACCCGTGGGTGCTCGGCATCTGTGAAGGAATACATTTATTAGATATAAATGATGGAATAGTTGGTCACGCACTTGATGAGAAATTGAACAATGTCCTCGAGACACTCATCGTCGTAGTTGTAGCCGAGCAGTTTCGACGACTGAAGTATCCAATAGATGCACCAGGGACGACTGCTGTCCAGGCACTCATAGTTCCACGGCAGGTTGTGTAGCATCATTTCCAAATACTGCAGATGCTGCGAACGATTTAGTTGCGATGCCCGCGGATTTGTGAATTGTACCTGGTCGAAGCGATCGTAGCATTTCTCCACAGAGTCTTCAGTTTTTCGCTGCAAAGTTTTTAATGTTTTTTGCTTTTGTTATCTCTTTTGTTGTGGATGTCAGCGTGCTGATTACTCACCTGTTCTCTGGAGGTGATTGTGGAGTACTTCTCGTCGTCGAATTTTAAGTGCTTTAAGTCCGCAAAATTGCGGAACAGTAGCTCGTCCAGCGACAACATGATTTTGGTATCCGAATTTAAATATGGAATTAATTTCAATCAAAAGTTGTGCTCCTATCGAACCGTTCGGAATATGTTCACTCCAACGACTCACTGAACTGTGCAAATGAACCTGCTTGTCGTTCAACTGGTTCGTTTGACAAAATAAACAATGACAGCTGTTTTTTGCATTCAGTCGCTTAACATTTGGCCAAACTCTTAACAGCCTGGGAAACAATCGATGGTCAAATGACGTACGAATAAAAAATAATAAGTAAACAAATGCAATGCAAGTCACTTTATTGTATAAATATGGCGATGATGGCTTAACAGAGCCCTAATTAGTTATCGATTATTTGTAATGAAAAGCATGAGCGATTCCAATTATCGGAAGAGTATAATAATTAAATAGACCAAAAAGATCATTTAATTATAAAAATAATGGGCACTAACTTCAAAGCTAAAAATACAAAAATAAAAAAGAATTTCACAAGTCATTTTAATATTGACATTAAACTAGCTGTGGTCGTAACATAATTCTTATCTCTTTTGTGCCGCGGCATCAGTTGCTTAGCTAAGTGACTGCTGCCTTCGTTTCTTGTTCTCGTCTCGCTGATTATTTTCAGAAGAATGTAGAGGCAAATGCACACCACTGCGTAGATGAGTAACGTGGTTATGATCTGAAATATAATGACCAATAAGATCTGCAACAATTACCGATTATCAATTGCTGCCACACTCAATATATATATACCTAATCTGATTGACATTAACTCACAAAGAGCATCATTTCCACTGCCATTATGAGCCACTTTATTGCACTATAAGAAGCTAGCAAATGCCGAAAATTAATCGATCGTGATGTTCCCATCACACTCCCACTATTGCTTTTGTTAATATTTTCTAACGTGGGGTCCGGATCCAGTCCGATAGTGTTATTTCCATCAGGATCTGATGAAGTGCTGCTGGTATCGCTTTCACCATCTTCAACGCTATTATTATCATTGTTATTATTATCATTGTCTTTTGCCAAGTTGCTCTCCGCATTCAGTGGCATATACCAAGCGTAGTAAAAGTTTCGCAATTCAGATTTTGGTGACATCTTTTTCTTCAATTTCCTTGGTGCAGATGTATTTATTTTTACATCTGGTAGACGCTGAAAACAATTGTTAAAATCCTCAAGGGAAAGTTTGTTTGGAAAATTGCATTCCTTTACCACTTGACTGCTATTGGAATTTTTCATTTTATTGTCAGCCGACATATTTACATTGGCATGTTGTTCCTGAATATGCAGCTAATTAAAAAATTATATAAAATAAAATAGATTTTTAGAGCACACATAATTTTACAATTGTCGTACCACATAATTCAGATTCGTTATTTCCGTTTTCTTGTTGGCCGCCGGATCTTTATTTGTACGGCGTTCCAGAATATGCAGCTGTTAAAAGTAACACGTCAGATATATTGAGTTAAAATTAAAAAAAAAAAACCAATTATAAAACAAAATACTAGATTAAAAAAAAAGAAAGCACACACAATTTCACAATTGCGGTTCACAATAGGCCCCGACGAGATTCGAACTCATGATCTCCTGTTTACTAGACAGGCGCTTTAACCAACTAAGCCACGGCGCCGCTGTCGCAAACAAGAATAACTTAGCCACTTGAGCAAAGCAACGCACTGGTATGTTAGGTATGTAAAGCTGCCTTAGTGTAAACTTAAAACGATAGATGGCGCTCCAGACAATTCATGTCATTTGGTGTAGATGGCGAGACCATGTGTTACACTTACAATTCGACCCATTCCGCCGTAGGGATGCAACTCAAAAATATTAGAACTCTCCGTTCTCGTCTCTGGTTGTTCAATCTTCTTTTCTGTGATGACAGTTTGCGTTTCGACACACTCGTAATTGTACTGCATGTCTGCGCTGGAAGAGGCCGGAGTTGGCTCACAATGCTCCGTAGTGCGATTGTAGAAGCTGCGCTGCCCAAAATACCGTTCCTCGCAGTCTACGGGCTTGCAATTGCGCAAGTAGTCCTTGTCCCAGTTGTTGCAGTCAATGAAATCCGTGCGTCTGCGCAGCGATTGAGCCCTCGGATCCAATGTCTCGAAGCGTGTATCAAAGTGCAAAATCTGACTCATTTTATCCATCCTTTCATTCTCATGATTCATAATCCAAATGGCAATTGGACAGCTACCAACGCGATTGTAAACGGACTGCAAAACACACAACCATCAGAAATACAACGATATCCAATAAAGGCAAAATGAATGCACCTCAGTGGGTAATACCAGGGATACTGTAACACACTTCTCCGGCTCGAGTGTCGCCAAATCACCGCCAAAAATAGTACCTGCCTCCACCTGTTCCCCACTCGGCAATTTCAACGTGCAAATGCCATTTGAGTTCACGGCCAGCTCCAACACATTGGAGTCGACATTGTTCTTATTACTGTTGCAGACAGTCACATCTACCATTTGGAGATTTAAGCTTGCGAATGTTGCGCTTAAATTTTGAAGGCTTACCGAACATGAGTCCTATATCATTTTCTTGGGGCTCTCGCATATTTATGCGCGTCACAGTGCAGGTTGGGTAGATGCTGTGTATGCTGCTATATATTACAATAATATAAAGCAGCTGCTGTTGTAACATTTTCAATAATACAAAAACAAAAACAACAACATAAGAAAAACTTGACTGAATTTGCTTTGCAGCGCATGTTACGAGGGGATCAAGGATCACAATTATGCTTGTGCCGTCGCTCCTTTCAGTTTTAAATGAAAAACGCTAATGGCTCGCTGTTTAATTAAGTGTAATTTTAGCAGCAACCCCTTTAAGGTTGCCCCTATACATGATATCCATAAGAAATATATACTATGCATATGTGCAAGGGGTCTGTTGCATCCATTGCAATTTATGTTTTAATCATCAAATGCGACCCAATTGATCAACATTGTTGCCATTAATTTATGCGGCGGAACAGTGTTTTGAAGTGGCAACTGAGGACGTGCAACAGCAGCAGCAGCAACTACGACAGGTGACACTTTCGTGTTGCATATTCATTGTGTGCCAAAAAGTTTAATTTATGCTAAAATATCAAAATACCTAATTTGACAGGAAATAATTAATTTGTGGAACGAAAGAAGAAGTGCTGCCATTGGGGCACCAATTAAAATTATTTCGCTTTCATTACCCAATGAGCCAGGCGTAATAATATAAACACACACAAAAAAAAAAGAAAAGAAATCCAACCACAAAAATAATATAAAAAACAAACACAACTAACAACAGGCACCATGGGCAACCAACAACTGCAACTGCAGCAACAACAACAACAACAACAGCAACAACAACAAAAAGAAGTTTAAATAATGAAATCACTTCGCACCATCTCGAAATTGCTCATTAACATTTTGTGTTTGCGATATCAACTTGTGAAAATCGCAGACCAGGCCAGCCTCCAACCGGGTCCAACTTGCCAACTTGCCAACTTGCCAAGTCGCCAACTCTCGTACTCACAGTCATACCTCGTTTATGCGACACTTATTGCAATATGCACAATTTGTTAGCAGCTGTCAAATCTGCCTGTTGACGACTTTATTTTAGCAGTCATGCTATATGATTTCAGCAACTTATGTTATTTATCTTGAAGGTGGCCAGGCACATAATAATAGGTTAACATTTTTTGTATTCAGTTTCTTAACAAGTTCTGTATCATAAACCAAACTTCCTCCACTTATTTTATGGCTATGATAAAAAAATCCGTTAATGATCTTGTGCAATAAACTTATTTTCTTTCAGTTAATTTACGGCTCAGCATATTATCTGAGACATAATCTTAACCAGCTTATGTTTATTTATAGATAATAATTGTATATCTTTTAAGACTTTTGACTTATAATGTATGTTTAGAAACAATTATTTTTAATTTAATATTTCATTTCAGTTGCTTTCTAGTTTTATTGTTGTTTGTTTTTACGCACCTTAAGCTTATGAATTAATTTTTAAATTAAAAAATAATTATTGCTTATTTAAAGGTTTTAATTAACTCTATTTTATTCTAGTTGCCTTAACTCAAATTAAACTCATGAATTATTTTGTAAATTAATTAATAATTATTCTCTGTTTAATATTTTATTCTAATTGTTTTATAGTTTTATGGTTGCTTGCTATGAATTACCTAACTAATTATTCTCTATTTAATATTTTATTCCAGTTATTTTTGTATATATATTATTTAGAAAATTATGTTTTAAAGCTATTTCAGCATATGCATTTCAGATTCTATGGATCGTGCCACATGCCCCATGCCTTAAGCTGGCAATGCAGTTTCAAATTGAAATTGGATGCTTTTGTTGAGCAGTAAAATGGGATTCAAATTAGAGTTTGTTTTGGCCAGGCCTACAAGGTTTATTGTCCTTTGTTATCGCAATAAAGGCAAACGTGTAAACGTGTTTGCAACAATGACTTGGCCACTTTCAGAGGCAGACTCTAAGGCAGCTACTTGGCTTTTATTTATTATGCCACATTGTTGCTGTTGTTGTTGTTGTCGTGGTCTCTTCACTGTTAGCTGCAGTTGTGCTTGGCTTATTAGTTGGGTCAGCATTGGCTTTTGAGGTGTGAAAAACTTGTCCAGCGCCCCCGCCACAACTTGTCCACTGATGTTTCTGTTTCTGTTTCTGCTCTTGTTGCTGCTGCTGTTGTTGTTGTTGTTGCTGGACTCTCGTCCTGTTGCCAATGACAGTTGCCCTCTGAAATGTATTTTTCGGGTCGTGATTTGTCTGCGTCGTCGGTCGGCCAGCTTGCCAGTGGCTCTGAGCTCTTCTGGGGCTCAGCAATTCTTGTAAAGGTCGTCTCCACGCTTTACTCAATGAATATTGGCAGCAGACATTGTTGGACTGTTGGACCAAGGTGTCCACAGCCAGGCAGGCAGCAGATAAGGCCAAGACTGGACGTGTATTTCAGTAGCCATTCGATTTATGTTAAATAAGCCGGGACGCAAGCGCTGTTTGTTGTAAAATACCAATTGCTGGCCGAGGCCTTCTCGCTGTGATTCACGTTTCTTGGCTCGAGTGTAAAAAATAAAATCAACAAAAACAAAAAAAAAAAACAAAAAGAAAATGAGAAAGACAAAAATAAAAAAAGAATCATTGGCTCAGCATCAGATTTCTTAATTTAATTGGCTTTATGCAAGAAATTCTTGACTGGGCTTGTTCTAAGGCTGGCTTTTATAGACAAGCTGTCTGGCCAGGTGCTGCCTGGTTTTCATCTGCTTTTGCATGTGAGTGTGCGGGTGTGTGTGTGTGTGGACATGTGTGTGTGTGAAGATCGCTCAAAGGCAAAACACAACCAGGCAAGAGTAGAAGCAGCTGTGATTGCATCTTTTTCGGACTCTGAAACGTGGGAAATGCTGCTGCTTAACCCAATTCCGATTCCCTTAAAATGAAAAACTTTTACAGAAATATGTAATCAATAAAAGATAATGTTTATTTTCTGCATTACAGAGCCGAAATAATAATAATATTCATTGGTAAACTCAGCACGTTATAATTGCCAGTTGTGCATAACAATGCAAAGGATCATAACTAGTTAAAACTCCACAGATAAAAGTGCTCGACTAATGGTTGCCCTGTAATCAATTCAAAGATTGAATGAATGGACTATAATCAATATGTAGTAATTCATTCTAATTTTTTGTTGTTTTGTCGACCTCTGTCTATAATTTATGGATATATATTTATAATTTCCGATTTGAGGTCTAATGATAAGTGAATGGACAATTTGGATACAGCAAAAGCCAAATATACAAGTCTTAGATAGATTTTACATTCCCTGAACTTAACCATATCCTTATGGCTACAGGGTATATTTATATTTCAAGCAAAGTAAGAAGACTCAAGTCGAGAGTGCTCGACTAGGATATAAACTGAACTCAAGTCTTAATGTTTAAACAAACACACTGAATCGTAAACTTATTGTAAGCAAATATTTTGATAAGAAAGACAAGAAACAAATAAAACATTGCGATGCCTATGATTGCTATCGGTAATCGATTTGTATCGATAGACGGGGATAGTAGATAGATACATAGATATATAGATAGATACACAAACAAAATAGACTTGGCTGATCAAGAATATATATTTACTCTATGAGGACGGCTATGCTTTCTACTGGCTGTTACATACAATTCCACAGCTGCATTCAACTCCTTTTAGTTATGTTCAATGGGCTTAGGGTATCAACAAAAAAAAAGAAGAAAAAAATGAAAATCGTTGAAGTTTTCCATCATCGCGTGCAGTGGCTGCATTTTAGAAACAATTGCAGTGCATTTAAGCATAAATGCAGGCGAAAAGTTCAGACCGAGTCGACAGTGAATAAGTGAATGGGTGTTTGAGTGTTTCGCACTGAGTGTTTGCAGCAGTGTTTCTGTTATTGTGTGAGTGTAACTGTGTGCGACACTTAATCATCAGCGTGAAATGAGGCACAAGAAATGCGGCTGCTACCAACCAAAAAAACGAAAAAACTAAACTCGAACACTCTCATATACATATATATACATATATATATATATGTATATAAATATATATATGTACATATATAAATATATATGTGATACATAGTATATGTATATAATTAAGCCATAAATTCAGTTTTTATTATTTTTCGCAAAGTTATGAATTTATGGCTAGAGCTGCAACAACGTAGTAGGCCAGCTAAAAAAAAAAACATAACTCAAGACGCCCCTTAAACACACACACACAAACAAACACATAAACAATAATTTGCAAAAGAAACACAACAACAACAACAACAACAACAACAACAAGAACAACAACAACAACAACAAAAAGGAAGTGCATTTAAATGCGCGCGCATGCGAAATGGCAGCCACTCAGCAGATTTTAAGGGTTTGCGGAGGAGGGGTGTGTCTGGGCGGTGTGGGGGGTGAACCGAGTTTTTCTTGTTGTTGTTGTGGTTGTTGCTTTTAGCGTTGGCGACGCCATGTTTGACCATAAACGTCGAGTCAGCAGCAGCCTGAAAGCCTGTCGTAAATGTAACGCTTTCGTTGATGTGCTCGACGGGCGATTGGCGGGGGGTGGGGGAGGGGTGGGGGTTAATACTGGGTCGAGGGTTGCACTCTATTTTATAAAATTTGAATATTTATTATAGTTCACATTTTTGCCAGCGCTTTCGTTATGCAAATTGATATGCACTTTTGCCAAAAACTAAATCAAAAAAACCTTTCACTTCAAACTTGCAAATTTTTCTGCATTATTTGCCCTTAATGTAAATTGAGTTCTGCAGCACCTACATCTCAATAAATGCCTCCCGGCTTGGGTTGCACGTGTATATAAATGAAGTTGCAAGTGCTAGCGATTAGCTTTTGCAAATAAGTTTTATTTTAATTTTCAGTTGGTCGATTATGCTGTAATTTAAACTCATTTGTTTGGACCGTACCTCGGCGGAACCCCATTTGAGGTTAGTATAAAATTTGTGTCAAGAAAGTGAACCACTTTATGTAGTACTTATAATTTATTGGCTTACAATTTCAAATACGTTTTTTAACTATAGAAAAAGGGAGTAAAAATATGCTCTCCGATTTAAAAAAGTGTTTTAAAACTATTTGGTAAGCCATAATATCTCTCCTTATTTTAAATTGGTGTACTTCTGGCTACACATGATCTTAGAATATAAATCAGAGATTGTCTTAAGCAACCCAATTCAACATTTTGGTCATATGTATGTCAATATTGCTAATATTGATATGTTATAGCTAGATCTACAATTGTTCTTATTAGAGTATCGATTATTCACAGTCCAAGGCTTATATATCGTAAACCACTTGATATTATATATATTTATAGAATAATTACTTTTAGTTTGACTCCGATCTGAGAGTACAATTATTTTTGGAGCTGCCTCAGTATTAAGTATGCCTTTCTTTTGTGCTGATCGGTGAATTTTTTAAGAACTATGCTCAAAATATTATTAAACATTATCTATATTATTCGAGAGTGGCTATTCATGTAGCAACTTTCAGGGCTGTCCGAAACCCACTCGAATGTAATTTAAGATGACAAACTGCTCGCGTTGCAACGTCAGGAAAAAACTGCGCTGCCCTTATCTTACCATCTCCGTATCTTGCTCGCTCCCTACACTTGCCCCTCCTCCTCTGTTGCTCCCCGTCCCTGTTGCATATTACTTTGTTTTGCTGCCTGGTGCAATTAGCATAATCGCTCTTAAAAATTGCAAGTTGAGCTGGAAGGCAACGCCAACAGCCGCGCATATCTGACATTGTTAATCGCCGTTGTGCCCAAAAAAAAAAAGAGCAAGAATAAAATGGAAAACATAAAAAGGGTTGAGGGTTGTAGTCCACATATTTAGTACTTGCAGTAGGGAGCTGGGGGTCCAATCTAAAATTGAATACTATAATTATGGCAATTAGGTAAAATGCTCATGACTGCTCGTGTCATGGCTGCTTCCTAATGCGAAAATAACGTCATTAATTTTTTGACCTGCTCGAGATGAAGCCTCTCCAACTATAGTTGTAGAATGTTGCAAGCAGCGCCTCGGGGGACAACGCACTGGCACACGTCATAAAACTGCATGCTTTATGCAGCAAGAGTATCCTTTGAGTGTCCCCCACTTGCCGCGTTGCTGGACATGCCCTAAATGAGGCAGCAGCAGGTGCAATCTGCATTTATTGCCACGACACGTTGCAGGAGTTCCATTGAAATTGTTGCAAACAGAAAAATCTTTTGGGGGTTGCTGTGCAGCAAAAGGACGAAGCGTTGCAGTTAACAGCTGGCTCCCCCCTTTACCCCATGCCACCTCAGTACTTACTCACCCCACCGTCATGCAATAATCCGCTAGGTGGCTTAGTCCGCCAGCCGTGGCAATTAAATGCGATTAAATCGCAAGCGCAAACTCTTCAACTTCAAATGAAATGCCAGAAAAGCACTCGCAATTATATTTGAAAATGTGCATGAACACAAACGACAATAAAAAAATATGGCAACAACAATAGCAACATCAAAATAGGTAGTTGCAACAATTTGCATAAATATTTGCAGCAAAAGAACAACAGCAACAAAAACAACCATAGCCAAAGTGCTGCAGTAGAAAGTCTTTTGACCACAAGATACTCTATAGCTGAATGTTATATTAACCAATTAAGATTTCATATTTCTTTCCAAGAAAAATGCTTTTATAATGTATACTAACAAAAATAATCCAATCCTCTTTTGATTTGAGAAATCTTTCAAGGATATGTATAATTTGCCGTATCTTTATCGAATTGAAGTGCCTAATTTTTATCAGATTTCTGTAGGATAAGCAAGCGTTTGTAAGGCATATAAAAGTGGCACACTTTATCAAATCTATATTTATTTAGATTAGAATAATTCACAATTTAAAAATTTTACATTAAATTAAAATAAGAAATTGAATTCGAAATGTAAAATTAATGAATAAATTCATTAAAAGGTATATCAAATCTGTGAGTAATAGTGAAAACGTTAAGAAGGCAGAGAGAAAAATCTTTTTTTATTTTATTTTTTATTAAATTAATTATCTTTAATTAAATATTTATTTTTATTATTATTATTATCATTTATTATTGAATATTACCCAGGCTGATACAGACGTATAGACCCATTTGCAGCCGCTGCTTTGCAACAGGGTATCTTAGGCAACTGGAGGCAACAGCAATGGCGAATGCATTAATTAAACTCATGGCAAGGCAACGAGGTTGCGCGGCTTATCTGAAAGGCGAAATTAGCTGATAATATGCAAAACATGGCGAGAAATTGCAGCCTGAGCCAAATTTCAAAATTATTACTTTGCCCAACTGCACACTCACACACACACACACACACACACACACTGATGCCTATACATATAACACATTTAAACATCACTCTCCTCTATATATTCCTTGAGCTGCTACTTTGTATGCTCTTGAGTTTGAAATTCTCGGCATTTGCCTTATTTGTTCCATTCAAGTGATTTTCAGCCCATTATTTTGCTTTCATATCAAATAATAGTCATTATCTTTCCGCAGCGCTATCTATTTCTAAATTTATACGACCTGATTGATTTCAAATTAGCCAAATTGAATGTGAGTTTTTGTGAAATAGCTTTCAAGAGGCGCGATCTTCAAAGAGAGGCAAGCGCAGGCATCAGACATGTGGGCGCCGTGGCTTAGTTGGTTAAAGCGCCTGTCTAGTAAACAGGAGATCATGAGTTCGAATCTCGTCGGGGCCTATGCAAGATATACGAATGTGTGTATTTGTGCAATAATTATTTTTCCCATTTTTATGTATTTATTTAAAACATTTTTTCATATTTAATATATAGGACCTTTGTATATTACAGTTATTATTGTTGTATAACCAAATTAAAATTGGTATTCTATTAAATAAGAATGCATTGCTGCTGCCACTGATCAATATAATGCTTATTTATTTTATAAGTACTGTTCTAATGCTATCAAAATCAAACACATTATTTTAATAATAACTGTAATGTGTTAATAGACCATTGGAGCAAGTTTGATCAGTGCTTTTCGCTTATTAATTACTCCAAAAAGCTCATACGCGTGAGCTTTCATTCGCTAATGCAATTTAAGTTCAAATGCGTTGGAGCTTTTGCAGAAGCTTTTCAAGTTTTGCTTATCTTTAAATTGCGATATAAAAGTATTTTTAAATATAATTTGAATTTGAATGACTTTATTGAAAAATATGTTAATCAAAAGCTCCATGCTTTATCTATAGAACATTTAAGTGACTAAGGAAACTTTCTGCAGCTTTGAGTATGAGAATATGGAATCGAAAATTCACTTCGAAATTTTATTAGCGTTAAATATGTTAATAATATGATAATAATAAGTGAAAGTATTTCTGAATATGCAATTTGAACAACATTTAATTAAATGAAATGCAGTTATGCAGAGCAACAGTTGCTAAAAAAAATCCGTTCTAGAAATCACATGTTTCATCTCCAAGTGGCTTTTAACTACTGTACTTACGTATGTATGCACATACATACATATGTATGTGTGTGTGTCTGCAACAAATTGTCTCATTTAAACATGAAATCGCTTCTGATTTAACAATTGCCATTGTCAATAACAATTTGTAGAGCTGTCAGCTATGGAAATTGAGATTCTAATGAATGACTGACTGACTGACTGGCTGGCACTACTATTTGATTAGTGCGAGGCCAGTAGCAAGTAATTCAACCATTCCAGCAACAACAACAACAACACCAACTATGACAACAACAGCAAGCAAGAGCAACTTTACAACGTTTTCCAATGGCTTCCAATGCAAAAAAAAAGAGTACAAAAACAGCAGCGGCGGCAAACGTCCATCAAATGTCACGATCAAATGCTGCCTTGCAGATCAATCGATGGCAATCGTTCGCTTGGATATCGATAATTACGTAAGACACGCAACGGCAACAGCGTGGCACAGGAATGGGATCGGCACTTGGACTCGGCTCATCGGTTGCAGTTGCACTTACAATTGCAGTTCCTCTTACACTCAAGCAAAAAATATGCTCTATAAAAAATTTACCGCTTTATTGTATTAAATCGAGCATTTATAAAACGTAGAACATTTTTCCAAGAATCAGCATTAATATCAAATAAGCTAGATATTTCAAAAGCTGGGAGACACAAGTCTCTTAAGGTCTAAAGCTATTTTTGTATATATATCTTTATTATTTAATAATAATAATAATAAGAATATATGGTCTAAAAAGCTGCACTAATTACTATACTATTTCAATTTCATTAATATATTATTGAGTTGCATAAAATCTTTGATATTATAAATCCAACTATTATTTCTGACTTTCGGGGAGTTTTGTAATGTCTAGGCAATACTTATACTACTTCTAAAAATGCATTGATAAAGAAGTTAAACATCGAAATAACAGTTAAGATTTTTGGAAAGCTGGCTCTTATGCACATGATGTTAAAAACCAATTCAAAAAAGAGTTTCCCTTTTTTAAATGTTATAATAATATGTGGGCAATCGATTCTACTCTGCTGAAAAAAACTCGCACAATTTCTTTGATTTTATAGGACCAACAATTATTTCTAATTTTCGGGGCGTTTTGTAATTTCAATGCGATCTTTGTAATACATGAACCTGTTTTTTTTTGTATTTTATTTTTATTTTTTGAACTGTACTCTTCTAGCGGCAGTTAGTTTCGCACTTTCTCTTGACCTTGCTTAAGCCTTAAAGTGGGCAAACATTTTCACAGGTACAAACCTTGGAAGAAGCCAAAGGCTGTTTGCCAGCTGCTTTTTTTTTTGGTTTTTGGCTGCCGCATCAATGTCAATGTCAATTCTGTCTGTATGTGTCCATAGGGCGTTGCCGCATCCGCTGCTTAGCCGGGATTAACTTCGAACACATGCTGCAAGTGCATTTGTGGCCAGAAGGAACATGTGCAGCAAGCAGCAAATAGCACACCATACCCCATACTCAGAGGAACAACAGAACGCAATTCAACAATAGGCACAATTGACGTGGGGCCGCAGAGAATTATGTTGCCAATGTTGCCAGTGTTACCAATATTGTTGTTGTTGCATCGGCAATTATTTATTATCCTGTTTGCGCCCGCAGCAATGCGCCATCTTCTTTGCTTGTCTGCGCGTCTGCTGTTCGCCCTGTCGTCATAATTCTCCCTTATGCACTCCCCCTTCCCCTCTTCCTTCCACCCCTCACACTTCGCTGCACGCCTCTCTCAAATCACCGTCGTCGTCGCCATTTGCCTGGCCAACAACATTTTTTTTAAGTTCTTCTTTTCCTCCACTTTTTGTGTGTTTCATAAATTTTGTGGTTGCTGTTTTGTTGCTCTGGGCGACGTTGTTGTTGTTGTTGTTGTTGCTTTTAACTACTGCTGCTCGCTGTTGCCCGCTGTGGCTGAGATTCATTCCACAGGGTGTGTATGTGTGTGTGTGAGCTTGCACCCGTGTGTATTGGTGTCTCCTCCCATATATTCCAATGGCCAGTTGCAGCAGCCACTCGTCTTGCTCACTCACTCGCCCGCCGCCTTTTTGAGTTGAGTGCGTTTTTTTTTGTTTGAGTGAAAGTTGAACTGCTTCTCTGCTGTCGCTGCCTGCTACTGGCTGCAGTTCCATTTCCAGTTTGTTGCTGGACGGTGGCAGTCCACATGTCGTCATAGTCACTGCCAGCTGTACTAATACTACTACTGTGTCTCTGACAATGGCTGTATGTATGTGTGTGTTGGCTTTTTGTCTTTTTTTCTAGCTTTTTTAGATACTTATTAATTTTTATTAACCATTTGAGACGACCCTTGGAAATTGGACAATCATAGTTGAGATATTGGAGTCAAAATTGCAATGTAAAACTAAATTGACTTCACAATAAACTCAAAATTTTCAAAAATTTCCCTTAAGTTAATATAAATTTTTATATAACATTTGCACTTGGCTTAGGTATAAATATATTTGCAATTTTATACCCGCCCATGGGGAAGAGCAGACTTAGAATATTAAGAATACTAAAAATAACTAAATAAACTAAATATAATCAGTGAATGACTCTGCCGAGGAATCATCAAAGAACATCATATCAGACTGCAACGCCAAAGATGCAACACCAAAGATGAGGCAGTATCTAAGGCAAATCTATCATAAGTTCGGAAGACATATAAATCATAAAAGTGCTAGAGTTCTGACAAGAATCATGGTTTATGGAGGAGCTATAGGCATAAAAGAAAGCACAATACATCTAACTAGGTCGAAGTGCACTAGGAAAAATAATATCCTTCTATGGTGACAAGAGTCAATATAGCCATGGTTTATCTGTTTATTTCTATGCAAACTACTCATTCATTTTTTTTTTAAAGTCGTCTGCATGTAACTTGACTTATATTCTAGCCAACTAAGTCAATATATAATATCATCATTAGTATCGGACTAATATATCATACAACTGACATTGAAACGATTGGGCAGATTATCAGCTATTTTATGAAAAACTTTTTTGTTAATAAAGGTTTTCTGTTCATAGGGCTTTGATGTTTAGATCGGGTGACTGTATCATATAGCTATCATATGAATAGTCAATTGCAAAATAAGTTTTTGAATGAAACAAATTTTAGGTAACAAAGTTATTCAGGCCAAACTCACCAGTTATGCGTGTTATTAGTTTTTGTATAAAACATTATTAACTTTGGGCTATTTTATAACGATTTTTTAATTTGATTCCAGTCAGCTGACGTACGTAGCTGAAAGTTATAATTTAAAATGCTGCCTGCAACGCAAGAATCCCTTTGTTTTGTAGCAAGCTGCAAGCAGTTTGAGAGTTTTCCGCTAAGTTGTTTTACATGTGCTTGAAACTTACATTAATATTTGTTCTCGTGCCACCATAATTTTCTTAATCAACGATTTTCTATGTGAAGGTTGCATTGTCATTGCTCGGTTGCCCCTTTCGCTGTCCCCTCTCTGTCCTCTAAGCTGCATTTATCGTTTATTGCGTTGATTTTGAAAATGACAACAGAAGCACTTTGTTGGAGTTTTCAGTTTACTACACTGAGAGAAATTTGCTTAGAATGGCTTGATGTGAGTTCTTAAAATAGGAGTGTCAGATTAGTTTTAAAACGGAAGCATTTAATATCTGAAAAGTATAAAGAAAAAGCTATTAAAATCAAATCAAAAATTTGACCAAACCAAATGTTTTTTTCAGTATCTCTTTTGATAATGTTTTTTTTCTAAAACTAAAATAAATATTTGTAAATCTATCTGGATTTGTTTTCAAATGTTAAATATTAAAATAACAGTTAAAATATATTTATAATTATAATTATACTTTTCTTAATTTAAATTTAAATATGAAATTTTATTTTCAATTTAATTTATTTCTTACTTTTTATATATTTTTCTCGACTGATTTGAGATAACTAAATTAAGTACCAACTTGTTTTTGTCAGTGTTGTTGTTTGCAAATTACGCGTGTTCTCACACACACCCACGCAAGCACACACTCGCACACCCACACACACGCACACACACACACACGCACACACACACACACACACACACACACACACACACACACACACAGCATGCATATTCATGTGCGTGCGTCCCTTTGTGTCTTCACTTCAGCCCCCTCCTTTGCCCAGGCATCTGCTTTGAATGCATTTTCAATGGCATTTTGATTGCAATTGGCTTGTAATTGCTATATTTAGTTTAATGGTAGCCAAGAACACGGCATTACCGCCATAACTGTCTAGCTACCTGTTCAAGCCACCCACATAGATACTCACACACACACACACGCACAGCAGTCTTGATTGACTTTCAGTTTCAGTGTCATTAAAGCGGCAAACTCTCTCGTGGTTAGTGGGTTACACACACACACATACGCACACACACACGCACACACACACGCACACACATACATAGTCAATCGCATTTGCCAATTTTGTTGTCAGCTGAGCTTGAGCCATTGAACCTTTGCGTTTCTCTCCTTGCACATAAATCACAAACTCATCGACACATTTTTGCAATGAGAATGCATAAATTTTGAGCATAAAACAAATTTTCACAGCATCACGATTGTCGCATCGCGGTTTTTGTTTCCCTTTTTGTGTGCCCCATGTCAAAGTTCCCGCAGCGGCGTTGCAGTGCCAACAGCTCCTGGGCGACAACAACAACAGCAGCAACAACAACAATTGCTACACATGTCTGAGCTGCCTTAACCCAACTCCAACTACAACTACAACTCCAAGCCCAACTCCAAGCCCAACTTCTTGGCTGGCTGGCTGGCAACAAGCGCCAGTTGTGGAGTCGGCATTTCGCCTTGTTTACGCTAAGATGGCGTATTGTATAACATCATTATGTGGACTTCGTTCATGTTCATGTCATAATTTTGCAAGCCCAAACAGTCAGTCGGAGTCGGAGTCGAAGCTGCAGCTTTCTGCTTGCAGCTTGAAGCCGGTGTCGCAGCTGCCTCCTGCTGCATTCCTCTGTAGCGCCAGTCGCATCTCCAGCCGTGCTTGGATTGGTCATGTATGTATGTATGTAGTACATATATGTACAGCACACAGTACCAAGTGAATATCAGCATCAGCATCGGCATCGGCATCGAATCAGCATCGGCATCAGAATGTTGTGGCCGCTGTTTGTGCCATGTTTTGGGCTGCGTAATTAAAAATAAATTTTCGCGCGCTGAGCGAACAGGTGCGGACTGCGGGTGTGTTCTGATTAGCAATTACAAAAAAGAGTACCTGAAGTTACCTAATTTTCTTGGTAATACTTTCAAAAATGTAATTATGTTTTTACTGGAACTAAGTCAGAACATAATTAATTTTTAAACAGAGATCACCATAATAAACATTTTCAAAAATTTAAGTAAGAAGCAAATCTTGGTAATACAAAATAATTTTAAAATGCAGAGGACTCTAAAAAAAATCAAATTTGGGCATAATAAAATTAATTTTAAATCTGTATTCCTAAGAAGTATATTGACTTTTTTTAACAGACTATTAGATTGGATAGTTAAGGGGTCTCTAATAGCTCCGAAGTTTCTCTCCTTGGCTTTCATATTTTATAATCATAAGAAACTAAGTCAAAATTAAATCTAGATTCAATTTTTTTTAAAAATTTACAATTTTGAGTTCTGTACTGTCATTTTTGTAAAGAGACAAATGTAATTTTCAAATGCCTCTTAAAACTCCATAGTTGCTCACCTGAATTTTACTCTTAACAACTTAAGATACATTTAATAGCCTGTAATTTGTATTTCAAAGTTAATTAATGCCACATTATTTTTGAGCAGCTTCCACCTGTTGCAACACGCCATAAGTTGCCCCAGAGGCGCTCCTGGTGCTTAAAGAACTTGCAAATAAGTTTTTGTTACTTTTTTAATTTAATGAATATTCTGGGACAATTTATTAGCCAACATATTGATTTCAGCGTTTGCCGTGTGTTGTTGTCCAGTTGTCTCTTTTGCATGCGTTTTGCATTTGTTGTTGTTGTTCCAGTTGTTGTTTCAGCTGCTTGTAGTTGTTCTTGTTGTTGCTGTTGTTGTTGCAAAGTTTATACGGTAGTTACCGACATAAATAGCAGCAATTTGGCCAGACACCAGCCAACACAGGGGCCCAGTCCGCAAGCCCAGAGAACCACAGAACGATAGCCAAAGTCAAAGCTTGCTGAACAAGCTCACAATTAATATGCCCAGCCCGCTGCCCGCACCACAGGCGGTCCTGTGTCCGGTCAGAGGGTCGCTGTGATATGGTATGGCATGGATTGGTATAGGTGGACTCACTGTGTCCTGTTGTGGGGACCCGATTACCCTGCCAAGGTATAAACAAAAAAAAATATAAAATGCCTCTCAGTTGCTGTGTGGCGATTTATGGCTCTTAACAAATTGTTAATAAATATTTTATTTATATTGATGAGACAACTCGAAATTATTCACAATTTGTTGTGGAGCTTTAGTTTTTTTTTTTTGGGTTTGGGTTTGGGTTTGTTTCACACAATTGTCTCGCATTTTCGAGTCTGATCGAGTTGATGAAATAATTTCAGAAGTGAACAGCTGCGCATTTGTTTCAATTAGCCAAACTGACCGAACTGACCAAATGATGGGATATGGATGGAGTACACTGCCTTGTGTGTGTGTATTCCCGTTATATGATTGATCTGTGTGGCTATCTTTGCGTTGTGGCACCCTGTAATTAGCGCGTGAAATGCTCTTTCATATACCCTTGCAGAGGGTGTTTCAACTATGCATATTATTTTTAAATTATTCGATCAGACTCAAGATAATGGTATTATTTTGATATGCTTGATTTACTTTTGTTAATATGACTGTCATTGGATAGATTGGTAAAGATTCGGCTTCTTACTTGGCTATTATTATTATTTTTTTATTGATACAAAGACCTTTTAAAATGTTAAAGAAAATAATTTTTAATACAGCTTGATCTAATTGATATTTTTTGTATTTGTATAAAAACTTAACATTTTCCTTTTAGTAATATTTAAAGGGTATTTAATATTCATCAATTCTTATACTGAGCTGATCATATTTCATATATTTCATATTTTCTGATGTTTTGGACAATTGAGAGTGGAATTTAAATGAGTTTAGTTGCGGGTAGTGCAAGCTACCGCCTCGAAAGCTGGTCTGCTTATGCCTTGGACTCTACCTCCTCCCAGCAGCTGTCAATCACAATGATTTATGTCGCCGCCACAGTAATACTGAGAAAGAGATAGCCATATGCAGAGAGACAGAGAGGGAGTGAGCGAATTGTGTTGTGTTTTTGTATCTGTGTGCATTTGCCTACATCAACGCGTCAATTTATCTTTCCGCAGTTGCAACGAAACTCATCAGCGGCGGCTTCTTTCTTCCATAAAGGAAAACAACGAGCCCGCGACCCCCTCGACCCCCTCGACATGCCCCGCATATACGGCCTGGCGCTTATGGAGGTTTATTTTGTTTTTTTTTACACATTTTTCATTTGAATTTCATTTCATTGGATTGCTTAATTGTCGCAGCTTTTGATGAACTGTTTGTTTGGATTTGCCGCGACAGTTTTCATGGGCTTCTTGGATACGATCTCAGTTCTTGAGGTGTGGCCTAGCCTGCAGTTGCCACTTGAGTGGAGATGATGCTGCCTTGCCTCCTCCTTCCACCCTTCGCTGCCTCAAGTTGCGGCATCTACTCTTGCCCTGTAATTTGGCAGTAATCTCGATTTGTTTTTTTTTTTGTGTCTGTGTGTATTTTTTTAAGCGTTTTCGTGACACAGTCGCCATTTTGGCTACCTATTGAAGCCATTTACATTCCCGGCCCAGACATAAGTCAATTGTGTGCCTGTGTTTTTGTGCCCCACCGCAGCTCGCAGCTCAATTTACCAATCAAATAACAAATGCGCCGCCAAAGCTGCTTATTAATGGCGGCGGGCAACACAACGGTTCATATTCAGCAACAACAACAACAACAATAACAACAACAACAACAATAACAACAGCCCCATCTATATAATTTCAACGAAATCTCCCATTGTCGATAATAATTGATTTGATTGATGCTTCTTCGACGGATGAGGCTGCTGCGGCTGCAACTTCGGCTGCGTCTGCGGCTCTTTTCTCTGTTGATTGGTTCGTCTGCCATGCTTCTTCTTCTTTCTTCTCTCTCTCTCTCTCTGTCTCTCTCTATCTATGTTTGCTGTCTGTCTGCCTTGCTGCATTCAGTTGAGCTCGTCCTGGCTGCTTGCTTATCTTTCAAGCAAGAGCATTTTTTCTTAATTTTCTTTATAAATTTTTTGCTTCTTTAAATTAAAATACTTAAACGACAATATTATCGTTAAATTTATAAGAAAAAACTTATATTTTTTAATATTTCCAAAATAAGTTGAAGCTTAAACAATATATTTTTTTTTAAATTTTTGTACAAGTGTCTTACAAGTAATGAGACTTGCATAAGGGTGTCAGATCCACTTTATGTAAGCAGCATTAGATAAAATCTTCGACCTGACAACCGCAACGCTGGCCTACACAATAAACTTAAAGGCTGCACTTGTTAACAAATTAGGTTGATACATTTGCATGCGACTCAGATTACAATCGGCAAATTGGACAATGGACGCATCGCTGACCTCAAAGCTTCTACGGGGGAGAACCGAGACAGAAAAGAGGAACAAGTGTTAAGGCTGCTGGCAAATTGAGCTCATGTTAAGCTGCGGCACAACAACAGATCAGATGTGTGTGTGTGCCCCTCTCTTTCTCCCTCTGAGTGTGTGTTGAGGGTGAGTCTTGATGTTGGGGATTTGTGAAACCGTTGGCTTAGTTTTCACACACAGCGCCGAGTTCCACTTAAATGCAGCGCTATGCTTTCAAAACAAAATTAATCTTCATTGGAAGCCATCGACAGGAGTATAATACTAACAACAACAACAACAAAAACAACAACAACAAGGAACCAGCAGACAAAGTCAGAGCCGCTGGCCGAAAGCCTGTGCCGAGGAAAAATTAGCGCAAATGATTGACAGCCTAAATGCGAATTTAATGGAGAACTGTTTTTTCTGAATGTTGTTTTTCTCCTTTTATTTATTAGTATTTTTTTTAGTTTCCTTTTTACTGGCGCTGTGGGGCCCACAAGGCGTCTTCTGCCCGCCATCCTCCATGCTCTGCTCATCTGCTTATTTTTTGTTTTTTTTTTTTCGTTGAGTTCTGTTCGCTATAATTTGCCCAGCCGACAACCGACAACCGACTTATTTCGTCGTATCCCCTCTGTAAAAGTAAAAGCAAATTGTTTCGCCAAAAATAAGGCGAAATTGATACGAAATTGATGCTTGGACGAAACAATTATCGACTCCAAGGATTGAGTGAAGTGTGTGTGTGTGTGTGTGTGCCGAGTAACCGTTACATAACAGTTGTGCATAATATCACTTCGAACTGATGATCCTCCACTTGGTTGCTTATTTTCGGACTGCAGATCTGGTTTGCGGGGAACAACTGGAGACAGCTGGAGTAGATAACCTTTATGAAGTTCGTAGAGTTTCCAATCGTAAATGCAGCTTATTATTTCTTGACCCTAATATCCTAAAAACCCTTGCAGAGGATATTTTAATTTTATCGTGAAGTTTGTAACGTATTGAAACAGACGTCGGCGACCCCATGAAATACATATATTGTTGGTCAGCATCTTTAGGCGAGTAGTAGATATATTGGAGCCAACCGGATTGGATTATTATATTATATAGAGGCTGTAGTAAAGATTGGGTTGAAAGATGAGTTCTTATATGAAACAATTTTGTGGCTAACAAGATCAAAGCGGTTTCTTATGATCCTCCAATTTGAGATTTAAGCAACGGACTACAATATCATATATCATTGGAACAATCAGTAGTTTTTTTTTTTTTGAAGTCAAAGTTAGACGTGGACAGGATGACTTCATGCAGCAAGTCTATTTAATCTTCGGCCTGCCTAAGTTGGTCGATCTTTTATGATATATTTATATATTAATAGACTCTATTGACTATTTGAAACAAGCTGTTAAATTGCTGCCCAAAAAGACATTAGCATATATATTAGTAAAGCTACCAAACTCCACCAAAAATATTATATATATCATGCTTAAATCATTTATTTAATTTGCATTTATCTAGTAATTTCCAAAGAGGTTAATTTAGTTATATAAATTGCGATCGATTCTAAATATCATAATTGAAATGGGCTAATTTTCTAACATTACTCCAACAATAAATACGACGTAAATGATATATTTTTATAAAATCGTGTATAATTTAAACAAAAATAACTTATTTAAATTGCACTTCTCGAGTCAATAACTAAATTGTGATCGATTTAAATATCATAAATTAAATGGGTTAACTGGCTAATATCACTGTCGCATTATCCAGCTGCCCACGCTTACCACATGCAAATACCTACACACGCACACACACACACACACACACACTGCTTGGCTAGTGGACTCTTTAGTTAACTCATCGCTATCTGTTGTGGTTGTTGTTGTTTGTGTTGTGCATTTGAAATATTTTATTTGCATTCTGATGCGAATGCGACGAAAAGTTTCTGCGTGCTGTTGTCCGCGAGACGTCAGAAGTGCATTTTTGCACGCGATCCTTTTTTGGGCTCCTTTGCAATCCTTTTTGCCCATGGACTGGCACTGGCACTGGCACTGGCACTGGCACTGACTGACGTCACTTGGCAGCAGACAATTTATGCTGCCAGGACGCCGGGGCCCCCCCGCCAACAGCAAAACTGTCTCCCGACTCGGCTCGACTCGACTGTTGTCCAACTGTTATCGATACGTAGACTTAGCTGCCTGCATATATACCATGTGCGTGTCATCAAGTTGGCCTAAAGTGACAGTCGCGATTTAATGGCACTGGCCCGGGTAAAAGTTACAAATTAATATGTTGCAGTCCCAGTTCGAGTTCCACTTCCACTTCCAGTTGCAGTTGCAGTTGCATTTGTGGTTTGCCCGTTGGGCAGCACTTGCAATGAATAATCAATCGATTTCAGTTCAATTAGCACCTTTTAGTGTGCAAAATAGCGCGCCCAATCCACGGCCCACATATATATATATACCTGACTCTGAGTCTGGCTGTCTGGCCCTGTCAATTGGCCTGTCAGCGTTGCTCAAAAGTGCTTAAGTGCTTATTGCTCGAATCACAGCAACAACAGCAACATCAACAGCAACACCAACAACAACTAGTTGCTGCGTGGGCTTGTTTGTCCAGTTTGTGCCGTTCCCAAGCTACAATATATATATATATATCTATATATATATCTTTTATCATATCGACCCTTTAAGCGGCTAGCTGGTTGGGCGTGGTTCGCACATATGCATAGTTCTGCAAATAATTCCACTTTTAAGCATTTAGCGCTCAACTTGTTTGGAAATGCGATTGCCTTAGGCATTTGCCATTGATTTTTGAATTTCTTATGTTCCATCAACGTTTGAAATCCTCTTTGTCTTCTTACACTGATATTTAGCTACCCTTGAGTTACGTTGGTATTTTTGGGCTTTTTTGAAATAGGACTGCAATTTTGAAATATTTTTTGATTACTTAGCTTAAATGTTCTAAGTGTTTAATTGTTCAACTTTTCTTGCTTGCATTTATATAAACTATTTTTGTAATTAAAGTATATATTTTTATGAAAGCTCTTAAGTATGATTTTTGCAAGTGAAATATGTATTTTTAAGTAAACTTCTAAGTATGATTCTAACAAGCGAAATATTTATTTTATACACATGCTAAAACAAGTTGGATATTTGTTAAATATTTCTGCTCGCTTCCTCATAACAACATTTAGATTATCTATGGCAAGTGAATCAGTTAATGCATTTTGAAGTCACGGCTGGCGTCCATCTCTGGTTGAAGCGCCATTCAATGTCAGCTGGTCGCACAATTTGAGCGCATAACTGCATATTATTTGCCATTGTAATAAAAATTGACGCAGCTTTGCTGCAACGTGGTTTTGTAACGTGTTTTCCACAATTGCCGCAGTGCGCAACCTTCACATAGAAAATCTCTCAACAAGAAAATTACACACAGCAACAGCAACGACAGCAGCAACAATACAGCGACCCAGAGGGGCGTTAGCCATCGAAGAAGGGGCGTGTCCAACATTGACAATTCCTTTGAGAGGGTCAAGGGATTAGAAATGCGGCAAACCACAGAACTGGAGAGTGCAATCGAGTACGACACACACCGCCAGCCAATTAAGCGTTCAAAATATGGTTATGATGGGTTCTTTTGGGCTTGAGTGTAATTATTGCTTCTAAGTCGAGGAAATTGAGGTACGAGCAACAGCCGACAGTGTCAGAAAGGAACTACGAACTGAATATCTTAAGTACACCGAAGTACACATACCCTTGCAGAACGCAGTTAAACTGCTGACATTTAAATAGCAATATTAATTTTTATACTTTGAAAACTATTTGATATTTGGGACGGATAACTCCTTAAGCAGAAAAGTTGTTAATCTTTTGACAGATTGTTCCTTATGGGAGCTTTGTAATATAGTAGTACGATCTGATGTATTGGTAAATATGTACTGCCTGCAGCAAAAAGACAAAATTGACTTTTAATTTTCTTCAATTTGTTTTTATATATTATTTCATTTAGGTTATAAATTATTGCACTAGTCAAAAAGGAGTAAAATATATTTAGGTTATAAATAAAACTGTAAATTTAATTATAGTTATTATATCATATAGATTAGTGATTATTGTTGAAAAGAATAAAGAATATAATGTAATTGATTTATGTGTTTTAACTTTGTTGTTCTGAAATGCATTTAACATTCAGAAATTTGTGTAGCTGTAATTTGAAACTCGTTTCGCTGACTATGTATTTGAGATCTCAGATCTAAATAGCCTTTCCGATACTAAAGCTTGCTGTTGACAGTTAATTAAATTATTAATTCTACTAATTAAACTGATGGCAATATTGGCTAAAAGTGCTTCGCAAGAATATTTAACATAGAATATAGGAGACGGCCTGCATTACAAACTTCACGGCAAAAATGACACGCCCCTCTGTAAGGGTATAAATAGAGATGCGGAGAAATTAAAGAATAAATATTTAAAATTATTGCGGTTTCCGTTTGGGGCAACCCACGTCGAATCAGCTGTCGCTGCATCCGTTCCTGCCAGTCCACAATGTGCACTGTGTCTTAGACTACTCCCAACTGGCTACTCCCATCTTCCAGCTGCAAGCTAATTAATAAACATTAGCAACAACGTGTATATGTCTAGTGCTCTGGGCTGTTGATTAATAAATAATTATTTACATAGCTAATTAAAATGATCGACTGCAGCATGTTCATGCACAGTTTTCATTAGTCTGACTGGCTGACTGGCTGACTGATTGCCTAACTGACTAGTTGACTGACTGACGGATGGTTTGGGCCCTGAATCCCCATAAAATGCCAACTCGAAAATATTGCAAAGCTGCTGTCCACTTGCAGACGAAGTTAATTAGTGGTTTGATTAATACTCGTTATAACTTATTCAGAAAACTGGAAGAAAATAATCACAAAATGCGGACCGAGTACACTTTATATATACTTCACTTGAAGCTTTGGTATTTTAGTAGTGATCCAGTTTAAAGATCTTTTTATTTTTAACTTTAAATCAGAGCTTAATATATATTATTATATAAATATATTATTAAAATAGTATTTCATCAATGTTTACTCATTTTCCAGACAGTTGCCCTTGACAACTGATCCATACAACTTTTTTATATAGACTAGAATCATTCTTGAATTAAGCCATACAACATAGAAATATACAAAGTTTTTGAAAGTCGATTTTCCTTTCCTGTAATTATGGATAATTGCAGAATAAAACCTAAAAACTTTACTCCAAAGTAGGGTGCATTTCGGGATATATATGACCAAAAGTCTTTAAAAAAAATATGGCTGGCAATGTTGCCCACAGCCTAATTGCAATTATTTATTTAAGTAATCCATCTTAGTCGTAACGCTTGCACTTGAAGTTGTTGCGAGTGGTGCAAATGTAATCGGGCTTTGGGGCAGAGAGTGGGGCAGTTATTGGGGACGGGGCAGAAATGAGGCGGCAAACGGTTGCAAAGACGACGGCGGCAGCGGCGGCTTTTTGGCAGCAACAAACAAAATATTAAGAAAAAAATAAAAACTTTGCACGCGAATGTCGTATAAGTAATTTTTTTTATACTTTTCTCTTTTTAGTTTTACAATGCCGCTAACTATAATGCAAAATGCAAATTAGTGCAAAGAAATGAAAGAGAACAGAGGAAGGAGGGGCGGAATAAAGGCAAATACGAATAAAAAGTCATACGAAATATGGCTTACATCATGTGAAGGTAGTTGCTAAGATATGGCCCAAATAAAACTAGCTTATCGTCTCTCGAATCATATTTTATGCATTATATTATTTTACATAAGACTGTGGGCCAGCTATTTCTTATAGAGCAGTTCCCACAACACCCCCCCCAAAAAAAGAAAAAAAAAGAATAAAACTTTGTCAAACATTTGCGTGTTTTTAACTATTAAAGACGTTTCAATTAAGGCTACGCAATTTGTTAACTGTACGTTTTAGTTAACAACCAAATACAAATTTTGGTAAATCGACTTAAGGGGTGGGCACGACAGAGAGAGAGAGAGAGGGGGTTGTGGGTGCAAGGGCGATTGTTGTGACGTGTAAACTGAAAAGCTCAAACGCGCTATTTTCCATTGTGTTTACTACGTAAATAGTGTGCGACAATTGTCAAGGCTTAATTATTTACTAATTGTTTTCGAATTATGAAGAGCTCTGCTGCCCGATAATTACACAGCAATTATAAATTGTGGGCTTTTGATTTTCCTTGCCTTTTCCATTTTTTTTGTTGCGTTTTTCTCTGTCAAAAAGAAAACAAAAACAAAAACAAAAGTAATTTCAACTCAACTGCAGCTTGCTCAAAGGCGAGGCTCAAAGCTCCGCCCCTCGAGACGTTATGCATTCGTGTGTGTGAGTGAGCACTCAGTTGTGCACGTATGTGTGCGAGTGTGTGTGAAACAACCACCAGAGCAGTGCGCTGTTAACAACATGGCGTAGTTTCATTGCCATTTCGTTCCGCTCGCCTCGCTGGAAATTGAGTGAAATGCGCCAACAAATTTTCAACGCCTTCGAAGTGCAGACACGGACACCTCTTCTGAAATACAACAAATAATCATAAGACAAATAAAAGACACAGCGCAGCATATTAATAGTCTTCTTCTTCTTCTTCTTCTTTTTTTTTTTTTAATTTACACGTTTCCTCTGGCAACAAAAAATAAAACAAAAACACCAAAGAACGAATATCTTTGGCATGCTAACGATTAAATGCCCTTGCTGACTGGAGTTAAATTTCGAAATTTTACTCGATTGTTCCTATGATAGCTATATTATATAGTATTTAGACAATTACCTCGCATAACTGGTGAGTATAACTTGCTAAGCCAAAACGTTTTTCAGTTAAGAGCTCATCTTTCGATTGTTGCTTTAGAAGCTATATGATATAGTTATCCGATCAGTCCAACTCCAACATATGTACAATCTGCAGCGCAGCAATAATATCTAAATGATATCTAGACTAGTGTTCATAGAAACAGACAAGCTTTATTAACTACTGACCTACTGCTGCTGATCAAGAATATATAAACCTAAGGGGCACAAAGCCATTTCCTTCACTGTGTTACAAACATCACGACAAAATTATAATACTCTATAAAAGGGTATGCAGAAGAAAATGCCATTCGAGTGCACAGCTTAGGCGCACTTAAGATGGCCAATTGCTGATAAGGCCAACTCACTTTCCTCTCCCAACGACCCCTTTGTGCATTGCAAATTGGACGTGTTGCCCCACAAAGACAGCTTACTATTTGCAACACACAACCTTGCAACCATGCAAGCCAGATGCGTCCATTAAATCTACATAAATGCTGTTTTATTCTTCGAGCTTAGGGTTTAGTAAGTGTTGGCTTCGTGAAAGACATGTGTAGCCATACATATACATAGGTCTAACCTACCTTGAGAGACCTTGTAATGGTAATTTTAAGTTAGTTCATAATGGTAATTTTACGTTCGTTCAGAATTTCTATTGTCTCTAATTGCTATTGTCCGCGTAGTAAGCGCCTCTCATTGCCTCTCATTAAGGTAGATTGAGTGTAAGGGTTGTTTGTTCATGGCACTTAACTAAAAGCATTGGAAAACTATAATCAATATGGAATAATCAATGAAGTTATACAAAAACTATTATTATATAAGAAAAACTCTCAAAACCTTTTTAAAATGTACAAATCAATCTTTCTCACATTTTTGACACACTATTTTATGATTTTATTAATCAAAATTGCCTGTCCGTAATTTACTATAAAAAATATAGTTTGAAAGATGTTTTCGTAATCAATTGTATTGATCTATATGTTTGATATGGGGGCGCACTTTATGTCCGTTTTGCTGTTGAAACTTTGCCATTTCTGTAGACCAATTAAGATGTTGGAGTGAGTCGCAATTAATATTTCATTACAATTCACATAATTTGATTACGATTATTATTGGTAAACAAAGTTCTCGTTTTATTATTTTTTTTTTTTGGGGCTCGATTAGAAATTCGCGTGATATTCGGGGGCCACAATTTGAATAGCATTATTGATCTACTCGAAAGGTCTCGGAAGTTGGCCCAAAGGACTCTCAATGCGATTTGTCAGCTGTGTGTTTTATTTTTCGTTTGAGTTGAGCGATTATCTTGATGGATCCATTTCTTGGCTCTTGCCACATGCAAATGAGTTCGGGCCATGTTCCCAGCTAATTCATTTTCATCTCCCCTTGTGCCACTTGTCCCCTTCAAAGTTTGGCTCGGCTTTTATTTTTCGCTTTTTTCTGTTTTGCTGTGAGCAAAGCGTTAAAAACGCATTTAGCATAATTTCATTTTGCGCAAACATGACTTTTGCATTTGCATTTGTAATGAGAGTGCGCACCCCTTACTTTTCATCAATTCCCCCCCGTTGCCCCGTCCCCGGGCTGCACTGCTCCGACCAACACAATTAAAAAGTCATAAAAAACTATGCATAATAAAACTAACTTATAAAATGCAATGAATAAAAATATAAAAAAAAATATGACGAGAGAGAGAGAGAGAGAGAGAGAGAAAAATTGCACTTGCGGACCCACCTAAGCGACGCGACTCGCCGCACCTACTTTCCCATTCCCCCCGCCTTGTACCCTCTCCTCTTCCACTCCGAAAGATACATAAATAATCAAATAATTTGTGTATAAAAATGCGCGCCAAGGAGCCGCATAAAATAAAGTCATAATTTCAAAATGATTTATGAAATGCACTCGGAAACTCTCTTTCTCGCTGTTCTCCTTTTTATTTATACACTCAGAAAAACATGAAAGTCGAAGTTCAGAAGTATGCTTTCGAATAATAGAAAATGCTTAAAAATAAAACAATCCTTACAGAAACTCAGAGTTTAGTAATGAAATGTGCTCTCTCGAATATTGTATCCAAGTTTTTAAAAAAATACTTTTCAAATTAAATATATTTTTGCAGATGATTAGAAAAATTTAACCTGTAAAGACACATTTCATTTTAGCCTTTCTGAATAATAAGGTTTTTTTCTGACTGTATGCTCAAGCTTAAGCATTTGGAGTGAGGCTTTCAACGAGTCAAACTGGGTATATTAACTATGCCGTAAACTATAGCCTGCGCGCAAGTTATTAGTCTTCTAACCTTTATGGAAGTCAAATAAAAATATTAAAAGGTTTTGGTTCAAATTTGAAATGAATGAATGCAAAAGTCATTTAATAAATCAATTATAATTGTTGGAAATACATTTTTTGTACATATGTTTTTATAAATGAATAATGGAAATATATATTTTGTACACATTTTTTTATAAATAAATAATGCAAATATATATTTTGTACACATTTTTTTTTATAAATAAATAATGGGAATATTTTTTGTAAACATTTTTTTTTATACAATTTTTTGTAGTCCTTTTTTTTTATACAATTTTTTACACAATTTAAAAAAAATGAATATTAATAAACTGATTTAAATTAGTGAAAACATATTTTAGAAATTTTTGTGTACATATTTTTTTTATGAAATAATTCGCAGCTAACAGTAATAATTTGTATGCAATGAACAAATAATTTAAATTTTCTTTGTTGTACGTGAAATATAATAATATATGATCTCCACTCTATAAATTATTATTATTATTATTATTGGGTGACCTTAAGCACTTTTAGATTATATTGTTTAATTGTTATGCACAATGCGGCGCCTGCTCTCCCGATGAATTCATTTCTCATTTTTTGAAAATATATTTCGCATATATCCAAGGCATTAGCATAAGCCAACACGCAAGGGGCACTCGGTCAGCCAAGGAGAGAGTTTGGAAGAGAGGTATCCACAGGACTTGTTAAACTTAACATGGCCTCTTATGATTAGCTGAATTATGTTCATTGCATTCGCATTGTGATAAGATGCCATTAGAAGGATCAGTTAAAGTCGGATGCATAATACATATGCATATGGCATAAATAAATATATACATATATAACATTATCTGCATAGGAAGTTGGACGCTTGCTAATCATGCAATCATTATCGCTCCAAACTGGCTGCATTTTAAGTGCAAACCAAAAAACAAAAAAAAAACATAAAATATTTTCTTTAGCTTTTCTTGTCTGAGCCTCAGAGCTCCCCACTCCACCTTTCTTGGCCATACATACATTGTTTGAGTCGTAATTAAGCAAAAAAAAGCTTACATTTTTCATTGGCTTTCAACGGCGACGTGCAGCACAAAGGGGCAAGTGCGGCGAGTTGATGTTGCAGTTGGGGAATGCTTAAATTTGCATTTTAAATTGTAAGTTTTAAAATATATTTCTCTCTCCTTATTATTTATTACTGAAAGTGCAACAAGCCGTATGCTTAACTTTGTTGATAATTGGAGTGAGAATAAGCAATCATAATTTTAAATGCAGCATTTTTTTTTTATCTGTCTGATCGTTTTTTGTTGTTTGCAAGCAAAAAAGATGAAACAAGTAAAACATGGACGCTAATTAAAGTGCTTATATTGAAGGCGTTTGGAAATTGCTGTCAAATTTTATTGCGTTGCAATTATTTTCGAGTGCGCTTGCTTGCCACAAATTTGAGTTGTAGTTTTTATTATTTTAATATTTGTTAAACTTTGATACTGAAGGTATCTATGTAGGTACGTCATGCTGTCTGTCTCTTTCTCTCGATAATCGATACAATCGTTATTCACAAATCGATTAAGTCAAAGATCGGCATATGCCCCCAGGACTCGCCCCTTAAAATCTATATCCATATCTTTCGCAGTTTCTGAGTTAGGGACACAAATTTGGTAGTTTTATTACTGGTAACCGATAACAAATTTTGATGGCACACGCTCACACCTGCGCCCATAATCCCCATAGCTGATTTTTCGGATTGTATACATCGATTCAGACCACGCCCACACCCGCCTCCTCCAGTAACTTCGGAAATCTGAAATGCGAACGACTTTCACAATTTGTAAGCAAGCGTCACCAAATTTTGAGAGTATGCTACTGGTAACTCCCGTAAGGGATCGATAAAAAGTTGGATGGCCATGCCCACTCTAATTGCCCCAACCGAAACACCTGTTAGTGCGAATGGATAACACAGTGTATCTCACACAATTCACAAGATTAAGTCACCAAACTTGAAAGGTATTTTGCTATCAGCACCCTTCAGAAATCCGGAATAAAACTTTAGACCACGCCCAATGCGGCCCGCAAAAACGATAAAATCCTATATCATCCGCAATTAAAGAGCTATATTTAGGAAACTTGGAATGTAGATCGCCTTTAAAATATGCAAATCCTATATCTAACGCAATTTACGAACTACAGTTAGCAAACTTGGAAGAAAGTTTATTATATCTA
This sequence comes from Drosophila atroscutellata, assembly GCA_035041605.1. NCBI lineage: Eukaryota > Metazoa > Arthropoda > Insecta > Diptera > Drosophilidae > Drosophila > Drosophila atroscutellata. The sequence continues at coordinate 2,957,369 of JAWNLA010000094.1, read as the reverse complement.
CCGCAATTTGAACGGCAAACTTGGTCTGCATTTCTTGGCTACACCCAGCCTGCTCCTTGCTACCTGTTATCAGCTGGTGTCAAAGTATTTTGCAGTCGGATACGCCCGACTGCAACGTCCTCTCTGGTTTTATTGCAGTCAACATTGCATGGCGCCAATTGGGCGCAACGAGCGCTCAGGTCTCAGCAGCGGTTAACCCTTAATAATTGCAATGCACCCCCAACTGAGCAACAACAATAGACCTCATCTCTCTCCCCTTGTGGCATTTAAGTTAGCTGCGGTTGAACATGCATTTACTTTAAAGTGCTTACAATTTGTCTATCATTTGCTGTTTGCATTAGTCAAACACACTGGCTTTTGACCAGAATGTGAGGGCGATGGTGGGGGGTAGGGGACTGTGCTGCTGCTGTTGCTTGCAACGTGCAACGTGTGTGGGCGTCATATCGGTTACGAAACCATGCAGCAGCAGCATGCCCCAAAACCAAGACCACAACCGCAAGAGTCAAGAGTCAATTTCAAGATGTGGCCAACACCAGTTGCCTCTGCCCTCTGCCTGCTATGCCACTGGCTAATCGGTTAAATTAGCCGTAAAAAGAATCCAAGAATGGATCGGATTACGTGGCGATCGAATATGCAGCGACAACACCCTCGCAACGTGAGAACTCGGGGGAAACCAACGCGAAGCGAAGCAAGACAATCGACTCGATCGAGGGCTGATTTATGATAGACGTGTGCCACTTGAGTGTGTGGCTGCCACACAAACGACGTCGCATCGTCTCGACCTCTGCGTCGACTCGAGCCGTATCGATATCATCATTGTCAACAGGTTTCGCTTGTTTATTTTTGCCAACCATCGATTGAGGATCGCATTTGTATACCCTGCACCCATTTCAGATTGGCAAAAGGTGTAACCGGAAATTTTCAAGGTAGCAGGAGAGATCTGTCAGTCTATATAGAGTCTTAAAAAACAGAGAACAGTTATGATTTGCATTGTATGTGCTTACAACTCACTCCAATAAATATATCGATAAATATCAATATTTTAGCACCTTTTTATCTTGCATGTTTCTTAGGTTGAGCAAAATACGATGTTCAAGACAGCTCAGCTTGGGATTACACTGAATTCAGCTTTAAATACAACTTGAGAATATGTTTTGATTAACGAAAACCATATTCGCGAATCACAGATTGTCATCGATAAAGTAAAATAAGCTACATCTGCATATTATCTACGAGAACTTTTATTCCAAATTTGAAGTAACTAACTCCAGAAGACTCTGAAACTTCAAATGGAAGGGGAAAAATGTAGAGCAACTCAGATTTTGATGCTGATCAAGAATAGATACTTTTATGTGGGACCTTATAGTAATAATAATAATATTAATAATAATAATAATAATAATCAGTAATATACATATATCATATATATCATTATTACATTAACCCAATTCATTTCAATGGTATATTCTGGTTTTAGCATCTGATCTTTAGATCTTTATGATATACTAATTATCAGTTATTCAAAGAACTTACTTAAGAATCCATGGAGACTAAAATTTGAGTAATTTCGCAATTTGAGAATTTCGCATTAAATTTTAAACTGACATCCTAATCAAAAATCTCAATTTAAAGCTAGACAAACACGCTAGTTGAAAACTGGCTACAGGGTATTAGTTTGCCGGACACACTCGACTAGGGAGAGAGGGAGAGAGACAGAGAGAGAGAGAGAGCAGTGTCATCAGTTTTGTGTGGCACAGCGCCGTGGGGCAGTCGCAAGCTTTGCTTTTTGCGAGTGTGGCAGTGGCATCCACTTGGCATCATCTTAATCATTGTTATTTGGAGCCATTAAGCGCGTTGCGCGTTTGCTGCTGGTGTTTCGCATGGCAATTATGTTGACAATTCGGCAGCTGGGGCTGTCGCTGTCGGGAAGATTACGATTACGCCTTTGGGGCTTATCATTAAGCGCAGTTTATTGAAAAATAATATATCAAATTTTTGGCTGATTAATGGGCCCGATGAGGCCGACAGGTGGCATTTGTGGCATCTCTGGCATAAGCACTGGCAATTAGGCTAATACCAAGGTTCGAATACTCCCTAGATCGTTTCAGATACACACACAGGTGTTCCCCACCCTCCCCTCCCCCCCACCCTCCCCTTTAGCCCGTTCGCTCTCTCTCTCTCTCTCTCTGCAGCAAACAGGAAGCGCAAGTTTGTCCAATAAACGTCGCCTCAAAACGTTGCATATAAATTCTCAATTATCGCCCACGCCCACAAATGCCCCTCCAGGAGTCTGGCTCAGTCTTTGCCACAGTTTAGAGGCGCATAAATATAATAAATGTGTTGCACTCGTTCCTATTTAGACATCACAACAACATGGTTAGAATTCCAAAAAAACTGTGTTAAATACATAACGATTCCAAAATACCCTGTAAATTTGTGCTGATTTAAAAAAAGTTTGTTTTTACCATAAAGTGAAGTGAGCTAACATTTCTTATTAGATTTTAATAGATTTAACCAATAAAATAGGATCTGACTTCAAGTTTAAGACTCGACTAGCAGGCTGAAAGGGATTTAAGCTTATGAAATAATATATTTAAAATATTTTCAAAGTTTCTTAGCTGTTTTCAGCTACTAAATGAAGACCTATCATTACAACAATTATACCCGATTCAGTTGCGTTCTACACATAGCACTAGTATAACATAACCTATTCCCATTGGCCATATAGGGTATAGACAGCCAGAGCTCTGGTTAAGTTAACAGATTGAATCGTTTAGAGTCAAAACCTTCTGCTAACTGCTGCCCCAATGTGGAGCGCGTCCTGTGTCCGACGTGGCTACAATATCATTACTATTTGCTTTTTTTTTTTTTGGGGCCCGCGGTGCTGCAATTGATCAGGAGCAGCAGCAGCGGTGCGGGGGGAGGGGTGATCACGCAGGAGGAGTTTGCAGACGAAATGCGGAAACGTGCCGCACAGTCTGAGGCCGTTTTAATTCCTGGCTGCGATTCGCATCGGCACTGGAGTTGCAGTTGGGGCATGCTCGAATGGTGTCTGGAATTGAAAAGGTTGCGCACAAATCCATCAAGAGGCCAGCGCCATCTAAGTGCTGCCACCTCTGCTCCTCCAGCTGCATTAGAATGTTGTGTCTGCAGTTATGTTGTTTGTTGTTATTGTTGTTGTTGTTGTTGCTGTTGTTGTTTGTGTAAACACCCACCAAAAAAGCGTTTGGTTCATAAATCATCGCGATAACAAATTACCGCTGCCGTCTGTTAAGCTTTTGCTCTTGCTTTTGCCTTGGCTTTTGCCAGGCAGCAAACTCGAGTTTCTGAAGCTGGAGCTGGGGCCCAACAAAAGAGTTGGAAGTTACAAAAGATCAATCTTATTTGCGCCCCCAAAAAAAAAAATAAAACAAAAATAAATTATGGTCAAAATAGCCAAAGAGGCGCTTGGCCATTGGCAATCATGAGCAAGGGCGGCAGACAAGGACAGACAGAGCTAGAGCGAGAGATAGAGAGATGGAGCGAGACAGACAGAGAGAGAGAGAGAGATAGAGAGAGAGAGTGGGTGAAAGAGTCGATTAATTTGGGCGATCGCATTGCCAGACTTCAACTTCAACTGGGACTTTAGTTTTTGTGCATTACTATTATTATTATTTATTGTATACCCTGTAAGCTTGTCAAATGGGGCGTGCTTGGTACCATGAAATATGTCAACAAGTTGGCATGTTTAAAGCAATGAATGAATAACGATTATTTGTATATGTGTCTACATCTATATCTGTATCTTTCTGTTTATCTATATCTGTATCTGCATCTGCATCTGTTTCTGTATCTTTTTATGTATCCTTTTACCAATGACTGTAGCAACATCTGTATGTCTGCTGCATCTGTATCTCCTGTATCTTTATCTGAATCTGAATATAGATACATATGTTTCTGTTTTTGTATCTGTATATGTATCTAAGTCTGTAACTTTATCAGTATCTATAGCAACTCTTCTGTATCTGCATCTGTATCTGTATCTGTATCTATATCTGTATCTGCACCTTTATCTGTATCTGCATCGCTATCTGTATCTGCATTTCTGTATCAGTATCTGTATCTGAATCCGTGTCTGTGTCTGCATCCGTATCTGCATCTGAATCTGCATCAATCTGTGTCTGTATCTGTATTTATACTTGTATCTGTATTTGTGGCTGTAACTTTATCTGTTTCTGAATCTTTATATGTATTTGTTTCTATATCTGTATCTCTGCATCTGTACTTCTATCTCTTTATTTGTTAGACCATCAAAATTTCGCGACTGTGATTTTCCTAAGCTTAAATTATTCAATTTTAGTTTTACAAACTACACGGCTTAGCAGAAGTATTGAATATTATATTGTTTGGGAAAAGAAGAGGCTTACCTTACAATTAGCTAGAGGGCATCTGGTAGTAGAGACTAAAGCAGGACTTATGTTTTATTCTCCACATTAAATACATATACACATACCTAACAATATGTATTATGATGCACTTAAACTGATTTCAGTGCAAATTACACTCAAGCAGTATTCAGTTAAGCATTAAGTAAACAAGTTAAGCCAGAACAAGCTATTCCGAATAAACAGGTTATCTTTTTTTAGTGTGGCAGTTATGTTTTTATATAGGAAGCGTTAATCAAGATTTTTAAGTTTTTTTCTTTCTTGATATATTTAGTATTTTTCAGAAGGAAATAAATAAGAGCTTGTGACTACAGGATATGTTTGAGTCGCTTAGACTCGTTTAGTTGGATCTTGTACTTGTTTTGGTTCTTGCTGTTGTTGTTGTTGTTTGTACTCGCATCTTTTCGTGTAGGCTAAACAAACTTACAATTTAGATTGAATTTATTTGTGCGCCGCCAGCCGCTTGCCGCTTGCCGCCTGCTGCCTGCTCCCTGCCTAGACGAGGAGCAGCCAGCCCATTGAGATCTTCATTTGCTGATCTTTCTGGGAACATCTTTGCGGCGTTGACCCCAAAGGCACACACAGCGCGCAACTAGCTGCAATTCCGATTGCGACTTTGAGTTGCGTATTGTCTGGCCCCACTTCTTCACTGACCAGTTTCCAGTTTGGCTTTATTTTACTGGTGCCTTTCGCTCTGCGGTTGTTATTGCTGCTTTTAGCTGTTCCTTTTTGAACTCTATTAAACTCGGCGAATTTATTAATTTCGCTGCTGATTAACTGTTTCCGATAGCGCATTGGCCATTGCCCGTTGCTGGTATCCGTTAGTCGCATCTCTCAATAAATCATATTTTTGCCACAAATCTCTTCTCGTTCCGTCTCTCCCTCGCTCCGTCTGACCAAGATTGACACTTTTCGAGTTCACGGGAAGCGCATTGGCAGAGGGGCTTTTGGGGGCCGGGGGAAGTGTTGCATGCATCGATTGTTTAGCGTATGCGGCGTATTAAGTATAATGACAGCGACAAATACAACAAACGACACGATACATGACAATACACAGCGTATGGCATATGACATGCAGCCACAGCTACAGCTACCAATTTGAACTACAGCAATCGTTGCCCGCATATGATGGGTATCTAAGAGATACATTCGTTGGCACATGTGTGTCTCTGTCGGAAATGACAAAAAACAAACAACAAATGCACATTACGACAACGTTTAATAACTAAGCTAGTCGAAGCTTTGAATGCTCTTTGCAGTCAGTTTGTAGTCGGTGAAAAAAGTGAAAAAAGTTACAGCTTTAATTGAAATTGAATATTTAAATTAAAGTTACGAATTAAAATGAAAAGGAAATTTATTCAATTGCAACTTTTAAGTGAAATAAATAAATAAATAAAATGATATAATAAATAAATTTGGAGGAAGTTTAATTGTAAAATCGTTCAATGGGCAAACCCGAAAAAACTTAATCAGATCAATAATTGTTAATATTTAGTAGCCGACGCAGAAGAGGAAAATGAAGTTAGTTAGCAAAAGTTAAGTTAATCTTGAAAGTGTGGTTGAAGAAAAGTCTTATTATTTTCAAATAAATGTATTCATGTCAATTGCAATAATTATAATATTAAATGATCATTAGAGATATATACCTATGTTTATGTTTCGAATAAAAATATTCCTTCCCATGCTCCTTTGTAGCCTTTGCTTCAATTAATTAAATATAATATAGGAATATATACTTAAGAGTTAGAGTACTAGGTATGAATCAAAAATAATATCTCTATCAAGATCAGTTTTCACCTGGATTTCAAAGTGTATCGATTACTGTAAGGATTATGCATTTTTTCACATTTTTTTCTATATTCGTTAACTTAATAATGTAAGTTTTGGTTACTGGTTCTGGTTACAGTAGAAATGGATTTCGTAGTTGATTCTGAAACTGGCAACCTGCATTTAAGTTCGTTTGCCTAGTCTCAATTACATTTCCAACTCTAATTGAACTCGCTGCAGCTGAAAATATACAATTAGCTTCCTTAACTGCTTGCCGTAGTTAATCAAATTTTTAAGCAAGCATTTGATTAGCGCTTTTTATTGATGCTTATCGCCGTTGGTGATATATGCTGAGAGAATTAGCATATATATCAGGCCAAACCTGGCTGCATAGTCGTTATGCTCTTTCTCACTCTCTCTCTCTCTCGCGCGCGCTCTCTTTTGCACTCTGTGCTCTGTTGGAAATCTGTGAAATGTCAGCAATGCAAAGGGCGTTTGACGGATTACTTCGCTGGTTGGCTGAGTTGTTGTTGTTGTTGTTGCTGCTGTTGTTGTTGTTGTTGTTGCTTTGCTTGGCTTGGTCACCTGTGGGTAGTTGTTGTGTTTGGGATTTGGTTTTGGTTTTATGGCTGGTGGTGGTGCAGTGGAGTGGAGTGGAGTGTCTACGTTGACATTCACGTTCACGCTTATCTCGCGCAATTGATCGCTTTGTGGCTGGTTGTGTTGTTCTCGCGGCCATTGTTTGCATTCTTTGTGTGTTGTTCTTGTCGTTGTTGTGTCTAAAATGACATTTGCCACTGTTGTTTGTTTATGTTTTTGGTTTTTTGTTTTTTTTTTTTGTGCTTTTGCTTTGCTTTGCCACCACCACAAAGAACGCCATTTTGCGTCGCTCGACAGACTTGCCACAAATGACAATTAATAATTGCGGCTACTTAGCAGGCGAAGCTTATAGCCGCGGTGGGCGTGGTGCGAGTTTTTGTGCTGCATTTTATATAAAAATGTAAAAAAAAAAATAGAAAATAAAAGGTAAACATTTGTTTGTCGTTGGCGACCATTAAATGTGCACTTTCTGTATCCTTTATGGCTTTGGCTTGTTTTCAGTTTATTATTTTTTCTGTTTGCTTAGTAATTATACTTAATTGTTGTTTTTACTTATCTTGGTGAACTTTTTTTAGCCTGGGCGCCTCTTTAACTCATTTTCCTTTTTTATTTATATATTTAGTTGTCATTTTTTTTTTTTCTTTTTATTTGGTTAGCCTTTTTAGGCGGGTTTAGTTTGCTGTTGCGCTAATGTTGTCGGCCTTTGAGTGATGCCGATATGGATCTGGTAGTTGAGGGGGGCACAAAACACACCACGAAATTGAGCCACTTAATTGGCAAATTATAGCGATTGTCTAGATCTGCATCGCTGCCCCATCAACTTTGACATTGATGCAAGCCAGCAGCTGCCTGCAAAAACCTGCAAAAAAAAGCAGAAAAAAAAACTCGCGTATAATGAGAAACTTGTTATATGAAATTAGAGAGAGAGAGAGAGAGAGAGGGAGGGGGCGCCACTGCGGGGCAAACTGACACTCTTTGGTCATATTAAGTGCCCCGCAGCAAAAAGTTATGCAAACACATAATTCCTCAAGTCTTCGACGTCGACTTGGACTTCAACTGCGACTCCTTTGGGCCAAGTTGAGGGTACGTCGTGAAATTGATATGCGAAGACTGCGTCGAGTTGGTAATTCCAAAAGGCACCTGCAACTGTGTTCACTAAATTGATAAGCTGCGAGTGCTGAGCAGGAGAGAGAGACAGGCAGAGAGAGAGGGGCAGATAGAGAGAGGCAGGGAGAGAGGGAGAGGCTGTTAAGAGGGCAACTCTGACCGGTTGGCTTATTAGTGACTGCGATTGACATTGCCTTCTGTTTTAGCAGCTCCTCTCTGCTCCTCTCCTCTCCCCATCTCTATCTCCCTCTCACCCTCTCTCTCTCTCTTTCTATCTGCCTGCGCCGACTGCTCAGCGGGAACTTGCGCATGTGCCCTGTATCCTGTCCCTGGCCCAAACCCAATTCCCAAGACAACCAGACTAAGACTCAGACTCGAACTCGATCTCGAACTCGGTCTCTTGGTTGCGGACTAGACCCGAGCAGACGAGATAAAACATTTGGTGGCAACTGTGGAACACTGCGGAATGCTTGCACGCAATGTAATTGCATTCAGTTCGATTCTGTTGCAGACACCTTTTCTCTGTGCTGACGTCACAGCTCATACACTGAGCGGTACACATTGTCTACGAATGGTTTTACTTAACTCATTGACAAAGTATTTGTTTATTTAAGAAACTAGTTTAAAGGTCAGAAGAATTGCTTGAAATATGAGGGATTCTTAAGTTATCTCAATCGTGATTGGAAGTTAAAAGGAATGCATCTATATTGTGTATGTAGATTTTCAATTTAAAGTCTTCATCAATTTTAAATTTTGCTCTAATTAATATTACTTTATTTAGTTGATTGATTTTTTTAAACATGTAAGTTTATTTAAATATTTGGAAACTGACTAATCACATGCGAAGAATTAAAAAAAAAAGTTTTTAATTTATTTTATTTTATATATTATAAATTATATTTGGTATTTTTAAATTTTATTATTCTCAACAAATCTTAGAATTCCAGGTTTTTTTTAAGTAAACAAACATTTGTAGCTTATAAGTTGATTTGCCATTTAAATGGTAAAATAGCCTCAAAAGTCTTAAACTGAATAACTTCAGTCTTAACAGAACACAAATTTTTTGTGTTCTTCAGAAAAATACTTATATGAGTATTTAAAAATAAATTATTATTAATATTTTCATTGTCAAATGTATGTATTTACCTTAGTTATAGTTATAAGTCATATGCTATTTAGGCATGCCCTAAAATAAGTTTTCCAAATAAAAAGAATAAATTTTTTTTGAATATAAAAATGCTGAGAAAATATTTTAATATTTTTAAAAGTAAAAAACACAGATTTCCTAAAATGCTTGATTCTTAAACTAATTTATTTAATTGTGTATTTTTCTTGGCAAATAAATATATAACAAAATTGTTTGTAATTTCTGGTTTGAAATAACTGATTGGCCTTCCAAATTCTAAGCGACAACTATATAAAAAAAGATATCACTACTCTCACAAGATACGTTTTCAAGGGTGTCTTTTTAATATATTTAAGTTTAAGGAACTATGAAGAAAGAATTTTAAAAAAGTGAGAAAGAAACAACCTTAATACAATTAAAGTTAAAAATTAAACAAAAAAAACGATGAAAAATTAAAAAAATAATAGCACTAAGTTTCAAATGTTAAATGCAAATTATGAAAATTAAAAACAATTAAGCTATTTCTATAAAGTTCGTAAGTGATGCTATTATTTAATTAATTTTTGGCACTTTTCCCATAAATGAAAAAAAAGTATTTATTGAAAAGAATTCCAGCAGCTGGCATAACAGTAAATTATTGTGAATATTAAACCATATATTAAGAAACAAATGTAAAATAGTTTTTTTCTGCAAAAAAATAATTGGAAATATAATTTTACTATAACTTTTACTATTATCTTCAATATGGGATAATCCATTTGTAGTCAATAAATTCTGAGTGTATTTTTGTGGGAGCCTCTGCTGAGGTCTGCAAATGTTGTGACTCAATGGCTGGCTGTAAGAGCAACCATCTGTGGCAAGTTGCCTGCGGTTGCATACGTGTACTTGACATATGGCGGCTTTTTGTCAATACAGCCCGCTGCCCCCGGGTCCAGCTGCCCCTGCTCCAGCTTGAGTGCAGACATTTTGTTTGTGTTCTTCTAGGAATTGTGTCTGTAGTCTGTTGCCAGAGTTAGCTGCTTGTTGCAAGTTGTCGCTTGGACAGTGGCACAAATAAATCATTGAGATAAGTGGCAACGCCAAGTGTCGGTTTTCATACGTATCGTTTTTTTGTTGTTTGTGTATTTTTGTTTTTTTTTTATGCATTTATGGCAGCAACACTTTTAATGGGCTTTGAAGGCAGTTAAAAGCTGGTCGCGCATTTAAGTCGTTATTTTAATGGCGACTTGGATGCATTTTCAACTGCAACTTTTGAATGCAAATTTTGAATGCTAGCCGCAATGCAAAATGCTCGCTCGATAAGCGATTAGGCGATGCCTTCAAATGATAACCGACAATAAAAAAAGCGCAGCTTCACACAACAACAAAAAAAAATACTCTTAATTACAGCATAATGAATTACCAGACACACACACGTATATAGCTGTGTGGCCACATGGGTTAGACAGGGTCAGCAATACGCTGTGTCTGTGTGTGTGCTTGTATTGGTGGAGAACACGCCCCATTCATTTTGAGTGCAAAGTGAAGCAAGCGTGTTTGGGTCATGCGCTAGAGAGAGACACAGCATGCGCTTCCATAATTGGCAGTTGTACAGCTCCGACTTTCCAGGCGCGCGCGCGCGTTCAACGGAACATTGGCAATGGAACGCCATCGTATGTTGTGCGCGCTCGCTCTCTCACTCTCGCACACTCGCTCGCAGACAGCGGCGACGCTGCTTGTTGACGATCGCGTTGCCAGGACGACTGGAATGGCATAGACAACAACACAGCACAGAGCAGCGCAGCAGAGCGCGGCGCGCTACGTGTGCCAATTGCCAAAGCGTTTCAACCAGGACTGGTTTTTTCCAATTTCGTTTTCAGTTCTTGTTGGATTCTCAAAGCGTCGACGTGGCCGCGCAGTCACCGAGCCAACGAGAGTCTCTACTCGCGCATAGCCAAAAAAAAAAACACAAAAAAATAAATATTTGTTTAATTCATTTTCGGCAATCGCGCAAAACGGTCAACGCCATCGGCGCTTCACTGTTGCCATTTGTTGAGAGAGCGCGTGAGTGGGCGAAAGAGCGAGAGAGAAGAGAGTTAGAGAGAGAGAGGGGGTGTGGGTTGGTGGGAGTGGGTTGTGTGTGTTTCATTTCTCAAGCGTCGGCAACGCATTGTTTCTTTCAAGCTTTGACTTTGGCCCGCTGCCGCGCGTTCTTCACACAATATTCATTCGTCTCTGCCGCTCGCGTGCAGTCGCTGCTAACTAACGGTGTTTGCCGTCGTCAACGCCAACGCATTGGCGCCTCACACACACACACGCACACACAACCAACCACAAAACACACACAGATCAGTGCCAGTGTGCAAAAAGGTGCGTGGCCAACGCGTGTGAAAAGTGTGCGAAAATTGCAAAATAAAAAATATTTACGAAAATAAAAAACGTAAAATACGCAAATAAAACAAATTTAAATGCCTCAAAACGTGATACCCCATTAAAAATATATACATATATCGAGCAAGCCGGCTTGACATAATTCTACACACACACTCGCACACACGCAAAGACAAGTGCAAGTGCAGAGCTGCCAATTAATTTGCCGGCGGCGACGTCAACGGTCATTCACTTCCTTCATCTCCACCAGCAGCACACACACAGACACACACACACACACAACACATGCACGGCAAATGTCACTTTGACAGCCGAGCAGTTTGGCAAAGCGCCGCTGCTGACGTCGCTGACGCCTCTGCCGGTGGCGACGCCTCCGCATTGGAGCTCGAAATGATTTGCGTGCCGTTCTTGCGTTTAGCCTGCTGATTTGTTGCATGCGTCGTTGGCGTCGTCATCGACCGTCAACAACGCCAACAACAACAACAACAACAACACAAATCAAATGCGTGCAAGTGAAAAAAGCAAAAGTGTTACAATAAAAATCAAAGCAGAAAACCAAAAACAAATACAAATCGAACTGCAAAAATTTGTGCTTGAAATTGTGCGTCGCCTTACTTGATAAACTATAATAGAATTGTTGTAGCAACATTTGTGATATTCCCATCAGTTTATTATGTGTACTGTCTGTAAATCCTGCTGCCTAATGCCAATATATTTTGGCAAATTATCAATATATTTTCAAAATGTGTTAAGCAAAATGAGGATTTTTTTTTTTTTTTGCATTTCTGCAAGTCCTAAATATAATTTACTAGAAAAGAAGTTAGTTGAATTCATATAGATAGAAAAAACTCTTCCGTGCCCCATTAAAATACAATTCATTAATCCAAAAGAGTTGAAGAAAGTTTTCTACTAATAATGTTTATTTAGCATTATATATATTTAATTTTATATATGCTTTTGTATATAAAAACATAATGTAGCTTAGAAACAATACGTTGACTTAATATCCACAACTGATTTGCAAATAAAATCTTTCGTAATTAAAACTTACAGAGTTACAACTGAAAATCAGTTTAAGTAAATAGAAATCTTGTCAGCAACAATTTATTTAATAGTATTTCTACCAGATAGTTCTAAAATGCGATAGTTTCAAGTTTGATTCGAATCGTATTCCATTCCCTAAGTAAATTTAAATTCAGTGATATATTTCAAAATACAAATAAAAACTAAGTTTCATTAAGTTTACAATTCATATACATTAATTTGTGATAAACTTGTAGATATCTTTAACTGAACTAGTTAATCTACATCATTACTTGATAATCATCGCTTTGAAAAAGTTGATAATTTGTGAAAATATTTTCCACATGCAATACATAATAATCTGCTATTAAAATGGGGCAACATGAATAAGTGTAGCACGCGGAAGTGACTAGAATATTTTCTATGGTGCACTTTATAATAAATTCTAATTGAATTCAGAAACTCAAAAATAATTAGATGAGTTCGTTTCATAAATAAACCAAGCGAGAACATATAATATTAGATTTGTAATCTAAGCTGCTTTTTTTTGCATTAAATATTGAAATTAATTTTTGAATTCTTACACTTTCTGAGCAGTTTAAAAATCATAACTAATAAAAAAAAAAATAGTGCAATAACTAAAAACAAAAAACAAAAGAAGACAAACAAAATGTGAGGCGTGATGATAAAACAAAGAGAAAAGCAAAAACGTGGCACAAACAGAAACGAGATAGACGCCACAGCTGCCACAGAGATCCTGCAACCAGCCGCAGGACTCGAGCTTATAAAAAACCAATTATAAAGCAACAACAAAAAAGAGAAACACAAAAAAAAAAACGAGCTTGCAACAAGCGTTGCAGAGAGTGAGAGAGAGCGAGAGAGATAGAGGGAGAGAGTGAGTGAGAAAGAGATAGCGAGTGTGTGTGTAAAAGCAAATCATTCACAACGGCGACCATAACGAACTCCGCCCTTGCAATGAGCCAACTGGGCACCGTCTACGCCACCAAGCGAAGGCGACGCAATGGCAAAAGGTGAGTGACGACATGCACCTCCCCCCCTCCCCTTCTCCCTTACCCATCGCACACACACCCTGCCCCCTGCTGTGTGTGTGTGAGTCTATGATTACTTAAAGATTTCAATCAATGAAAACATTTGACTGCAGAGTCAACTGCCTTTCCTCATGCTGCTGCTGTTGTTGTTACCATTGTTGTCTTGACCATCAATCTGCGGCTTGTTGGGTTGCAGCTTCTGATAAATGATGCCACAAGCACAGTCAGCAACTGTGCCACTGTTTTTTCTTTACATTTTGTGTGCCCCTGTGGGTATTAATATTGTCGCGAATTGTATTGGATAAGTTAAGTCTCAAATCAAAAAGTTATTTATTCCCAATCGAGTTGAAGAGCTTTGTCTGCAGTTATATAGATATGATAATATATCCATATATATAGTAAAAAATGGATACAACAGAGAAAAGGACGCAAAGACAATTATTAACAGCGGGAAAAAAGTATTATTGCATTTTCCCAATGGCAACATTCGTTAGAAAGCGGACTTTCTTTTGGAAAAATATCTTTGTTTATTTTTTTGCAAATGATAATAATTATGATTTTACAATTAGCTTGTTTATTTTATAAATTTTGTGTTTAGTATTATTATTTTAATTTGATCTAATGTGGAGAGCAGAAACTTAACGTCAATCGGTCGGCTTCTGGAAGGAATTATATGATAATATTGCAAAATTAGCATTTAATATGATGTAAGATATATACTTATCTGCTGGGCTATGTAATCGTCTGCTTTCCGCAGTCTCTCCAATGAATTATTAATCAATATTTAGTGTCTCACGCTGCGTATACGCAATGCAGCTAAACTTAGCCTCAGCTTGCGCATTCAATATGGAAATTATGAATATTATGCATGTCGGCAGAGTTGCTGCTCAAATTACAGTTGTCGTAAGTTGTACCCCCCTTTTTGCCCTTGCCCTTTGCTGCTTCTTCCTTAATATATATGTATATTGTTGTTGTTGTTGGACTCTTTGCCCTATTGCCGAGTGTTGCTCGCGCTATCGCTGGGCGAAGATCAAGTGAGGCCGCTGCTGTGTGCTGGCTGCCCAAAACTGCATATAATTTCTGATAATTTTGTGTACTTAACTTGCGGCAAAATACTTGTAAAAACAACAGCAGCAACAACAGCAGCAGCAGCAACAGCAGCAACAACAGCAGCAGCTCAACACACAACGTAAATTTGCAAAAAAAAAAAATGGAAAATTAATATTAAAATAAAAGAGGAGAAAAAAATTGCTTCAGTAGCTGGAACTTAGACACGCCCCCAACTGCGCACTGTAATTGCGCCCCAACTGATCAGCAGCGGGAGAGCAAAAGCAACAAGAGCAACACCAACAGCCACTGCACAACAACGACAACATTAACAACAGCAACAGCGGCCCAGTCCAAAGATAGCGACAAAGTTATTATTTTTGTTGCTTTTTTTTGCATGCCTGCCTTCTTTTTTTCATCGTATACCCTAGCCAAAGAGTATTTTAAAATGTGAAACGCATTCGAGCATTTCGTAGGATGTAATCTACATATTAATTCTCAAAGATGATATGGAAATGTGGCATATATCCAAGAAGTCCAAGAATATTTCACACAGCTGCTGTATGGCTAAATAAATAATTAACGAACTTAAAACGTTTGTAAGGCTGAAAGAATGAGTTCCGCGACATTAAAACAGATTATCGTTAATACCTTTAATAAATTACTTAGATCGGTTTAAAATGTAGCTATAACAAGTTAAATTTATATATTTTCTATTTGCACACTTAATTATGCCTCTGAAAATGTTTGTTAACTTAAATATAAATCGAGATCCTACATTATAAAATTCCACTTCTCTTTATTTTTTAATGTGAAACACAACCAATGATTTCATAGGATACAATCTAAATAATTTATTTTATGGTTGAGAAGATATGTGGTACATATCCGATCCAAGTCTATTTCCATAAGATGCTCTTTTTGCTATCTAATAAATTGAATCCCTTGGCCCTTTTTGATAATAAGCTCGAATTAAATTAAAAACAGTTTCTATATGATAAAGAAATGCCTGAAATAAGTCGAAAATAATGTAATTTAAAAACATGTTTGTATCTATATCAAGTTTATTCCTATTTGGCGTTTGCGGTAACTTAATGGTGACTTTTGAAAATGTTGTTAATGTAAACGTCAATTCAAATCGAGAGCTATATTTTTGTCAATATATATTTCAAATTCTTAAAATGTGCATTATATTATATTTTCCACTTTGCTTTTGCTTTTAAGTATTGGTAACAGAGTATTATATTTGATTCTTGTAAAGGGTATTTATTCTTCGTCCATAAAAGTCAAACTTTTTTTTCTTTTTCAATTTTCGTTCATTTTTTTTTATAATTTTATTATTGGTGGCCAGTCATCGACAGGCAGCTCGCATAATTTGCAAGGGGGTCCTGGCTTAAAAAACAATTACTTCTCGCCAAAATGCTGCACACCGCGCTACTCCCAGCTACCCTCCCCTGACCCTGGTCGTGGTGTGTTGTTACCCTGTTCCATAGTTGTTGTTGTTTTTGGTGTTGTAGTTGTTGGCGCATTGCTCGCTCGACTGACGCAAAATTGTCACCTTGCCATGCACACCTGCAATTAAGTGTCAGCTTGGTCTGGGCCAAGTGCTTGCCCCTGCCACTGCCCCTGCTACTGCCCCTGCCACTGCCCCTGCCTTTGCCCCTGCCCCTTTCGAACTGGTATTGTTTTTTTAATGAAACGATCAAAATGTGTCCGCCTAAACAACTTGTGTGCTATTTTCATTGAGCTCTCCTTGCAGCCGCTGGCAGCTGTTTGCCAGCCCGGCAAGGATGTAATTCAGAGTAATTCGCAAATAATTCACATACGCCACGTGGGTTGTAATTATCAAATACACCAACAAGTGCTGCACAATGCCGATATCTGTAACTACAGTGCTGTACAATTTTTAGACGTTTGCGTGCAAATGCCTCAAATTTTTATTGTAAGCGATCATTTTTTTCTATTATTGTTAGAGTAAAAAAACAAGTTACAACAAATGTAATTGCTATGGTTAACTTAAATGCACATTTGTGTAATATACATACGACTTATAAAGCTAATTAGTGTATCTGTCAATTTATTTTTATTGGAATATTATTTATTATATTTAATCACACAAAATGGATTTACAAATAATATTGACTGGCCAATAAATCGAAATAATTTCCAAACAAATAGCTTACAAAAAGCGCATTTTGAAAATATTCAATGAAACTTAGGCCAATAAGTCGTAAAGCCCCTAAACTATAGACAAATTTGTTCATTCTTAAATTATTTTTCATAAATAAATAATGGAAAATCTGATTATTTTCCATAGCACAATTTTCTCTACATTTTACCTTTTCTTTGTATCCTAGTTTTAGAACAGATTGAAACCTTAAGAATGGATTTTTAAAAAATGAAATAAAAATCGATTTACTGCTTTTTTTTAGCCGAATTCCTGGCCATGCAAGAAAGTTTAGGCATAGGTTTGAAATAATCACAAAAATTTCAATTAACTTGTTTTTAGCAGAGCTTTTGCCAAGAAAAGAAAGATTAGTAATAAAGTTTTAACAAAATCACCAAAAAATCAATTTATTTTTATTTGTATTGCAAAAACTCTTAAAAGCTTAAATTTAAAAAGTCGATTTATTTTTCCCTTTTAGTAGATTTCTTGGAACTTGAAGAGAGATTAAAACTGTTTTATTTTTTAACAAAATCACAAAAAATCACATTTTGGCGAATTCTCAAATAAGACCACAAGAATTGTGCAATAACTTTTTTTGTTTTTATTTTTTGATCATACAATCTGTAGATAATTATAGCTGCTACTGTTTGAGATTGTTTTCCATTATATCTTAACTGGTATTCTTTTACTTTCGCTACTGTTGTGCGGTGCGTATGCATTAAAGATTAGCAAGGAAGGAAGGAAGGCATCAAATGCATGCCTCAAGCGGCAAAGACTCAACCACTCAACGGCTGCCATTTAATTGTTGGCCATGCACCGCTGAGCCGCCGCGGCAACAGTCGAGAGCCCTTTTCGCCAGCGTTTACCACAAGTAGTTAAAGTTTACAACAAAATTGCAACTAAAACTAAATTTGTAACGCCAACTCCAACTCCAACTCCATCTCCATTTTGAGTTGCAGCTCCAAGTTGTGGTGCAAGTTTTGCTCCCACTTTTGTTCCATGGCCAGAGCGGCATTGACTGCTTGGTTCCACTTGTTGGTTGTTATGGATATATGAGTCCTGCTTTTGCTTTATTGATTATCAGCTTGTTGTTTGTTGCAGTTGTTGTTGTTGTTGTTATTGTTGTGCTTGCTATTGTTGTTCTTGTGCTCTGTGCCTGTTATTGATTGCAGCAAGTGGTGCAGGCAGCTTACTCCCCTCCGTTTCCCCCCGTCGTTCAGTCCTTGTTGCCATTAGAAATTGTAATTAGCCAAGTTATTCCACTCGTTGTGGTTGTTGTTGTTGTTTTTGTTTTTGTGGCGTGGCAGCTTGTCTTTAAAGTTCAAGCGTTCATATTTTATGCAACTTGATTGAGTTGCACAGAAACTTACATAGCTAGTAAAAACTTTTAACTAACTGTACAACTATGACAACGATTATGATGAATGATTTATTGAGTGTCTGTTTTTTTTTTCGAACGAAAATTATTTCCCACATGCTCGGCATATTTCCCTTTCAAACCACAATTGCCGGCTCGCGACATATGTTTTCACATTTTTACTTTTTTTTGTTGGTAGGGTCAGCGGACCAGCTGACCATATGCCAAGGCCCTCGCTTACTATATATATATATATATATATTTATACCATATCATCCCATAGAGCACACCATAAATTTTCAGAACGAAGTTTCATTTCAAGTTCGGTCGGCGAATTGACCAAAGGACCAATAAAGGGGGCCAAACAAATAGACAACAGTTGGCCAATGCTTATTGCTAATGGTGGTTGTTGGTTGTTGGTTCAGTTTCAGTTTCACTTCTCTCCCCTCTCCCCTCTACCCCTTCCCTCTTGTTGTCAGCCTGCTACTGCTGCTGCTGCTGCTGCTCATTAGTTGCGCCTGCGCCGCTGCCTGTGTCTTTGAAGAGTTCATGCGGGGTTAAAAGTATATCGGACCAGAGTTATCGGGTCGGGGCTGCTCAGTTAATTACAGTTTGCTGCTCGGTCGTGAGAGCGGGTGTGATATCACTCATAGATAGCACAACACATCGACATCTACATCTACATCTCTATAAAATATAATGCATTTCAACAATGCCGCTCGCAGCCCTTTAACTATTACATTTCAAGGACATCGAAATTGGCTTAAACGTGACTTGGCTAAATGACTGTATCATTGGTTAAATATCCTTTTATTTATTTATTTGTTTAATGCCAACTAAAGTCAATCGACATAAGAATTACAAATAGTAAGAGTTAAATTAAATTAAATTTAAAATAAAATTAAATATTAAATTTAAAATAAAATAAAATAATAATATATAAAATGAAATGAAATAATATATAAAATGAATAAATAATATATATATTTTTTATATTTATTTTTAAGTGTAGAACAGTACATATTGCTTCTGCTGGTTTTCTTATATACATTTATTATCGCTTTTTATTTGCCCATCAATGTTTTTATTATGTACTTCAAAAATATTCCTCTCTCATGTTTTATGTAAGTTAACGGCAAACATATGTAAATTAATTTGTCTGATCCATTATATTTTATGAACAAGTAGAAGTATCTTTAAATACTAACTTGATGGCTTACAATATCTATTATAATCTCAAGTTCGCTCTAAAGCTTTGGTTTTTATTTATTTTATATTTATGGGAGTACATATTGCTCTGATTGTTTTCTTTAATGTTTTTATTTGCTCATTAATGTTTTTATTATGCATTGTATTTTTAACTATATACTTGCAATAATATTCCTCTTTTCAGGCTCAATTTATGAGCTACACGTTGAACTTTAAATAAGAATAAAAATTAACTTGTTTTGGCTTAAAGTTGTAATTAATATGGCAGCATTTGGCAGCTGTGCAGACTAGTTTTCGCTGAGTGTATGCAGCTGTGATTAACTGTTTTCCACTCGTTAGACATTGTCTCGATTTGCCACCCGCCCCTACACTCTCCTCCCCCACACAGTCTACCCCTTTACTCCAGTATCTCTGCTTACTGTGCTTTGCTTTAGCTGCTGTTGCGATTATCTAGTTGTAGCTGTATCTTTTTTTATATCTGTGTCTGTTATGTCTATCTGTCTGTCTGTGTGTGTGTAAGTGTGTGTGTGTGTTTGTGTCTGTGTGAGTAATTAACACCATTGCGTAATGCAGCGTATCGAAGCCTAAATAGTGCTTGCTCCATATGCCCAGCCTTGGATGGGCGGTGGGCGTGGCAGCCATTAAATGCGCCAAAACAGCTGCCTGCCTCACTCTCTATTACTCTCTCTTTCTCTCTCTCTATCTATGTATGTCTTTATTCGCTTGCTCTATCTTCCATTTGTGAAACTTTGTTGCTCCGTTCGCTCCCCTCCCGTTGACTCTTGTTGGTAGGTGCTAAAACGCTTTCAGCTTACATTTCTAAGTAAACGCTCTTAATGTCAACTCAAGGGGGGTAGGGAAAGCCGAACAGCTGATCTGACAGCAGACCCAAGTGCAGTCGGGCTTAGGGTGTCAGTGAACCCGGACTGAGAGGCCAATCCTCAATCCTTGCCCAGCGTTTGCGACTAATCCATAAGCCACCTGCTTTTGGGCCGCTTGGCCCGGAACGCGCCTAGTTTATTTTTTTTTTTATTTTCTTCCTTATTTTCTACTCTGACCAAAACAAAAGAATTTTGAATTAAGCAAAAGCGTTCCATTAAAAATCCACCCCAAAGGATCGGTGTGCGCTGAAGTGGAGCGCGGGGTGTGGGCCACAGTCGAGTAGGGCGTGTTTCCCAGTTAAGTTCAGTTCAGTTCAGTTCACTTCAGGCAGGTGATACTTTTCTTGCTTTTTACAGCGAATTGCAATAAAAAAAAAAAAAACGAATGAAATAACGCAAATGAAACGCAGCTGAGACTGAAATTTCATTTGGTTTCATTTCGAAATCAAAAATAATTTTCATAATTATGCCATGAATAAATGATAAATTCAAGACAGCGGCATGAATGATAAATGCTGCCCCCTCCCAGCAAGCTGACTGGGCAGAGAGCGCTCATCATTAGTACACACACACACACACACAGAGCTGAGCTGTGGAGACGCCTCCCAAAATGAAGAAGAGCGCAGGGAGCTGGGCGACGGGGAGGCGGTAAATAAAAGGCCGCGCCCACGCTGCCAAGCGGGGTGGAACTACCAGCTACCAGCTACCAGCTACTCAGCTACCCAAAAAGCTGGCAGCCAGCAGCTAACAGCTACTTTTGCTACCCAGCTACCCATCCCCCACCCAGCCAAGCCACCCCCAACCACCCCGCTTGCCAGCGCGGGCAGCTGTCAAAAGGTTTTCAAAGTTGCTTTGCCAGGCGCTTTGATGTCGCGCCGTATATGTGTCTACCAGTGTGTGTGTGTGTGTTGTGTATGTGTGTGTGTGTGTGTGTTGTGTGTGTCAGTAGATACATTTTTCCAAGCGCGCACATAAAAAATTTCGCCGGGCTCGTTCAAGATTCCGCTGCGCGAATCGCAAAAATGTTTAATCGATAAAATAAATGAGTTGCTTTTGCCAAGTTGCTGTTGTTGTTGTAGTTCCAGTTGTTGCTGTTGTTGTTGTTGTTGTTGTTGCTGGCATAGTTGACGTTATTCTTGTGCGGAACTTTTGCCGCCTCACAGATGTCGGCGCTGCCTTTGGAACAATCATAAAACTACAACAACTACACACATTAGCAGCAATAACTGTATATTTATGTACTCCACATTGTAGTAAGGGCGTGTGTGTGTGTGTGTGTGTGTGTGTGTGTGTGTGTGTGTGTATGTGTGTATCTATTATACACAAAAATTCGTTAGTGTTTTTTTTTTTTTTGCTGTGATCATAAAAAATCACATAAAACCAGAGGTGTTCCTTTTTTAGGTCCTAAAAGTCATTAGTAAATGTTACCCAGTCGTGGCTTCCAAGATTTTTCAATTTAAATTGAAACAAAAAATACGAAATACCTTTAATATTTCCACTTTGAAAACGTTTTCAATTTATGGCATACCTTTACTATTTTCACTTTGAAAACGTTTTCAATTTATGGCATACCTTTACGAACACGTATTTAATTTATGCAATAACTTGCCTAGAAAATACTTAATGTGTTTTATAAAAGTTATTGTGTAATTATATTGATTATCTTTTATATTTTGTGCTTCAGCTTTTTTTCTGAGTTTTTTCGTTGTTGATTGAAATAACAGCTGGAATGAGTAATAGTTTTTTTTCGACTCAACAAAAGATACACAAATGCTGCTCAGTTTAATCGCTTCGCAATGGAGTGCAGCTTTTGTCCTTTTGGTATTTCATCGAATGTCACAATTAATTGAATTTGCATGCACAACAACAACAACAAAAACAATAAACAGAGTGACCAACAAAAAATCCCATTCCGAAAATGTCAACGAAGTGGAAATGTCAAAACAAAAGTTAAGCGCCATTTAAAGAAGCTGTCAGCGAGAAACATGAAATTAAAATTGCTACCGTTGCAGTTGCTTTCTGTTGTTGTTGCAGCAGGGCCACTTAAAAGGCCAACAACAACAGGCAGCAAACAACATGCCAGCAACAACACCAACAACAGCAACAGCAGCAAGAACAACTTGGCTTAATCTATGGATCCACTTAATGGATCTGCGCCAAATTCACGCATAAATTTGCCGTTGAGTCGGGTGAGAAAAGCGTAGCGTTGAGCTGTTAAATTTAACGAGCACCCGCTCCAGCCTCCACTCCCTCAAGCAGTCATCCTCCAGCCTCAACTCATTAATTTTGTCAACCCCAAAAACAAAAGAAGAAGAAAAAGACGAGGAGCAGGAGGAGAAGCTGCTGCGAGAATCGTTTGACTCTCGAGAATCGCAGTAGCTGCCCAGACGCAGACGCGAACTACAAAACGATCGTGCGCTCTGCGACCTGAGATAACACAAGGAACTGCGGATAGGGCAGAGAAGTGCGAAGAGGAAGACGAGGACGGAGAAGGAGACGGTGACTGAGACTCTCAGAGTCTTCCTCTTCAGACTAAGGTCTGCAAATGCAACCCACTGATATCCACAGTCAGAAAAAAACGAACTCAATTTTAGAAAATCGCCTTGAAAACTACAAAATTTTTGTTTTAAATAATTTCTAAATATCAGAAACGATTTGGTATAATTAGAAAGGCTTACGCTAAATCGACAATCCCAAAAATTGTATATTTCATTTATTTTTTAAAAATAGTTTATATTTTTTATTGCTTGTACGCATATAAAAAACCAACCTGAAAAATATAAATATTTTTGTTAAATTTTAGACAATTAAGGAAAAATATATTAGGAAAGATAATATATATAAATAAATATATTTTCTGAATAATGAAGTGAGTAGGGCCATTTGTTCTCTAAGTGTAATCAGTGCAGCAGAACTCAGCTGGTTGTTGTTAGTTGCAAGCTGGCAAGCAGGCAGGCTGCAGGTTCAGGACCCCGCGCTAATCGTCCAGCTAACCCAAAACAGATCCTCGTTGAACTGTTGCCATCCTATCTCGTCCCTACCTTTCCTCTTCTACCCCCACTACCCCAACTGCTCAATGGATGGCGAGCGAATTAAGTTGTTAACGCATTATTTGCATATTTCGAATCGGTGGCTCCTCTCCGCGAATGCCACATTAAGATGCCTTCATTTGCATATTAATTGTGCAAAACAATTTAAAAACAAAAAGAGAAGAAAAATACATTCAAGTGACACTCGAACATGGGCCTAAACAGGCAGCCAGACAGGCAGCCAGCCAGCCAGGCATCCAGGCAGCCAGGCAGCCAGTCGAGGCAGTTAAGGTAGCAGGGACTGCCCCTAATGAAGCGATAAATGTTTTACTGTGTGTGCGAGGCGGCAACTTGAAAGTGAATGCTGAAGATGAGCTATCTAGAATTTTAACTATGGGAATTTGCAAAACGACAATGACAACTGTCACAATATGTTAAATAGCCAGAACTTTATTAGCAGTATGCCTGCCAAGATGTTATACATTCCGATATCAATATCGATTGCCTGCTGCATTCTATCGGCCAATCTACATAAAATTTACCTTGGTTTGGAGACGTTTTTTAAAGTGATTTCGATTAATCAAGTTTTTCATTACATTTTTTTGGAATTTGTGGAATGTATTGGGGAAAATTCAGAAAAAAAACCCAATCACACCATAAGATGTGAAGATGCTCAACCAAGAAAATGTTGTTCACGAAAAAGTAGCTTAAAATGGACTTCTTAATGATGAAAATAGAGGACTCTGAAAGGATTACATAATAAGGTCTATTTGAATCATAGCAGACTGTTGGAGTACTCAAAACGGGTAATGCAAGGAATAATTTAAATAAGAATAAATTAATTGCATAGAATTCTACTTAAGTTCTCTATTTAGCTAAGAAAATAATTTCTAATTCATTAGATATTTTATTATTTTAATTATTTACTTTATCCTTAGATAAAGATAAAGAAAAAATTAAATCTAGGAAAATAATATGGTGCTGAACTGACGGGATTTATAGACAAAGCAGCTTCAATTGGCCTGTTGCCTAAGACGTTAAAGTTGCCAATGCCCTTTGCAAGGCTGTTGTAATAATGAAGCAACATGCACTTGAAAAGCGTAAGCAGTACATCAACAAACGCAACAAATAACAGCAACAACAACAGCAACAACAGCAGCAACAACAACAACGGCAAAACTAACATGCAAAATTAAATTAGTTTGCAAAAATTGTGCCATGCAGTAAAAGTGGCCGCATGGTTGTTGTTGCCATTTGTGTTGTTTGCGTTATTGTTGCCGCTCTTGTTGTTGTAATTGTTGCGTCGACGCCTACGCTGCTCAGTTGTTATTGTATTTGTATACTGTTATTTTTTTTTTTTTGCTTTTTTTCGGACATGAGACACGCTAGTTTGCGTTTTTAGCTGCCAGAAGCGACAACAGCCGACGCCACCGCTGCTGCTGCTACTGGCTGGCTGCAGTTTTTTGTTGCGGCACGCAGCAGGCAATGTGGCACACGCATGGAGAGATGGCTAGTCAAGTGGAAAGGAGAGTGAAACATTTACTATATGCTATGAATGAATTAGCAAGTTGCGTGTGTGTTTGTGTGTGTGTGCTGTGTGTGCTTGAGGTATGCAGAGATTTTTGGCGCCAAATTGAGTTTGCAAAACAAAATAGAGATCAACGACAACGCTGCGTATGCGTAATGCCTGCTCATGCAAATAACTGAAACGAGTTGAACTCACGTGCCGGCACACACACGAACACACACCCACACACACACACACACACACACACACACGGACACACACAACACCTCCCAACCCCTAAAGGATTGCGTGTCATTTGTTTATAAACACCTGAGCAACAACAACATAACAAAAAGCCGGCTGCTAACCCAAAGCCCCAGTGCTGTCGACCCTTGACACTCATCAAACACCAACAGCAACAACAACAACAACAGTAGCAACAATATTAGCAACAGCTGCTGCAATTGCATCTCTGTTGGTTTTTGAGCTTAGCTTATGAGTCCAACTAGTTGCAGTAGTTGCTGCCACTAAAACACATTTGCAGCGAAACATTTTAGTTTTCCTTGTGCTTATTTTTATTATTTTTTTTTTCAAATCGAAATCCAAATGGCAGCCCTTGGGGCAATTTCAGCTCTGGCTGCCGCATTGTAATTTCTTTAAAAGCAATTCATTTCATAATGGGAATAACAAAACAAAAAAACAAGAGAACAGAACAGGCAAGAGAGAGAAAGGAAAATATACATGAGGGCCAAATGAGAGCTGGCTGAAAAGAAGAAGAAAAGCAGCCAAACGAAATGGGCAAAAATAATGCAGGAAAATGGAATGGAATGAGCCAAGCTAAATAAAAATGGACTGCAGGAGTAGGAAGTTGGCATGGGGCTTGGCGAGGGGGGAGTGGCTGGGGATGTTTGGTTTGGTTTGGTTTTAGGCGAGGTTGGGCGCTGTAGCTAAAAGTTTTGCAAGAAATGTGGCCAACACACACACACACACACACACGCATACACACAGACAGAGTCGAGCTATGCAGTTATCCTTTGTTCACTAGGATTCTACGCCATTTTTAGCAACGACGTTTTATGGTCTACACCCCCCTACCCCTCCTCCACCCGCTCTTCACCTCTAGCAGTAAATAAAAACTACAATCCAAACACAAAACCCAGCAGACAAAAGCAAGGTTTTTTCGGTTCTTTTCTCTTTTCTCTACTCTTTTCCATTTTTCTGTTCTTTATTTTCTTTTCTTTTTTTGGGAAAGTTGTTTATGGAACTCATTTTATTACATGCCCTCGACTCTTTTGCACAACATTTGTAGCTGTCTGTGGCTCTGTGTGGTGTTCTTTGTAGTTGGTCTGCAGTCCCGTTTGCCGACTTCTTATAGATAATAAGAAAATTATACATTTTATTCAACGGCAACGTTGCAGGCAGCAATCGCTGCAATGCCCCCAATTTTGGAGTAGTCCTTAATTAGATGTTAAGTTATTTAGCATTTTATATTTGTAGACGGATATTCGGATATTCGCCGTTTCACTGTTCCCTTTTCAGCTCATAATTTGCAGCCTTGACTTGAAAATAGTCCTCCAATTCAAATTGCATTCCAATGCGTCTAACGGTTTCATCATCATCATCCCCGATATATACCCATACTATATAGGTTTCACTTTTTTTTCTTGCGATTTTTTTTTATTTATATAATCACCCACTCCTTTGGCAATTTGTCGTTTATCCTCGGTTTCGTCTGTGTCTTCGCTTTCGCTTTCGTCCCAGACACTAATAATTTTCTAAATTCAACGTTTTTTATTTTGGCCCTCGTAATTGGCTTAAAAGATTCTGACTGCGACTGCGAAATTAACGTTTATTTTTGGATTTATGTCGAGAGTTTTGCATTCCATTGTTTAACTGTAAATAACCATATCATTATCACAATTTCCATAAGCGTTTCTAATAACATTCTTTGGCGACACAACCTTCAGCTGAAAATCATCAACTGAGACTTGACATTTCTGGCATTTCTGGACTGCTGTAGCATTCCAATGTTTAACTCTGCATGAATCATGAATCATCATCGTCATGATTATCAGGGTTATTTTCATTATTATTGTGCTATATGCTATCTTTGTCGACAGTTTTGCATTCCCAGGCACCTCGGCCGGAGCCGGGAGTTGCAGCTGGGGATTTGGCTGGTCCGTTAACAATTTGAGGCACATGTCCTTCTGGCAGTGACATCGAACGGACATGCCACTGACAATTACGTGGCAAAGCAGCTCTAACAAAAAACGGGTGCCAAACTGTTGGCAGCAGCAAAAAAATGTCGGGCAATTAACTTAAATACGTTTCAACTTTTCACGTGCAAACGCGACAGTGTCCTGTGGCTGTGTGTCCTGTATGCCACTTGCCAGCATACTCAGCTTAACAACGTATGTGAGTGTGTGTGTGTATGTGTGTGTGGGTGTGTGTGTGATTGTGCAGCGAAGCAAAAAGTTTTGAAAAACTCGAAACAGCAGCGTTAAACAATGAAAATGTTCAATGTACTTACGATATATACACAAAATAAAAAAAATACAAAATAAAAGCGACAAATTTTCAAAGAGGGGGGCTTAAGGGGAGGCGGGGATCCGACGGCCCTGAAAGGGGTCGCTCATAAATTACAACAGTAATTATATTTAATAACCGCAATTCACTTTGTAATAATGTCAATGAAAATGATGAGACGAAATATGATTAAAAACGAAACACAACAAGAAACAAAAACAACAAACAAAAAACATAAAACAAAACAAAAAAAATCAACAACAAAATAAAGCAAAAAGCAACCGTAAAAGATAAAGCAAATGGTGAATGCTTGCCAGCTAAGCAAATCCACAGCAAATTGTGCAAATCGCTTGACTTTAGACGCTTACGGCCAGAGATAATGCGGAATTAAGCGCTAAGCCACCGAGACGAGAGTTGGGCTATCATATAAAAGACTCGACTCGACTCGACTCGAGCACTTTCTGCATTTATGAGTTTTATTATTGGCAGCAGCAGCAGCAACAACAACTGCAGCTTGGGCGCCAACTTGCTATCATATCACATGCCACATACCACATGCCACATACAGCATTTAGATTTACAATCGCCTTTGGCTGGATGCATTCTCTCTCTCTCCCTCTATCCATCCCACTCTCTCTCTCACTGGCTCTCTCACTCTGTGCCGCTTTTTATGACAGTTAATTGGACATACAGATTGCTGTTCTAATTTGTAGTGGAGTTTATGATTTGATTCGCGGAAATATTTCAACAGCGTATTTCCTGTTTTGCTGCATTTGCTGGGGCTTTAGGCCCACTTTCGTTTTGCCACATTTGGTAATTAACAGATCAACTGGCCCAAAAAGAACCCCTACTGCTGCAGCTCCTGCTGCTGCTGCTGCGAGGGTGGTTTACCGCTGCTGCTTAACTTGGCCCTATTATTCTGGTGTAACTGATAACTGCAATTAATAATTTTGACCTTTTCTTCTGGTGTGTGTGTTGTTGCTGTTGTTGTTGCTGCTTCAGTCAGCTGTTTGACTTGCCGTTTAATGTATGAAATTTGTTTTCGTTTCTATTTGCAGCCTGAAGCCGCCGCCCAAGGATGGCGTCACTAAGAGCAATCCATCAAAACGGCATCGGGAGCGCCTCAATGCCGAACTGGATCTGCTTGCCTCCCTGCTGCCCTTCGAGCAGAACATACTTAGCAAACTGGATCGACTGAGCATACTAAGGCTGTCCGTTAGTTATTTAAGAACCAAAAGTTATTTTCAAGGTGAGTACCGATTACCAGCTATACCTATTTCAAAATTAACCAGCGACTCGAGCGGGTGGTTGTTTTGTTTTAAATCGGGTTGCAAGGGGCACTTCATTATTTTACCCACTCCACACTCATCCCATATGGTTGGCCTCTCAGGAGCGTTTGGGTTGCGCCTTCTTCTAATTCTGGTTCTTGTTCTGCTTGTGTCTGTTGCCGTTTGCCATACGGCACATTACATTCCGGCCTATTAAATCGATTATGCTGCTGCCACATTGTAACTGCCACTGAATGGTGGCAGGCCCTAAGCCATGACTCATAAATGATTCAAAACTAATTCGAACGACGCAACGGGGTGTCCTGCTGCTCCGTCTATCTGCTACCCAGTATTGGTCCCAGCTCAGGGATATACAAATAAGCACAAACACACACACACATACATACATTATAATAAATACACACACGTGGCGAAATTAGTGCTGTTGACGGATTAAAGTTGTGCTGTCGAAAAACAAAGGAAACAAAAAGAACACACAAATTTCTGCCTGTCTTCCTCTCATTTGATACTCTTCTCGCTTAAGAGCCATTTTGAGTTTAGGCTGTTCTCTTGGCTCAAGTTTGCTTAGTTTATGTACATATATATATCTTCTTTTTGTAGAGTATGTATTCTTCGTTTTAGACGACTTAGTTTCTCTAAATGTTGCTCTTCTTGTTTTTTAGCTTTATTCGTTTTTTTTTTTTGGGGTTTTTGCTTTATATTTTTATGCTCGCGCGCCTGGCAAATGAATTAAAGGTGAGCCCACAGCGAATAGGAAATGGGCAAATGGTAACATTTTTGGGCCAGGTAAATCGAAGCAAGTAAACACATCTACACACATGCACACACATGCACACACACACACACACACTTAGGCAAATAAACCAAACGAATTTCACTTTATGGCAGGGTGGTTTTCATTCTTCATCTTGAAGCCGTTGCCTTTTTTTGGCATAAATATTTCTTTTTGCGTCTAATTTAAATTAATTAAAACAATGCAATAAAAGGAGAACGAACTTGGTTCACTTTGATGGCTTTATTATCGGCTTGGTTCATTGGCATTTCGCTTTGTTTAACGACACAAATTTAATTGCTCAAAGAACACCGGGGCGGAGGGGGTAAAGATGAAATGCCCGCACACAGCGTTAATTAAGTTTAAGTGCAAAAATTGTAGCGAAAATTGAAAGAGCAACTAAATGCAGAATAAAGGACAGCAACTGGAGGGACCACGTGTGTGTGTGTGTGTGGGTGTGTGGGGGTGTGTGTGTCTGTGGGGAGGTCGCTCCTGGGCTGGGCTCATCCTGTGCCAAACAAAAAAGAACAAAAGGACTCGAGTAAATATTTTGACAATTAGCGGTCAAAACGCAGTTGGGCGTTAATTGCAATGACAAACATTCTCGACCAGTTCAAGTCTTTGGCCGACACGTGACACGTGCTGCATTGTGCTAAGTCAATATACGATCCTAAATTTCCCCTGATTAGAAGAGGCCCAACGCCAGCCAACCACTTCGATGCATAAAACGCCACGCGTTGCGTTTCCTTCTTTGAGCAGAAAAAAAGCAGGACGACGACGGGTTAATGGACCAGAACCGTTGCGCCGTGTGCCCCCGTGAGTGCCCAGTGTCCTGTCAACTATATATAAACTTTATATATATATATGTATATATGTCCATCTAATGCATGTGCTGGGGGGGAGATTGACAAAACGCCGCTGCACAGGTCAAAGTTTGTTTACGTTTTGGCTTTATTTGTTTGTCTAGATGTTTTTCGGATATTATCAGGATCATTTAATTTACAATTAGTGTGTGTGCAGAGGGGAGTGGAGTTAGAGATGTGCGGGAGGAACGTGTGTATGCATTGCCGGCTTGTGGGATTTCCAAAAACCTAAGCACTCAATGCGATTAATTGACAGGCGACTGTATAAAAATGATAGCCAAAAGTTTAGATACATATATCTGTATATATATATATAGATATCTATACAATTGAGTATGCCAGTCTCAGTGTTGTGTATACACATTGAATTGCCCACTAGGGGGTTGCTCGGCAGACACTAACAACAACACTAACAACAACAGCAGCGTCCTGCATCTACTTCTACATAGGGGCAGTTGTTGACCCTGACTTGCGCAAAAGCGAAACGACGAACAAATTTTCTCTATACCAAACAGGACAACACCAAAAAAAAAAAGGAAAAAACGAAAATGTAAGCAAAGCAAAGTTCGTTTTCATTTTCGCCAAGCTTTCAAAGTTGCTTTTCTATATACACCCACACACACACACCACACACACATAAATATACACACACACACATACGCACAGACAGAGCACTTTGTTGCAAAACAAAGATGGAGAAAGAAAAACTAAATAATTAAAGCGCGCTGCTAATGGCCCATTGTCTTGACCTGGCTCCCCTCTACAAGCCCCTCCGCCACCACCTACCCCAACTCCACCCCCCCCCCCTCCCCTCTGCTCGTATCTAAAAGGGCCATAATTGCTGGGCAAGCGATGGCGCCTTCTGGCCAGCAATAATTGTTAAGACGCGCAATTTGTACATTTTTAATGTACTCGTTACTTCTCTAAGCTGCTCTCCTGCCCCCTCCCTCTACCCCCCTCCCCCCACCTTTACCTCCCTCGCTCTCTGGCGGTGCGTTTCGTCCTGCCAAAAGGGCTGGGTTCCGCCAGCTTAATTGATGAGTTGCGTAATTAACTGCAAAATGAACTGAATGCGGGCATTGATAGTTCCATTTAACCATGCCAAATGTCGATTGCACGCAATCGAACAAAACTCCCAAATAAACCCAAAACTAAGAGCCAAAAAAACAAACAAGAAAAACTAAGCAATTAAAATGGCCAACAAGCAGTTTGAGTGCAGTTCAGACTCCAATTGAAAACTGCCTTAATTTTTAATAATTCATTTCACTAAACTTTAATTTCTGTTTCTATATCAAAATTGTCAACTAAAACTAAGCAAAATGCCAGCTAATTTGTTTTGAGCCAATTCGCATTTAAAATGCATTGAAAAGGAAAATCAATGAAATGTTTTAGTATTTATACAAGGTTTTTAATGAAATTCAATGGAATTAGGTCGACTTTCCTAGGCACTGATTGGAATCACAACATCAGAAGAGAGTCCAAATAAATTTCGTTATTTTGATTCGTCCTAAATTGGCTAATTAAAACAGTTCGACTAGAAAATGCCTTCCCAATGTAGTTAATCTGGAAAGTATCAATTGAAATTATTTTAGATGACAGTCTCTCTCTGTTATTACTCAACTCTTCTTACAAAACTCAAAGCAGACTTATTTAAATAATCAATTTTTGACTCGTCTTTATTTATTTTATTTATTGATTTCATTCATAAACTGTTCAAAGTATAATCTGGATATATAGATCGTAGCCGGAGAAACAATGGAGATTAGAATAGACTGCCAGACTGCCAGATTGCTTGGGAGTGATTCGCATTTGACTTTTGCCGCTTTTGGAAATTTGAGCCGGCAATGGGAACGAAACCAGTTGGTTGCCAACCAGAGTTCCCACACATGATTAAAATATGATTTGGCTTTTTACATTTTTTTTTTTTGTTTAGAGTTTGTTGTTTTTACAGCGAGGCAGCGAATCATGTTGAAAATACTTGGCTAGCGACGGGTTTTATTTTTTATTTGTGTTTGCCTTAAGATCTAGTTCTCTTCAGGCTCTGGTCTCGTGGGAAGCGAATTGCAGTTGGCGTCGTGTGGCAACTCTAAGCGTATTACAAGAGCTGGTGCATTGTGCACATGCGACACATTTGCTTTGGGAACACACCAAGAGACACCTAAACCCCACACACCCGCCCTCCACCCCCACCTTTGCTGTTATGCTAACAAGGTCACTTGGCAATTGCGGGAAAGGAGAGTGAGGATTGCTTGGGCTCCGGCATTTATGCTATTATCAAAATTGCTGTTAAGCGTTTGTTAATGGAGCCCATGGCCATGTGCTGTGCGAATCGCATGCCCCTGGGGCCAAGGCTCAGCTCTTAACCTATAAACATACTAAGTCCGCCCTCTCCAACGGCCTCCCCATATACATATATAGATATATATATATATGTGTTTATATGTATGTAGTAGCCAATTTTTCGTGCATATACATGACTTTCGTGCGTTGCTCCAGTTTAGGCCCATTAGCAGCGGGCAGTGGCAGAAACTGGGGTCGGGGGAGAGTCTTGTGGGGGGTGTTGTGGAAACAATAGCCAGACAATTGTTGGTAAATGACGCCAAGAGGCGCAGGCGGACATGCAATCCGTCAGGCGATGCACTTTAACCACCACTGTCGTCTTACCTTCGAGAGAGCTTAGGCAGCCTAGTGTTGATGTTAGTTGTTGTGGCAAGTTGTTGTTGAAAGTTGTTGTTGCAAGTTGTTGCCTGACGCCTGGTATTGTCACGTCGCTGCAAAAGAGTTGAGCCCAGAAAGAGTGAGACACATATAGAAAGAGAGAGAGAGCATGCAGCAGACAACATTGCGTGACTTACGTAGGTCGAACTGAAACCACATCCCCCCTCGATACTCCACCCCCTTCCCCACTGCCATGCGAAACAACAACAGGTACTCAATCTAAAGGCCTAGTTCAATTTAAAGCGCTTCAGGACCTGCAATTCTAATTGGCTTTAAGCAAAATCAATAAACGCCATTGTCACAAATGTTAAAGAGCACTTTTCCATTCCCTTTTTATCGAATTTTCAAATTGAATTTAACCATACTTTTTTTCTGGATTGAGAACAATATAAATTTACAAATAGTATTCACATATATAAATGAGTTTTGTCAATGCTTTAAGAATATGCCCAAATAATTGCATTGACTGTTCAAAATACCTCATTTAGTTAATTGATATTTTGTTGATATTTAAACTAAGCTTTTTACCTTAATTGTACAACATTTTGCTGAAAATTCAACAGATTGTGCAATTTCTGTATGGCGACTGCAGTAAGCGTGCAATATTTGGCATTTAAGTAATGCATTCGCCTCAACTGCATAGCCATTATTAGCTTTCCCTTGCCCCACCCCGTTGCCCCACTGTATGCACTAGACAGTGCCCAGCATGTTTGTGCTGTCAGTTTTTCCATCAATTGGACTGATGAGTTTGACATTTCCATGACATATTTGCTTGTGAGCACGAAAAATATTTGCCAAAATGTCAGAATTTAAACTTTACCCATTGTTTGCGCCATGCCGTGCCAAGCGACCACTGTTGCTAATATCGCCTTTTTCCCGTCTAAAAAATCTATTTCATTTTAAATATACATTTACGGCTGAAAGACTAAGATGAGTCAAATAGAAGCCAGCAATTTCAAATAAGGAACAACAACAACAAACATTCAAATAATTCTCAGCATTGTCTACAATAAAACTCAGCATTTTTCCTAACTATTTAGCTCGTTTTGCTTGTCAGAAGTTGGAAGGGACACGCCCAAATCGCAGCCCAGCGCATAATTGACGCCATTTTGCACAGGGGCGCATCGGCGAGCGTCGCCGCTGACATCGCAGCCAGCGTCGCTGCCGGCGTGTATCTTGCAGTTCGTCTGCGCACGCTTTTCCAGCGCTGCTTTTCCGACGCTGCTTCCTCTGCGTCTCCTTCTTCGTCTTCTGCTTCTGCTTCTGCTTTATTTGCTGCTTTACGTTTGTTGGGTGGGATTTTGTGGCTTAGCCAGCTGCCGCCATTTTTATGTGTGTTCACAGCGCACCCCGACCGCCCCGCTGCGTCCCACCCTGTTGTAGTTCGCCCCTGGGCCCGCATGCAGCCAGCTGAGATTTTGCGCTTTTCCGCCTTTACAAGATTTACGTTCATCCACCAAGGCAACAACGCGTCTCCCTCTGGTGGTGGATTTTTTGGTTTATGTGGCGCATTTTCTAAGCTCTACGCGCTAAGCGCGAGGGTCACTCGAGCACTTTCAAATTGCGAATACATTTTTGAGTGATGTCGTTAATTTGGTTTATGCTAATCAGCGACGCATAAATGCAATAAAAAACGAAACACGCCCAGAAATTGCGGCAGATTTGTTGTCCTCCTTCCCCCATCAACCTCATGCGCTGGTCAAAGTTGAGCTTAATTAAATGTGCTTATGCACGTGAATAATAATTCTGGCGCAACAATAAAAACAAGCTAAATAACAGTATAAAAAGTGTAACTGTAATATAAGTACGAACTACAACCAGTCGCAATGTAAACTGAGCCTAATTAAATTATGAATAATTACGTCCAAATGTTGCTCTAAAAGCCTTGCCACAAGCCAAGTCAAGTCAAGTCAAGCAAAAGCAAAGGCATCGCACGCACATGATGCAATTTGTTTTGGCCACATTACGTTGACCAACATTGGGGTAGGGGCACGGTCGGTCTGCCGCTCGGAGGCTCAACTATTTGTTTTATCGCACTTTCGCTAAAATGAACACTCTAACACACACAATAACACACACACACACCAGAACGAACACATTCACACACGCAGCGGCACTTTTGTTAATTTGATAAAAAGCTAAAGCAGCGCACAGATTAGCCAGAAAAGGAGCCGAACCAAGTCAAGTCAAGTCAGGGAAAGGCCAAACCTCAGTACACTCACAAAAATTACCTTGCATATGAAGAAAGTCAAGAAAGTAAACTGAGAGCACTCCAAATATTGAGCAATAAAACAGTTTATTTGAATTATGCGATTGTATTAAAGTGATTGAGTTAGTTAGAAACCCAAATTTATTCAAGTAGCCATCAAGAAAAGCTCCCAAAAATAGTAAAACGTTAATTAAACTCTCAGAGAACTCTCAGAGAACTCTCAGAGAACTCTTATATTTCTCACTGTGTAGCTGTAGAGTTAGGGGTAGGACGCATTTTTGGAGCTGCTAATTGAAATGAGAGACCCTGTGACGGGGCTGTGGTTGCTGTAGTCCCTGCTACTGTTGTAGTTATTATTATTGTTGTTGTTGTTGTTGTTGCTCAAGGGTTGCTGGGTGTTTTATACTTGCAGTTAGTTGTTGTTGGGCTTTGCCATGCGTAAATTAGGTTTTAGTTCTTATTCATTATGCTTTTTTTCAGTTTTTTTTGTTTTTTTTTTTTGTTTTTATTTTATTCTCATTTTTATTATTTCCATTTGCGCTGATAAAAATCATAATTTATGACATCAGACGCCGAGGCATATTTTATTTCAAGTCGCATATAAATTTGATTATATAATTCGTAGCTAGGTCCAAAGACAAAACTAAAACCGAGTGCTGCGAAAATATATTAGCTCTAGTTCGAGTTCTCATTTTGTGTGTGTTCTTTTTTATCGTTTATCGCGCATAAATCAATTTTTGTGACAAATTTATTATAAAACTTGAGGAAAAAACCCCCCCGAAAAAGAAAAAAGAAAAACCAAAAATATTGCTTCAAAAATGGCGGCGGCGGCGGAATGCCGTAAGGGTGTTTGTAAGGGGTGTGTGTGTGTGTGAGTGTGGAGGGGGGTGTATTATGTATTAGTATGGGTATGGAAGGCAGTGCCAGGCGCTAGGGTTTCGGGTGGGAGTTGTGTGGGGAGGGGGATGGGGGTCTGGCAAGTTGGCTCATAAAATATTACAATGACACCATAAACAATTTTTAGTACTTTTCCATGCCAGCTGTAAATATTTATTGTATATTATGGTCCTACTATATATATAAATACATAGCTATATTGGATTTTTTATGAAGTAACTATGGTTTCAAATTGCTGAGGGGGGTGAGTGAGAGGGGGGATCTGAACTGGGCTGTAAAACGTTTTGAGCGAGTTATTTATGGCTCGCAATTTCGAGCGCCATTGCAAGTAAAATATTAATGGCTAATAAAATATAAAATGTCGGTCTTCATAAATATTTAAGCTGTGCTCTCCAAATGTCTCTCTTTCTCTCTCTATCTATCTCTTTGTTCTTCTGTCTCTTTCTCGCTGCAGTTGTTATGCATAAGGATAAGGAGGAGAACGGTGTCCTGCCGCACATACACGCACACGATGGCTACAGGACGCGCGAGCTGGGCGCCTTCGAGCACGGCCTGCTGGATGGTGATATGTTCCTGCAGGTAAGTAAACCCCCACCACCCACAGCCCTCTGCACAACCCATCAATATTCCCCCTGCCAATGGATGCCTTGGGTTAATTTGTCTTCATCAATTTGTTTGGCCATTTGATGGCTTCATCGGCAGGATGTGCCGCGCCAGGCAGCCGCATAATCAATCAGCGCTTGTTGAGAGACAGCGACTGGGAGAGAGAGTACACGTGATACATATATATATTAAATGTATACATATATATCGCATAGAGCCCCCTAACTCACAGATAAAAGTTTATTTGAAACACGCAAAGTTCGAAGCGCTTCGATTTGTGATTTTCTGTGTAAATGTGGAAAATAGTTGAACAATCGAATGCAATTAGTTTAAGTCTCGTTGTTATTGTTGCTGTTACTGCTGCTGTTGCTGTTGCTTTCCTTGTCAATTGATTAATGTATAATTGGTGCTCGGACATGTGTTACCATAATATTTATAATTAATTTCGGCTAGTTGAGCTGGCCAACCTACAACACCAGCAAAACAACCAGCCAACTAAGCTATCAG
This sequence comes from Drosophila atroscutellata, assembly GCA_035041605.1. Classification (NCBI taxonomy): domain Eukaryota; kingdom Metazoa; phylum Arthropoda; class Insecta; order Diptera; family Drosophilidae; genus Drosophila; species Drosophila atroscutellata. The sequence continues at coordinate 2,920,322 of JAWNLA010000094.1, read as the reverse complement.
CTCAAATTATGCATTTCAAGTTTATGTGCCACGCGCTGAATTGGTCAAACTTCAATTAAATTGTCTCGTACACACACACACCTGTGTGTGCAAGTGTGCAAGTTGCATGTTTTTGCTGAATTAAAGCACATTTGTGGGCAGCAGTTGCAGCAGTTGCTGGCCAGGCGCGAACATATGCACTTGTCACAGTCATGACAGTTTAATTTAATGCACACATAGCTCACCGAGCACACACACAGCACACACAGTACACACAAGGGGGCACAGGGTGTGCGGCGCTAGACAGTAGCCAATTGATGGGGGTAACAAAGAGTCGGAGGCACGCAATTGTGCAACATGCGCTTAATGCAATTCTTTTGTCTTGTTTCTGTTGTTGTTGTTTTCCTTATTTTATTTTTTTTTTTTTTTGTGGGTCGTACTCTAAAATTCAATGTCAAAGTCCAAAACTGCCGAAAGTGATCAAAACTCAAACTTGCACTTGTTTTAAGATAAAAAAGCAAATTCCATTTTCGTTTTTTTTTAATTTTCAAATGATTCAAGTTTTGTTTTTAAGTAATCACTTTCTCTAACTCTGCTTACTTATCTTTAGGATTTTAAAAAATATATACTCTTGCCTGAGATACATCAATTTTCGAATAATATAACTAGAATAATGTAAACAGATTCGTAGGTTTGCTTCGTGTTTGGAATCTACACTAATTTTCAAATCCACACTAATTCCGCTCTCAAATCCACTCAACAGCACAGTTTTAAAACATATTTTGTTGTCATATACTATTTTTTATCTATCCCAAAAAACAACCAAAAATATTTATACATATATTCACTAAAAACTCAACACAGTAAAACCCCTTTCGAAAAAGTGTGAAACTCGCCACTGTCGCAAGCAAAAACTGCACACATTGCAACGTTGCAGTTGGTGGCGCCAAGTGCAGATGCATTACGTATACGCAGGGTGTGCAACAACCAAACAGGACACCGCAACAAGGACTCACACACAAAACACAACAAACACGACTCGAGTGTCTCCTTGCACGACTTTTGCAATTTGAATGCAAGCCAAAAACTAGTTTTTATTTCACATTTCGAGCTTGTTGCTTGTTGCTTGTTTTTCTTTTGTTTTTTTTTTGTTTTTGTTTTTTTTTTTGCCTTCCGGCGAATGGGCGAAGTGCAACTAATTGTTGAGCTGCACAATTGTGCATTTCCGTGCATATTTTTGAGACACGCCGTGCGCAGAGGGGAGAGTGAAACTGAGTTGGGTTAGGGTTTGGGGTTTGGGTTTGGGTTAGGGTTAGGGTTTTGGGGGCTGCATATTTAGTTTTAATAGCTCAGGTATTTGTTACCTGTTGCCCGTTTCAATTGCTCATGAAGTTTTACTTTTTGTTGTTGCTGCTGTTGTTGTTGCTGTTGTTGTTTATTATGGGTCACATATTATCATTAGAAAATGGCGTTTTGTCACGCAGCGTACTGCATGCATAAGTAGCCATCTCGCTCGCACACACGGCTCGATGTTGGGCTCTCTGCTGCCTTTACCTTTGCTGTTGCTCCACATTTGCAACAGTTTTGCAGCCACTGTTGACACACATTAGCAGGTGGCTCACAAAGTGGCTTAATTGATAAGAAAAAAACAAAGCATACCCAAATGAAGACATTGATTTAAGACAGACAACAGATAGATACGAAATAAATATAGATGGACATTTATATATATATATATATATATTATCTGTCGTAAAAAAGAAAGGCATAATTTGTGTGCCACATTCAGCAACAGCAACAGCAATAGCACCAGCAGCGGCATCCTCAATCGCCAACGGCTTTATTAAGCAATTACGTGCCGCATAACAGCAAATTGGCCAAAACTCAGCTAGCCTAGTCAAGCGACAAGTTGAAGATGACCAACGAGCGAGTTGACTGCATAGGTCTTTGCCAAAGGAAATGGTAAAATAATCACTGCCAACTTATCAAAGCACAAAACTGTAATGCAGGCCGACAACCAAGTGAATGGTTATGTGATAGATGCTGCAGACAACAACAACAAAGGCAAAAAAAAAAAAAAAAACAAAATAATTATTAAATAAAGTATATAAGTATTATATTTGGCTTGTAGCAATAAAAATCACGGGTTTAGACTCTCGACTCTCGACTCTGCCGCACAAGACGGGCGTGTATTATTAAAAACGCATTAGAAGAGCCGCCGAGAGCACATCAACAGTTTCGGACAACTCGGACAGTTGCCTCGTATAAACTGATGCACGGACAGACACAGATTTCATTTTGAAAGGGGCACGTAGACAGAGATGCCGAGAGAGGGGCTTGGAGAGGCAAACCGCGCGAGGCAGCTAACATAATTATGCAGCAAAAAGAAGAAATCTTGAATAGAAATTAATTAAGCATATTCAAAAGTGAACAACTAGCAGATACTCTCTATCATTGGCAAGTGTATTAAAAGTATGTTAAAAATGTTTTATATCTGAATTAAACTTTCTCCATCTCTACTCCGACCATTTCTTGAGATTGGAAACTAAAGCTACAAACCTACAGAAACATTTGTTCGCTTCAAAATCTTTTAAGTATTCATCTTAATTCGCCAAGCGTTTCTCTTACCTGTTAATTCAGAAAGTATATTTCGAAGATCTAGAGATTTTCTTTTCTTAATTTCAGAAAACATTTTTCTAAATTTTTAAAAAATGTCTCTTTTTCAGGGTTTTTCACAAGCTGCTGTAACATTAGCTTTTTTTGCTTATATTATTGATAAACATTGAAATATTAAGATTTCACATTTACAAACTTTTTAGATCGATTTTGGATAGGTTTTTGCTTCCTAAAACGAGGTTTTCCATTTTTACTTTTTATAAATACATTTCTTAATTATACAAAATATTTCTAAAAAATAAATGAAAAAAAACATATATTTGGTCGATTTAGGGCAAGTCTCCCTACTTTTTAGACATATTTTTTTCGTATATTTAGAAACGGTTTCTAAAAACTAGAAAAACTTAATATACATACTTAATTACATATAGTTAGAAATATAATATTAGTTTCCTAAATCCGTTAGAAAGCCTCTAGCTCTTTCCTAACGCTATCCTATTATTTCATCTCCCTCTCTAGCTCTATCTCTCTCTGTCTCTCTCATTTCCGCTCGTTGTTTCTGTCACCTTGCTACCGTTGGCAGTCTTTATGAAAATTATTGATGCGCTGCCACCGCCGGCTTGATGACAATCCCCACACAGGGAACACAAAGCAACACGACAGCTGTGATTCCAATTCTCGTTTCACATTCAGCAGTCGTATCCATTACCCATATTCATATCCATATCTTTGGCGGGCTGTGTTGATGCGTTTTAAATGATGACGCCACTTAGCATTTATGTCGGTTAATACCAAGTCTTGAAACACTCCAGCCACATCCACCAGCTAGCTCCAGCTCCAGCTCCTTGTGCCTTGTTTTTTTTTTGCTGCCCTACTCTGTAATTAGCAGCAATCGCGCGCATTTGTCTCAGCCTCAACCAACTGAAAGGCTCGCGAAGAACTTGTTGTTCTTGTTGATGTTTCTTTGGCTACTCCTTGATTCTCTGCTGCTACTCCTGCTGCTGCTGATTTGGCGTCGGGCTGATATTCAAATAAGTGCTTATGAATTAGAGTTTGTTCCTCCTCTCTCTCAGTCACTCCCTCTCTCTATCTCTGGATTAATTACTGCTGAACCGTCCCCTGAACACTAATGATGGCCAAGGCAAATTTGTCTTCTTAAACCACATGTGGCACACACACATTTCACACGTTGCGAAACTGACCCATTGATTTTTAAATGGTTCGAATGGAGTAAAAAACATTTTTGTTTGAATTTTATGGCTTTTTATGCCCATAAACCATTGATAAATTAAAAAAAAAAGTGTTTAATGACAGGCAGAAGGAAACGTATAGGTATATATAATCTTAATCAGGATCAACAGCCCATATCGGTCTGTGTGATAATCACAGCCACAATAAGAGCTAGAGACTTCAAATTGAAAATGTGAGTTCTGGAATACTATTGTCCTTATTTCTATAAAGCCAAAGAGTTCAGCAAATATCAAATATAATATAATAATTTAATTTTTGAATATTAAATGTTCAGTATATTCAATTAATCAACTGTAAAAATCTTATCAATATCAGATAGTAAATGTAGGGCTAGTTGAAATCATGTTACAAAGTTTTACTACCTAATGCAAAATGAATTAAAGAAATTGTATTTATAACTTGAATTAATTTAGTTAATATCATATTATTTACGTAAATTGTTTCGTTACTTTTTTTTTCATTTTTAAAAATGTATTTTAATAATATACATTAACAAAACAAGCGCAACATTAGATTTTATGATGCCTTAAAAGCGCTATCATGTAGCGTTGCTTTTTCATGTCCCAAATAATTAATTAATAATATAAAAGGTCACTTTGCGACGGGAATATGGTGTTGGTTCGTTCCTATGTGCGGCTGCTTGTTGCCGATAGGCACTCAAAGGCAGTTTCCATGTTATAAAATTGCATGCGTAGCGCCCATTAGCAGCTTATGAAAATCAAATATAAAACAATAAAGCTACAACTAACTGAAAAGTATGAATGCGAATCAAACAAATTATTTCATTTGCAAGCAAAAACTTTTGCAATTCGAGTTTCGGCAGCTTATGCAAACACCCCAGCGATGAGTTTGGGTTTTTTGTTATGTGCTCAGCGAAACAATCCATAGATAATTACAATGCATCATTGCTCAAAATGAAACCTGCAATTAAACAACAACAACAACAACAATAACAAGAACAACAACTGGGGAATGTATAATACTTAACTACCTTTGTAAGGTAAAACAAATGCTGTTACCGGACGGATTCAGCGTCTGCATTTAGCTGAAACTCATTGATTTAATTGCGCATCATTTCCTGGTTGAATTTAATGTGGAACTTTAAAGTTAACCCTCTGTCGCTCTCTATCTCTCTCTCTCTCTCTCTCTCTCTCTCACCCACTCGATCTGTCTGTCTCTTTCTGCGCTGCTATCTCTGACTGAGAAGTCTTTGGCTCCAATGAAATGAACCCGCTTAAGCGCTGATTACGTTTTAGCCTCAAGTTAGCGCCGCTGTCTTTGACCCTCGTTCCTCGCCCTGTCCGTCTGTCCCTCTGTCTCGCTGTCAGTCTCGCTGTCTGCCTATGGTTCATTCATGCTCAGCTTGTGGCCTCTATATATAGACCGCGAAATGATGGATTAATCCATTCACAAAACATCAAAAAACCGGCAGCTACTGCAATTACGAGACGTTTCAGCCTCTATCTCTATCTCTATCTCTCTCTCTCTCTCTCACTCTCTTTCTCTCTTGCTTTCTTTCTTTCATTCTATCGATTTGATGGCTGTAATGTTTAGCTTGTCAATTTGATGGCCTAGTCCCTCTGCCGTCTCCCCGTGCTCTATTGCAACATTTAATTCGTAGTTTTGATTTAATTTTTATCTTTCTCTCTCTCTCTCTCTCTATCTATCTATCTATCTATCTATCTCTGACTCTGTCTTACTCACTCACACACGCTCTGTGTTTGCTTTTTTGTTCTTGCAGGCTCTAAATGGATTTCTAATGATACTGACATGCGAAGGCGAGGTCTTCTTTGCCACGCACAGCATCGAGAGCTATTTGGGTTTTCATCAGGTAAGTGGACAACAACAACAACAACAATCTTAGCAACAACTACATATAATAATTTGGGTGGCTGGGGTTGTCTGCATCTTTTTGATTGATTTTAATTGCCGGCAGCAAAGTCGAGAGAGTTTCTATGAATGACAGCTTGTCTTCCTCCTTTTTGGTTTTTGGGTCAAGCTCATTGGCGGAAATGGGATAAGTACAGCCTTACCACATAAATTCCGCTTCTAGCAACCAGCTTTTTCATATTGAAGTATTTCTTAAACAGGGTTGCATCCTGTAGCTGGTATTACTAATTTGGTATATATCCAATCATATATGTACAATAAGCAAGACTCAGACATACCATATTTCCTAAGTAATAGCAATAAAGAGCCTCTTTGACTTAGAGCTGGAAATGGGTCACTCAAATATTAATATTCATGTCAAAATACAACAAATTAACAAGAAATAGATTGAGCTGATTTTTTAATCAACCAAATAATATATCTATGTATAGATTCCACATAAAAAATGTGCCTTAAACTTGCTTGTAAGCCCGTATGGAAGAGTCAACAATAATAACCTTGAGCCACTTTTTCAAGAAGATCATTGATAGACTACAGATATAGATAGATTGGAATATTATATATATATATTTAAACTTCTCTCAGCATATATCAAAATTTAGATATGGGGTATACAGACATGTCGATATGTTCAATGTACACAATATGATTTTGCAAGCGAGTGCAGAGACAAAAAATAAACAAACAAAAATGATGAAGGTGCCACATAGCAGATGCAGGCAGCAAAACGTTGCGCGTTGCACGTTGCCAGGCAGGTACTGTGGTCATAAATAAAAATCAGATCAGCGTGAGGATTGCGCAATCGCGAATGCCACAAGATTTGCTTACGCAGCTGTCACAGGCGGCAGCCAGGGAGTGTGCTCGTTGAGAGAGGGGGTGAGGAGGGGTGTGAAGGAGCCACTCTTGCACGGGGCGTGGCATTGTTGAGGAGCGCGTATTATTAACTTGCGACGCCTCGGCAGCTGTGTGCGACCAACTGCCCCCAAACGGGCCAACATGTTTTGGGCCTAACTCGAGGAGTCTGACGCGCCAGTGGCTGCTACTCGACTACCTGGAACCGAATGCAGCCCCGCCTCTCCCCACTCCTCTCAACTTTCCTACTCAATTCGCCCCTGCGTTGCCCTGTTTTTTTGTATTTGTTTGGTTTGTTTTGTGTTGCGGTTTTTTAACTTTTTGTTTTATTTTGCCTACTTTATTGTATTGGCGCTTGTTGAATGGAAATTGAAAATTGCAGTTAGCTTTCTTCAGAGGAGGCCTCTACTCTTTGAGCTGCCCATCTCGACTCTTTCCCCCTCCCGCTCTCTATCTGGTTGCCTCTCATTTTAATTTAGTTGTAAATGTGTAAAGCGGCATTTGACACGCCCCGTTTGGCAGCTCAATTAAAAAGCGTAGCTGCCTATTACCATGGCCATTGGCCATTGGATTGCTTATTGCTCGCTGCTCGCTGCTTGCTGCTCGCTGCTTGTTCTGATTCAAGCATATTCAAGTATATTCCAATTGAGATTGCGGTCAAATCATTTGCTTTGTTGGTTTTTCGCGCAACACGTAGAAAGTTTTGCGAGGCGCTGCCTGCCCCTCATTGTTTCCTCCTGCAACTCCTTCTTGATTTGTAGGGTTTGTGCTAGAGTTGAGCGCGTGCTAATTAGGCATACACATCTTCACTCGAGACACGAACTGTCGAAGAATGCAACATGACTTATTGGGGTTATCAATGTGGATTTGTGTTAAGCAAAGCAAATGATTAACCTAATATGACCTCTTAGAAATCTACCCAAAGCAACCAAACTGAACACGACTCACGCAGACTTAATACAAGCCAACCAATGCCGAAAGGAGCCAATACGAATGAACACGACTCAAATGCATTATCTACACGACCTGAATACAATTTTCACGCGTGCTTTTGCTGTTTTCCAATTCGTGTTTGTTTCGTGACCCATCTCTAGCGAGTGCTGCACTCGCATAGCTTTGCCCCCGATCTTGTTCTCATCCTTATTCCCGGCGCGTGCAGAATTTATGTCTCAATTTGTGGCCAACATGGGGCGCATTTTCAATTTGCGCGCATTTTGATTTATACGCCCAAAAAAAAAAACAACAACAGAAAATCAAGAAAAGAAAAATAAATAAATGCAAACCAAACAAATCCAAAAAACCCGAAACTGTAGCGAAAGCGAAAATCAATAACAAAAGTTGACTGAACCCCAACGCAAATGAAAAGAGAAGATATAAATGAGAGCCCAAACTCAAACTCAACTGACCTCAACTCTCTACCACATTGCAGTCGGACATTGTGCATCAGTCTGTGTACGAGCTGGTCCACTCGGAGGATCGCGAGGAGCTGCAGCGTCAGCTGCTTTGGAACAGTTTCCTACCCGCGGATATGTCCAGCATGCAGTTGTCGGAGACTTTGGCCCCGGATAAGGCGCTCTACTTGGAGCGCAGCTTTACGGTTCGCTTCCGCTGCCTGCTGGACAACACATCCGGTTTCCTCCGCCTGGACATACGCGGTCGCATCAAGATACTGCATGGACAGAATCGCAAAACAGAGGAACCCCCGCTGGCGCTGTTCGCCTACTGCACACCCTTCGGACCGCCGAGTCTGCTGGAGATACCGCACAAGGAGAACATGTTCAAGTCGAAGCACAAGCTCGACTTCTCGCTGGTGTCCATGGATCAGCGGGGCAAACACATACTGGGCTACGCCGACACCGAACTGGTCAACATGGGTGGCTACGATCTCGTGCACTACGATGACCTGGCGTACGTGGCCAGTGCACATCAGGAGCGTAAGTAAACCAATATGAATCCACGACTTATAAACGAACCAAAAACATAATCCTTTGCAGTGCTGAAGACGGGTGCCTCGGGCATGATTGCGTATCGCTATCAGAAGAAGGACGGCGAGTGGCAGTGGTTGCAGACCAGCTCGCGGCTGGTCTACAAGAACTCCAAGCCGGACTTTGTCATCTGCACGCATCGCCAGCTGATGGACGAGGAGGGTCACGATCTGCTCGGCAAGCGAACCATGGACTTTAAGGTTAGCTATCTGGACACAGGACTCGCATCGACATACTTCTCCGAGGCGGATCAGTTGGTGGTGCCGCCAACCAGTGCCAGTGTGTCGCCGACAGCGCACGCTCTGCCGCCGCCGGTGACGCCGACGCGACCCAATCGACGCTACAAAACGCAGTTGCGCGACTTTCTGTCCACGTGCCGCAGCAAACGCAAACTGCAACAGCAGCAGCAGCAGCAACAGCAACAACAGCTCCATGCACAGCAATCGTCGCCGCTGGCACAGGTCGGCTCGCCGGCGCCGGCTGTTGTCGAATACCTGCCCGATCCAGCGGCTGCCGTTGCGGCCGCCTACTCCAATCTAAATCCCATGTACACAACATCGCCGTATGCGACAGCAGCGGACAACTTGTACATGGGCAGCTCCATGCCGGCCAATGCCTTCTATCCCGTCAGCGAGAATCTCTTCCATCAGTATCGGCTGCAGGGCGCCGTCGGCGTCGGCGGCTACTACACAGATTATCCGCATACGGGTGCCCCAGCCTCGGCATATGTGGCGAACGGCTTCCTCTCCTACGACGGCTATGCCATCGCCTCTAAGGCGGACGAAAAGTGGCAGGAGACGGGCAAATACTACAGCGGCTACAGCAGCGGATACGGCAGTCCAACATCCACGCCACAGGTGAGTCTACCGCAAATCTGCAAAGGTGGAAATCTTAATTGAAATCTTTAAGGTTACATTTGGCAGCTAGTTGCATTTTAAACCTATTGAAAATGGTTACAAAGGGTATATTGATACAGGCTGAATGAAGTATATCCGATACCATAAATCAGTTTCAACAGCCGAGTCGATATAGCCGTGTCCTTTAGTCTGTCCGTCTGAGACTATACGAGCTGAAGACTTTAAATTTTAAACTTAAGTTCTAGATGATCATAGAAAGCACATCTTTGCTGCATCGATAACTGTAGTCGTTTCGCGAGTATCGATACATTTCAATTTCCCATAGCAATAAACCAAAATACAGAATTTTAAAAGCAGAGGCTTGAAATTAGTACTTAATATTATTTTGAACTGGACAATTTTCATCAAGATCTGAAAAGAAATACTAAAGTTATATATATATATATCGTGTAAACATTCATTCATATAAAGCGTCAAAATAATTGTAGTGACCACATACGTTTTGGAAAATGGTTAAAAAATTATAAAAATTTTATTCAAACACAAGGGGGAAATCAAACTTTTTTTGCTTTGCAGAATTGAGAGAAGCAGTAGTACTATTATTTTGACCGCAACTGTATATGTGTGTTTGGGCTGCCTTTTTTGAAGTCTTCAGTGCCTGTGCTGACATAAGAAATGAGAGCACTTGCAGTCCTCCTTACATTTAATTATGCAAAACACTTAAAGGGAAATTTGGCACTGAAACTAGAGTATATTTTACAGCTAGGATCAGGGAATATTCGAGTCGTGCTCACTCGACTTGAACATTCTTACTTGTTTTACTTTCAATAAATTAAAGTGTAAAGCATAATCTTATTTAATTTGTTTCTTTCCAAATGCCCCATAGCAAGTACCCCTAAAGACGCCCAAATCATCGCCGCAGGTGATGGAGGTCATCTCCTGCTCCTCGGATGGTCCCTCACCGGTGGCGGGCACTGTTGCCACGCCCAACGGCAGCAGCGTTACGCCCAAAGTAGAGCTGTCCGCCGCAGCTGCTGCTGCCGCCGCAAGTCAAGATCCATACGAGCGGCAAACGGTGCTGATGTGGGGCACCACACAGTCGAGTGGTGTGCCACTGAACAGTCGCATTGCGGTCAGCAGTGGCGGTGGCTCACCACAGCGCACAACGCCACTCACCAACGGTCTCAGCTACACCAACAACAACAACAATGAACACGAGCCGGCAGCAGCAGCTGCCAAGTGGAATGGCACCAAAGAGCTGACGGGCAAATCAGCGAGCGCCGGCACGCCGGAGAGCTATCAGCTGCAGCACGATGACTCGGGTCTCTACTCGGCCTCCTCGCACACCACGTCACCACAGCAGCAACAGCAGCAGCAGCAGCAACCACATTCGGCCCGTGGCTTGGGCTCCAATGTTAGCAATTCAAGCAATAGCGTAAGCCAGCACCCAGTTAGCGGCACTGAGCACTCCACGTTGCAGCCACACCCACAACAACAGCAACAGCCGGCCAGCTGTGCAGCCAACAGCCACCAACAGCAGCAGCAGCAACAGCAGCAACAACAGCAGCAGCAGCAGCCGCACAGTCATCACGCTCCTCATCCACATGCACACACGCAGCACCATCATCAACCACATCCACAACCACATCCACATCAGCATCCACATCAACATCATCCACATCAACAACAACAACAACAGCACCATCAGCAACAGCAGCAACAACAGCACCATCAGCAAGACGCAGCCAGTGCTGCCCATCAACATTTGCATCAGCAACAATCAGCTTCGGCGTCAGCAGCAGCAGCAGCGGTGGCAGCAACGCCAAATGGCAGCGAGGTATGGTCGCCGGCCAGCTACACGCAATACTCGCAGTATTTAGCATATCACCATCATCACCATCACCACCATCCGCACCACCATCATCACCATCATGCAGCCGCAGCGGCAGCAGCTGCAACCACGCCAGCCACGCCACATCACCATCACCTGCACCACCATCCCGGCCAGCACACGGCAAGCCGCTAAAAAAAAACAAACAAAAAAAAGCAAATCAAAGCTAATAAACAATAAGCAATTAGTACGCACTGTAGACGCACCACTTCAAAGTACACAACCACAACCACCACCACACCTTTTAAACACACACACACACACTACTAGTGCACCACCGAGTGCTAACGCCCGACTAACCGAACTCCACCCCCCTACCTAGATTCTAATCAGCAACCAACTGCAGCAGCAGCAGCAGCAACAACAACAACTGGGTGCTTATCAGCTGCACCATCATCAGGTGGATTCACCTCCACAACCGCCACCCACTTTGCCAGCTGTTAGCAGCCTGCTGTGCGCCAACACAACGGATGCAGTCTCGCCCTATCAGCAGCTGGTGGCTGTCGGACCATCAACAGCCATACCGCCGCTGATCATTTGTGCCGATGAATCGCTGCAGGCGCTCAACAACAACAACAGCAACAATAGCAACAGCAACAACAACAACAGCAGCAGCAGCAGCGGTGAGGCACAAATCAGCTCCACATCGAGCTCTGTTGCACGCAGCGCACGCAAAGCAGCCAAGCTACAACAGCAACATCTACAACAACAACAGCAGCAACAGCAACAGCAGCAGCAACATTTCCAACAACAACATCATGCCCAACATCTTCTCTATCCGGCGAATATAACGGCGCATACGGCCTTGGCTTATGCGCCACCGCCAACATCGAGTCTTGCTGCTGCTGGTGCCTATCTGGATGGAAGTCCGCTGCTCTCCTTCTCGGAGGTGACCAATACGCTGCTGAACCAGTAGACAACAAAAGAAACACACTCACACACACACACACACACACACCATGTTCAACAGTTTTGCCAAAATGTGGACTATGACTATCGTATCTTCCATAAACTCAACATACACAAACATAGAGCACACCAAGAACAACAACAGCAACAACAACAACAACAGTAATATAGCAATTCATAGATTTGACTTTGATCAATTGAAGAACAGAGCCTTGCTCGAATGTATTCGTAACCAATTTAAAACACTCGTTGTTTATCAAATGTAACGAGAGACTTCTGCAAATATAACGAGCAACTCGCAACGAGTTACTCGTTTATTTGTACGCGAAAAGGGCACACGATGCTTTCGTCAACAGATCGAGGCATTCGTTATACTTGACTCTATGTACGAATACCACTCGTTACTTTGTAAATGTAGCGAGTTTAAGGTATAGTTTAAGTTTCAATGAAAATTTTAAGCGAAATCTATTTATTTAAATAAAAAAAATAACATGATCATGGATGAATATGTATTTGAGAACGGTACACCAAGTTCAGCCCATAACCATCCAGCTACATGTCATTAATGACTACATTAAACTACCTCTACTTTAAACAGTTTTTTCTTTCATCATATACAATATCATCCATGTCAAAAATAATAGTCTTTATTCAGCAATTATGTATACAAATAACTAACGAATACATTTATGCAAGGCTCAGATGACAAAAAGTAATCTCAATGCAAAAGTATTATTTATAAAGAAATGTTTGGAACCAATACAGTGAGGCGTCTCTTTAGTTAATTCCGAGCAACACAACAATATTTACGAAATATATAATTCTATTTATTTTACTGTGATAATTTATATAAACATATGGATGTACATGTATTTAACACTAGGCGTTGGTGCAGCAGGCAGGCTATTTGAACCGTATCCGTAATTCCCATTAATTCAGTTTTAGAGAAATCAAAAGAACAAATGGCAAAAATAGAAGACAATTAAAACCTGCACAAAGTACATAATCAAATATTCAGTTTTCAGTTGTAGTTACAACCAAAGATTTTGTTCTAATTTATATAAAAATATTAATAATACTACTTGTAGCATATGAAACAAACCCATTTCATGGCTTCAGGTTGTTGCGCCAAATTTTAGTTACATTTTTCAGGCACTCGTAATACAGCATTGAATTGAAGATGATTCAACAGAAAAACAAAACACATTAAACAATTGCAATTAAGTGCTTAAGTAGTCGTAAGTTAATACATATATCAAATGCTTGTATTAATAATATTTCATAATTTAAATTTAACTAGATGTAAACAACAAAATAACAAACAAATGAATGCAAGTAAAAGTAATTTTCATGATTCCTATCGTTTAGCATGTAACTCATTAGATAAACAATCGTAAATCCGAGAGCGTGTATTGTATTGTATATTTAAAAGATTTCTTGAATTTCTAGTCGCCCGCATAAAACATTTACTATACGATATATAAATAAATACATATAAATTAAACAATTATTCAACTACTTTAATTGTACATTTGAATTTGACTGCCGTGAGTAAAGGCAACATTGAATCAATAATATTTGCTAATCGAAATCGAATTCCAAACTATTATTAAATGGATATACAAATGTATGTGTAATCTATGTTATTTACGAGTTTACTTAATAATTATTTTATTTAACAAAAATAACAACTATTAGAAACGAAGTGCATGTACTCGTAAAGCGCATATCCAAACAATCAGAGCGAAATAAAACTAGAAAATATTCAATCAAAATTATATATGAAATGTGTCTTTATTAACTGAATCTAGGCATAATATGCAGTTCTTAGTAAATCGCTGATGAGGTGGATTTATATCAAAGCATTGGAACTGGAAGAGGATACACGCTATGTGGCCAAATTTACGGCTCATTACGAAGGACCACTTTGAAGAACCCTATAACATCTGTACATATGTATGTATTAATGAATTATAATGATTTATTGTTTGTAAAAGTTTTAACTGAAATAGGAAAACACATTTTAATAAATCGAAAGAAAACGACAACGAAAATGAGAACGTCTGGCATAATAGACTGCCAAATACTCTGATACCAATCAGTAACAGGGTGTGTGTAGTCAAGAAATATCGAGGAGGTTCCCATTACTCTACATTCCAAGTAAGTGGTAAGTGCCAACTAGCTCTCAAACTGTATGAGATAACCGCTTATACTGTCTTTGGGGGCACGAATAGGCGTGGTCCACCTTTTAAAGAGTTTTAATAACAATATTCCCTTTAACTTTGGCAACTATATCTTTTAAACTTTGTGAGATTATGGCTGATGTTATGGCGGCGGAGTTGGGCTTGGACGATGCCGATCTTTAGAGTACCTAGCCTTAAAATTGTGCGAGATAAGTGGCTTTATCGATTTTATCGACATTCTGGCCTCCTAGTGGGATTTTCGACAATTTGTCTGAAGCGGTCACAGACCAGAATACATTCCACTGCAAACTGTTTTTGTTTTCAATAAAACAATCTGCAGGTGGTAAATGGTTCACAAAGGAGCATACTTTTGGGCTGATGAATCAAATAATTAGTATCAACTAATTTTAAAATCGAAGTTTTAAAGCACACTTTTAGGCAAAGAATATTATAATAATTCCATTTTTTAAGAACTTGTACTAAGTTGGTGGATATAGAGCATTTGAATCGCAAGGAGTAGTAGAGTACTACATTCAAGCATTATTGGGTCATCTAAGAACCCAAGGAAATGAGTCGAAATCACAAAATCTTTGTCAGATGGAAAATTTGACCTTTCATTGCTTTAATCGGATCTGCCTAAACTGAAACTGGATTTCAGCGACGATGAGCAAATTATTAATTAGTGGTTTAAGCATAAGACTAATGCAAGGGCTGCACACCATAAGCTGAGAAACCAGCTGTTTTGTCCAACACTGCAAGTCAATAATGGAGCAACACTGAATAACGCCATAATGAGTAACTTATCGATGAGTTGTATCGATATACTAAGCCGCGCTTATTTGAAGTAGTGTTCGATGTAGATCAGTTCGGCAACTTTATTTTAACAACTAAAACCTAAAATATGTGCAGCGTTAGTTATGAGTTAGTAATATATTTTTAAATTTTATTAACTTGTGGAGCCTGCAATTACTATTTACTTAAATCATTTGCATGACAATAAATTTAGTTATGTTTAGAAGCACCTAAGCAACATATCTGTTCAGCTGCAGCGATTGTTTGTTTATTTTGATTGGGTTTTTCATGGGCAATGCAACCGCAAGCCACAAAACAGCAGCCTGCATTATGCTGCAGCTTAATTGGTGACTTTGCTGCATTAATAGGCAGCACAGAAGATGCCTTGATTGACACCTAACAATATACATATTATATTTATTATTCTCATAAACTCTTAAACGCCACCGCAGCAGCAGCAAAGTACACACGGATAATAGAAAACGCTCATCAATTGCTGTTGCTGTTGCTATTTTGAAGAGTTGTTTATTAAGGTTCAATCAAGCAATGGGCGCCACAATGGAAGCGCACCCAGCACCTACCAAATCATATGTGGGTTAAGATTTTGTAGCGGTCGCCTTTCATTTGATCAGTCTAAAAATGCGGCGCTCATCAATAATCCAAGTACACAGTGCGTACCTACATATTATGTGTGTCTATGTGTGTACTATATTTATATATATGCTTGTACTGCTGCTATGGCAGCAGTAAGCAGATCAATTAATCATTTACTCTAATTTTTATACGCGATGCATCATTCAGCCAAAATTATTTCGGGTGATTTAACATTAACATTGAACCTTTTTTGTGGTTTGATGGCTTCATTGTTGAAGTGGCTGCCTCAATTGAAGCTGTGGCACTTGCCAGTGGTGTTGTCGTTGTCGTTGCCTTCTTGGTCTACTAAAACAACGGCACTTGCTCCTAGCCTCATTGCCAAGTGGCCAAGGTCAGGTAAGGCGGCAGTTAAATTCCCCAAGTCAGACAAAAGCAAAAACCAAAACAGACTTTTTGTCAATTGAGAACATGTGCGGAACTCCCATAAGATGTACAACACGCATATTGATTAACAATAACCTACAGATATCATCAGCTTGTATAATATACACTACACCTTATTATTTATGGACTAGACAAAAGCCTATTCGCTATGCTAGCCATAGAAAATAGCAACTTACTGGTCGAATAAAAATAATTATGGCAGATGTTTATTTTATTTTCGCTGCGAGTCGAGAGGATGTCTAATTTGGTGTAGCGTTGCAAACGATACGACAAAAGCCGTTGTGCCAGACTCGAGGGTAGACAAATATTGCTCTGTTTAACATATTGTTTTGCTACAGCTCCGAGCGCTGACTGCCCTGGCGCGAAATTCGTGTCTTGAATCTTTCGCTTGAACCATATATATATATATATATATCTATGTGTAAGTACAACAATTAACAAAGTATGCGTGGCATGTTTATTTGTATATTCATTTGATTTACTTAACGTTTTTCGCTTTTCATTCGATGACCTTTAATAGTCGTGTTATAAATTGTGCCATCGGCCACACAATTGTATCGTCTATGTAGGTCTATAGACCTGCTGCTGATAGCTGAAGATGCCGCAGTGCCTACGATTGAACTACAGTAAGTGCAACAAATGTATACAAAGGTGATAATCTTGGCTTATTCAGTGCTCTCCAGATAGCCGCCTCTCGTCACTTAAGGTCAATGATATGCCAATGCTGACCGCATGCCCGACCGGACCTCTGATCATCATGCTGATGCCTGACCTTGCCGCATTGTCAGTTTGACAAATTTGTAGCACCCCAGTTAGAAAAATTGCCACTTAAAGTCGGTCGCGATACGACCGGATGCGGAGCTAAGCAACTTGCTGCCTCAGCTTGCGTCGAACTTAGACTTGAATAGCGACTTGCAGCCGCTGACAAAGGCGAAGGTATTTACTTAGCCAGCTCTACGTTTATTTAACTTTTGACTTTCCGTGTACGCACAATACATATTTAAAATTCGTACACTTCACAAAAATATCAATAACTTTCACATACTCAAAACTAGCAGTGGCCTTAACCTTTATTTATTTCAAGAACGGATTCACTTTTGTCTCTTGTGATTTTCGATTTATTACTAATAAAAATCATTTCGTACACTAAAAAAAACTAAATTGTGACATAATTTGAAAGTTGTTAGTATTCCATAAGCATTACCTTTTTTTGTTTTTATTTATGATTATTTAAAAAAAAAATAAAACTTAAAAAAAAAGACATAATAATTTCGAATGCAACCTCCCCCAAATAGTACAATCGAAACTTAGATGTTTACTTATTTTTGTCAGTGTTGGATTTATTTCACTTTTAACTAGGCATACTCGAAATAACTAGGCAATTGTGTACAACTCATTACTCAGGTTATTCATTATATACGTCAATCAATTCCTGGGCATTGTCATTTGTTGGTGGCGTATACGCAATAATTGACACTCCGCTAACAACTGCTAACAGGCAACTGTTATCACTGATAAATTAGTGTGTGTGTGTGTGGGAATTCTACGGAAAGCTAAGACTGATTTGAAGCCGCAATCTAAGCTTCTTCATAAGCACTTTCATTTTTCATGCTCATGACCAAAAGTTGCCCCGCTGCTTTGTGTCGCCACAAATAAGTTTTAATCAACGTGTGAATCTGTGTTTATTATTGTTTTCGGTTGCTGTTGTTATTGTTATTGTTATTGTTATTATTATTACTACTGTTGGGCTGCTTCAAGGAGACCTTGCTAAATTCAAAAACAAGAACCGTGCACCAGCGGGCTAAAGCTATCAACATGAATTATGCCGAATTGCACCAATTTAGCAATTAAACATATGTTGTATGCTGCCCATTGGGTAAAAACGAGAAAGAAGCAGAACAAATGAGCTAACATAAATGGCAAGCAACAATTGTTGTTCTTCTTTTGATACCCTATACTCGTTAAATGTGACAGAGCGCAGCAACTAAGCGTGATTATATATACATATATACATTTGTATTCATAATCTGATTTATAAAAAGGAAATTCAATATGCTGATTTGCTACCCCCAACAAGTTATGTTTATTACTTTTTTTTAAGTATATACCCAGGAATTACCAACTTAAGTTCTTTGCTGTATTTGGCGACCCAATTCCATTAGCAAGTCAAGCAATTGCCTTTTTTAAGTACATACCCTGGAATTACCAGCTTTAACTTTCTATATTACTAAATATAATCTAAAATCACTTTATCATTTGTGATTTATTGCAAATCATCACATTTTATACGGTGAGAGGAGGGCATCTTGAAGTCGAGCACTCTCACTTGGAGCATTCTTAGTTTTGTTATTGTTGTTGCTGTGCTTTGGCCTTCAATAGAATCACACGCCTTCGCCGCCCCTCTACGATCCCCGCTCAGTGTGAGAGCAACAAGAACTGAGAGATGTCGATGACACACCTCTTGGTATGTGGTATATACGATTACTGAGGAGTAGCATTCTGTTACACTGAGTACCCATACTCGTATTCGTATTCGTATTCTTATTCGTAATCGTATTCGAATTGTGGCTGTAGGCCCCACACCTTCTCTTGATTTCCATTGAACCCGTTGACATCGCCGCTAATTGCCAAAAGATGCGCAACAAAACAAGTGCAGAGGGAACTCGTGATGTGTAGAGCCCAAAAATTTGGCATTCAGATGATTTCTTAAAGACTATTATGTCACAGCTAATTGCACCACAAAATATTGTAGTTGAACGAATTGGATTTCAATGTCCCTGCCTTTAACATACAAACTGATCTGACAGTTCAAAAAAAGTATCCATGAGTAGCTAAACTATCTGTGGCATGTAAAATCATCAGTGGGTTGAAAGCTTAGCTACGAGGTAGATAATGATCTCAGAAATTCCTATTAAGCAACACAATAAGATAAGATACAAAAGCATATAGAAATATACTTCAGTTGCTTGTAAAAAAAACCATTGGACTTGGATTTGAAGGATAAGCAGAAGTATGATAAACAGATAAACAAAGAGTGATTTGCAAAATAATTTCTGATTTAAATTATTAGCATTTTCTGCACTTAAGCATTTTTACTAAGTGTTATGGTTTTGATCGAACACAATTTGTTGAAAGTTGCATTTGCGCAAAATAGTCGTTAGTGTGTAGTACACTCAGAAAAAAAAATTGATTGTATTAGCCAGAATGTGAATTTCTCAATTTCAGGCTGAATTTTTTGTAAAATTGTAAAATTATGCCGTTTGTTTCCGAGTGTAAATATATTGTGTCTCCTTGACTTGGATCAGGCAAGTTACATGGCAAATCTGAACTGATGCTGCCCATATCGAAATCGTCACATGTCGCATGCAATTACTGATTGACCTTAAAAGCGGCTTTTTGGGAGTGTGTGCCAAATGGAGCTGTAGTTGAAGCTGGCGCTGGCGCTGGCGCTACTACTGGTTTTGATGATGACGCTGATAATCATAATGATGATGATGCGGCAGCAAGTCATTGCTCACCCAATTTCGTACAATCTATCTACAAATATCAAATTATGAATGGCATGTACATGTACATACAACATTTATATGTGCGTACATTCAACGCCTGCCAGTTCCAGTAAATCCGCGTTAAGACAATTCAAAATTGTGGCATTCACTATGCGTCTCGAATTTCACTAATAACCACCAAAAGCCGATGCGGTTCGATTTCGTTTTCGATATTTTATTGCCGCACCGAAGGTCGAACTGTAAATTCAATTCAAATGTGAATTACATTTACATTTGCTTAGTGTTGGTAATCGCTAACGAACTGAAGATGTTACCTCCTATAAGTATGTCCAACTACAAACTACAATGGAATATTTCTTTTGTTGTGTCGAGCATGTAGCTTCTGAACAACATTTGAATTGTTTACCACTATGCAACAGAGAGTTGAGGGCATTTCCGACCCTTTATTGTACAATTATTAATATATCAGCATATGACCTTATGGAACCTAGACTTTACCCAATCTGTAGATAAGATAGATACACATCCATCGTTTACTACCATATTGTATATCAACATGATTATTTATAAATGGATGCCTTGTCTTCCGTTTTCTAATGATTTATTGAAGTGTGAAAAGTTTCAGCAGATCATTAAGAATCAGAGAATGCGACTTTAATTTATGTAAAATAATTTTTTTTCAAACATATTAAAAATCGCTTAAAATTCATATTTTGTATAAACGAAGCAACTGTTGAGTTAAAAGTGTATTGAGAACTAGTTTGTGGGTAGCATTCAATCACAATCTCAATTTTTGTGTTGCTTTTTTGGTTCCTACATTTCAAAAGAAAATTATTCAAACCAAAATTTGATAAAATTGTCTGCATTATATATTTAATATGAGTAAAAACGATCTCAAAACCGGCATCAGTTGCGATCAAAGCTTCGAGGAGGATAATTGCAGCATCCATTCCAATGTCTGCCATCAGAGCGTAAATTCGACAGGTCCAGAGGAGAAGGAGACTCCCATACGTGTGCGTGATATGATAAATCTCTATAACTTTGCCACAAAAAAGAATCAAGAACTGAATAAGGCAAAGTCCATTTATTTCGGCGAAATGGCAAAGGTTGAGGAGCAGTCGCCGTTAAAGGAGCAGGAATGCTGCAGTTGCATATGCAACAGAATGCAAAACACCGATGGTCAGGCCAGCAACAGCTGCAAGTGAGATAATTATACACTCATTTATCTATTCAATCAATACTCTGACAACTGTCACAATAGCAAAGCTGGCAACTTTCGATTGACCACATTGGATGACCAAACTTCGCTACGTCCATCGATAGGCGGGAATGCCTCGAATGGTGAATCAGAGGCGAAATCTTATGAGAGCAAAACAACTATTCGACGCAGCAATTATGGTAAGTGCAGATCTGAAACTTGGAGACCCTTCTACAAAATCAAAATGAACAATTAATCCGATTATCTATATGTTTTTTCTCAATTGCAATCTTGTTTTCAGGCGTTCGCATCATAATTGACATATTCCTTGATAAGAATGACAAGGACATCGACATCTCCGGCAGCCGTGTGGAGACGGAAATACCGCGGAGCCGCATATTGACCGAATTCCAGCAACGCTCACAGCAGGCCAAGCAACCACCCAATGTTTAATGTGTTTATTAGTTGATTGCATTTGCATTAATCAGTTTTAGTAGAAAAACGTCACAAAATTCATTGTTGTGTATACGTACCGTTGCACCGCTATATTCCCAAAATATGAACAACACGCATTTATTTCATTGAATTGTGCTTTTGGTTTTTTCTCCAACGTTTTGAATATGGTTATCTTTTTGATTGTTTTCCTCATGCAACAGCAGCAACGTACTTCAACTTCCTGCCCAGCCACAGCGTCACGACCCGAGCACAAAAACCCAAATAATAAGCACTGCTGCATCTCCATATGAATATATGAACCTAGAAATGCAATGAGGCAACAGACAACCGACAACCGACAACAAAACAGCCAAACAAACAGTCGATCAAAGCGCCCCTCTGCTTTCCCAATCCCCATCTATATGGCATTAACCCATTGCAGTTCTCAGTTTTTCTTTTCTATTTTTTTTTTTTCTTAATATTTTTTTTTACGCTGCACGACAAAGGGCTTTGAAAGGCGGCACAACAAGTAAATAAACGGCATGAATTGAAAATGAAAATCTCATCTTACAAAATTCACTGAAATCAGAAAACGATGCCGCTGTCGCTGCAACTGTCGCTGTCGCTGTCGCTGTTGACGTCGACGCCAACGCTGTACTAGGCCGTAGTTGCTGCCTTTCGTAATCCCCCGCCTAATCTGACTCAGATCTCGAGCTCGAGTTGGGCTGCTTGCTGCTGTTGCTGCTGCTCTTCGCGATTGCTCTATTTAGCCAACTGTTTTGGCGATCCAATAAGTTAGCCAAATAAACACACACACACAAACACACAACACGTCATTTGGTGAAGGGTCTCCCCGCTTAAACGGTGGCATACCCGACACTAATAGCCCGAATCCCAAAACTGTGTACATTGCAAATGAAAATGAAAACGAAAATGAAAATGAAAATGAAATTGTAGCTGTAATGTTAACGCTTTGTTGCCTGGCCAACTCGCAGAGCTGGCTTTGGCTACGAGTCTAGCTCGGGCCTCGTAACTGTGCTGCCCACATCAGCTACATTTAGACGATCTTTGCAGCAGCTTCGCCCGCCTTCGGCTATTAACGAAGATGCTTACCGCACAGTGTGCCAATATTGCGTGAATACAGCTCAAAATAATATGCATATTAGCAAATATTAATGTGCTCAGACATGTGTCTGATATATGAAACTATATCGTTGCTTTTGGCATTTCAACTACTTGATGTTAATGCAAGTTTTCAACAGGTTTGCGCCACTGTGCGCCGGCGCTGATGACGATCGTTTGGCGCTTCTTTTGTGACTGCGTCTAGCGGGCGGACTTCGCCAGCGGCCTAATGTGAATTTTAAGCCATGTTGAATGCATTGGCAGGCATCAGTTCTACGCGAGACGTTGTTCGATGCGGTTGATGTAGCGGCCACAAATAAACAAACACACACACAGAAGCGACAACTAACACACAGAATACGTTCACACAGCGATTGAGATACAGCAAAGAAACAAAAAAAATAGCGGCAAACATAATAAAAATATAACAAAAAAAAAAAACTTTAACGCGCGTCTTTTGAAGTGCAATTTGCAATTGCAACGGCTGATTGTGCATCGTTGATAGGCATTAAGTGTTAATGGCATGCCATAATAAATACATATTTAATTTATGCCAACTGGATCTGTGGATCTATGGATCTATGGATTTTTAACAACATCGACCGAACGTGATTGAATCAAATTTGGCGCGTGTGCTCTTGACTTTGTTTCTCGTTCGATCTGCAACTGTTGCCTGCTGCTGCTGCTGTTGCTGCTGTTGCAACTGACATTTGATCTTTGCAAAGATCAACCGAACCGGCGATCAACGATCAGAGATCGGCGATCATCGATCCGTTTGATCAGCGTGAAGTGGTTGTAAACAGTTCGATGTGTGTGTGTGTTTTGAATAACTGACAACTAACCCCACATGGAATGCGATTAGCAACCCCACCTACGATCAGAGCTGCAATTTGTTTGTCAACTTTAAGACGAAGGTGAGTCGTAAACAATGTTTCTAATCACTCTGTCGACTGGTCGTAACTTAATAACTTCCTTCGTTCGCCGATCCGAACAATTAGAAACTAAGTAATGCCAGAGTCGTAATCAACCTGTAATGCCAGCTAATTGGTATAATTGTTGTTGTTTTTCGGTTTTTGTTTTTGTTTTTATTTTTATTTTTGTGTTGTTGCTGCTGCAGCTTCTAAGCGTCTTTGGGCTCGTAAATGCTCTTTCTGTGGAAATTGCTGGCAAAAATGTCAATAGGCTTTGAGTTTGGCTAGTTTTTTGGTTTTTTTTCTTCTTCTTTTTTTACTTTTTTGCTTGTTGTGCTGGCAGGCACAAAACTGCAATAAAAAACGAAACCAGCATCACGAGCTGAGGACCAAGTTGCAAATATTTTGCTGCTCGTTGTTGCTGTTGTCAAAAAGGTCAAGACAAGGAAAATACCAAAAAAAAAACCATCCAAATGGACCGCATTTTATTTAGCTTTTTGTTAGTTTGTATTATGGTGGTGCCTGCGACTCCAACACGCACAAAATGATCTTGTTAATAGTTCAGCAGAAAACCTGAAATTGAAATTGAAATGTTTTGAGAGCTGAAGTATGTTGGTAATTGCAGACTCGTTGGCTTACAAATGGTTCGGGTGCCTCAAAAAATCTGGTTAAGAGATCATAAAAAATCGACAAATTCTATTTTAAAATGTTATTGAGAAAATTTACGCAAAATGTTGGTATTATTAAATAGAAATTAATGGTTTCAAAACAAATTCACTATATTGTGAGTTACAAATGGAATGATTAATGATTTTGAATAGAAGATAAAATAGATATGTATCTTAGACGATGTTTTAGTTAATTATACTGCTTAGAAGGCTCTAATTAAATTAAATTCCCAGAATAAAAGAAACAAATAAAAAAAACTAAAATTTAAACAATTCAAAGCAGATCAGAACTTAGCGCAGATCATAAGAAAATTGAATATAAAAATAATCGAAACTAATACAATTTAAGGCATTTCATTTGATTTAATGTTGAAAAGTATTAACAATTAAAAAAAATCATCGAGTTTTACTCGATTTTGAGAACAGAAGCGATCTAATGATTTTATTCAATTGAATTCAAATGTATCTACATTTATTGAGATCAAGAAGACAATCTGATCAAAATATGCAGATCAAGAACACAAAACTCGTCTCTAAATGCAAATTTGGTTTCGTAGTGCTTTCAAAAACAACTTGAGCGATTTGAAATGGATCAACTAGTTTGGCTTCAAGGAAAGCAAGTAAAAAACAAACAAATAGTTTAAAGTTCAATTTGGCATATTTGGAAAGCTTGGAAAGCAGCAAAAAATTGCATTTCGGATGAGTTGCCACTCGGCACGACAAACCACACACATTCTATGTGTGTGTGTGTGTGTGTGTGTGTGTAAACTGAAACTGCAAGGTTGCAAATTGAATTGTAGGTGGAGGTCGAGGCAGAGGCAGCGGCAGAGGCAGTGGCAGCTTCAAGTGCGTTGCTAATTCTTCTAGCCATAAAATGGCAACAATTTATGCCGCTTGTTGGCAATAACAACATAAACAACAACAGACAACAACCGAAAACGACTGCAAATCTTTTTTAAATTACAATTAATTACGAACTAAAAATCGAAAATTGTTTTCACCATGGAACGCGAAACCCATTGTTGGCCATTGTTATAAAACTGTTGAAGAAAGTTGTTGCGCGCATCTAAAGTAGATCAACTCGGACACAAAAAGACCTATTTTATAACTTAATGTATAAGTCAATTAGTCCACACTTTCCAAAAAAAAAAAATAGAAAAAAAAACCATTATATTTCTTTAACACTTTCAGCCAAAAAAAAAAATCCAACAATTAAGTTCGCCCATCGATTGGGCAACTGGAGACAATTCAAGTAAATAAATAAAAGGCGACAGCGAAATGACGAAAATGACGGCAAATTTGAAAGATCTTCAACTGATTACCATCGCAATATGCTGCTTTACGCTATTTCTGGCCAGTGAGGTAAGTTTTGGATTGAGCCGCATCTCTTTCGAGCCAGCGGCAAATTATATGAATCTTAAAACAATGTTGTAGATGGTGTTCGGGCACGTGAGCATTGAAATGCAAATTACACTTGATAGAATAATACAAATATTTCTTAAATTGTATACACACACACACACACATACATTAGTTAGGAACGAATGCTTATTAGCATGCCAGAGACAGCAGTAATTAATTGCTTAAATAATATATATAAAATTCGAAATGCTTACACGCTGACACGGCAAAATTCCTGACCAACTGAAGTCGGCTCAAAAATATAGTTTTTCAATTGTTTTGCAAATTTGTGTCATTTCTATATTAAAAATAAAATATGTAAGTAAATGGTCCTGAAACTAAAATTGAAAACAATTAAAATATTTTTCAGATTATAAAAATTATTTATTATCCGTAAATACTAAAAAATGAATAGTCAATTATAGAAAATAATAATAGTAAGCATTGGGGCATCAATTACATTTTCACATTTGGCTGTAGCTATATTTATTTTGTATATTATTTTGAACATTAATTTTTTAATTTATTGGTTTTTTTTGTTGTTTGTTTTAATGAGTATTGATAATAAGTTTTTTAAAAGCTACATTTTATGATTGTGATTTTGTGGGGTTTGCTTAGGCAATAGTTATTCACAGCAGATCTTATTATTTCGATAAATCAGTTAGTTTAAAAATCCAGATAAACTACTCGAAGATGCGCACTTACAACTATTTATTTAACATAATTCGTGACAAATAACTTTAACTTATATTTCCTGGGTTTAATTATAAAAACTGCGATATGAATAGACACTATTCAAATTAAGCTATATGCTTCAATTAAAATTATTTACAGTTTGAGGCAACACAAAAAAGTAAAGAAAACTCGAACCAATTTGTGGTTTAGTCTCTGAAATTAAAACCGTTTACTCTTTATGTTGGCCAACTTTTAGTATAATTAATCTTTTTTATTAGGTTTTTGTGTGCAACATTTGCTGGCATATTAAGCCATTAAAATTGGGTGTTTATTATTTTGCAAAATGTTTCCACTCCCCCACCCCCCTCAATCATGTGGAGACTACACTCCCCCCAGCTGAGTTTTGGCAGCGTTTGCGACTTTAGCTTCTTCGTCTAGTTTTTTATTCGGCGTCACTTCCCAAGTGCTTTTGAGCAACGGCGGAAAATGTTGTAATTTTGCGCTCTTTACGCTTTGTTTCATTTTTAATTTATTCTATGGCTGTCTATGTGAGTGCACCTTCTACTGCCATACTGACACATGTATTCATTCACACACATGCCACAGCAGCAACAACAGTAACGCTAACAACGACAAAAGCACCGCCAAAGGTCTTCAAGCATATTAAAACAAAGACGTCGACGCAGTCGCTGACCAAGTGACCTTTTTACTGACACTTTTGCAGCACAAGAAGTGGTATAAAAAAAAAAAGTCGAGAAAAAAAAAATGGAACAAAATACATTGAATAAAAAAATTGGTTTAGCTTTTCTCGCTACGCTGAAATGAAGATGAAGATGAATTTGAAGTTGAAGTTGAAGTTAAAGGTAAAGTTATGAAGTTGCGCAATCGCTTGAAAATCCCATCAACATTTCGAAGGCACTTAACGCTACTTAACAAATTTTAGTAAGTATCAACCGCAAATGAGTTGCTATTAACTATGAAATTAGTTACAACCATTCGCAGTGTGTGATTAAATTACATAAATAAAACAAATCGAGTGTTAAGTACCTTTTGGCTAGTCACCCAATCCACAAGCCAAGTCGCTAGACAGACGGTTTTGACTCAGCAGCATCCAGAGATTTGTTCGAATGCCAGCCTCTAAGCCATGTATATGACCATAAAAGGCAAATGCAAAATAATTTGAGCCCACAACATCGCAAATAAATGCTAATCACATTGCCTTATAAGCCGACGGGAAACGTTGCCATAAAGCCAACAGAGTAAAAGTGTTGAGAACTGTTGCAGATTGACAAATAACTGTGCTCCAGATGTGGGTGCTTGCCTTGCAAATACCCTGATCTTTGCAAAAATAAAGATTACGAAATTTATTTTGTTCAGCAACGAATCATAAAATACGATTTCACTTTGGAAATATCACTATTCTATCCTCCATCAGGCATACCTCATCAAAATATCTGTAACTTTATCTCATCAACCTAATAGTTGTATATTCCGCTTTTCAAGAATACAGGGTATTAAAATCGAATAAAATGAGTTCATGTTACAAATTCCACTTTGCGCCACGCAATAAATTATCGAATTAAATATATTAAATATTTCCAAATACGAATTTACTCAAATTAAAAATTTTTGTTGCATCTTTCAACTTTTGAAATCAACAGTGAAATAAATGTTAGCTTAGGAATGCGAAGGGCTTAGTAAAAAAAAAAGAAGAAGAAGCGAATGTACAACTAAATTCAAGCGAAAACATCTGTTGTCCAGCAATACTATTTTTATATCTTTTTTCAATAATATTATATAAGACTTTAGCCAAGTTGTTTGTAGGACTGCGCTGCGCTTGAAGCGTTCATTTTCGGCTGGGAAAATTACCTTTCACGGACTCGGTAGGCTGCTGGGCGGAGGGAGGGGGAGGTGGTGGGTGCGGAAGCTTCGTCACATATTCACACGTAGTTATGTGGACAGGCCCAGTGGCAGATTTCGATAAGTCATTGGGCTATAATTTGCGCCTCGCAGCGCTATGGCGACTTTTTCTATATAATTAAACATAAAAATAATCATCTAAAAAACGTAAAATAAAAAAAATAAAGAAAAAAAAATCAGAAAATCACACAACATACAACAAAGTTGACATTTCACACAGCAGCAGCAGGTCGCTTGTCTGTTGCAAGCAGCCGTGGCACCATGCGCCACGTTATGACATCACTTCAATTCATCACTTGTTGGACCACAGCCAGTGGCATAGACTTCAACATAGACATGCCAGCTAAATTCGCACACGTCTGTCTCGGCACGAGTACCCAGACGGAGTACTCAAAGATCTTGATCAGCAGCAGCCGGTTGCACTCGTATCATTTGCTTAACTACGCTAATCACTCTTTGCTTAGCTGAATGCACAATTCTCATTGTTGCCACACATGTATCTTAAAATCTCATTCTATCCGCCCATCTCTAAATCTATTTGTCAGTGTCAAAATGCGATTGCGAAAACTTCCTTCTCTTGCGCAGGACGACCAGCGGGCTACTATGCCGACGTGGAGACGGGCTGTCAGGTGAGCATCATCATCATCATCATCATCATGTCACCCCTTCTTTCGCAGAGTGTATACGTTATGTAATCATCCCTATCGATTAGGTCTACCACATGTGCGATGGCCTGGGTCGCCAGTTCAGCTACACCTGTCCCAATACGACGCTCTTCCAGCAGCGCATGCTCATCTGCGATCACTGGTACATGGTCAACTGCTCCAAGGCTGAGAGCAACTATGCGGCCAATCTTCTAATTGGTAAGTGAGATATACATTAAATTAATTTAAAGGTAAAGTAATTTATAATACTTAAATAATATATTTCTGGTGTCCTTTTTACAATTAAAGACAATTTTTGACATATTTGACATAGTTTTTCCAAATATCAAAATGATTAATTCCGAATTACTCTCCCGAAAAAATGTGAGAGATATTTAATAAAAAATGAATAAAATTAACAATAAAGTAAACATTTTTTTAGAACTGTTAAATATTTTTTTGGAATTGACTATATCACTTTTTGCCTTGTCTGCAGGCCAGCGAGACAAACCCTTTGTCAACGATGAGGAGAACAGTTTGCGCACACCACGTCCCGATCTGCTGGACCGTCCCTATGCGCCGGACTACTCCGGCGAGTCCTTCAGAAGCCAGTACAAGGTGAGTGCAACTGAAGCTCATAGAAATAGTTTATTTCACTGATTCGATTCTGAACCGCAGCAATTGACGCCAAGTCATAATCAAATACGCGACGATTCCACAAAAACCGCTGTCAAATTTGACACTCAGTTTGCACAAAATGGTCAAACTCGCTGGCGTATTCCGCCGCCCAGTCGCACAATACAGCCGCCGGCCTATGAGCCGCAGATTGAACTCGTGACCAGTAGCACTGCCAGACCGAGAGCTAGCAGCAGCAGCATTGCCACCACCCGCCAAAGCACCAGCACCACTCGCAGGAGCAGCACAACTTCGACCACAACGACAACGACCACTCGCAGGCCCACCTTCACAGCGCCTGTGGTGGCCAAGCGCACTGAAGCACTGCATCAGCGCATCACAGAACTGGACACGGATGATCTGGGCACCAGTCACAGCACACGCTACAATACGTCGGCGGATTTCAATTCAGCTGAGCTGCCAGCGGCACATTTCAAGAATGTCACCACAAAGCTGGTCAAGTTTGTGAAGGCCCCATCGAAGATTTATGAGCCACCTTTTGTGTACCCTATTTACAATCAGGATGATGGCCAACAGCAGCAGCAGCAGGCAGCGGAATCACTGCGCACCTCGTCAGCGGCACCCTTCAGCACCGCTCCGACTAAGTTTCGCTTCACTGCATCATCATCAACATCATCAGCAGCAGCAGCTGCAGCTCGACCCAGCACCACAGTGCGACCATTGAGTCGCCCCACCACATTTGCTGGACAGCCTTTCTCCCACTCCACACTGGCCACCACAGCGAGCACCAACTATAGACCTGCTGCCACTGCCGCTCCCGTTGCACCTAAGATCGAGCATCGCACTCCGACGCCAGCGCAGAGTTTCCGTTTGACCACGCCCACAACCACAGCGCCACCAAGAGTACAATCGAAGGCTGAGCTGCCTTTTAATGATTTGCTGCCACCGTTTGTGGACTTTGTGCCACACGACATAGCCACCACACAGGGCCCGCCCATTTACTACGAGTGGAAGGTGCCAGCTAATGGCTTGGAGCCACCCAAACTGGATCCGCCCATTGGGGTGGATGGCCGTGAATATCCCGAGACGATCGGCAACTATGCCAGCAAACAAGACAACAACTACAGTAGCAAACTGAATGACATAGCCAGCCACAGTGGATCGGCTGTGATCATCAAGCGGCTGCCCAGCTCCAGATCCATCAAGCCCAATGAGCTGGTAGCGGGGGGCAACGAGAAGGGGGCACAGCGTCGCTCCGATGTGGTCGCTAGCTCCAGCACCGTTGCGCACACGACGGATATAACACAGCTGCGCAAACAGTTGCTCATCCCGGAATATGCCTTTCCGCTGGAGGCAATCGGACGCACTGGCTATGCGCCGGGCTCAAGTGCTGCTGGCGATCTGTACAACTCCTTTCAGCTAAAGATACCCGAACGTCGCTCCAGCAGCACTCGTTCCACTGGGAGCAGCAGCGGCAGCAGCGCCCCCAGTAACATCAGATGGTTTGGCGAGAATCCCAAGTGCCCCGAGTGCCATCCGTCGTTTGTGCTCCCCGGCACCTGCGAGCCCTGTCTGCGTCGATAAGTTTTAAGTCTCTCAGTTCCAAGTTGAAGCAAACTACGCAAACTA
This sequence comes from Drosophila atroscutellata, assembly GCA_035041605.1. Classification (NCBI taxonomy): domain Eukaryota; kingdom Metazoa; phylum Arthropoda; class Insecta; order Diptera; family Drosophilidae; genus Drosophila; species Drosophila atroscutellata. The sequence goes on along the minus strand of JAWNLA010000094.1, from coordinate 2,889,331 downwards.
GTATTAGATGACATACATATATATATAAATACATACTTACTACATACATACATAAACACATACATACATATATATATATGTATGTATATCCCTGTCCATGGCAGAGAGAGAGAGAGAGCAAGCATCGTGCATTTCATGCATTTAAATGTTAATTTTATTGTATATTTCACAGTAAAAATAATGCGCATTAAATAGTGTGTAAAAACTACGTATATTCAAAAATGAACCTTGGTCCACAATTGCTACGTTCCAGGTGGTAAGTAATCTAATATTAGAATAACTGTTATCGATAACATGCAACAGTTTTGCTTGCCTAAAACGGCAGACTAACTATAACTCCCTACTACTCTCATAGAGATGGGCGACGAGACAGAAACAGCAATTGATTTATGAGTATTACGAGTCAATAGGCTTATCTAAAATATATATGTCAATATATATATATATATATATATTCATTCATTGTGACAATATATGCCTGATATAGGTGCTCAGTGCGATTGTGATGATCAAGTGGGATTCACATTGATTCATTGTTTCATTCAGTGATATTTCAACTGTGATTTATTGTGATTACATACATGGATTACATTGATTCACTGTGATTGACCACGAATCATTCAGATTGTGACATTACACAGCACTGTGATTTAGTGCAATTGCAATTTTAAACAAACCCTTTTCGAGTATAACGTTTCTCTATTAAGACAAGATTAAGATCAATTTCTATAAATTGCCCATCTCTAATTTTGTTTGTAGTATAACAGTTCAAATATTTATATATATATAGATATATATATATATATATATTTCTATATGTAACGCGTTTTAATCTCATAACATGTGCAACTACAGTAAACATTTTAAGGCACATTTGTGAAGCACTTGAATTGTGCACTTGAAGAGGAACACTTCGGATTCCTCACGATTTACAAATGATACAATTGATTCATATGGGGACACAAAGGAGACATAAACTAAGCATAAGGACGGGGACGGGGCGGGGAAGAGAACGGACAAAACTTGCTAATAAGACTTTTGACTAGCACTCGAACTTTAGGGTTCATAAAAAAAGATACTGGGCGTCCAGGGCCGACTGGCGCCCAACTGCATCTCGGGATGGGCGAGCGCCATGGCATTTTTATCGCAGCCGGGCTGATCGCCAAACTCTTGGCCCACCGGCAGGGCGCGCAGGATGATTTGATGGCCCCGGGTCACATCCACATTGGCCACAACGCCAGCCTCGTGTCGAAAACTATAAAAACGATTCGTCAAATGCCCATCCACATAGATCTGTCAATTGAAATGGACGCATTACTTAAAGAAAGATTTGATCTCGATTCAAGCTCACCTCATAGCCACCAATGGCGGTGCAGTCCTCAATGGACCAGCGCACATAGAGCGCTCGACAGCCCAGGCTGGAGACATCTGTGATGGTCACCGGAAAGCTTTCACCCGGTGCATTGCCCAGGGTAGGCGATGGCTGCGACTTCTGTGGTTGACAAAGCCCAACGATTAGAAAGTAAATCCCGATAGAGCAATGCGACTACAACAACAAATTTACCTTGGGCTGAAGTTTGTTCTTGGTCAACACATGATCCATGGCATTTAAGTCGCAAATTATGGAATCAATAAAAAATTTCTGCAGCAAATTAAAAATTTCATATTAAAATATGTGGGAAAGTTGCAGTCGGGCGTAACCGACTACGGAATACTCTGATACCAATAAGTCATACGTATAAGCAAGAAATATCAATCTTTGAATGAGATCTCCAGTAATCTACCCTACAAGCTTGTTAGCTTCAATAGTGAAATTGTAAGATATAGGCGTTTGAGAATTTTGGAAGCGGGAGCGGATGTGATCGTGGAAAATGTTGGGGGAGCTTTTTAGTAATCAACCATTTAAGTTTGGTAACTTGAGCTCCAAAATTGCGGCCTCTGGGGACGTGATCCAAACATTTTTACTAGAAATATACCTTTATGGATCTTATTGATTTGCTAGTCTTCTAGTTGACGTAATACCAGTTTTATCGATTTCCGATTATCGATCTTATCCGATTTCCTAGCCTTCTAGTGGACATAGAACCAGAATTTGAACACTTTGTTTAATGCGCGAACAGCTCAGAACATATCCTAAGTTTCAGGCCTTAGCTTGAAGGCGGTTACGTTCATACGGACTGACGGGCAGACAGCTTGACGGACTATCGTGTGCCATTGATAAGAGAGTACAAAAAATCTTGTCCTTAACAAAGATGAACTTACTGTTTCGGCAAGGGGATCGTAGCGGATGGCATCCAGTGTGTTGGACACCGTTTTGCACTGATTATCGCAGACGAGCGCTCGACAGTGGCAACAGACGCAGGGTGGACACGGCGAAGAGTGGTCGTGGCTCTCGTCTGTCTGCTCCTCGGCGCGTTGCTCCTCCTCCCCACACATTTCACACAAGCGACGCATCATATATTCGCATAGCAGACGCTCCCTGTCCGTGAGTGGACCCTGCTCATCGGAGTCGCCGCAGAGACCCTCTGATTTTTGAATGGCTCGACTATCTGTCGGCTCGGATTCCTCTCCGGGTTTGAGAGATTCCTCTCTCGGCTTGGGCGATTCCTCTCCCTGATTGGGCGACTCCTCCTCGGGCTTGATAGCTGTCCCAGATTCAACTAGCAGCCGCGATGTTCGCTTTTCAACGTCCTCTTCGATTTTGACGCTTTCAACGGCGGATTGATTGAGTGATTCGGATAATTTTGGGGATTTGGAGATGCTGCCCGTTTTGGAATCGAGGGAATCAGAATTGGGAAATTTGGAGTCCAGTGATTTGGCACCCGTTGATTCGGGATCGTTTACGTTTGAGTCATGTGATTTGGCATCGGATGATTTGGAGTCACGTGATTCAGCAGCCGGCGCTTCGTAATCGGTTAATTTGGAGTCACCTGATTTGGCAGACGCGTATTCGGAATCGAGTGATTTACCAGTGGTCGACTTAGCATCGCCATATTTCGACGTTGTCACCTGGCATTCGGATGAGCTTTCCAAGTCGAAGAAATTATCCTTCGTTTCGGACGAATCGTCAACCAGCGAGACTGGCTTGCGCCTAGGATCAAAATCGGGATCAGGCTCGAAGGCGGCAATTTCCGACGTTGGCAGAACTCTCCTGTTTTTCAATGGGAAACACTTGTCCAAATACTTTTTCACTTGATCCAAGCACTCGATGCGCTCCTTCTGCTCTTTGGTCTTGGGCTGTGCTACCATTGCCGTTGACCTCTTGCCCGCCGCCACCGCCTCCAAGCACTCCTCGTAGGTAAGGGGCGGTGAATCATTCGTATCCTCCTCCTCCTCCAGACGCAGCAGCAAAGTGAGCTCGTGCATCATTTGCTGTATGAGGGCAATGCGATCGCCACTTTTATCCTTGGCATCGCTCAACGTATTCAAAATGCCCACAATGCGCTGCATGGCTGATTCAGCATTGCTGCAACCCGTGGCGCAACTGTGGTAGGCGGTCAACTGTTTTTCTGATGAGCACTCATAAAAGCACTCCTTGCCTTCCTTGGCGTTATCAAGCTGCCGGGTGTTGTCGTTGTTCATGACGACGCCAACAGATTCGGGCTCGAGGCTCAAGATCGGCAGGGACGCGGCGCCGTATTTGGAGATCTTGGCACAGGTGGCATATGTGGCACAGGATTTATCGGATTTAAAATTCGGCACAGCCGATTTAACGGATTTAAATTCCGGCGCACCAGCACATGATTGTTCCGATTTACACGCGCATGATTCCGTTGATTTAAAAACCTGAACTCCGGCTCCCGATTTAAAGGATTTAAAGTCCGGCAAACCGGCGAATAACTCCGCCGATTTGTCCGCACCCGATTGAACGGATTTAAGCTCCTGGACACCGGCAAACGATTGCCCCCATTTAATGTCCGGCATCGACAACTGTTTGACGCCGTAGTCCTCCACGGACTTGTAGGTGGGTGCTTGTGGCTTCTGATGGCTCGTCTGCCAGCTGCTCGCATTTGTGTAGCCGCCAGAATCTCCCGTTTCGACGTCTCGATTTGATTGTTGCTTGGCTTTCCGGCTCAGGGATGTGTCGGATGTGGACAGGCAATCGCAGAAATTGTCACGGCGATTCATAAACATTTCCTGGGTGCAATCGGAAGCCGGCAACGTTGTGGATGTCAAAAAGGCATTGGCGGGTTGGATGTCAACGTCCTGAGCACAGCTCTCCTCCACTCTGACAAAGGGCGGACCAGCGAAGGCTTCAGGTGCCACCATGCCCAGCTTAAACTTCTCCACGGAGGAGCACAGACAGGTCACCTTGTCCATCACCGATTGCGAACGCGACGAAGTTTTGTCCACGTTGCCCTCACTGGGCTGCGAGTCGACCTTGGCCTCGTCACTGTCGTAAGTATCGATGCCACGACTCTTCATCGATGTCATTATAGTGCTCTTGTCCGCATCAAAATACTCGTTTCTCGCATCAGCGGATTGTTTTAACTGCGAAACGTTGACGTTCTCCGACGGGCAGAAGACAATCTTGCGGAACGATGTCATAACTGGGTCGAGATGCAGGCTGTTCTCTGGTCCAAAACTGGTGCCCTCCCTTCCCAGTGCAAAACACTGAGTGGCGCTCGGCAAACCACAAGGATTCTGACTTGTGCCATGGGAACCGCTGAAAGGCTGTGCATCAGCAGTAGTGGCCATATCATCTGGAGCATTATCAGCATCCAAACTGTTAACATTGGTGGCGTTGTCAGCATCCCTGAAAGGCTGTGCAGTGGAGTCCTTGGCCACAGGAGCGTTGTCGGATTGAATGCTGTAAAAATTGGTGGCGTTGTCAGCATCCCTTAAAGATTGTGCAGCGGCAGTCCTGGCCATATTATCTGGAGCATTATCAGCATCCAAATTGTTAACATTGGTGGCGTTGTCAGCATCCCTGAAAGGCTGTGCAGTGGTGTCCATGGCCACAGGAGCGTTGTCGGATTGAATGCTGTAAAAATTAGTGGCGTTGTCAGCATAGCTTAAAGGTTGTGCAGCGGCAGTCCTGACCATATTATATGGAGCATTATCAGCATCCAAATTGTTAACATTGGTGGCGTCCTCAGCATCCCTGAAAGGCTGTACAGTGGAGTCATTGGCCAAAGGACCGTTGTCGGATTGAATGCTGTAAAAATTGGTGGCGTTGTCAGCATTCCTGAAAGGTTGTGCAGCGGCAGTCCTGGTCATATTATCAGGACTCACGTCAGAGGGACTGATGTCAGAGGCCAAACTGTAAACGTTTGTGGCGTTATCAGCGTTATTCCTGGAAGACTGCTCCACAACTGGACGGACAGAGGAAGTGTCGGTGGAGCCGAAAAGGAAATTGCTTGCTGCCTTGGGATCCAATTCGGATTTGACGCTCTGGAAGACGGTGATATTGTCAACATCACACTCTAGATTACGCTCAACCGGAACATTTGGCACCGATTTGCTGCAATCTGGAGGCCCATTCACGCTGACCGAGTGCTGAATAAGTGTATTGGATGGAATGCTTGGCTGCGATTTGGATTGAGACAAGGTGCCGCAGTGGTCTGAGCAAACATAGTCCGCATTATTGGTCAGCGCCTCATCTTGATTGTCCAAGAACTGTCGCATATATTGTGTGGGATAGCGAAAGTTGCCCAGTGTAAGGTTTGTCTGAGATGTCTGATCCGCCACAAAGTTCTGAGGATGCGAGCGAATGTCATACAAATATGATGTGTTTGTCTGTGAGATTCGGGTGGGATCGATGCTAACCCTGCCCCTGCTGTCGTCTGCCTCTCTCCGCGGATGCGATTCCTCCGTTTGGGACAAGTGATTGGAGTTGCCCTGATAATTTTTATTCAAATAGGATTGGCTGGTTTGCATCTTTTTGGAGACGGATGATGGGCCGTTCTCTCCTGGAGGTTGTCGCTCGTCCTGCATATGCATTAGAGCTGGGTAAACTGCAAAGAGAAGAGCGGAAACAAGAAGAACCCATTAGTGTTAGTTGGACTTAAATAGATGGTAATAGTTTATTCCTATATATATATTAAGAACAAGATAGCCATTGGGACAGGGAACGGAGCACGAGGCGGGGGGGCAGCAAAGATTATAAAGATTTTGTGCGTTGGGGCAGATTCTTCAGCTCCCTAATGTCGGAGAGCTTTATCTGACGGCCGCGTATTACATTCGGCCCCGACCACATCTCGCAGCGGTGTATCTCAAGGAACCTGGACTCGGCCTTCTCCCGGCATGGACAGAAATCGAAATAGGATGTCTGACTGCATGTCTCGCGCTCATTGAAGGTGCTAAAGATGGTGCCGCGATTGACACAGCGGCAAACCTTCACATCGATGCGTTCACGATTCTCATCGAAGGAGCGACGTTTCCACGCGCACTGACAGCAACCACAATTGCCCGGACAGAACACGTTGCCCTCCTCGTCCATGATCGGGCTGGGGTCGAAGCGGCAGGGTGAGCAATTCAAGAACTCCTTGTGCTGCGGCAGGGCAAGATAATACTTTTTTACGGGTTCTGTAGGTGCCGGTGCCTCTTTATCATGCTCATCTTCTGCCAGCGAGACAATGTTCTCCAACTTCTCTGTGTCTGACTCCACATCTGACTCTTCCTTCGATATTATTTTTTCCTCTAATTCCACGGGCTCAAATTCTTTGGGCTCGGCAATGGGCACAGGTGTTGGCTCTGGCTCTAGCTCTGGCTCTGGCAGCGGATCTGGCAGCGGCTCTGGCAGCGGCTCTGGCAGCGGCTCTGGCATCTGCTCTGGCGCTGCCACCGGCTTACAGATGCGCTCAGTTGATGTGTGACAAGTGCCATAAAATTTGTCATTTTCAACCTCGCCCTTGAGGTGGCTATGATGATGGTGATGATGACGATGCTGAGTATGGGTGCAATCCCTACCTGTGGACATTGGCTGCTCAATCGGTTGACATGTGATCATTTGGCAAGTCCTCGGATCAAACTGGAGTGGCATTTGCACGGTCACCGGCCTGCCCTGTGACTGACACTTGGCTCTGCTTGACTTTGGGTCGGGTATAAGCCGGGCGGTTATCTCCAGTGTCGCAGTGCAGGGATGCCTATCATCGCCCGTCTTGTGCAACTTCTCAAAGTTCTGGAGCAGCATTTGTGTGACATTCTCGGCACGCTTCAGTGCGGCACGCACCGCCTCCGGATCATCAAAGTTGCCGCTCAGCGATGCCTTGCAGCGGGCGGCACAATCATCGCTGGGTTGCTGGCGAGGCAGCTTGCGTTTCTGGCTAGGATCCGAGTGACAGCTGGCGAAGGTCTTGCAACTGTGCCCCTCCCCGGGACGGTCCGATTCGCTGATGCTGAGGCAATCGTGGAACACGTCCTCATCGCTGCCATTCGCTTTGAAGTTCTGCATGCGATAGAAGGTCTCCGCATCTGGATCGCATGCCTGACTAATCTTCTGCTGGCGCAGACTGCGCAAATGGACGCACCTTTCCGGTCTGGTGCAACGCGCCGATGAGCAGGCCGCATTGCTCCTAATCTCGTTTGAGTTATTCCTGTTCCTGTCCATAATGGCTATATGGACTCTGTTCGAATGTATTCCAACAAATACAAAAATTTACATGGAATTTATTTTTGGATCGATGTTGCCTACAAAAAGATTTTAAATAAACTGCTGAACTCAAATCCATTTGTCAGGAAACCCAGCGACAAAAACGAAGCCTACTCAGCAAATTGTCATAAAAAAATGGACTAAAATTAAGTTATGAAAATGTGTATTGCTGCAGGCAGCAGGAAGTAGAAAGGATCTCCTGGTCAGGTAATATTTAAGCTCGTAGATCACGTTTTATTTATTTGCAAGGATTTGTGTTGGGTTTAGACTTGAATTTTTCACACTTGGATAATACAATAATTTAGTTTCAACTTTGACAGCTGCTCACTTGAACATAAGCGCAGCAGAAGACTCTCCACAGAAATATTTTAGATTAAACTCTGCTCATTTTAAGATATTCGCAGGAAATGGCAATTTGTAGACACTCCACATAACTATAAAAAGAGATTCCAAGCTCTCCACAAGAAAATCGCAGGAGATTGCATATTGTAGACTCTCCACAATCAGATCTACGAGCAACTTTTGTTAGTAAACGAAATCCATGACAAAAACTCCACTCGTATAATCCACTGTCTATTCCTTAGTTCTAAATAGCATCCGGCCAACGAACTCGTCGTCCACTTTTCCTTTCGCCCGCATGGCGCTTCGAATGCCGAGTGGGGGCGCTTATGGAGGAGACTGGCCTGTCGCCAGCGCCCGCGGAGAGTGGCTTCGTTGGCTTTGGTTGAAATATGTTGACGTTGACCTGCCCGTTGGTCGGATTCAATTCCATAGGCAGTTTCAACGTCACCGGATCGCCACGCAGTACACACTGGCAGTGCGGCGGACAGCCGCAAAACCTGTCCGTATGCAGACGTGCGGATATCTCCAATGTGGCCGGATAGAAGCGCATGCAGCTGCAACCCGTTTTCTCAGCAGGAGCAGCAGCAGCAGTTGCATCTGCTTCATAGTCATTGACACCCAGACCACGGAGTAGAATCTGAGCCGTGTTGGCCGCACGCTCCAGCACGGTGCGCATTTCGAGGACAGTCGCGGGATAGCCGAGCCGGGAGCAGTTTTTGTCATTGGTCTGGACAATCGATTCGATATCGAGATCACTTTCACTCTCACTTTGAGTGCTGCCGCAGCAATCAAAGAATCGCTCCTCTCGTTCATCTCCCATTTTATTTGTCCTGGTTCTATTTAAACATACACACAAAACACGCACACACAATTTGGAAATGCTCTGCTTCGAAATGGAAATGTAACCCAAAACTAAGCCACAAAAATGGGGAAACTAACGAATGATGAAGAAAACTAAATTCGCCTCGCCAACTGAGCCAGTTTGTGTCACTTTGAGTCCTGGCTTAATTTCAGGGAATTGCGACGCTCCACCGGATAGTAGATGGTGCAATAGAATTCAGAGCCGACCTTCTGATGGTGGAAGCTGACCAGACGCTCGTTGATGCGATCCTCCAGCTGCAGGAGCAACTGGGAGCTGCTCGGCTTGAGGGCGTACTTCAAAGCGCGCACACAGCCCATGACGGCGACGAATATATCGTAGCTGTCGCAGAGACGCTGCTCCTGGTCCGTGCACACATCCTGCAGCAGTTCGATGTGCGCCCGGAACTCCTCGCTGCCCTCCCACAGCTGCAGTATCCGTGCCCTAAACACATCCACGCCCCAGCTGCCTCTGTTTTTGTTCCTGTGGCTGTCCTCTGCCTTGATGCACTGCTGCAGGATATCGAGAAAGGAACGCGTCCGTGCCGGCAGCAAGAGTAGACGTGCCTCGACACCCACATTATCCGCCTGAATACCGCACTCCTGTGTGCTGCAGTGCGTCTGCAACTGGGAGTCGCACATCTGCGGTGAAACCTGCACCAGCCGGCATTGTGAACCAACCGGCTCCGTTTGCGACACGCCATTCAGCTGCGACTGCTCCCAACGCGATTCAGGGATTTCCACCAGCTGCAAACAGCACGAGGCCAGCGATCGATCTGTATGCGCGGTGTGCAAGGAACCAACCGTAAGGAAACTGCTCTGAGATGGGCTGGGCATTTTCAGTTGGAATCGAAGACGATTGCTGGCCCCACAGCGTCGCACCCGATTGCGATAGAGGCGAGAGACAAAGCTTTTGCACCAGCGACGCTTGCGACGCAGCTCGTTTGCTTGTGCCTGCTCCTTGGGCTGCTTTGGCTTCTGCTGCTGCACTAATAACATTGGCTGCATCTCCTGGCCATAGACCAAACGACGCAGCTTTGCGGGCATTTCACAGATCTGCTGCTTCAGGTGTTTGCCCAACAGGCTCACAACAATGCTATCGACCATTGTCACGGGCTCCTGGCTTGGAAGGCCGCCACCAGAGGTCCTGTCGCTGCCGCTTGGAGCCGCTGCATCGGGCTCCTCTTCCTTGGGAGTGCCCACTTCCTTAGGACTGCCCACTTCCTTAGGACTGCCCGCTGCATTAGGAGTGCCTGCTTCCCTAGGAGTGCTTGCTCCCTTAGGAGTGCTTGCTCCCTTAGGAGTGCCTAGTTCCTTAGGACTACCCGCTTCTTTAGGACTGCCTGCTTTCTTAGGACTACCCGCTTCTTTGGGACTGCCCGCTTTCTTCGGGCTACCCGCTTTTTTAGGACTGCCGGCTTCCGTAGGACTACCCGCTTCTTTAGGACTGCCTGGTTTCTCAGTATCCTCCTTTTTAGTACCCTCTTCCTTAGCACCCTCTTGTATAGCACCCTCTTCCTTAGCACCCTCTTCCTTAGCAGCAGTCTCCTCTTGTTCACTGTTCTTGGTTGGTGGTCGCATCTTGGCGGCCTCGCATTCACATTTACTCACCGTTGGGTTCTGGGCGGAGAGTATGGTATCCGCCAGCTGTTTGACACTACAGGCTATGGTCTGGAAGTCCTTGTGCGTGGGTAGCTCACGTTCGCGCCGCTGCAAAAGTGGGAAAGGAAGCTTGACATGAGCACAAGATGTATGCAAGGCATAGTTATGAATACCCACCTCAATATCCCTTAAGGCACAGCCCAGGCCTTGGCTGGCCGCTTTCAGATTCTGGATGTCATCCCGCTTGGCGCGCTTCTCCGGCGTGTCGAAGAGCTCATCGGCCAGGCTAAAGCCTTCGGGGCAAACGCCCAGTTTCCGCTCGAGCCGCTGGCACTGTTCGTCTTTGGTGCGCAGCTCATCCTCCAGGCAAGAGGCGCGCTCTTCGCAGGCCCGCAGCTGTTGCTCCATCTCGGAGATCTTGGCCTCCAGGGTGCCCACCTCCTCTTTGAGTTCACCGTTGGTGACCTCAGTATGGAGTAGCACCTTCTTCAGATCATAGATCTGCTGACGCAGACAATCGGTTTCCGCCTTGAGCTGCTCCTCCATGCTCTGCTGCAATTTCTTGGCAAAGCTGAGATCATCAATCAGCGTCTGGCTGCGTCGCTTCTCATTCTCCAGCTCCTCGGTTAGCGGCTGCAGTTGGTCGGTGGCCAAACGCTCCGCTGCCGCACGGGCCTCCACCTCCTTCTCCAGCGCACGGTTCTGTTCCATTAGATCGCGATGCTCTTTGGTTAGGCGCACCAGGCACGTCTTTAGGCCCTGCTCAGTCTCCTCCAGCTGCTGGATCTTCTCGGCGGCGGCACGCGAATCGTCGCGTAGGCAATCCTGCAGCTTGCTGATCTTCTGCTTGAGGCACACCTCCTTCGTGCGACACGCCTCTTCGCGCTGCTTGTACTCTCGTTCCAGATCCACCCAGTGCGAGTCGGCCGTTTCCATCGCCTCGTAATGCCGCGAGTTGAGCTCCTTGAGCGAGCCACGCAAAGTCTTGACCTCCTCCTTCAAATAATTAATCTCACGCATAGCACTCGGATCCCGTGTGGCACAGTTGTTGTTCCTTGGCTTGCAAGGTGCCGGGCAGGGTTTGCACAGCGGCAAACAGCCACCGGCTGGGCTCCGTGGCGTCGACTGCTCATTGCCCATGGTTGCTGTTGCTCCGGCTCTGGCCAAGGCCAGCAGACGGCAGATTAGGAGCAGTGGTAGCGATTTTCGCAGACTTTCCAGCTGCTGCTTGGCCAACTTTCGCTCCGTGCGCAGATGATCCAGCTGCGTCTCGGCAGCACCCAGATCCTCGCGCAGTATCAGGCACTCGGCACGGCAATCGCGATACTTGGCGCCCAGTGCGTCCTTGCTAAACTCAAGCTCAACGTTGCGCTGCCGCAATATCTCCAGCTCCTCCTCGTTGCGCTGCAGATGGAGCCGGGTATCGTTCTCGGCCTCCTCGAACTCACACTTGGCCTCGTCCAGCTGGGCGTTCTGCTCCACCAGCAGCTCGACACGTTCGATCAGTTCCTTGACCTGCTTGTTCAGCTGCAGTTCGCGCTGCAATCGTTCCGTCAAATGCTTCGCTTGCGTCTCGCCGCTGCTCTCGTAGACGAGCAGCTTTCCCTCCAGCTGTATCAGTCGCTCCTGATAGTACTGCAGATGGGGATGGAGATGGGGCGTTCCCGTTTCCGTTTCCGATGTGTCGCACTCGACAAAGACGCCGCTCTCGCTGAGGCTGCAATTGAGCCAGCAGTTGCTGTTGTTGCTGCCGCTGCCAGGTCGCTTGCTGGGCGTTGTTGGTGCACTCGGCGTGGCACTGTTGCTATACGGCTGCACAGTGGCTACGATCCGGCTGTGTCTCGCCCGTGGCTCCGATCTCGTCTGTAAATTGCAACAAAAATAACAAAGTGGAAGAGACACTTGAATTTCGTGTTTTGTGCTTGTTGTACAAAAAAAAATTATAGTTTTAATTTTACTTGCAGTTTAAATGTAAATTACATAAATGTTGATGTAAAAATCTTTCAAAATATATCTGACAGATATTTAATTTGATATTTAGCATTATTTGTACATATATCTAGCTGCGGAAAATTAAGCAACAAAAAAATGATTATTGATTTGTTGCCTTTTCAAAAAAATATTAGCACAAAATGGAGTTGACTAACGAAAACTTGACAATTATATATAAAACAAAATAATTTTGAAATTTCTTATAGAAATGTATTATGATGAATTCAGATCTATGTTATACATGTTATATGATGATTCATGCTTTTGTCCGACTCCATAATAGGAAAACCCAAAACTAGAAATGCCATTTATAATAGTTATGCAAATGAATTGAGACTTAAATAAGCACTCAGTAGTCACCTTACAAAAGAACGCATTACTTTCGCCTAAGGATTAAATATTTTTCTACTTAATTTTGGATTTATTTGAGTGATTCATTGCAAAAATTACCTCACAAGTGAAACTATATTTTGGTCTTTATATCTATTTACTTTGCTTCTTGTTCAAAAATGAACACTAGTATATATAATACATGGTCAAGAATGAACACTAGTTTAAGTTAAGATACAAATATGTAAACGTTTACCAAGTGCTCAAGTGACATCTGCATCTGCACTTGAGTACATGATAAGTAAAAATAGACTAATTATAACAAAACAACCCTTGCATGGGTTAGAAATGTCTCCTGAGATGTCTTTAGAAACTAAGTATGTATTGTTAGCTATATAAGGCTAGGATTTTAAGAAATAAAATCAGTACGAACTTACAACTCGTATTCAAGAGCTCGTATTTGAACAGTCAACTAAATTTCCACACTAATAAAAATTAATTTTTTGTTAGACACGACTCAAACTCATCTATTCTTTCTAGGATTTAAGTAAAACAATTGTTTGAAGATTTGTCTTTAACTGGTGAAATTTTAACGGTCTTAAAAATCATTAACAGTGCTGATTTTTTTAAAGTTGATAACAGTACTATATACATATATACATACCGTTGACTGCCAGCTATCTTGTTCGGCCATCGCATCCAGATCGAGCTGTTGCACGCACAGCAGCAACTGTTGCAGGCAACGCTTGTCCTTGTCCTCCAATTGCTGGGCGCTCTTTCGCAGCATGTTCTCTAAACGCTGGCAATGGTCCTCACAGGTGCCATCCATCTGGGGGCAGGTGAATGGTTAATAATTTAGTAAATTCACAGAAACAAATCAATAAATGTCAATTGCAATAGCTTCTTAATCCTATTGTTTATTGGAAAATAAAAAAAGATAAAAAGATAAAAGCTACGTAAAATTATTTATAGCTTCAGCACTTAAAAAACCCGCTTAACTTTTACAAGCCATATTTGCTTTTTTTAAATTGTTTAAAGCAAAAAAAGAAGCGGAAAATCAATGGGAAAAAAGAAATTATTTCCTTTTTTCGTGATAATGATAATAAATACGCATAAATATATATATATTATATAATTTGTAGCTTAAACATTTGTGGCTATTAAAACCATTTTTCCATTTTCAAATTTCTGGCAAACCAAAAACCATGCGGAAATTTTTTATTTATATACTTTTTTTTGGGTGATGCACTTCAATTTTTGTGTTATATGGCAAGTTTGAGCTTAAAAAGTGAGAAATTGACCGCAAAACTCATTTATCCACTGATGCAACAAGTAAAACGATTACGAATGTGTAACAAAGAAGAATCAAACATTCAACAGAGTTCAGGTGGGTGTTTGTGACAAAAAGCACATGGCCTATAATAAGTATGTGTATGTATATGTATTACATACGTACATAGATGTATGGACTCGAGTGAGTCATCTGGAGTGAAAAGGAGTGTTTGGGGCGAACAATGAACACCTGGTCCTCTAGTTTCATATACACACTTATGTGTAGACACACAAGTACAATATCTGGTGTGTCTAATTGCATGCCTATAAAATATTTGTTTGGACAGCTGCTGTGCAGCTTAAGATAATTTGATATATGTAAATAAATAAATAAATATGCATGTGTATATAGGAAATTTTAAAATATTGTAGTCTCATATATATTAGGTTGATTTCCTTTGAAAACTGCCATTAAAATATACAATTATTTGATTTGAATAATTTTTATATATAAGGAAAAATGAATTGTTAAGTTAGACAGAATTTTTCCTATTATTCAGATATATATTTCTTATTAATCTAAATACTGTTTATTCAAATATAATAAATATGCTTTCTGAATAAGTTTTTGAGTTTAAAATTCAGAGCAATTTTCTTTTCAGTGTGTAATAATTATGTAAAAAAAAATGTAAGTTAAACATTTTATTGCGATATTGAATATGTTTTATAATACAAAATATAATATATTCAAAGAAAATGATTCGATTTTTTACTGCTGTTGAAACTTGTAAGTAATAACATAATGATAATTACAGATAAACTTCAGTTAAAACATTGTTTTAAGAAAATGTAAAGCGGGCAACTGCTGCGATTAGCATTTGCTTAATGCACCACTGACTAACGATGCTTCTCAAGTTATTTTCACTTTGTAGGCAAGCCTCCTCCTTAATGTACCTATATACATATATATATATATATATATGTATATGTAGTAATTACTTTTGAGCATTGCAATTAAGCGAATGAATTAGATTTTCAAGCTGAACGACTTTGCTGCTTTGGCGTTCGGCTCTAAAAACTAAACGTACCAAAACAGACACAATGGAAAAAGGTGTGGGTAATATCGAGACTATATATACAAAATACAATATACAAAGACGACTTGAGGCATTACTAAAGAGCAGATACCCCTATATGACAAACAATTCAAAACATATTTTGAATTTGGCCAGAAGCAGCGCCAAGACAAATGGCCACAGAAAATATGTGGGCTTTTCGAGATGCTTTGTAAACTTATAGAGAAGTCAGACTTATGAAGTAAGTTAAATATGAATAGATTAACTACATACATATATGGCAATCGATCACTAATTTGGTCAGCACTTGGCCTAATAGACACTTAACAATTACAGCACTTGATTATGTTTATGGAATATCGAGCAGCAAAACATATATAACACTAATGAAGATAATGTTGATAATTGTTAAATGGTTTGCTCCAGTAAAAAACAACACTAGTTTTAATTTTTTTTTCCTGCGCTTTTTTTTTAATTCGCTATTACCGTTGTCCGTTAATCAAAACAATTTCCGCACTGGCTAAGACGCCAAACAAAACTAAACCATTGTTAGGCACGAAGCAAGCAGCTCAAGCAGCTGACACACAAACAAATACCTAAGCAACAAACACACACATGCACACACACACACATGCACACACACACACACACACACAACTCTCACACACACACTCGCTTTACACTCGATTCATTCATAAACTCGAGCTGCTCTTTTGAGCGCTTTCGCAAACTGGCTTTTGAGTGAGTCTCGTTTGTTGTTTTGCTTTTAGGTTCAATCTCAATCGGAATCTCTCTTCACCTTATCATCCTCCAGCTCGAGTATGCGAAACTCGAGCAGTTCATTCTGTTCGCGCAGCTCATTGGCCTCGCTGTTTAGCTGCATTTGCTGCTCCTCCATATCCTTGATGCGCTGCATCAATTTATCGATGTGCGCATTGTTGTTGCTGTTCGCAGATAGGGCCC
Source organism: Drosophila atroscutellata (assembly GCA_035041605.1). NCBI lineage: Eukaryota > Metazoa > Arthropoda > Insecta > Diptera > Drosophilidae > Drosophila > Drosophila atroscutellata. Next base: position 2,873,302 of record JAWNLA010000094.1, on the reverse strand, counting down.
CTTTTTCGGCCGCTATCAGCTCCTGTTTCATCAGCTGCAATTCGCCTTGCAGCCGCTCGTTTTCCTTATGAAAGATTTCCACTTCCTTTTGCAACTTGTCCATGTCCTGCAGCTGTAAGAAGTTGACATTTAATATGCATACACGTTGATTGAGTCAGCTTGCGGCACTTACCGCTTGCCACATGACGCCGCTGTCGGCGCCACTGGATGGCGGCTGTGGACTTATTGAGGGCGGCGCTGAGGACAGCGCCGAGTCTGAATCCGAGTTGTGGTCCTGCAAAAGAAAAATTAATTATTTATTTTGTGTAACATATGCCAAGTTTTTGGCAGGATAACAGCGAATCCAAATCATTAATAAAAATGGATGTAAGAATACGGACGGACAGACAGACAAGTAATGCCGATCAAGAATATATACATTTTATGGGCTCGGAAGTTTCTCCTTCCAAATTATAATATAATTGTATTAAAATGTATTTTTCTTAATTGATGATATATGCAAAGAAAAAGTGTAAGAACTACATATATTATACTATATATATATATATTTATATATTATATTATATAGCTGCCATAGCAACACTTGGTGGAAAGATGAGATCTTGTCAGGTACAACAATCAAAAACTTTATCAAAACCGAATGAATTCCGAAAATCATTTCCCATTAGGTCATTAAGTGGTTTTTAGATAAATTCTGCATTTAAAGCAGCATTTTGTATTAGTGATAACGGGTACAAATATTGGAGTATTACTCACCTTTGTTCTGTATTCCCTTGTTGTTGGCTTTGTGGCTGCTGCGCTGCTTGTGAGCAGCGTTTCCATCCATGTTGTTGCTGTTGTTGTTGTTGTTGCTTCTATGCCCTCTTCTCCAGTCATGATTTGTTCATGACTCATCTGTTGCTGTTGCTGTTGTTGTGATTGTTGCTGTTGCTTTGTTGCTTTTGGTGAACGCATTTCAAGCGTTGATCTGTGCACATTCTTCGTATTGTTGATTAGCTCAATATTCTTGAGTTGGGTTACCTACAAGAAATGAATGCGGAAAATTGCGTACATAAGCATATATTTTTGACCACTCGTTTAACAAAAGATACGCCGTCTTGGCCGTGTTGTCATCGTTTCAACTTGTTGCCGTTGCTGTTAACAAGCAGCGTGCAACAAGTGGCAACACACGTTTCGCTGTCATCATGTACAGTTATGACTTGATTTCTTGCCCTCCATTAAATGCCACGAAATTGCCAATTCATTCCTATAGGCGGCTAGCAGCTTCATATATATAACATTTGAACGTATTCGAAGGCTATTGACCCCAAAGAACAATATCCATAGAACCATTGTCGGCTAGTCCAAAGCACACACATATAGAACTTATTGTTATGCTCAGCATTGTTGTGGCTAGCAGCACTAAAATATATGTATATATGAAAAAAAAATAGGTGGCACACAAGAGTCATTCGTTGTGGCACAAAGGATGGGGTATACAACTAATTGCGTTCAAGCACTCAAATGTTTCTCTTACTAATTTTTATACACTTTGAATTAAGCATGCCATTTTGAGAGCTTTTGATATAAAATTTTGAATTTAACTGTTCAAAGGCCAAGTTCGTTAATTACACATGCATACACTCAGAAAAAAAGTCACCATCAAAAAGATTTCTAAAATTTATGGTTGTGGATTTCTAGAAACTAGAGTTTGCATTTCTAAATTTCTGTGTAGATTTTTCTAAAATTTAGAAAATATGTGTCTAATTTACTAGATGTTTTTCTATGTGTACTTTGAAGAATTCTCTAGTAAAAAATCTGAATTATAGATTGAATAGATCGAATTTTTCGTAAAATTTCTAATTTTAGAAATGTTTTTCTTAATAATAGAAAATATTCCTATAAAAAATATACAAAATCTGCATATTTTTTATGGATTGTCGAGCCATTCTGAATTTTGAAAATATTTCTTATAATTTTAGAAATTACACACAATAAATAGAAAAAGTTGATAAATTTTAGGAAGATTTACTAAAGTTTAGCCCGATTTTTTTCTAAGTGTAATATTTTTTGGCAAGTCATCATTTTCTTTTATCAATAATTATTTTTCTTGTTTTGCCTATCTGTTTTTTCAAATTGACCACTTTGCTACACTGTGCTAGATATTTGATAGATATTTTTTACAGTTGTATGCTGCATGTATGTATCTTTAAACATACATATATATGTATATATATATACATAAATATCGTGATTCCTTTAAACCACCAGCTACACGCAAGTTTTAGACACTCGAATACAAGCAGTGAAACATTTGGTTCCATTCACGCCATTATTCGTTGTTTATCTCCGCAGCATGTCACGAATTTCACGGTCACGAACCGTATTGTTGCCTCGACTACCCCAATTCCACCTCTTAGCCCCCCCGTACAATTGACTGGACAGTCTAATTGAACCCACAAAAGTAATCAAAAAAATATGTATAATAAAGAAATAAAGAAATAAAGAGTCGAAATCACTTTCGAATCGAACACGCCCATTTTTCATATCAATTTTCATACATGTCTCTCTCACTTTCATGTCAAATTGATATTTTATATAACACCGCTTATGGCCATGTTATACGCATATATTGGCAGAAAGGCATTATGCTAATTTGTTACATTCAATTGGCCGCAAACTTACACACACACACACACACATGCATACGTACATAATGCAAATAGGTGTGCGCCAGTGAAATCATTAATCAATTGTGAAATGAGGTGGGCTACACCCAAAAGCATAAACCCCGCAACAACCACAACAAAATATTTGCAGTGCAATGACCAATCGCCTTATATACACACACATATATATATACATATATATATATATATCGTTTCGTATCGTTTCACAATTGAGCTGTGTGCATAGTTAATCAGGGCCCAAGACCCAACTTCAAACAAATGGCAGTCGTGGCTGGAATGCCAGCACGTCGCTCTGACGGCGGCGACTGAGGCGATTTGAACTGTTAACCGTTATGGTAATTTCTTGAATCAATTCCAAAAGAACATTTTGCGTAACGGCGCAACTTAACGAACCCCCCAATCGAATCAACGTGCCCCGCAAATTAAGCAAGTGCTTGGATCTGGACAGACTGACTGACAGACAGACAGACAGTTTTGATTACTCTATCTTTGTCCAGCGATGCTTCAAGCAGGCCTCAAGCCTCGTTGCTGATGATGACGATATTGAGATGGCCACATGCAGATTGCGCTAAATGCATCGATGCACAGTGCAACAAACTACAACTTCAACTAGCCAAGATTAAATAGGTTTATCTACTCAAAAGTCAAAATCAGAAGCAGAAAAATATTGTCATTTATTGTAAGTTGTTATAGATATTAATATGCAAACTCAAATTGGTTAAGAATGGGTTTTAAATAAGTACTCGAAAGTTAAACGACTTCGAAATTCCATCACATTGATCAAACCAAGCGAAAATATTAATAAGATAAATTCCAAAACTTTGTGAGTGACATTTTCTTGAAGAAGAATCTTGAATGAAAATTTCAACACTAAGTGAAAGGTATTTTCTTCAAGAGTTTTCCAGATATTAAGATCATTTTGAATTAAGCAAAATTCCTCAACTTTATTATTGAAGAGTTTTCAAGCAGTCTACAACCTTAGCTGTTTTAGGGGGAGAACTAGTTATTAATAGCCAACTTAGTTCTATAAATGTTATAATTGACAAAATATCCAAGACTTTGCCGCATACAATTTTTGGTGCAGTGTGCGTTTGCGACGCGTTGCAAGCATGGCCGTAGTTGAAGAAGTTGAAGCAGTTGCTGCCGCCAGCTAAATTTCAAACGATTGTGTGTAAATCTGTCGACAAGTTCCAACTTGATGTGCTATATAGTCTCGCACAGGTTTTCAATGCGCAAGTGTTGTTTGGTCTTGCGGTTGGCTTGTGGCTTCAAGTTTGTTTGTTGTTGTTGATGTTGTTTTTGTGTTGCGACGTCAGTTGTGTTTGCACAAGCCACAGGCACAAAATACACAAATAACAAAAAATAACAACAACAACAACGACAAGAAGAAGAAAAAACACAGCCAGAGGCCGTCGGCGACGTTTGCGGTGATTGTTTGTGTGAAATGATTTTCCTTTCTGCCACAGCGGACAGGTTTCACTCGATCGACTGCAGTTTTTGGGTGAAGTTGCGTTCCGGGTTCGATTCCCTCCCGTTGCACGATTACGTGTCAAGAGAGTTGCAGTTGCAGTCGCAGCCAGCGATGCTTTATATCCAAATATGCATACATCCACAAGATCACTCTTTTTTTTCATGTATTTACATTTGGCATTGTAAGACAGGTTTGTCTGCACAAACGAAAAAAAAAAAATCAGACAGACGAACGGAGAAAAAGAGGCATTGCTTTGATTTGATCTTGCGAAAGCGAAAGTTTTATATGCGCTAATGAATTATATTGTTTATCAGTTTCCACCCAATCGCGATTGGATCCCAAAGAAAGAAAACAAAATGAGTGTATCGCCTTTAACCAGCTAATTGAACAAATGAATGGATGAGGCAAATATTGTTGACATGATCATCAATTAATTCGTCTCGATAAGCCCAAATGTGCGTGTGCCCGTTGTTTAATTCCAGTGGTTAAATCAGCCAGTCTATCCGTCCGCCTTTCCCATTCCCCACGCAATCAACGTCAGCTTTCAATACTCCCTCTTACATCGAAAATTATATTAATCAAAATTTTCATATTTAATATATACACAGAGCTAAATAAATAAATATACACAACAGCTCCTCATTACAGTTGAAATGATTCATTGCACAAGCTGATGAGTTGGTAACACAATTTTTCCAAACCCCAAACTCATCACTACTTGGACAAATGAAGCTGTTTGTCTTGCATAAAGTGACGAAAAATTACACACAAAATGTACAAAATCCAAAAAAAGTGGGTTAGCAATCAAAATCAATATGGAAACAAGCATTGCATGGCATAAAATTGTGCTGAAATCGAATTAAGTTAACACATAAAGGTGTGTAAGTGAGGTTTATGGGGGAACTCGATTGATAAGTGGCCATGGAGAATATAATTAATGATGCCAATTTTAAGGTTACAATTTAAGCATGGCTAATTCTTTGCCAAATTTGCTGATATCGATAGTTTTACATCAGTAAAAAGCGTTGGAACTTGGTGAAAGACACTATAAGAAATATATATATATATATAAATCGGAAAGCTTTTAAAGAGTGGCAAATAAAGATAGTTTTACAACAATTGAAAGTGTATAGAAAAAATTGGAAAATGAAGAATGCTGTAAAAGTAAGAGCTGGACTGCGATATACCCTAAACATATTCTAGAATTAGAAGTTATTGATCAAAGAAATTAAGCTCTGAGCGGTATAGACGAAAACTTATATTCTGAGTTCCGCATGCAGAGGGACATGGCTATATCGACTCATCTTTTGATCAAGAATATATCATATAATTTATGGGGTCGAAGACGCTTTTTGCTGCCTGTTACATACTTTGGCACAAAACCTCGTTTTACCCATTTTTAATTGTTACTGGGTATACAAATATATAATGGGTATACAAATGAATGAATGACAAAGTTGCAATTGAAAAGCTGCATTTCAATTTTAGCACAGTCAATTATATATTTCAAATGAAAACATAATAGAAGCGCCAGATAGAGAGTTGGGAACTAGCAAAGAAATCATAAAAATAGATTTCCAACCCGAAAACAATTTTCATTATACGTTTTTTAATTGAATACATACATAGCCATTGTATGCGTAATGAGAATGAATGAATTAGTGAATGAATGAATGAATGAGAAGGCATGAATGCATGAGTAATGTCAACCACAATGCGATTGTTGTCATGAGTTAGGATTGTTCTCGACTAACTTTTATATGTTTGTACTATTTCTGTACAGCGTTTCACACTCGCAGAATAAATTTGAATTTTGAATTTCATTTACCTTCACATCGCGACAGTCGTAGTAATAATCCATTGTTGAATTGATTTGTTTGTTCATGCTATTCAAATAACATTGTCTCTCAAATATTAGTTTTCACCGCACTACGAATAAAGCACACAAATTTGCCAAAAATCAAAATATATATTTAAAAAAAAAAAAAACGGAAAAGAAGAAAAAGTATGCCTAAATAATGGCAATTCACAGCGATTTGCATATGGTCCACAATTCACACACACCGTTTATTTTCTAGTTTGTTGTATGTTGTATGTTCGTTGTTGGTTACTTTGCATATTGGAAACTTGGAACTCAGCTTTTTTATGCTTTTTTATTTCAGCAAGATCATCATCATCAGCATTATGATCATAATCGGGAGGCTACGCTTTTACTGTCGTTTGACGATGACGACGATGAAGATGGCTAAAAATTTTGCAGCCACACATCGTGTGTGTTTGTGTGTGTGTGTGTGTCTATGACTATGTAGATATCGTATTTAAAATAGCGTTAACATTTAAAAAGATTTTCACTGACCCCAATTGGTGTTGTGCACACACACACACGCACGCACACTCCCCACAAACACACTTTTATTTATTGATGATGCTGTTAGTTGTTGTTGTTAAATGACATCGCTGTTAGTAGTTGTTGTCGTTGTTGGTGTTATTGTTGTTGTTGTTGTTGTTGACTGCACTTAGCGTATGCAAATGGTTAATCTCACTGAAAGTCTGTCGACATACTAAATGCTAAAAAGATCTGCGAAACAGTTAATAAAAATTCAAATTGCAAGTTTCGCTTTGCTTCGATGGTCTCAACGCACAATTTGGATTAGTTTGCATATCGATAACACAAAATAAGAATAACAATTAAAGGCGGGCGAGATTAATGAACTGTAAAATTGAATTCAATCAGTGGAACGAAACGGAACGGATCGAACCATAGAAAATTAATTCAAATTCAAATGGCACTTTTATTGTTGTTTATTGTAATCTGAGCTGCAAATTTGCTGAAATTATGAGTGAATCTCCTGCCCCCCACTCGCGATCCCCCTGGCAAGCATACGGTGCGTTAAACTTAACAGTTTTGCAAAACAATAGGGAAAAGTGAAAGACAAACTGTAAATATGTACAATGTTTTTTGTTTGTTGCCTTTGTACGACAACAATAACAATAACAGCAACAACTCTGGCGATTGTTGTATATATGTGGCATCTATCCATTGATGTACAAAAGGTGTTTTTTTTTTTGTTTTTGTTGTGTGGTCGATTTGGGCACACACACACAATGCACTTGGTTTACTCTTTCACATTTGTGGCACTTTGAAAAGGCCAACAAATTTCACCTAATTATAAACACACGTTTTGAACCCAACTCTTTTGGTTGAGTGTAAAAACATTCTTCTTTTTACTCTTTTGACATTATTTACTTTGCATGTGCATTTTTAAAATTATTATATTTTTAGATGCCCCCAAACTGCGTACACTTGACACTTAGGAGGCGACAAAACGAACAAGAAACGAAATCGAAAAACGACAACTCCAGCGACGCACTGGAATGGAAACGGGCCATGCGCACCTGCGATGCTTGCCTGCGAACTGAATTGAAACTGAACTCAACCTGACGCGTCGCTTGCTATTTCGGCTTAGGATGCCCTCATTCATGCGAACTGAGCGCTCTTCACTCTTCACTCTCTCGCGGCCAGGTAAGAGAAAGTGAGTGTGAGTGTGTGTGAGTGTGAGTGAGTGCGCTGCAGCTGTGGTGGTTTATGAGGCTTGCATGCGTTTCATGCGCTTCTGTGTGCGTGCGTCTGTGCAAAACCGGCTTTTCTGTGTACGCGTCCGCTCTCTGTTACTCTCTTTCTCTCTCGCTCTCTTGCGTACTGTTCCTCTGTCTCTGCTCAATCAACTTGCAACACTTGCGCTGCAGTTGCCTGCAGTTTTTTTGTTTGTTTTTTTTCTTGTGCTGTCTTTCATCGGCGTCTTCTGTGTTTATGCCTCGCTGTCTCACGTTTCAGTCGCGCAGCAGCAGGTTTTTATCGCAAGTCGGCGATTGTTGTCGCTGGCCGTTCTCATAACTAACGCAAAATTATATCATAGATCATGCCAATCGCGCATAACAGCAGCAGCAGCAGCTGCCAGCGACAGCATCACAGATAAAACGAAGAAGAAGCAAAAACTCTGATACACATACAATTGCAGATAAATATGTATGCTTATGTGTGTGTATGTCTTCATACATTTATCTAGAGATAGATCTTGAAGAGCGCTTAACATTTAACCTGTGTTGAAAGTGTTTTTTTTTTCGTTTCTTTGTTTTTTTTTTTGTACTTTGGCTGGGACAAGTTCAAGTGCCCCTGTACTAAACTTGAACAGTTCCAAACGACACTTGGCTAAAGTGGCCATTACAAATTAAGTTTGCATTAAAAATGTAGGTAAAAGAGTCTTAGACTAGTTTTAAGTTCAATCAGTTGGAATACTTCGAGCTCTGCATCAATAATATTAATTATTTTTAATTAATATCGCTTAAATTTTTATTATTTTTAAAGCATTTTTATTACAGTTTTTATGTAAGTTTTTATGATATAAGGAATTTACCGGTTTTCACTCAATTGGAAGTCGAAATTTATGCATTAAGTTCAATAACAATTAATGATTATTTAAATGTTTATAAATCATATAACAGACAATCGTGATATTTTGTAATCGGATCCAAACGCTAAGAAAGCTACCCAGTTTGACTATAATAAATACCGTAAAAAAGCTATCATTAACAAATCACAACGCTAATCTTTCAAAACTGAAATAAAGTATTTGTTTCACGTTTTAGTCACACCCATTTTAGGAAGCTGGACGAAGGGAGGCAACCCTACACAGTAATTACTGCATTTATTCGAAACTCACCTCAGTTGTAACTTGAGCCGGGTGTGGGGGGTTCGGTTGTTGTATATCTTTTATGTCTGTTTCGTTTTTAGCTCCTGTCGCTATTGTAATTGTTGGCATTGTTTCTGTATTTGTTTGTGTTTTCGTAGTGGGCTTCTTAAGCTTTTGGCTTGATTCGTTCGTTTTGGGTTTCGTTTTGGCTTCAGTTTGTTTCTTGCCATTTTGCAGTGTCTGCAAATCCTTCTTCAGTTGTCCTATATTACGCTCTTTGGTTTTGATTTCCTCTAGCTGCAAAACAGAGAAACAGAAAAAAAAACGTACAAGTCAAAGATACGTCTATATATACATATATATATTGTAGATATGTATATTTAACATCGAGACCCACATCGACGCGTACAAAGTACAAACATGTGTATGGGTAAAAATTAAAAAATATGTATATATATTTATAGATATATATATATGAGTACTACATAAAAGTTGCCCGTCCGCTTCTACGGCGGCTTCAAGTTGGGTTCCTCACGCGTCGTCAACTGTGCGTAACTTACCAAACGTGTTATTTCAATTTTGGCTGACTTTTGTATCTGAGTCAATCGGTTTTCATATGCAGTTTTCAATTGGCGCATATCAGCTGCCTTGCGTCTATCAGCCTGCCCAATAATCTGCAAGAAACCATCATCATCATCAAGCAGCTCTAACAACATCAACATTATCAAACATCAACAACAAAATTGAGGGCAGCAAAGTAAGCATTTTTGACATGCGGTTAGTGGTTGCATTGCACTTAGCTGCATTTCCATTAACCAAACGCGACAAATAACAAAAACAGAAAGCAACTCACAAATAAATTAAAAACAATATTTGTCGTCCTGTCCGATAAGGTTAAGCATTAATGAAATTAGTCCGGGTGGCTATAAAAACCAAGGTCTGTCCGAGAATTTGCCATAGTAGTTCACAATGATGGCACCTGCATTCATTTGGTGGCTCCTCGCTGGCTTCCAGCTTTTGGGCGCAGAGAATCAGCTCCTTTTGCCCAGGAATGATAGCCAGCACAATTCCCTGATGGTGGAGGTTAGCAAGATTATGTGTCGTGCTCGCATCAAGGTGCTCTTCGTCTACTTTGAGAATCAGTCGACGCACGATCATTCCGGTAAAATACTGCGTCATGTGACCAAGTGCAACATATCCTACATATCACTCAGGTGCGCCACAAATCTTTATAATCATTTTCGCTAGCTTTAAATTCACTTCTTTAGCTTTATTGTGTGCTCAAAATGTTATAAATATTTCTGTGCTTGTTTGCGTTTCTTTTTTTAAGTAGTATTGATTGGAATTACTTAAATAGTGCAGTAGTGCAATAGCGTGCTCCAATTTACGCAACATTTTTCCGTTTCCGTTTTTAACAAGAAATCGTTCGTTTCCTCATTTGGTTGCACTAATTTACGCACAATTTTTCAGCTTTAATATTTTCGCAAATTGAATATTTTATTTTTATTTTATTGATGAAAGTTTTGAATATTGCTCCAATTTACGCCAAACTTTTCCATTTCCGTTTTTATCAAAAAATCTTCCGTTTTCCTTTTTGGAGCTCAATCCAATAATAATTCCAATTTTACTATATTTCTGTGTCCACAGAAAACAGTTCCTGCCCCTGCATACCGTTAACGATGATGGCATCCTTATGTATATGGTAATGATGATCAATGACATTTCGCAGCCGTTAAAACTATCGCTGCTCAATAAGAAATCGGCCAAGAAGCACTTGTCCCATGTCATTCTACTCGTACGGGATGCGAAGAAGCTATCGCTGAGCTGGATGCGTGCCAGCTTTCGTCAATTCTGGACCATCTGGCTGCTGAATGTGGTCATCATCTACTGGCGCAATGATCGTTTGCATGTCTATCGCTATAATCCGTTCACGGATGACTTTCTGCAGCCGGTGCCCCTTGAGCCGGGGGAGGTGGCAACGTTGCCACAACTGTTCCCCAAACAGATACCCAACATGCATCGCAAACCTTTGAGGATGTGCCTCTTCAATGACAATGTAAGGGTGATTTATGCGCCGCATGGTCTAATTTTGGGCACAGACGGACTACTCTCTTGGTATATAGCGCAGCGTTTAAATGCCACAAGGATTGTCACACGACACATGTCCTATTTTAACAATCAGAGCTTTTATCTATGTAGCTCGGAGATTTGGAAAGAATTCGATGATGTGGCCATGAATATACGTTTCCTGGTGCCTGATCTTTTCAAGGATCACATCGAGGCGACTATCGCCCACAATCGCGATGATCTCTGCGTGATTGTGCCCAAGGCAACGGAAAAGTTGGTCTTCTGGAACATTTTTCGGTCGTTTGACGTCCTGGTCTGGCTATCAATTGGATTCGGCTTGCTCCTCGCCTATGTTTTTTGCCGGGCACTTTATACGCGACAGGCGAGCACCTTGGCTCTGGATCTGTACCGTTGCACATTGGCGCACCCGGTGGCCCATGTGCCGCGACATAGTTCGGCGTGCTTGTTCCTGATCTTCTGGTTGTATTTTGGTATGCTGATTAGCACCGCTTTTCGTGGAAATCTGACAAGCATGCTGATCTATCGCAAATCCCAGCCAGATATCAATGATCTCAGCATGCTCGCCGCTTCCAGCTACAAGATACTCACTCGACTGCGCCACATGGTCTACATCAAACACTATCTGGACACGGATCATCCGCAGCTGGCGAAAATCCGGCAGCTTATGCAACCTGTGTCGGACGTGCAATTCGCGGAAGCTTTCGACAGAAATGATCGCAGATTTGCCTATCTGGAGAAATATAACATTGCCGCGTTCCAGGTGAATACACGACAGCATATGCTTCGGGGTCAACCTCAATTCCATCTGATGAACAGCTGTCTGGTGCCATTCCATGCCGTCTACTATGTGCCCTATGGTTCACCGTACTTGGGCTATTTCAACACCCTCATCCGTGGTTCACATGAGTTTGGATATCAAGTCTATTGGAATAGCATTATGAATGCGGCGTTTATCAAGTCCGGCACCAAGGTGCAACATCATCGTCGGCATGGCAGCAACAGTGATGATCCGGTCGTGCTCAAACTGGAGCACTTTCACGCCGTGTTCTTTCTATGGGCCATTGGCATAGCGCTGTCTCTCATTGTGTTCTTATGGGAGTTGCTGGCACATAACTGGGCCATAAAAAAGCGCAAGAGCGAGCAAAGCATGCAAACTTAAAAACACATTATATATATACACACTATATACATATATGTATTTATAATGTTACACAGTACACATAATGTGCTTACACGCAGGTCGCTCGAGAATTAGAACGTCTCAGTTTCAGATTTGAATCTTTTATTAACATTTTTTAAAGCTCTAATATATGGGCTAAGTAAATTTATTCCATTTTTTTCATTTAATTTTTTATTCTAGCAACAATTAAAAATTTAACAATAATTTGGCTTAATGTTTTTCAATTTATTATTTTTCTTCTTTTTTCATGTAACATTTAAAAATTCAACAAAATTTGAAATTTGCCTCATTTACCTTGTTTTATAATTTCTTTTGTACTTAAACATTTAATTTGTGGCTAATTTTTCCTATTTTATAAACATTTTTGAATGCTAAGCTAAGCCATTAGCCCAAGTTATGGGCAGTTCTAATTACCGAGCGATCACTGTACATGCTCTACATACACGCAATGCATGTGTTTATGTTGTTATTTATGTAATTTGTAGTTACCTGGGTCTTCTCCTCTTTGGTTTTGTTTGCTTCCCTTAGCACGGCGATTTCATTAGTCAGTCTTTGGATTTCATAGTTGATTAGGCCATCGGCGGCCACATGGCTGTTGACCACCTCTGCGGCCAACTCGTTGGGTTTCTTCGTTAGGTTACATTTCTTCGTTGACTCCAGCGTCTGCTGCAGTTTCTTCACATCGTTGCGCCATTTTCGGCTATCGGCATCGTTTTGCGCCCTGCAATTTCAAATTCAAGTTATCGCCACAGTTACAAATATCGATTGCACAAATATCGATCAGATGTGTGCTATCGACCGTTGCCAGACACAGCTTACTATCTCCGCAAAAAGCAAAAAAAAAGCAGCACGATTTATAAATACTACATACCTTAAAGAGCGCACAGCACTGCGTTCGGTTATCAGGCTGGACTTTAGCTATAAATATGAAATACAAACACATGTTATGAATGCTATTTAATTCTATTTATATATATATATATATATATATATATAACTAAATATATATATATATTTATATATTATTAATTATCGATGTCATCTGTTATGCAAATACCTCATTAACTTCTAAGCGCAACTGCTCGGCGAGCGCGTTTAGCTTTTGTATAGTGTCCACATTTTCTTGGAGTTTGCGTTTAAAACGTTGCGGTGCCGCCGAAAGCACATTAACGCCGCCAATTATAACGGGTCGTTCGACCTTGCTATGTTGTCTGACTGCTGGCACCTTTGCTGCAGTCGAGTTGGCAGTCGCATTGGCAGACAAGTTGGCAGTCTCGCCAGTGCTGTTGTTATTATCCTTGGCGCGGCATTTGATATTCAAATGTATGCCCTCGATGCGTGTGCGTTTCTCCTGGTTAACGGTATCCCCAACGGAGGTGAGCGATGCGCTCAGTTTTTTCTTGCGTTTCAATTTGTTTTTGCTGGAGACGAGCGTCTGCCAGTCTTCATTCACGTGCACGTGGAAGCATTGTTTCTCTCTGGAGATCTGCGGTTGCTCCAATTTACGCACTGCCCCATTGTGGGGCATTAAGATCTGTGCGGTTTTCTCATTGATCCCTTTGCTAGAGGTCGTTTTTAGTTGATTTTCAGCCATTTTTTATATATATATAAAATAAATGTAGCCGTCGTAGTATTTTTTTTTATGTTTGTTTAATATATATGCTGCATATACGGTGTAGTCCGACCTAACCGAAAGTCTCGATATATTTCACATTCATTGGAAGTTATAAAGATCAATTGCGCAGCTGCTAAGTTTTCATTCAGGCTTTATCTGCAAGAAAGTAGGAAAATAAATAAGCATTTTCGTACAGTAATCGCTCGAAAACTAAGCTTTTTGTGTTGTGAATATTTTTAATAAAAAAAATTATAATATTTTTGAACTAAAAAGTGAAAAATTTAATTTAATTTAATATCGAGATTAGATGAGTAAGTATCAAATTCATTTCTAAATAGATGATGAATGCAAGAATATCCAATTTTGGTCTTCTTTATTTGGTTCTAGAGTGTAATCGGACAATTTTAAAATTTACATTGAAAAGTTTGGATAGCAGACATCTATGTAAATACTTCTGGTTCTGAAAATCTGATGGGGAGCATTTGACAGGCTTCCTCAGCAGTCGTTCACTTCAAAAGCACTTTTGTTGCTGCTGTTTTGTTTGTGTCTCAATTCTATCAACAAGTTCTACCCCCTTGTATTGATTTATACAGCTAGTGGCAGCTTTTTTCTTTCAACAACAATATGTGGCACACATGCACGAGTGCAATCCATCAGTTCTAGTTAGTCTTAGTCTTACTAAGTTAGTTTTATATCTAGTACAATGACGTCAATAACGGCGCTCCTCTTCTGCAATCGTATACCACTTAGGGGGTACCCCCTGTGGGCCTCTATGTACAATAACACGCATCAACAATGTAATTCATGACGGGCCATTGGGGCAAGAATTCTTTACATTGTTCATGCATCCGCTCTATACAGAATGTATGACTATATCTGTATATACATATATATATATATAGCGGATTGAGAGTGGTACAGTCGAGCTGAGGGCATCATTATTTTGAGTTCATAGAGCAAACGCTCTCGAAAAATTTCTGCAAGATCATCTTTATCAAGGTCGTGGATCTCGTTCTCTCTCTCTCTCTGAGCTATATATACAAATATATATATTAACATATATATATATATACTCCTGTGCGCTCTGACTATATAGAGATTTGCGATTTGGAATTTGATTTGACTTAATAAATGCTCGTCAAGTTGATTATGAATATAGTGAAACTAAAACTGACTTCCATTTGTTAGCTGTACTTCTTTATATGCATGAAGAGTAGTTTTATTTCTCCCAAGTGTTCATTTTACGATTGCTGTTCCGCTTTTCGTGCGACTACTGTAAAAGTAAGTTTACAACGCTCATGATGCACATTTTCGTTTTAATTTAATTAAATACAATGTGTGGCCCCAAACGCGACCAAATGAATAAAGTGTTATTTGGGCTGAAACACGACATGGTGACATCACATGCCTGCCTTGCCTTTCCAGCCCGCCCACAACATCCAACTCCAACCACAACAAAAAGAAGAAGAAAAAAACTGAAATTAATATCGCGATGAAAATTTGCACAATTCGAAAGTGTCTTCATTTTTTGTGTATTTCGTGTGTCATAAACATACATATTTTCAATATGATTTCGAAATGAGATGAATCGTTAAAGTGTATACTATCTATAGATATGGAAGTGTGCAGACGCTGATTCATTCAAGATCGCATATACGCACCATTAGCATTAGAAAACCTTGGATATGCTTGTCTATTAACTAGAACAAAACTTTTGGCATGCGTTGTAATTAACTTGGGAAACTTATTGCCAGCTGTCACTCCTTCTTTCTCTCTCTCTCTCTCTCTATCTTTTTCTGTGTCTCACTCCATTAACGAGTTTTGTAATTTATTGTATACACAACTGTTTATTTACTTGCGGTCTTGTTTCTTTTTTGCAGTGTATTCCGCAATGACGTCAATATACATACACATATAATAATGTTATTTTCAGTATGTGTAATTTTCGCGGCGCGTACTAAAATTTGTGGTATGCGGCGCAGCACTCGAAATCTTTTTTCAATACAATTTTTTCCCCCAAAAAACAAGATACGTTTTTTTCGTAAAACACTTTTAAGAACTTTTCACACAAGTCGTTTCGAATAACATGTAGCTTTCAATACATAATATTTCAGCTACTGCTACAACTACTAAGTGCTGTCGAGAAATATGCATATAGTATTTATCAATTAATATATCAATTTAAAAATTACTAATGGCAAAAAAAACGTTCTATTCTAGTTGCTCGAGTTTCGTTTCGCTTAGCGGCAGCGGAGATCTTTCGTTTCGGTCGGACACCGATTGACTAAACGGACGCCTCAAGCTTTTCTGTGCTTTTCACATTTCGTGCCATTTAATTAAAGAAAGCTTTGGCATTTATTGATGCATTCTGTAACTGTGCGTGTGCGTGTGCATGTGTGTGTGTGGCGGTTCAATTGCCTCCGCCTTGCGGTGTGGTGGGAAAGTGTTGAAAGCTTTTGACCGGGAAACAGGCGCATTGTGTCGGAAGCGGCTAAATTGTTTAAACCTTAAGCATTTGTTTTGACTGCATTGGTAACCAAAACAAAACGAAATGCATTCCCCACTTCGATGCCTATAAAAAGAATCAAATTATGAGCGGACTGCAAGCAGCTGGCGCTTTACAAATGACACACAAATTTCTGACAATGACTTAACGACTGACTGAATGATGGACACAATTAGACCGTCTCAATTTGACGCACATAAAAATTTTGGGGGTGCCTCGGAAATAGAAACTTATTCAAAATTAGAGTTTGTCGTGTGCAATAAATCAAAAAAATTATGTTCCTTGTTTTATGTTTGTGTAAAGAACTTAAGAAAAAATATTCAAATTGGTCTTGCAGGAAAAATGTAAATCTTATAAATATAGAAATATATGACTAACATAAATAAAATTAATTGTTGAGTGAAAAGTTTAAATCTAGAATACATTTTAGTAATATGTTATATGTATTTGTAAGCGTAATTTTGTCGTACTTACTCCCTTATATGCATTACATTTCGTCGATTCAAGTATATCTGCACTGATTCAGTTTCGTAATCATTTCACTTTAATTTAATAAAAACTCACTTGACATTATTGTTTGGCGAATTTTATTTTTTTTCGTTGTAGTAAATGATAAGCAACTAAAATTCCAATTCCATTTTACCGAATTAGATTTAGGTGAAACTATTTGAACATAGTTGATAATATAAAAATGGCCTTTAAATAGCTCCTCTCTGCTCGAAACGAACAACTCACTCAAGTTGAGCGGTCGGAACAAACTGAATGCATGCAACACATTCTAGAATGGAATATCTGTGTCCAACGACGAGTGGAAGATCGCCAAATATATATAAATAGCTAACGAAAATACGCAGCTATATTTGAAGTTTGTATCAAAAAGGGGACAATTACAAACACTTTACATGCTAAAGAAGGTGCTTGGAATTTACCTAATAGAAAGCATTTAGCCTTTGGCATTATTTAGTTATTTTGAACTTAACATTAAGAAGACAATAAATTCATTTCGAGTGTGCTCCTTGCGACTTTCAAATTGGCGCGCAATATACGCAAGAAATATGTCACGGCTTCAATTATCGAGATGCTTCTCAAATTATCGAATGATCGATGTTTTCAAACTTAACTTGCGATAGTCGTTAAAAAATATCTGCTAATTGCAACACTGCGATGTAATCGATAATGTCATCGATAGCATGCTGTTCTGCCGCTTACTCATTGCGGAAAACGTGAAAGAAAATCATATTGCCGCCTGTCTGCTACCAAAATTGATTGTTTTAGCTAATATTATCGTAAAACGGCAAATTCCATCAATTAAATATGGTTAGTAAGAGTGTAAATTAATACAAAACCAGCAAATGCCAAACAAATACGAATCAATTCCAAAAATCGTAATTCAAGTAATTTGAAAACATGTGCGCCTCGTGATTATAATTAAAGTTGATAGCTCTACAATTAAATGCAATAAAATGAATAGTTTGTTCAACATGTTTTTGTTTGCTTGTTGTGGAATGCAACTGTGCATCATGCGCCGCATTCGAAACATAACCTTCAAAGAAGCTTCTCGCAAAACTGACATCTGTCAAAGAAGCCGCTGACTAATTTTATTCTTTTTTCACTTGGGGGTAATATTTGTAGCAGCCACAAATTGTGCTCCTGAAGGAAGGCACCGACACGTCGCAGGGCAAGCCGCAGCTGGTATCGAATATCAATGCCTGCCAATCGGTTGTCGACTCTGTCCGCACCACACTGGGGCCGCGCGGCATGGATAAACTGATTGTGGATGCACAGGGCAAGGCGACCATATCGAATGACGGTGCCACCATTATGAAACTGCTCGAGATCATTCATCCAGCGGCCAAAACCCTCGTGGACATTGCCAAGTCACAGGATGCCGAGGTAAGAATTGCGTTTAAAACTGGTTTCGGTCACGTGACTCTTACAAATATCTGATCCACAGGTGGGCGATGGCACAACATCAGTTGTGCTGCTCGCAGGCGAGTTTCTTAAGCAGGTCAAACCGTTCGTGGAGGAGGGAGTGCATCCACGTATTATCATCAAAGCCATACGCAAGGCACTGCAGCTCTCCATGGATAAGATCAATTTGATGGCGGTGCGCATTGAGAAACAGTCGAAGGAAGAGCAGCGTTCACTGCTCGAGAAATGTGCAGCTACAGCGATGTCTTCCAAGCTGATACATCAGCAAAAGGATTTCTTCTCCAAAATCGTTGTGGAAGCTGTGCTATCGCTGGATGAGCTGCTCCCGCTGAACATGATTGGCATTAAGAAGGTGGCCGGTGGTTCGCTGGAGGAATCCCAACTGATCTCGGGCGTCGCGTTCAAGAAGACTTTCTCCTATGCCGGCTTCGAGATGGCACCCAAATCCTATGATAATTGCAAAATTGCCCTGTTAAATATCGAACTGGAACTGAAGGCCGAACGTGATAATGCTGAGATTCGGGTGGACAATGTGAAGGAGTATCAAAAGATTGTCGATGTCGAATGGCAAATATTGTACAACAAATTGGCCAAAATCCATGAGTCCGGCGCCAATGTGGTGCTCTCCAAGCTGCCCATTGGCGATGTGGCCACACAGTATTTTGCCGATCGTGACATTTTCTGCGCCGGCCGCGTTCTTGACGAGGATCTCAAGCGCACAATGAAGGCATGCGGTGGCGCCGTCATGACCACAGCGAATGACATCAAACCCAACGTTTTGGGCCTCTGCGAGCGTTTCGAGGAGCGTCAAGTGGGCGGTGATCGTTTTAATCTGTTCCAAGGTGCGACTGCTTAACTATTAGCTATGATTTTATTCTATACATTAATCGGATCTCATCCGATCTCTTGCAGGCTGCCCGAATGCCAAGACCAGCACACTGATCCTGCGCGGTGGCGCCGAGCAGTTCTTGGAGGAGACAGAACGTTCGCTGCACGATGCCATTATGATTGTGCGTCGCACAATTAAGCATGATTCAGTTGTGGCCGGTGGCGGTGCCATCGAAATGGAACTGTCCAAGCTACTGCGCGACTATTCGCGCACCATTGCCGGCAAGGAGCAGCTGCTGATTGCGGCCATTGCCAAGGGACTGGAGATTATACCGCGTCAGCTGTGCGACAATGCCGGCTTCGATGCCACAAACATTCTCAACAAGCTGCGCCAGAAGCATGCCCAAGGTGAGCAAAACACATCTACATCTATACATATATGTAAAGATATATATGTATATACAGATATATATATATATATATATATTTATTTAATGCCAATCAGTTTTGGGATCAGCACTTATCCTTTGGCTAGACACTATATGCATATAGTTTAGGGATTCGATTATGCGTTTGCAGCTGGGAAAAAGTTTATAAATAATATATAGTTCAAAAATTATTAACATTTTATTTGAGCACAAGATAAGTAAACATTAAATAATGGCACAGCTATAAAATGATTACTAAAAAATGTAAAATCCTTAATCTTATCACAGATGGTCAAAATAATATCAAATCTGCAGCTTCATGAATCGAAAATTCTCAACATTTTCATGGCTCTTTTCATTATAGTTTCGATTCCTTGGACTTTTGATTATCTTCTTATTTTGTTTATTCCTTATTTAAAGCATTCCATAAAAATATTGCTCATTTTATGGTGATAAAAATTCATTGCTGAAAATCCAGATATCTTCAAAATCCGCAACCCATAAAAATGTAATACAGAAAATCAACAAATTGTTTGTTTCCCATCGGGAAGTGATTTAAAATAATATCATTATCGAAACTTACGATGAGATATTGATATTGATATGGATATTGGTGTCCATATCCATATTTAGTTATCTTTTAATTGCATCTGTTCAAATATAATGTTTACCATTTTTAACTATTTTTGTTTGAATATTTTCCAAACTACTACTACTATTTTGACCACAGCTGCTTATAAATAAACCCATTTAGTTTTAGAACTGACAAATATCCTTGGCTTGGAAACTATATGCATATAGATTACGAATTTGATTTGGAATATTTACAGATTTTTTGTTAGAAATTTAGATTACAGATTTGATTACGAAATTTGTTTACCAGATTTGATTACGATAAGGATGACTCTAGGTTAGCATAAGCCCAGATTCATCTAGTTCCTTGATTTTTTTGGTTTTCTATTTACTTTTTGAGTTCCATTTAAAAACGTTTAAAAACCCATTTTAACCGGAAATGTTTACCCAAAACTTTCCGAATTGTGAACTTTATTGAATAAAGTTGGAACATTTTTAAGCTGAATTCAGTTTTTTGGTTTTTACAAAGGCTTAGAAATGCAGTGCAATGAAGATATCCTTGAGATATCCTGGCTATATAGAGTGCAGATGAGAAAGGACATTTGGAGCGATAAATTTAACATCTTAATTTATTTAGTTTTCGTGGGATTTACATTTAATGCGTATTCGAATTTCACTGTTTGAGCTGCTGATGTTCGTGCCACAGTCGAAAGCAGGGCGAGACACAGAGTCCGGGTGTGTCGGGGCACAGGTTGCACATGTATTTGGTGAACTGCATCATGCCGCCCTTGTGGCAGTGCCGACAATTCTTACGCAACGCCTTGCCATTCCTCTGGATGAGCACCAGCGCATGCGTGGACTCCGCAGCAGAATGCCCCAATCGATTAGCTGCTGCAGCGGCTCGCTTCGACTGTGCCTCATTTAGCCGGTTGCCACCGATTGGCGATGCTGCAGCAGCAGCAGCATTGAAACCTGAGTCGGGCACAGTTGTTGCCACTGCTGCAGCTGGTGCATCCTCTTTGAGCAGCGACTTGATGATGGCTTTGCGAAACTCGGCGTACGTTTTCAGTTTGCTGGAATCGCTGCCACAGCTGGCGCTGCTGCCGCTGTTGCGCCCCGGCTGCGCATTTGCCACATACAAGACATGGGCATTGAACACGAACAGATTCAGCAAATAGATGCACAACTGTTGCTGCCGCTCCAATCCGGCACAGCTGGGCTGATAGCTAATCAATTGCTGGCGCATCGATTGCGCTGGCTTGAGCTGAAAGTCCAGCTCCTGGATAAGTTTGGGCCGTCCATTAATCTTTTGCATGGACATCTCCTTGGCATAGATGGCCAGACAGTCGGAGCTGTAGAAATAGACGCACTTCTCGCGCCGTCGCCACTTGGCCATCATCAGAGGTGTCGCGGCATATCGGGTGGCAATGCTGTTCGTCGTCAGCTGTTGGTAGACCAACGCCTTGCTGTTCCCATATCGATTCCTGTCCAGCAGTCCGCTGCAATACGTGCCCAACCGGGCCAGCTCATGGGCCAGGCCATAGCTGCCATAATATTTGCACACATAGACAGTGTGGCCGCGTAAGAGATGCGATTGGAGCAACTGCAGCGCCAGCTCATTCCGATGCGCCACCAACTGGCGTGAATTCCTCGCCAGCTGGCGATGCCGCTGCAACTCCGGCAGGATGCGCAGTATTAAGCCACTGTGCTCGCTCAACAGATGCAGCATTAATGCATTGCATCGCTGCTTCTGTGGCAAATCCTGTTGATAGCTGAACTGCTGTTTCCAGTGGATGATGGGCTCGTTCAGCACCAGCTGCTGTCCGCACACATACAGCTCGGACATGCGTGCATTGTAGTAGCCAATCAGCTTGCCAGCTTGTCCCACATCCGTATCCGTATTTGCGCCGGGCAGCTTCTCAAAGCTGAGCGATTGCAGCAGCTGCTGGAATCGGTGCAGCGACATTTTCGCCGCAAATCCCACAAAACCGGGATACATATTCGATGTCCAATAGTCGCTCAAATGCGCCAACTTCACATCGCTCAACAGCAAACAGAGCCCCACAAATGTTTCCAGCTCCTCGGCGCTGGCCGCCTCCTCCACATGACAGCCCTTGGCGAGCTGGGCAAAGAACTCCGCTCGATTGCCCAGCAGCTGATTGAAGTAGAAAGGTGGACAGGCGAGTTTCCTAATTGACTTCAAGCCCGTTTCAACCATGGGCGTATTAAATTTGAATATCAAACGTGGCGATGTCGGCTGTGCCGTCCACTCCGGATCATAGTCATCCGGCTCATCTGAAAAGATAACGAACCGAAAAATGAGCACTCGAGAATAATTTGCAATTTTCATTTTTGTTATTACCCTCGCAAAAGACATCGTTTGCCGCCCCAAAGTTAATCTCTGAGTAGCCATCCTCATCCGAGTCGCTTAGCTGCTCCAGTTCTGGCTTTGTATCCTCCACTCCAGTTTTTGTTGTATTCGTCTTCGTTGTTGTTGCTTCTTTTTCTGCATTCACAGCGAGTTGCAGCTGCAGTTGCAGCTCGGTCAAATCGGGCTTAATGTCCACACAATCGTAGTCGGCCAGCGGATAGCTGCTGGCCAGCAGCGGCTCCGTTTTCACATCCAAACTTTGTCGCTTCACCGGCGAGCGATGCACATCTTCGCGCGGCTTTAACTGCTGCTTGCGCTTGCGGACAGGTGGCGACATTTCTTCTCTCTATTTATTTGTGTATATATGTTTATATATATATTAGGTGATTAAATTTCTTTTCTTTCTTTAGTCAAAAGTTGCTGTCTCAACTGCAAAGTTGTTCTTTCGTCTAGCGCGTGTTTGTGTTGGCAGCTCTTTCGTTCGACGTTTTTTTTAAGCGAGGTGTGTTCTCTTTCGCACCAATTGCATTGACATATTTGCGGCTTTGTCTTGCGCGCGGGCATTTTGTGCAGCGGTGCTGCCAACGTGTCGCAAATTGTATTTTCATGCTAGCGATGTGTGAGACAGGCACGAAACTAGTCGTGCCTCTTTTGTTGCCAATATATTTAATTTATTATTATGTACAATAATTTAACTAACTTGTTTTTTTTTAAATAATTAAACTGGAAATATTTATTAATAATGCATTTTTTTTATTTTGTACAGGTGGCCAATGGTTTGGCGTCGACATCACCAAGGAGGACATTTCCGATAACTTTGAGCAGTGTGTGTGGGAGCCATCGATTATTAAGATAAATGCGCTCACCGCTGCCTCGGAGGCCGCTTGCATGATCCTCTCCGTCGATGAGACAATAAAGAGCCCCAAGGCCGGCGAACCACCCATGGCTGGCGGCGGCATGGGTCGTGGTATGGGCAGGCCCATGTAAAAAAATAAAATAAAATACACTTAATTCAAAGTAAACAGTTATAAAACTACAACACTAAACATCAGCAAAAACACACACACACTCACTCAACAAACATTCACTTGCATTTCTCTCTCGTATCTTAACACACCTTCTCACATGTATTACTTTACCGGTCATAAATCGCTGGCTAATTCGTTGCACCATTTGAACAATTTATTTAATTAATGACCGCTGCCTATGTCTAATAAACGAAAATGGAATACTTTTCATAACAACGCACTAGTCTTTTATTATTTATCTGGCAACTCTAATCAAATCGAGCGCGCATTTTTTTTTGCCATGTGAAACCAACAAATTTTAAAATGCGTTGTCATCGAACTCAAATATTGGCAGTAATTAAGCAGATATTGGTAAGCGAATCACCTGCTTATCTAAATAAGCTAGCAAGACAATTTCTTCGTCCCAATCTTTTGGGTAACTGATAAACAAAACAGAAAAAATGGAAGAACATCAAAAAATTCCCATTATATTCATAAGCAACTTGGAAGCCTTCGTTTTTATTGATTTTAAGGTCGCATTTTGCCATAACCCAGATACAATAAGTGTAACTGACCTATGCCCATAATTCAGCTAAAGAAAATATAAAAAAAAAAAAAACATTCATATGTATTTATACTACACGGATACAATTAACTTTATTTCAACGATCTGGCAACTCGCTTGGCGACAACTGTGCGCTTTGCTAGCGTTTTTCATGCGTCGCTCGCGTCAGTTCTTAGCTGTTTTTGTAGTCAGCACGTTGTTTGCGCGCGCGTTTTCTTGCACAAGCAAACAAACAAATAAACAAACGGAATAACAGAGGCAAAACTATATTTGAGGATGGGCAACCACAAAGTGTTAAAAACCGCTGGCATGAATCTCAGATATTCGATGTACGATTTCATTGATGCGGTTAAAAAGCATCACATCATTTGGGATCGTGAGCACAAGAATTTTCACAATCGCGAATTGCGCGATCACGCCTGGCAGCAGATTGGCCAACAGCTGTGCAAGAATTTCGAGGCATCCAGCGACGCGGAAAAGCAGGAAATTAGTAAGCAATTCTTAATAAATGCGCAGTACTGGAAAGCGAACTAATCTTATTTCCTTACAACTTGTTACAGCGAAAACGCTGTTAAAACGATGGAAAAACACACGCGACAGCTATTTGCGCGTTAATCGCCTACGACAAAGTGGCGAGGAAATCTGTCGCGCCTCCTACATCTACGAGAAGGAACTGTGCTTCCTGCTGGACGTAAAGACAGAGGACGAGGAGACGCCACTGAAGGAACAGGCGGAGGAAGAGCAACCAAGAGCGAAACGCAACGCGAAATTGAACTTAAGAAGAACGCCGGCGAAGCGGAATCGTATTGCATCAGAGAATCCCAATGATGAGGCTGAGACTGTGCATCACAAATTGGTCGAGGATGAGCTGCACTCGGTGCTGGACACATTCAATTACTCAACAAACCCAAACACAGTCTCAACTCTGCCCGCTAATGCTAAAGCTAACGAGAGAGCAACTTCCTCCTCATTCATAATGGATACATCAAATAGTGGAACACATTCTGCGTCTGCAGCTGCTTCTCCAGATCCTGATCCCGATCAGGCATTCTTTGATAGCATTAAGCCGCACATGCAACGCATGAGCAGCGATCAAAAACTTGATTTTCAAATCGAAGTCTTAAAAATACTGCGCAATTTTAAGCCAAATTGATGCCTGTCACAATTTTAACTAGTATCCAAGCACAGCTTTAAATACAAATAAAACAAATGTGACTGAATTTGTTAACATACAAAGCACCAATAAAAGTAAAAACAAACATCATAAATTTCCGGCGCGTCATAAATCAATCGCAAGTAAAAAAAAAACTAACAGTGAAAGCAACAGCTGTTTGCTGTAAAAGCGATAACTTTTAACGATTAATTTTTTTACAGCGATCTGTTGTATTTCGCTGCAGCGTTAGACTTTAATTTATATAAATAAATATTCTATACATATTATTTAAATCAAAGGCTACATAATATTAAAAATGTCCCTTTTGAATGGTTGCTTTCCAACTGTTGCCGGTTAATGTATCGATAGCAGATCAACTATCGGCTACCTTAGGGATGAGTACGTTGCAAATCAATTAAGTATTCGACTAGCAATAAATGTATATTTTTACTCAGAATCTAAGAATTTGAATTTTATTTATGACAGTTCGAAAAAATAGGAATTTTTATTCGCCTTAAGCTCTTATGTCAGCTTAATCTTCCACTACGCTCTTGTCAATTGCCAGTACATTCTACATCTATTTAAACAGTTTTCTGTCCGTAACAATTTCAAATATGAAATGCAGCTTCTCTTGTTTAAACTTCAATTCCCTCCAACGCCATTAAACCGAATTATATTTAAGCTTAAAATTAACGCTCAGCTCGAGCATTCGTGCTTTATTTTTCTCAATCAAAAACAAACAAACACTAGCGTCAAAATGAAATCAATACATTTTGCATGGTATATGCGATCCAAAGCGGTTCAACCAGTTTCTAGAGCATAAAAAAGCATAAACCTGTATTTACCCACATTGCCAATCGAGTTATATGCAGCAGATAGACATACACATATACCTATATATATATAAATGTATGTATGTATACTGATTTCACCAGAGCTCTGCAGGATGGGTATATAGTGTACACACACACACATGTACGAGGTCTGACCAATAAGTAATGGGACTGATTTTTTAGCCGCGCTTGTGGTAACACTGCGAACCTGAAACTTCGGTCGGTTAATCTCCGATCCCTCCTCTATCGATACATGTGCTCGCGACTTTCGTACGTTCGATAGTTCTCCAGCTATGTTGTGTTTTCGAAAACGTGTTTGTAAGGCGTGTCACGAATATGGAACGACGTAATATTGAACAGCGGTACGCGATTAAATTTTGCGTTAAACTCGGCGATTCTGTTACTGAAACGTACGGTAAATTGGTCAAAGTGTTCGGTGATAAAGCCCTGAGTCGTGCTCAGGTGTTTCGATGGCATAAAGATTTTAAAAATGGTCGTGAGAGCGTCGGGGATGAAACGCGAAGTGGGAGGCCGGTTGAAGCTCGAACTGACAACAATGTTCAGCGTGTGCGAACTCTCGTGAATCAAGATCGGCGGCTAACCATGTTGGCTGATGAACTTAATTTGAAACGAGAAACCGTCAGAAAAATTTTAACTGATGATTTGTCCATGAAAAAGCTGTGTGCAAAGATGGTACCGAAGAACCTTTCGGCGGAGCAAAAACACGAGTGAATGTCCATTTCACAGGATTGTCTGGAACAGGTTGAAGCTAATCCAACTCTTCTCGATCGTGTAATTACTGGTGATGAAAGTTGGTATTTTCAGTACGATCCCGAAACAAAACGGCAAAGTCAACAGTGGCTGCCTCCTGGTGCAGCCAGACCGAAGAAGGCGAGAATGAGCAAATCAAAAGTGACAACGATGATGATTTGCTTCTTTGACAGCAAAGGAATCGTGCACAAAGAGTTTGTACCACCTGGGCAGACCGTCAACCAACATTTCTACCTGAAAGTACTCGATCGGCTGCGAAAACGAGTCATTAGCGTCCGTCCAGAGATTGCCAAAACGTGGATCCTTCATCATGACAATGCTCCATGCCATCGTGCCTTCAGTGTGTCGCAGTTTTTGACCTCTAAAAACATCGCAGTGTTGCTGCAAGCGCCCTATTCGCCGGATATGTCACCCTGTGACTTCTTCTTGTTCCCCCAAACAAAATTGGCCTTGAAAAGAACGCATTTTGAGTCCATAACTGACATCCAGACCGCCGTGACGAGGGTACTAAAGGACATTCCAGTCGAAGCCTTCCAGAAATGTTACGAAAGCTGGAAGAAACGTTGGAACCAGTGTGTAGTTGCGGGAGGGGAGTACTTTGAAGGGGATCACATCAATGTACCTTAATTTTTAAATATACGTATTTTATGGACTTAGTCTCATTACTTATTGGTCAGACCTCGTATATGCTCATGGTATTAGGCACTGCTTCGAATTAAGTGCACAAAATAAGTGATTGAGACTACATTTTTATGATAAGAGTCTCACTTATGCATGCGCACATATTTATGGACATACATACATGTGTACAACCCGCATAGCACACTACATACATACAAATGTATCTACTTTTTCGCCAGTGATGCCTTTGTTCCAAAAACTAGCTTCTTTTTTGACGTACATTAGCTGAAAATGTAAAATGAAATATTGATCAGGCTGAGCATATCTTAATCCAAGCCAACATATTCAATAAAAAAATAACAGACTTTAAGCTCTGCTGAGGTATAATGAAATATATAACTTTACTTTAAATTAAAATCCATTTTGACTTAGACTGAACATATTATAATAAAGAGAAACCGTTAAAACTGTATAGTATTACACTTTTCAGCTGTAGCTCTTAGCTGTAGGTCTTAAAACTGGCCTTTGTAAATGTCAACACTGATATTGATAATCGCATGTTTGTAAGTATTTTGAACGTTTTCGTGGTGGCTTCAAGTTTCAGGAATTTGAGGACGGGCTGGCTAGGGGCAGGATACCCTCGGTTGCACCGTCTGTGTTCTCGCCGATCACCATCGCTGTTATTGCTGTTGTGCAGCGCATTAGCAACGGATCTGGCAGCTGCTGTTGTTTTGCGGGGCACTCTTTATGCGCTTATTCGTTGCCTTTGTCTGCGTCTACCTGGAATCCTTCTGCTCTCGCACATAACCTATGTGTGACTGGGTGTGTGCGAGTTAATTCCCAGCGTGCGTAACGTATTTTCCAAGGGTAGATTTGGGCCACTCCAATACACACATGCATATGTATGTGTCTGTATTGTATTGTGTACCTGTAGCAATGGCAAGCATTGCAGTGGAATGGAATGAAATACATATAAAACAACAGCAGGGAAAACGACAGGAAGCCCATTTTTGGAATCCCACCTTTTTGCTTATTGCTTATTGTTGTATTTACGGCTTTTGTTGGCCACGCTACGAATTCTAATAAAAATCTAGACAACTGTTAAACTAAATCTCAGCTTTGAGTTTTTCAATGGAGGCGGAGCATTTGATGCACTTCTTTAGCTCTGCTCTGAAATAACGACCTGTGTGTTCTTAAACCTAATCCAAGCCGCATCCGCTCGCTGCAAATAATCGGCGACTTCTTGTTGCTTTTCTAACAATTGGTATTTCTCCATGGCCAGCTTGAGCAGCACATACTCCAGGGTGCGCACACCACCCAAGTTCAAGTTGTCGACTAGCAAAGGATACTTGCGCAGCTGATCCACATGTTGAGCAAAATGTCCGTTTTCCAGAGTCGCATCCACATCGTTCACATAGCGCAACGTTTGCTTGAGGATTGCCGCCAACTGGTTGCTTCTGCCCACCAGCGGTGACAGCTCCACATTTAACTGTTTCACTGCACGCGTTGTCTCCTCCAGCAGCTGCACTGCATCCACATTATACTGATCCTGCTCGATCCACAACGAACTTGGTGCATTTGCAGTTGAACCAGGCTCATTGTCCTGCAGCGACACCTGATTATTCTCCACGATGATGGTTTTATTTATTAGTTCGCTGGAATTTGGAGGCTGCTTCACATGGAAATCCAAGGAAAAGTGAAACACAACGTTTGCCTAGATATCAATGGGAAAATTCATAAATAATCACAGCATTCATTTTGATAATTCCAATTTTCAGAGTATGATCTCTTAAGATGTGTTAAACTTACCCCACACATGTCGAATGCTAGGAGACTTAGTGTCAGCCAAGTGGCAACTTTGATTGCTGGGCAGCACATCTTGCAACGCAGCTTGCAACAGATTAACTAAACTCAAGTTCGATGCGCGACTGATTTGTGGATCACACCATTTATTCATTGGCCGCTTATCAGTGCCAGCACAGAGTTCAGCGTTTTAGTGATAACAGATTTGCTCCACTCATTGGAATAGGTCAGGCGACATCAATCAGGGGTCAATCATCTCTCTCTGTGTATGTGTGTGTGTGTGTGTGTGGCCTCTCTCAGACTATTGTCGAGTCACGTGGTTTCCATTCAATACGAATTTCAAAATACTATGCAATTCACAAGGTGTGAGAGAGAGAGAGAGAGATAGAGAGGAGAACCTATTTAAGCAATTTAACCGTGAATGGAGCTCGTGAAAATGCCAGCTTAAATCATAATTAAATAATTATTGCTAATAGCCAAGTCAATAATAATGATCATAATTATTTACAGCGAATTTAAATGCTTCGTTTTATGAAATTAGAAAAAAATCGAACTTCGATATTAATAATTATAGTTTCATATAGTATTGTTATTATTATTAAATATCAGTCAGAAAGTAAAAACAAATATTTTGTATTTAATAACAATTAAAAAACAGTTAAGTTTAAACAATTATGAATTTGTAGCAAAAAAGAATCAATAAATTTATTAAATTGTGTTATTGGTAAGTAGACTTTTGGCAGCCAGTGAACCGTTCGATGTGTACAGACTATATTTAAATGTCCCGCAATGTGCAATGTATTTATGTGCGTATGTATGTATGTTTTATACTGTGTACTTGTATTTTTATAAGTATGAATACAGTTACACAATGTTGTGGCTGACGCTTTTGATTTGCATTTTAAAATAAAACAAATGGAAAACAATGAAACAACGTAAGAGCATTCAATAACTGTTTAATTTATTAATATACATATTTATTTACACATATACATACACACATGCGTACAAATAGGTTAAGTCTGCATGACTTGAGCAATTTTATGCCGTTAGAGTTCGCATGGTCACCCTGGAAATATACCAATTTGCATATGCATACATAGATACACACATGTATACATACATACACACACACACACACACATTTGTACATGTTTACCCTAGAGACAATTTGAATGTAAGTAATTATGTTTCATGTGATTTATAAATATTTATTATCACTTTGCTGCGGCTCGCCACAAGTCACGTAGGCCAGTGGATGGCTTTGTGCTTAATTTATTTACATACTCATATACAATTTAAATGAAGTCACACTAAGCTGCAATAGATATATATCTACATATTTCTCTACGTGAGATTATTTATTTAGATATATATATGTGCACAAAATGTAAACAAATTTTAAAGTTGCTAAGTTTCTAAGTTTTCTTGCAGTGTATTTGCATTTGCTTGTATTTATTAGATTCGTTTCGATTAGCCTGCCATTATGAGCAAATACCTGTGCTGATTGCTACACAAACGTAAAAGTTTGCAATAAAAGACATATATATATATATATATATATATATATATGTATATTTATATGTACACGCATGTTTATAAGCGAAAAGTTGTGAACGTTATCGAGCACTGCTTTCTATGTGTGCATTTACACAACACATACTGAATGTATACATATATACATGCATACATGCATATACATGCACATACACACAAATGCGAATGTATGCATTTGCATCGAACCTCAGGCAAACAGCAGCGACGCAGACTGCGCAGCGGCAGCAGCAATTTAAATCGAAAATGAAAAATAAAAAATAATCAACAAAAAAATTAGTCCAAACAAAACAGAATAACAGCAACGGCAAATCAATAGTAGAAATTGCGCAGTAAAATAAAATTTTCCATAGCTTGTAAAAAAAAACAACCGTTGGCATACATACGTACGTACATACATACATGCAAACATACGCGTAAACAAAAATACATACAGACATGGATTTGTATTCAAACTTATTTTTATATTTTTCAGCATTTACGTATTTCGTACATACATACACAATATAAATATGTACCGAAAACTGGCTGAGAGTCGACAGGTCGTCGTCAGAGACCAACGCTTGTAAAAACGAGCCAAGTGCGTGCGTGTGCATGTGTGTATGCGCGTGTGGGGGTATATTAATATACATACATACATACATACGCACTTGCAAAACTATGTCTACACACATGCATACATAGATTGTGTGATAGCAAGTATGCGTTTGCTTACATACATACACACACACACACACACACACACACACACACACATACATACATATGAACATATCTTACGGACACAAAATGCCTAGAAGCATCTACAGACCATCATACGCATACATACACATCCATATGCATATACATATATACGACTTGTTTTCAAATGTAGTTTTTCTCTAGGCTTTTTGCTTTATTTGTTGAGCAGCAACAGCAACAATAACAACAACGTGAACTCGGATTCGCTATCGCGGCGAACGTAGGCAGTAGGCGGCCAATGGGGCGGAGGGCGTATTAGATGGATGGAAAGAGCGAGCGAGTAAGTGAGCGAGAGAGAGAGAGAGAGAGAGGGCTAGATACGCAAGTCAACGCCGAGCTGTCTATGCCTGGCATATATGTATGTATTTTTGTATATTTGTTTGCGCGTATATACGTACATACATGCATTGTCGTCATCCTCCCACCTCCCTCCGCCCGAAAGTGTTTTTCTGCACGGCTGCTTTGCTTGTTGATTGTAATTATCGCAAGCATAGCTCCATAAAAGAGAAGACAAGAGAAACACAAAAACAAAGCATAAATAAAAATTGTTTACGCGTTTGTGCATTGAAATAGCCCACAAACAAATACTTTGTATGTACATAAGTAAATACATATAATTAATTTATCTACATTTATGTACATGGACACATACTTACGCATGTGTACTTGTATGCGCCATAAATACATTCATCCGTACCTGACAATCATAATTGTTTGCAGTGTATTTTTATATATAAATATATAGAGACTAAAATACATATAAACAAATAAAACTAGGAGTTATCCTGAACCCAAGATTTGACATATGCGTGTGTGTGTGTGTGTGCAGTGGATGAGCAAGGCTTCTTCTCTCAGTTCTTTTCCGCTTCGGTATCAACGGCGGCGGGCGCTGGTGTCGCCGGCAGCGAGGATGATGATTCTGTTTTACAGATTTCCGGTTCGACATTTGCACTCGACGGTGGTTCCGCCGTGAGAAGAGCATCAATGGCCGCCGCTGCGGCGGCAGCTGCTCGCGTGCGGGGACAGGCCGCACTGGGTAACGGATAAGTTGCTAGCGATGATTGTGGTGACAGTGCGGCACTAACGAAGTTCTCACCATTCAGATCATACAGATCCAAGTATTCGTTGTAAACATGCCCCCAATCTGTGTGCGGCTCCAGCGTGTCCAAGACGCATTGTCTCAGCTCGAATTTGGATTTTGTCTGAATTGCAAAAAAAAGAAAATAGAAAATTTGACTGAGTTCTTTTTCTATCGATCCTGATTCCCTCATAGCTGGTTGTCCTTCTTATGAAGATGATCGAATCAGATTGCCGGCATATAGTGTTAGCCTGGACTTTAAAGCGATAAAGCATTCTAAAGCATTTTGCTTGATTGCTGATATAACGAACAAAATAATAGAGCTTTTCGCTTACCTGCATCGTTTCCGGCAACTCGTTATCAAGAAGAGTGTCCATAAAGTGACGCAACCGCTTCTCGGTGCCGTAGCTGGCTAATTGAAATGTCATTATCATATGCCAGTGCTTCAATTCTTCAAATGCTTCCAGCGCTTCGCACAGCTTTATCTGATTCTCGAGGAACATCAGCTTGGCCGTTTGCTGCCAGCTTTCCGGATCGGTTTCGACTGCTCCACGCAGACTGAGATAGTTATGGGTGCTGGTCTGCATGCTGAGCAGAGGAAACTTGCGATGGACATGCTCCAGATCGCGTGGCAGTGAGCCGCGTATCCCATTGAACATGATGGCATCACCGGTGGCAAGTACTAGCCACGATTTCAATGGCTTTGAATACGAATATGAATTGCCGCTGGGAAAGCCAATCAGCGGCATGCCCTGATCCGTGATAACAAACTGTAGCGTCATGCCATGCTTATTGAGCAGCTCCAAACAATTGGTGGACAAGCGGACACACTGTTTCGATATATTCCAAATGCGCACAAGTCCACTGTCCGTGAGCACGCCGACCATCTGATTATCGCTGCTAAAGGTGCAGTGCAGCGCAACGCTTGTCAACGTGATCGCTGGAAAGACGGGTGAGCCTGTCTGCATGGCGACGAGTCGCATGCTGCCATCCAGGGAGCAGAGCGTCACATATTTACTGCACAGATTCACATTGATCACCGGGGAGCCCACATACATATCCCAGAGCAGCTCTCGACTCAATTGGGCCGTCACCTTGGCCACCATGCCGTAGCCGGTCTTTAGATGACCATTCTGCACATGAATGCGATAGTCCTGCGAGGATTTCGTAAACTCACATTTACTATTCGCCGTTATCTGCAGTTTGGGACCCACTGTATTGCTGCTATTTAAATCGCACAGCAGCTGCATTGAGTTGCGCCGTGGGGAGATCGCTGCCGTTGCCGCTGGTGATGGTGGCAACATCAGACGTCCAATCTGTTCCCCTCGAGCGTAGACCGAATTTTGCGACCTCGGTGAATCCAGGCTGCTGCTACCAACTCCTGATGTTCCCGTGCTGCTGCTGTTGTTATCGTTTAGACTGCTGGTTGTAGTGATGCTGCTGCTGCTGTTCCTAACAATGCCAATGCCACTGCTGGAAATGGGCTCGTTTAGCTCATTGAGTGGTATAAACATGGGCGTAATCCGCCGCTTGCCATCCTTGGTGCGTGTCTCCGTCTGTTTGCTGATGGCGCGAGCATGTGAACCGACGCCCTGTCCCTGTTGTTCGGTCACCTGGACAGGCAGTCGACGCTCCATGGCCGCATTGGGCAGTGCGTAGCTGCTCGGTTCGGGCAGCGTCATCGCCATCTGTTTGCTGGCCGTGTGCTCGGAATGCTCCATATAGGCGCCATATTTGCGCTTGAATATACTGTTTCGTTCCGTCTCCGGGACACGGGATCCAAGCTCCCGTTCGCTAAACTGGAGGCAGGCGATAGTGCCGTCGCCGCTGCAGGCCATCAGTAGGCATTGTTGCGGTCCCCAGGACATGTCCAGGATGCTGTCATTGAACAGCTCATGAATGACGACCATGGGACGCTGAAGCGCCGTCAGCCACACGGAGAGCGAACGATCGCGGGACCCGACAGCAATCACACAATATTGCTTAGCCTTGTTGGAGCTGTCGCCGACCATGTCGCGCGTCAATATCGAGTTGTGGAAACGGACACAAGTGACCGCCTTGCGATGACCCACGAAGTCCTTGTCGCATTTCCAACCCTCACGCTCGATGATCTGGGCGGTGGGTCCGCCACCGTTCATTGCGTGCGCCGACACCAGATACTGGCCATCAGGTGACCAGGAGAGCCGTAGTATGTGCGTTGTACCGCCGCACTGTTCGAACGGTTCCGTTATCGTTGTGCCGCACGTCCAATCTGTTGTCCGCCAAATCTTAATGCTTCGATCATCCGACTGGGAGGCAAGGTAACGTCCAACCGGATCCCATGCAACGCCCTTAACCAGACCCGTATGCCCCCTGAGCGTGTGCAGCACATTCGGCAATGCCCGCGCATCCCACACAATAATCGTATTGTCAATGCTACAGCTGGCGAGGAAGTAATCGTTGGGGGACCATGCCAGATCCAGGACATCACCATCGTGGCCGCGCAGTGTGTGTATGCATTTATACGATTCGGGATTCTGTTGCAAGCCACCGGTGCCAAAAACGCCGCTGGGTCCCTGCGCCTTCCGCCAAATCATAATTAGCTTATCATCTGAACCGGATGCGAGGAGATGGCCATTCTGTGACCAGCGCACACAATTCACGCATGCCAAGTGCTGATCCATTTGGCAGAGCATCTTTGGCACCGAAGCATCCTGCTCATCCTTCTCGGACAGCACCGGCTTAAGATTCCAAATGACAATGCGACCAGAATCGGTGCCTTGCCCGCCCGTCGCGAATTTGGTGCAATCCTGATGAACATCCACCGAAAAAATTGGCTTATCATCATGATGCACCCAACCGGGCTTCACGAGCCTCATTAATGCGGCTGTTGTTTATCGAAATCCGAACCGAATTGCCGATATATGTGTGTGTGCACAAACCAGCAGCTTTAGCTATCGAAAATGCATGTTGTGCATAAATTAATCGATATATCTATGTGCATGTATGTATGTATGTATGCATTTGAATATGAGAGCTTGCTTATTTCAGCAGAAAGACAAAAACATACATATTCATACATACACGCATCAAAATACATTTATATAAACACATATATACTTACAAATCGATCTTATGCACATACATATATCTATATGTGTATGTATGTATGTGTTTCTACAGAGCACGATATTCGATCGCTTTTGCACGTTGGAATAAATTGTACATATATACGTATGTATGTGTGCGTGCGTAAATCCAGTTTTTATTTAGCGACAACGTTTAATAAACAACTTTGCAGCGTTGATTTCTTCTTCTTTGTTGTTGATTGTGTTGTATTTTTTGTGTTCTCCAGCTTGGCGACAGAGTTTGCGCGACGAGGCGAAGGTGATCACGGCACTCTTCGTTTTTTTTTTAATTTGGCTTGTGTTTGGTCTTTGTCCGAAAAGACGAAGACGAAAAACGAACCAAAGTATACACAAATACAGACACATGCATGCAATTTGTGTGTATATGTGTGCGTATTTTTAACTATGCCAGCTAATACTAGTTTTAAAGAAACCGTGTGAAATGAGTCATGAGTCATAGACTTGAATAGTGGAGCGTAGTAGACCAGTTTTATTGGTTGTGTATACCTTTTGATTTGACACTGAGGGATATTTTACCCACTTACCTGCTGAGTCAATATTCATAACGTTTGCATAACCTCCGCCGCAGCAGTTTGTCGTTGCCATTTGCCGTTGTTCCTCCTCCACACCGCATCCGCATACGTACAAAGTTGTTGCGGTGGTTCATTGAAAATTTCTCAATCTCTTTGTTTCATAAATTTGGTGGGAGGGGGTAAGGTTGTTGTTGTTGTTGTTGGGAAAGCGGATATGTGATTTGATTGGCTTTAAGTAATTGAATCGTTGCCTTTTATTTAAACATAAATCATAGTTTTGAGATACAAATCGCTCCACGAATAAGCAATCACAAATAATCTTATCATGCTGGCTGTGCTCAAGAATTTTCAAGATTATTTTGTTTCAATGTTTACACCATGAAATTATCAGCAACTTGCCATTCTAGCCAAAAGTAAAAGAAATTTGATTTTAAAATCTTTTGGGAAACCATATTGTAATTATTATTACAATTAACTTTGAAATCTTTTTATATTTATTACAAACTTCTCTTTGGTAAAGAAAAACAGGATTGAAAGATATTAGAATTATGCAGAAACTAGTTTCATCTCTGAAACCGAAAAGATAACTCCATATTCATAGCGTTGATCATCGCTTATCTCTGCAAGGATATATCAAATTTCATGTGGCGAGTCAGTTGCGGAACACATGTGTGAAACCGTTGCGGCATAATTATATGGAAATCGGCCGATTAGCTCTGTGTAGGTAGGTAGGGACTGGAGGGAGTTGGGGTGCTAAGAATGTTGGAATAAAGCAAATAATAAAACAAAGATCAAGTGGTTTTTTTTTTGGTTAATTATACAAAGCTTCGATAAATTTCTTTACGAAAGCCGTGTACAATTGTTTATTTTTATTTTTTTCTATTGTTTTGTTGGTTGGGCTGTTCACTTTTGTATTTTTCGCTTTTTTCTCAAATGTTTCAAGTTGTCTTGATTTTAACACAATTCCAATATTGCTTTTACAAAATTTCCTTCTTATAGTTTCTCCATGGGAAACATTTATCATTCAGTTGTACAATTCTTATTGTTTGTGTGTGTGTGTGTGTGTGGTCCATTCATGTTTGGTAATCAAGAATTATGTGTGGGTTTTGGGGTTTTATTGTTGTTGTATTATCTGTTTTTTGTTTGTTTGTTTTTTTTTTTATTAATTTGTAAATATATAAACCGGATTTAAAATTATATAGCAAAGTATCACAAAAAATTGCAAATTAAATTGTAAATTAGATCAATGGAGAAATTAAAAAATTATATTTGCATATATATATATAATATATACATATATATACTATATAAACATAAGTATATAGTAAGACCGACGACAAATCTCTGCTTAAAATTGGTAAAAATTAATATTCGAACTCCAATACAATAATTATGCTTGTTGTTTTTATACAATTCAAAACGTCATTGGTGTAAAAAAAAAAAAAAATAAAATTAATTCATTAAACGTTTTTTTTTCTCATTACTTTAATTTTCATTGTTTTATTTATTTTTTTTTTTTTATTTAACTTCGAATCATGCGCTACGTGCGATTTTGCTTTGGGGTCTGGCTCTTGATGGCCCCGAACTTTAAAATGGAAATTAATTTGTACTGATTGGTGTATTTTTATTTTGAAAAGTTATCAAAGCCGCAAACATGGCCAACGACGACTCGAAGGTAAGTAAAAAAAAAAAAAAAGAAAATTTGTATAGAAGGAAAAACACCATTAGCGTCATTTTGGTTCGGGTCTGGTTTGTCTATTATTTTCATAAATTGTTGTTGTTGTATTATTTGTATATGGTTGATACTCTTTATCATTATAAAGTTGTTTGCTTTTGGTTTGTTTTTCGTTTTTCGTTTTTTTTTTTTGTTTTTCAGATATATCAAATGTATGTTTTGTTTGCTTAAATTGACGTCCAGTAACAAATGTATTTTTGTTTATTTTTTCTATAGCTTACACACTTAAAAAAATGCAAAATTCTGCGCGACAAGTTCTTTGAGTTCTTCTCTCTCTCTCTCTTCTTTCTACCATCCTCCTCTCATCCTACTCTCCTTCTCTATGTATGTACGTACGTATATTTGTATGTGTTTGGTGTGTGTGTTGTGTGGTGTGTGTTGTGTGGTGTGTGTTGTGTGGTGTATGTTGTGTAGGGATTTACTTTTAGTTTGTTGGCAACTGTCGAGCACTGCTCAAACGTTTTGCTTCATAAAATACTCTTAGTAGTAGTACATAGTGTACATATGTATGTGTGTATGTATGGTACATATATGTATGTGTTTTTTTTGTTTTGTTTTTGGGTTTTGTGTAGTATGTATATTAACTTGAAGGATACAAGCTTTAAAGCTACCAATATATGACAACTTGCTCTCAAGTAAATCTAAACAGTAGTGCATGACTTTTTTGGCTTTTCTTTTCAACATTAAAAACTAACATCATCATCATCATCATCATTATGATCATCATCATTATGATCATCATCATTATGATCATCATCATCATCGCATCTCTTTCATTTCGTAATGTTTTTCTTTTCTTTTTGAATAATTTAGCTGTAGCAGGAAGTTAAACAATAGACTTTTTCATCATACGGTATACAATGATTTTAGAAACAAATTTAATTAACTCAAAATTGTGCTTTGTTTTCTCTTTCGTATATTCTTTCTTTTGGCTTGTCTCACTCAAGAGGCCAATTCAAATAGCAAAAAAAAAAAGAAAAAAGAAAAAAGAAAAGAAAAAAAATCGGAAAAGAAAAGAGATTCCTTGAACAACAAAACTCACGCTGCTTTTTCTTCTTTCTTCTTTTGTTGTTGTTGTTTTACATTTCATACGCAAAATACAATAACTTTGGATACAGGGGGAGGTGGGGGGGGGGGGGCACACAGGTTATTGGGGACATTGCTTAAATAATTTACATACATATTAATTATTAACAATTAATATTAAATGCTAATAATGAAAATAAGGTACTGGGTTCAAGTGTTTTTTTTTTTGTTTGTTTTGTTTTTTTTCTTTGTGTATTTTATATGTTATTTTCAATATATGAGCATCAACGAATAGTTTTGTTTTTACATAAAAAGTAGTAGTTTTTTGTCACCACCCTCCTCTCTAACTCTTAGCATATTATCAGCATCTCTTACATAAAGCGTATTTTCATCAGGGGGATGATTGCAACAAAGTTTCACAATTGTTTTAAGATATCGATTTTACGATTTTTTTTTTATAGTTTTTTTTTAGAAATTGTTTTTTATTTGCGGGTCTTGGTTGGGGGCGCAAATCACAAATTATTTGAATATCAATAAAATGTGTGCGCCCTGGCGCCAGAGGACCTACAAAACGAAATTGTATTTAACATTTTTGAAATATTTAGATTTTATTATTCTTTACATTTATATAGTTTATGTACAATTCAAGAATGTTTAAAATCGAATTTAAAGCCATTTGGTAAGTGTATTTCAACTCATTTTACAATGCTTGCATTTTTTCTCATTTTCATTATTACTTTTAGAAACTTAAATAAATGGAAGTTACATAATGCTATATATCAAATTTCGCGTACAAAATACGTGAGGCTGGCGCTTAAGTGTGTTTGTGTGTGTGTGTGTGTTGTGAGTGTTTGTATGTATTATTTTTATATGATATCTTAAGGTAGAGAGGCCGTTTAGTGTGTGTTGTTTTTTCTTTGTTTAGTTGTAGTTAAGGTTCAAGTTTTTATTTTAATCTTTTATAGGCAAGTTGAATGCATTTTGCGCTGCTGCTGCAGCGTTGAGTTTGTCGTTGAGCGTTTTTCGCTCTTCTCTTTACTTCTTCTTTTTCTTGATTTTTTCTTTTTCTTTTTTTTTTCGTTGAATTAGTCTTTTGTGATTTGGTGGGTGGTATTATTATCTTTATTATTTGTATTATTATTATTAATCGTTTTGTTATTATCATCGTAAATGTGGTGTTATTGGTTTTGTTTTTATATATTCATTTTCGATTTTCGATTTTCCATTCTCTTCTTCTTCTTATTCTTCGTCTGCTTCTGCTTCTCAGTGCTCTCTCACATTCTCATCAACTGTTTATCGGTTTTCGTTCATACTCTTCCTCTTCTTGCTGCTCTTTCATTCTTTTAAGGTACGTTGCACATGTTGTCCGCTTGGGGAATATATAAGTAAACATAAGCTGTACTTATGTATTGCGCTTCTAGCGTCTGGATTTTGTTTTAATTACTCATAAATACAATCATACATATTTATATAATTTATAATTTTACTTATTAATTACATTTTTTTTCAAGTCTATTTGCGTATCACGTTTATAAAACAATGTTCAGTTGTGTGAAATTTGTATCCGTTATACATACATATAGAGCCCGTCTCTGTCCGTTCGTCCATCCATCCATCCATCTAACTGTTCTCTCAAATATTATATCTATCTCTCTCGCTCGCTTTTTGTAGCCAAACTTAAGTTTTTCTTTACCGTTTGTTTTTAGTTTCTATTCATCTTCGTCGAATGGCTTTGCAAAAGTTTGCATTCTCAAGTTAACAGCTGAAGCGTTTGTTGTTTGTCTTCTTGTTGGGTGTATTTTTGTCGGGGAATTTTGCATCTTTTTGGATGTGTATCTTTTTTTGTCGTTGTTGTTGTTTTTGTTGTTTGTTGTTATGTGAGTACAGTTTCCATTTGTTCACCTTCCTTTTAAATTTTGCATTTTTTTTCGTTTTGTTTTTTGTGTTTTTCTTCCTCTTATTTAGCTTCTCAATTTTTGTTGCTGTTTTATGATACATTTGAGATCACAAACATTACTCTTCTTCCTCTTTTTTTTTTAAT
Organism: Drosophila atroscutellata; assembly: GCA_035041605.1. Taxonomy (NCBI): domain Eukaryota; kingdom Metazoa; phylum Arthropoda; class Insecta; order Diptera; family Drosophilidae; genus Drosophila; species Drosophila atroscutellata. The sequence goes on along the minus strand of JAWNLA010000094.1, from coordinate 2,832,382 downwards.
TGTTTTTGTTTTGTTTAAAAAAGTTCAAATTTTCAGTTTTAAATGATTTGTAGTTTTTTTTTGGTATTTTTTTTTTTTTTTGTGTAGTGTTTTACAATTTTTATATTTTTGATTTTTTGTGTATATATAATTTTTTTTTTTTAGGTTTTTTTTTTTGTTTTTTCTTTCTCATTTCGCAAGTCATTGACGGGTTCATTTGGGTCCTTCATGTTCAGTAGTTTTGTTAACAGTTCGCTTAGGTTGTTGTTGTTGTTTTTCTCGTGGTTGTTGTTGCTGTTGCTACAAGAGAGTTACGACTGCACATTGAGCAACAATTTAAGATTGTGCGTATCAAAGTCATCGAGCAGATTGCGCTTGGATGACCGGACGCCATAGCCATAACCACCATAGCCACTACCACCGCTGACAGCGTTGCCACCCAGCTGAAATTTGGACGCACTGCATCTGTTGATCTTATTGTTGTCGTTGCCGCCGGCGCGCAGTAGACTTTGCAATGGTGTGCCACCAGCACCGCTGCTGGCCACCATCACCAATTTCTCCTCGGGCCGTGTCAATGTTGTCCAATGCTGCGGCGGCTTTGGTAGCGCCGTCGGTGCAGGTGCATCAAAGCACTTGCTGCCCGCAAAATGCGTCAGTGCGGTGGGTATGAGTGGTGGTGGATGCTGTGGCGATATCTTGCCACTTGCAACCAATGCTGTTGGACTGCGTCGCTGCTTGCGCGCCGAAGTTGCAACAGGTGAGAAATAGCCGCCACCCAAAATTGTTGCAGGCGATGTTGTTGCTTGTATCGAGTGTGGCGAACGACCGCCGCCATTGCGCCGGCTGCTGCTGCTATTGTTGGCAAAAAAGAAGCCACCGCCTCCTCCTGATCCTCCATTCATTTGCTGTGGCGATTGTCGCTGGCGAGTGTTGCGTTGATTGGCGCCAGCTGATTGACTTTGCAGACGTTGCTGCTGCATACGATTGTTGTTGGGGGTGGTGGGTGGCGATGTGCTTAAAGCGTGTTGCTGATGGAAGTGTTGCTGCTGCTGCTGATGATGATTATTGTTGTTGTTGTAGTTTGTACTGCTGGCAATACTGTTGGAATGTGCAGTTACCGTTGCTGGTGTTGTTGATTCTATTGTTGTTGCTGCTGCTGGTGGTGGTGGGGGTGATGGTGTATTGGCGCCCTTTTTCAAGCGAATAGACTTTGTTGTTGTTGTTGCTGCTGTTGTCATTTTAATGTTGTTTCTAACACTATTGTGCGAGTATGTCATAGTAATTTCTTGTTGCTTTCCTCTTACTTCCTCGATCAAAATTAAAAGCTTTTACAACACTGATTGTTGTCGTTGTTGCTTCTTCTTCTTTTAACTGAGCTTTTTACCCAATGCGCGTGCTTCTTCTGCTCCTGTTCTCCTCCTCTCTTCTTTCTCTCCACTTCTGGCTCTTCTTACTCTGCTTGATAAAATTTCTGCTTTTCTGCCTTTTTTTGTTTTGTTTTTGGTTATATTCGCTAAATTAATGCTTAACGTTAAATATCACACGCACTTAAAATCAATTTATATTTTTTATTTAGTATCGATAATAAACAAACGCGCATCTGTGCTACGTTCCTGCTGCTGCCGTCGCGCGCTCTCTATTCCTCCCTCCGCGTTGTGTTCGCTCGTCTCCTCTTTGGTTCAAAATTTGACGATGCTGCTACTACGCTTCTCTTCTCTTTCTCACTCTCAAGCGGCACAAACGGGAAGAAGCCGACGTCGTACGTAGCTGAACCGTTGTTGTTGTAGCTGCGTTCGGGTTGGTTTGTGTATCGATTGATTTTGTATTTACAGCTTTAGTTATATACTTTATATAGTTTAACTTTTAACTTTATGTATTGTTTATCAGTCTGTTGATTTATCTTTTTGTTAGGCTATCCTTCTTCTTCCTTATTAGCTCTAAATTTTCCAAACTCTCTTCTTTCTCTTGCTCTTACGCTCTTTTTTTTCTTGCTTAATCGTCGTTGCTGTCATCCAAGCCGGGTCCCGGGTCCTGTGTTAATTTCATTGGTGTACGTGAAGAAAATAGAAAGAAAAAGATAAACAAAACGAAAAAAAAATGTTGAGCATAAGGAATTGAGTTGGAGGCAATGCAAACGTAACGAGTGCACACATATCCATAAACATACATACATATTGCACACACAAATGCATGAGAGCTTGACGACCCGCATTTTACATATGTATGCGTGTGCATGTATGTAAATAGCATGTGTTCTATTTACATTCACAATAGCCAGACTTTGTAAATTTGCAACAGCGTTCGATAATTTAATTTAATTTTTTTTTAAATATAAATGTGCAATTTATTTAGCAATACACGTACTTTGCTTAAAAAAAAGAATAAAAAAAAGAGTTTGTGATGCGGCTGCTGCAACAATGTTAAAACGTGTATACCTCAAATTCATGAATCAACACACTCGTACATACAATTGCGACTTACTTTGAGTTGTAAACCTTTTCACACCAATGTTGTGTGTGTGGTTGCTGCTGCTGTAGTCTTGCTCGCTCGCACACTCGCTGGTTTTTTTTTATGGGTAACGCGGTATGGGAGTGAAGAAGACGACTGTATATGTGTCGCAGTTATTGATTGCTTTACAGCTGCGGGGGGTTTTTCTTTGCCACTTTGTTATACTGATTATTACAAATTATTTGCATTTATATATTAAGAGTTGCCTTGTATTCACTGTTGCCAGTTCAATTTGAATTTTGCGGTAGTTATTCTCTATTGGGAAATTGCGATTGTTTTTTTTTGTGGTTTATGGTTGATTTTCTCTGATGGTATGGTAATATATATGTGTACGTATATATTTATTTGTATGTATGTAAAATCACTTTCAAAATGGCGACGGGATGTTTGCTTAAAGGGATTCCGCTTAAAGCTTTCTCCTCTCTCTCACTTACAAAGGCTCAAAAAAAATCACACTATTAACTGATTCGGTTTGTTTAACGTTGTTTTCTTTACAATATTTTTTATGTTTTATGTTTTTTTTCTCGCAAAGTACACACGACGACGCAAACTGCTCGATGTGCCACACACAAGAAAAGTTTTGCTTTTGCGTTTTCTTTTTTCTTTTCTTTTATAATTATAGTTGGTGCTTTTGCTTTTTGTTTTTCTTTGTGTGCAATTAGCTTCCACTCGTTGTACTTTGACGCGTATTAAAATATTAAACTTTACACAAATATTTGATTTATATCACTTAAATTAAAGACATTTACAATATATAATTACATATATATATTTTTTTGCAGAAATTTTAATCAATATTTAACTTTTCTTCTTAGCTTATTCTTGCGCATAGGTACGCTCTCCTCAAATTCTCCACCATGACTAACAGACCCTCAATCAGTGTGACCTAACTACAACATGATGAAAATACAAATATTAATGATGGACTCGGGTTGAACTTAGCTATCGCACATTATACGATGATACGATACGATATATTCAATAAGCATGCGAGCACAAGAAGACTTTAATTCTTATAGTGTAAAATTTCATGCGCATATGAAGACAAAATTTATATCTTTTAATAGAAAATTACAATAACATGTAATTTATATTTGTTTGACATTGTGCGGACATGTGAACAACAGACCTCTGACTCGACTCAATTGAGCTGTTATCTCACTGTTATGCCGACAAAGTAGTGGCCATACACACCTATTACTTATTATGATAAGTGATTGCGAAAAATTATCGATAATTCTTGCGTTTCCAAAGGCGGTCGTTAATAATAAATCAAAAATATTTTATTATTATTTCAAAACATGTGTAACTTAAATAAGTATTGAAAGGAGTTTGACATCACAAAGATCTTTAGAGTTAACTAATAACAATCGGATGTCATATCATCATTACGCCTTATCACATTCAGTATGTCATCCAAGAGACAGACCAAATTATCATTACTATCGAACCACTCCTCCTGCTGTTTGAGTAATTTATCCAAATCAAATTTGACAATTTCCTCCCGCCATTCGCGCACGGAGACCTCAAATTGTTTGTAGTAGAACTCATCAATATGACGCTTCTCTGCGTTTGCATTATTAATTTGCATTTGCGACTGAAATGTCTTCTCCAAGAGTTGCGCATCCTGAGCATTTAAAATAGATTCGATAACATCATCTGCCTGCTCGGCATTTATAATGGAAGCTCCATCCTCATCCGGCTCCACAGACATGGGTTGATCCGGAGTAAATGGCTGGCTATGGTCGACGCTATTCACGGACGGTGTCAGCGATTCGATATCACTTAAGATGATCTGAAAGTCGTATTCATTCAGTTTCTCGTTCATTAACTTGATACCCTTGATGATCACTTTGAGGACCTCGACGGCATATTCTTCGCGCAGACACTTGAGTATAATACCATAATAGCCATATCGTTGGACTTCGGCTAGCACTTTGGCAACGCGCAATTTGATCTCACGTTCCGTTAGTGTGACAATCTTTTTGTGCTCCTTGGAGAAGGTGACGTTGGGAAAGACGCCATCGAGCATGCCCTGATTTTTAAACTGACGATTGAATTCCATGCGCCAAAAGCACAGAGCATTCACCTTCAACTCCCAATGATGGTCGCCGACGACGCAATAGTTGAGCGTTGAGAAAAGCGTATTCTTGTATTTACTCGCTATCTTGCGATGGTCGTAAACAATCGATAATGTCAATATGGCCTCAGTGCGCACAATATCCTCGGTCTCGCGATAAAGTACGTACAGTAAATGATCCTGATATGCGAACATAAATTAACATAGTTGTAGTTATGTTTTTTTTATCAGATATTTACCACCATATCCAATTGACTGAGTCCATTCTCCCACAGCGCATTGATCGGCACCATTTTGGACAGGCACTTGTAGGCGGAGGCACGCACATATGGCTCACCATCGTGCTTGGCCATTTCATAGACAATCGGTGGTATTTTCCCATCGATCAGAAATTGTTGGAATGCGGGAAACTCTGTAATTATAAAAATATTTTAATTAGTTCAACGACTTACATCTGATTTGAGACAGACACCTACTTATGCGAGAAATGCAGGCAATGGATGTGGTCAGCTCCAGTGCAGAGTCGCGCACCTCCCAAGAGGTATCATGCATCCGCTTGACAATGATGGGACCCAGACAAACCAAAGCGGAGCCCTGCAGATTATCCACCAGCAGCGCCATGTTGGGCGACAAAAAGTGCTCCACAGACAGCTGAACCAGTTTCAGGGCCTGAACGGTGCACTACAAATATAGAATGTATTAAAATGGGATTAGAAAATATTTTTAAAAAGAAGAAACTATGCTTTAATGCGACTTTTTACCGGCACATCCATATTGCAGTTTTCCAGGACAAAGGCCAGGCAGTTGACCAGGCCAATTGTCTCCACGGACTCCTTCCATGTTATCTTGAAACGTTCGATCAGCGTGCGCAAGCCAACCATCACGGAATGCATAACTTTAGGATCTTTGATGACTGCCTCTGTGCCGCGTGGAAAGATTTCCAGATAATTATTTGAGGTAGTTGGGCCATGGCAATCCTCTGGATCCGTGGGCATACTAATGTTGTTCAATGCGACAACCTCACGCAAAGTGTAAAGCAGCGCCTGACAGACGGTAACCGCTTGCTCCCGATCCAGTATGTGCTCCAGCGAGAGTATGCTGTGCACACACTTTCTGGCCAGCTCCGGCGTAAACAAAGTGTACTTTGTGTAGCCGTCGGGCGTGATGAACGCATCCCGGAGGCTATAGCACAAACGAAGCGTCTGCTCGCAGGACATTTCGAGCAGCTTCTTTATGTACGAATCGAAGAGTTCACTCTTCGAATCATCGGCCATTTTCATGGCAAACTTCATGGAGAAGAGCAGAGGTGCAATATGAAAGCAAATCAATTGATTCTCAAAGGCCACTCGCTCGCCCTGAATGATGATCTCTTTGGGCGCCCGCGTGCCCAGCTTCTTCCACAGTAAGTGATGCAGTTCGGCCATTTTGACGAAATTGATGGCATCGTTGCGCTGTATGCAGAATTTCATCAGATTGAAAACAGATAGTCCAAACTCTGTGAAATTTTCCGGCAGCTCAGCACAATTGGGATTCAGGATTTTCTCATGCACCACGACGGCAAAATGATAGCTGCACAATATGTTTAGCATCTTTTCCGTGAAGTACGCACTGTGCGTCATCTCCATCAGCTTCCAAATGTTATTTTCCAGATCATGATGTTCTCTCAACAGTGACACAATTTTTGTACGCTCCTCGCTGACTAGCGTCTGCTGCAGTATATAACAGAGTAGATCAACCGTTGCGGAAATCTTGTGCAACAGCTCATTATCATCAACGCTGACATGGATGCGCTCCTCCTCAGCTTCTCCTCCGCCGCTGGCATTGTCATGATTGATATAATCCGGTTTATAAACATTATCATGTATCGGCTTCATAATCTCAGCGAGAATTTCCAGTGTGACAGCCTCCTCCTGCATCTTGTCACAGAACTTGTACAGCATCTCGTGGAGCAACTGACGCGCCTCGCGCACCACATACAATGTGTGCTCGTTGTTGCTGTAGTGGATGAGCAGTGTCCAGGAGCGCTCCATCCGCAGAAAGGCCAGTCCCATGCTGTATTTGGAGACCGCTTTCATCACCCGTATCCCGCTCAGCTTAATCGATGGACTACAATTGCGTTCCTCCGACTGCATAAAGAATATAACTCTGCAAAAGAAATTCAGTTATTTTATCTAATTGAATATACTTAAAAATGGTTTTGTGGCACAACTTCAACACGACATAGTACTAGTTCAAGGGATTATGATATTTAAACTGGTGCAAAAGTTAAGACGCAGATTGCGATAAGTTATTAACAAATTAAAAATGTTAGAAAATGTTATTTCGTTTCGTGTCCTGGGACAAGTTCATACCTATGCACAATGTCCAGTTTGCGGAGTCGTAGCACCATCCACTCATTGGACGCCATAAAGCTGATCAGATTCATCATGAACGATATAACCTTTGGATGGACTTTGTGAAAGTCTGCGCTGATGAGTGTCAGGCACTGGTCCACCCAATCCGCGACAAACGGCAACTGCAGCAGAAAGGCATTCTCTGTGGAAAGATGATGGTGTTAGAAATGCCGCCTGTTGCATACACACATATACGCATCAACACACACACGCCCACAGACACTTGCCCTTAGCCTGCAAATGTGAAATGAGCTTTTCAAAGTAAACATTGTCGGTTGTAGTAAAGTTGTCGTTCAGGAATATGTCAAAAATCTTCTTGAGGCGAGACGTGATCTCCTCTTGCTTTTGCATCGTTTAGCTGGAACTAATTTGTTTGTGAGAGCGCTTGGCGCATAATTTGGTACGCAATTTTAACAAAGAATAATGAAATATGTCTCCTTATCACACCAAATAATACTCGTTTCAAACACAGTGTGACCGTATGACTGAAATAAACCAAAAAAAAAAGACTGCACCTGCTATTTGTTGCGGTAGTCAGTTAGTAACATTTCATATACTAAATATACAACGTTAATAGATTTTTATAATAAAACGTACCGTTTCTTATAATGTGTATTATGTATAATGTACCGTGGTTGCGGAATCACAGCTTTGATCATTTACTTTTTCAATGTGCGGTGTTGAAAAGCGGTCGAGTACAATAAAATAAATATATAAACAGAGTATTTTATGTTTGCCAGCAGTTGGTCACTCAGTTGCATATGCAATGACGCTGACACTCACATAGTACTTCGACATTTATTATGGACAATAATGTAGGCCAAACTGGAGAAAAATCAAAAACCGCAGCGACTACAGCGAGCCCAAGCGAACTAATAGCGGCAACGCACAGCGCTGCAACTAGAGCAAAATCACCTTCAACTAGCATCCTAGCAAATCCAACGTCGTTTTGGAAGAACAGCGGCCGTGCAGTGCCCGGACGGCCCAGTCCAAAGCGAGATATTCACGACAAGTCGGGAGGAATCGGGGCAGCGGGACAGCGTGATCGTGGCAACGGCAGCGGCATGGTATCCACTTTTCGTGACTATCAGCAGTCGGTGAGCGATGCCTGGGATACCGGCGACGATGAGTTCTGCATCATAAGCAGCACAGAGGCTGCAGCTGCAGCAGCTGTGGGGGGTAAACAAAACACATGAAACACACAAATAACAGTTAATCATTTGATTACATACATATTTTCTCTAAATTTGCAGATGCTGCACGCATCTCGCGGCAGATGTCACAAACGGCGGCGCTCAATGTCATTGAGACGCATTCGCGTAGCAATCAAAACCACGTCACACACTGCGAGGCCAGCGATGCACACATCGGCAATGCGGAACTGACTGCAAGCGGCGTCAACTTTGTCGAAGACATCAAGGAGCAGCGCATATCATCGCACGACAACAACGAAAACAGGTGTGACCCATCAACTGTCAACAGTCACTGCCCTTACCAATTGTTTAAACATCAATAATTTTGTTCATTGCAAAGTCAACAATTACCTGTTGTGTATACCCTATACACACTTTTAAAATGGGGGTAAATGTGTAGGGCTTAATGTTGTTACATATATATATATATATATATATATACATTAGGATGTCACACTCAATCGATCTCAAACTAGGAGCTTAGGCTCTAGAATTTCTAGTTTTATTTCAAGTAATTTCACATACTCATAAAAGTCAGCTCATTCCTGATATTTACATTAATATATTTCTTTTTACTGGATTATTTATACAGATCTCGCTTTCGCAATTATCCGGGCCGACCGCAGCTGCAGAAGATTAGCTCCAACTCGCAGGATGGCGAATATGAGACGAAAATAGAGAAATTTCAATTGTTGCTCGACTCGCCGCAACTTGATTTGGTGGCGCTCAAGAAGCTCAGCTGGTCAGGTGTGCCGCGCAAGGTAAGCACTTGAAACATCCATTATCGACATCAGTTACAAGTTGCTTCCCTTGCCTCCATTTTCAGATGCGCGCTGTGAGCTGGCGTTTGCTATCGAAGTATCTGCCGCCGTCGGGCGAGCGACGAAACGCGGTGCTGGAGAGTAAGCGGCAGGGGTATCAGGATCTGCGACACAATTACTTTCGGGTGGACAGCCAGGATGAGACGCAGCAGGACACCTATCGTCAGATACATATCGATGTGCCCCGCATGAATCCACAAATCCCGCTCTTTCAGCAGCAGCTCGTCCAGGAGATGTTTGAGCGTATACTCTTCATTTGGGCAATACGACATCCTGCCTCGGGCTATGTGCAGGGCATCAATGATCTGGTGACGCCATTTTTCATTGTCTTCCTGCAGGAGGCACTCACACCCAACACTGATCTGGAAAAATATAATATGTCCCAGCTGCCGGAGGAGACACGCAATATTATCGAAGCGGATTCATTTTGGTGCCTATCCAAGTTTCTCGACTGCATACAGGATAACTACATATTCGCTCAGCTGGGCATCCAGGAGAAGGTTAATCAGCTCAAGGATCTTATACAACGTATCGATGGTGAGAATGACTAGCTTATAATTATACCTCTGACTATTTCTGACTTTATTATGTGTGTATAAGGGAAACATCGCTTCTGTAAACATATTTAAGATAACCACTTAGTTGTGTGCATATAAAGACCTAATTAACTGTGTTGTATTTTGTGTGTGTGTGTGTTTGCAGTCAATCTGCATCGTCATCTACAGAAACATGGCGTTGACTATTTACAATTCTCATTTCGTTGGATGAACAATTTGCTGACACGCGAACTGCCCCTGCATTGCACAATCCGTTTGTGGGACACATATCTGGCCGAGTCCGATGGGTTTGCTCTATTCCATTTGTATGTGTGTGCGGCATTTCTGCTGCACTGGAAGGAGCAGCTAATGCAACAGAATGACTTTCAGGTAAAATACATACAACAACAACAACAAAAATCTGCCTCTATTTGAATATTTTGAATAATTGATTTACTTTGTTTTAGGGTCTGATGTTACTGCTACAAAATCTGCCAACGCATAATTGGTCCGATCGCCAAATTAATGTGCTGCTCGCCGAAGCATTTCGCTTGAAGTTTACATATGCGGACGCACTGAAGCATCTGGAGACGAAAAGTTGACAAAGCAATCCGGAATGATGCATATATAGAAATTAATTTACTACTACTATTTCTGTCTGAGGGCATATACCCAAAGCAATATATATATATATACAAACCACACACACACACACACACTTACATCCACATATACATCTATTATATACACAATCTGTTATTAGCTCTTTCTTTCGTTCTGTTTATTATATGTTTGTGTGTTTCGTTGTGTTTTTTACTTTTCCCCTTTTCATTTTAAAGCTGAATCATTTTTCGCTTTTTCTGTACATATAAATGAAATTCCAAATTACATAATTAATTCAAATATAAAAGCTACAAAAACTTCCAATAATCAAAAAATGGTAAATATCGATGGAATGCAAGGAGTATCGGGATATAATGAAATTATGCTTTAGCCCAAATAAATAATAAGGAATGTTCTTAAATTTGATATAGTAGCAATAAATACAACACAAATACAAAAACAGGCCGCTCTTCGTATTGATTAAGAATGCAATATATATATGGTGTATATGTATAATCTTGATATAGAAATACGAATAAAAAGTTTTAAAATCGTAATTAGATCATTAGCCAATTAGTTGAAATCGCATGTTGCATGTATACAAAATAATTCCTATTAAAAAAAATTGTCTTTCAATTGTTTTTCCATTTTTTTTTTTTTGATATTTTGATATATCTTTCTTTATGACATTCTTAAACTAGCCTACAAATAAATAACTCCTTATTATGTCAAGAGTCTATTCTATAATATGCTATTGTATAGGATATAGGCTAGATATCTAACTCTGACGATCGGCAATGTGTTTGAGCTGCTTGAGAACCGTTTCAAGCAGTTTTTTCTTATCGTTTTTGCGGACCAGCGAGAAAATGGGTTTCTTATCCGCCTCACGTATCTTCTCCAGTATAACAATTATTGACTGCGGCTGGACGAGGTGATAGCGATTCTCCTGTTTGCCATAGTCATGGAAATACGTGCTCCACTCCTCCAAGATGAGCAAATCGAGCAGTTGACGATTACGCTGAAAGTATTTGCTCAGCTCTCCCTCACGCAAACCGGGCACCGGCTCCGAAGCGGCAAAGAACTCACACTGCATCAAATCCAAGTTGATTTGGGTGAGGGCGCCCGTTGAGATCTGCTTAACCTCCTCATCATACAATATCGAATAGATCTTATCGGCAATGTGCTCGCAGGTGCGACGACAAGCGGCTTGGGCAATATTGGGCAGCTTGTAGGAGAAATTGTCAAAGGTGCTCTTCAAATACGAGATCATGTCCGTAATGAAAGCAGAAGCAATGCCCGGCGGATCCACCAAGAGCCAATCGTACGCGCTCAGCTCGAAAAATTCATCAATTTTATAACAGATGCGAACCGCGACCTGTTTCTCCGCATCCTGACGAGCCACATGGAACATGGCCGAGGGCGTCTGGGAAATACTACGCTCCGTGTTGGTCATGTGGCAGACGAACTCATCGAGAAACGGGCCCGCCTTGTCCAGATACTGCGTATCGATAATAATCTGTATGAGCTGGACAAGCGTTATACTCGGCTGTCGAAAGACGACCGAAAGGCAGCCGCTAAAGCTGCGCGTTAGCAGCAAATTTGCCGCTTTGCGCACCATGGCGGCCACTTCGTTGGGGGAGAGAGTCAACTCCTCGTCAAACTTCATGCAGGCGTACATAAACTCCTTGGCCTGATGATAGACTTCTGGCACCATGCGTGAGAAGGGAAATTGCTTAGGGAACGGCGCATTCTCCAATTGTTCGGAGTGGAAGGGAAAGCGCTCAATGATGCACTCATACTCCTCCACATTCTCAACCACCATGGGCACAAATTGCTCCTTGTCCAGAATCTCGCGAAAAACGTGAACCCAACGTTGCAGCAGAACCTGGAAGGATGTGGATTAATAATACTAAAGTATTAAATTAGTTCTTCTATTGCACTTACCTCATTGTAATGATCCCGCATATCGTGGAGCAATTCCCACAGGATTTGCACCGTGTACCCATAGCATTTAAAGGTGTTTATGGAGAGCATAATAAGATTCTTAATGCGGAGCAGAATGTTTGGATCTGTACACGAGGAGGAGCTCATGCTGATCTCATTAACGAACTTGGTGAGCGATGTTGACCACAGTTCTTCCAGATAGCTACTCGTGACCACGTCCCCAGCGGTGTTCTTCACATGATCTTCCACAACAAAGAAACCGACAATGGCGCAAATGTATGTTTTATAGGCCTCCAGATTGTCATGCATATTGGGTGGCGGTTGCAGCACCAACTTGGACTGATCCCGACGCTGTTGCCTGTAGTCCTTCTCAAAGTATTCGCGCTGTCCCAGCACCATGTAGATGTGCAGGCAGCGATAAATGGGCGAGAAATCAATCAAATCCTGGGCACTCACATTTGCCCCATCATCGTCGCTGCCGTTATTAGCCAACTGCTTGTGTTCCTGGATTATGGCATTGATATCCCGCTTCTGCAGCTGTTTGGTGTGCGTAATCGCCAGCTCGCCAATGCGTGGCGAAAATTTCCGAATATTCTCCAGAAATTCACGAAAATCCGCTGCAGACGACCGGCGGATATTCTCCTTGATGATGGGTATCTGTGTTTGCATTTGTGTGGCAAAGCGATAGTTGTGCTGCTGCAGACGCAATAGATGCTCCGTCTCCAGGGTCTCGAGCGTGCGCAGTGCCTGATAATATTGTTTATTCTTCGCCTGCTGAGTGAACTTCATGTAGCACTCCAAGGCGGGCAGGCAGGATTTGAGCGCCTCAATGGCGCTGGCCACATTCGATTCAATTTGACGGGCGCGCACCAGCTCATTACCCTGTTGGATGAGAGTGGCGCTAATCGTACGCAACGAAGTGTCCAGCGAGTGGACTTCGTCGTGTAGCTGTTTGGCCTGGGTGCGCACCTGCAGCAACTCCTGTATGGAATCGATGAAGCCCTGGTAATACAAATTGCATATCCGTTCGATCTCCTTGTCGTGGCTCCGTACTCGCTGATCCAATTGCTCACTGATCGATTTGCTATTGTTGCCTGCGCGAGGAATGGGGGCGTTAATCAGATCAAAACGATGGCGAAGTTCATCACTTGAAAAAATAATACAAACGAAACTCACCTTCGAGTATGGAGCGAAATGTTGGCCCCCAATAGTCGTCGACGGCTTCTATGTCTTGTACCGTTACCTTAGACATAATTAATACTTTGCCTTGGGCTTTAAATATTGCACTTTCCTAAAAAATGTATCAAGTTTTTCTTATTTGCGGTAGCTTTCTTATGTGTTGGTAAACATGCATCAGTCAGCTGTTTTGTTTTGTTTTGCAGCACATATTTTCGATACCACTCATATACAAGTAAGCTGTGCAACCAAATTGAGAATGGCCCACACACGGCACAATACAACCTGTTGAACAAAGCTCTTTCAATGAATTCAAGAGCAAATTATATGATATACAAACGTACAAAGTGTTAGTTGTAAAAGTAAATGATGTGATTAGAATGAGTAAATAGCTGCAGTTAATTTATGTATACACATGAGAACATGTAGTTTAATTAGTTTGGTTGAGACGTGTATGGATCTCCTTGCATGGTTTTTGGAAAGATTAAAATGTAATCATGCAGCTTGATCGTTGCTCATAGCGCCACATTCAACTTTCACTTCTGCTGCTTAGCGGTTACTTGGCGTACTGCTTTTTGTTTTGGCCCAGCTCTTGGGCGCACATACAGTTATGTTGTGGTCGCCGTGTCAACAGCTCGAGCAGTAAGAAAGACACCGAGTTTTATGTACACGCACGCAATTCGAAGCTCACAACAAAATGGATACTTTGCGGAATCGCCAGAACAAAACAACAACGTCGAATACGGAACAACCGGCCAACAACAGCAACAACAATAACAGCAATGCAGGCCCAAAAGAGAAAAGTGATCCAATGATATACATAATATTTCTGTCATTACTCTTCGATTTACTGGCATTTACCATCATCCTGCCGCTGTTGCCATCGCTGCTGGAATATTATCGAATCAATGATACTTCCGGTTTGTATGCATCGCTCACAACGAGAGTCAAATGGTTTCAGCAGCTACTCGGCGCACCGGATCGCTATCTATCGGTGCTCTTTGGCGGCTTCCTTGGCTCCATGTTCAGTTTTCTGCAGTTTCTGGCCAGTCCCATTGTGGGCAGCCTGTCGGATTACTATGGGCGCAAGCCAGTGTTGCTGATCTGCGCTGTAAGTTTGTTACAATTACAACTAATACATATAATAAATGTTTCATCATCAATTTGTTCCCTTTTCACAGTCGGGCATTGCGCTTTCATATCTCATCTGGGCTTTCTCATCGAATTTTGCACTGTTTGTGCTGGCACGCGTTGTGGGCGGGATTAGCAAGGGCAACATCTCGCTCTGCATGAGCGTCATCACGGATGTGTCCAGCGTGCGGACACGCGGTCGTGGAATGGCTCTCGTTGGCGTCGCCTTCTCGCTGGGCTTCATCATTGGTCCCATGATTGGTGCCATGTTTGCCATCTTCTCGAATAAAAGTGCCAGTGGCGGCGCCTGGTTTGTGCTGCCCTCGCTGCTGGCTCTGGGCTTGGCGCTGGGCGATGTCCTTATCCTTGCCTGCTGTTTGCGCGAAACGTTGCCAAAGGTACGTAAAATATTTGAATTCATAATTTAATTTCACTTCTCATTGATTTGCAGGAGAAACGCGCTCGCGAAATCTCATCTGCCTTGTCGTATGGGCTGCAATTACTCAACGTCTCCGCCATATTTAGGTGAGTTGATTTGAATTAATTAGCGTACCTGGCGAACAAGTCAGTTCGACTTTTTCTAGTTATTCCCTGCGCTTCTTCATTGCCCCCCTATCAACAGGTTTTTATCTTGCCGTCAGTTTGGCACGTTCTAAGTGTGGTTCGCTTTGAGTTGTCTTATCAACACTTAATTGAAAATTTTTATTGAAATAGGCTAAGCAGTTACTTAATAACTAATACCCAATCTTGATTTCGGATTATGCTATCTATAACATATTTCCCAAAGCATTGTTATAGGCATACCCTACAAATAGCCACAATAAATTTAAATATTTAATAGCAAATCATTTTGAATATATGCAAAGTTACTGCATTTCACAAAGTATAAGCAGCTTTACCTCGTAAGAATTGCAAGTCGAGGGAATTGATCGGTTTTACTTTTTTTTATATTATTTTTCATTCTTTTCATATATCTACCTATATATTTTTCAATATATTCAATTCAATAAAATCAATTATGATTTTAATTAATTATTTCCTATAATTATATTCATAAGTTTAGATTATTTGTAGTATTTGCAATTATGTAAAATCAAGTAGGAAGTTTTACAAACTTACTTAATGAAGGGTTTCAACTATAGTTAGATCATAAATATCGTCACAATAGCTTAAGTATTAACTAAATTGTAGCTCCCAGCCATTGCTTATATTACTAAAGTATTTTATTTTATTTTTATAAATTTGTCAATTACTCCACAGATTTGCTGCTATTAGAAATGTGCCACGAAAGGATTTACAAGCGCTGCGCACTATTGGACTCATTTATTTTCTCTATCTATTCCTGTATTCGGGCCTGGAATTCACAGTTACATTCCTAATGTATCATAAATTTGGCTACACTTCAATGGACCAGGCCAAAATGTTTCTGACGACGGGAGTTGTGATGACTTTGCTGCAGGGTTCGGTGGTGCGTCGCCTGCCCGAAGCCAAGATTAAAAGTTATGCCATCTTTAGTCTGTATTTAATTGTACCAGCATTTGTATTAGTTGGCCTCGCAGAGAATAGTCGGATGCTCTATGCAGGCATGATTCTATTTGCCATCTCTACGGCATTTGCCGTCACCTGTTTGACAACCTTGGTGTCAAAGTATGGCAATGATGATCAAAAGGGTTCAGTATTAGGCATATTCCGCTCGTTGGGTGCTCTGGCACGTGCCCTAGGCCCCGTGGTCGGATCTATAGGTATGTTCTCTACTGTTCTCTAATTCATAATTTGTTTATTCACATTTTTCTATTTGTTGTAGCCTTTTGGTGTGTGGGTTCGAAAATCACATACATTACGGGCGGATTATTGCTTATCTATCCAGCATTTGCGTTGCAGCGTGCGCGAATTTAAAACGTATCTCTAACAGTGCTTTAAGTACAAAAAGAACAAAGTGTTTTATTATTTTCTACAGAACTATCAGCTACAGCTAGTATTAGTTGCACTTTATACTTAATGTATTGATTTTTTATATCATATTTATATATATTTTATATTTAAATAAACACAATTTTTGTGTCGTTTTCTATTTGATTATGTTTTAATCAAGTGAGTAAATAACAAATTAACTTTTGAAATTCCAACGATTGCGGTCTACACTGACGTCATCAAAATGGCGTTCACAGTTGTGATATCGAGTACCGAGTATCGAGTACTTGCAGCTGTCACTTGAATTGCTATACATGCCGCAGCCAACTTCGCGTCGTTAAATATATTGGGAGTGACTAAGTCTAAGTGAGTGTGTCGCGAGCAAGAAAATTATAAATAAATACATAAAAAAGGCTTAACATCTATTTCATTGGTTAACGCACGTATAGTGCCTGTGTATAACAACGAAATACGATTGATCGACGCATATTTGCAATCGAATTGATATAATTTTTCTTTTCTTTATATTGTCCCGATTACAACCACAAATAAAAGTGTACAAAGTGTGAGAGCAAAATACACGAATAAAAAAGAAAAACACAAAGAAACGGCGGCGCGCAAGGATTATTGGATTTTACCATACACACACTTACGCACCCCAATCGCTTGGAGCAGGAGTAACAAAACATTAGTAAAAACACAACAAAATGGGTGCAAGGGAAGACGAATACGATTATCTCTTCAAAGGTAAATTATGAACCTGACTAAAAATTTCTTGGACCTTTGTAATTAATTATGAGCTAGCCGGTCAATGGTTTGTTGGCTCTGGTAATTTGAATAGAATTTTGATTTGGTGAATTTGAACATAGGACCAAAGCTCAGCTTGCGATTTCACTGCTTCTGTAATTATGACGCAGTTGTTCAGCAGCACTAATTGAAACTAATTGGAATAACAAATGCACACATGGCAATCATGCAAAAAAAAAAATGTATTGAATTGAATTATGTTGTACTCGATCGTAATTTTGGGAAATTCTTAAAAGCAATATCACAAAGTACGCCCCCTATCGTTGTTCTGCTGCATTCGTCGATACAGCTTGAAAATTGTGTTGCTTTTGTCTGCCCTTTTTTTTCTTGCGCTCTCTTTCTGTTGTACTCTCTCTGACCAGACATCATCTCCACCGTCCCCTTTTTCCATTAGACGCGTAACTACTTTGCCGTTAACTGCTGGCTGCTGTCAGTTTGTCATTTGCGTTTCCATTGCTGTTCGTTCCGTTCTTCGCAGCCAGCGTGACACGTTGCATAAATCGTAATAATAATCGTGATAAAAGGCGCATAGTAATTCTATTTGCTTTGATTAGATTTTCACTTATATTAATATACGAAAGAAATATATGTGCGTATTGTTGCTATTGGCAGCGATTAAAGAGCACCGTTTATTAATTTATTTCTGCTGATGCCTTTTGTATTGAATTTTCGCAATTTCTTTTGCATATGTTTATTTCGCTCACATCTGCTGTGCGAGTGAGTGGCTCTTGTTGTCACTCTCTCTTTCGCTCTCCATCTCTCTCTCTCTCTCTCTGTTTCAACTCTCTCAATGGACACCAAAAGCTGTTGTTGTTGTTGTTTGTTACAGAAACTTCAGTTGAAGCTAGCGACTTTTGTAAGCCGCTTGCACTGTGTGTCAAGATCGATTTTCTTCGCTCAAAATATTTAAATTACGATTGCAGTTACAGTTACGCTTTTCCAACCCTATAAAGAGAATTGTTCGCAATGCGGGCCATTAATTTTTAAACCGGCACAAACTTCTCCCACATACCCACAGCCCCCATTTTTCAAGTCAGTTTCTTTGTTTGTTTGTCAGCTTTAAGTATTTATTGTTTTTTTTTGTCTGTGTGTGTGTTTTGGTATTTTGGGGTCAGGAATTCTCAATTTTCTCTTTGTTCTCTAGTTTGCATGCGAGAGCAGCACTCCCCAGCTAGATATTATATTGCGCTTTACAAATTCAATTCGTTTCTTGATTTTTAAAAGCTCCGCTTCGTTAAGTTTCAGATTTTGTGTTAGATTTTAAACATTACACTAAAATAATGATGATATTTTGAGTGGCTTAGCATAAAATGCATGCCTCTTTTGGAATAGCAACTGAATGATGACCAAGGGCATTATAATATTTTGACATTTTTGAAGTCTGAGTCATTAGAAAAAAACTTCGATAAGCGCATAATCACTGAACAAAGCAAGCAACCCATATCCATGTTGTTCAATTAATTCTCTTTACTACATATATTGTATATATATAAATGTGTGTGTGCGTGTAAATATAAATTTAATGATGAGGGCAATACGAACCGCTTCCGCTTGACTTTAGCTGTAGTTTACCATAAAAAACCTAGATCGTTAAGAACTCATAAAGAGAGAGAAAGAAGAAGCTTCATAATGAATCACCGTTGCTCGCGAGCAGCAGCTGTCAAGCCAGCTATCAAAAGCAATACTGATAACTCTGCCTGCGCTCTTTTTTTGTGATGTGAGAGTGAGAGAGCAAATCAAATAATGTCGCATACCAGATAAACAAATCTCACCGAAGGTGTCAAAATTAGAGCCAAAAGACGTGACAATAATGGTTCTGCTGATATGAATGTCTGTAAACATTGTTGTAATAAAGAAAACTATTGAATAAATACTCGAATTGAATTTTGCAATAATATTTATGTGTGTATTATGTATAAATATGTTCATATTTAATCTAATGAAACACCTTTGGACGCTCACTAAATGCTGTGGTGGCTGAGCCCATAATATGATTGCTTTTATTATGCCCCCGCCACCAAGAAATGCCCCGAAAGCATTAAATTTACTGCGCCTGCTGGCCTTCAGGCACGCGTCGTCGTCATTTTGTCAATAAATGTATACGAGGACATGACCAAACCCATCAGCCAGCAAGCCAGGCATTATGTTAAGTTATGCAACAACTAGACAGGACCTGAACAATATTCCTTCGACAATTCCTAATGTTTATATCTTCTGTTTCTTTTAACCCATTTTGCAGTTGTGCTTATCGGTGACTCTGGCGTCGGCAAAAGTAATTTGCTGTCACGTTTCACGCGCAATGAATTCAATTTGGAGTCCAAGTCGACAATTGGCGTTGAGTTTGCAACACGCAGCATAGAGGTGAGTAGCTGAAAAGCCACCAAACCGTTTAACAACCCCACAACCCGTACGTAAGTGGGTGGGTTGGGTGGTTTCAATGTCAAACGAAAAATACGAGAAAAGTGATGTCAAAAATTATTGGGTTGAAGACCTTTAGATTAATATTATTGAATATTGAAAATGATTACATAAAAATAGTAAATCCCAATATATGTTACACATTATCAACACATAATTATAACATAATTGGATTGTACATTCAAAAACAAAATAAATAAAATTTCGATTTAGTTCAAAGACTTCAATCTAAAACTAGGAAATTTGTATCACTAAAAACCGGCACAGAAATTATTAGAATCACTTTAGAACTAAAATATTTGAAATTTTGAAAGTAAATGCAAAAATGTACTATATTCAAAAATCAACAAATTCACCAAACCCTCAAGAAAAAACAAGTTTTAAATGCATTTTTCCATAATCTCTACTCTAATCTCCCCCCGCTAGGTCGATGGAAAAACAATTAAGGCGCAAATTTGGGATACGGCTGGACAGGAGCGTTATCGGGCCATTACCTCAGCGTATTATCGCGGTGCTGTTGGTGCACTGCTCGTTTACGATATTGCAAAGCATTTGACGTACGAGAATGTGGAGCGATGGCTGCGGGAATTGCGTGATCATGCTGATCAGAATATCGTTATAATGCTGGTGGGCAATAAATCCGATTTGCGACACTTGCGCTCGGTGCCGACGGATGAGGCGAAACTGTTTGCGGAGCGCAACGGTTTGAGTTTCATAGAAACCTCTGCCCTCGACTCGACGAACGTTGAAACCGCATTCCAAAACATACTCACAGGTGAGGAGTTGAGAAATCCACGATTAGTAAACCACTGATATTAATTGCAATTTGTTTGCAGAGATCTATCGCATTGTGTCGCAGAAACAGATCAGAGATCCACCGGAAGGCGATGTGATTCGTCCCTCGAATGTGGAACCCATCGATGTAAAGCCGACTGTTACAGCTGATGTCCGCAAGCAGTGTTGTCAGTGACCGCCCCAAGGAATCATCGCCGCCGCCGCAGAAGCAGCAGCCCCCCGCAACAACAGCCAGAACAGTAATAGCAAGAGTAAATGCAACAGCAACACCAACAACATCAATAATTACAACTATAACAACAACGGCATTAGATGTTATTTTTTAAGCCACAGCCACAACAAGCAGTTTGTCATGTATGCATAAAAAATCAACAAACAACAATAATCGAAACATCCAAAAAAAAAAAACAACATCCGGCTGTAGTTAACTGCAGTTTAAACTGAAGTTTTATATATATAAATATAAATATTATATGGCTCCTAGATGTCTGAAATAAAAATAAAAAATACGAGAACACCACTAAAACACTCCAAATTCAGTTTAAGCTGTAGATGTAACTATAATTTATATAAATATACATAAATGCTAATATTAAAAAAT
Source organism: Drosophila atroscutellata (assembly GCA_035041605.1). Classification (NCBI taxonomy): domain Eukaryota; kingdom Metazoa; phylum Arthropoda; class Insecta; order Diptera; family Drosophilidae; genus Drosophila; species Drosophila atroscutellata. Next base: position 2,811,486 of record JAWNLA010000094.1, on the reverse strand, counting down.
ATTAATATTATTAATTTTCGCAACATATTAAATATATAGTTGTAATTTTCAAAGAAAAACATACAAACAACCACAAACATTGCTACGTACGTTCTATTAGGCGCCGCATTGTTTTCCAGCAAATTAGACATATTTAACTCTGGCCCTATATCATTAATGTCTATTTAATTGAACTTTACCTCTTTACCTACTCCCGATTTGTCAGCGTCGGAGCTGCTTTTGTCGTTGCAAAATTGTTTTCATTTTCGGTTAATGTAATACCTTTTTTTACGTATGAGAAATAAAAGTGAACTTAAATCTATAAATTGCAATTAGTTTTAACAAATAATATATAATTAAAAAGCATGTGCAGAAATTTTTACGTCTATTGAACCACACACGAATTTTTCAAAACTAGCTGATAATTAACAGTTGTGTGTGTGATTAAATATATATAATTTAAATAAGTCAATCTTAGTTTTGATTTGTGAAACAATAGTAATAAAACAAGCAGACGGCAAAATGCTTTTCAAATTGATATTGTATCGTTATACAGTGTTACCATAACGCCGAAAAATGAACGATTAGATGGCCACCCTATCTTTTGTAAATAAACCTATCGATATGTTTATACTTGTGTTGCCGTGTTTGGGGAATGTTATCGCAGGGTACAAACACGTGCGACTGCAACTTGTCTTTAATTTGTTATTAATAAATAAACATGGGTCGCGGCAAAAAGAAGGTGCACCCAAAAACACGAACGGCGGCCTTTAAGGCGAGCGAACCCAATGAAATTGTCGAAGCACCGCACTCCTTCATCATACATCGAGGCCTCTCATGTCCATATATAATGGATTTAACACTTGATTTTCGGCGCATTATGGAGCCATTTACGGCAACGAATTTGCGCGAGAAGAAAATTAATCGGATTAAGGATTTCGTTAGCCTGAGCAGCTTCTTTCATGTGTCGCACATGGGCATCTTCAACAAGGCCTCCACACAGCTGTCCTTCAAAGTGGTCCGCCTGCCGCGCGGTCCCTCGCTAACTTTCAAGGTTTGTTGTTGTTCTTGTTCATTTGGCTTTGCTAATTCTTTGTTGTGTTCAACAGGTGCACCAGTTTACACTCGCCCGGGACGTCATCTCGTCCAGTAAGAAACAAATGATTGATTTGGATCACTTTAAGCATCCGCCACTGGTCATCATGAATAACTTTAGTGGCGATGGCAAACACCTCAAATTGATGGCAACCACATTTCAAAATATGTTCCCATCGATCAATTTGGCTCAGGTGAACATCAATACGTTACGCCGTTGTGTTCTCTTCTCTTACAATCCGGAAACGAAGCTGGTGGAAATGCGTCACTATTCGGTGAAAGTGGTGCCGGTGGGTCTGAAGCGATCCGTTCAAAAATTAGTCAGCTCCAAGCTGCACAATATGAACAAATGCAATGAGGTCGTCGATTTTGTCACTAAGTAAGCAATAACCAAATGTGCTATAACATTTACGATTAACGATTTTCCCAATTGTAGAGATGGTTTTGCATCGGAATCGGAGGCCGAGGATGATGAGGAATCGCATGTGGTGCTGGCGCAAACACTGAAAAGTAAGGGCAACCTGGAGGGCTGTAAGAGTTCGGTGAAGTTGCATGAAATTGGTCCGCGTCTAACCATGCAGCTGATTAAGATCGAGGAGGGTCTGCTGACCGGTGAAGTGCTCTATCACGATCATGTTATCAAAACCGAGGACGAGAAGGACACGCTCCGCAAATTGGTTGAAAAGAAACGTAAGCTGAAGGAGCAGCGTAAGAAGCAACAAACCGAGAATCGTGCACGCAACTTGCAACTGAAGAAGGACCAGGAAAGATCGGCAAAGAAAGCAGAGGCCGAAGAAAATGCTGCCAGCGATGATGATGATGCACAATATTACAAGGATGAAGTGGGCGAGGAGCCAGATGAAGGTGAGACTTCTCGTTGCTCTTTTGTCTTTTCTGTGCTTATTTTCACTATTTTCGATCTGTTTTTCAGAGCTCTTTAAGCACGAAAATTCAGCGTCTCGGAAGAGAGGCCGTCTACCCGGCGGCATGAAGTATAAAAATAAGAAACCAAAAGTGGACAACAAATCTGGCAAGAAGTGGAAATCCAAGTAGCGCCTGTAATATCTACAAATATAAGCTATTTTTATTAAATGCCTAGGATTATGAATACATATTTGTTGAGTTGGATTCAGCTAAACATGCGCTGCACCACCTCCTTGTAGTTGGCATTGCTGTTCTTCCAGCTGGCCGCAATTTGGCTACGCAGCTTGCTAAATTCACGTTTCGCCTCATGGTTCGGGACACGCTCAATGATTTGATGAGCCTTCTCGAACTCCTTGAGGTAATAGTAGGCCAATGCACGTCGATACATACTCTTCTCACTCGGATTTGGTTGAGTTTCCACGAACTCGGTGTGGTAGATGACATGCTCGTAACGCTGCTCCAGCAGCAGACACGCTGCCAAATTCGTTTGGATCTGCACAAACAATGTCTCCATATCGGCGCCATCGATGCCATTCGTCTTCTTGTCCAGCGTCTTGAAGGGTTTGTATGTTATGAGCAGTTTAGCCGCACGCGAAAAATAATCAAAAGCAAATTTGGGATAACACTTGAACATGGCAACGCCGTTCTCCTTGTAGTGCAACGCCAAGTCATGAATCTCTGCTGCGTTCAACGTCTCCACGTGTGTATTACTGATAATCCGGTCGAGCTTCAATTCGAATTCCAGTTTCTCGCCAGTTTTTGTTGTAATGCTGCATGCGGCAGTTTCGCCCGGCAAAAACTGCTGCAACAGCAACTCCAAATAGCAATCGATTGGCGTCACTGCCAAACCCATATCCATGCCATGCTGCTGCATCTCGGTGCAGCTTAAATATTTGGTGGGTCTGCTTCCCACGCTAGATTTGTTTACGGTGAAGAGCACACTGCTCACCGCAAGTGGTTTCACCACAGTCTGAAAATCCAGCGACAGCACCTTTTTGTGCAAGCCTCGCGTCTCATCGCTCCACTCGTTGCCAATGTACCAATCCATGGCTAAGCAAGTTTGTCAACTTTTATTTATGAAATTCGAATACAGTTGTAGCAATTTTTAGCATCTGCTTGACTTACCAACAGAAACTTAACAGTAAATGTTAAAAAACAAATGTTAAAAAGCAAAGTGTGACCAAATTACACAAGATTCAACACTTGCTACAGAAGACTATGACTAAAGCACACAAAAAGTCAACACTTGCGATAACAAAAACTCCATATAAATAATTTTGTTATTGAAATCTATGTATTTTACAAAAATAGTTTTAGCATAATGACTGAAAGTTATAAATAAGCTTATATTCTAAGCCCAATTGTTACCCACGCAAGTCATCATAACAATGACCAATGTCGCTATTCAGATGACTTGGAGTGCACTTACAAGCCACTGTTAAAATGTATAAAATACGTCATAAATTTATCCAGCATGCTAAGAGCGTATCTCAGCTGTTAGGCAGAGCAGCAGCAATGAGTTCCCAGCCCCAGGTTTATGTAACCCGTCCCGATGTCGATATCAGTGGACTGGAATTGCTACGTAAAAGGTTATTTCACTCGCTGCTGCTTGCATTGCATATTGGGACTTAACATTGATGAGTTTTGTTATTATTATTTTAGTTGCAATGTGACGACTTGGTCCCAGGCATTGCCGGTGCCACGTGACGAACTGTTGCGTCAGGTCAAAGGCAAGGATGCTCTCTATTGCGCCTTAACGGATAAGATTGATGCTGCAGTGTTGGATGCGGCTGGGGAGCAATTGAAATGCATCGCGACAATATCTGTGGGCTATGAGCACATCGATGTTGAGGAGTGCCACAAACGTGGCATACGCGTTGGCTACACACCCGACGTCCTCACCGATGCCACCGCCGAGCTGACGCTGGCTCTGCTCCTGGCCACCAATCGACGTCTTCTTGAGGCGAACAAAGAGGTCTACAACGGTGGCTGGAAATCATGGGCACCCATGTGGATGTGTGGCCACGGGCTGAAGGATTCGCGAGTGGGCTTCTTTGGTTTCGGACGAATTGGTCAGGAGATTGCGGCACGCATTGTGCCTTTCAAGCCAGCTAAGATCACGTATACTACGCGCACGGCTCGTCCGGAGGAGGCTGCCAAGGTAAATGCGGAACATGTGACCTTTGATGAAATGCTCTGCTCGTCGGACTTTATTGTCGTCAGCTGCGCTCTGACCCCGGACACCAAGGAGATTTTCAATGCGGCCGCCTTTGAGAAAATGAAAACCAATTGCATTTTCATCAACACGGCGCGTGGTGGCGTTGTCGATCAAATGGCGCTATGTAAGGCGCTGCAATCGAAGCGCATCCTGGCTGCTGGCCTGGATGTCACTACACCGGAACCATTGCCCCTTGATGATCCGCTGCTGAAGCTGGATAATGTTGTCGTGCTGCCCCATATTGGCAGTGCGGATATCGAGACACGCAAGGAGATGTCACGGATCACGGCTAGAAATATTTTGGCTGCCCTGCAAGGATGCGAAATGGAAGCAGAGGTCAAATAAAGTGGGAAACTTTTTCTAATAAATTCAAGCTTGACTTTTAAGCAAATGAAGTAAAACTATTGGAGACTGCTTTATATTTTATTTTAAGATACCGCCAGAGCGATATCTGTATCTGATGTATATGTCACAATCAAATGTATCGATATATGTGTTCAAGAGCGAGAGCTTTCTACATGCATTGCTCGATTCATTTCAGCCATTACATTTTTTAGTCGCATTTTCTGTTATGCTGTTATTTGATGAATCGATAAGTGTTCAAGATTCTGTTACGGCACGATAAATTAAAATTAAAAAAATTAGAGAAAATGATATGAAGTAAAAATTCAAGCCTCTTTCGCACTTTTTCTACAAGAAAAAGCCGCTAGCTTGAACAAATTCGATTCCTGAGCCACTTCGCAATAGATTGTAATTATGAAAACATTTTTAATTCAATTAAAATGAATCGCTTGTTTCGATAAGAAAAAGTAATTCTCACTGTTAATTAGAGCTAAGCGAAATGTTAAGTTAACAGCTAACGCCATTTTTTTTTCTCGTTCCTTCTTTTGGCTGTTTCAGCGCGTGGCAGTTGTGGTCCCGGTTCGGTGCTGTTGTAAATTGCATTTTTGCAAGGAATTTAAAATCCCATCTTTTAAAAAAACACCAACACCAAGATGAAAATCTACAAGGATATCATAACCGGCGACGAGATGTTTGCAGACACCTACAAAATGAAACTGGTCGACGAGGTTATCTACGAAGTCTATGGAAAATTAATCAGTCGCAGCCAAGGCGACATTCAGTTGGCCGGCTCCAATCCGTCGGCAGAGGAGGCCGATGAGGGCACAGACTCGACTACCGAGTCTGGTGTTGATGTCGTTCTGAATCATCGTCTGATGGAATCGTTTGCTTTCGGCGACAAGAAATCCTACACCCTATACCTGAAGGATTACATGAAGAAGGTGCTAGAAAAGCTGCAGGAGAAATCACCCGACCAGGTTGATGTCTTCAAAACCAACATGAATAAAGCCATGAAGGATATTCTTGGCCGTTTCAAGGAGCTGCAATTCTTCACAGGCGAATCGATGGACGTCGATGGCATGGTTGCAATGTGCGAGTATCGTGATATCAATGGCGAGAGCGTTCCAGTTCTGATGTTCTTCAAGCACGGACTCGACGAGGAGAAATGCTAGGCGCATCCTCTCCACTCCTCTCTGTCTCTCTCTGTGTATGTGCTATGTGGATTGCATTGCGGCAAAAGTAGCAACAACAACAAGCAACGCCCAATGCGGACACACAAAAGAAGAAGAACAAGAAGAGCAGCAATGAATGTACATGCATATATACATACAAACATACAACAGACAGCAGACAGACAAACATACTCAACGCAAACCAACCAACCTTTACATATTTCTAACGGATTTCTTTAGTTACAGTTTCTATTTTATTTGGCAACAGTTCGAAATTTATGTTTATGTTTTATACAAAGTCCAAATTTTTCGATTCGATTTATGATTCAATTCGATGTATTATGTACAGGAATCAATGAATATAACTGTTAATTGTAACAAATGAGCAAAATTTGTAGTTGTAGCATAAGGTCAAAGAGGGAAGCATAGCAATGCCAGACCACACCGAACACAGTGTCACTCAGTAGCTAAAAAATAACTAAATTATGGTATAACTATTGTAATTGATGAAAACAAGTCCAAGCGGTGTAATTTAATATTTTTATAGCAACAACGCAATTTTTGTATACTTTCGTTTACGTTTTGAATACGGAATGTCAAAAAACCAAAAAAAGAAAAACATGATAACCAGAGGAGAAATTAAGAACATTTGTATGTACTAAAAAAACATTAAAACGGAAACCATATACACAAACTGATATCAAAAGTATTTTTATATTATAACAGCTGTTTCACCTTTTTCAATCAGGTTGGGATTGCAGCTGTCAACTGCATGAAAATTGTATATCACCAGTAATTAATTCTTCCTCTTTGTATGCCAATGACTCAGACAAGGTAATTTTGTATTTATATGGAGGGTTTGGGCAATCAACGAGTTATTGACCTTTGACAGTGATATATACGAGTTACGGTATATAACTTGATTGTCATGCGCAATGTATGTACAAGAATTCGACCCTGTTGTTTCATGCACCACTGTTGCTAAATTTGTCCCATATTTTGTGCGAATCGCTGCAGTCAACATAACCTCAAACAGCTGCACTCCGTTGTGTTAGCTGTGCAAAGCAAAAATATACTTAAGGTTGAACTAATGTATATGTATGAGTATGTAGGCGTTTGTTTTTCGTTGTGTGTGTGCGTTAGTATACGCTACCTTTCAATGTGCTTTTCTTTATCGTCTGTGCCAGACACATTCACACTTTTACGTACATGCGCCACCTATACATGCGAATGCGAGTTCATACCTGTTAGATCGCGTGAGCGTTTGGTACAGTATGCGATGCCTACCACGAATCTAATTAGTTTATATGTGAAACTTATGCAAGCGTGCAAATTTTACTAAAACTCAAAATTAGAAGCAAAACTATTTACAAATTATATTTAAAAAAATAAAAATATATATAAGATCTATTTTATGATATATCCAAAATATAATGTGCGTTAAAATTATATGTTGTAAGATGCACGTAGTCATACCGTGTCGGAATACTGATCACAAAATATAAATCAAATTTGAATACCGAAGTAATCGACCTTTTGAAATTCAATGACATTCCTTCGACCTTTTTACCAGATGTTTCACTGGATTCGTCAAATTAAGTTATTCAGCTGCCATATCTTTAAAAATTGCGATTTATATTTGGAAGGTTATCGGCCCTTTTTGTCAAAAAAAGGTGTGCTTTGTCACTTCCCCAGTTCAATCCATTTCAATATTTGAAAACACAACCAATTCTGAATGTATAAAAAACGCTATTAACAAATTCTTTTTTATTTCGTTCATCATTTTGATGCAGCAAATATGTGGCTAATTGCAGTTGGCTTTCATTGCAATTGCTTCTTTTTTCATTTCCATTTGAATAATGGAAGTTTTGGAAAGTGCTTCAGTCAATTTTTGTTTTAAATATGTTTAGTATGTAGGTTTGTTCTTTTGAATTCAAAAAATAACTGCATTTATCATTCTCAATGCACAGTTTTTAGTTCTTATATATATTACAATTATACTAAGTTTTTATATAGGCAGCAGTTGCTGCATTGTTGCACTACGTTCACTGTGCTTTCGCATCGATAATATTGGAATGAATCATCATTTTAACAAGATGGCAAAAAATAAATTAACAAAATTTTCAAAAAATTACTCGTATAAGTTAAGGTTACATTTTACAGCTGATTTTTGAATAACTAAAATTTAAGTGTAAAAAAGCACATAATTATCATATCGTTCCACAGTATACACACATAAAGACACGACACACGCTGCTCAATATATACATAGTAGTCATATATATATATATAAATATGATATATGGGTATTATTCAGCTCAATATCATCACACATAGTCGAGCTGTATGTAGATCTGTTTGACGCCAACCGCCTCGAAAATCATGCGCGTATGCGTTACAACATACGTGGGATCCACATTCTTGGATACCTCCAGCTTGATGGCACCCACATAGACATCAGAGCAGAGCGTCCAAAAGTGCGGCTCCTGCACCGAATAGACGCCGGCCAATCCCGTCACTTTCTGATAGCACTGCAGCAGCGACCGATCGAGTGCCGATGGCTGCCGTTGCATCAGTATCAATATGGACTCCTTGATTAAGCTGAGCACGCTCAGCGCAATGAGCAGCGCTATGAAGATGGAGCAAATGGGATCCGCTATCATCCATCCAAACATTTGCATTAGTACGGCCGAAATGATGACGCCCACCGACCCGAGTGTATCGGCCAGAATATGCAGAAAAACGCCGCGCATTATCTGTGAATTGCTGCCGCTGGAAAGTTCATGGGAATGTCCATGGCTGCCATGATCGTGCGAGTGGCCATGACCTGAGAAAATCAACTTGGAGTTTAACACACACACAAAAAGCCACAGAAAGCCGGACAGTTCACTCACCATTATCTAATGAGATTGCCTGATGATTGTGATTGCTGAGATCGTTGTGGCTGTGTGAGTGTCCATGACTGGAGCCGCCGCCGCCACCATGTGAGTGTCCATGTCCACCACCGCCGTGCGAGTGACCATGACCGCCATGATTAAATGCATAGATGCCCACAAGATTGACGAGCAACCCCAGCACGGAGACAACGAACAGACGCTCGTGTTTAACCTCGGGCGGCTCTATCAGCCGCTCAACGCCCTCCGACAATATGAAGAACGCAATGAACAGCAGAAATAAACTGTTCACAAAGCCCGCCAACACCTCTGCACGCACATAGCCATAGGAGAACTTATCATTGGCCTTCCATTTCGTAATCACCGAGGCGGCCAGACCAGCCAGCAGACCCGTGCAATCGAAGAACATGTGAAACGAGTCCGAGATCAGACCTACAGATAAGTAGTGCGTAAGTAACTGTCAACAATGGATAAGATTATATAGTGGTCTCTCGAAAATTATGATTTAAAACTGTTTCTATTTAGCTAGATTTTAGATCTAATTCTGAGCGTGAAAGCTACAGTTTTCGAATGATTATTGCTATGCTTCTATAAATATAGAAGATTGATTTATAAGTGTTTTGAATTCGCTAATATTTCATGATAAACGATGAAAATTCCAAACTGATTACTGTTATGACTGATTTAAAAGTTATTCTAATTTGCCAATATCTAATTCTAATCTAGTACAATTCAGTTTTAGACTGATTATTCTTTTCGATCCTTAGATGCTAAGGATTTCTCTATATATAAACAGATTGACTATAACGACTCAATATATACAATAGTTTGTCGAAGATTTGTTAAACGCTCGACTGCACAAAAATTCAAATTCGACTCTAGTTTGTAATTTAGTTGCTATTTTCGGGGGACCACCGTATATGCTTGGTTTAAGTACGGACCCAAACTATTTGTTAGGATGCCATAGAAGAGCTCAACGAATGCGAAACTCAAATTGAGCAGCAGGAACAGAAATAAGTTGCGCGAATTGCGATCGGAGAAGATGAGTCGCTTCCAGCTGTTCAGTTTCTCCTTGACGCGATAGCCAAAATTGCTGCGATCCTTGTGCGTTAACGGTATCATGTTGGTGGCACGTTATTGCTAACGCGTGTGCGCTGCTATCCTAAAAAGATTTAAACAATAAAAGCAACACGAATTACACACATGTTATCACACACAAGCAAACACACGCGCTCAGACACATTTTCTCTAATTGGTTGCATACGTGGTATTATCGTTGTGTTTAGCTCTGTCCGTACTCCAGCTGGCGCTGCTTCTGCTTTTGCTGCTGCTGTTAATCACTCAACACTTGCGGCGCTTTAGAATTTCTCTGCGGCGTCGGCGGCAATTTCCGTGTCAATAAAATGGCACGTAAAGCTTCGTGCTATGTCAACGCGTAGATATGACGGCCAGATGTTAACAGAGCCGTTGTGGCTTTTGTTGTTTTGTATGGTTTTGTTTAGCACTTGTAATTTAATTCATTTTTCAAAATTCATCGAAAAAGATTTAACCCGCACCAATCTGCTGTGTTGTCATCAAAATACCCTACGTACCCCAGTAAACATTTGTTGTGAGAAAACGATGTCAGGGTTGCACTTCACTTAACAGAATTGCCATTCACACAAAATCGAATGTGCGGTATGTTCTGCGAAATTTCAAGGCTTATTTTACAACTTATTCATTAAAGCACAAAGTTGTTGTGATTATGTCTATATATTTTCGTGCTTAAATATTAGTAAATGCCTTATCAAAACAATTGCACGTCTGGTCAAATTTTATTCATAAGAAATAGCAATTAAAATCAATTTTAAGCTCCTGTTTTTATTCTATTTCATTCATTGCTTGGCAAGTAGGGCAACAATTTCATTATCCAAACAATAACTGAGCACTGTTAACAACGTACTTGTAAAGAAGCTGCTGATGCTCCTCACCTGCAATTAACCGATTACAGAATGTAGACAAATGAATCAGTTCAGTGAGCAATTTCGTTGTTGCTCACAAATTCAAACCAACACCAAACAATAACAAAATTTGTATATACATATTCCTTACATCAAAAAGCAAGTTTATTCAACATACTTCCACTACACAGCAGAATGATAGTTCTTTCCATACAATTAATTGTAATCATGATCGACACTGAAGAAATATGTAAAATATGTTTACGCCTCATCACCCTTGGTGGCACGTGTGTAGATGACCTGGGAATGATGTTGCACGACCTGCTTAATCAGACCTGAAACCCAAAACAAGTAAATACGTTACAAATATTGCTCGAAATTCAGCTAAAAGTGTGGAATACTTACCCACGTCGCGCAGCTCAATTAGGGCACGCTTGGCTAGAGAGCCACGGATCTTCAAACGCTCGGACACAACCGAAGGGGTGATCAGTTTATAGGCGGGCACTTCCTTGTACAATTTCTCATAGGTGGCCTTATCGAACAGGACTTGATTGTTCAGCTTATCCCTGACTTTGCCCTTGGACCACTTCTTCTTCTTAGCTTTGCCGCCGCCGGAGCCCTCCTTCTTCTTTTGTGTCTTTTGCGGCTGCTTGGCCGTCGACTTTGCGTCCTTCTTAGGCGGCTGTTATGAACATAAATATAAACAAGGGTAAATTGAGAGATTGCTTGAGGGAATATATAAAAATATCGCATGCATCTGATTGTAGAACATCGCTATTCGAGGTTATGGTGCTCTCATGTTTATTTGCTGCACGCACGGCGGGTTTAATACGTTGAAGTCAGCAGCAAATGCAAATACTCTCATGCACAACACTTTGACTGCAGTTTATTATTGTAAATGCTTCACTTAATTGTCGGTTTTGCATAGAATACTATTTATTTTCAATAAAAAACTATAGCAGCCGAACTCACCATCGTGAAAACCCAATGCAGAAAGATGGAGGACGGAAATTGATAGAGTTACCATGCTTCGTTAAAATTTACAGAGTTGCATGACACAACTATCGCAACGTTAAGCGGCTGTCACTCGATTGTTATTTCAAAGGCGGCAACCCATTTATACATTGCTTGGCGTGTGTTCCATCATTTCATTGGGAAGTGTAACAAAACCATAGTAGGCTCGATCGAACTGATTAAATCCGCCAGGAAAGCAAATGATATAGTTGAAATTAATTAGTTATTTTTGTACACTGACTAATATGGACGTCAACGGAACAATGGTGCGTCGCTATAGCCTAACCAACTCCCCGCGTTTAACAAATCCCATTGCGGATTCCACATGGATTGATGGCATGCCTGTGTAAGTATAAAGGCCGACGTATATTTATATAAATTATCAAATCTTATTTTATAGCACACAACGAACAGCGGCGCGCCAGCTGTACAGAAACATAAGTGCCGCGCAGCGCAGCAACTCGAGCAGTTGTTTAAACAATGGTTACACACAAGGATCGCCGCGGAACAGTTATCTGCATCAGATATCGAGGACCTCCACAAGCATATCCAAAATGACACGCCAAAAGCTAAATCTCAGCTATATGGATCCCAAGTAAGTAAGGTGTAAATTCTGTGCAAGTCTGGAATGTTCCATTTTTATATGAATTGATAGAAACTGGTCTTAGCAAGGCATCTGGCATTTCATTTAAAACGTATTTACTTAACTAAATTTGTATGTTTGGATGAAAATATGTTTTGCTACTAATATATCAACGAATTTTTCATAATTAAATCCAAATTCATGACAAGGCAATTTGCAGTTGTGCACAGGGTAGGGTATACACTAGTCGACCATTTACGCTTTATTAATCAAACTCTAGAGTTTTAGTACTAATCAAATTATTAACACCTGCCCTACAGAGCCTATGCGGATGTGCACAGCAGCGGATTGGCCTCACGCATTGCTGGTTACCAGAAGGATAGTAGTCGTGGCCTGCAGCGCAGTGTGTCCTACAACAATGTGTACAATCCGATGACATCGCCACGACGGATTGCCCCATTAAATAAGGGCGTACGCCCTTCGTTACCGATAACGCGCATTGCGCCGCCAGAGCGCAGCTTTTACTGCGGCAGTACGTTGCCCAGCCTGCTGCGCTCGAATTCGCTGCTGGGCGTGGAGAAAAATAGCGAGCAATTGTCGCGCGAGAATCGACCCATAATGCATCCACCGCCATTGCAGCATGAAAGCGAACCGACGCGCAGCGTCCTCGAGGAGCTGAAGGAGATTTCGAGCAAGCGAATCAACAGTGGCGTAAGTCTCAGTTCAACTTCCGCAGCTCGTGGCATGGTGATTGACTTGAGTTATTTGCAGGAAATACAACCGAATGAATTCAAAAAGAGCTGCAGTCGCATGACTGATTACGTTGATCATCATCAACATCATCCACATCAGCAGCAACAACATCAGCAGCAGCAGCAGTTGTCCATGTTGCAGCTGCAGTCGGGCCATAAGCGGCAGCGTGAACTTACGGTTACGGTGCCACTGCGTCAGTATCATTCACCAATATCGCTGTCACACCAGCTGCATCAACAACAACAGCAACACCACCAGCATCTCCATCAACAGTTTCAAATGCCTGGACATCATTATTCCGTTAGCGTTTCGCCGGAGCAGCTGGCCAAACGTCGGAATTGCAGTCACAGCAATGAAATTGCCGGCTCTCTCAGCTCCAGCAAACTACTGAGCAGCAAGCGCAAACTAACCGCATCCACCGTTGGCGGCAGCAGCAGCAGCTCGCCAGAAACCTCACCTCGCCAACAACCGGCAAAAATACAGCGCTATCAGAGCAGTGCAATCAATTTACATCTGGAGCAATTGACAAGAGCGCAAAGTGTGCCGATTACCCCGCTGCCGGCAACGCCTGCACAACGCACAGTTTCTGCGCCCAAGCCCAATCTGCAGGCGGGGCCAAAACCGCAGACGCCCACCAAACCAAAACTAACACTGTTCAATGCAACGCAAAAGCAACCACAACAACAAAATCAGCAGCAAGAAGCGCAGCGTGAGCAAGAATTCGATCTGGACAGTCCCGATGTGGATGACGGCGAATATGCGGGCATACAATTTGTCAAGCCGAAGCAACAGAATGCGCTGGGCAGCCAAAAGAATTCCAATTTGGAGCGTACGCAAAAAACGAAGCTGGCGCTTATGCTAAGCAGTTTGAAGGGTGAAATCTACCAGGATAAGGCGGAGTTGCCCGACGAGCCGGACGCGATGCCCATATCGCCGATCACGCCCATCAAACCAACGACAATTGCAACAACAACAACAGCCACACTAACAACGTCAACAGCAACAACCACAACAACCAAGCCAATTATACTGAGTGTAACAACCATTGTGCCAGCGACAACAATATCAACAGGAAACACCGTAGCGACAGCCACAACTACAACAAGCAATACCTCCTTGCCGTTGCTTTCATTTAACCCAACCGCTGCAACAACGACAAGCATAGCAGCAGCACCAGCAACATCAGCAACAACATTAACGACAACAACAAGCAGCAACAATACGTTGCCCTCTCTTTCATTTAACAACGCTGCTGTATTCAAAACACCCAACAAGGACGCATCAACAATTTTGAACACATCCACAGCCTTTACACTGCCTACAACAGCGAGCCAAACAACAGGCGGCACATCAGCTCTTATTCCCAAACTTAACTTTACACCGACAACAGTAGGAACAACAATGACGCCTGCATTAAACTTTAACCAGCTGCCAACGGTAGCCGCAGCAGCAGCAACTACAGCAGCAACAACCACAACAAGCATTACGCCAATGTTTTCATTTGGAAATGCAACCGCAAAAGCAGCTGCCGCATTAACAACGACAACGAATACCCTTGCAGCTGCACCAGCAATGTTCACTTTTAGTAAGCCGGCAACTGCAGCAACATCAATCAACACAACAGTTGCACCAGCAGCAACAACACCAGCTGCAAGTGCTCCTTTGTTTAGTTTCGGCAATGCGGCAACAACAGCAGTAGCAACAACTGCAGTTGCAACAGCAACTACAAGCGCTCCAATATTTAATTTTGGCAATGCTGCAGGAGCAGCGACAGCAGCAAATACGGCACCGACAGGAGCAGCAGCTAGCAGCAAGCCCTTCACATTTGGCAACACCAGCAACAATAATGCATCAGGCGCAGGTGTTGATGCCGCTGCTGTACCTGCCTTCAAGCTGGATAACTGGGCGCAAAAGCCCACAGAAGCGGCGACCTTCACATTTGGAAACACCAGCAACAATAATGCAGCAAGCGCAGCTGGTGATACCGCTGCTGTACCTGCCTTAAAGCTGGATAACTGGGCGCAAAAGCCCACAGAAGCGGCGACCTTTAACAACAACGGCAACAATGTCTTTGGGAAACCAGCAACAGTCGCTGAGCCCACAAAACTGTTTAGCTTTGGCAACAGTTTAGCTAATGGGCCAGCTGCCACGCCCATTGTCGCGTCGACAACTGCGCAAGTTGCTACGACCGCAGGGGCGCCCATTTTTGGTGGCGCCGCAGCAGCAACAGCTGCAAAGCCAGCTTTTAGTTTTGGCGGCGCAGCAACGGCAGCAACAACAGCACCGCCCGCTGCCAGCAACTCGAATCTGTTCTCATTTGGCGGTGCCACAAGCGATGCAGCTAAGCCCGTGGCAAAAGCAACACCGTTTACGCTATCCAACAACAGCAACAGCAGCGGCAATCTATTTAAATTTGGCGACAGCGATACTAAGCCCAAAATGACAACAACAACAACAGCAGCAGCGCCAGCATCAGCAGCCAGTTTTAATTTTAATACAAGAGCTGCAACAACAACAGCCAACCCCAGCGGTACATTCAGTTTCGGTGGCACGCCAAGAGCGACGCCTACATTTGGCAGCACCAGCAGCAGCAACAATGCAACTGCTACAAAGCCTTTTGCATTTGGCGGCGCAGCAGAGCAGCAGCAGCAGGTGGCAACAGGAGCAGGAGCAGCCACACAAACGCCACAGCAACCACGCACCGGCGGCTTCTCTTTTGCTTCAGTGCTACAGAAAAATGAGTCTACAAACTTGTTTAGCTCACCAACAGCAACACCATCAACAGCAGCAGGAGCAACAGCAGCAGCGCCAGCAACGGGCATAGTAAAGCCCAGTTTTAATTTTGGGAGCAACTCAACAACATCATCATCAGCAGCAGCAGCACCAGCAGCAACAACAACATCGCCCAGTTTCGGTGGCTTTGCGGTGCCAGCACCTCCTCCAACCGGCAATCAAAACAAACCATTTGCATTTGGCTCCAGTGGCACGCAAAATAATTCCAGTTCGCCCATGGGCGGCAATCTATTTGCCAGTGCTGTGGCCGCTGCACAGCAGCAGCAACAGCCAAAGCCAGGCGTCTTCGCATTTAACAGCAGCAGAAGCGCTGCATCGCCACCACAAGCAGCATCTGGGACTGCACCATTTGCATTCGGTGGTGGTGCATCACCAGCGCAGAGCAACAATACCGCTAAGCCGTTTACATTTGGCTCCAGCGCCAACAATAATGCAACGGCCAGCAATGTTTTTGGCAGCCCAGCCGCTGCGCCGACAGCAGCAACTCCTGCGAGCAGTGGTGCCTTTAATTTTGGTGGCAACACAGCTGCACCACGCATGCCAACCACCCCGCAGCAGCAGCTCAACAGTGGCAATTTCTTTGCGCCGCCAAGCACCCCCGAAAATCGACCCATTCGACGCGCAACGCGACGCCTGCAAAAGTAGAGCTCAAATTTCGCCTAGACATTATTTAGCAATGATTTGGATTATTTTAAAAATGTTTAAAAAATGATGTGTAAATAAATGATAAGTGCTTAACAACAAGAAGCAATTTTATGTTTTTATTGTTATTCATTGTCAGATTGTTATTGTTATTATTATTATTATAATTGGGGAAAAACTTTGCACTGCGACCTATAAGGTCTATTGTGCCTACAGCTCTTCCATCAATCCCAATTCCTGCACGAATGCTAGAATCTTTGTTGGGTTGAGGGTTTCTATGTCCTTGGGCCTTATGATATGGTGCCCTAGGATGTTGCCTCTTTTCCTGGTTAAGGCGACGCATTATGTTGGAATGTGCGTCGAGGATTCCTCCTCGTATCCTGCATACATTGCTGCTGCAAATACCTAACTTGGTTAGGTGACTTCTCAGTCTACAGTGTCCTGTCAATAGATCTGTGAGTATTCTGAGTCTATTCCCCCCCATGGATATCACTTGCTTAAATCGCTTTTGATTATAGCCACCTAGGAGACTTCTGGCTTGTCGGAGTCCTGGTGTGTCTGCCCAGCTCCGTTCCCGCATCAGTCTTTCTTCATCCCTGATTTGTATGTCAGATTGTTAAACTGCATCAAATCTAAGAATTTTGACGAATTTTGTGGCCAGATCGGATTGGTATTTATTTAGCTAAAACCTACTCGATTGTTTTCCATCTATTTCCGATTTGGATAAGCGATCTTAAATCGAAATCTGCACAGTTAGCTGTTGCAGTTGCGACTGTTTGTTGATCAAATCAGAATGATCAGAATGAGGCAAGTTTGATTACTTGATGTTCAATAATTGTTATCTGCTCTATATCCTTTAATTATTGCATATTCTCATTCGTATCCAGCTGGTGAATATTGCTAAGATTGTACAACGACGCAATCCAGAGTACTAACTAACTGAAAAACATAAATTACATATTGTCAAATTGTTCAGCAAGTTGAATTATAAAAAAAACTAAAAACAAAATGTCGAAGCTTTAAATAGTGGTACATATATGCATGATATATTTTGTTGAAGAAGGAGAGTTGTGGGGAAAACAATTTGCTGCCCAATTCAAAATATTCACTTGATAAACTTTACAAATTTTAGTTTCAATTCAAAAAAAATTATTTATCACTTTAAAAGTGATAATGAGATACGCATCGAAATTGCCACAAAAATGAACAATTAGTTTATAAAACCCGTCGGGCATATTATCCGGAAATCCGGTGTTCGGCACTGCATCACAGTTATCAAATGTTATACTTTCGTTGAACGGCGTATCAATTGGGTTTCTATACAGTATCGCATTGGTGCAATCATGTAAATTTTTATAAACCATATCATTATAGAATTTATCCATATATTCGTAGAACTTCATCTTTGGTGTATGAAAGGGTAACATAATATAAGAGTCTTTGTTTCCACTTTGTGACCTAAAGGAATTAAGTTCAACCTGTTAATAAAATGGATTATTTTTTATTTTATTATGATCATTTCTCAGTATCGATCAATTACCGTGAGATCAGTAGGATCACATTGCCAAATTATCTCCCCAGTAAGTACAGGTTTATTTCGAGATATTCGTTTGACTTTCAGATCAAATTTAATCTTATTCTCATCCGTGGAGTTACCATCGAAATTAAGCAGTTCGACTTCATAGTTTATCTGGAATCCAGATGGTTTTTATACTCAATGATCTGAAATATTCCTTTTCCCATAGAGTCCTTGACGTATAAACATACCTTGCCGATAGAACTGCCACATAGAACCAGCAATATCACTAGCACGGTGAACGGACACAACATTTCACGGTTCTGATTTTGGTTTGGGTAAAGCACAGACGTACCCGACCAATCGGGTTGGTATTTATATAGCGAAAATCTGCCTGATTTCCATCCATTTCCGTTACACGGCGTATTGGATAAGCGATCTTAGATCGAAAGTCGTGTTTAGTTTTTGGAACGGGAGTACGTAATCTCTACAACAATCTGAAAAACATGCACTCGCAATAACTGTCCCTCCTATCATCAAACTAAATTGTTCTATAAATACATTTCGTTGATATTATTATATATTATATAGTTGGGGAGAGCCAGCACTGCGACCTATAAGGTCTATTGTGCCCCCTTACTGAGCTTACAGCTCTTCCATCAATCCCAACTCCTGCACGAATGCTAGAATCTTTGTTGGGTTGAGGGTTTCTATGTCCTTGGGCCTCATGATATGCTGCCCTAGGATGTTGCCTCTTTTCCTGGTTAAGGCGACGCATTCTGTTGGGATGTGCGTCGAGGATTCCTCCTCGTATCCTGCATACATTGCTGCTGCAAATACCTAACTTGGTTAGGTGACTTCTCAGTCTACAGTGTCCTGTCAATAGACCTGTGTGTATTCTGAGTCTATTCTTCCCCATGGATATCACTGGACATGCTTCCCCAAGATAGTTGATAAGCAAACAAGCAATTATAATTTTTCACTTTTATTAAAAGTTTTATATCCTTTTCAATCTCAATCTCCAACTGCATTCTTTTTAAGTATTACGTGTTCGTGCGATTTTTTTTTGTATACAATTTTTCATTTTTTTTCTTTTGGCTAACTTAGAATTTGTTTGACAAAAGTGTTTTTTTTGTTTTTTTTTGATTACTCTAAATTTGTTTTGTTTTTAAAAAAGTAATAACTTTAAAATTAAATTAAATGTAAATCATGTGGACGTTTATGTGTCTGCGTGTGTGTGTGTGTGTGTGTGTGTCGATGTGTACATAAAATAAAATAAAAGTAAGTGTTAAAGCAAAATTGTACAAGTTCCTTATAGAATAAGAAACATATAAAACGTCAAGTAAATAATTATATATTGATATTAAAATATGCATAAATAAATTACAATTTCCCGTATGCTGCAGGGTGTTTCCTCCTTCTGGTTTTGTTTTTTTTTAAAGCGGCGTTTGAATATATTAACTATATATATATATATATATTATATATATTTAAAAGGGTTACGAGAGATTCCAGAATTAAATAATGTTATAAACAAATAAGTAGACTGAACAATTGCATTGGGGATTTTACATAGATGAAACTTGCGCGTTTAATTTATATATATATATATATATATATATATATATATTATTATAATTATAATGATTATAAACATTAATCATGCCACATAAGCTAAGTATTTAGAGTTTCTGTTTATGTTTAATGTTTTTTTTTATATATATATATATATATGTTATAGTATTAATGTAATGCATCTTTTCACAAGTGTTTTTTTTTATAATTGTTTATTTTTTTTATATTTATTGTTGGAGTTTTTAAATAGACAGTCGAAGCTGCTTTCATAGTTTTGATAGTTTCAAGTCAAGTTCAATTATTAATTTACTTTTTTCTCTATATAATTTTCGCTCATTTTGATTAGAAGTAGAAATATAAATGTAATTAAATTTAACTAATTTGCTGGTTTTTTATGTAATTATAATGTTTTTGTTGTTCAGCAACTTGTTGTACAAGTTTTTTGTTGCTCTTGCTTGTGCTATAAAATGTCTAACAGAAATTGTACAAACCCGAAATCGGAATTTACAAAACAAAAAATACAGTTAGGAAAATAAATTGTAAATCATTTTTTCTACACATTTTTTTTGTCACTCCCAAAAAAAAAACAAAAAAAACAGTCGCTGCCAAATGTGTGCGTATTATGGGACACAAAACATACAGATTTTTATATATCTATGGAGAGAGAAGAGTGAGAGAGAGAGAGAGAGAAAATAGTGAGTGTACAATTGGTTGAAGGGGAGGACAAACTTCAGATAACACAATTATGTAATTTTGTAATAGTAATAGTAATTTACACAGAATTGAAACTCTGCACATATATATATATATATATATATATATATTATATGTATATATATTTAGATATCGTTATATTGTAGTTATAGAACGTTAGCTGGGCGCAACTCACTAACATTGCTTGATTGTGTTGGGTTTCCTTCGGTTAAGCTTACAAAAAACTTATCGCATAAATTATATATGTAAATAAATTGTTGTAAATTAGTTATATACGTCTATAGAATTATACATATGTATGTATATATATATATATATATATTATTATGGGTACGAAAAATTGTTGCGTTCAGTGTCAGTGTCAGTGTTAAATAAATCTTTCGGTCTGCATTGGCGGTATTATTTTTCATTTCCTGCCCTCAAACTAAAGTCATTTCCAAACATTATTTTCCGTTAGTTGTTGGAACTGTTGTTGTTGTTGTTTCCTTGATTTAGTTATTGTTGTCGTGAGCCTCTCACGCCGTTGCGTTATTTAGCTGCTGCAGCTTCACTTTGAGCTCCGCAAATGTTGGCCGCTTCGCTGGATTTAGCTCCCACGCCTGACGCATCATCTCGTAGATTTCGGCTGGGCAGCCCTCGGGTGCTTCCATTTTGTACCCAACTTCAACGTGCTTCACCACATCCGCCAGTGGCTAAAAGAAAATAATTGGTTTATAAATTCAAATTCAATTCAAATATTTCACATATTCATCTGGTACATACGATTCGGGGATAAGGCACACGTCCAAAGGAGTATATTTCCCACAGCAGTATGCCAAAGCTCCACATATCCGATTTATTGGAGAAGCGCTACGGGAATTATTATATTTATTATTATTTTTATAATTGTACATTCCGAATAAAAAACAAGAAGTTTTGAAACACCTTCCCAAGTTGCTTTGTATTTTGATTTACTTACGCCATTTTTGAGTGCCTCGGGCGCTGTCCATTTGATGGGCAGCTTGCCAACATCGAGATTATAGCATTCCTCGCGTGCCAGGCCAAAATCGGATACCTTGGCCACACAGTCCTCAGAGATGAGGACATTGCGTGCGGCCAAATCGCGATGCACAACCTTTTTGGCCTCCAGATACTCCATGCCAGAGGCCGTATCGCTGCAAAATTAAACATTTGAACCATTAAACATCAATCGTATATTGATTGGAATGGGGTTGACTTACAAGGCGAAATTGATTTGATCCTTTTTGGTTATGTGCTGTCGTCCACGCGAACGCAAATAATCAACCAGCGATCCTTTGCTCATGTATTCCGTAACCAAGTACAGATGCTTGCTGGTAAAAACAAGGCCAATAAACTTCACCAGATTCTCGTGCTCCAGCGTCCTATTAGATATCAAGTAGTATAGAATTGGTTTTTGTATTATTTGCTTATATAAATAGCTTACGTCATGACCGATGCCTCAGCGAGAAACTTTTGCACAGCGCCCTCATCCTTGAGCATCTTGACGGCGACCTTCTCGTTGCGCAATATGCCCAACATGACATCGCCGAATTCGCCCTTGCCAATGCTCTCGCGCAGCTGCAGCTCCGCCTCGGGTATGACCCAGCCCTTGTCCACAAATTCTTTGGAGTTGATGCAAAACTCTTGTTTGCCCAACTTGGGCAAACACTTTACAAGCTGAGTGCAGAGACCATCCGCATCGGCCTCATAGTGCTGTGTGGAGGAATACGGCAAAAGATGCAAATTAGTATTGCCAATGGATGTGATGAGGATAAGGAGGATCTTACCGCGACGAGTTGTCCCAGATTCTCAAAGTATTCCTCATCGTCGATGGTTAATTTGTTCTCCAGATATTTGACACGATAGTGTTCCACCTTGCCCTGGAAGCAAACGCACAGCGTGTAATCACCGGGAAAATTTGTCGACTCGCGCACCAGAAAGAGTCCATCCTCACGCGGCTGCAGCAAATGTTCCGCCTCATCGCGCGTTATGCTGCCATGGAACCAGCTACGGGAATATAAACGATTGAGTGGAATGCAATTAGTAGCTGATAGAATTGGAGTAAATGTAATCCTTAAGGTTATCTCTTTGAAACTTACGGCATTGCGTTCAGTTTAACCTCGCATTTGCGTAGCTGTGGTGCGCCTGTGGGTGACAGCGATGCATGATTCATGGCCGTTGTGGAACCACTTGTCCACTTGTCCATGCTGCCGCCGCCATTGATGTCAAAGCTGTGCAGCGATGTGGACATGCCTGTGTTGTTGCTGCTGCTGTTGCTATTGCTATTATTAATGTTGTTGTTATTATTGTTGATGTTGTTATTGCTGCTGCCGACAACTGTTGGCTGCGTAGACTGCAGCAGAATATTGTTGCTGCTGCTGCTGTTGCCGCCGGTGCTGTTGCTGCAATTGCCACCACTGAGCGCTAAACTCTTAGGCGGCAACACGCCCACCGGCGTGTGCAACGTTAGCGAGGAGGACATTAGATTATTGCTGGAAGCGCAGTTGGCCAGCAGCTGCATATGTTGCTGCTGCTGCTGTTGTGCGACGGCGGCAACAGCTGCCGCTGTCACGGATGCTGCTGCTGCTGCCTGTTCGGCCTGTGTATGTGTTGCTGTTGTTGCAGCGGGCGAAAATGTTGACAATATACTATGTTGCTGCTGCTGCTGTTGTTGTTGTTGCTGCTGTATTGTCGTCGTCTGCGGCTGCTGTTGCAGTTGCAGTTGCGTCTGATTGGGCGATTTGGGCGAATGATTGTTGATTAAATTATGACTATTTAATGCATGAGCTGCTGCTGCGGCTGGTGTTTGGTGCTGCAACAAAATGAGGCAAGTTCTTAGTGAGCGAATCGGAAAAATTTTGCTGATAACCTAATTCAATTATGCTTTTATCTCTTTTATGGCCAATAATATAATGAATATTATGATTACTTAATATCCAACAGATAAATACTGATAAGATTGTGCAATGACGCAATTGGATCACTCACCACCCGCCAGGACACGCACCATGAGCCCCTGGAGAAGTATTTGAAGCTGAGTCATGCTCGCAAGAGGGGAGGGAAGGTGTGCGGACTTTAATTTAAGACGCAACTATCGGAAAAGCGATAAGCCACATCCAATCTGATAGTCGAGCAGCATTAAATGTGCTTAGAACTTGGACGAACTGGCGAGAGTGGGGGACAGAGAGGCAGTACGCACGATACGGCTGCAACTTAGGAATGAAGAAAGGCATAGGGAACAACTGAACTGGGCAGAGACAGCAAGTGTCAAACAAGCCACAGGTCTTTTAGGCTATAGTCAAAAACGATTTACAAACTTATAATACTTTATGGTCTCCTCACGGGATAATCTAGTCTAGAAATCACCCAACTAACTAAACTAACATAGTCAGCAGCTAACTATGCTGGTACTGAAAATGGATCCGTCTTAGCTAGAAAAGATGTAGTATCCAGGGCAAACATGTCTTACATTAAAAAGACATAGCAATCCTCAATCCGATGAAGATTCGGAGGAGATTGAGGGAAGAGCTGTATTCTTAGAGGAAGGTAGAATTTATGTAAGGTAATAGGTCACAGAGCAGGACACAATCCAGGAGTATATGCAAACTAAAAAGTATTATTAAATATTATGCAATTTGAAGCCTATCGGTAATCGGTTTTCATCTATAACTCGGAAACGGAGCAAGTTATCGATAAAATAAAATAAAATTGATTAGATAAATTAATAATGCAAGCTTGAAGTAAGGTGTTTTACATATTGCCTATCGGAAGCACCAGTATATAACTATTTCAGCTAGCTATCGGATCAGGGAGATCGACCGCGATATACTGAGTGTCAAATGAGCAGTAACTGAATTTCCATATGGAGGAAGCATCGCCTTTACTAAAATATCAAATCAATTTCTATCGATAAATTGATCGATCACAATCGATAACAAGTGAATGACCAAATGTACTCAACTTGCTCATGACTTACCACATTTGTGTCGCGATGATGATGATGATGCGGTGGTATGCTTGGCGGCACAATATGCGGCTGGGATTGGCTCAGCTGTTGCTGATGCTGCAGCAGCGATGTGGCAACAACGCCCACACCGACACCGACGCCAACGCCCATTGAATTGGGCTGCGGTGCTGGTCGCTTATTGTGACGGAGCGGCGCTGTTGGCGGCATCTGGTGCCCAGTGGCCTGCAGATACCATGGATCGCCCGATGTGCTGCCGGACACTGTTGTCGCGGCGACCGATGGCTGCGAGAAGCCGCGATGATGCCCAACTACCGTTGTTTGTCCGTTCTGTGTGGCGGTCGCGTGGCTGTTCATATCCTCGACCTTGCAGCTGGCCACGCACCTATTGTCGCCAGTTGGCGTTCCTGTTTGATCTGTTGCCGATGTTGCTGATGTTGTTGTTTTTGGCGGCTTTGCAGCCGCAGTTGTTTGAGGCTGTCGCAGCTGTTTGTGCTTCAGTTGGCCCTGTTTGATCTCAACGGTTATCAGCGGCTCACCCACGCCGGCTGCCTTTGTCGTCGTCGTCCGGCTTTTGCCGTTTCTCGTTGGTTTTTCCTTCGCCTTTGTTTCAGTTGCTTCTTCGTCTGCAAAAAAATATATAAATGATATTGATTTAGTCAATTGTTTAAACACATTCATACACATTCGTGCTTATCTAATCAGAACAATACACACAACGACACAGCAACACAGACACAGGCACACCTTGAGTTAACAGTTTAAACTAATCATTGCCTCACAACAATAGCAGTCACAATTGTAAATGTTCTCGTCGTTATTTGCTGAGCTCATTAAATATGCACAAATCGTACGAAATTACGTATATATACATATATATATTATAATGACAACATCAGCGATATTTCGCAGTGTGTACTCGAAACAGATCGCTAATAGAATTTCAAGTTCAAATTCATATTTAAATGCAGCTCAGCTGAACAGCGTCATTCACATTTAACATGGAGCAAACGAATTTCGCACGTCTGGCAACGCCCGTTCGTTCAACTATATCAATTATTGTAGCCATATCGAATTAATTAAAATGGGTCCGTCTCGAAATAGTAACAGGTACTATATAATTGAGATCGAATGAAACAAAAAACTCTCAAATATTGACATTCAAAATCAAGCAACAGAGAAAGAGAGAGCGGCTGAAAGGCGCAATGGGGAGTTAAATATAATTATATAGATTTAAGTGCATTTTATAAATATATATATATATATAAGCCAAATGAACACGTTTGTTTGCCAATCTTTGTTAATGGCATTTTATCGGTGGGGCAACAAATGTTTACAACAGCTTATCAGTGAGCGAACACCAAACCAAGAAAACCACAAGTAATAACAATTTCAGCGACATTCGCTTTGCACATTTGGCTAATCCAATGCACGTTTCATTAATCAGTAAATAAACCTAACTAAAAACAGTTACGCAAAAAACAGCTGAAACAACATATGAGATACATGCATGTGTAATACATATATATATGTATATATCTGTACTATATACAAATCCAAAGTTAAATTGTTGGTCAACATGAGTGTCGCAGCTCAGGCTGCATGTTAATCAACTGAGCGAAAAGGCATAAGCCGACAGCAACAGTAACAATAAAAAGCACCGGCAACGCCCACGCAGTGAATGGCAAAGTGTAAGAACAAGAGATGAGTTAAAGAGAGAGAGAGAGAGAGAGAGAGAGAGAGAGAGAGAGAGAGCGAGAGCGAACGATAGAGTTTTTGGCAACTGTAAAACATTTGCATGCGACATGCATAATTAAAACTTTTACTGCGCAATTACATGAGTAGCTTCAGCTACTGTCTTTTTTTTTTTGGGTTGTATACCCTGTAAATGTATAAGCAGCTAGAATGTGTACCAGCCTTACTTTGAATCTTACTATAATATTAATAATATAATACGAAATTTTAATTTTGGCAGTTTAAGTTTTGAGTCGCTCAATCAATCGATTGCTAAACTTTATATAGGGCATCCCATAGTCGAGCAGCTGCAATAGTGCTTCTAATTGTTATTTCTTTCCGTAAAATGCTACAAATTTAATTATGCGATGAATCAGCAGGGGTACACCATTAAAATGCTCAAGGCATTTTGTGTTGAACGAGGCTATAAATTCCCAGGCGAGACGAAACTTACTCACTTTTAGTTTCGGTGTCGAGTCTTGTGTTTTGTGGCTTTTGTGTTGGTTTGCCCATTCTCTGGATACAATTTGTACAGTAATTGTGATCAAATTAATTTTGAGAGTGTTTCTTTTTTGATTGCTTAATTTACAAATTTTATGTAAATTTTCATTGCGGAAACGCTTTTTGCATATTTAATTCTTGATTCTAGTCACGGATCAGAGCAAGCGCCGATTTATCGTGGGACCCTCCCTCGCCTTTGGCATCATCATCATCGTGGGCTACGCTTTAATTGTGTGAAAGGTGCTTTGATACACACACACACAAACACACAGCTGGGAGTGGGAGAGTGCTGCAATCCGGAGGAGGGATTAAAAGCCTATCAAATTAGCCATATTGACCTTGCCCAATTCAAACATTTTTCAACCACATCCGTTGTCTACCCAAAAACTATAGACTACAGATTACAGACTCATGCTAATGCAATTATAAATTAACACTTTTGTTTCATTCGTTCGTATTTTCTCTGGATTGTAAATTAGTTTGAACATGACTCTCCAAAATGGCAATGGCCAAAAAATTGCATGCAGTCATCGTTGTCATTGTTGGTGTTTTGTTGTTTCCTGATTCAGAGTCATGAGGCACTGCAGATACCCATTGTTTGCCTCAAATGGTAACAGCAAAACGCCAATTACTCAAGTGGATAACATTTGACAAGTGAATTTGATTAGCGAAACGATAACAAGATAACTAAACGAACTAAACTTTAATTTATTTTATTGATTAATTCCATTCATGAAATAATCTTTTCATTTGCATAATATTTATTTTTAAATAAATTGCTCTGTAAGCAGTGACGAGCTTCCTGTACAACTTATGCATAATCAAACTGAACTTTGCGCGCTTTACTCACTGATACCATATTTGATATGCCAGTCCAGTTAAGTCATTTGCAATATTCATTTCAGACGCGAACTTTATACATTCATACTCTGTTATCCACTATAAGCCAGGGGTATTAATGTGGTATAAGAGGCGCCTCTGGAGATCAACTTCGACTGTAGTTCTTTTGGCATTGCCAATGCAAATATTGATTGGCATCTGTTTATTAGCCTTATTATTTACTGCTGTCACACACTGGCTTAAGGCTAATTGATGCTTGACCTTCAGACTGCTTGTAGTAGTAGTAGTAGTAGGATCTGTGAGCCTGATGCTGTCGCTGCTCATAATTTTACGCATATCGATGTCATGTCATAGCATGAGTCAGACTTATATATATGTATATATAGAAAGCATTTGCAATCTTAAAAACGTAAATAAGACGGAGTCACTGAATGGGGCAAGTGTGTTGAGTCTAATTTACATATTTACATATGACACACGCAGTCGCAAACGAAACTGGTGCTGAGGGAAAGAGTGGAAGTTAACTGTCATCATAATAGAATAGAGAACACCCGCTAGACAAACACGATAACATTATATGTATGATGATCGCTTGGCTTTGACTCTTCATTCGTCAACTCGAAATTTGTGTTTGCCTCTCTCTCTCTCTCTTGCTCTTGCTCTCTCTCTCTCTTTCTATTTGGATTGACAAGCTGTCATTTTGCACTTCACTTGTCGGTTGCGCTGCCTGTTTGCTTAGCTGTTGTCTATTTAATTCCAATTGCATGTTATCGTCTGCTTGTTATCGATTTATCGTAGCTGGCAGCGATGCGAGTTGGCAACGCTGCTAATGGCATGCACGCAATGTAAACAACACAAAAATGAAGACATCTTGCGAAACGCTAAAAAAAAGTGATTGTGAAAAGCAAGAAACAAAACACAAAGCAAAACAAAACAAAACAACAGAGGCAATTGCCAAATAAATTATTATTTATAATGCTGGCCGCTGGTTGATGTTTTCTGCTGTTTACCAATTGTGTTTATAAAGTGTTAAACAAATAAAGAGAATCGACGTACGTTTTTCAAAAAAACCCAGCAAATAATACTCGGTTAACTTTTGAACAAAAAAATAACCGCATAATTAAATTGAATGAAAAATGATCTTAAATATATTCATTAGAGACACGTACAGCTAATTTTAACTGGGCATCATTAAAATGCAGCGCAATTGAAATTGTCAGTGCACAAAAAAAACATAAATTTCGTAAAACACAAACAAAACAAAAAAAAAAAGAAAGGTTTCGAGGATATATTGATAATAATCTGCCGGACATAAGTGCAAATGCATCCATAAACTTGAATGATTCATTGACAGTCGTGAACTTTTACAAAAGTACTGTAGGAAGAGCGTTATTGTTATTGTTATTGTTGATGTAGTGTGTGTGTGTGTTTGTGTGCGTGTGTGTGTCTGTGTGTGTGAAATGCGCAGTACGTCAATAGGCGATTACTTATATGGCCATATAATATTGGCTTAGCGCTGGATGTGGATGAGGTAATGCTCATTAGCTTGTGCAAATTGCAAGCCAAACAACGAAGGCTAATTAAAAACGATGCTCAAATTTGTAATTAGGTACAAGTACGTAAATCATGAGGAAGACTGTTTTAGATTTAGTATTAATTATTAACACAACAAAACCACAAATTATCGAATTATTTTTATTGTCGATAACCACAGATATATTGCATAATATTAAGCCCGATGAATTGATTGCGCCATTCGCAATAAATACGTATATGGTTGCAGTATATTAAGTTCATAATTTACACATAATGTTTAAGTTATTAGATAGATGAAAAATATATAGCGATAAGCTGAAGTAAGATCTGTAAAGTTGTAGCTGCCTATGAAGACAAGATGTCTGAAGAGAAAAGTAATCAATAAATAAAATTAATTTAAACCCAAATAGAGTAAAAAGAGCTTAACGATGTTGCCAGTTGCTTAATTATTCGACATTAATGGACATAGCTCTCTCACCTGTCTGTCAGTTTGAGGTCAATGACAAACAGTCAAAATAAAAATAAAAAACACTCAGCCACAAGTTGTCTCGAGGGGATGGGTCTCTGCCCACTTGCCCTGATCCACACAGCTGACACACAGCTATCCCAGGTAATTAGCACTCTAATATATATATGGTGTTGCATGTTGCCTGCAGATTGTCTTCCTTCTTCCTGTTGTATGTGCTTGCGGTTTTGCCGCACCCCGTTCTGCATGCAATATGCAAATTGCTGGCCAAAAAGCCACCGAAGCAAGTCGCTCTCTACACATACATACATATATATATATATATATATAAATATATAGTCTTGTTATGTGGCAGTGGCATGCAATTCATGCCATCACCATCACCATCACCATCACCATCATCGTCATCCAGCGTCTTGTTCCATTCATGCCTTTTGTTATGCTCCTTTGACTATAGTTGTCTAAAGTTACCTCTTTCTTTCATTCATTATTATTGTTTTACACTTTCCAGCTCGAAACTACCACGAAATGATTGTGTGCCGCCTTGCAAGCATTTACATTTCTGTCTTCTTGTTTCTCCCATTCTGCACAAGTTGGTTTGGTTCCGTTCCGTTCCATTCCTTCCACACACATGTGTGGAAATGAGGAAGCAATACAAAAGATTCTCACGTACTTGTTACCTCTATAGGTGTTGAACTGTATATATATATAGTTCTCTTCCTACTTACTGTAGCATGCATATAGAATTCCCTTTGCTGCCACTCCGTGACGTGAGTTGCCTCACGGGCATTCTGTCAGTCAGTTAGTTAAGTTGGTTGGCTAACAACGGCATGTTGGGCACACATCAGCGACCTTCTTTAGAATATTTGCACTCAGCTATATTGTATGTAAGGCGCTCAAATTAAGGGTAGATAAGTGCTTAATGGCATCAGAGGTCTGTCTATAGATTAAGTTACCCTTAAGAACCCCTTATTCAGTATTT
The DNA here is from genome assembly GCA_035041605.1 of Drosophila atroscutellata. Taxonomy (NCBI): domain Eukaryota; kingdom Metazoa; phylum Arthropoda; class Insecta; order Diptera; family Drosophilidae; genus Drosophila; species Drosophila atroscutellata. The sequence continues at coordinate 2,781,309 of JAWNLA010000094.1, read as the reverse complement.
CACTGCAATTGTAAGTTGATCATCTTTAAGATGCTTAACTTATAGTTCTATCATTTTTTTTATTAATTAACTTAAATTACGTTTTTAATTACAGCTACTGTAATTATATGCACACATGCAACTCCTGTTTATTGCCTCATTGGCAACACGCTGCTGCATTTGTGGTAGACCCCCTTCGATCGCTTTTTGAAAGGTAACTTCTTGCAATTGGACACTAACTGTTATGGTTTTGTTAAAACCCAAAACCCACCATCAATGTCAACCAAAAACAAGGCGTTCCAAACGCCCATTGCGATGCTTGCCCGATGTTAGCTGATTTGCCAAGCGCAACGTTGGATGGTAACTTTATATGCAGTGTAGCACTTGCAACATTGGGCACAGGGCTACCTGGTGTTTTTATACTCTGAATTCATAAAAAAAATTAGTGAAAAGAGTATAATGGATTTGTGGGAAACTATGCAACAGGCAGAAGAAAGCATATTCGATCCCATAATATATATATTTGCTTGATCAAACAGTAGCAGCCGAGTTGATTTAGCTGTATAAGAATATAGGGAATATAAGTTTTAATTTTATCGATAACTTTTTGCTGTTTCACGTTTCGACTTCCGATAACAATTATAGCCACAATTGACACAGGCTTTTATAGCTATATAATAAGCAGTGATCCATTGCATAAATTTGATCAAAATCGGATAAGTAACACTCAATAAGTCAATAATATACTTAACAGCTGGGTTCAGGGTATATCTTAGTCGAGCTCACTCGACTACAGCAATTTGCCAGAAAAAGAAGAACTTTAACTTTACTTTGCAATTGAAAATCGAAGGGAATTTTCATTGCGAGTTTCAATCATTCTGTTAAGTTGCTGTTAAGGTTAACAGATGCGTAGCTTAAGTTCGTTGATATTAACAGAGACTTGTTTAAAGGTATTAAAATATGTTTTAAGCGCTTTTTTACATTTAAAATGTAAACTTTGAAGTAGGATTTCGAACCGAATATTATTGTCACTTTAGGCATACTAACCAAACCAATCATCGGTGCTGATGATGGGCGGCAGAGATCTGCTGTTGTTGTTGCTGCTGTTATTGTTGTTGTTGCTCCTGCTCCTAGACGATGAACGCTCTTTGGTGTTGCTTCTGCTGCTGTTGTTGTTTTCAGACTTTGCTTTGGCTGTTGCTGTTGTTGGTGCTGCTGTTGCTGTGTTTGTTGTTGTTGCTGATTGAAATCTGCGCTGTGCGTTGCGCAGAAAGTTCAATAGACGCACATCGATGGGCTGCGCTGCATTTGTTGGCGCCGTGTGGTGCGTCGCTTTGGTGTTGGTGGTGCCACCACTAATTGTTGGCGCATATTTATCACAAAAGTAGAACTCTTTGCGCTTGGGCGGCGCATAGGCGGCACTCAAACTGCTGCACAACTGCAGCGGACGACGGCGTGCCTTGGAAATCAACTGGCCGGCAGAGGCCTGACCGTTGGTGATGTTATTGTTGTTGTTATGGTGGTGGTTGAGGCTGCTGGAGCTGCGCGTTAAACTGTGCGCCAGGCTCTGCTTGCACCAGTAGACGTCCTTGCTGCCAAAGTAATAGTAACGCCTTCGCGTATCCTGCGACGATCCAGCAGCAGCAGCAGCTGCAGCTAATCCTGCCGCACGATTATGCCGACTGCAGCCGGTGCGTGTTGACTTTTTGCTATTGCTGCTGTTGCCGTTGTTGTTGTTGTTATTGGAGATGGTGGTGCAGCCGGTAGTTTGACTGCCGCTGCTTGTCTGCGAGTTGTCGCTCTCGTTGCTCAAACTATTGCTGTTACTATTCTCAGTGATTGCTGCTGCTGCTGCTCCCTTTGGCACAGAGGTCGGCGTGTTCGTTTGCGTGGGCGTGAGATATGAATTGGATTGGATGAAGACGCCATCGCAGGTAATTTTGATTGTTGTCACCATGTTCCACGTGGCATTGCATCTGCCTTCACTTCCACCACACACTTAAAGTACTTTATGCTTATGGACTACACTTCGCACTGGCTTTGAATGGGAGTCGTTTAAGCTTAGTTTTTGGGTGGCGCCCCCCAATGACCTTTTTCTGGTAAACAATTTCCTATTGATTGAGTATGGGTATTTAATTAACACTGAGCAAAAAAAGAAAAACACTTTGAAAACCAGCAAATGTTTCTTATTTTTAGGAATAATCTCTAAATATATGAAGACAAATTTATAAAAATTATAAGATATAAGATTTATAGGAAATATATTATCTCAGATGAGTTACGCTTTTCGCGCCAAAAGTATACCGAATGTCTAAGATTCTAAAATTCAGTGCGTTTTTCTGAGTGTAGCTGTTGTTATTGCCTATAGTAAATTCAGCTGCGTAAACTGATTTTAAGTTGAGCGAGCAGTTGGAAAGGCTGTAGAGCCCGTAGAACATTGAACTCAACATCAGCAACATCATCGTCAATATCATCGACATCGACAATGGGAAATCAGCAACTCTCTTCACATGCCCGGTACGGTACAGTGGGGCCTGCCCTAGTTGGATCGAGGCTAATGCCGCATCAAACAATGTGCAAACTGCAAAATTGTATTCTTTTGTAATCATACTAATTAAAGTCTGTTTTTTTTTTCTCTCTCTATCTCTTTTTTTGTAAAGCGCTTCGATTTGGACCCGACCAGCAAACAAAAGAGGCTGGCAGAAAATACAAATGGTAAAGAAAAAAATCAATGGTGAAGTGAAGCAATAAAGGAACTACAAGTAATGATAATACCAGAGGCGGACAAACAGACAACTATGGACAACAACAACGCACAAACAAACAAACAAAAAGGCCAACAAAAAGCGCAAATTGGAAAATATCTATGGAGAAAATCCAAAGCAAGCAAAAACAAAAATCAAGTGAAACAAAAAGCAGCAAAACAGAAATTGTCTTGATTCCGAGAGCGTGCTCCATATTTGTCAACTAGTTACACCCAAAGGGGTGTGGTGAGGGGAAGCAGCAGATTGGGGGGGGGGGGCATTGAAATAATAGTAATTGTCTTGTTGTTGTTGTTTTTTTTTGGTATGTGCAGAAGTCAATTTGCCACTTTAATGGTAAGTGAGTTAAGAGCGACGACAAAACAAGAAAAAATAAACATCTTGCTTATAAATTGGATATATGGTCATATATATATATATATATATATAACTGAAATAGTTGCAACAATAAACCAAAAGTAAAGCTGTTAACAACATTGCCTTGTTTGCTTAGCATTTCTTTTGTGTGCGCAACAGCATTTGATATTTGTGGGTTGGGAAAACACGAACTAAGTCAGTGGCATGAATTCAATTGGAATTTACTGGAAGGGGCTGGTATGCGTATATATATATACATATATATTTATATATATATATATTTGTGTGTAAGTACGAGTTTTTGCAGATACTATATTCCTTTTTTTTGGGCGTGAGAACGCAGACAACACCCATTGTTTTTGGTTGCCTGCTGTTATATATTTGATTCAAGGCAGACAGATAGACAATACACCTTGGGAAAGTACGTGAAAAAAGACAAGATAGGTGAAATGTTACAGTTGCTCCGATGTCGACACATTGCTGCTTATAAAGCGGTAAGTGAAAGATATACGAAACATTTGTGTTGCAAATATATCCATATATGTATGTATATGTATATGGTGTTAATTGCCTGGGACTAGGTTATATAGCGCATTGTTTCCGAAAATAAATAAATAATCAAATGTGAGCTGAGTGAATGAAAAGTGTCAAGAGATCTAATCAAAGCAGTGTTTGGATAAGAAATTAACTCAAGAAAGTCGATTTATACATAACATTTATAATTGAAACAAGGAAGAAGAAGGCTCCAGAAGGGAGAGTTCGAGAGAGAAAGAGAGAGAGAGAGAGAGAAAGAGAGAGAGAGAGAGAGAGAAAGAGAGAGATATCTAGCTGCTAAATTCAGTGCAGGTGATAAATATTTGATTGTTCGGGGAACAATTGACGCACAGATTTTCAACAGATTGCGAGTTAGGAAATTTATACAACATTGAACAGACGTGAAACTAGACTAAGATATCCTTTCAGCTAAGCTTTTAAATAGATAATAAAACCTAGCTGGAAGTTTTGATCAATTCGAATCGATCGACAGTTTATCAATAATATTTCAGGATGTATTATATATCGATTGAAATTATCTTAAATATTGTGTCTTTTATTACTTAGTATTTTTGGAAATCGATTTTTATCGATATTAGCAAAAAAAAAGTTGATCTGCAAAGGGAATACGAATACTTGTATTCTAAATTTGAAGTCCCTAGCAAATATATTCTCCAAGATCGTCTTATTTACACCGATAAACTTTAAAACAAGGCGACATCGAGTTGGTTGCAGTTGCTGATCGAGAATATATATAAATACTTTCGCACAACTTCCATTTACCATTTTTCGCGAACACCTTTCCCAGCAAACACGTTTTCCAGCAAAAGAAAAGCTAGCTCAAATGTAAAACTTAAATATAGTGCACTTAATGTTAAAAAACACTTTAGTTCCATTTTCCGCTGAACTTGATCTTGTGTGACCATCTGTTGTTTTGCAAAAGAGATAGCAAAGTTCATTTAATGACTGGTTGTCATTTTAATTAGTGACTTCACAACGATGTCAACGTCTTTTGGTAGAGTTTTTCACTTTCTACATTTTGGGGAGGGCTTCAGAACAAATGTCGTTGAGTTGCGGGGCACACTAAATGCTGAACCCCACAGAAAAAACCAACCAGCAAGTAGACAATTAACTATGGAAATGAGTTGGAAAAAAAAACACAAAAATTGGGCACGTGGAAAGTGATTGCTTATCGAGAGAGAGAGAGAGAGAGAGAGAGAGAGAGAGAGAGAGAGAGAGAGAGAGAGAGAGAGAGAGAGAGAGAGAGAGAGGGAGACCCAAATTGTCAGTTCTTGAAACGGGAAGCAGGCACGAGAAAAACGTGCGCTGTTGAACTACCGCCAACACAAACGGCATAAATAAGCAAAAATGAAGAAACTAATTAAAAAAAAAAAAAAATAATAATAATAAAATAAGACCAAAAACATCAACTGAAATATGACACAAGTTTTTTCGTGTGGACCAAATGCAAAATGAAAAGCGAAAACAAAAGCAAAGCAAACGAAAAGAAGTAAAAAACAAAACCTGATCTTGAGCTGAAACAAAGTGGGCAATGATATAAAAACAATAAGCCTATAAAAAAAAACGGCAACAATAACAACAATGGGGCACGTTGAAAATGCGTGAGGCGCCGCAACGGATATCCTAAGGCTCCACTTGACTCTATTTTTTATCATTTATTTATTTGGTTTTTTTTTGTTTGTAGCCCGCAGCGCTACCTGTTGCATTATATGATACATATACACACATATATCATTTAGTTTTTTTTTTTTGGCGAGTGTGTGCAGTGAAAGTTGCGTTTTTTTGTGGCGGTTTTTTGTAGGGCGTTGCACAGTAGTTTGGAGTGCCACGTCTTGCAGTTAAGATTAATTATTAATTGAAAAATGTACAATTCATTTAAAGCTGGGCACGCATAAAAGAAACCAGACAACGAAATGAAATACAGGAAGAAAACAAAAACAAAACGCAACGAAATTTATATACTCTTAAATTAGTGTTAATAACAATAAAAAAAACCAGTTAATTAAGTATTGGCAACATTTATTACAAGATTTAAAGCAAAATAATTAACGATAAATCAAACAAAATCGCCAAGGACCCCAACATAAAGTTGGATACATTCGCCAGCAAAAAATGAATTATCAAATGGAAATTTGGCGATTCATAAAGTAAAATAACAGCTATTAGCAAGCAAGAAAGACGATTAATCTAAAGTTAAGACAGATCAAATCTATAGCTCTAAAAATAAGCGCAACAAACAACAAAAGAAATTACATTTACTTTTTAACATACAACATACAACACGTACACTTGAAAAAAGAAAATGTAAAAATTAGAAATTCAATGCAATTGAAAAATGAAATGCGCCATTGGCAATTGGCTATTTCGCTGTTGGCTGTTGGGGATACGTTTGGTTATTTGTTGGGTTCGGTTTTTTAGAGTCGTGTGCAGTGAATGGCAAATTGCTTAAGTAGTTGGGAAAATATCTTTGTAGATGTGTGCGTGTAAAAAACCAAAAACAAAACGCTTAAGAAAACATTAAAAATTAATTCACGCGTCTGCAGTTGAAGCATTTTGTTGTTGCTCTTGTTGTTGCTGTTTTGTCCACTTTCACTTGGCCAAGACGGCCAGCTCTCTCAGGATGATGACGTTTCAAGTGTGGATTAAAATTTCCAAGGAGTGGAAGGAGATGGTGGGGGGAGAAAAAGGGGGTAGGTGCGCATGAAAACTAGTTACAATTTAAGGCCCAAAGCCGCAACGGCGGTGACTAATGCGCTGGAAAATTGAAAATGGCTCTGCGACGTTCGACATGCCAACAACAACAGCAACACCAGACAACTGCACAACAGTTATATATGTATATATGTGTGTGTGTGTAGAATAAGCTTCCTTCCAGCAATCAGCCCACGAGCTTTTTTTTTTTTTTTGTCAAAGTCTCGTCTTGCGAGCCGCGTGCACGTCGCCAAAATTAGCGTGGAAATCAATTGCGAAAAACTAATGATTCATGCAATTGGAATAGGCGGCAGTGCTAAGCACAACGAGTGTGAGTGCGAGTGCGAGTGGGACGGGACGGGAGTTAAACAAATTACTAGCGAAGAGAAATAGTTGGTAAAGCAGAGGAAAGACAGAAAAAAAAGCCGCTTGCAATCTTTGAGATGAGGCGTAACAGATGAAATATGCTAGCATTACAGCAGATATAGGGGATTACGGGGAAAATAAAGATAATTATTTGTAGCTGTAGATAGAAGAAGACTTCTAAGCATACATTCCGTGCTCAGCACACGATGCGCAACGAAGAGAGAGATAGAGGGAGACAGGGAGAGTAAGCTTAGAAATTGTGTCAACACAAATATGATAATAAATATTAAATAAATAGTAGATTAAATTTCAGGTTGAGTTGAAGCAATGAAATGTAGTGCAAATTGCAACAACTTCAAAAACTAAACAAAAAAAAACCATAAGATACGGATTTCAGCTCATTCGATGAATGCAAACAATTTGCGATGATATGCAATCGATGGCTGACCCAAAAAAAAACCATATAATTAAACCAGCTATCAAAGACTAGACAAAAGGTCATTGAGCCACCAAAAAAAAAAAGAAAAATAAAACCAACTCAAGTTCACAAAAATACACACAAAAAGACACATAAGTCATATATCATCTATTATTCGCTTATCACATCTTGGTATAAGATTGTATTATTGTTTTTGTTAAGCTTTATATGATAGTTTGGCATGGAATTTGCATATTGAAAGAGTTGTTGTCGCTTCGGGCAAATCAAAGAAAAAAAAAGTGATATTTCGCATGCATGCATCGAATTAATGATTACACATTTATAAAGATTTTTATTTATTTTTTTTTGTTTTTTAAGCTGGTTACACAATTTCGCATTTTAGGGGTTTATATATGTAGGTATTTGCATTATCAGGAATTTGCACACATTGCCAATTATTGTTATTAGCAGAGCGTTTATTGCCACAAAGAGCAATTGCAATGCGATTCGATTATTACTATTGGATTGGCAATAATTTTTTGACACGCGACGTTGGAAAGTTCGTTGGCGCATGCGCACGAATCGAGTAGTTCTGCGAACCGCGCGACTTGCTTGCAAGTCACAAACTGACTCAAGCTCGCTCGACCGGCGTACAAGTCAGCGTAAAGAGAGCGCAACGCATCGAGAGATAGAGATGATGAGTTTGGGAGCTTTACTCAACCACTTTGTGTGTGTGAGCGCGTTAACGTCTTAACGTATGAATGCATTAAAGTAGTGTGCACTTTTCTCGCATGAGACAAGCCTCTCTGCAACGTTAACGGTAAGCAGCCCAGCAGAAGAGAGCGACATCATGTCGAGCTTCTCTCACCGAACTCTGGGTGAGTGATGCACTTGCTCTAGTCCTCTCTCGCATGGGAGAGAGTTTGCATTTTACTCGCATGCGATACACACACACGTATTCAGGCAGTTATCGATATATTTATCGCATGTTAGAGATGATATCGTGCTCTGCTTTGGTAGCATTTTGTTGGCTAAATTAATTACCAATATCAAATGTTGCTCAATACACGACGATTCTTTTTTTGGTGTTTCAAGTTGTTTTGACCAAATTTGTTGGTCTAACTTACTTAAGTTAATGTTTTGGTGTATTTCACAGCGCTTGACTTTTTTACTTTTATTTTTCTTTCTCGTTTTTTTTATTTGCTGTCAAACGACATTTATCCAACAAAAAAAAGTCGGTGCTTCAGCGAAAGCGCAGAAGGGGGCGATTCTTTAAGTTGTGCTTTTAAAAGGCTACTCAATCAATTACAAAAGAGAATTGAATTTCAAATACTATTATTCGACATTTGTATTTATTATTTTATTTATGCCCAATTTTAATAAATACGTTTTCGGGCAACACTTATTTTTATTTATGTATTTTGGCCACACTTTGGTTTGTTTTGTGTTCTTTATGCTCTACATTTCCTATTTGTTCTCTCAGTTTGCAATATGGTTTTGCGTTTTGAATACGTTCTAATTGACTTTCCTGTTGCTGCTGGCAATTTTAATTAATTTTGCCAGTCGTTGTTGTCTCCGTCTGCCTGTCATGCGTCATATGTCAATTTGTGTCCCTTTTGCTTTTGCATGTTTACGTTTCGCATTCGAAAATCGCAAAAACAAAAAACAATATAGACTTCAGACATACATAAAAAGCTAATGCGTTGTTGTTCTTTTTCTCGCTTATGCTGCTTGTTGTTGTTGTTTTCAGTTCGTGATATTTTGCAAGTTTTCGCTGCTGGCATTTTATGCACATACAATCTAAATGTATGTAAGTATTTCAAGCTCATGCATTTAGCACTTAACGGCTTCTCCCCCTCCCACACCCCATTAACACTTTTTCCCGTTAAAGTTTGCCCCATCTCTAACTGTGCACGATTAGCAGTCAAATGTGAATAGAGAAATTGCATTCGCGGAATGCCGCGAAAGAAAGAGAGCGCGCTGAGAGTGGCCTGACGTCATCAGCATTTACAGGATGCCTTTTGCATTGCATTGGAATGTCCAATGGAATTCGACGCACGACAACAAAAAAAAAATACATTAACAGGCAAGCCCTTTGTACACACGCAAAAACACAGACAGACACTCACACATATATACATATAAGCGGCAGGCAGCAGCCAAAGTGTGCTAAAAATAAATCGTGTGCAAATTCATGAAAAGATAAACAATGCCGCCATACAATGTAAACAAGACAAGAAGAAGCGCAAACAAACAAAGCAAAAGGAACAGTTCAAAAATATGCAGCAGTGAGAGTCAAAAGACAAATTAAAAAAATGAGCACGTCAAAATCTATTTACATATGTGTGAGTATTGGAAAAACACTTCTGTCTTCTTCGCTTTGCTGCGTGTTTTGCGATAACGAAAACGATTAAGGCAGGTGCTTCTGCAATGTACTTCCATGAAAGCCCACGCGTCTAAAGACTGATAAAAAAATGCACATATATATGTATATATATATATATATATATATATATATATATATATATATATATATATATATATATATATATGCACATAAAGATAATACATAATTATGTTGACAATGCAGAAACAATGTCATGTTGATTAACAATATTAAAAGCTGCATAATGAGACCAGCAAAGGTGCACAATAAATATACAACGTATTATACAAATATTTAGCTTATCTTTTTCGTTGATTATTATAGTTCATAATTATTTTGATAATACTATCGATTAATATATTTGCCTTTAGTTTATTTTCGTTAGAAACCAATTCCAACTGGCATTGATATAGTAAATTAAGAGAGTGAAAGAGAGAGAGAGCGCACGAGATAATCAAATGATCAAAGCAAGATTAACTGCGCATAGGCCAATGCTTGAAAAAGTTCACGCAATTCTCAACTTAACACTTACAGACACACACACACACGCACAAGCAGACAGGAGGAGCCTGAATACAACGCCCACGCAAACAAAAAACCAAAAAGCTTTGGCGCCGCTGCAATAACTAAAACAGCAACAACAAGAGCAGCTAACCGACTCCAATGCGTGACGTCAGCGCACGAATATTTTTGCTGAAGCCGACAACTGACCAGCAACAGCAAAAAAAACTACGCCTATATACATATATACTACTACAAACGGAAACTACGATGCGCTACGCTTCGGTTATTGCCGTTAATTATTGTGCGGCTTCCACTGTCTGTTGTTCTTGTTGTTGTTGCTGTAGGTGTATTGAATTTGGTCATTCATGGAGCCAGCCTCTGCTCGTTTTGCATGCGTGCATATGTGTGTGTGAATGCTATTCGCAATAAGCCTAAAAGGCAACAACAGCAACAGTAACAAAATTGCGCGCCATCGGAGCGCAGAGTTGTAAAACGTGTTTTTGTTTTGCTGCTGTTGTTTTTGTTGTTGTTCTTATTGTTACTTGAACAAAAATGCGTAGTTTACGGTTGCTTTTGCTGCTGTTGTTTTTGCTTTCATTTTTTGATTACATATAAGGCAATAAAATACAGATTTCTCAACATTTTATATAGATTGACCTCAGACAACACGCATATATATAAAAAAAATAAGCTTGTTTTGATTTTATAATCAAAGCTTTTGTATTTATCTTTTGTTCAGTTTTCATCAATGGGACGACAACAAAACAAACGCAAAACAAAGCTTTTATCTTATGCATGCAATTTTAATAATCATTTGATGACAATCATTTTACGCAATAGTTTACAGTTGCAAATCGTGCAAAAAAACACACACACAGACAGCTGCCAAGGCGCGGCCAGCAGCATGCGAGGAGAATATGTAGCAAAAAAGAGAGCACACAAATTGCGTTACTTCTTATTGGCAATTGGCTTATCCTTTTTGCGCAAGCTTTCGTCACTTTCACCCACACACACACACATACGCACGCATTGGCAGACAGCGCGACGCTTAAAAAGGGCGTTAGGTTGTCCTTACGTCAAACAACAACACAAAAAAACATATCCGACTCACATACACACACATAAGCACTCGCACACATTCACATTTTACACCTTACCTGATTCCAATTGCTCTGCTGCTGCTGTCTGGCATTCCACTACGCCTCCAACGATGCTGCTGCTGCTGACGTCGACGTCGACGCTGTTCGACGATCAAGCAGCGATCGTACACATGCACATTTTTTCGATTTCCGAATATTATAAATTATTTATAAACATTTGCACGCGCACACACACACACACGCACTCACACACACACATACACAAACGGTGTAGATTTTTTTGTGATATATCTTTCCCAACTTGCTGCTGGTTTTGTGGAATTTTCTACACTTTTCCTTCTACATGCCACACATTTGTTATGTTGTTTTTTCAATTCTCGCTTAAATAGTGTAAACGCTATTTGTCAGCAATTTAGTGGTAGTAACACATACGCACACAACAATCTTTTAACGAACAGAACGTACTAATATTACAGCAACAAAAAATTCCATGAAAAATAAAGCAGCCATCTTTGCCCAGTATTAGGATTGTTGATACTATATCGGTATATCGATATTAACGCCAATGTCTTATTGCACGCGATATGTTTTTTCCTGTATCCGAATTTACAAGACTTATCGAGTTACTAAATTACGCCACGCGTACTTATCGATAGGTGGCTATCACTTGTATTGTTGGCTCGTAATGTAAACAACGTAATTTGTTGTTTGAATTGAGTCAATCATAAATTGATTGTTTCAAAAGCTTGTACCGTCAGTAAACATAATTAATTAGCCTTAAATGTATCAATAATTTGGAATTCTACTATTCAAAATAAAAATTTAGTTAATTAAGCTTGTCTAATTTATCTATTACAAACGATTTTCGAATATTACTAAGTTGCTCTTAAAACCCCGCTTGGCGCCAAAATTTGCTTCTTCTTTCACAATGATGACGTAGCTGCGCAAACAGAACCGATATACAAACTATCGTTATGACAGTAAACAAAGTGCAATAAATTTTGTTATTATTAAAATTGTAAAATGTATTAGTGTATTTAATTGTATTTTTTTGATGTGGCAGGATGTGTTTGCTTAGCTGTTTTTAATTTTGCTGTCATTATACATACCCCTACCTATATATATTCGATTACTTTGAATCGATACACGATAATTTGCGCGTATTTTATCTGGTATTTTGTTGTGCGCACGTTGTTGTCATTGCATTTGACAATAAATTCTAGACAAAAATATGCGCAATCTCAAGCTGCAATATTGCAAGGAGATAAAAACAGGCATACTAAATCCAAAGCAACTGTTGCTCCAGCCGGACATCGATCGCAAGGATAATGAAATTACCTACATCATCACCGACAACCAAGTCTTCGCCGTCGACGAAACAAAAGAGCCCAAAATAATCGCTGAACTCCCCGCGAAAATTGTCAGCGCCGAATTTCTGCAGCTCGAGAATGCGATCTGTGTGGCGACAGCCGCAGGCGAAGTGCTGCTCATCAATCCTGACACACTGGCCACCAGCGAGGGCACATTCTGTGATGTTGGCATCGAGTGCATGGCCTGGTCCCCCAACCAGGAGGTGGTCGCCTTCATAACCAAGGCAAAGAATGTCGTCGTGATGACTTGCACCTATGATGTGCTGGCCGAGCAGCCACTGGATGCACAGCTTGCCAGCGAACAGCAGTTCGTCAACGTGGGCTGGGGTAAAAAGGAGACACAATTCCACGGCAATGCCGGTAAACAGGCCGCCAAACAATCCGCCGAGTTCCAAGCGCCGGCAGATGTGGAACAATTGCCACAGGTAAGAGAGCATTGATACCTAGCTGATTTATGGATTCCCCATTCATTTAACACTTGATCTAATCGTCGTCTTCCTTTGCAGGATGTGCACATTGCTTGGCGTGGCGATGGCGCCTATTTTGCCGTCTCGTATGTGGCCAGCCAAGTGGGTCGGACCTTCAGTGTCTATGATAGCGAGGGCAAGCTGCAGTATACGGCGGAGAAGTGGAATGGCATGCAAACGCCGCTCGCTTGGCGTCCCAGTGGCAATTGGATTGCCCAGCCGCAAATCTTTGCCAGCAAATCGACTGTGGCTCTGTTCGAGAAGAACGGCTTGCGTCATCGAGAATTTGTGCTGCCCTTCGATCTAAATGTGGAGCCCATTCTGCAGTTACGCTGGAGCAACGATTCGGATATATTGGCGCTGCACACGGCAACAGCGGATTGCCAGCGAATCTTTTTATATACGATAAGCAATTATCATTGGTATCTGAAGCAGGTGCTGCTGTACAAGGAGTCCGCGATTGCTTCCTTCCACTGGGACAGTCGGCTGGGTGCCGAGCATGTGCTGCACGTGCTGCTCAGGAACGGCAGGCGTTATACGTATCGTTGGCATTTCGCCATCAACTGCCAACCGTACTCAGCAATTGTTTATGTCATCGATGGTAACCGCCTGCTCCTCACCGACTTCAACAGGGCTGTGGTGCCGCCACCCATGTTTTGGCGCTCCTTTCGCTTGCCCGCTGGGCAGTATATAAATGCCGTTGCCTGCAGCAGAAACAAAATAGCCATCTACACCAGCGAACGTATGATTTTCTTTACCAAAATCGACGATTTTCCCAACCGCAAGAGATCCAATCCGGATGCGGAACTATCACAAATCCAATTGGCAAACTTCTGCTGGGTCGGCGTGTGCACTCTCTTGGCCACACACACTGTGGGCAATCAAACACAGGTCTTGCTGCTCTCCTCGAACAGCGAGCGAAAAGATTATAGCATCATCAGCTCGGTGCGCATCGCGGGCACCATTAATGCTTTAGCCGAGGTTTCCTACTCCATCTATGTGCAGACTCTCAGCAATCGCCAGGTCTACGAAATTGAGTTGGACGGGTTTTCTTGTAAGCTGAAGCTAAAACGCAACTATTTGCAACTGCAACAGTCGGCGGATCAAATGCAATTCTACAGTTGCAAAATATCAGGTATATCAAATAATAGTGAAAAAACTCTCAATATATTCCTAGCCCCGTTCATTCCTTCGATTCCTTGCTTCATTTTAATCTTTTAAATATCTGCCTTATTTATATAGACCTATTGAGATTGGCATCGTAGAAGATAACACTGCAAAAGAGCTTTACAATAATGCATCAATAAGTAGCGGGAATTCCGGGAAATCCGGGAAAAAAAAAAATTTGAATAATTGAAAAAATGGAGGAACCAGCTCAGAATCCGATTCTAAATTATAATGTGTTGCATAACATTGGATGAAAGGAATCTAGGTAATATTTGCTGATGGGATGATATTGATTTGGACAACGACTCCAGTCAAGTCTGAGCTGGTCTTCAGATCTTAATCCGATCGAGAGTTGATAAAGATTCTTTCGAATTCGATTTAAATTCTAGCAAAGTTTCACTGCTGTTGTAGAAGAGCATTATTTGGAATTAATTTAAGGATCCCATCTATCCCATCCTCCAATGATTGCTCATCTTTGATATATATTTGAGTTTTGTATTTTTTATTTACGATGATTTTGTTTTGCTTGAAAAGCGGGCACTCTTTCAGAGGGTCTGATCACGCTGCGCTCGCAGCATCTGCTGCTGATCGATGAGCAGAGGATTGCGGAGGATGTCACCTCGTTCTATGTGGAGGGCAACTATCTGGCCTACACCCAGCTGAATGCGCTGCATTTTGTGCGTTTGCTGGATCGTCGCGTTGTCGACACGCGCACCATTGAAACCGGCGCCAAGCTGGTGACTGGTGGCACTGGAGATGCGCGGTTGGTGTTGCAGTTGCCGCGCGGCAATCTGGAGGTGATCTGTCCACGGGTGCTGGTGCTCCAGTACATCGGGATGCGATTGCGTCCACATGACTACGAGAAGGCGATGCGAATTGTGCGCAAGCAGCGCATCAATATGAACATCATCTGTGATCACGACATGCAACAATTTGTGGAGTTCATCGATTGGTTCATCGAGGAGATTCAGGATGGCCAATGGCTCTGCCTGTTCATCAGCGAGCTGCAGAACGAGGACTATGCCCTGGGCATGTATGCCAGCAACTATGACGCAACCAAGCAACATTTTCCCCACAACTATAGTGTGGACAACAAAGTGAAATATATTTGTGAACTGATGCTCAGACGCATGGAGCAGGCCGAGGAGCCGGTGCTGATAGCGCGCTATCGTCTACCGATTATAACGGCCTACGTGAAACTGGGCAAACTGGAGCAGGCACTCCAAATGATCTGGCAGCGTAAGCAAAAGGATTCCGCGTTGGCCGAACAGTTGCTCAAGTATCTGCTGTATCTGGTGGATGTCAATGAGCTATACAATGTCGCCCTGGGCACCTATGACTTTGGACTGGTCCTGTTTGTCGCCCAGAAATCCCAAAAGGATCCCAAGGAATTTCTGCCGTATCTGAATGAGTTGAAATCGTTGCCGCTCGATTATCGCAAGTACAAAATCGATGAGCATCTGAAGCGTTACGAGCGTGCTTTAACCCATTTGGCTGCGTGTGGCGAGGAGCACTACGATCTGGCGCTGGAGCTGATCGCCAAGCACAACCTGTACAGTCACGCGCTGGTCATCTATCAGTCGCAAACGGTTTTCCATAAGCGCATCTGTGTCGCATTTGCGGATCACTTGCGTGCCAATGCCCAACTGGAGGCGGCCAGTCTCATGTACGAACGTGGCGGACAATTGCAGCAGGCGCTGCTCAGCGCCAGGCACACGCTCGACTGGCAGCGGGTGCTGTTGCTGGCGCAACGAGACGGCGAGACGCCGTTGAAGCAGGTCGCCCATTCCTTGGTGGCACCGTTGCAGCAACAGGATCGCCACCTGGAGGCGTACGAGCTGATCAAACGCTTCAGCCAGCCGGCGAGTAAGGAGCCGCTGGATGTCCTGCTCCAGGGACATCTCTATGGGCGTGCCATCTGCGAGGCGAGTCTGCTGACAGCTGCCGGCGGCGCTGATCTGTTGAGTAAGTCAACTTTGGCATTATCTATATGCATCTATTTGTAATCGGTTTGAATATCGGTTCAGTTGTTGAACCACTCCTTAAGCATTTTCTAATTTTTCGTTCAAATCTCCACTTGAATTATCTATTTGAATTTCTTTTTAACAAGCAGTTTGCAGGTCGAAACAATTTTGTAACGGTTTTTTTTAACAGCTTTAAATGGCTATCGAAAAAGTTATCGATAATGAAAAACTCGATACAAAAAACGGCTGTAGAAATTTATCATTTCCACTAGGTTTTGGGGGGACAAAATTGAAATCCACATTGTTAATTTACCGTTAACCTCTGTGGATTTTGTGAAAAGCTGCCAAAATAACCAAATTTTGTATATATTCAGATATATTGAAATATTAGTTTTCGAAATGCATAAACTGAGTTGGGAAAGAAAAAATAGATTCAATTATTTTAGAGAAAAAAGGCGCAAAAATTAATGAACTCATTTTTTGGTTCTAAGAAGACTTTTTTTTTTAGGTTCCACAAGCGAAATATTTTCAAATTTCGAACTGACAAAATGCCTATAACTACTTTGAATATCGGTTCAAATGTTGAATCACTTTTTAGACTTTTTTAAGGCGAGCTTGGCCTTAAATTACACTTACTAGTTTTTTGTTTACACTACGATTTTTTTCAGTGTACTTGGAGATAATTTTGCTGCTGTTCATGTACTACCAACATCCATTTACATACCAAAGTTTAGAGTTTTCAATTAATTTTCAATAGATAACGCCTGGAAATCAATGACAAATCAGAAAGTTATATTCCAAGAGAGCTCGACTAGGAGATGTTTTGGAAAGTTTTTCTTAATATTTGGAAAAAATTTGGAAAGTTTTTCTAGTTTTCAGAAATATATTTGTTAATAATAAAAAAAGTTTCTTAAAAGTCGAAATGCATATCCTGATTTTTAGGGAAAATCCTTTCTTTAAACCTTTCTGGATATAAAACGACTGACTAACTCGACGCGGCTGCAAATTCTGATCAGGAATATATATATAAACTTAATGGTGTCGCAAATGGTTTCTCGGAACTTCGCACAATCACTTTTTCGTTCAAGCCAATTCCCATTTGAAATGATAATGCTTAATTGCTGAGATAAGCACAAATTGTTCAGTTTGCGACTTAAACCAATA
This sequence comes from Drosophila atroscutellata, assembly GCA_035041605.1. NCBI lineage: Eukaryota > Metazoa > Arthropoda > Insecta > Diptera > Drosophilidae > Drosophila > Drosophila atroscutellata. Next base: position 2,764,059 of record JAWNLA010000094.1, on the reverse strand, counting down.
AATTTTGATAACGAGCAGCCAGTTGAAGAGGCAAGTTGAGCTATATATAAAGCCGTTAGTCGGGGGTTTTCCACATAATGCAAAAAGTGACAAAATGAGAATCGCATTGATTACAATTGTTGGCCTCCTCTTGATGGCTGCCCTCGCCCAGCAGGCAACCTGCAAGCCTCGCCGAGTATCCACCTTACTCCGACGTCGTCCAATAAAAACGATTTCGAAGCAATTTTGAATTGCTGACGCTTCAGCAGGAGCAATATGTAATCCTGATACCAAAAGAACATTATAAAAATAAAGCATCCTTTCCCCGTTGAAAGAAAACAAATTTTTGACCAATGTTTATACTCTTAATATATCAGAATAGATTGAAAATTATTCAAAATCCTGCTCAATTTGAAACCAATTTCAAATATTGCCTTGCAGGAATTGTAAATATTCGAAAATTCAAAATGAAAACGATTTAAATTTTATAAATTTTTGAAAATCAATTCTTACTAATTTGCAGCTGAACGAGTTAAGCCAGCGCTGAACGCGTATGTGGCACAATTGAAGGCGTCACTGTGCGCGGATCGCAAGCTCTTCGTGGAGTACAAACAGCGGCTGCTGGAGATACGCAAGCGTCAGGCGGCAAGTGCTGATGGCTGCCTGGGTGGTGGTGGTGGCAACGGTGAGCACGATGTGGACATTGATGAGCTGGATCTGCTGTCGGACACGAGCAGCATGCAATCCTCAAGACACAGCGGCAGCTCACGTGGCACCGGGTAAGCCATCGACAGTAGTCATCCGTGCACATCAGTGCACATCGGATATATATATTTGATTTTCATATATTTCACTTTCTTTGTGTGCAGCAAAACCTTTCGCTCCAGTAAGAATCGTCGCAAGCACGAACGCAAGCTGCTCAGCTTGAAGGCGGGCAATCCGTTCGAAGATATCGCGCTCATCGATGCGCTGCACAATCACGTCACGAAGATCGGCCAGCTCCAGCAGCAGCAGCTTGTGCGTGACACATGCAAAGCACTGCTCCAGCTCCACACCGAGGATGCCCAAGCGGCACAGTTGCAGCGCCAATACGACAGCATCTTGCTGGAGCTGCAATCGGCGCTGGACGACATCTGGATACCGGAGCTAATGGGCGGCAGTGCACAGCACTTGACCGGGCCCAATGTCGACTATCTGGCGCTGCGCAAGGAACAGCGTTACGCATTAATAAGTGGGTCCACATTTTATATATATATATATATAAGACTTTAACTATGCTTAAGATCTGAAATGCTGTAGAAGGAGTACAGAAGAAGTATATTATATATATATGTAGTATATATCTTTATGTATATAAATGTATATATATATTTTGTACTTATATGTATTAGCAGTAGCTTCATCTGCATTAATTTTATTGATTTTTTCGATTTGTGTGTGCATTTCTAAGATATTTTACAAAAATTCTAGAATTCATTTATAGTTCATTTTCGAACTCAATCAGTGAGTATAGTCAACTTTTTGAACTATTTTTGAACTATTTGAACTATTTTTCAAATTCCAAATTGAAAGTTTTTGCAAAGGATTTGCAAGGATATGAAACGACTATTAATTGGTTAATAGAACGAATGTGAGAGATTTATAGTAATTTACTTAATTAATAATCAGTATAATTAATCGAATTTGAATTTATAAATACAGCTTTGACCAAATTAATCAAATATGGAATCATCAATATATACAACTAATTAAGCATATCAATTTGAACTAATTTCCCGTTTTTCCTCTTATACACATTCTAATTGGAAGTATTTTCCACTATTTGTTATCGTTCCAGATCCCTTGAAGCGGTTCAAGCCGCAATTGAACATTATCGACTGGAAGCATGGCCTATTGCAGTAGTTCAGATCAGTGTCGTTATCGCCTTTGCCAGGTTTTGAATGCAGATTTCCAATTTCCAATTTGCGTGCATTCAATTTTCACTTTTCATGCAAATCCGGCGGGCTGGAAAACTCTCGTTTACTTTCACTAGATGTTCCAGCTGAAATAAGAAATAAATGTTGCATTAAACAACAAACTAATTGAGTTTTTTTTTGCTAAAATATATTAATTTATTGGCACGAAACACAAGTTGCGTGTTGTAGTTTTTTCATCTCCTTTTCTATTTAACTGTAAAAAGTGGGAGTATTGCTTGCATTGAGTGCATCAAATTCCATTTAAAGTCGTCATTGGTCTCGGCGGACAGTCATTTAGGAGGCGTTTATTTATTTACTTATCGCTGGGCAACCGCCCTTTAAAGTATTTCGGTTAATTTCCTGTCGCTGCCGTCGACTGCTGCTGCGTTGGCGTCAACGTCAGCGTCGCCGTCGGCGTCAGTATGTTTGACAAAATTGCAGCTGAGCAAAGGAAACGTCGCAGCTTGAAACAGGTTTCAGTGATTTGTTGTAGGTGCGCATTGTTGCCAGGCAGCATGCATTTGCACACTGGGCCCTCAGATGTATAAAAGTAACGAGAATTAAACACCTTAAAGCAGTGAAAGTAATAGATCAAGTGATGTTGCCAAAATGCAATGACTGAACTTCAGAATTGAAAACAGTTGCAAGCAGTTCATTTCAACTTGTTTCCCACAAAAGCGCATATTATACTATACACATTGGCATCCTGAATCACCCTAATACACGCTGGACATGCGCAGCCAACATATTCTGCTGCGGCTGCTATGAGCGCCGTCGTCGCAGACGTTGGCGACGCGACGCAACTCCAATTGAGCTCGTCGTTGCTCTCTGATGTTCTCTTTCAACGTTTTCGTTTTCATAGCGCCATTTGAGTGAGCGGCATTGAACGAAGCGGTCGTGTGTTCGCTGCTGCTGCGCTAACCGTTTACTTTGGCGCGTTTACTCTGCTTTTGTTCGCAAACATTTTTTAACAAAAATAAATATTAAAAAAATATTTGATGTGTGTATATGTTTGTATATAGAGCAGCTTTATAAAAAAAAAAAGAAAAAATCGAACGGCAACCCAAAAATTTAGTCAGAGCAACAAGTGCGAAAGGAAACGCGTGTGTGGAAATCGAATCGAAATCGAAACGAAATCGAAAACGAAAAACGGAGTGCAAAAAGTGCAAATGAAAGAAATACACAAATACATTTATAGATATATGTATATATGTATGTAAAAATATGAAATTCCAATAAATAGCTAATTATTGGAAATTTTGCTATTGATAGCTCATAATACGAAAATTGTTTAATTATGCTAATTATGAAGAAAGTGTGAAAATATAGTCAGATATATACAACAAAATTCAGTTCCACATTTGTTGCTGCTGCTGCTGTTTGTTATTTTTTCGCTGCCCAGAGGAACTGCTGCGCAGTCGAACGAGGAAGCAGCGCAGTCTGAGTCGCCGTCGCAGTCGCAGCTGTGCGTTAAGTAAATAAATACAAATACATACGCGAAATAATTGTGTTGCTTAAGTGGTTGAAGTGTGCGCATATTAAGAACAAATATAATTAACTTAAGTAGCTCAGCCTGCCAATTTGAGTCAACAACAACAATTACATATTTTGGTAAGTTCTGCCTCTGTCGCTCTCCCTCTCTCTCATTCTTTGTCACCCTGTGCTGTTGTTCTGTAAATATTGCTGCTGTCGCAGTCAAGTGCTTGCCAAAGCTTTGGTCACCTCTCTCGTGCTCTATCTCGCTCGCTCTCACGCGTTGTCCAGCTTCAAAGCTCAGCTTGAAACTTGCAAAACGACTTTCAACATCATTCGATGTTTTTTTTTTTTGTTTGGTTTCATTGCTGGTGTTTTTTTTTTTGCTACTTCTATTTGCCGAGGTTCTTTTTTTTTGCGATTACTACTGTTTATTTAATTACACCTACATTTTATGTATTTGCTCTTTAGCACTTTTTTGTTTTTGCTTGCCAACATATTTTCGCACATGTCCGCGTAGCAATCAGTTATTTATAAATTTAATGCCATAATTTCGACGTTGTTGTTCTGTTTCTTTGTTTTGTGGCTAAGCGTGGAAAAAATGTGTGTTACACAAAACGATTTTATTTTGCCAAATGCTGGAAACTATTTTAAGTCATTTTTCAATGTCTTGGCATGTGCTTTATTCGTTTTGTGTAATTTATGTAATGGTTTTTATGGGCTTAAGTGTTCAAAAATCCTTGACAGTGTTGTTTATGGCTGTCTATTAAATAACAGCTGATATCCACTACAAGTTTTCCAGCCAATAAACCCATCTATAACTGAATTCATAAACACGATGTGAATATATCGCAGGGGAACTTTACAAATCTTCTGATACGTCTTATAACAATGGCAAACGGCAACTTGAAACCTATGCACATAAATTACGAGTATTTGTTGCATATACGATTATCACTATCTTATAATTTGAAATGCGAATGCTACCGTTGTGTTTCTTTGTTTGTAGAATTGGGCTTGCAACTTGGCGGGGTTTGGTCTAGGCGAGCGAATGTTACAGAATCTGATTCAGGTAGACACAAGTCGCGGGCCACGTCTGCAAGGCGCCACAAAAAAAAGCAAATCCCAAAAGTGCTGAACGTGACTCAGACTCGGCACTCGAAGCTGAGCGGCTCTTTCGGCTTTAGCTGCTCTCTCTCTTATCTCCTAACTTAGACTCTGACTCTGACCTCCGAACTGACCAATTTCAAGCTCACAAAAAAGCAAAAATTAAATACAGTGATCGCTCGACAATATTGTATATTTAATTAACATTATTTCTGTAATTTGTGTTTGTCTAAATAAATTATTTTATTTTATCTAAAGCTTGCTTACAGCCTAAAATCCTGAGCTTAGATTTAATGCTTTTAAACTGCAATAGGATTGGGATTTTCCGATTTTTGGGGGCCGGTGTAAAAGAGTATAAAAAAACCTATTTAAGTTGGGGTTTTCAAACATTTTTAAATTTTTTCATTCGTTTTTGAAACTATTTCTTTGTACCGCCACAATTCCATAATAAAGTTCATTCAAGAATAAAAAAACCAAAAATATCGAAAATACATTTGTTATATCGTGAGAAGCAGTTTTAATTTGCTTATTGAAAGAAAAAATAATCTACAGACTTTTATCAAGATTCTCTTTATTAAACTTATATATTTTAAATTTCATGATTTCAGTCGACTAATTTAAACTGATTTTTTAAAAATGCTAAAATCTTATATGAAAAATTAAACATAATGTTTATTTAAACACATGGTAACTATTAGAATAAATACAAGAAATGTATTAGTTTTAGGTAGATTAGTTTTAAAAATCTGGATAATTGGAATTTGGTAGTGACCACTGTAATCATTAACCCATAGCTACCTAATGTTGGTTAACCGGTTTGGAGCCAAACGCGTTCTGGGCTCGAATCGACAACATTCCATGGAAGCCAACTTTAGTTTTGAATTGTTTTATAGTTTTGGGTTGGGGCTGTGGGTCTGTAAGCCTGCTGGCACTCAGAACGGAGAGCTGCCTGCTACCTGCCTCCCCCTCTGTCTGTCACTCTGCCTCTGTCTCTGTCTCTCCCTCTGGCTGTCTCTGTTCCGTCGTTGGCGGCAGCTCATTTGGCATTCAAAATGTTACTCGTAGTCCATTATTAACGATTTATGTTGTACTTGCAAAATGCATAATGCATTTGTGTTTATTCAGCTGCTGTTGTTGCTGGTCTCTAATTAAAAAAGAGCAGAGGAAAAATAAAACATTGTTGACTGCAACATGATGTGGCAAAGTCAACGATTTAACTTAGCCTTCGCTTGAGGCTTTCGATTTTGCATGGATTGCCTTTGGAGTCGTAACTAAAGATACACATACATATGTATTATATATATAAGTAATAATAGCATAAGTTTCAAGTTGCCTCCGATTGCAGCACAGTGGTTTGTCAATATAAAATGCTTTGAGCATAAATCGTTTGCCAACTATTCAAAGTGTGTCTTGGTCGGTTATAATTAATTATTTCCTGGTTCCAATAAATTCAAAAGAGTTGCTTTTATTTTCCATAATTTATAACTAAGGTGGTTCAAAGGTGGTCTAAAAAGTGGATTCCGTTTAAGATGCTTTTATATCTTTACTATTTAAAGTAAAAATCATAAAAATATATTGTTCCTAGTTCCGTAAATACCTCTCAAAAAACTGCAAAACTGTTTTAGAAGATAAGTTTTTCTTGATGGGTTGGGTAAGAAGTTAACAGCTCGATTCAAATATATCTTAGATCCGTTTCAGTGTTATTACAGCCTCCATGAGCGTTATGCAACACTGTCTTGATCTCAGTTATCGTTCCAAATAAACAGCTAAGCAAAAGTTGCATATAAATTAAGGTTGCCCCGCATTGAGACTCAGGCCCACAGACCTGACCTATGCGGTTTTTTTTTTGTCTTTTATTTTGTCTCGATTATCTGCATTTGTCATTTCTGGTTCTTTGCTGTATCTTCTTCTTCTTCTCGTTTGTTGCATCTTTTTGCTGCTTCGACTTGTTGGCATTGTCTTTTAGTCGGTTTTCTAGTTGGTTTCTTCTTACAAAACTTTTTTGTGGTTTACGTTTTTTGTTTTGCACTTTGCATTTTGCAATCAACAAATGGAAAATGTTTCTCGACCGTTTTGGCTTTTGCGGTGCATTGGCAAAGGTATTGCGGTAAATGGTTTTAACTTATGCTTATTGAATAAATAAAATTGGCTGATTTTATTCGATAATACTTGAAAAATCTTTTATCTTCTAGTTTCTTATGACTTTTTGAGTGCTTTTCACCACTCGCTTAATTCAATTAAAATTTTAATTATTTTGTTGACAGTCGCAACTATTACGTAATAAGTCAACGAACGTTTAAGTTGCAAAAACATCAACTAGGAAATGACTTTTGGGTGGGCAAAAAATAAAAAATAAATTGCATAAAATTGAAGCTTTTTAATTGAAAGCTTTCCATCAGTTTCTAGTTACGTTTTACATTTCGTGTAAGTAAAAGCTTGGTGCATGCCACATAAAGTGTTCGCAGAATGGATTTACTTCTATTACATAAATGTAAATATAAAAGTATATATGAAGAAAAATGATTATTTTTCCAAATGTAATTTTTAATGTCAGCTAAGCTGACTTCATTCCAAATGCAATCTTTTAATCACGCAATGATCGTTTTAAGCCCACTTTGAGTACCATTGTGCAGCTGCCGCAATAGTGTAATTCCAGCAAACACACAAATGGAATTCGTTTACATGCGCCTTTTACATTTGGTTGTGTTCTATTGTGGAATACTTGAAATTAATTCAATTCTGGAATTGTGGGCTCCATTTTTTATTATTCGACACTTGTCAAACACTTTTGAGGCACTGATTGAACTTAATTGAATTATGTGTTGCAGTTGTAAATGTGTCTGTGAGTTACATCTTTCTTCATCGGCTGTAGGGAGAGCAGGGGTGTTCTCTATATTTGCTCAGATCGGCCCTGAACTGTGACCCGTCCCTGGCCCCCTGCCCGACATGATGCGGCATGGGCAGGCATGCAGGAAGTTGTTGATTTTGCCTATGAACTAGTTTCTCTTCTTTTTTGTTATATCGAGTTTTTAACTGGCTTTTGGCCCAAAAGCCCTATTGTTTTTGGCCTTTTGTGTTTACCTTAGAGCGTGCGTGAGTGTGTGTATGTGTGTGTATTTAGCCACAGCTGCTGGCATAAAAATGCACTTACAAAGTATGAAAATGTACAAAAAGTACAAAACAAACTGTTTCTGTTTACCTTTCACATGCGCACATTGAGGGCAGACCACACACACACACACGCACATAAATATATATGTAAATTTGTTGGTATTGTATGTTTATGCATAACTCAAACACACACACACACACACACACACACACAATCAGATACCTTCCGCTTTTTGCTGCAGTTCTTTCATAAAGCACAGCACGCATCTGCAACATAAACAGCAACAAGCCAAGTCGATTGTCAGTTGAATGTGCCATATGCTTGCAAATTTGTCAGACGTTGCACAAACAAACAATATTGTGGTAAACAAGATTCGTGCGAGTGTGTGGAAGATTACACTGGCAAAATTACACTGGCAAAATTTATATTCGTCTAACTAACAACGCAAACTAATATTTCTTTTTCTCTCAGTGCATTTGCTCATATTTATAACACCCGATAACGGACACTATAGTCGGAACACGTTCAAATGTTTTGCATAGGCAAAATCACATTTCACATGTGCCGTAACTAATTGGCTACCTGAATGTAAACTGTGTAAATGTACTTCAAAACTTGTAATGGTTTTTATTATGGTTTTGGTTTTGTTTACTGTTATTGTTTGCGCCGCCCTTTGGGCATCGAAAATTCCCCGAATTTAACACACATTAACACTTGGCATTTAGAATTCCCTTGAATTCCATAATATCCACACACAAAACGGCTTTTCAGCGAGAAACATTTGTTCCAGTCGTCTCGTCGTGGGCAAAACCCACACAATTTATTATTCAAAAACGATTATTATCGGTCTATGTATATGTCTATAATTAATATTATAATATATTATATGGCAAACTTGTTGCATTTAGATACACAGCTTACTGTCAACTGACAGCTAGGCAGACTCGACACAAACACTTTCATATCCTACGTTGATCATCTCACATCCCCAAAATGCTAATTAAATTGTTAATTAGTTAATTGATGCGATGTGCCAAACAGATATTGCGCACTTTCAGATTGTTTGGCAATAATAGGTGAAAACATATTAATCAACTTTTTACTTCTAAATTCTAGGAAGTTGCCTGCATTTAGTTCCGCACTTTTTGTTTGTGAATCTTACGGAAGATTCAATAGAATAATCTGTAAGTGCTTCATCGTATTATTTCCGCATAAATTAGTTCTGCTCAATTGAGGAGAAATTCTTCAATTTACTAATAATATCACATCGTAAATATCAGATTATCTGGGATTAAGACAAATTATTCACTTTTGTGGAACGTTTAGAAGGTAAGATACTCAATGCTAGCAATCTATATGTAAACTGACTTTATTATCCCAATTTTTACTCTTCAAAAACATGTCTTAAATCGACATTAACTCTATTCCATCTATAGCCAGATAATGGAATATAATATACTATACTATATATACGATTATGTAAAGATAAAGACTGATGTTCAAGTGTGAACATGTGTCGCTCTAAGATGCTGATAGCTGACTCATGCAGCGGTCTCAAACATAAGCACTTGAGGCTGGCTTGCATGGGGTCAAGCTATTATTAGAGATGATAGAGGAGGTCGCCTTACATGCGGCTGCAATCGGTAAGAACTATGTATTTAGGTTTAAGAAGTTTAAATAAAATAAAGGCCTTCGATTCTAAACGTCGTCTCATTGTGTTGACTGCACACTATGCGTGTTTCACACAACTGATATATAATATACCCAGATATGTTATACTGCAAAGATATATTATTGATCAACTGTAACAATTTAATTATCACCGGATTAGGAACGCTAGTTCTTTTAAGCACAACAAGCTCTCTCTTCTAATGCATACTAAATGGTTTTCATTTCGAGAAATGCTAGTTTTGTAATGGTTTAAAACGGTTGCCAAGCCGACACCAATTTTGGTTTAAATTCCGATTCTGGTATGAGAAGTGCGAAAATATACCTTGATTCTTATGGTTCCGTATGCTATTACAATATACACAATAAGAAAGTAAAAAAATACTAAAATTAGCTATTATATATAATGAAATTAGGAGCTGTCGGAAGGTACACTGGTGTCTCCAAGGATATGTTATCTACGGCATGCCTAGAATATCCTTTATTTCTTCTTATACCCTGATGGATATAATGAATTTGTGCAAAAGTATGCAATTGGCAGAAGGAAGTATATATATATATTTTATTTACTATAGTATTTCTCGCTTAAGCACGATTGGTATAAATAATATTTCTTCTGATATTTTGGTTTCTGATTCCGATTCTGAGTATCGGAGTCGGTAAACATGCGATTCAGATTCCAATTCTAGTTTCGGTTTGACATCCTGATTAAATTTGCTAGATATTTTTGGCAGTTTTCTTATCATTTTATTACATTATTTAACAATTCATAATGCCCTTAAGTCATATCCACTACAAGTCTTTAGCTCCATTGTGACCTTGGCCAGTGTAACAACAAAAGGCTTGCAAATAACTTTTGGCGCTTTATGGGGCATGCCCCGTGGTGTTATTTGAGCTTGAAGTTATCGCTCCATTGCTAATCAATTACTTGAAAAAACCTTGAACTCTGTGTAGATAAGTAAATAAGGTAAATGTCACGTACATATGTATATATAAATGCATATAAATATATGTATATATTATATATATAATATATGTGTGGCAAATGACAAATTGGCGTGTGCAGCAACAGCAAAAGAGGAAAATCCAAACAGCGTTGACCCAAAAAAAGAATATGTAAAAAATAAAAATAAAAATAAAAGAAACTGACAAACTGAAAAGAAGCTATTCAAATACGTTAACTCATTGGCATTTTTTCATTTGCATACGTTTATCAATATTCAATTTTCGACATTTTTGTAAGTCATGTGGGAAGTTGCCACGAGTGACAAAAAGGTTTGCTAAATTTCTAAAAAGATAAACAAAAAAAAAAACAAATAAAAAAAAATCAATTTAAATCATTTATACATTAATTTAAATACATGTTGCATGTGGCGTGGGAGTATTCTCCTAATTGAGTGGAACACTAATGAAAGTCAAGCGTGTCTTTCAATTATATAATGCATTTCAGTTGCCACAAACATAACGCCCACAATAATCTGCAACAAGTGGTCGACGTTGCCTGCCCCCCCCCCCCACTCTTCCCCTCCAATTATTAACACATTTAAATGTGCTGAGGGAAATCTGGTCTGTCAACGTTTATTTCTTCTTCTTGTTGTTGTTGTTGTTTTTATTTCTTCTTTTCACAGCTGCCCGTTGTGAAAATTAGCCATGAAAATGTATCTGTAAGATACAGTCGGCGAGCAGAGCTCAGCAGAAAAGTAAAAGTGCTGCTGCAGCGCCTACTTTTGCTTTCATTTAACAACAACAACTACAACAACAACAACAACGTCAGCTATCACACACTATACTTTCAATAATAAATGAAAAATTCATTTAAAAAAAAGTGTACTTAACTTTCATATTTTTGATTGTGGACATGCTTAAAATATTGTTTCTTGGCCTGACAATTGCTCGCATAGCAGCAAATAATTTAAAGAAAAATTAAGTTTGATAAATAAATATTTCAATTAAATAAATTACCTACTACAATTAAGAGAGAAACTATAAATAAAAGGTGTAAACTATAGTAAACAACATCTTATATAGATATACTAGATATGATGTGCAGATATTATTCACTAAGTTTAGTATTTGCTTGCATAACCCACAATAAATCTCAACTAACCGCCACATTGCCATGATACATAGGGTTCGCCAAGTTCTCTTCACAGTCTCTCAATTATTCGTTGGATAAAAGTCAGAATCAATCTTAATAGCTCCGCAATTCGTAATCGGGTTAGGATCTGGAGGCTGTGCCGGCTTATCACCTTGACTACATTAATCTTAAACGATTCTGTAGAGACTGGACTGGTATACTTGAAGTCGCTGTTCAGCTCGACTATCTAAATGAGTGGCCTCCCATCAGCAACCTTTGGTATCAAATTGCATCCCATAATATAACATATAGGTTGCAATCCCAGACTACTCTTATCCAATATTTTATAAATGTAAATTATTTATTTATAATGCAATTTATATTTATACTGCAATTAATGTTGATTATGATTAATTGAAAGTATTATACTTGGCAGTATTTACTTACATACGATTTCTTCAATCAACTTTCTTGTAAACTCAATCGTTATTGCATCAATCACAGATTCCCCCAAAAGTTTCCACAGCGTATTACTTAACTCATTTCTATGCTGTGAACTATGCGACTGCGCCGACGACGGCATGCAGCTTTCAGCTGACACGACAACAATGAATGAACTCACATGACTCACACCACTCGAATGTGCACACACTCAACTCACACACACACACACACACACAGAAAGACAGAGATGAACAGACAGCTGCATGCTGGCTTGGCTTAAAGTGTTAACTCATCTGGCTGGCTGGTCTGCTGGCTGGCTGGTCTGTTGTGGTAGTGGAATAACCTCAATTCGCTTCACACTGCGGATTGCGACTGCGTCATGGCTCTAACTCATTTTTATGCTCGTAACAAGCTAAAAAAAAACCCAAAAAAATAAACAAAAACTAAACCAAATACGAAAAAGTAATATATAAAACAAATACACGTGCAATTGTGTCCAGCAACAATTTCAAACCTATAGCAATAGAAATTTAACAATTACTGCACAGTGGTGCTGCGCCAGAAAAATGTGCTTGAAGTTTATTCTTATATTTTACAAAAATTGTTCATTTTTTTTGGCACAATCTATTTTTATTTGATACTAGTTGAAACCTTAAGGATTATATTTGAATTATAGATTAATCCCTTGAAAACTGCAACATGCCCCACTGTGCAACGGTAGCCCTTGTGTGTCAGTACCAAATTCAACGAAAGCTTTTCAATTTCGTGACATTCAAATTGGCCACGTAAAAAGGGCACCGATTTTCAAATTAGTTGCCGCCGAATCCGCATGCAACAAGTGGGTAATTGTCATTGTTGCTATTGTTGTTGTTACTAGTGTGGTTGTTGCTCCAATTTGCAGTCTATTTTTGGTGAAAGGTGTAGTGTTGTTTGTGTGTGTGTGTTAGTTGCGGAGGTGTGTGCAAGTGATTGTTGATTGATGGCCTGTCCTTCAGTTGTTTGCCTGTGTCAAGTCGCCGACAAGGCTGCGCTGAGTAATAATCAAATAAACAGATTTGTAACTGATTAATATAGTTAGCAAAATGATATATTTAAATATTTGTTGTTTAAGGGTAACTTTGAAGATATTTTGTGTATCTTTGAGGGAGTTAGGATGCCCACTGTCAAAAAATCCTTGTTTAGTCTAAAGTTGGCTTATAGAACTTTTAAGTTCCCTCAAGATACAAATTTGCATGCTTTGTCTTAGTTAAGTTAATCCTATTTGTTTCAGTCCACCTTAAATTTATTTTGATTATAGTTATAACTCAAATGGTTCGATGTGGAGCAATCCACCCTCGTCAACATAAATCAAACCATCCCCAAAAGCAGGCATAACGTTGCCATTTCATTAGGCAGCATAGATAAAAATCTTGGCCACACCAAATGCAATTTAGACCCAACCCAGCCCAGAGCCTTATAAATATGAATATAACTGTCTGAACAGACGACAAGTCGCGTGCCCAATTTGGGACCGAACTGGCGCAGTAAATCAAATTTAGTATTTGCCCCCAAAAAAAATGCACACTAATTTTGTGTCTTTGTTTGTATACCCTGCAACCATTGAGAATGCTTAAAAGGGGTATGATGAAGTGGTGCAAGAGTATGTGAAAGGCAAATGGAAGCAATTTGTATATATTATTGATGGGGATCGATTTAGCTATATGCGACTGTATGTCTGTTCGAATGTCGCTTGTTTTTACTATTAAAGCTATAGGTAGTCGAATTTGAAACTTTATTACTTGTATACAATACAGATATATACATTTATATAGATACCAGATCTCTATATAAATCGATGGCCATAAGAACAACCTTTTTTAACATATATCTGTTTCATTGAGAATGTACCTTGACATATTATTGATTATTATATATATTTAACGTTAATCAAGATCAGCCAAATCACACATCAGCATTTAATCGATAAATTTCGTTTCCTATAGAAATAAATACTATATATACGGAATACATAATATTGATAATGCAAAATCATCATGTACATACGAAAAGTATACAGGTATAGACTTGAGTACAGGGTGACTACCCGTCGAGCTCTCTCGACTAGTGCATACTTCTGGTTTTGCTTTGTTTACTGTGTGCAATTAGTTAAATGACATGCGCCATGAAATCGCTGGAGATATGCGAGATATGCGCCACAAAACAAATTCATTTGCCTCCTGCCTGCCTGTTAATGTGCGGTGGTTGCTTGTTGGTCAGTTGCATAATTGCTCTTAATGCAGTTGAGCAATTAGGCAACAATTGCAGTTTGTCGTCCAAGTTCCATTCGTAATGCTCTATGATTATCATACTATATATTGTGGCCCATTCGGTCTCCCTTATTTGTCACGACTGTCTCGTGTAATTGCTGTTCATTTTTTTCTATTTGAGTATTTTTTTTATTTTTTTGTGGGCCATTTACCATACATGGCGAACTTTTGGTACAGTCACAACTCGGCTATTGTGTGTATAAATAGAGCGAATATTTGTCAGCTTTATAAGTGAACATACGTCTTTACTTTAATATATATATGTATATACATATATATGTTTTTGTATACGAAACTGAGAAATTTGCTTGCTTTTCGCTTTTAATTTGTGGGGCTTTTGTTGTGATTTCATTTGTGGAATGATTTTTTGACGCCAACTAAGCGGCTTTTGAATATGCTTTGTGTGGCATGATTTCATCAGGCACTTTTTACACCCATAAGTAATTGGAACTAGAGTTTTTTTTTTATGCCAATAAATCATTTCACACAATTCCATTTATTATCATTATTGTTAATAGCAATACACGCTTGATTGGGACAGAAATGTGGCAAATCTTACATCAAATGCTTTAAGTGTTTATTCATTAGCTGCAATAATACACTTTTGCAATAAGCTTCACTCAATTTCGATTTTCTATCAATTAGTTTCATTTTTTTTTTGCATTATTTTGCAAAATAAAAATGGCAATAATTTGAAAATCTTTTTGGCTTTTATGTATTCTTGAAATGGGTTCTCAATGGCTATGAGAGGCAGACTGAGACAATTACAGTACTTTGAGGTACTCTATACTTCATAAGTAGTAATCGAAATCATCTTATGTACACATACAAATCTAATTAAGTGATTAGTTTATGCATACACAAAAAGCAATCAAACCTTGCCCAAAATTCAACATGGTTTTTCGATCATACCTTGATCTGTGCGATAATAAATCATATAAAAAGGAGTACCCCACAAAGAGTCTAAACTTTTTTCGTATCTGTTTCAAGTTCGTGACGTCATAATTACTATATGAACTCGACTCCAATTCATAGATGATTCCATAAATATAAGCATATGGTTATATAGTCTAGCAGAGGCTCATTAGCGTTTTCATTGGCAAAAAACTTAAGTTAAGTAAATCAAAACGCACAGGCCAGTTTTGGGGGCGTCACTGCCTGGTTCAATAAACGCCGTGGCGGGGCAACAAGGTCAATGTTTATGGTGTGCATGCCAAATGCTATGAGTTATTATTGTATTTTTGGACAGCGACCACTCCACTCCAATTCGATTTTTGATTTTTGATTTCTATTTTAATTACGTTGAAAGTTCAGCCCGAGGGGGCCGACAAAATATTTGATGTGCGGATTTTTTGGCTTTTATCTCGATCGAATGTGGTTTTATAAGCAAATGTCATGCAAATGAGTCATCCCAAACGAAATCAAATTAATGAACCGTGATTGTCGATACAGCAAGAGTGAAATGCATGTGAGTTGTAGAAATAAATAAAAATGAAAGAGTTGAAATACACATTTTGTTAGCAAGGTACCGTTGTAATTTGTTTAACATTTCTCCAATTTTATATAACTGGTGTCGCCGCAGCCCAAACACATCAGTTGAAAACTTTCAATAGCCAAAACTCTCGCTTTTAATTCAAGGAGCAATATAATACAAATATTTTAAATCCTCATTTTCATATTCATGCATAATAAGAGTCAAAGTTATCAAATATTAAGATAAAAGATAAAATTTGTGTATGCAATATATATAATCAGTGATTGATTAAGTGGACAGTTTCAGAGCCAATAGCAGAAGACTAAACTGAATGATCTTCCTAGTGCTGTTCTCTCTTACTAGATTTCCATTGCTGTTTCTGCTACGCAGTAGTACATAATCATATTAAAATTCATATATTTCATCGTTCATGATTAATCCGTACATTTTGCGCACTATACTCTGCTTCAACATTTATTTTTAAATCAAAAGTTATTTAATTTATTCCATTAATAATTTCGGATCAATTCACAAAAGTGAATGAACTCTTCTACGGATCTTTATAACAGTCCGCCAGCTGCGACTTTTCCTCAAATATTTCCATCCTCAACTAACTAACTGTCCGCAATTTTTTTTGCAAAACAATTAATTTCACATTTCGGCTCACATAATGACGGCGACAATAAAGTAGGAAAAGCAGTTATAAATCGTTTTCAGCCAGTCTACTGTAAATAACAAACAAGCAACGATGGGACGCCATCTTATACAATAATTAACGCCCGGCAGTTGCTATAACGCCTCCTCATAAGCGCCATTCTTCACTTGGTTGATTTCTAAGTTGAAAGATACACAAAAAAAAAAACACACACACAATTCTTATTTATTAATGTTAAGTAAGTATCTGTGGCACAGCCTGAAATACCCAAGTACACAACAACAATTAGACTAAGCTACAGACAATCGAGATCTGATTTACTAGCCTAACTGTTGTGGCATTCTTCAGAATAGCACTTCTTTCTTTTTTTGGTTTGTGCAGTGCGTGCCTAGTTCGAGATTTGGGTTAACTTTAGATGTGGTTCGTGAATTATGGTGATTAGTCGCGCAATGGAAAGAAAGCGGCAAATGCATCAATTAAGGCTACCGATTGTAAATAATTGTTGATTCGTTGGAGTTGATTTCAATTTGTGTTTGTTGTTGTCGGCATCATGTTAAACAGTAAGCCAAACCCATTCCCGTAATCTTTCGAGATTTTCTCACGCAATCTGTAGTCCACGAAACAAATTTGTATATATATAGATATATTTCACGTTCTTTAGCATCGATTCAAATTTGTAGCGAGATGAGCAGTTGGTGTTGTTCTCATTACAAAATCCGACAATAAACCTACAACATCGCTCAAATTTTCAGAGTTTTTAATAGAGCTTTCCACACAATGATCGACGATCGATATGCGAGCTGTTGCTCAACTCACGTACCGCTCATCAATCAAAACCTATGACTGACTCTCGGACTATTTGACTACGTTTATGATCAAGTGGCAGGTCTTGGTCGATAGTAAGATCATTAGTTTATTGTCTTAGTTTCCAGCTGAAGATATTCCATCTCTGTTTCACTTGAAGTGAAATCAGCTTAATGGCAAATCGATTTCAACTGAAAAGAGCAGCTCGCATAGACTGGTTTCACATTCTGCACGATCACTCATCGCTGTGTAGGAACTCTCTGCGCATAAAGTAAGAGTAGTTGTGGTAGTAGCTGTTATAGTTAAGCATTTCTAGATTCTAAGCCATTCGTTCATCTTCAGCGACTTGCCGCTGAAGCGGAAACGATTCTTTTTCTACTTCTTCTTTGTCTTCTGGTAGTTTTGAAAAGTTTGCTGATTTCATCAGGGTTACCATCATGATCGTTGCTCTAAGCCAAGCTAAGCTGCACTTGCCGTAATGTTTTGCCAGCAAGTCACGTTTTTCACGCAGCAGCCCAGCCGGTACTTGTTTTGATTTGGGTTAAGTGTAGGGTTCAAATTGCACACAATGCTATTCCCTTTTGTCTACTGCTGCTGATTTTCTTTTGTTGCCGCTGCCGCTTTTTGCTTTATCTCTTTTGCTTCTGGCTATAGTTCAAGCAAGTCTCGTAATTGGATGTACGTAATGGCTTCGATTACGCCATGGGATTATCTTGACACTTCTGCTCTTAGTTCCATCATTATTACATCTGAATCATATTCAATCATATCTTATCTAAAGTTTCTTGCATATGATATTCTTTTCAAACGATAATTATTTCTACATTTGTTTCTAAAGTCATGAAATCTAAATCTGTTTCCTTGTTTGCAAAATTAGACATTTTGTTTGATTTATTACTATTTTAATTAGTAACTTGTTGCATTATAAATAAGTAACTAAATTATCTGATAGTTTCTATAAATATTAATTGTTTGGCAAACAGTCATAAGGTGGAATGGATTTTGGGAGGATGCTTTATATAATATCTTATTTTCATCTGATATTTTAATATTCGAATTCATTTAATCTAATCTGTTTTCTTATTTGACAAACTACATGTTTGGCGAGCAGCAGTTTGCTCGACTTCTTAAATTTGGTGTTTTTCCATTATGCCTAAAAGTATGCTTTAATTTTCCATCGATAGTCTTCGCCCCCACAATCATCGGCTTATATCGTATCGTTGCCCAGCAAACATAAGCAGCAAACAGTTTTTTACGATATAATAATTATGAATTTAATTGCTTTGTATAGAAAAGATGTTTGAATCTCAATATATATTTATATATATATATATATATTCCAGGTATTTACAAATACTTACTCTATCTCTCGGTTCATCTCTCTAACCGATTTTAATGCCCTTAGTGCATTTCAATTTTGTCATGAATCTTGTAACGCATTGAAGTTGGCATCTCTGAACCCACAAGGTATATTTATTCCTGATCAGCGTTACTATCGTCGGTTTTAAAACTAAATTGATAAGTGGGAGCTATATCCTCTGGCTGTGATTGGGTAAATCGGTTGAAAGATGATTTATTGTGTGAGAAACTTTTTTGTTAAAGAGATTAACCCAAATAAAATTGACAAACTAGTTACTATGAGTTGAAGAAAAGTTGTTCGCCTATCTTGGCCATTAAACCCAATCGCAGTTATGATTTTAACGATAGCTGCCGCTGTTTCCACAGTTGTATGGAAACTGTTGTAAAACCAAAGCAATCGCAATCACAGTTTTTCACCTTGATGAGGTAAGAGGGCGGGCAGACAATCGGCCACGCTACCGGCCTCCAATGTTGCTGATAACAATTTACCTTTAGGCTTCGTCGTCTTATCAGTACTTTGCAGGTTGACATTCAGAAAAAAAAAGTTACAAAATATTACTGCCATCTGTATCTGAGTTTATAGTTGCTTGTGCGACTGCAAACAAATCTTATCAGAGAGTTTGTCATATGAACTTTTTTTTCTTCGTTTTAGCCTTTTGTAGCATTAGTCAACAAACACACGTTCAGAGATTACGGGTATAACAATTTCTGTTTACATTATTAACGAACTTTTTTGCTAAGGAATTTTAATATTTTTAAACAAATTTCCAAACAATTCCCAACTGCACCAAATGTGCATCTGCCCAGGCGTCCATTAATGTCCCATGTGCGACCAGAAACTCCGTGTTCCCCTTGTGTTAAAACCACACCTCACGTTTGCATTAGTGTGTAGCTATCACCAAAGCACACTGGTTCGAAACATATTAATTTGGTTAACAAATTTTATATACAATTTTCGTATATCACAGAAAAGTTTGAAAAAATAAAATCTTCTTTTATAGAAATTTAATATTATGTTGACTAAATTTTACATATTTATTTTTACAAACCTCAAACCCAAAAATTGTGAATGGTTTTTAGAGTGCATTAAATAAATAAATCAAATAAATTAAATCACTTCAAATTCGTTTCTAATGCTTTAATTTTATATATTTATTTTTTAAAAGCTTCTTTAAATATTGTGGAATGTTTTTGGACCACATTAAATTACTCTCAAATATTATATTTTTCTCATATTTTGAAACCACTGTGCGGCAGTTGCTTTTAACGTTAATTGGCACCCGGGTAGGCACACCTCGTGACCCACGCCTAGACACAATTACGACAACAGCACCTGGAGCCCAGGAGACGGTTGCATGCATTATTGACATGACATCGGGCGAATCGGTAGATAACAAAGCAACGATAACCATGGTGAATGGTGAATGAAACCAGCCCCAAATAGCTACTACAATGTCGTAGTGGAGTATTATGAACCCGATTGCCTATATATATATGTATATAGTATGCCATGAAATTGTTATTATTGCCACATACGAGACGATGAACTTTGCTTTTGGGCCAATTTGCATTGAAAATGGCGTGTGTGCTGTTTGTGCTGGTGTGCTGACTGCAGTTGAATGAACCCAACACTTGCTCGCTGGCTTTTGCTCCACTTCATTTCATCAATATCCGACATACTCAAGTTTGAGCATAATTTGGCTCCTCTCCGAACCAGGTACATTGAACTCTTTGGTGCTATTGTTAAGATCGAAGTTGATTTCTCTATTTATATATATATATATATATATATATATATATATATATATGCATATCGTAAGTGAAGTGCTATTGCTTGATGTTGTAATAAAGTTCTGCTAGTTGCTTTTTGGCATTACTAAAATTGCTATATAAATGAGCATTTACCTAAACAAATGGGAGTCATAATGATGATGAAGTAACCATTATTACGTGTAATGAGTTTCGACTGTGCCTAAGAACGCAATAATACATTAAGTAATGTGCTAGAGAATTGTTGGCAAAGGCGCTTCAGCAATGTGCATAAATTAGCTGGTATTGTTTGTATGATAACGGCTGTACATGGGGTAGTTAATTCTACTTTTTGGTGTTGAAAATAGTTGATTACATTATAATAACACTATCTTGTTCCATATCTTACTTCTTTAAGCACTTTTACAGCGCTCTAAGCCTTTGAAAATTACAATTTACGAATATATTTATCTACTTTTTTATAGTCATATTTGGTCAAATGGTCATTAAAAAAGGTAGTCAATAAATATGGTATATATTCTTGAACAACATCAATAGTTGCAAGTCTATTAAAAAGCAATCTATTTTTGTCTATCCTTTCCACTTCACTTGACCTATTTGCTTTGCTAATGTACGCCTTAACCTTGAACCTTGCGACACTTATAGAATCCATCGATAATTAAATCGTATTCCAAGCAACTTCCGTACGTGTGTCTTAATGACATTCTAAACGTTTAGGTGGAAATTGTTTAGCTGATTGCCTGTTGAAGCAAGGGAAATTGTTTGGCTTTTTTTTGTGTTGTTTTGTTGGTCGTTCACTTTCTTTGGAATTCTTGAACGTTCCTGACCTCCATGGTTGGAACCTTAAAGAGTGAAACACTGCTAGAAACTTTACTAGTAATTTACTCTACTAATTTATAATAAAAATGTTTGCTAAATTGTTAATGGGTTTTTTAATTCATGTTTTTTTACGCTTTTTGCAGGTCGCGCTCATTGAAATGCATAATTACAAAATGGCAACGTGAAAAAACTTAAAACAAAACCAAAAAAAAAAGAAAAACAAAACTAAAAAAAAAGAAAAACAAAACTAAAAAAAAAGAAAAAACAAAACAAAAAATTACTGAAACAACAAAAGCGTTTAAAATGGGCACATAACTTAACAACAACAACAATCTGCAGCAAAGACAACAACAAGAAGAAACATAAAACTGAAGCTTTTTTGAGTCGCAGGAAATCAGCAGCAAAATAGTAGCAACAATTTTCAAGCGCAGCCACACGAAGAATTTCAATTGAGAGCGAGCGAGAGAGAAGTAGGCAATATGCGTCGGTCGCTCCACTGGGCCATGGGCGCCTGTCTACTGCTATTGCTTTGGGCGGCGACGCCAACGCCGACGCAGGCACGTTTCATTGCGAAAAGAGAAACCCCCAATGTGGTGGATAACATGGGCGTGGATGCGTCCACAGCTGACCGTGACATTGTTAGACCAAGCAGTGAAAGTGCCAGCGGATCGGAAGTGACAGAAAATAGAGCAAAGAGCTTAACAGATGTGGAAACCAACTTAAACGCAGCTAACAGCAACAGCTCGGCAGAGCTTAAAGAACAGCCTACAACAGAAGCTGCAAAGCTTGCTGCTATTTCTGACACGGAAGCTAGAAGTGAGGGAGCTTTAAATGCAAATATAGTATCCAAGCAGGAGCCATTAAGCAGTGTTAATAACAGCAGCACCACTGTAGAGACAGTAGAGCAACAGGTTGCAAAACAGGAGCTTAACAGTAGCAGTGATATTTTACAGAATGGAGAGCTTACCAGCGGTAGCATTTTACAGAATGTTACAACAATAGCAGCACAAGCAGAAACTGTAGAGGCACCGATCGATACAATTAAGGAGCTTAAGCCAACAACAGCAATGCCAAATGTTGACATACAGCAAACGCTCACGCCACTGTTAAAGCAACAAACAGAACTGCAGCAAGAGCTTATAACAACAACAACAACAGAAGCAACTATAGCTCCCACAACGAGCTTAATAGGGCGCTCTGAGGATCATGCACGCTCCATGCAATTTGCAAGCAGCACTGAAAGCTACTCCCCTCTCCTCCCCGTTACGCCCATGAAGCTGCGACCGCTGCCCATGACAAGAACAACAACGACAACAACAACGCATACACCATTTTTGCTGGCTCCGTTGCTGCATGCCGGCGTCACTGTTACGCCCAATAACATTGCCTCGCATGAGAATGTTATTGAGGAGGAGCAGCTGAAATCGCAGTTCGAAAAGCGGGCAAAATTCATTAACGGCTCGACAAATTCGACAAATGCACAGCAGTTGACGCTGCCCAATGCAGCTGAGGTGTGGAGCTTAGCTGCCATGAAAATGGTGCCCACAACAACGACACCAACAACAACCGCCTTGCCACAGACCAATGCTAATTCCACAGAACTAGCCAATGATATTGAGCCGCAACAGCAGCAAAACCAAACGGAACAGCACAAGGAGAAAAATCTGTTAGATTGGCAACAGATAACATTGATGCAAACAAGCCAAGAGAATCAAACAGAGCTGATGATGAACACAACGTTGGATGCCACCGAGGCAGCCCCACAGCCAACCACTACTCAAAAATTGGATGCAATGTTAAATGCAAAGGAGATGGAAATGCAGGCAGCTGCTAGTAACGCTGTAACACAAAGCGTTGTTAATCAAACAACAACAGAGAGCAGTGCCACAAATGAGATAGTGACAACAACAGAAGCTATTACTGCGAAGCCAACGTTAGCAGCAGGCGAGGGAACAGTAACAGCGTCTGCAACTGTTAAGGCAGAGTTAACAGAGATAAGTTCAAATGTAACAGCAACTGCAAATACAACTGTTAAGCCAGCGTTAGCTGTAGAAACTGTAACTGAAACTGTAACTGAAACTGTTAAGCCGGCATTAACAGAGGCAGCGAAAATAAACTTAACAGAAGCAGCAACAACAACTGTAGCTGTTAAGCCAGCAAAATTAAACTTGGCAGACGAAACTGTAACTGAAATTGTTAAGCCACTAACACAATCAGCACAACTAAACTTAAACGAAGCAACAACTACTGTTAAGTCAGCTCAACTAAATTTCGCAGAAGAAACTATAACTGCAACTGTTAAGCCAGCGTTAACAGACTTTGAAAAGATAAGCTTTGAGCAGCCAAAAACTACAGCAGCTCCAATAGAGACAGAGGCAGAGACAGAGAAAACAACAACATCAACAACAACCAGAATGCCACCTGCTGAACTGCCAACAGCTGTGCCAGAGCTGCCAGCAACAACAACACCAACAACAGGCAATTTGGCTAGTGCGTTCAACGGCACCCGCAATGCAAATGAAATGGCAATGAAAGCGACGGCGCATGAAAATAATGAAACTGGGGATAAAAGCAACAATGTCGACAGCAGCAGCGACGACGACGTCATCAACGGCAACGTCAACGTGAACGTCTCGGTCGCTACGAGCAACCCGCAAACGACGCTGGCGTCAATTGAGCGGCAGCCAATAACGGTTAGTACGCAAACAGCTGGCGAAGTGAGCACAACAACAGCGACGACGACGACGTTGAAGACGACGGGATTATTGCACGAAAAGCTTGATGAACAATTCGAAACAACGACAACAGCAACTACAACAACAGCAGCAGCAATATCGTTCACGCCTACGCCTACAACGGAAATTGTCCAAATTAGCAATGAAGTGAATTTGCCAGCAATTACAATTAAGAATGTGACAAAAGAAAATGGCGAAATTGATATAAATGCCAAGAATAATGTGCAAACAAGTGGCATCAACAATTTATTGCTAACAAACAGTGGCGAAAATATCAATAACAGTGCTACTAACAGTAAAACGCCGCAAATCAATAACAGTGCTGCTAACAGCGATACGCTACAAATCAATAAGAGTCAAATAAATAACAGCAGTACATATACAACAACAACAACAACAACACCCACATCGCTGTTAACAGATGATAAAGCTAACGACAAACTGAATGAGCATGAACCATTGCTGGAAACGAATAACATAAGCGAAACAGCTGCAGTCACAACAACAGCAACAACAACAACAAAAGCAACAACAGAGGCTTCAGCAGAAGCAGCAGCTGCAGTTGCCAATGCTTTGGATGAGAGCACAGCAGCAGCAGCAGCAACAACAACAACAACAGCAATACCAGCAGCAAATGACAATGTAACAGCTGCAAGGGGTGAAGACTCAGTTTACGATGATGAAGATGAGCAGCAAATTGAGCATGATATTGTTACAGAGCAACAGTTGGTAAGCGGAGCAAATATGTCGACAACAGAGGCAACAACTACAACAACAACAACAGCAACAAGCACCACAGCTAAAGCAATAGCAACAACAACGACAGGAGAACCCATTATTAGTTTGTTGGATGATAGCACCACAACAACAACAACAACAACTACAACTGAAGCTGTAACAACAACAAAAGCAACAACAACAACAGAGAAGCCAATTTCAAGCTCAACTGCCACATACAATAACAGCATGCTGCCCACCACCACTGTTGTTAACAGTGGCCATGTAGATGTGTCCACGACGACAACATTTATGCCACCACAACTGACTGAAGAATTGAATAACATGCAACAGCCGCACGGCAACACTGGCACAGATGTGAACGTCATTATTGCCATAACAGTTAGTGTTATTGGCGTTGTGGCGCTCATTTTACTCGTTGCCTTCCTTTATCTGATGCGCAAGCGCCAGAAGCAGACATCCTACGGCCAACGATGTCGTCCCGTCAGCCTCGACGACTACTCCCTGGACAATGTGTCCGTGCTGGGTGGCAGTGCGCGGCGCAAGGTGCGCGATTTGCGTGCCTCGAAGCGTACCTATGGCAACGCCGCCTTCGATGATCCCTCGCTGCGGCACAATGTGCTCAGCGCCATCGAGCTGGGCAAGTTTGTCGAGCGACGCTCGAGCATCTTCGAGGAGTTCCGCGATGTGCCGCAGATCATTGCGCGAGCCGATGAGGTCCCAACGGGATGTGAGGATAAAAATCGGTGAGTTAAAGAAGCAGCAGAAGTAAAAATAAAAGTATAAATAGAAATAGAAGTAGATATAAAAGTAGATATAGAGGTAGATTTAGAAGTAGATATAGAAGTAGATAAAGAAGTAGATATAGAAGTAGATATAGAAGTAGAAGTAGAGAAATAATTGATAGGCAATGAAATTGTTGCCATAAGAAAATGAAGATTTAGAAATGGAGTAACGAAAAATATTTAAATGAAAGTATTAAATTGTCAGTAATAATTTTATAAAAGGAGATTTATAAGTTAATAAAATGGGAACTAAGCAAAGCGTTAATTGCTATTATAAATTGGTTAGTTTGGTCATAAAAGACTGAAATTGTTGCCATAAAAAAGATATCAATAAATTGTGTACCAAAATGTAAAAAAATTAGAAGGGATTTAAATAAATAATAATAAAACTTTTTAAAATGTTATAAATGGAAATAATAATGGAACAAATAAACGTTAGTTACTGTTATTGATTTTTTTTTGGAATTGGAAGAAATAAGCATAATAAGAAAGACGATTTCTTAGTTTAGCTTTAAAAGTTGAGAGATGCTTCTGCGAAAAGTGATGTCATTAAAAATGTTTGCCAAAAATAGTCTATTCTTATCTAATCACAGGAAAGAACAATTATCAAATAAATTTCATTTCGGAGCGACGAAAATATAATACCCTTGCAGATCAAATATTAAATACATAAAGCTTTCAATTTGTAGTTTCGTTCATATCTTTGTCATGTAGAATAAAGATAGCTGTGAGGCCTGTTTACATAGAAACAGGCAAAAGCATGAATGAGAATAGTCCAAGTTAGTTTCTTTTTTTAGCCACATAAGTAGCATAATTAAGATAACAAAAAAAACAAAACATTCAAGTTCAAATTGTTTTTATATGGTAACCTTTTACTCAATTTTAAAAACGCTTTATCACTCTCATAAGATGACTTATCCAGTATTAAATAAAAATATTTTCCTTATATGTACGCATTGTTTGCTTCCTATACAATGAATCAAATTGTATATGGATCGTTAAACATTAATCGATGAATGACTGGATCGTTACGCATTCGATGTAACCTCAAACTTGAAACCGCAGCTACGCCAACGTAATTCCACTTCCTGAGACGCGTGTGGTGCTCCAGCGACAGGGTGACGATGACAAAACGGAATATATTAATGCCAATTATGTGCGGGTAAGTGAGACGACGAATAATCCATCCCTTTCGCTTTGCCCCCCTCCCCAAACTCAAAGCCAAGACAGGCATAAGCAAAAACAAAGGAAAACCAAAACACAAAAAACAACCAAAACAATAAAAAAAAAAACAATCAAAAGCTGCCTCCCACAAGCAGCAGCAGCTTTCTCACACACATGTGGGTGGGAATGTGTGTGTGTGTGTGTGTCTTGCAACGGTACAGCCCAGAGTTGCCACTACGTCTAGCCTTGCATGACGTGTGTGTGTGTGTGTGTGTGGGGCATAATTATACGGCCCATGAGATTAGCGAAGTGCCAAGAAAATTGTTTCAACCTCTTTGTTACATTGCCTGTTGTAAGCAAATGAGTTTTGTGCAAAAAAAAAAGAAAAACAACAACAACAACAACATAATAATCGTATACAAAAAAAATAAAAACTTTATGCATTATAGTCATAAAAGTGGGGGAAAGTTTTTTGTTGTTTGTTTTTTGTTTTTAGTCTACAACGAAGTATGAATATCCTAAACGAATAATGCCAGGAAATTAAATGAATAACTAAAAGCTTTGTGAATCATTTATGTTAATTGAGTGAGACGTGCTTGGTCCCCTTTAGTCAACTTAAAATGTAACTACATTTGCAAAAAAAATGTGTGCTTATTTGCCCAAAGAAAAAGCAACACGTTTTTTATATACTCTTAGCTTTAAATTATATGCCACTGCTAATTTATCATTGTTGGCGCGATATCTTTACAATTTGGTTAACTTCCATAAAAAGACGCAGTGATTCACGTTTATTAATTGCTCACGACAAAAAGAAGATACAAATAAAGTCCAGTTCAAGCTATGTTAAAGCATTTGCCAAAACTGTTAGGACTCTGTTAATGCTTAGGGTGTTCATTACACCAATTAAGCTACACAATTGCGTTGCAGCATTGAGGCGTGACGGGCGGCGCGTATGATGCGCTTCCAGACGTCTGTTAAAATGCATTGAGCTGCCCAACTACATGAAGGGCTGCCAAAGCGATATATTTTATATGCAAATAAATAGCAGCAAAAACGTCGAACACCTGGCGATAAGCTAAGCATGCTGTGATTTACATTTATAACTAAAATATGTGTGTGTATGTGTATGAGTTTCTGTGCACACATCCATGCACAAGTACAGCAATTTATCAAAAGCGCGCGCAGCTCAACGGCAGCCATTAAATGACGCACTCTTCCACTCCCACACTCACACGTACACACACACACACACTCGCTCACTCATAAGAAGCGTGAGCTTATTTAAGCGAGAGCGAATACAAAGTA
Source organism: Drosophila atroscutellata (assembly GCA_035041605.1). Classification (NCBI taxonomy): domain Eukaryota; kingdom Metazoa; phylum Arthropoda; class Insecta; order Diptera; family Drosophilidae; genus Drosophila; species Drosophila atroscutellata. The sequence goes on along the minus strand of JAWNLA010000094.1, from coordinate 2,736,330 downwards.
ACTCAGTAATCACTTTTGTATTCGCTGCAAAGATTTTAATTAACTGTTATGTCATTGCACACATGCTTTTGTATGTGCAATGTTATGTGTAGGCATTATGTATGCTAAATGTTAACATTACGGGGGTATAAGTGTACGAAAATAGATACTTTAATTCTTCAGCGAATCCATTTCGAACATTTATAAATATTATTGATGGAAAAGTATATTTTTTACTGGTAGTAATAAATTTCAGCTTAGTCATTATGTTAGATGGTACATTAAATTTATTAAAATTGTTCCGTCAAATACTTTTGTAGAATGTTGAATATGTTATGTGAATGTTAAAATTCAACATTTGTTAACATTATGCTTGATATGTGTTATAGAGTTATGTTGGTAGTATTATATAACAGTCTTATGTGCTGTAACTCTATCCCTTCTTTTCACATTAACATTTATGTTAAACTCAACCTCCATTTTCTACAGGGACCACGAGATGCACCCAATTATTATATAGCCTGCCAGGCGCCTCTGGAAACCACAACTGGTGACTTTTGGCGCATGATCTGGGAGCAACAGTCGCGTGTGATTATTCAGGCGACAGATCTCAACGAGAACGGCATTGAGCGCTGTGGCGAGTATTTGCCGCCATCGGTGACGCTGGACAATCACAGCAGCTACGGCGACTATCAGGTGACGTTGAAGCATCGAGAGGTCAAGGATAAATATGCGATCTCAACGCTGATGCTGAAACGTGTGGATGGCGACGAAAGTCGCGAACTCACTCACTACTGGTACAAATGGCCCGAGGCCGGTGTCCCCGTCGAGGAGGCTCCCATCATAGCCATGTTGCTGGAGGCACGCTCCTCCCTCAAATCCTATGCCCTCGAGCAGGCCAATGAGCTGAAGCACGAGAAGTCCTCAACACTGACGCTCAAATCGCTCGAGGGCGAATCAAAGCGAACGAATGCGGAGGGGCCGGATGCGGAAAAGTGCAGCACATCCAGTGCAGCAAGCAATGAGATTAACGGCAATGTGGCCAACAAAATGCCACACAGTCAACAGGGGTAAGTACAAAAACAACACGAAGCAACTTAAAAAAATGCCCTAGTCGAGACGACCCGACTAGCTGGATATACCCTGTACCCACTTTAAATTGCGCTGAGATAAAATATCGAAGATCTGCTATTATTTATTCCGTAACTGTTGACCAAGAGGGGAGTTTTTTCTTTATCCCGCTAAGAAATGAGTAGAAATGTAATTAAACGTTGGATTTTAACATAAAATAGTTAATTTGAGAATTATGCATTATGTTCAATTGGGTACAGGGTACATCCATAATATAATACATTCTATATAGATATATATATAGTTGGCAATCCAGTTGTCAATTAACAATGTGACTGTGTTTCGTGCTGCATGCGTATTTCTTTGTTTAATTGTTCTGTTTTCATTCTTTGTGTATTCCAAAAACGCTCTCCATTCGCCCACATTTAGACCGCTAACGATTCACTGCTCCCCAGGCACGGGCCGTACTGGGACCGTTATTGCCTGTGACATGGCCATAAGGAGCCTGGAGACGCCGAAGCGTTCGGTGGACATACCGCAGCTGGTGTACTATGTGCGGAGGGGAAGGGCGAGCGCCGTGCAAACGAAGGATCAATACGAATTTATCTATAAGGTGGCCAATATGTATGCGACCAAAATCACAAATCTGTCAAATGATAATTGAGACTTTGAGAAGGCTATTTAATGCCTCGAGTACAACAGTTGAAGTCCTTATATACACGCTGTATAAATATTATAGTCATAGCCCATATATCTAAATCTATATATATATATATGTGTCTGTATTTATATTGTATTCTATTAGTATATTAGATTGTATGTAAATGTATGTAGTTATTCTAATCTTATACACATGCAGTTTTCTTTTTGATTTTGTGCACAAGTGCTTGAAATTTTCATTTAAGAATGTATGTATTATTCCTTTATTATTGTGATATATTCGTATATTTGTAAATCTCTTAAATAATCTGTTGCATATTTATAATAAGGCTTTGTTTATTATTGCGATTATGTTGTGTAAATTTTTTTTAATTTTAATGAATGCAAAACAAAAGAAAACAAAACAGTTTAAACTATTATTTTCGGCTTAACTTTGTATTTGAAAAGAGCTTTAATGTGTGTAACTTGTTTAAATAAATATTTAGCTAAAAAAATATTAAACGCTTAAATTCAAACATTTGGCGCCTCTTGCGCTGTGAATGGCAAATGATTTCATCGATACTTTAAAAAGTCACGGTGGTTTATCGATACTTTAAAAAGTCACGCTGATTTATCGATACACCGGCGATAACACATTTGTTTGCGTTGTGAAAAACCAAAGCAGTGGTAAAATGAAGCTTGAATATTTATTGTTAGTCTGTGCGCTTTTTGGCGCTGCAATCGCAGATGAAGCACCCAAAGTTAAAATTGGCGTTAAGAAGCGCGTCGAGAATTGCACGCGAAAGGCGAAAGGAGGCGACATGATCCACGTGCACTACAAGGTAACGGGACAATCCAATCGAACACGTCAGTTTTTGTTTAAGGCTTATTAAATTGTGTTCTTGCTCAGGGAGCGCTTGCAGATGGCACCGAATTCGATAGCAGTCACAATCGCGGCAAACCGTTCTCATTCACACTGGGCACACGGCAAGTGATCAAGGGCTGGGACCAGGGACTGTTGGGCATGTGCGAGGGCGAACGCCGCACTTTGACCATTCCCCCCGAACTGGGCTATGGCGCCAGTGGTGCGGGCGGTGGCAAAATCCCGCCCAATGCTGTGCTCGTCTTTGATGTTGAAATGATCAAAATCGATTCACGTGACTCCGAGGATTTATAGAGCTGGAATCAAATGTCATTTCATGTTTGTACAGCTGCAATATGAACAATGTAACTGCCAGATTAGGTTTTTATGCCTTTTAATAAACTTTTTGCTAAAAGTGCAAGTAAATCAACTAAATTACCGTAAATTAAACTTATAAGAGCAACATTCTTTAACTTTAACTAAAACTTTAATTAAAACTTGTCACGTTAATTCTTAATTTATGTTTGCTCCTTTTTATCCATGATTAGTCAGATTAGTTTTTTTTATCGCTTTTTATAAACTTTTGCTCTCATAAACTAACTTTTTTTTGTGCCATACAAAATGAAATAAAAATCCAACTAGATCAAAAAGATACACTTCAAATAAATTAACGCTAAGCTGCAAACTTATTAGAATAACATTCGAAAATAAACATTAATTAAAATATGTCGCATGAATTCTTCATTTAATGTTTGCTCTAATAATAAATAATAAAAATACAACTAAATCAACAGTCAAATTAAATCTAACCAAATTCCAAATAAAAACAATAATTAAAATATTCACATGAAATCTCATATATATATATATCTGCAGCTGAAAATCTAACTGACAGATTAGTTTAATTTTTTTTATCGCTTTTTATCCCATTTAATAAACTTTTGCTCTCAAAAAATGGTAAATAAAATTGTTTAAATCTAAGCTGCAAATTGATGAGAACAATATTCCAAATAAAAAACATTTATTAGTTTATCAATATGAAAATTATAACTGCAGTTTAGTTTTTCAATCGCTTTTTATGCCTTTTAATGAACTTTCGCTCTCATAACCGAAAATGTACGCAAATAGGTCAACAAGTTACCAGTAAATTATAGTTAATAATTAATTAATTAAATATGTCACGTCAAACCTTAAAATTGAACTTACGACTGCAGCTCCTCCCTTACAAAAAACGAACAAAAATATTATTATTTTATAGGTTTTCTTCATATGGAAGACGTAAGTCTGTCTAAAATGAGCATAATATATATATTTGTATTTAAATTATGTATTACTATATGCTAGCTAAGGGTAATCGGCTTATGCAGTTAATGTGTTTGTTGCACGCTCCTCGACCTCGTCGAAATGGCGCCGCATCATGCGATGCTTCTCCAGCGCTGTGCCCTGTATGAAGCGTTCGCCGCAGGTGCCGCAGACGAATGTGCACTCGCCGGTGTGCTGCTGGAGATGCAGTTTCAGATCCTTGGCCTGGCGATAGCTCTTATCGCAGTAGGTGCACTTGTATGGCTTCAGCCCACTGTGCGTCAGCATGTGCCGCTTCAGCTTGTCGGAGCGTGCGAAATCCTTGCCGCAGACGGTGCAATGGAAGGGTTTCTCGCCCGTATGCATCCGTCGATGCGATATCATTTCCGAGTGCCGCGGAAAGGCCATTTCGCACAGATCGCACTTGAAGGGCTTCTCGCCGGTGTGGCGACGCATATGCGTGACCAATGTGGCAGCGGATTGCGTTTCCCGGCCGCACAGCGAGCACAGGAACTTCTTGACGGCCTCCTTCCGCTTGCGATCTCCATTGATGTGCACGTCCCGTATGTGATTGTTGAGCCGCGACTTCATTTGATACGTGCGATCGCAGTGGGGACACTGCAACAGTTGCACACTATCCGCTGGAGGGTCCGTTGGAATGGCTGGAATGTGATTGGCGCTATTTGCGCCTGGTTCCACTGGGCTGGTGCTGTCAGCGATGCTGCCATGTTGCAGCTGCATGTGTTGTTGCAGATTCTCTGGCCACATGAATTTGTAGCTGCATTTGCCACACGATAACTGCTTCGCCGTGCTGTGGCACTGCGATTGCCGGTGCTGCTCCATGATGCTCTGTGTGGAGTACACAATTAGAAACGGAGAAGATACGGGCATCAATAAGGGCACACTCACCATGCAGACACATTTAAAGATGCACAGTTCGCACTCGTAGGGCATCTTGTCGAAGCGATGCATCGCACGCTGATGCTGAATCATTTCGAATTTGCGTTTGCATTGCACTTTGCACAGTTCACAGATGTAGACGGAGCGTGGACTTGGAGGCGAGGATGCCGACTGCATATGCAACTCATCCTCCGTTTCGGAGTCGCCCAGCTGCAGTTCATACCCCGATTCGTTTGTGATCGAGTAGTTGTGCGGCGAATCATAGTTCTGGTGCATGGAGAGGGCCAACTTCAGTTCCAGCTGAATGTGCGAGCGCAGATCGCTGATGCGCTCAAAGTGCAGATTGCATATTTTGCACGTAATCCGTTTGGCGCCATTCGGTTTCGATGTGGCCGCAATGAGTGTCTCGGCCAGCGGTATATCCTGCTCCCGTATCCCATGACGCTTCAAATGCTTGACCAGGTAATCGCGTCGATAGAATTTCCGCGTGCACCATTGGCAAGGTATCAGTTTCGATTCCTCGGCATGCACACTGAGCATGTGCACCGTCAGCGACTTCTTCTTGTCAAAGACACGCTTGCAGTCGTTGCACTCGAATGTTTGATTCTGAAATGGATTCGTTTTAGAACAGATTACTCCACATGCTTGGGTTTGCTTACTGTGATGCGATGCTCGCGTATGTGAGCCTTGAGATTGTGCCGCCAGCGGAATCGCAATGGACATCTGTGGCATAGGAATCGCTTCTGGGCATTCTTGCACTGCAGTTCGTTGTGATGCCGCAGCAGCTGGAGGCTGACGAAGCGGGCATCGCAACGGCCACAGACGTGTGGCGCCTCCAGCCATGCGTGCATCTGGCGCTGATGATCGTACAGCTGATATTTGCGCTGACAGCGCTCGTGGCACAACTCACAACTATATTTGGCTTTGGGTATGCTGCGCTGTTGATTCGCTTCTCGCTCCTCGGCATCCAGTTCAGCTTCGCTCTCCGTCTCGGAGCTGTACAAATCCATTTCGTAGCCAGATTGATTGGTTATCGAGTAGAAACGTTGATAGATACCAGCGGAAAGATCTTTGCGTATGAGCGCCTTCAACTGATCCTCGCTAACATCCTTGGCGTCTGGATAAAAGAGCTCGGCCAGTTCATGCGGCTGCATATTCGACCGTGCCCCAAAGCCAACAATTTCCGGATGCTGCTCCAGATGACGTCGCAGGTCCGCAATCTTATCGTATTGACTCTGACAGATCATGCACTCGATAAGCTTGTAGCCATGGGGCTTGCACACGTTCACATCGATGTCCTTGGCCTTTTTGCTCTCGCCCAGATTCGCCGAGCGCTTGGAATCGCGATGCACCTTGAGATGCATCTGCAGCGCTTCTCGGTGACTAAACTTGCGTATGCAAAACGAGCACGACAACCAATCCGTCTTCGATTTGTGCGCACGGGATGCATGCTGCTTCAATAGCTCGATCCGCTTGAAGTTCTTTGGGCATTCCTTGCACTTGAAGATGGCTCGTTTGAGAGTGTGCAACTTAGCCTTCTGTTTCCACTTCCTGGCGCGCTCTTGCAATGGCAAATCATCTAGAGAGCTGAAAGATATACAAATAATAACAACATCTTCACTTGGTGTTCCTCATCATCATCCGCTTACTCTTCCTCATCTAGGGCAGCCTTAAGTTCTTGTGCCTGTGCATTCGCTGGTCCAGCTGCAGCATCCACTTCCTGTTTAACTGGTTCGAGCATATTCAGTGGATCTGCCGACTTTTTGCCATCCAGCTCATCATCCAATTCTACATCAATTGCATTTTGTACTGTGGTAAACTCGGGCAGTTCTGTGCAGGTGATATCATTCTCAGCATCCTCCTCCTCCGTTTCCAATTTGACCTGCAAATAATTTGTAATATATTTGTATATATTGTATTTGAGGCGTTTATAAAGCAAGTGCTGGTACCTCCACATGCTGCTCGGCGCACATCTCCATGGGCGCCTCCCTCAGGCAGTCATTGGCGCCCGTCTTGTCGCCGTCCAAGCGTTCCACATGGTGCATCAGCAGCTCGTTGGCGGCCAGCGCCTGCTTCACGTAGTAATAGGCGCCGATCAATTTGCGGGCACAATTGCCGCACAGACATTGTGGCAGCTGTTGCGACAATGCCTCATCAAGCTGCAACATAAATACATAACTAATTATAGCTGCAAATTATAGTTTAAAAACTACTCACATCGATGTGTGTCAATTCGACCAAAATGTCCGCAAGCTGTTTATCCGGAAATCTTTTGGTGGACGTTGCAAGCTTGTACAGTTTGTCCGTTTCTCGTGCATCGCAAGTGCGACACATGACCGGCAGCTTCATTTTGTGACGTTCTAATTTACTTTTAATGCATTGAAAACGGCATAAAAGAACAGCAACAAAACACAAAACAATATTCTCATTGCTTGCTTACCTACTAAATACATATGTGCACTGCAACTGTGATGACAAAAGTTGGTGCAACCATCGATTAATCACGTGGGTACATCGATAACATCTAAAGTGATAATCATTCTTGCATTTCATACACAAAACTCAAGCTTAATAAAAATGTGCAATTTGAGTGTCGAATCAATTTTAAAATATTCTCTAGAAGCTCGTATAAAATGTTGGTTAATTCAAATAAAAGTTTATTATAGATTCCTTTTCCAAATGTATAACTATTTGTAAGAAACTTAATGATATTTAGTGGAGTTAATAACAAACTGCCTATTTAGAAAACGTTTGTAATATATTTAAAGTGGTATAAGAATAAACTATTTTAATTTAGTTGAAAACAAGTAAAGTGATATTAATGTTTTTTAGAAAATGTTTTTGTAATATATTTCAAGCAAATTAAAATTTAAGCTATTCTAGAGCAGTGGTGATAATCATTGCAATTACTGTATTAATATACTTGCAAAACAAATAACTGGTGAAATTAATATCAGTTTTTTAGAAAACGTTTTTGTAATATATTTAAAGTAAGTATACGATTAAAATTTAAACTATTGTAGAGCAGTGATGATATTCATTGCATTTACTGCTCAAATCCGTTGCATTTTTTGCTTATTCTATCAACTTAAGGGCATACAAATCAATCAAATGGAGTGTAGTTTCCAAAACTTTTGCAATAAAAAGAAGCAAGCCTGCATAGACTCTCCTCAGCACCCGAAGCACTGCTAATACTTTTTAATCGTCTTCCGTATCAGGGCGAGGCGCTGCTTGTGCGCCTCGGTGAGAGCGGCTCGCTTGTAGGGACGCAGCTCATCGGTGCCAAAGCCAGGGATCCACATATTATATTTTCGCTCCAGATGCAACTGAACGTCGCGCACCTCGATTTTATTTGATTTGCGATGCTTGGCAAAGGCACTCGTCGATTTCACCGTGTCCTCAACGAAATCATCGATGATCTGCAGCAACAGCTCCTCGACATCCTCATCCAGTTGCGTGGCGGGGTCCACTTCTCGCACCAGCTCCGTGAGACGTGGCTTGGTTAACATCTAAAATGAGGGGGAAAATCATTTGAGATTTGGATTTGAGTTGAATTGGAATTGGAATGCTTACTGGTGTGTTCTCAGCGCCAGTTGGTGTATTGTGGTTAGCGCTTTTGCCACTTGCCCCCGCACCACCGCCACTGCCACCACCACCACCACCACCACTACCAACTGGAGCCGATGTTGAGCCACCGTTCTGTGAGGATGAGTTACTGTTGTTTGTCATAGGGCTGTGCTGTGAGGGGGAGGCCATTATTGTTGTTGCCGTTTCGTGCTGTTGCCCGCCGCTATTGCTATCGAAAGTGGTAAAGAGATCCGACATTTCTTTGCTTTCTTCTTTTTTGCATATATTTAATTATGAGTTCATGATTCGATGTGTGATTTTAACTAAAGCAATGCGAGTTAGTTTGGAGTGTTTTGAGGAAATAGATGGAAACCAAAGCGTTGCAGTTGTTTGTGTTGTACTGTAATTAATGTGCACGCGTGTGTGTGTTGAGTGCATGATTTGTGTGTGTTAGAGCATGTTATTTAAAAGATGCAAAAAGAAAAATAATAATAATGTTAATGTTAATTACATGGTGTATATTTTGCTTAGTGCCATAATTTAGTTTATTGTACAGGAAACAAGTGCAACTCGCAGCAGCAGCAGAGTCACAATTGACTTACATTTATTGTTTAAGCAACTGATTTTTTTAATTTTAACTATTGAAATGCAAATTCGCGAGAAAAATAAAACAACAAGCTCATCAGGCTTGCTGCAGTGTTGTACAACAGCAAATCATCACTCAAGAGCTTACCAGCACTGTAAAATGGCAGCTATAGATACATCGATAGATTTTGTGATAGTTTTGTTTTTTCTACAGATATGATTGAATTTATAAATTGTCTTATATAGCTCTTTCGAAATTACAAATTTTAAGCTTTAAAATACATTGAGACTCAAGACTAAATGTAATCAAAACTAGACGTTTTGAAACTTATCAATAATCGATAATAAATTGTAACTTATCGCTGACATCAAAATCGAAACGAATTTTATTGTGTAAATGCGCACGAAGGCGGTTTATTTGCGCATTATCAATTTATAAAACATTACGTTAACGGAACAGAACAAAGCAGCGTACAAGCAAAAATGTCATCGGCCGAGCCAACAGCCAAACTAGGCCAAGAGGCAACTGACAATGCAGAAACTAACGATAAAGAAGAAACTGTGGATATGACATTCACAAAGGAAGTGCGTCAGGCGACAAAAGATGTCCACAAGTTGACTGATGTATTAGTTAATGCCAAATTTGCCATAGGTAAATATGCTATAAAACGATTATATGCAATTAACATTGAATTATTTACTTATTATATATGCGCAGCACTTTCGGACGATGAGGTTTGGTACGATGGACTTTTGGTCTTTTACGAATTATATAAATTCTTTGAGGCCAACTTGCCGGAGCGCCTGCTGCCCAAGGAGCTGCATCGTACGGCTGCCTTTGAGCGTGACTTTGACTACTTCTATGGGTCCGACTGGCGCAAGTCATATGAACCGCGTCCGGCTGTTCAAACGTATTTGGCCCATCTGGAGCAGATGGCAGCCAAAAGTGAAGTGCTTCTTTTCGCCTTTGCCTTTCAGATGTACATGGCGTTGATGTCTGGTGGTCAGTTGCTGCAAAAGAAACGTATGGTTGCCCGAAAGCTGTGGATATTTCCCAAAGACAGCGTTGAGCAGGTGCAACAGAAACAGGCCGAAACGGATGCGGCAGCGGCAACAGCCCGAGCAGCTGCAACAGCCGAAAATGATGGCATCCAAGATGACAGCGATTTGCGGGCCAGGCCAATGCCCGAGCAGGTCACAATTTCGCAGGTGGGCTGTGAGGCCACATACTTTCCAATTAGAATACCCTTGCTGAAGAATAAGCTACGCCGTATCTTCAATGAGGTCTATGGCAAACTCGATGATGGGATGCGCGCTGAGTATATTGAACAGAGTCGCAATGTTTTCCGCATGAATATCGAGCTGCTGCGCACCGTGAAAGGTGTGAATCGCGCTAATCTCAGGAAACTGGCTATAGCTGTTGTCTTTATAACTAGTATTTACGTGGCTTACAAATTGTCTGCTAAGTAATGTTCTAGCCATACGATTAAATTTTTTATTATATGTATTTGAGCTTAGTTGTTAATTCCATAGTATATATGTATATGCATGTTTGAACCAAAGGCAATAAATTACAAGTTAAATGCAGATCTAGTTGTAATTGCTTATGCAAAATCCAACAGTCCACGTTTATTAAGCCAGGGCATAATGCGCTCAAACTGCGCCTTGTAAAGCTTATTCCTATATCGGTGCTCAAAAAGAGCACTCTCATCCAACGCAAATGGATCCTCTGTGGGCTCCGCCAGGCAAAGCGACAATGTGCCCAACACAGTTCCAGCAGCTACAATTGAAGAGTTATTAATACAAGCAGACAAAGAATACATGTGTGTGAATGTTTAATGGATTAAGGATGCTTTTTTCTGACTGTTACATATTCACAATAACCTCTGAACACATTTTTAATGGGTACAAGGTATAAGAAAACAACACTTAGAAATTGTTGTAGCAGCGTTAACCAACGGTTAATAAATGCTTTTCAGTTTCGTTGCTGCTGCATCGGCATGTTACCACCTTGTAGAGTTAGGCCAAGAATCCGACTACCAAATGAAACTAAAGATAGAGAGAGAATCCCTCTCGATTGATTGAGTTTGACAAGCAAATTGATCAGACAGTTAAGAGAGCGAATCAATGTGCTCTTCGTCTTCCGAGCGTCGGCTACTTTTCAGCCACGGATTGCAGCACTTTAAATATATTTGCGCCACAATTACAATGTGTAAATTGTGTTAATTTTGTGTACGGAATGTTCGTGATTGGTTTTAAATATCTACTATTAGAGAATCGCTGCGTAATTGTGATAGTGATTTCTGCGCAAGTACAAGCTGCATGGGAAGATTATTGTGTTGTTGCCAGCGGCAGAAGTGACCCGATTATTTTTCATTTTATTTTGTGTCTTATCAAAAATTGCAATTCACAAAATTGTGAAAATGTAAGCACAAATGTAGTAGACTGAAGAAAGGGCATACATACATTTATATATAAATTCTTGATCAGTGCCAACAGCCCAAAATATGAGATTCTAATTTATGCACAGCACTAATTTCAGAAGGTTATAAACTCACCAAGTATGGGATGCTTGCGCAAAATAATGTGCAGTTCCTTTAAATTAGGTAGAAAGCCAGTGCATTTCAATAACTTGGCATGTTCTATCAAATTGTCATGATACCATCTGATCAGATAATCGAATTTATCAATTTTAATGTCCAACTGTGCCGAGGTCATCAGGAAAAAATATAGATCCAATGCAGGACTGCCATATTTGGGGGCCTGATGATCCAGTAGATAGGTCTCTTGCAATTGATCCAGCTCATTATGCTGAAACATCACGTTGTTCGTCCATAAGTCACCATGATTTAGCACATTAAATTCCTGCTCATCAATTCGACCATCGTCTATGACGATGTCCACAAAATTCTCTAATATGGGATCCTAATTAGGGATTTGGATTGTATATTATTTATTCTTACTGTTGAATTTGAAATTCAGTTAACAAATGCTTACCAATTTATGTCGATATTCTTCTACCCCACTGTATTCATCAACTACCCTTAAGAAAGCCCTATTGTTGGGCTCAAATATGGAAATGAACATATCGCGGGTTCTGTCGTTAATCATGCCATCATTGTATGTGTGCGGATAGGGTCCATTCAATTCCTTATACCTAAGTGAAGCTGCATGCCACTGGGCCAGCTTTTTGAGCACACTTTTGGTATGCTCCATGTCAAGACATTTTGCGCGATCCATCATCATAAAGCCATCCGACTGCAGGTTATCCATTAACAAATAATCGGCTGCAATTGTTTTGTTAAATCTGTAGGTCCTGGGACTGAAGGTGACCGAAAGGCCAGCCTCATGGTAGAGCAGCTCAAATGCTGGCAAATACTTTCCATACACTTCCAACTCCTTGGGGAACATATTAAAAGACGAGTTTTCATCTATTTCACCATCGTTCTGTACTTTCAGTATGTAGGAATAGATCTTTCTAGATTGATCTAGGGAGGTATACGAGTTTGTTAACTTGAAAAATTCCTCTAAAAAATACCTACCTTTTAGCTGCGCTTTAACTTCAACTTTGAGTATCTTGGAAGCATAATTGTCACCAGGCTTGGTAGCAAGAGACAAGGCCCCGCCCAGGATCTTTTCAAATTGAGCCTCTTTGGCAGCAATAATATCACTGAAATCTTGAAAGCTTAACCAATCCAAATTCAACTTATCTGGGAACTTTCCAGTGATATCGCTATGAAATAAAGTTATTTGTTATTATCTCAATCTTGAATATGAATTATTTTTTAATAATTTCATATTAGGCATAATATATACCTAATATCATACAGTTATATATATATATATATATATATATATATATGTATATATATATACATAGATAAGATAACGACTATAAACATATCAATACAATTGGTTCAAAAAATCCTCATTATGTTTGGTTTTTTAAAAAATCGCATATAGGAGATATACCTCAAGTTAATAATATATCAATAAACTTGATCCAATTAAAAAAAAATAAAGTAGAAACAATTTTTCAACATAACTTTATTCATTCGTTTAAAAAACGAACAGTTTCGCTAAAACTTTTCTTATATTATATAAGGATTTCAATTTTCTTGTATGTTAACTTTTACAGTAACACAAAGCATTCAGTAATTTTTGGAAAATCATTATTTAACTATTCATATATACATATTCACAATTTAGTTGATTTTATTCTAACATTAAAACAACACCTAAGACTTACTCAAGGTCGAGCAGTCCTCGCTGATTCAACCATGGATAGAGGACCTCGGCATGTTTGCAATATCTATCGCCGTTGATGAACTGGTTCAAGAATGCTTTTGACTCCTCAGAGTCACCCATCATGGTGTCAATGGACGCATTTTCCGTGTGTTCGAGCAGCACAGACGCCATCACCTGTGAAACCGTAGTTGTTGCCCAGACCGGAGTCGCCAGCAGAATAATGTGGAGTTCCTTCAGGCTAGGTATGTGACGGGGATACTTAAGTAGTTCCAGATTGCGCTTCAGTTCCGTATGGTAGTAGCGCACAAAGTAATCGAATTTCTCGATTTTAATATCAAAACTGGGCGACGACAACAACAGATAATACAGATCGTAGGCAGGTGAATTGAAATGCGATCGCTGAAAGTCTACAAAGAGCGTGTCCGTAATTTCACCTTTTGGACCATAAGTAAACATCACATTGTTTGTCCAGCAATCGCCATGGTTAATTACATTAAACTGAGTAGGATCATAGATGCCCGCCTTAAGTTCCAAATTAAACATGTTTCTTACGATCTTTTCCTGTGGATAATGAAGTTTATACAAAATGCGTTAATTTTATAATGTTTTCTGAGACTGCCCGAAAAATTAACATATCTGATATCTGAACAAAAGAAAATTGACAATTATAGGCCATCGTATTAAAAATAGAATTTTGTGTTGATTAGCCTAGTAAATTATAAGCACATTGCAGTGTATACAAAAGTAACAATTTTATAGAGGTTTCACAACCGAATAATATAAATTAAAGCGGGATGATTTGATATGTACAGTGTGTCCGAATTGAAGAGCATCAGCATTTCGTGTTAACGTCTTATCCCACTCCTAATTTTTGTAACAGACAAAGCTAAATTTAATAGTTCTTCTAAGAACGTCTGCTCACTCACTTATTCGTAACGAGCTGAACATTGCATCATCGACATCCATCGATATCGATATTATATGTTACATACAGTGTTTCTTGTTATGATAGAGATGTTATTACAGTTTAGTGGCCTGTTATCTACATTTACAGAGCCCTGCTACACAAAATATACTCGAACTTGATAAAAAAAATAGTGCTTAGGCCCAGCTGATACTACAAATATTATTTCTAACTAGGAGATTTTTGAATTACCTCATAAAAATGACTATTTGAGTTGAAGATTTTTCGTATTTCTTATTTGTATTTAAGTAAAAGTACTTACCACCTTATGGGCATAGTCTTCACTGCCCTTTAAATTTCTCAGACCGTCCACCCTTAATTGCCTAAAACGCGCGCTCTGAGGGCTTTCGTAGATTGGACGTGTTCGCTCATTGTAGGTTGATTTGTCTATGCAATCCGCATAGGGACCTTTATTCACATACAACTGTGCCGATGCCGCATGCAGTTGAGCCAACTTGGCCAGGACACACTCTGTTTCCACTGTACTTAGTCCTTTCAGGCGATCAGCATTCTTAAAGCCGGCAACACGCAGATTTTGAAGCAATATGCGATTTTCGTCGCGCTCATTTGGTATCTGGTAGTACTTTGGTCCAAAGTCAATTGGGTGTCCAGCCTGCGCATAGAGTTGCTCTAGCTCTGGTAAGACATCCTTATACATGGCCACCTCTTTCTTGAAGGTGAGCATCAGGTCGAGTACCGCTTTGGCAGGTCCGCTTCCAGGCGGTATTTTCAGCATAAGGGATGTGCTTTCAATTTTTCCACTTAAGGTCTGGTAATCAATCTCCACAGTGAGCATTATGGAGGAGTAGTTGTCACCAGCTGAGGTGGCCTTTTTCACACGAAAATCTTGAATATCCTTCAGATCGGCTATCTGACCTTTGAGAATATCCTTAAAGTAGTCGCTGGTCACCCATTCGGGCACTAAAGAATCCACTTCGGTTTTATTTGCTGTTGGGGTTGATGCAACAGCTTTGGCTTCAATTGGTTGCGTTTTGGTTTCACTGAAATTTATATTTATATTTATATATATATTGAAATATATATTTCTATAGAATGAGATTCCATAAGTATCTTATTTCACTTACTGTATCTCCAACAGTATTCAGAAATTTATGGAATATCAATATTTAACTGTTCTTATATGCATATTAACAATTTATTTGATTTTATTATAACATTAAAACTTACTCAATGTCGAGCAGTCCTCGGTGATTCAACCATGGATAGAGGACCTCGGCATGTTTGCGATATCTGTCGCCGTTGATGAACTGGTTCATGAATGCTTTTGACTCCTCAGAGTCACCCAACATGTTGTCAATGGACGCATTTTCCGTGCGTTCGAGCAGCACAGCCGGCATCACCTGTGAAACCGTAGTTGTTGCCCAGAGCGGGTTCGCCAGCAGAATATTGTGGAGTTCCATCAGGCTGGGTATGTGACGGGGATACTTAAGTAGTTCCAGATTGCGCTTCAGTTCCGTATGGTAGAAGCGCACAAAGTAATCGAATTTCTCGATTTTAATATCAAAACTGGGCGACGACAACAACAGATAATACAGATCGTAGGCAGGTGAATTGAAATGCGATCGCTGAAAGTCTACAAAGAGCGTGTCCGTAATTTCACCTTTTGGACCATAAGTAAACATCACATTGTTTGTCCAGCAATCGCCATGGTTAATTACATTAAACTGAGTAGGATCATAGATGCCCGCCTTAATTTCCAAATTAAACACGTTTTCCATGACCTTTTCCTGTGGATAATGAAGTTTATACAAAATGCATTATTTTCGTAATCGTACCTGAGATTGCTCAAAAAATGCACATATCTGATATATGAACAAAAGAAAATTGACAATTATAGACCATCGTATTAAAAATAGAATTTTGTGTCGATTAGCCTAGTAAATTATAAGCACATTGCAATGTATACAAAAGTAACAATTTTATAGAGGTTTCACAACCGAATAATATAAATTAAAGCGGGATGATTTGATATGTACAGTGTGTCCGAATTGAAGAGCATCAGCATTTCGTGTTAACGTCTTATCCCACTCCTAATTTTTGTAACAGACAAAGCTAAATTTAATAGTTCTTCTAAGAACGTCTGCTCACTCACTTATTCGTAACGAGCTGAACATTGCATCATCGACATCCATCGATATCGATATTATATGTTACATACAGTGTTTCTTGTTATGATAGAGATGTTATTACAGTTTAGTGGCCTGTTATCTACATTTACAGAGCCCTGCTACACAAAATATACTCGAACTTGATAAAAAAAATAGTGCTTAGGCCCAGCTGATACTACAAATATTATTTCTAACTAGGAGATTTTTGAATTACCTCATAAAAATGACTATTTGAGTTGAAGATTTTTCGTATTTCTTATTTGTATTTAAGAAAAAGTACTTACCACCTTATGGGCATAGTCTTCACTGCCCTTTAAATTTCTCGCACCGTCCACCATTAATTGCATAAAACGCGCGCTCTCAGGGCTTTCGTAGATTGGACGTGTTCGCTCATTGTAGGTCGATTTGTCTATGCAATCCGCAAAGGGACCTTTATTCACATACACTTGTGCCGATGCCGCATGCAGTTGAGCCAACTTGGCCAGGACACACTCTGTTTCCACTGTACTTAGTCCTTTCAGGCGATCAGCATTCTTAAAGCCGGCAACACGCAGATTTTGAAGCAATATGCGATTTTCGTCGCTCTCATTTGGTATCTGGTAGTACTTTGGTCCAAAGTCAATTGGGTGTCCAGCCTGCGCATAGAGTTGCTCTAGCTCTGGTAAGACATCCTTATACATGGCCACCTCTTTCTTGAAGGTGAGCATCAGGTCGAGTACCGCTTTGCCAGGCCCACTTCCAGGCGGTATTTTCAGCATAAGGGATGTGCTTTCAACTTTACCACTTAAGGTCTGGTAATCAATGTCCACAGAGAGCATTATGGAGGAGTAGTTGTCACCAGCTGAGGTGGCCTTTTTCACACGAAAATCTTGAATATCCTTCAGATCGGCTATCTGACCTTTGAGAATATCCTTAAAGTAGTCGCTGGTCACCCATTCGGGCACTAAAGAATCCACTTCGGTTTTATTTGCTGTTGGGGTTGATGCAACAGCTTTGGCTTCAATTGGTTGCGTGTTGGTTTCACTGAAAATTATATATATAAAATATATTGGATATTGAAATATGTATTTGTATAGAATGAGATTCCATAAGTATCTTATTTCACTTACTATGGCTTATACATTATTTTTAAAAAATTCCAAAGACCGATGATAGGTACATATATTAACTACAAAAATGAATATATGACCCCAATTAACTGGGATTTCCCCACCTGCTAGGTCGGGTTATGTAAAAAAATACCCTAATTTATGGTCAATGCTTATTTCGAACAGTTACTTTATGTACATGTGAGTGCCGTAAAACCCGGATTTTTTTACCTCAAGTTGAATATTATCAGAATAAATAGACCTTTAGCCAGTCAACAAGGACCATGGGCAAACGGACTACCATTGAGCAACGGAAACTCATTCTGGAACACTTCCAAATCGGATATTCATATCGCAAAAATAGGTCAATCTGAGCAACTCAACCGTGTATTTCGTCATTCGGCGTTCCGTCGACGAAAATCGGATAGAGAGCAAGGGCAGAAGATTTTTACCGAAGAGGAAGAGCGAAGGATCATCAAGAAAATAAGGGAAAACACTAAGCTATCGGCTCCGAAACTGGCTCAACAGGTGCAGGATGAAATGGGGAAAAAGTACAGAGTGGAAACTATGCGCCATGACTTCAATGCCCGAGTACCATGGAAGATGCTCTTTATGAGCGGAAAAAAATAAAGGTACTAGGAGGACGTTTGCTAAAACCCATTTGGACAAGGATTTGAAGTTCTGGAACACAGTCATATTTTCAGATGAGTCTAAATTCAAAATTTATGGCCCGGACGGACGGAATTATTTGTGGCGACAGTCCAATACTAAGCTGAATCCCAAACACTTAAAGGCAACAGGCAAGCACGGCGGAGGAAGTGACATGGCATGGGCATGGCAGCCGGCGTCGAAAAATTTGTGTGTATTGAATCAACAATGAACCAGAATGTGTACCTTCTAAATACTAAAGGAAAATTTACTCCAAAGTGCCGAGAAGCTACGAGTCCGACGAACTTTCCGGTTCTACCAGGACAACCACCCCAAGCATAAGTCCGGAATAGTACAGTGCTGGCTCATCTGGAACTGCCCCCACATGATAATTCTACCGGTTCAGTCTCCAGATTATATGTTATTCAGAATTTGTGGGCCCTGCTGGAAAATAACATCCGGATGCAAAGCATATCCGGATATAGGATCTCAAAAATACTCTGCTGGATGAGTGAAGCAAAATCAGCCCAGAAACTACCCGGGAACTGGTATATTCCATTAATAATAGGTTAAGGGAAGTTGTTAAGGCTAAAGGATATAATGTTACTTTTTTAAGACTGTTCTAAATAAGCATTGAGCTGTATTTTGGATATGTTTTCAGTTTTGGGATAATGTTAATTAATTATACAAATATTTTAATAAAAACTAAATTTTCTGTTTCATACGTAATGTAATATGAAACAAATTGGCATTTAATCATTTTGCGTTTGTTTCCTTGTTTAAGCTTTATAGCACTTTAAATAGTTTACTTGACACCGTTCGAATTAAGCTCTGAGACACTGTAAATATTCAACATTTATTTGATTTTGTTCTAACATTAAAACTTACTCAATGTCGAGCAGTCCTCGGTGATTCAACCATGGAAAGAGGACCTCGGCATGTTTGCGATATCTGTCGCCGTTGATGATCTTGTCCAATAATGCTTTTGATTCCTCAGAATCACCCATCATGGTGTCAATGGACGCATTTTCCGTGGGTTCTAGCAGCACAACCGCCATCACCTGTGAAACCGTAGTTGTTGCCCAGACCGGAGTCGCCAGCAGAATATTGTGGAGTTCCTTCAGGCTAGGTATGTGACGGGGATACTTAAGTAGTTCCAGATTGCGCTTCAGTTCCGTATGGTAGAAGCGCACAAAGTAATCGAATTTCTCGATTTTAATATCAATACTGGGCGACGACAACAACAGATAATACAGATCGTAGGCAGGTGAATTGAAATGCGATAGCTGAAAGTCTACAAAGAGCGTGTCCGTAATTTCACCTTTTGGACCATAAGTAAACATCACATTGTTTGTCCAGCAATCGCCATGATTAATTACATTAAACTGAGTAGGATCATAGATGCCCGCCTTAACTTGCAAATTGAACATGTTTCTTATGACTTTTTCCTGCGAATAATGAAGTTTATACAAAATGCGTTATTTTTATGAACTTATCTGAGATTGTTAAAAAAATTCCCATATCTGATATCTATACAAAAAAGATTGAGAAATCAATTTTGTATTTAACAACCAAATAATATAAATTAAAGCATAATGTTCTTTGTTAATATCCACAGTGTGTCCGAATCTAGCTAACAACAATCTAACAATTTACACTCATTAAGTAACCCTCATGTTCTAACAATAAACTCCCATTATTGAACAACGTTCGTCAGTTCAGCATGCAGCCATTGCGAAACATTGTCCTTAAGTTTGTTGAATTTCACAACGGCGGTTTTCGTTGGTGGCATTTTCAGGTCGCTAGACTTGCTGCTTGATCGCTCCTTATTTTCAAAGTCATCTAAACTTGAAGATTTCAGCATTCGTGTTAATGTCTTATCCCACTTCTTATTTTTTGTAACAGACAAAACATTGCATCATCGACATCCATCGATATCGATATTATATGTTACATACAGTGTTTCTTGTTATGATAGAGATGTTATTACAGTTTAGTGGCCTGTTATCTACATTTACAGAGCTCTGCTACACAAAATATACTCGAACTTGATAAAAAATAGTGCTTATGCCCAGCTGATATTAAAAATAATATTTCTAACTATGAGATTTTTGAATTACGTCACCAAAAATGACTTTTTGAGTTGAAGATTTTTCGTATTTCTTATTTGTATTTATCTCTTACTTACCGCCTTGTGGGCATAGTCTTCACTGCCCTTTAAATTTTTCAGACTTTCCACCTTTAATTGCATAAAACGCGCGGTCTGAGGGCTTTCGTAGATTGGACGTGTTCGCTCATTGTAGGTCGATTTGTCTATGCAATCCGCAAAGGGACCTTTATTCACATACACTTGTGCCGATGCCGCATGCAGTTGAGCCAACTTGGCAAGGACACACTTAGTTTCCTCTGTACTTAGTCCCTTCAGGCGATCAGCATTCTTAAAGCCGGCAACACGCAGATTTTGAAGCAATATGCGATTTTCGTCGGGCTCATTTGGTATCTGGTAGTACTTTGGTCCAAAGTCAATTGGGTGTCCAGCCTGCGCATAGAGTTGCTCTAGCTCTGGTAAGACTTCCCTATACATGGTGACCTCTTTCTTGAAGGTGAGCATCAGATCGAGTAACGCTTTGCCAGGCCCACTTCCAGGCGGTATTTTCAGCATAAGGGATGTGCTTTCAATTTTACCACTTAAAGTCTGGTAATCAATCTCAACAGTGAGCATTATAGAAGCGTAGTTGTCACCAGCTGAGGTGGCCTTTTTCACACGAAAATCTTGAATATCCTTCAGATCGGCTATCTGACCTTTGAGAATATCCTTAAAGTAGTCGCTGGTCACCCATTCGGGCACTAAAGAATCCACTTCGGTTTTATTTGCTGTTGGGGTTGATGCAACAGCTTTGGCTTCAATTGGTTGCGTGTTGGTTTCACTGAAAATTATATATATAAAATATATTGGATATTGAAATATGTATTTGTATAGAATGAGATTCCATAAGTGTCTTATTTCACTTACTATGCCTCCAACAGTCCACGATTGTCCAGCCAGGGCAATATTTTTTCAATGTATTGCTTATAGCGTTTATTGGTGTACATAAGGTTCTTAAACTCCGTCGCCGCATCGCCGTCACCGAGGAAGTTATCAAATGTGGCCGACTCCGTAGGATCCAGCAATACCACAGGCAGCACCATATAACTCGCCATGAGTGCAAAGAGTCCATATTTGTACATTTGCATTTGTAGCTCCGTCAGCTTGGGAATATGTTCCTTATAGTCCAACAGCATGAGATGCTCAACCAGCTGATCATGATAGTATTTTATAAAGTAATCGAAATTGTTGAGCTTGTGATCTATGTGCACAGATGTCATGATGAAGTAGTTCAAATCGGTAGCTGGTTGACCATATCGGGGATTTTGGAAATCCACAAAGATCATGTCAATCATCTTTCCATTGGAATCAAATTTGAAGAGCAGATTATTGACCCAACAATCACCATGCGTCATCACATTAAATTCACTGGGATCAGGTTGTAATATTTTAAACATAATTTCAAGCATATTGTCGAAATACTTTTCCTAAATAAAAATAAGCACATTTTGTTTTTTTATTAAATGAAATATTTATAGCTATGCTTATAAAAGTACTTACCAATTTTTCACGGTATTGCTCGCAGTTCTCATAGTTATTCAAATTGTTCAAGAACATGGTTTGTATGGGAACAAAGAAATCTTTATTCAAAGACTTAGCTTCCTCGCCCTTGCCTAACCAACCATTAGCAATCAAATCAGGATAGGGTCCATGAATGCTCTTATAGACGGCACTAGCGGCATGATACTGAGCCAATTT
Organism: Drosophila atroscutellata; assembly: GCA_035041605.1. Taxonomy (NCBI): domain Eukaryota; kingdom Metazoa; phylum Arthropoda; class Insecta; order Diptera; family Drosophilidae; genus Drosophila; species Drosophila atroscutellata. Next base: position 2,714,504 of record JAWNLA010000094.1, on the reverse strand, counting down.
GCGCAATACAAATTTGGTTTGTTCAACATTGAGGCATTCGCGACGATTCAAATTTCTATAACCATCCGGACCCAGATCATGCATAAGAACCGTATTGGCCAGTTTCGGTTCCGTTTTCAGGCTCTCATTAAATTTGTAGGCGCGTGGAGCAAACGATATATCCAGGCCTTTAGACTTATACAACTCCTCTAATTTGGGCAGCACATCTATGTAGGCCGCATTTTCAATATCGAACATATTAACTATTTCCATCATTTGTTCCACAGCTGCTATATCGTGTGGTACTTTCATCATTAAAGAAATGGGCTTGACGGATTTGTCTAGTTGGGAGAATTTAAGTTATATATTTATTTTTATTAATTAATTATTAACTTTTGTGATCTAAAAAAATTCCTAATTTGAAAAATTGGCTTAAAAAATAAAAATAATAAAATAAAATTTGAGTTAGTTAATATTAAAATTGAAAGTTAAAATTATTCCTTTGTCAAAAGCAAAACAAATTTGTTTTTTTTTCTACAAAGTAAATTAAATTTATTATGTTTTGCATCCTTTTCGTTAAGTATATATATATGTTACCAATTAGCTATTAGATTTACAATAGCCAAATTTGATTTTAGCTTCAAGCAAATAATTGATCAATCACTTCATAATAAATATTAAATTGGTGGCTGAAGGCCACTGTAGTCATGCAATTAACCTTTTTGAAGCTAGATTGTTCAGTTTATAATTGCAATTTTCATATACTCAATAATAGCACTAATAAAAAATAATATTAATTGTTGGGTTGCGCACTGTTATCTGAAATACTTGTTCCGCTTCTCACACACAGACAGTCAGTATTACCAGCACTTTTGTGTTATTGATAAGAGAGTTCGTACAGAGACCACACGCCAAGCGCTTATCTCAGCCAAAAATATCTTGCTTTTGTGACGTCACGTTCAACGTTCCGTTACTCACCAGTTAGCTCTGCTTGGATGCTCACTCTCAGCATAAGCGACGCATAGTTCTCTCCAGCAGACAAGGCTGCCTTAACGCTAAAGCTCTGAATCTTTGAGAATTGCGGCACATTCTCACGGAGTATTTCAACAAATTGCGACTCATTAATCCACTTGGGCACCATTTCGTTGTTGACAATAACAGGTGCTGGATCGGCAACAGGTGCCGGTGCTGGTGCCGGTGCGGTTGCCAAAACTGGGGCAAAATTTATTGGAGTGGGCTTAGAACTTTTTTTTGAAAGACGAGAACCCATTGCGCGATATTTTTAGACGTCCGTACGGTTTGACAAATAATTTTAAACTGAGTGCCTTAAAATGTTCGTCGATATTTATACCCAACTTTTGTTACCGATAAGATATTGCGTTGTTGGGCGTATCTTCGATTTAATAGTGATATGTGTGTAGAACAGTATTCAAAATGATCAACTGATATGGTGAATATAAATTGTGTTGACGGCTACTAAAAGCTTGATTATTGTAGCATTCAAGGTCGTGCCCCCAACATTTCACAACGGGCTTCATACGACAAATATTTTTATTTAAAAGTTTTATAGTTTTTTTGGAAAGCTCATCCGAAGTCTCGTCTGATTTTGCTGCGACGACCAATCGCATGAGTCTAAAAATAAACTAATCCCGAAGTAGTTATACTCGCCATCTCCCTCTCTATGTAACTACATTTAGGAGCTTTCAAGCATTATTCAAATTAATTGTCAACTGATGAAATCAACTAAATAAACTCTATTGGGGACTAGAAGATACCCTACGCTCAGGCAGCCACAAATAAACTATTTTTCTTTCTAATTTCCAATTCTACAGATCTTGAGTTTAGAATTGGTGTATACTTGATTTGTTGTATTCATTGAGTAGCAAAAATATTTTAAAACGTTAACAAAAAGATAATTTTATTGGATTTTTATTGGTATTTTAGGAATATAGACAAAACATTTGAAAATTTATGAATACCCTTCAACCCTTAATCTGTTTGTATGAATGCCATAACTTTTATTAGTACAATCACAATGACTATGTGCATAATATATACATATATACGAGATGTATACATAGTATTATAGCTTGCTTGCTTGTCTTATCTGAATATAATCAGTTTCATTGCTGATAGTTCATTGAATGCTTTCATTGTGTTAGAAAAATATTAGATTTTTATATATGCGAAATATATGCGTTTTTTGATGAATAGAAATTTAAAAGGTACATGACCGAAAGCAATTAAAATACACCAGTTATTGATGAACATAAATCTAAAAGGTACATGACCGAAATCAATAAAAATATAGCAGTTATTTCTTTGTCTCTTAATCTAAGCATTAAATTCTTTGTCTCTTAATCTAAGCATTTCAACTCAAAGTCTAGTCGATTTTAGGTCTGACAAGTTAAATTTGGTTTGATCCGGTTTTTAAATTGTTTATTAGATATTTTCTTGTAAAACAAAGGATTGAGAGGTGTTTGACATATGAAGTGGAATGTATTGTTGGCTATGCATCTAAGAGACCACGATTGTCCAGCCAGGGCAGTATTTGTTCTATATGAGCTTTATAGCGTTCATTTGTGTACAATTGGCTCTTATATTCCAGGGAGTCCTCTTTCTCATCTAACAGCACAATGGGTAGCACCATGACGGAGGCTGTGATTGCCCAGATACCATATTTAAATAGCTGCATATGCAGTTCCGAGAGTGTGGGCAAGCGGTTCGTATACTCCAATAATTGTAGATGTTCAATCAGCTGATCGTGATAATACTTGATGAAGTAGTCGAACTGCTTTAGCTTGTGATCTATATGCACAGATGTCATGATAAAGTTGAGAAGATCTGCTGATGGATGGCCATATTTGGGCAACTGAAAATCAACAAAGATCATATCAATTAGTTCACCATTCGGGTCATATTTGAACAGTAAATTGTTGATCCAACAATCCCCATGATTGATCACATTGAATTCAGTTGGATCGAATTGGCTCAAGCTAAGAAAATGTCGGCTCATTTTGGAGAAAAGTGTTGTCTAAAAATATGACTTTAGTAAATATATAAAGTTAAAATGTCTATGATAAATATAGCTCACAAATTTTTCGTAATACTTGTCACCATCTTTGTAGCCATAGAGATGTTCCAGAAACATTTTCTTAAACGGTCCCATTATACCCTCTAGTATAGATATGGCTCTTTTCTTGTTGGAGCCAAACATGGGTTGCGTAAAGAGTTCCGGATATGGTCCATTTACAATTCTACAGTGCGCTCCCGCTGCATGATACTGCGCCAATTTGCGCAGCACAAATTTGGTCTGCTCAACATTGAGGCATTCGAGACGACTCAAATTTCTATAACCATCCTGACCGAGATCATAAAGGAGCACTGTATTGGCCAGTTTCGGTTCCGTTTTCAGGCTCTCCTTAAATTTGTAGGCTCGTGGAGCAAAGTCGATATTAATGCCTTTTGATTTATAGAGCTCTTCGAATTTGGATATAAGTTCCTCATAAGTCGCATTCTCAACAGTAAAGAAGTTTGCGGTTTTTAGCATCTGTTGCATTTTAGCCGACTCGTGTGGAACCTTCATCATGAAGGACATCGGCTTTATGGTTTTATCTACTTGGGGGAAGGGCTTAAGACATTCCATATATATTCCAAATGTAGATCGCACTCACCTGTTAGCTTCACATCGATGCTTATACGGAGGATTAACGAGGAATAGTTTTCGCCCGAACTCAGAGCTGGCTGTATGCAGAAATTTTCTATTCTTTGGAACTCTGGCACATTGTCAGTGAGAATTTCGAGGAACTGTGTCTTGTGAATCCATTCTGGCACCGATTTTCGGTCAGGATTCATTGGACTGGCTGTTGGTATTAGCGTATCTTCCTTATCATTTGGAATGGTTTCTAATGAGCCACAAGTCTGAGGGTTCCTTGAAGTTGACCTGCTTTTAGGAATTTTCTTCTGTTTGGAGCTGTTCTGACCCATGCTGAACTTTGAATTGAATATCTATTTTGATTCTTTCATACTTTACGCACTTGCAATGTCTACAGTACTTACATCCATACTATCACCGACTAGTAGCACATTAGTCTTAGCTTAAACTGGCATATCTCTTTTTTTTATCGAAATAGAATTTTTTTTTTTTTTGTACTATTTATTTTTCCATATTGTTGCCTACTATTCAAAATAGTTTATCTTAAGTAAGTTTAAGAATAATATTCAGAATGCTTCTTAAGTATATGACTAAAGAGTAAATTCGACTTTTAACTTTGTACTCAATATTCTATATTTTTTACTTATAAACGCAGAGAATTTCATTTCAGGCTTATCGATGCGATTCCATCAATGTCATGGCTATAGAAATGCTGGTGAACTATTTATACCAAAAAAATACAATACATATATTGGCATAGGTTGTGCTAAATCTAGGCACTAATACTTTTATTGCTATTTTTTTGGAACTCCACCAATTTAACACACTAAAATCTTCCTAATCTTATCAACAAAATTGAATTTTATCTACATTACGTAACGTCAAAAGTTAATGATTTGTTATAAAGATATGCATCTTCAGCGCTTGACGTATACGATGAAATGGCTGATGAAAATTTTCATTTATTTGTGTTATTAAGTAAGCCTTTTAATCAAAATTGTTGAAAAACAATTTCAAACTTTGTTATAATTGATAACTTGAGGTCAATTGATTCAATACGAAGTTGTGAGAACCTCTGGATATTTCCTGATTATCTAAGTCAAATTTTCTGAGTGTGTATATTACAAAATATTTGTTATCGAACTGAACTACGCAGTTATCACAAAAAAGGGGACAATTATTGATCGCCGATTCTAGTTGCACCTTTGGAACTTTATCAGGAATACAATGATTTTTCAATTCTTATAAAATTCCCATGCTGATAGGCAGCGGACGCCATCTGTTGATGATAACCAAACGAAAATAGTTTGGCACACGCTTAGCGTATTAACAATGGCTGTGCAATAACTTATCGGTTTCTGGCAGCAGTCAGAAGATAAGTTATCAAGTGGTTCTTTTTTTTCGTGCAGAGCTTTTTCAGTTTAGTTTGGTATCAGGCAAAGCTATCAATTGAATTAATCATCATGAATTTGTATTATTTTACTAACCATGCATAGGGACAACAACCCAGTCGCTGTAGTCATGTCCGTCCGTTTGGGGACGAGCCCCGTATAGGGGCTCGTATAACCGGCGCAGGTCAACCTTGCTTTATTTCATCGATAATTGCCTCCGTTTCTCGAATATCGATACATTTCGATTTCCGATGACATTAATTGTCACAATTTTAAAAGCAGAACCTTCTGATTAATACATACTATGCATATGCATATTATTGATCAACTGCCTGAATTTAATCAATATCGGAGAAGAAACACCCAAGTTATAGTCGAAAATATATTCTCATATTGATCTCATTTCTATCAGCAGCCTGAAGCATTTTCTGTATGTATATATATGCAAGCGCATGTGTGAGAAAGAGATGGCATGATATCGCCACGAGCATCAATATGTTTTTGTATATATACAGCAAAGCCCCGTTATATGCGCTGGCTTAGTTTTGTTTTACTCTGCAGTTCCTGTGCCTGCCATAAGAAAATAGTGCTCTTGAAGACATTCTCATATTTGGGTGAAAGAAATTTGCCAATGAAACTAGAACATATTTACCAATTGGCTTTATGGTGTATCGTAGTCGAGCTCACTCGACTACAACACTCTTCCTTGTTTTTACATGAGTATCAGCTTATATTTCGTACATTCCAGTAAATGAAAATTGTCAAATCTGAGAACACTTTAATTAATTGTTAGCATTGCTAACTTGTGATCAATTCGTAGCCTCAATAGGAAGTTGTAAAGACCTCTGGATTTCTGCATATAGTTAGTATAGTTATCACAAAAAAATCTGACAATTATTGATGTTATAGTTGTTCCTATAGTACTTTATAAGGCATACAAAGATTTTTCCATTATTTTATAATTCCCATGCTGATAGGCAGTTATCGCTTATCTACTGATAATAACCGAACGAAAATAGTTTGGCACTCGCTAAGTGGATTAACAATGAGTGTGCAATCATTTTCAAGTTTGTGTGAAGAATAAAAAGATTTTACTGGCCTTGTTTAACGGCTTCGAGCTTCTGCGCTTCCAAATTTATAAGCAAAATAAATAACAAGTTCGTAGCTATTAGAAATAGCTGTTGTTTTATAATAAAGGTATTTTTTTTATTTTATTATTAGTAGGTCAGTTTTAGTTATCCGTCTTTGGCGTGTACACAAATAAACCGCGATTATGAGCCCAGGGTAGCAAATGCTTAAAGTGCTGAACAACCCGCTTGTGTCCAAACATGGTGTTCCTAAGCTGATCACCTTCATTTTCTTGATCCATCATGGTGTCCATATTGGTCTTTTCGCTGGGATCGATTAATACCAGTGGCAGTAGTAGCGATATGACAGGATAAACTAAACGATTAAATATTTTGAATGAAAAGTATAGGTAATAAAGTATAAATATGTAGATATTGCAAACCTACCCCAATCGCCATGATTAAAGATCGCCATGTGAAGACCTCTCAATGTAGGCAGTGGCTGGGCATAATCCAATAATTTCAGATACTCAACTAGCTTGCTGTGATAGTAGAACACAAAGTAATCGAATTTCGTGAATTTTAACTCAAATGCCACAGAGGATAGTAGTATGTAGATCAAATCCTGTGCGGGCGAGCAAAATCGACTCATTTGCAGATCTATAAAGTAGGTATCCTTAATGTCTCCATGCTCATCATATTGAAACATAATATTATTGCAATGAAAGTCGCCGTGGGTCAAACAACGAAACTCGCCCTCAAACTTGGGCGCATGAGCCTGAAACATATCCGGTGCGACGGAGGTGTAAGCTTTCTGAAAAACAATTTTATAAACAATATCTATATTTGAATATTTTTCTTACTAACCAACGTGGTCTCCAAATATGCAGCTTCATAGAGCGGCAGTGCCTTGATAAGGGAATTGGCTTGCGTATCGCGAAAGTCCTGAAATTTATCCTCTGGACTACATAGATTTCGATCATAGAGTTCCGGATATGGTCCATTTAATTCATAGCGCACTGCTGATGCGGCATGGAACTGTGCTAACTTATCCAGCACTGCTCTTGTATGTACCACATCGAAGCCCAACTGTCGACTGGCATTCTTAAAGCCCCGATTGCCCAGATCTTCCAAGATGATTAGTTCCTCGCTCGCCGCATTTTTTGGCTTATAGTATTTAGGCACGAAAGTAATGTCTTTGTTTTTGTCCCTAAACATTTGCTCAAATTGAGGCACATAGCTGCCATAAGTGAGCTTTTCCTTATCAAATACCTTCCAGCTGGCAATCATATCGTGTGTACTCATTGTTGGGGGCAACAATTTCACAATATATGAAGTTTCCACCTCTCTGCCATCTTTGGAGTTGAAATAATTCATTTATTAGGTTATTTCATTTATAAATCTCTTGCTTATTTTACCATTGAGCTCCACAACAATTTTTGCGCGCACCACCAAAGACGTAAAATTTTCGCCCTTGCCTCCAGTTGGTTCCACCTTGAAATTTCTTATGGCTTTGTAGTCTTTAAAGTCGCTTTGCAGGAACTCCACAAACATATGCTCATCTAACCAGTCGGGCAACTCTGGCAGCTCTGGCTTCTCTGCATAATCACTGCTCTCCACCATGACGTTTCTACTTAAGAAATTAGTTTATACTGTCAGCAAGCTATTGCTGGATCTCTCAATTTGGTCTATAGTATGCACAGTAAAGTGCCGGGCTTTTTGTGTTTATAAACAATAGAGCTTTTACGCTAAAAGCTTTCATATGATTACGCCATAATGACAAATGCGTAAAGCTCTCGAGTGAGGTAGACTTTGTAACGCGCCCAACGAGAGTTGAATAAAATGAATGTGCTGATGACAAAAATGAGTTGGTTTCTCAAATGTGTAATTTTTGCATACAAAATTGAATCCATTTGTTTTACTATGACATTCTATTGACTTCCCCTTATTCACTGATACGATTTACTTACAATATTTAACAAACTTTGTTACACGTTGTGAAGGTAATATTTTATTTCCAATCGCTTGCTTATCAAGTGGTTTTCTTATTTCGCGCAGAGCTTTTTAAGTTTAGTTTGCTACCAGACAAAGCTCTCAATTGAATTGATCATCAAATGAAAATAATAGCTTAAAGCATGTCATATCATTACCATAGAAAATTAAATTCCTAAAGTTCGATTTTCACTGTTCTCATATAATTCTTTAAAATAAGATTCAATTTTGTTTTTTTCTTCTAACAACGTTATATTTAGTGCACTTTAAACTGTTATCATTTCTTTTTGGTAGCTTTATTTCCAACAAATAATAGCACCAAATTATTTGCACTTTGTAATAATATTTATTCAATTATATTAGACTTGAAGCAAACGCTTAGTCCTTTCAACAACGAGAGTAACTAATCGCAACGATCGATCAGCTGGAGAAGCTAAAACGAGCGAGTAGTTAGAGTTATGCTAAACAACTGATTAGCTGCAGCAGCCGACCGATCAACGAATGCTCTTTATCAAGAGAGAGAGAGAGAGAGAGAGAGAGAGAGAGAGAGAGAGAGAGAGAGAGAGAGAGAGAGAGAGAGCGTTGCACCAAGAGAGCGCTGTATCACGAGCTGCCAGCTGTTACAGCTCAAACTGCACTGCTAATGCCGGCAGTTACAGCTCAAACTGCACTTAACATAGAGTGGATAGATAATTACGACTAATGTTACCAATTTGAATTAAGCCAGGCAGAGCTCCAAATTCAAGTACAAAAACAATTCATTATCACTTAAACTTATTTTGTGCTGCTGCCAACAATCATAAGATATTAATAATTTGTAAACATCTGTTGGGTTTGACTTAATCATCTATCATGCCGTCAAATATATATTGGATTTTAGTCTAAAAGGCTCAGAAAAGTGTCGATATATATTTTTTTTTGGGAAAAATATGCCGAAAATTGTAACAAAACTCAATTAATTTGTCACAGCGATTTGACATGCGGACAATAGAAACTAGGGGATGTGTGGAAGTGAAAAAGAATTACGTAAATCTGAGTTAGGGATTGTTCATAGACTTGTTAATTTCGTACGCTGATTTACTATGGGTAGCATTTAATGAGCTGCACGTGGCAATGACAAACTGACAGACTTATAATCTTAAATATTGCGAAATTTCAAGATTGAAAATTTAACTCGAATTTCTCACACAGCAGGTGATCAAGTGTTTGTTTTAGGGAGCAACTACCAAAGACTACAACAGATAGACTTGACTCTGACATAAGCCGCTAATCGCAGACACGTGTGGGCACTTCATAAGTCAAAGTTGGGCGCGATAAGCCAACCCTTATAGAGCAGGGGGGTAGCATACAGATGAGCAACCTAATGCGGCATGAAGTGTCACAAATTCATCAAAACATATTGCCAGCTACCGAGCTAAATACATCTCTACCAAAACAAGAGCAGCAACCACATCGCCAAAAGGGTCGCATAATGTTACAGATCCTGACGAGCAACCCTCAGGTGGGTCTTGTTGGGACTACGAATTCTCCCCTCTTCTGTGTTTATGCGCTCAAAATTAATTTGCTGTAGCATAAAAAGGGGGTTCTAATCTGTTGAAAATGGGCGTTGAACGCAAAAATTCCTCGGTATTTATGCTGAGTGACAAGAAAAGAATGTGAGGACTGTCACTAACTTAAAGATACCCTGTAGCATTACATCTTCTATGTAAACTGCATAAAAAATATCTAATTTAAAAAAGCTGCTTTTGCAATATGTCAAAATAAATGCATTCCAAATTTTATGATCTGTATCTTTAATATAGTTTTTGCAATGTTGTGCAAAATGCAAATATTCTCGAATCTAATCTTATCAAAGTTTTCTTTATAGCTGATGGGATTAATCAGACAGAATTGAGTTCTTGAACAGTTTGCTATTTCTATGGATTGTAGGGTATCCAAACTCTGTGCAATCGGACCTCTCAAGTGTTACACTTGTTTTCCGCTTCGAGGGTTGTTGCAACAATTGTCATTGTATTGCTGCCCTACCACATTAGTTTATTAATAATAATTTTACGCTTTGTTTACGTTGTCAAATTTTGTATAATCGTTTTTGGTTTTGGTTTTTTTTGGTTCCTCTCTGTTCTAGTGTCTAATGTAACTTCATTGTGGCATCAACATGTGCTGCAGCAGCTGCACAGATTCGCACGTAAATCAAGCCATAATCATGCTGCAATTTGGTAGATTGTCAGGTGGTTGCCGATAACATTTGTTCTTGACTGTTCTCTTAAAGTCGATATTATACATTATCATTGAGCTAATTCTTGTTATTACGCCTCAAAGTAGCCGCGATTCTCCAGCCAGGGCAGCAGGATTTTAATTTCTTCCGAATATTTTGAAAACTTAAACATTTCGTCGATATCCTCACAGCCAAAGTCGGTCAACACAATCGGTAGGATTTCCGATATGATCTCAAAGGCTGTATAAGATTGAATATTATTGAAAATATGGAATAACTATAGTCAAGTCTCTAGCTCACCCCAATGTCCGTAATCTAACAAATCCAGCTGAATGTCTGTTAATGTCGGCAATTTCCCTTCGAACTTCAGCAGTTGCAGATTTGCCGCTAGTTCATCCTGGTAATATCGCAGGTATGCATCAAATTGTTCAGTTTTCTGTGCAGGCGCGGTCAAAAGGAGCTGCAGCAGATCCTGTACAGCAGGCCCATAAGTAGCGCCACCGAATTGATAGAAGGCCACATCCTTAAGCTGACCAAATGCATTGAATTGTCCAAGTAAATTATTGGACCAACAAGCGCCAGTCAAGATGACATTAAATGATTTCTTCAGATCTGGCGACTCCACAGCTTCAGCTATATATCGTTGAAAGGATTTCTGTGAATATACATAACTTTATGTACACACGTGCCATGAATACAGCTAGTATCCTTAGCACTTACCACCTTATCCTCATACTGCCTTAAGCCATTTGCCCGCAAGCTCTCGTGAAATTTGCGCTGTAACCAGGTCTTAAGATTTTGTATATCTTGTGCTGGTTCCTTATTAGATTCCAATTTTGATAGCTCCTTTAGGTGATGCGGATTTAGTTGCAGAAAACGAGCTGTAGCCGCATGATAAGCAGCCAATTTGGAAAGCATTACCTCCATCGATACTCGGTCTAGACCCTTTAGCTGATTGACAACTCGAAAACCCTTGGCTTGAAGATCTTCCAGATAAAGGCAATTGGACTCCTTCTTGGGCTTGTAGCTGGTAGGACTGAAGGATATGCTTCTATGCACATCCTTGTAGAGTGCTTCCAGTGCTGGAATCACCACTTTATACATGTGCTGCTCCATCTGAAAGTTGCTGGCTTGGGGAAACCTCAAGGGTGCCACTTTGCTCAGTTCCTGTGACTTCACCACAAAGTTGATTGTGCGGGAAACGTTCGCTGTTCGATTATGTTATCGTTAAAGTTTTATGTTTTCGCTAATCGAGAAAGATGACAAACGATGATAAGGCTTACCAGCCAATTTGGCTTGGATCTGCACTCGAAAAGAGTTCGGCTCCGTTCTGATGTGAATGCTCTCAATACTTTCAAAGGAAGGAAACTCCTGTTCCAGCAGGCTCAGCAGCTCCTTCTGATCCAGCCAGGCAGGCGCTGTGCCATAATCGGTCGAGATTTGTGTTAGAAGTTCGGGCCTCGACATTTTCGTTTCACTTTCAATTGAATACTGGCAGAACGTTGAACAACTATCGATTAATCAATAGTCGTCTTATCAACTGTTGAACTGATACCTCATAAGAATACACTCAAACACAAAATTGTCATACAATGAAAATTCCCTAAGAATTTTAAAGTTTTTCTTGTTTTTTTAAGATTTGAAATGTTTACCCTAAATCGAGAAGCCTGGAAATTAGATATCCTTTTTTATATCTTCGAAAAAATCACCCTTAAATGAATATATTCAAAAAATCAATTTTAAAAATTAACTTTCTGAAGCCGTTAAAAGTAAATTCCAAAATTCGGTACGCTTTTTTTCCGAGTGTATTGAACATTTGTTGAGCACTGAGATATTGCAAAATGTTGTTTATAATCAAGTGAAACACATCTTATTGATTGTGGGAACGACTGGAAAGAGTTTTTCAAAGCAAAGTAGTACCCGAAGTTATATGTCTTATTCCACCCAATTAAAGTGTTTGAAATGCCTAATAAAGTGTTATCTTATCAATATCGGAATAGTGGTAGCTAGAAAGCTGTGGCATGATCGGAATGATTTAAACATCCATAATTAGATTCAGATTTGATAACTATTTGAAAGACATTTGCATAAAACTTTTTCCAATTTGTTTTTAATTTATTGTTTTGGCTGTTTATTTAAAATGGAATTTGTAAATTTGATATAGATTTTTTTGAGAGAAATCGGCATTAATCCACTCACTGCAAGTTATATCGCAAATCAGCAGTTTTTCTTCATTTTTTGCGGCACTTTTTGTTGGCGCATTTTCAAAAGCTGATTTTCATTTTCGGCATCTAAATTTGAAGGCTTTGCGGATATATCTATAAGGTATATAGAATCAAATGTTGATATTTTCAGTTATATCATCATAAAGCCCGACACTATATACACACCCACACACACGCACACAGTTTACACATCTATCACATTTATATTGTTAATAACAAAGCTTGAACAAATGAAAAGGGCAACAGAAACACGGAACAATATTGTTTGTAGTCCTTCTCCAGCTGGCTGATCGATCTGTCTAGGTCAGACTGTGATTGTAGGGCGAGGCAAAGTCACGCTGATAGGCAACCGGATGCAGATGTGGATGTGGATGCATTGGGGGTCCAGTGGCCACCGCCGACGGATGATGATGTCCGTTCATGCCGCCGTACATATCGGAACGGGGCTTGTGGCTGTTCGAGGGCGTGCCGCTCAACAGCTCCGCCATGAAGCCAATGTAGGTGATGGCCAGACGAAGGGTCTCGATCCGGGAGAGTCGCTTCTCATAGGCAAAGGTGGGCACCTTGCGTCGCAGCTTATCGAAGGCCTCGTTCAGATTGAACATGCGACGGCGTTCGCGTATATTCGCAGCCCGTCTCTGTGCCATGGAGGCGATTCGTCGTCGGGTCTTCTTCGAAATGGAGGAGGAAGAGCTGCGTCCGTTGGCGGACGGTCGTTGGTTGACCAGCGGTGCCACCTGCGAGCGTTGCCAGAGCGCTGTAAAAATAATAAATTATAAATGGTCAGCAGATATTCGCTGGAATATGAATATCAACTGTAAAACTTACATAAATCGGTACAGGGAAATCCAGCTATCAGCTCCTGATATGGCACTATGGGCGGTGGTGGCGGTGCCTCCTGGCCCCACAGTGGCTGAAATGGCACCTCTGACATGTAGGTGGGTTGCTCGCTCGGATGCTGCATTTGGGTTTAGTATATATATTTTCTTATTCGATCGGCTTCTGAAAATTCTGGTTTCTGTTCTGTTCTGCTTGGAAGCCCGAATTGGAATAAATTTTCATTGTGCCGTCTGCCTGGCAATGAGCTAACTTCGTTTGGCTTATTGGATTTTTTTGCCACCCCTTCGATGTGCAGCATCTGCCACAGGCAGTTGAGGCGGCCATTTTGGATTGGCAACAGTTTCGTGCGTTCTGATTGGCTAGCGCTCCTTGGGGGTTGAGAGTAATGCCAAAGGAATTCCTTTTGGCTTTACTAGGTCGAAGCGTATAACTAGAGCAACTTAGAATTTAATGGAAAGTCTTGGCAAATTCTGACTTGACTATAGGCAAAGATTGAAAATGGTTTTCAATATAATTGATGTTTGAATCTATTTATTTTGTATTTTTAATATAAGTGTATAAATATATCACTCGCCTAATTTGATATGAAGTATATTTCTGCTTTAAGATCTGATCTGAGTTTTAAGATTTCCCCAAGTTATAAACATAATACTCTTAAGAACTGTTTTGACATTGCAGTCCTGGCTCTAAAGTTCTACCCACCCTGTGAGTAGACTTTTCTGGTTGGTGTATTTGCTCAATTTATTGACGACTCATAGATGGCGCCAGTATTCCATTAGTTAAAGACAGCAACCGTTATTTCATTCGAAAAAAGCTGTAATTTGAGAATTTGTCTTAATAATATTTCATTCCAAAAATATCTGTATTTAATCGGCTACTCCCCAAACTTACTTCTATTCAAATTTCATATTTGCTTAAAATGTACTTCTGGTATTATCTATTTATTGTTAGGCAGTAAAATGTAATATTTCTTTTATTATGGGTTAGTTTTTCAACACTACGAATACCCCTACTGTTTTGCCCATCTAACTGTTGCATGCTCTGTTTTTGTTTATAAAACTCTGCCATGAATCACGCTCTCTTCCAGAGGAAACACAAGGCGCTGGCGCGGATAAAATTGCCGGCAATTACGCTGTTCTAAGTATAAGACAAAATATGACAATAGATGTAAAATAATTACACTCAGTAGCAATAGCTAGACAACTGTAAATGCTACTTGGGATATTAGCAGTTGCCACAAGATTCAAGCTTAACTGGTCACTTGGATATTCATCAAAGTATGGATAAATATTTGACTGACAATGAGAAGGCATTTAATGAAAAATGTTCCTTTAAATTTTGAACTGTTTGAGTTCTGTCTCTGTGCTTAACGCTTGACAAAAACGATTTAACCTCATTCTATCAAGAATTTTAAATTGGATATGGAGTGTGTTAGATACAATTCCCCAAACTCCCCTTTTTCTCTTGTCGGACTGCAATTTCGCTTTGATATCCAATGCCGACGGAGGGGTTGTTAAAATAACTCAATTTGTATTTCTCTTCCCTTCGCTGAGGTTGCTCTATTACAAGCATCACAAGTTTTTTTTCATTCCACTTGTATATATATATTTTATATTCATTTATAATGCACTTGACACCTTGCTAGAAAAACGCATGCACAACTTCCCAATATTCCTCGCATATTTCCAGCGAATGCAAAGTTCAAGTGAAAATAAGAAATTTCTCAAGACGATTTGTTTGTGTCTGCAGCAGCGCTCTGTGTAAGATTTATGTCCTCACACACACACATTAATATATATATATATATATATATATACACATTATACACATTATGAGTTTGTATTCGTGTATTCTTTATCCAGAGAATTTAAACAAAAAAAATGTAGATTTTCTGTATTTTTGTGCGCTTTGTTGCAGCGCCATTTGCTTCCATCTAATTTTCCACACAAATGCATTTTATTTATGATGTCATTTGGGGATTTGTGTGCTATGCGTAAAGAAAAGAGTCCAACGGATTATGCCTGCCATATGCTACAGTTTTGAGGCGTTATCCTTGTTTAATATTTACCTAAAGAGGATTATCGCATTACGCCTTGCTCATTTGTATTGTCCTTGTAGGAAATGCTGCAATATTGTAGGCAAATGTAAGTTGATGTTATTTATGTGGGATTCAGTTACTCTTATATACATTAGTTAACCGTGAATGGAAAATATCAAAGCACATGTTTAAAAACACATAGTAAATATTAAATAATCTTGAAATTCGGCTTAAGCAAGTTGGTATTTTATAAGCAATGGAAAATACACAATAAATATAAATGTTTTGACAATTATTAGTCGTGAATAGAAAATGTGTGAAATGATTATAATGATGTTGTGCGAATGTCTTTAACAGACAGATGGAAGCATTATTGACCTCATGAACTATATATACATATATGTTCTTAATAAGCATCAAAAGCCGTTCCGATCTAGCCTTGCTGGTTGTTTGAAAAGATCGAGCTCAGGCATAAAAATAAATGTTAAATTTGGCATTCCAATTTTAGCCACTTCTCTCGATAATATAAAGATTTATTTGCTGATAATGCTACATTTGTTGACCGATGAGCTGGCTTTGTAGCAACTTTCAAAAGAAATAAATATTATTGTAATAAGCTTTGCAACCTGTAAGTAACCAGTTAAATAAGCCTTAATTCAGTTCCTCAATGGAACAGTTATTACTTTTGGCTGATAAATGAGATGGTGGAATGAGTATCGGGGATAAAACACTGTGCAATGATGTGCCGCCCTAACTTAAATGTGCTTCAAAGGACATACTACCGGCTCATCAGCATAAGGAGCAGGAGCAGCAGCAGCAGCAGGAGCAACAGCAGCAGCAGCAGCAGCAGCAGCAGCAGCGACAACAACAGTGAGGAGCCGGTGAAAATGGACTACACAGTGTATAAGATGCCGCACAGTCAATTGAAATCGCCACCCATATTGCTTTTGCATGGCTTGACTATGAAACGTTCCACTTGGCGTCGCACTGCCCGACATTTGGAGAAGTTGGGATCACGCTGGGTGATCGCAGTGGATGTACGCAATCACGGCGCCAGTCCGCATAGGACGCAGCATACGCCAGAGAGCATAGCTACCGATGTGGAGGCTTTTATATCGCATCACAAACTGGGACGCATCGTTGGAGTGGGGCACCAAATGGGCGGGCGAGCGTTGATGACGCTGGCGCTGACCAGGCCGGAGCTTGTGGAGCGTCTGGTCGTTGTGGACATAACGCCGGGACCGTTGCCTCAAGATATGCTTAAGGCATTGGAGTTGTTCAAGCTCATGGTCACTATGGCACCGAAAATACCGGAGCATTTTAGCCTCATCGAGGCGCATAGATTCATAATACCCGCATTCAGAAAACTTGAGAAAAATTGTGATCTTTGTCTGGTGCAGATCATTCAGAACCTGAAGAAGCTGGAGAACGGCACATTCGCCTGGAATGTCAATGCCCAGGCCATTATCGATGGCTGGGATGAGTCTATGGTCAACTACGACCAGACGCTTTCCCACTTTGAGCCCTATCGAGGTGAAACGCTGCTCATTGCGGCCAATAAAGCAAACTTTGTGACTGCAGCGAATGTGGAGATTATGCGCACCTATTTTCCCAAATTGCAAGTCGAGTATTTGGATGCGGGGCATCATGTTCACTTGGATCAGCCACAGCAGTTTGTTGAACTAGTTGTGAATTTCACCAGAAGTTGCACGGGTTGCATAGACTAATAAATAAGTGAGTGAATTGGTTGCTTATAAAAACAAATCCGTATTGGTTTTAGAAAGAGAGAGTGCGACAGAGGGAGTGAGAGAGAGAGAGAGAAAGAGGGGGGGAAATATCTTTGCAAAATACTATATAAACAAGGCTTAAGAGAATTGCAGAGAAATGGGGTAAACTGATTGCAAGTTAATGTTCACTTATAGTTCTCAAACATTTATACAGCTGGCCTGCTGCAATGTTGTGAATATTTCAGTACTTTAACTTTAAGAATTTAATAAGCCATTAGGAATGTAGAGCTCTTGCTAAATTCACACAGAGCAACATTTATTTACATTATTCAGCATTATTTACTTTCCGAAAGTTTTGGCGTTCAAAAAATGCACCATCATTTTTGCATCAATGGTGGATGTTCCCAAATGATTTTGTTGCACTCAAAGGTACATAATTAAAAATATTTGACATTCACAACCAAAATCAAGAATATAACTATTGAAATGTAGTTAGTTCTAATTACACATAATTTAAATTAACAATATTTAATGCAATAAAAAGTCGCATTGAGAAGACTTGACTTCGAGAAAAACAAGAAACAATCTTAGCTAGCGAAGCAGATTTTCAAGTAAGGCCCTTTATTTGCTGCTTGGGATACAGACTCCAATATCATATATGTACTTCAAAATCAACCGTCATGAAATTGTTTTGAATAACCCTGACTTTCGTACAATGTGATTAATATTTGTTTTATTTTAATTGGCAGGTGGCAACCAATCAAATCTATCTAGTTATGAGTATTTTGTGCTTTGCTCCCTGCACACAGTTGCCAACAGTTGCACAATTAATTTGCATATGTCTTTGACTCATCCGTTTTATCTGGAATTCCTTTTCAAAATTCAATTTAAATTTAAAATTAAAGTTTTATGTGCGCAGCAAATTTCCTATCAACTAACAACTGCAACTGATGCTGATGTTGCCTGTGCAGCCCGCAAGATGTCGCTCTGTGTGAATAGTCAAAAGAGTGTAATAACATTTGCAGCACTGTACGTAACATACAATATCGATATCGATCGATATCGATGATGTGGATCAGCAGCTAGAAGAAGATAAGCTAAATCGTTGTGAATAAAGTGAAGTGAAATATTCGATTTGGCTTCGACTACCACAAGAGTAAGCTACTACACTAGATAAGTTTGTGTGTAATTTCAACTGTCTGCGCTGGAATTTGTTTTGACTGAAATAAGTTTCCAGCTGAGTACTTAAGATGCTCGTCAGAGTTGTTTTCAATAAACACACTGAGCGTTAGCTAGATACATATATTGATATTTGTGCATTTAAATGACAAGATATTCTATTCGAAATGTGGGCGAAATAAATCCGCTGTCAGCACATTTCCAGAGACCGCAACCCTTTCGCTGGGAAAAAAAGAAGAAAAGAAAAGAAACGATTGCGCAATTCATGTAACTGACAAGCGGATTTAAGCACCAGGGCGCTGACTATGGAGTGAAAGTCAAAATCGATGTGAAATCAACGTGGCAGCCAATTGAACTGACAAGCAGCCATCCACCCACTCTGCTTACGTCCTGAATCCTGCGCCCCTTGCCACACACATTCGGCCACATTCTCTCTCTATATCGCATAGCATACATTTTAGAATTTTGATACTGAGCGAGAATCAGCTTCACGTACTTGAGTGGAATGAAATAGCAACGACTACAATGTGATAGCATAAGGTGAATAGCACAAAAAAAAAAAATAAAAAATAAAAAATAAAAAAATAAAAATAAAATACGGCTACAATGGCATACAATTTAGAAGCTTTCGTCTGATTTATTTGTGTTGAACGTGCGACGTTCGCCCGTCTGAGTTTGCCGGCTGCCGCTTGCCACAAGATTCGTGAATAGAAAGCAGCAGAAAGGTAACTATTAGGGGCAATATTTGCTTATTTGGTTGTCCCAATCAGCGGCAGGCTCAATGCAGCACATCATTGAATACCTTAAGTTTAAATTCAGTTCTTTACCTAAACGCTGTGTAAATAAAATGTAATGCACAGCTTAAATTATTCTTCAGTTAACAAATATAACTAAACAATGCAAGTAAGCCTTGACTTAAGCTGATTTAGCTTTCTTTACTTACTCTTACTTCACATATTCAAGTTATCGAAGTTCTTGATTTCAAAGAACTTTGTGAAATCGCACCCATTAAAATGACTAAGCACAAACACAGAGTAAATGCAATTTTGTTGTTGCACAATCATCAACAACAAAGCAGCTTCAAAGTTAGCCTTATGTCATCGAGTCGCTTGGCTTGCTTTCTCTTTGCTTGTGTATGTCTTGGTCGTAATGACGAATACGTGAAATTTCATTATGCCGTATAATAAATAAGTAGCAAGTCAAATAAACGGAGACGCCTCGAAAAGATATCGAAATAAATGCGAGGCTGTGGAAGAGGAGGATTGAGGGAATTGCTAAATAGACACGCAGGCATATTAAAATTTAGACACGTACATATTTTATTGGATGTATTTCAACACCGTGGTTGTAAATATCATACATACAGCCCCACAATGAGGAGCTAACACAGGCTGCGCCACATCCAAATCTGCTGCATTACACATGGCAACCCGACTACAATAAAAACAACAGCCACAACAACAACAACAGCAAGAGGAGGAAGAAGAAGAACCACATCAGCCACATCAAAATGCCAGCAACAACAGCAGCGACAGCAATGGAGAAATGTTGGTTAATGTTGTTGGCATTGCCATTGCCAGTTGGCATTGTCGCAGTTGTTGCTTTTGGCCCGTTGTTGTCTACGGCTGTTGCTAAATTCAAAGCCTTTGTTGCTCTGGCATTTGCCAGCTGCTGATGGAAAATTGCTTTTGTGACAACAGTGCCCGCCAGCAGTACGCATACGGCTACATCTTCCAATAATAGTGTTTGCCTAAAGCGTTCGCATATCACAGAACAAATCAAAAACTTGAATTTTAATTAAACTTCATTTTCTGCTTGTCGCAAATCCAGCTGAACTGAAACCAAACAAACACACAATAATCGAACTAGAAATAAATTAAGTTTTCAGCTTCAAATCCAAAACGGCTTTAAGAGTAACGATTTTAACATATTTTGCATTAATTTCAATCTAAAAGTTGAGATTATAATTTATTTCCCCATTATCTACTTTATGCATTTGAAATTTTATTAGCTTTGGTTTTATTTGACTTTAGAGGTTTACATGTAGAGCTCACTTTTCATTTATTGCTAACCATTGACATGGGAAAGTACAAATGCTGCCAGCTCTATAAAAGTATCTGTCAATTATTCAAAAAATATATAAAAAAAAAATTAAACTACTGAAGTCTGCCCAATGGCCAGCTCCCACGTTACTCCATCTGTATCCGAGTTGGAGAGCAAATCAGTCTTGGGCGCATTGCAGCGATTGCAATTTGGACGATACCAAAAGTTGGCATTCAAGCAATGGCAACAATGCCAATCGGACTTCCGCGGACGACGCAGGGTATGTTTATCTGTGGGCATAGCGGCGGCATCCGACTTGCTGACCCTGCAACGATTGCAGGCCATGCGCCACACAAAGTTGCTATTCCTGCACAGCTCACAGAACCAATTGTCGTAGGCGGGCTTCCATTTTTTTTGGCGCTGACGGCGCTGTCGCTCGATGCCCGTTTCATGGTCGTAACAGAAACGTACGGTCTTGCCCGGGCGTGTGGAAAGGTAGGCGGGCACCACGCTGATCACCTGGCCCATAAATTTCGATCTATTTAAATATCGTATGGCCGCCTGGGCGGCATAGGCGTTCGTATAGGTAATGGTCGCCTGACCCTTCGAGCGCCCCGTCAGCTTATTCTTGTACACAAATATCTTTGGCTTCATGGTCAGGTCATCTATCTTGATGCGGCCCATTTTGCCAAAGAACACAATGATATCATTCTTGGTCAAATTCTGTCGCATGCCCAATACAAATATTGTATCCAATCGAATTGCATAAATTTCATCGCCAATCTGTATGCTCGGTGGTGGTGCTGAACTTGGTTGATGGAGTCGCGCGATGCCGTCAGTTGGCGGACAATAGCCCATCATAGTCAAAAGTTCAAATTCTAATGAATTTGTTGCATAGTCATTGTCGCTGGCTGTTGACGGCTCCGTTGATCCTGTTCCAATTGCTGATGTTGCATCTGTTGATACCGCTGCCGCTGCCGCTGCAGTTACATCTGTGGCCGAGCCATCGTTCAAGTTGCCAAAGTAGTCGATGCCCAGCAGCAACGATCCGCGAGCATCTCCGCCACCATTCTCCAAGCGACACTTGTCGAGATCCTCGAACGCAGTGCTCACCATGTCAATGTAATTTTGTTTGTCTACTTGCCGCTCGTGCAGTGCAAAAAAATTTTGAGCTGAAAATAAATTTTCACACACCGAATCAACATTCTCAAAATCCATTGTTAATAAAAACTTTAAAAGTAAAATGATTTTTTCCTACGAAATACGAACCGTTCCCTAACAAACATTAAAAGCTACTGAACACTATTTGCCACTGTGCCCAGCTTGTAAAAACATATTCTTCAAATTGTCATGGATAACTATGTTCTTTCGAAAATAAAATATCGACTTCAATATCCTGGTTCCGAAAGACACTTTAAATCATTTTTCTCAACTACTGCATTTAGCATCTAGATTACAAAAATTGGCGATAATTGCCAAGGTGCAACTGCACCCATAACTAAGTTTATTTAAGCCCCCCCGAACCACCCCCTACTTATGCATTATGCTGATGACTTTGCACTTTCGCGCGTTGAGTGCAAAATTGATTCATAATTTTGCACATTTTCATTTTAATCAGTAAAGTTTGATTACGTTTTTATGGCAACGGTGCTTAACGGGTGTGCGTTAAGGTAAGGGCCGTTAATGCTCTCAAAAGAGCAAATTATGTAATCACTTTTTTTTCTTCCCAAGGAAGCAGGTGAACCACAATGGGAATACTCGTAAAATTTGAGCACAATGATAAGGGTTCGTTATGATAAAAAATGGATGGTGAGAAGAAAAAAAATGATTGCAAAATTACGCATTTTTTTTTTTACAAATATACAAATAGTTGCATAAAACATAAACTTAGTTGCAAGCGACTTAAACTAAAAAACAATTTTAAAATGTTTGCCTCAGATACATAACAGAAAAATACATTTAAAATGTGTTTTTTAATCTCTGTTTTTAATGAGCTGAAGTAATCTGTAGTTTATACAGTACATATAGTATTGAGTATAGTATATATATATATGATCATGTGCACACCGACTTTAATAATCTAGAATCCTTAAGCCATGTGCACAAATCAGCGAGGAAACCAATTTTTTTTTGTTTTTTTGCAAATTCAAGTGTTGCAATCTGGGAGACAATAATCTAATCCAGTTGTCTAGCAACTCAGAGCTTAGTGCTGCCTCGCGAGCCAATTAGTTGGCAATTATTTTACTAATGAGCAACCACATTAACCCCACGAGCAAAGAAACAGCTTTGCCGAAAGTAGGCGAACATTAGTTCGAGGCCAGCGAAACAAAAGTCACCAAAGGAGCAAAGTTCCAGAGTGTTCGACTTTTAGAGACTGAGTTGATGAAATATGTGGCGTATTTAGACCAGAAAGGGCATATTTCTATATATACGTATAACGTCTTTCAAACACGGCACTAATAAGCAGCAAACGCGTTGTCTCTTGGCTGCTCCAGTTCAAATACACAGAAAAAAATCGCTCTGAATTTTAGAAAATCTACCTAAAAACTAGAAATCATTTCTAATAGGTAATTTTTCTGAAAATTAGAAAAACTATTATATATAAATGTTTTTTATTTGTTTTTATTTTTAAGGTGGGTTACCAATGGCGCCAGAAGTGTGGCTAATTTAAAAAATTCAGTCAATTTTTTTGCTGAGTGTTGATTGCCAAGTTCTGCTTTTATGTCGCCTCTTTACGAGCCACGCCCCGAATGACCTTATCGACATTAGCAGCGACAACAGGCGGCTTCATTAAGAGCCAGGCAACAGGAGGACTTCACTGTCTGCCACACAGTTTGCACAATTAAATGAAACGCCACTGCGGCGTCTCAATTTCATTTCGCCGTCTGCAGACGAGCTTGGAGCTCATTAGGTCAAAGTTGGCGTTTGGTTGTTGGCTGTTGGATGTTGGCTGTTTGCTGTTTGCTGTTTGCTATTGCTTTTATTGTGTGCCGTTAAAGTGTCTGTCCCGTGTCCTGCGTAGTGCATGCTGTCTGTTTTCCTGCCATCAGAGATTGCACAACTAAATCAAAAAGTGTCCTTATGAAATCGCTGCACGACACACATATTTGCCAGAAATTGGCTAAATTAAGCAGCAACTTCTCCACATTCAATTCAAAGGATATGAGTATGGGGACTGAGAAGTACCAGTCTCGTAGGTACTACTTCAACGACTCATAAAAAATCAAGATAGCAAAAAATTGTCCATGTCACAAAAGTTTAACGCTCGTCTATAATTGGAAGAAAAGACAAAAGTGCAGCGGGGCGGAATTTGGCTTGAACTCGAGTCATCTTTTTTATGGCCTGTCATCAACCCACATTTTCAAGTGCAATTTTTATGTTGCTTCGTCCTTTTCATCCTTGTCTCGCTTGGCGGCAACTGCTGCTAATGAATTTGCAGCAAACAAAGCGCAAAACTTTCCACTGCCTGTCACGAATCAGAGCCATATCTATATATATACATATATATACATTTATATAGATATATCTTTGAATAGGGTTGGACAGTTCGCATACCTTTGTCCCCAAACCAATTAGGATGCTGGCAGGCAGACCGGTTAAGATCGACCTCACTGCCATTCAAATCAATATTCATAATTTATAATTCAAATTTAATTGTGATAAATTACGTGCTGTTATCAAAGAGCACGAAGCTGATTACATACCCAGTGTCATGTGGATTATGATTGGGAATAATGGTTAATAACCAAATTAGAGGGCTAATGCGACAAACAAGCTAATCGCAATGCAATTGATGCCAAAATTCGAATTGTGCTAGCATTGGATTTAAGGATTCTAAAAATATATTAATTCTGTAAATATTTGTTCGATTTAATACCGATATGGTTCAAGACCTGGGACTTTATTCATATATTTTAAAACTTGTTCTATGTCAAACTAAGCCTTAACTTAATTCTGCCCATTTATTTCTTATTGTCGGCCAATCTGTGCACAGCTGCATTGTCTTGGACGGCTTAAGGTGGTTATAGACTGTCGGATGGAAAACAGTGGCAATAATAGCTGACTCTAAATCCCTTTAATCCGAGCAACTGAATAATTCATGATAGCACAAAGGACATGCAAAAAATAAAAAATAAAAGAAAATAGAAATAAAAGACGAACAGCTCTGAGATAGTGCATCACCTGCAGAGCGGATCTAATCGCTTAATGAATTTATTTACCCCAACCTCCCAAAACCGAGTCAGCTACGTGGGAAACCACTTTAGTCTATCCATGGCCCCAGGAGCTGCCAGCTTGGAGAGCCTTGAGTCGGTGGCTTAACATTTTGTTCCTGCTGGCAATGAGTTTGTCATGTGATTTAATCAAAGTTTGCTGCAGCCAAATCTCGCCCGTAATAGTCGCCGGCTGATGCGCGGTGGAGGGGAGGGCGGTTGAGTGTGAGACACCTGATTGTGCATCTTGGGTGGGAGTCGTAGGAACCGCAGGACCTCTGACCAACTTGTACACTTTGTGTTGTGAATTTACTTAGCACTTTCTTGCACACCGCCACAGCTGTTGACATGGAGTTGCCTCCGCTATAGCTGCAACTGCGACTGCTGAATATTTGCGTTTTGTTGCAGATGTTTCCGCTTTTGCCGTTGTTGGCTTCCAGTTCGTGGCAGGTTGAGAGTATCACAGAATAGAATGCCGCTTCTGTCCTCCTGATGCCGATTTAAGTGTCAACAGAGTAAATGCAATAAACACCATTAGCTGCGACGACAAAACGGCAACAGGACCAACGGACTAGGGGACTCTGTAGTCGAGCCAGGACTTGTTTTCATGTTTTACTTTGAAACGAAAGTTTTGCAGCAAAGTAGCACAAGAATCGAGGCCACAAGGTAAGCAAAAAGAAAGAAAATAAAAAGCCAAGCACCTCGCAGCAAGTTGAAAATGTTGCGGCAACAAAAATGCAAACAGAAACTTAAGTGAATTGAATGGAAAAGTTTTTGTCGAACTGCGGGTGCCACAAACTGAATGCGGTTTATAGCACTGAACCGAACCCTGAACCGGGCACACAGCGAACACACTGTGTGCAACCTAAGGTCGAGTTTAAGTTGATTGCGTAATTTACTTATTGCTCGACGGCTGTTTGCCGTTTGAGTTCTGCAGTTAATATTTGCGGTTTTTATTTTACCTAATTGATTAGATTTACGAGCATCTCGCGAGGCTCTAAAGTAAGTATTGCAGAACATGAACTAATGGTTTGGGATCAACAGTTCAATGGCAATTATAAATATCTGTACAACATTTTATACAAATCAAAGTGTTAAACTAATAATCCTTACAGTTGCATCTAACTTTTAATTTACCTATTTGAAGTTCATCATATATAATGGAATTAAGTATTAAAATCTTTGAAATTCATTGTCTTTGGTTGCGATATTATACTCCTTTATTAAATATATAGCAAGAAGGAATATATATAAATATAAATCGGTTAATTCTTGGCGAAGATATATCAGCTTAAATGTAATTTAATAATAAATATAAACTCAATTAAAATGTGTTGCTCTCTTTTATAGTGTGGCTTTTATTCAGCGTATATTCAATGCATATTTAAATAACAGCTTAAAGCGAATTAATTATGAATGATCTGGTCGAAAGCACCCGACTACGAGATACCCTAAATACTAATCTACATGCCTTAAATACTCTGAAATATTCGAAAAACGCTTGTGATATAGATTTAGAATAGAAATATACTTATAAATAATGGGCTCACAGTTGCTTTCTTCTGCCAGTTACGTACCTGTGCAAATCTTTATTATACCATTTTGAAGGTATTTTAACTTGGTTCAGGGTATACAAAAACAAACACCCATTGTCCACTGGCAAAATGTGTTCAAATGTTAAAGCTTTTCACGTCCACGTCCACTGCAACTGAAATTTAATTTAATTAAAAGTTTTGCCATGATAAACCGTTAATTGTGAATTGCTACGAGCCATGAAAACTTCCATCAACCAAAATGGGATTTCAAAACCCGTTTCGCTTGCAAGATATTAGTTACAACTTAGTTTTTGTAATTTGTAATTAAATCTTTAAAACTTTTGAAAATATTAACAAATCTGACTTGCCCAACAGTTCAAGTTTTCAATTTATTGTAATAAAGGTAAAATGTATATTCAATTAAATTAAATCTAAAAAAAATTATTCGAACTAAAGTTAAACTTTAATGTTAATTATAAAACTAAATTAACTTTTTATTTTTTTGAAAATGTAAAGAAATGTAAATAATATTTATGAAATCAGATTGCCACAAGACATTGTTTGACCCATTTGCAACAACTTCATTTCTTTTGCAGAGACAACAGATGTTCCACATAGAAGGAACCACTGACAGCTATATAGACACATATATGTGTTCTATGCTCTCTATTCTCTTACTCTCACATATCAGCCCACTTATCGCTTTGTTTGGACCGCAAAATAAATGATGCCAAATGCTGCAAAACAATAACAACATGCCTTGCTTTTTGCTAGCACATTTCTCTAGAATTTCTTTCGCAGAAATCCACTCAACTTCATGCACACACACACACACTTATATACACATATATATATATATATATATAGAGATATCTGTAACACACTCACACATTCGCATTGAATGCAACTCTTGCGGTTCATTGTACTTTACGAGCATTTTTAGCCCGACTGAGCTCGCGACTTCCGCGTTGTTTTGCCGCCATTTTGTTAGGTTTTTTGTGATTCGCCATTTTTTTTGTGTGATTTTCTTTTTGTGTTGCACGTGCATCGAACAATAGTTTGAACCCCGGCTTGCCTCAATTGTTTGCTCATAAATAATGGCAATGTCATCGCAACTGTGGCGACAGTTGGCCCTTAGAAATTGCCTCATACATACATTTATTTGTAGTTGGCTTTAAAGCGTAACTATCGCTTTTGCATGCAAGTATTACGTATACGCCGATATGCCATGGAACGCTCAAAGTCGAAAAATTTTCATATTCATATGGCAAATGACACATTGGAGAGTTGACCATTTTTGAGTTGTGGTCGCATTATGCTGTACTAACCCGAAATGCCTGGTTGAAAGCCAACAACTTTTTAACCACATTTTGGCGAAATTCCGAATAGTTACATGCACACACATGTGGCTTAAAGTGAGTGTGAGTTCGTGTGTGTGTGTGTATGTGTGTGCTGACAGCTGTTCGTGTGTGTGTATGTGTGTGCTGACAGCTGTTCGTGTTTTCTGCCAATGGCGACCATCACATTAGCCACATTTTTGCACTCTCCGGTCATAATTCACTGAAATTAATTGTCGCATTCAAGTTTTGTGCCTTCTCTTAGTTTAAACCAAAAAAAAAAACTTTGTTTTATTTTGGCCATTTTATAGCGCTTTTTACGCATATATCTCTGGGGGGCTGTTACCAGCACTATTATTGATGACAAAGCCAGTTGGCTAGTTTCTTTTTGAGTTGGTGAAACGCTGCTCAAAATGTAATTTATGGCATTACTTTTGGGTTATTTCTCTACTTAAAGCTCGACAAACTTTCGCATCGAAAAGTTTAATTCGATTTGGGCTTATCACTCCAGCAATCTAAATACAGAAACAACCGTCTGCTAACATTTGCTAATGCATTGAGGCATAAATGAGTGCCAACATGTCATCGGTGCTTTCCACTGCGATGAACACTCAGCAATTGCTCAAGTTTGTTTGCCAAATGAGTTTGGCAAAGGTTGAGCGCTTAGGCTCACTGCCAAGCATCCATTGTCAACCCGAAACTAACTTCAAGTTAACAAAAAACTTGTAACAATGAGACCAAAACAAAATTGGCACTCGACTTATATAATTACTTAGCTACAGTTTATGGCCACATTGAGTTTACTTTGAGATTTAAATTCTATCTGTAAAAATATTAAATTTGGTTTTCTAAATGACAAATTTTAAACAGTTAATGAAGTCTAATGAGAGCATTTCCTATAAATTGAAGTACTTTCAATGTCAACATATGATAATATTAAAAAATTATTCCACGAAAAAGGGCCTATTATGAAAAGTCTGCTGTTTGTGATTTGTGCCTCTTTTTTGCAAGTCAGCACAAAAAAAAAATAAGAGAAAAGGAAAACGAAGCAAAAAAAGTGTTTTGAAAATTATGCAAAACAAAACATAATAATAAAATTTAATAAAAACGCCAAGAGAAGCAGGAGGAAATGGGCAACGAAGTGCGCTGCTTGCCCCAATGTGGACGGGGCAGCTCGCAACATTTTTATGCAAATTCCTGTGTCCGCATTTTGGAGTAGTCCAATTTCGGGACTGAAAACTCGGGAATACTGCCGCGATTATGTGTAAAAGGGCTGTTTGGATATTCTCTAATTTTTTTTTTTTGATTTTCAGCCCGTTTTGAACATTTTGTTGATCAGGTAGTTGCACTTTCAAACTAATTTTATTACAATTCTTAAGAAACTCGCACTCGCCTCCCAGTTGGGATTTTGAAAGTTCTGCGCCCTCTTATCGCTTCTTCATTGTCGGCTTTAAGCTAATGCCCATTCTTGTATTGTTGCTGCAATTTATACGAATGGCTTTTAAAATAGGCAAATAAGTACTTTGTAAGTAATTTGGGCGCCAGCTGCCAGTACGTGGTGGGGTCTGCTGGGGGGCGTAACTCACTTACCGCCCATTGGCAGACACTCATAAAAATAAGTCAAGAGACAGGCCTCGAAACGATGCCATTCAAATGCTAAACAAAATGAGAGCAGCAAAAGGCGCACAATGCAAAAAGTTGAAAAACTTTTGTTTTGTTTTATTCGGTTTCGGGGTTATAAAATGAAACGAATGTAGACAAAAGTTTGCGCCGTTTGAAAAGTCGGCAAATACGCTTACCCGACACGCCCTCAATAGTGTCTGATTGGGGGGAGGAGCTGCTAACAGACACAGTGGGCCAAAATATGCAAAACTCTGTGTTAATCAAATATAAAAATAAATTATTGGAAAATGTTCTTTATTTTCCACTTTTTAGATCTTTTTTAAACATGTTTTCGTTCCACTTTTATTATTGTTTTGTTTTTCGTTATAAAAATAAATATTTCGTTTTATTTTTCAATTATTTATTTTGCTTTTTTTCAACATTTTACCCACTGTTCTCTAACCCTAGCGTCTGTTGGCTCGAATGCGGCCGGAAACAATAAAAACGCCGGTCGCACAATGCGCTCTGCATAAAAACTGCTTATTACGCCGTAAAGAGGACTACGGTATTTTTTTTCCATGCTCCCCACTGCCAAAGCTTGAACAACAATTGAAATAAATGAATTTGCCGAAAGGATTGCGGGACGAGCGCACATAAATTGGCATATTACAATACTGTGAGAGGACGGGAATAAAAATAGAATACAATATTTCAATTTTTGTTTGTGGAAATTTTTAATATTGAATCGGGGCATTCTGAAAATCAGATTTGCCATTTTTTTCACAAGAATTAAAGGCAAATTCATTTGATAGTCAGCTAGTCCTTTGTGGCATTGACTTAATTAACTTTTCACAAAAAGGTGCGTATCCCAGCACAACTGAAACCCACTTACTGTTAGTGGGATTACGAACACACACACACACACACGCACATGGGCAGCACTTAAAATTAAGCCAATTTCATGCGTCGTTATATACAGGACACAGAACGTCCCCCCAAAAAAACGAGGCACCTATTTCAAACTCAATTAAACACGGCAGCGTCGGGCC
The DNA here is from genome assembly GCA_035041605.1 of Drosophila atroscutellata. NCBI lineage: Eukaryota > Metazoa > Arthropoda > Insecta > Diptera > Drosophilidae > Drosophila > Drosophila atroscutellata. The sequence continues at coordinate 2,684,419 of JAWNLA010000094.1, read as the reverse complement.
ATGTCCCAGCGAAACTGGAGGACGGGTGTAGGAAGGCTGCGGCGCCTCCACTATTTTCTGACCTCTGCAACTGGCCAACTTTGCCGCAGCTGTTTGCAACCTGAGTGTGTTGTGTGTGCGTGTGTTTGTGTGTGTGTGTGTGTATGTTTGTTTGTGTATGTGTTTGTTGGGGTTTGTGTGTTCTGCGACTCGGTAAACCCCTTTCTGCTCTGTACGTTTAAACTGATACCCAGACGATTGCTCTTCCATTGTTCTCCTAAAACTTCTTGTTAAGGAATTAAATAAATATATTTGGAAAACCAAAGTTGGTAGTTTTATAATCTGTATAATATAAATTATTCAACGGAAAAATGTTTGGAATTGCATCTATTCTTATCGGATTCATTCCGAACAGGCTGCCTGTTGCAGTTGCTGGCTCGGATTTTATCTTATTTAGATTATTCTTAGTATTGGAACCAGCTTGAACCTTAATTGCAATTTACAAATTTGCATACTAAAAGTTTTATTTTTATTTGTTCCCCTTTACTGTTTGAGAATTGTTGATAAAATCCTGCAAGTGACCAACAGGCTCTGGCATTTAAATAACTTAACTTTGTCAGTGTTGAGAAATTTACATATGCATGCAAATGTACTAAGAACCACTAGGAGAAGAAGAACAAGTAAGTATATTGTAGTCGAGTGAGCTCACCATTATACTAAGAGACACAGATTGAAAAATATCTAATACTAGTCGTCTCTTGATAACAACAAATTCGTGGTGTTGGCTTACAGACTTGTGGTTGCCTCCAATTTATAGATCTAATAATATTTCCTAGGTTCTCAGCTGAAATTAAAGGAGGTAGTTTGATTAAACGAACATTATCATCTTCATTTTTCAAGTTTAAAACATTCAACTGAGCATTTACTTCTGGCAAACCTAAGACTGTAAATCCTTCATCTACCACCTCTTCAGTATTTACATTTTCCCTTTTTGTTCCAACACTGCACTACTTTAAGCATCCTGAAATTTACTATCATCCAAATTATTATAGTTTTTTGATTTGTTTCCACTAAATTTAGATTTTTGGCTGCAAAACAATTTGGAATCCCGAATTGCTAATTCCAAACTCTCATCTTTTCGCGGAACATACATATTTATACATCTTTTTTTTCCAATTTTCATGGGTTCAGAGTATAAATATAAACACAAAAACTCTCAACTGTTGATTGGCTGTTTTCACTGATTACACACATATACACACACATATATATATATATATATGTATATATACTTTAGCACTCACACTATTATACTAAATACACATGGCCACGTGTGCACCCTTTTTACTTGGGTATGCGTCCGTTTGTTTGACCCGTAAGGCTTTGAATTGGGCAACTGACCCGCATATGACCACGCATAATTAGAGCAGTTTTGGGCAATATTATGAACCAAATATTTGTGCCGGCAAATTGATTTCGTCGGTGGGCGTGTTGCAAAATGTGGGTGTCGACCTTGTTTATGTTTCTTTAATGGTAATATTGCAAATGATATGTAAAGGGATTTTAAGGTAAGCCTTAAGAGTTTATGTCTGCGCAACTCTTTACATTCCATTGACAAGCTGTATCCTTAACAAGGGTAGCTCAAAATTGGCATTCCATTTGAAAAGAATGAGTCCATGATTTATGGTTCTCTAAATGTTTGGTTAGAGTGGAAAATTCTTTCGAACGCCTTTCACCAACTATTCTGTATTGACTATAATAATTCATATTTGTGCAATTGCAAGCAATATGCTGCAAATGGCATTGTCCTATTTGATCTTACCTTGTGCGTGTCACCAGACATTCGTATCCCGATTACTTCACTAATTGCTTATCCACAACTATGCGAGCATTGCGCCACGCCTTCAAACTTTAACTGCCACACCTCGGGTGGTTCATTCTTCAGCTACGCTGCATAGTTGTGCCCCCCGAAGTATGCCACGCATCAAATGCTTAAACAATTTTAAATTCCAGTGCACAAGTCAGGCATTCGCAGTGTTGCCAACTTGGCTTTTTCACAATCAAATTTATCAAGACGAATTTCACTCTTGGTATTTGTAGCATTGTAAATTGAGGAAAAATATGGTAACATATGGCTATCCAGCAGTAATAAACCCAGCACAATAACCCAAATATTTTGTAGAACGACTTATTTGCTCTTTTCATTCAGCTTTACCCAAAGATGAATTGAAAATTACCTTTGAAATCTCCTTAAATACTTACACATCAGCCTAGTTAGATTTGCAGTGTCGATCAGGAGTATAAGAATATTTCGACCTGTTTCTGTTTAAACTTTAAATATAAACTAAGCTATTCATAGCCCAAATCGTATCTCAATCTCTGGCTTAAATAATTTGCTATATTAGTTAGTTAGTCTTATATCAATCGGTTAGTTGGGAGGTTTATTTGGTATCACTTGGCCGCTTAACTCTTCTATTCGTTAGAACTTTATCAAGTTAAAAAAGAACATGTCAAAAGTTGGCATCACTATGGCACCAGTCACGCCTTAACGCATCCAACATGCCCAGAAGCAACCAACTTGACAGTTGCTGACGGAGCTGTTGCTGCTGCGTCTGTTGTTGCTGTGGCTGTTGTGGCTGTTGTTGCTGTTGTGGCTGTTGTTGCTGTTGCTGTTGTTGAAGTTCCTTCTGATGCTGCTTATTAATTCTTCCAATAGCAGCAGCGCGGAAGAAAAGACAATGAACGTTGACATATTTGTGCATGCGTTCTCGTTTATTGAAAAATTCTGATGCCATCAAAGTGAATAGGGCCCCGGTTGAGGGCAACAACTAGTTGGGAAACATGTCATTTGCTTGAGACGTTGCAAATGAAAATGCAATGAGAAAATGGCAGCAAATTAATGGGCAAAAGGCAGCCAATCAAGGAGCTTCCTTTGGCTCCCCTCTTGTAATGAGAGGCAACATTCGTTTATTTGTCTGCTTTTGTTTTCTTTTTGTGCGACGCATTAGCGGAATTGCGTTAAATAATTTTTGTCGCAGCTATAAATTTAACGATGCATTCAGCTTAGCGGAGAGGCGCAAAAGTTTCAAGTCGTTGCCACGCCTTCATGCACGCCCCCGGGGGCACCATCCTGTGTCGTTCATTTGCAATCATTTGGCAGTCGTGACTTCAGTTATGCCAAACCGGAAGCAGCCAGACGCTTGCCAACATCCGACAACGGCCAAAGTCGTCGGGAATTCTAACATTTCAACTTGGCGCATTTGGCGAATTATTCAAATTCTTGTCACTGCAGCACGCACAGCCAGAAAAAAAGAGATATACACATACATATATATATATATATATATATATATATAAAGAAAATAAAAGAAGAGGCAGCTGGCGGTAAGAATTGCCATAAGATTTATGCCAGTTGGTTTACAGGCGACAGTCAGCAACTGGCAACTGGCAACTGGCAAACTGGCAACAAAGTTAAAAGCGCAAATAAAATGTTTGCCCACATTTTTGTAATTTTGAGAAAATTGCACGTTTATTGCCGCATCGTGTGTTTGTGTCTCAAGATTCAACTTTAAACATTCGCAACTCAACAATGCAAAATCAGACGGCGAAATGGAGATTCTACCCTTCTCCCCATGACCTTCTTCGCCTACCCTCCCCGTCCGGTCGTCACGTTGAATAATTAATATTGCGCATACGACGTGTTGCTATCACGTAATGTCGCAACTCTGTTTAGAAATATCTCATTTGCAACACGAACTGCGCCTGTTGCTACTTTATTATGCTAATAAGCACAGGCAATTCATACGAAGAAGCGATGTGATTCAAATGGCAAAATGCTCATTGCGTTAATAGAGGAACGAGTTCTTCAAGCAAATTATGATTAATTTGACTTGAAGCAATGATTGCAATAATTACTCACCCCCAAAAGAATGTAAGACTCTTAAATAAAAGTCTGGCAAGGAAAGAAATCATTTCTGGTTGGGTGTGGTCCATTGAAAACCCAGAAATACAACGAATCTTGCCGATGGTGGATATTTATACTTAAATAATATAATATATATAATATTGTATTCATTATATATATTTATATTTATGGGGTACTTAAGTGTCGAGCTACCTCTGTGGTTGCTGTGCTCATAGAGAAATACATACGTAATAAATCTGATAAACTGCCAAAATTTAGTTCCGCCAACTTTGTTGCGACTGATTACGGCCAAGTTAAGCTGCTGCATTATATGCGTGTCCATAATTTACGCTAAACTGACAACCTTGGTTACTCGTCTTTGCGAGACTGTAAATTATTCAATGCCACATAAATCAAAGCGCACGAGAACAATTCAGATGAGATAAGGGTGTCCTCCCCTCAACATCATGAAGCATAAACTCTTGCGGGCCGCCGCCCAATTTGCTAGGCACACGCCCCTAATCGCAGTCAACAAAATAGCAAACAACAATACCGACAACAACAACAATAATAACAACATTAACAACTAACTAACTGCGGCATCAACAGCCAATTTGTCAACGCACCGCGTAAATGGCAAACGTTAACTTCGAGTTGTAACATTCTGTCATTACATCAATGCAACACAATTACTGGCAACTGGTAACTGGAAACGGGGAACTGTGAAATCACTTCTCAGCCCCCATCTGGCAGATGCCAGGGGAGTCTGGGTGTGGTCTAGGGAATGGAAGTTGCCTTGTCATTCATTCAAATTGCCAAGAACGGAAGCGAAATCTAACTGCGACTGCGATGACTTTTGTTTGAAGCAGCGGAAATTGATGCTGCGGTTTCCAGCTGCTGCTTAATACTCAGCAACCGAGCAGCAGGTGAATCAGCTGCGGTAAATGGGTAAAAGGGTGGCCAAAGTGGTTAAACAGTTGTTGGCTACTTGAGAATTAATATGGCCTATTTGCCTGCTCAGTTACTTAATATTTCCAAATACCTAACATTTACTCGATAATGAGGTAAAAAACATTTTAACAAGAAAACATTTTAAGTAAGCGTAAAAACTTCAGAGGTTGCTCAACTTGGATGTATGTATATTGAGATTGATTATTTTATTTATTTTTTTTACATAAGTATAAACTTGTTTTACCAAAAATGATTTCTTTCGTTGTCAAACTTTTCTCATATTTTTGAAATCATTGCCTCAACTGCTCATTTAGATTTAACTCAGACTATTCATAATTTGATTAAAGTATTCCTTCTTCTATTAACACAAAAGGCATTTATCTTTATATGCATACCTATATAATATATTAAAATAAATTTTATTCGTGCCATTTGTATATTTTACAATGCCTTATTTTCCGTAGTCGCAGTGGAACTTTCTCTTCATTTAATTAAATCTGGGCGCATGCCTAACTATGGTATCTTATCTTATCTCCAGAGTTTTACAGATTTTTCTTTACATTCCGTCTCATTCTTTATCTATCTCTTTTCTCTGCTTTTATTTGTCTCAGTTTTTGGTGTGATTTTGTTATTTATGGGCTTCGTCAATTCTTGTAATAAATGTGGAATCATATTACATTTAATGCTCCCAGATTCATTGTTATTATTATCCTTTATTTTTCCTTTCATTTTAAGTTTTCAACTTAATTGCTCAATGTAATCGAAGTATTAAATAGCATTAACAGCTCCATCAATAGTTCCACTTTAGACCACCAATTATTTAACAAAATAAGCGATAAATTTACGTAAAAGCATAAGTCATTGGGAATGGACCAATTATTGTCCTTTTAGTAAAGTGCATAAGGAAGGGATTGTAACAAGCAAATTGTGGCAATCGGTAAAAGTCAGGAGGAGCTGCTGCATTAATCGACGGCATTTATCCCAGTATTTAACCTGGATTGAAAGAGCAACATTTACGGTAATTAAACGCATCAGCCAGCATCACGTGCAACAATTGTTTATTAAATACGTTGCCGGGTAATTGGTGTTCCTGTGGCGGAACTCCGTCAGTTAATTAATCAATGTCAACTTTAAAGCCAGTTTTTAAGGTTGTGCCACAAAATTTAATAACATTGACTCTTTGCCACTTTGTTGCTCTTGAGCTGCCAGTGGCGGGTGTTACTGTTGTTGTTGTTGCAGTAGTACGTGCTGTTTGTTTTGTTGTAGCGCCAACGCTCTGTGTCTCGCATCCGCCCCTTCTCTCAACCCCTCTGTTCTTATCTGCGGCAGTAGTCTCTTGGCTGTGGTTCAAGAAACTCACGAGTGACACTTGCACGAAAGATAAATGCGAGTCTAACTTTTGCCATCAAATGTTGCCAATCTATGTGCACTCGTCTTTCGTCCTTCGGCCTTTCTGTATCTCTCTCTTTCTCTCCCTCTCTCTCTCTCTCTCTCTCTCTCCCTATGGTAAGCCAAGGCAGACCGCCTTATGCACAGCGAGAGCTTCTTGCTGATCTGGGCGGGCTGGCTGGCTGCATTTGGACTTTGGTCCTTTTACCTTCGTCCATGCAGCTTTTCACATAGGTCAGGCTGGGGCAGGTGGTCCTTTTGCGCCTCCCTGTTGCGCGTCAAGTGTTCGACAAAGTCAGAGTTGCCACTGAGGAAGTCACATTTACCTACTGATTTATGTGCGCTTCCCATTTTCAGAGTTTTATCTCTTAAGTTTTCGACGCAATCATTTCCAGTCAAAACGTTTTCAAAAAAAAAACTAAAAAGAAAAAAATGAAACCCAAACACAAACACAGTCCACACAGTTTATGCACTCTGTGTTGCTGGGCAGAAATCCGACAACGACTCGTTAATCAATGACAGTACGTTTATCTTTAACGTCTGCCCATAAATTTCACACTACAAAATTGCAAATCTTTGACATTCAACCCCCTCCACACACCCACAATTTGTTACGTTAAAGGATTTCGAGATTAGTCAAATATTTTCCAGAGTTGGCATATATGTATAAAACATGAGGTCAGCTTGTCTAATTTGTCAGTTAATTTAAAGTGGCGATGAACTCATAAAAGTATTTGCCACATTTTTAATGTCACATTTTGAATTTTTTATCAATCTTTATCCGCCTACTGAGCGGATTATCATATCAGTATGAAAAATATATATTGTTATAACAAATTATAAATTTTTTTTTTCATCAACAGTATAAAGATGGAGATACTGACAGGCTGCCAAAATGTGCAAAATTATTATTATTATTTTATTTTTTTTTTACCAATGTTATTAATAACTCAGAATTGGCATGTCAAAAATAAGTGCTTATTTAAGCTACTGTTGCATCTAAAATGTGCAACAAACATAACATTTTCGGCACGCCAAATGCTTGAAACCCTTATTGCTGGTTTTTTTTTTTACTAATTTGATAAAAAGCTATTTCTATTTTAGTAAATCTCTTTGGCTCTTTGGAGAAGAAAGCAGACAAAATTCCATTTTCATTTGGCTAAATAATTTACCAAATATGTTTACTCCTTTGTTTATTTCGAGTGGCCTCGGGACTGGTCCAAATGGAAGCCAAACGGACACAGTTGGCACTCAGCTGTAGGAGTGGAGCATAAAAGACGACTTTTGCTCCAGCTGCTTAATTTAAATTAACATATTGTTTTCTTTTTGATATTGCCAGAGGTTTACCAAGATGAGGGTAGACAGAGAGAAGGCGTTGTTGCTTTTATGGGGGCTTTCGAGATAAACATAAAATGTTTGAGCACAACAAATGAGGCTTTGAGAACATTTAGCATAATGAAATTGGTTTTTAACTAGTTCAGTAAGCTGACTGCTTCAGCAAGTGACAATCTGCGAAGAACTTGCTAATTGAACTGGTTAATGGATGGAAGCTGTGCGAACTCGAGAGTTCTCCTGGCTCAGTTGTGCATTAGATCTTCAATCTGCAACTTCAGAATCCGCCATCATGCACAGAGCAATCCCAGTTTATTATTTCATAGCCCTGGCCCTATCCACCAGCTTGAGTAGCGATGAAAATCATCATCTCAAACGCTTCAGCAGATCTCTGATATTCCCATATATCGCACCGACTCGTGTCCAGTTCATTTGCGGCTTTGGCATTCCCGTTGAGGATCTGCCTTTCGAATCTGTCACCTCGGGCTTTCTGCTAAAGACGGGTTACTTTCTGCCAATTACTGCGCAGGATATAACCAGTGTTTATTTCAAGCCCCAACCTATTACTGGCAGGCAGAATATGCAACAAACAAAGGAGCCGTTCAATACAGGTTCCATTTACCGTTGGGTCCTCTATCGTGGCATCGAGATGGTCCTGCAGAACATAAATCTACCCGGTCGCAGTTGCCTGCTCCGCGTGATCTGTGAGCATGCGGCGCTGCCCTTGACTCATGAGAGTGGACTACTTGGCGAGATCGTTCACATTGTGCTGACTCCATCTAGCTCCACGGATCGATATGCTCTGCACTCGGATCGGGAATACTTAACCGCAGAGCGATTTGGCAAGCGTTGCGGCAACTGTGAGGCTGCCTATAGCCGAAAGTGTCCAAGATCCCCTTTGGCAATGATAACAACTATATTGTGAGTGTGTTGAAAATGAATGTAGAGTTTAATTTCCTTTTAAAATGAGTATCATAATGATGCGCAAATATATACCTGATCAGATGATAATTAGTGTAGCGAGTGTTTATGTTAGAGGGTACTTCTGAGATCTACAATGGTTCTAGGGAACTTGGGACTGCCTTGACACAGGCCATGAAAGCGGCTTTTTTGGAGTGTTATGCATCTTCAGCCCAAGGAAATGCTCCAGATGGAAAGGAGACAACGGGTTCTTGTTCTTGTGGGGGCATTTGAAATAGACATACGTTGTTTGCGCACAACAAACGAGGCTTTCGGCTGTGTTTACCAGGCAATATTTTGATTTAATTTATAGTGTGATAAACATCCAGCCACAGGGCGTATGCGCAATGCGTTGCGAAGGATTTTGTCGATTGACTTGCCTTGTGCGTTGTCATCCAGCTAATTAATATTAAATCCATTTGGTCAACGGCATTGAAATGCCAAAAGCAAACGATTTGAGTTTGTCCAGCCCATCCACACTGTCCAGCCCGGACAGCCTTGACAGCCAGCCTAAGTAACCTCCTCCTGGCACGAGTTGAATGTAATGTTGTGCTTCTGTTTGATGTCGCGATTTATTCAATGTGTGTAATTATTTTACGGTTGTGTGAGTTCGGGACATGGACACGGACATGGTCAAGCCGATTGCGTGCCAAAGTATTTAAGCCCATTACCAGTGGGCGTGCCAGGCTGGTAGGAGGTGTGTGAGACGGGGATGTACGTGTACTGAATGTGTTCTAATGAGTGAGGCGTCGAAATAAATTTGTATTACTCGCATGTAGGCGCTACTTAATTCATATAAATTATATTTACCATTTAAATTTAATCATGTTTATTAAGCGCTGTCACAGTCACGCACACACACACACGCACACACACACACGCACACACACAGACACACATTATACGAAATAACACATGTGTTTTATTACAATTGATGCTGATTACTATGCGGATCACACTCACTGCCCAAACTAATTAAAATGTTTATCAACTTTGTAATTATCACACCTTCACTAACACAGATACAAACGTGATTTAAACATACCAATGCAACAACAACAACAACAATAACAGCAAATAGTTGCGACAGTGTTTGTCAGTTTGATGTGTGTCATTGGCAGCAGTAATACAACACTGAAATAGCTGTGTGAAATTAAAACTAAATACATTTGCCAGTCCTCTAAGATATATGTATATATTTTTATAATTTGTTAAATATTTCAAATAATTGCCATAGATAATGTGCCACTTTGTGGCATTAATATGTTAAATGTAATTAGCAATTCAATTTATGCATGTCCCCAAATTTAAAGGCATTCAAATTGCATTTGTTCATTATTTGTATTTATGCATATTTTGTCAATTAATAATATAATTATTTGGAAATGATAGAGTCTACAGTATTTATTGAGTCAATGATAAGTTCAATTCTGAATTCTTATTAAGTAAATCTTCTTCAATGTTCTTTTAGATGGAGAGTACTCTATTCTGAATTCTTACTTGATTAATTCTTAATATTTAATTCCACATCAATGATATGCAGGCTTTCGTAAATTAAGTTTATAAATTTTTAACTTTAATGTAATTGTATAACAACCTTTGTAGCACAGAAATAAAATAAATAAAACATATATATAAATATATAATTTTCTTCAAGGCACGTTCACCAAATCGCTCTACTGATAATAATAAATGAAGGTACACAACACTCCTCGAAAGCCGCTTTCATGGCCTGTGCCCCGGCAGTTCCAAATTCCATAGCACCATTTTTTTGCCACGTTAAAAAATTCGACGATACATGGAGCAAAAGTTGATTTAACTCCATGATTATTTTCAACACGCTCACAGTATAGTTGTAATCATTGCCAAAGGGGATCTTGGACACTTTCGGCTATAGGCAGCCTCACAGTTGCCGCCACGTTTGCCAAATCGCTCTGCGGTTAAGTATTCCCGATCCGAGTGCAGAGCATATCGATCCGTGGAGCTAGATGGAGTCAGCACAATGTGAACGATCTCGCCAAGTAGACCACTCTCATGGGTCAAGGGCAGCGCCGCATGCTCACAGATCACGCGGAGCAGGCAACTGCGACCGGGTAGATTTATGTTCTGCAGAACCATCTCGATGCCACGATAGAGGACCCAACGGTAAATGGAGCCAGGGTTGAACGGCTCCTTTGTTTGTTTAGCATCCTTCCTGCCCGTGATAGGTTGGGGTTTAAAATATACTCTGGTTATCTCTTGAGCAAAAGTTGGCAGAAAGTACTCAGTCTTTAGCACATAGCCCGAGGTGACAGATTCGAAAGGCAGATCTTCAACGGGAATGCCAATGCCTCCAATGAACTGGACGCGGGTCGGTGCGGTAGCTGGATATATCAGAGATCTGCTGAAGCGCTTGAGATGATGATTATTATCGCTACTCAAGCTGGTGGATAGGGCCAGGGTTGTGAAATAAAAAACTGAGATTACTCTCTGCATGGCGGCAGATTCTGAAGTTGCAGGTTGAAGATCTAATGCGCTACTGAGCCAGAAGAACTCTGGAATTCTCACACCTTCCATCGTTGGGGTCACTTTCTTTGGTCTGCGGCGCTTACGCTTTCCACTTGCTTGAGTAAAAAAAGAAAGAAAGGAGAGGGGAAGGGGAACGGGCATTTTAGCCTGTTCAATTAGCACGTACTTCACAGATTGTCACTTGCTGAAGCAGTCAGCTTATTGATTTACTTAAAAGCCAATTTCACTAAAAATCATAAAAGTCTTACAATGAATTCTAGTTAACACTGCGCATGCTAAATGTTCTTGTTATGAAAGAAATGATAAATAGATGACTGTTTACTTAACCGAAAGTACTTTTGGTCGCCAGATCGTAAGCAGAACATGTTTTGTAGATGCGGATTCGTTTTTATTTTAAATGCCACTATTCAACAAACATTTTTTAAGCAACTCTAAAAAATAAAGCAAATAACGATTTTCATATATTCATACTTTCTTGCCATAACATCTGAAAACTTTAAATCGAACTAAACACTCATCGAATTAAGAAATTAATTAAAACACATTTCAATTTAATTTCACCTAAGCTTCAAAGGCAATTGAGAGTTATTTCAAGCAGTTCTCCTTCATATGCAAAAATTAATTAATTATTTCTTTGAATGTGTATCTAATACAAGTATGTGCAACATTCCACATTCAACAGACAAAATCTATTTAAAGCACGGAAACTTTTCAGACTATTTCTGCTTGTGAGTGTCTCAAGAGGCTAAGTCTCAATTCAAGAATTTCTATGAGAATTTCCAGACATTTTCACATCATTGGCACAGATTTGCAGTTTCAAACGCTGTAGTGTTGGCAACTGTAAATATCAATATCAATGTTTTTATTATTTTTATTGCGACTTCGTCTAACATTCGCATTACAGCTAACAAGTAACTCGACCCACACAATTACCACCATGCACCATTCAACATTGCTCTTAGCCCTGTTGGCTCAATGGTTGAATAAAACGCACAACTCCATGAGCTAAAGCATTTCGAAATGTATACACATATAAGGAATTGTATGAAATGTGTGAGCTTTGGCATTAAAACACTAAGCGCTGAGCTCAGCGTGTGGGATGATGTCTATCCTGCCAGGATTTAAGTTCGCTTCTTCGTCTACTTCCTAGTATTGTGATTTTTCTTCATTTTTTTATTTTCTTCTTTTCTTTTTTTTTTTTGAGGAGCGGAATGTGGAGCGGAAGCTATGCCGACAACGACTTGAGTAAGTTAAGTGAATTGCTGTTGCATCAAGAACTGCAGCCCAGCCAAAGGAAATGCTGCTTATAGCCGAGGGAAAGGGCATACAAATGGGTGTCGCACTGAGCCGAGTAGTGAGATTAAAGAGCGGCGCGAATGCCAAGCCAAATGGATGCAGGCCCACACTCCAAAAGAGGCAAAAAGAAGGGCGCATAAAAATAGATGACATCCAACTGAACGACGGTAAATGCATTCCTGCAGCCAGCTTAGGACAGGACACAGACTACACTATAGCACAACAACTGAAGGAGTCGAAGACAGCTATTTATTAAATAAGCGAAACAGCATTTCAACTTACTCAGACTCAAGCACATACATATATTTAAGTGTACAAATATATATTTTTCTTCAAAATCAAATGATGTTACCAAATAAAAGCAAGCAAAACAGGAAGAGCTTTACGCTAACAATATTGTGTGGCTGAAGTGCTCAATTGCACAGAGAGAAAAGCACTACAGTTATTTAAATACTTATGAATTTGTATATGGTTTTTAAAGTCTAACAAAAATAACAGAGAACGTTGCAGTCGAGCGTAATCGACTGCGAAATACTTTGATACCATAAGTAATACCAGCTGATAACAGATAGCAAAGAACAGAGTGAGTAAAGCCCAAAAATACCATCCAAGCCTGACTTTCAAATTACTGTAGATATAGTTATTTGTGAATTTCGGGGAAGGGAGTGGGCGTGGCAATTGTAGCTGTTGAATTGCGGGATATATAGGCTTTTGGGAATGTTGGCGGCTGGGGGACTTGGCCCAAAAAAATATGTTTCGGATTTTTTAAGTGTGTTACTAGCAATATACCTGTTAAATTTGGTGACTATAGCTTTCAAATTATGTGAGATTTACCGATTTATCGATTTACACTGAGCGGAGTGGGCGTCGTCATCCAATTTTTCCACCTTCCAAGTTGGCTGACTCTATCTTCAAAACTGTGTAAGATATACGGACTTATCGACTTACACTTTCCAAAATATTGGGTGCAGGTGTGGGAGTGACCATGAATAAATGTTATCGGTGCTTTAAGGCGGCTACCTGCAATATACCTACCATATTTGACGGATCTAACTCAAAAACTGCGGAAGATATAGACATTAAACCATTTTAGGGGGCGTTTGGGTTGGGCGTAGCATGTGCAGATCTTTGTAACTTGTTTTATAATTGTGGGAGATATGTTGGCTTATCGATTTGCAATTATAGATTTTCTATCCATCGGTATCAAAGGCAGTAAAAAATAATAAAATAGATAAAAAAGATGGTAAAAAGTTACTAAAAATTAGAATTGCTTAACTTTTAAATACGATATGTTAATGTTTGACCATATATAATTCGATACCTTTTCTCCCATTTACAAATTGTGCCTTTAATGCTCTCCTCTCTCACATCACGTATCAATTGTTGCAATTCTCAACAGACTCCAATTTCCTGTCTACAATTTTCTTATTTTAATGGCCTTTGTTTGTTGACGCTTGATAGCATGTCAATAGAAATTTCTCATGTGCTTTCAACAAATTGGCCTTTTGTCAATGCTCGTCAATTTGTTGGCCCACCTGCTGCATAAAGTCAAGGAAATCGTTGTGCTTTCAAATGTGGAACTGGCCAATTAAAATGTGCAAAGTGTCATGAATAATATGTGAAGCATTATTTGGGATAGGGCATTGAGGGGAAATGAATGGGGGCTGAGGTAATGTTATAAGGTGCTTTGGTGCTTTTAACAATTGCAAGTGCTTTAAGTGACACTTGCACTAAGTGTGGAAGCAGCTGCAGCTGCTTCATCATCATCAGCATCAGCATCATCAACATCCGGATGATGATCATTTTCGTATGATTCCGGAGCTGCTTGTCCCCGGCACACATTTCCAAGTGTTTTTGGCTTATGTGTGTGTGTGTTGTTCACACACATACCTACTTCTGATGCAGCTGTCGTTTGCATAATAATTTAGCTCATTACATTTACTAGGGTTTCCTTAACCACCCGCGTTGCCCCCACCTTCAACCACTGGAACTAAATAAACGTAAGATACATTTATTTGCCAGAAGTTGATGCTGCTCCTGCTGCTGCTGCTGCTGTTGTTGCATGCTTCAAAAGGATTTATGCTTCACATGTGGCACTATGAGGCACTTCGAAAGGCACTATGAGGTCAAGATGTGGCAACACACAAATACATTTACACACAGACGTTGTTATTGCAAGAGTGTTGCATTTTCTTAAACGTTTTCTCCTTTTTTCTCCGTGTTTAAAAATAATGCCAGACAAGTATTGCGTATACGAGATGTTGCACAAATTGAGTTTAATTTTTAGATTACTTGCCCCTTTAAAAATGCAGAGAAATATTAACTTTGCTCGCTCTCGCTTTTTGGATTTGGATTAGATTGTTACAGGGTATCAGCTGGTCGGGCATTCTTGACTAGAATACCATTACTCGCCTGCCTTGTTGCAGCGTATGTCAATGGCTCATCAATTACATGTGTCAATTGTTAAATTGGTTGGCCAACTTCTTGGCCTTAATTTATTTTTACGCATGCATCGATGCATTTGCGCACTTTGAAGATATTTTGATTCCAATTTGCATTTGCTTCACTTCACTTGGCACCACTGTGCAAACTTTGCTCCAGTGGCAACTTGCGCGCATCATGAACTTTTGCGGTTTCTAACGAGCCACATAAAATTTTCCTCTTGCCGCATGCCACTTGCAAGCCAAATTCAAAGTGTTGCAGCAAAAGTTTCTCTTGCCCCTTGATGTTGTTGTTTGGTTTCCCGAAATGTTGGTTGCACTCCATTTTAAGCTTGCCGATTTTCCACAACTTGGCAAGGCGTTTGCCGCATTTAGCTTATAAGCCTGTTTATTTGGCTTAAGCATAAATGACTATGCGGCTTATATAATTACAAATTGTCGTAATTATTGGCCCATAACTGAGTTGTGGGCAGTTTCCAATTAAGTGGCTGCAGTTATTTTAAATGACTGTCAGCAAAATTATTCTTATGATTTATCATTTCTTGAGGCAGCCTATTTGAAACCTGTGGCAATGGTCGAAATCTATTGATTTAAATATATATTTGATTTATTATATTTTAAGCTGACTAAAATCAATCGATACAGAAAAATACAAATATTAAAAAATAAATTGAATTTAATTAAAAATAAAATTGAATTACATTTAAATTATCAACATTCATTCCATACAACCAGAATGTATCTAAGGAAAACAGATAGAGAGAGAGAGAGAGAGAGAGAGAGAGAAAGAGAGAGACAGACGGAAAGTGATATAAAAATAAGAACTTGAAACCTCTTTGGACTGCGTCCAAAAGATACTTTTCGTAAACACCTAAGTAGCTTTTAAGGCTAGATTAATCGTGGTATTAGTCAGCTGCTTGACCTCAGACCCGGTGCTAAGAACTTGAACCGGGAGCAAATACTCTTCAAGCTGCCCATTAGCGTCATTTGAGATCTCATTAATTATGTCGCTTTGTCGAGCATTCAACTGCCTAAGCCTGATAAATGCAACACTTTCGTCAAGTGGCGCCCGAAACAATACTTAACTGAACTATGGGCTATATACCAATAAACATAGATATATGTTTGACATGCCGAAATATATCCTTAAAGCGGATAAAAGCAATTAAACAGCAGATAGTCGAGGTGCATGGCATATCTCTATGCATATATATCCCATATGTCCTATATTTATGCTCATATCTTTAAACGCACAAGCCAAATGTGTGTGTGTGTTGATGTGCGTGTATATGTGTGTGTTGTGCGGGATAATAATTTTCTGGCTGCTGGCTGCCTGTGGGAAGCAGTTCTTGTATCCTTGAGCACTTAAGCGTCTCTCATTTATCACACATTTCTCATTTGACTCTCTATATGTCTCTCGCTCTCTCACTCTCTCTCTCTTTCTCTCACGCACTAGTCGAGCAAAATTAATATGCGAAAATAAATTATCAAACCAAATGAGCAGCTTGTTTTCCCGCAAGGTTTTGCACCAAAAAGGTTGTACTGAAAGTGGGGACGAGGTGGAGGATGAGGTTGGGGGGGGGGGGGGGTGTGGATGCGTTGGGTGAAGATGCCAGAAAACATTCCATTTGCACACGCATGCCTGGCCACATGGAATGCGTTCGGGCCTTTTCAGCTTCATCAGCCAAGAGCATTAAGCATCATTTGTTATGCCATTTTACGCACAGCAACGTCAGCAACTAACTGGCCAATAGATTTTGGCAGTGAGACGGCGCAGCAAGCGGCAGCAGTGTATGCTTTAAATGGCCAACAAGTAATGGACACCAAGCAATACAAAGTTTACTAAAAAACACGGAACGAAACTCTTTATATATAGTATAATGATAATCTATTTAATGATACTCTTTATAATGATACTCTTTATGATATACAACTCATAGCAGTCCCTTAATTACTTGACATAATGACAAGGATAATAAAAGTTATCCTGTAATTTAATTTAAGTTTAAAAACGCAAATTTAATAATTTATTATTTGTGCAGTAATTACAAATTTATTGCAACTTAATCATAGCTTACGGTATTTAATATTGTATAATAATAATAATTTTTGGTAGTTATTTATCGATTAAAATCCTTCTCCAAATGTTCGATATTTAAATGAAAGTTAATATACCCCGAGTAAGTGTATAGCAGCCATGCCCGCTGGGGCTACGCATACTTATTTGTAGGGTAATTGAAAGTTGGTCAAGTGTGAACGACAGCTCTGAAATTGGATAGGGACATGTTGCCTACCCCCGATTCCTCACCCCTTCAGTCGCTGCCTCACCCTCCCTCCACCTATGAACTAACCTCCTGCCATTGTCTGTCCGTTATGGAGACTCTGCTTAACGGTTTGAATAACGATAAAATTCAACTAGGCTCACAGCTGGGCAACAGCTTAAAGAAACTTTCGTACAAGTATTAAGTATTATTTAAGGAACTTTAAAGAAGCCCCCCCGCGCCCTCCACCCCCGGAGAAAATCGCAGCAGGGAAGAAGCACGCATGAGATTCTGGCACAGTAATGAGCCTAATTTGGACGCATTCATTTGGAAAATTAAAAATTAAATTGCTCTTGTCTCGCTGTTTTTTATCATTATCAAAATATTGTAAGAATTATTTATAACAAATCTCATAAACGTGAGGCAAACAAGAGCAGCAACATAGAAGTACCAAAAAAAACACTCGTTTTGTGCCTGACAGAACTGAATTTTTGGTTTCGAGTGTGCAAAGCGAGAACAGAAATGAAAACAAAATACAAATTTTGATTGCTTGGAGTCTTCGGATGTTTTTTCTTAGAATTATTCGGCTTTTGTAGAAAATCTCAAAATTTGATTTCACAAATTAGGTAAAGCTGTGTAGCTATGATTCCTCAGATGGTCTTGGTTGTTTGATTTGTGATAAGATCTGATTAAGCTGTGACACGAACTGGCAAGAATTTAAAATATGTTTAATCAAGTTTATCATCAGCTGAATATTGCTCTGAAGCAACAATTTTTATGCTGGCTGCTGGCAAACAAATAAAAATAAACAAAGGTAGATAATAAAGCAATCCCTTTAAGCTGTCATAAAATATCAATCAAAAGCTTTATCAAACTTTAGTTGTAAACCACAAAATGCAGCATCATCGATGATGCGATGATAAAAATAATAGTATTAAAGATAAATTTATCCCAATCATATAGTAAATATGCAGGATTCGTTAGTCCAAATCGAGTCTTTGGCCAATGGGGGCATTCCCACGGTAAAAGGTAATGCGCACAATTCGCTTATGGCAAATGCATGTTTGAAATTGTATTTTATCGGCTGCCAGATGCTTGGCAACAAATATGGCCCGTAAATATACACAATAACCGGAAAGCAATTGCTTCACGCCATTCGAGCCGCTGAAATATTAGCCTCGTTTGCCCGGCGGCCCAGCCAGACGGCATCCACTGACTGCAGGACCAGTTGTTATCCATTCGGCATTCCCCGCTTCCAACTCGTACCCAGACAATCTCTTTGCCAAGTTAAGAGGTAACGCACATCGTCGATTTTTTCTTATTTTTTTGTTATTTTTTCGCTTATATACATATATATATATATTTTACACTGATTGAATATGGCCAGACATCTGGTGGGGCCGCTAGCGCTGAGCGTTAAGCGCTTCAGAAAGAGGTATTGAACATTTTGCGCACGAATTGCCAAAATAAATATTTAAATTTTTTAAGAGCAACTCATTCAAATTTATGTTTGCAAGCACTTTGTAAAGCCTGCAAATGCGTATGGGAAAACATGTAAGCAGGTAATTGAGAAGGGAACGGTCGGATCGGTGCTGATTGGTAAAACTTATGTAACGTAAATATTTATTTACTGAAATATGACAAGAGGATAAGAAAATGAAATCGAAAATGGAAGTAGCGAGAGAAACTGATGCAGCTATACACTGAAAATACTGAAACCCGTTGCTTAAGGTCAATATTGAATGGAGTAAATATCGATATTTATAGATATTGGATTCAGTATCTTACTTGAGGCCTGTCTATGAAAGTTATTCAAGTGAAGATACATTTAGAATTGTTCCTTATAGTGAATGTGTATCTATGAGATGTTCTCAGAACTAGTAGATATAGAACACATTGCATTGAGGTATTCCTATGGGAAAACCTTAATTTACTCGTAGCAATAATAAACTCGACTCCCACACAGACATCCTACACATCCACATCCACACAGACAACCTATCAACGAAAACACATTACGCACTCATTATATTTTATAATTGCTTTACCACTTGCCATTACATTTGGCAACTAAGCACAATTTGGTGCGACGTATACCAGTATAAATCATCCGGTGTTTGGGCTAAATGAGACTTCAAAGCCATAGACTCATCAACAGATGGAGGCGGGCCTCAAACAGGCCGACTGCCTCAATCAGTCATGGATATATATTGACGTCTCGCCCACAACACATAATTGAACAAACGCTCAAACCAAGCACACAAGGCAAATACGTTAACACATCTTCCATCGTTTTCCTCTCTCTCTCTCTCTTTCTTTCTTTTTTTGTGTTTTTGTTACCAGGGTGGTTTGCTTGTTGAGTGCTTGTGGTCAAATATTCTCCTTCTTTTTTTTTTGTTGGCTTTTTGGACAGTAATAAACTTTTTGCAGGCGTCCGACTGCGGCTCACAACGAGTCTCACAATGCACGCTTAGTCGCTTCCTGTGTGTCCGCCTCCAATTAGAGATGTGCTGATTTGGCGCACTTAGCTAACGGCACGCCTCACTGCAACCCCCTTCCCCCCACTATAATCACCCCAACCGTCAACCACTTTTTCCTTTCCCCTTTCCCTTTGCGGGTGGTGTTAGGCTGATTCGGTTTAGTTCGATTTGAACTGCCTGTTGTTGAAAAGCCATTAAGATCATGCTCCATTAATTGAGTACTAATGAAAATGCGAGGACAGACCAGGCCAGCCTGGGCCATATGTACTTGTTATTGGGCGTGGCAGGGGCGGGGTTGAGTGTCAAAATTGTGCATGTACCAAATGGTTTTTGGCTACAGCGGACAACGCCGATGCCGACAGCAATGCTGGGGCAGCAAATTAAGTTACACTTGCAAAATGCCAAACGAATCGTGGTCAGGAAATAAAAATACAAAAAAACACACACACAAGCAGCAGAGTGTCTAAAACAGAGCTCCGAGTGCAGCAATAGGAAAGTGGTGAAAATGGTAAATGGGTGTAGGCAATTCGCCAGAAAATTCTGGACTATAAAGAGAATAAAATATGCATGGCTATGTTTGGCGGCTTGATGGGACTTTGTCACGAGTAGCTCCACAATAAAAACAAAAACCGGAAAAATCCGCAATACCCCTGGCAATTGGATGGGAACGTAATTGTAATTAGCGTTGAAACGAATCAGCCGCACAAAGAATCGAATGGTTGATGTTGTCGTAGTCGTGGTGGGTGTGAAATTGGCACACAGTGCTTAAATTGTTCTAAGTGGGTTAACACAGAACATAAAGAGCATTTGAAATGAGTTGGAATTGCAGAAACCTAAAGCATAGAAAGAAAATTGTGCTGCATAGAAAATAAATTATGCATACTTAAATAATTTATTCCTCTGTCCTTAGAACTTGGTTGTGAAATCTTTAAAAGCTATTTCAAGTGAATCCCTTGAAAGCAACACAGGAAAACTTTTTGACAAGTTCTTAAATAAGTGTTGAGCAAAACATGCCCATTAAAATCGAGTAAGATAGAAAATCTTAATTACCATATATCATATCGTCTGTCACATTTAAGTCTGCATAAGCATTGCCGCATTCATTTTCATAGCCATAATCTTCATTTCCAAATCTTGTTTGTTTCGGTTTTTGGTTCGTGGAGCGGGCAACAAAAGCTGCTGGGCAAAATGCACAAAACGTTTGCCAGCTAAGGGGATTAAAATGAAGTTGGTGCTTGCACTTAACCAAACCGCAATAAATCAAAACACCTGCCAGCGTGCTTATAAGCCATGGCAATACGAAACAATGGGGGCCGCAAGTGCGGCAACAGAAACAAAAGCGAAATCAAAACTTTTGCGGCAGGCGGTATCTGGAGAACTGGCAAAGTAAGAAACAAGCTAAGGCTAAGAACCGCCGCCGCAGCAGCAAAAACAACGTAGCTTACAACAATTACAACAGGTGCTCAACACACACTGACATCCAAATGTAAACATTTTATGTTGCCTACTTTTGAGCGCCGCATTCACACGTCTCACGCAGCGTATGCGTGTTGCACGTTGCCCTCGTTTGGTGTAAGCTAGCATTTGTTCAACTGAATTTTGGACTAACCAAAAAAGGAAATATAACAAAAGGCATAAGAAATAAAGCAAAAGAAAACAACAACAAAAATTAACAAAATACGAAACAGAACAGAGAGAAGAAATAACCCCGCATCAAAAGTGAAAAACTTTAAAGCTATAAAGTTTTGTGGCGAAAACTTGGCTCACACCTTTTGTGGCAGCAATGCTCCACTCTGCGAAATGCAGTTAAAAACTTACTGCCGCAATTCAATTAAAACTTCTATGTAATACCCACATACTTACACACACACACACACACACACACACACTCATGTGCAGCAGCATCTTTAACAACATTGCGATGAAATGCCAAGTCTCTGGCCGCCTGTGGCCTCAGCTGTCGCCATGTAAACAAAACAGCGCCAAGAGCTGGCTAAAAGAGCAACCAACACAGCCGGCATCCTGTGCCTCCACTCTCCAAGTGCTCTCTCCAAGACCCGCTTTATCCGCGCAGTCGCATTTCATGCCTCTGGATGCACTATATAAGCAGCTGCCCCAAGCATTTGGCAATCAGTTGACTTGCGTCTCGTGTTCACTGAATGCCGCCAAAACATAAGAAAAACTTGACTAAGACCAAAAGTTGCCAGTTTTAATTTGAGTTGGACAACTTGTAGATGGTTATGGCGTAAAGTGTAAAATTCTTGTGGCTATGACAACCATTCGACTCATCGGCAAAATCTAGACAAAAATATCTAGCCTCTAGTGTGAAATTCAAGTTTCAATTTGAAGTTTTAATTAAATTTGCCACAAATTGTGGCGCGAACCGGAAGTGTGTTACGAAATGCAATTAAATAAACTATAATTAGCATTTGATTGTGGTTGCGTGCAATTTAATTAGCTGGCCAAAACCAAAAAAAAAAAAAAAACGCTGACGAAACAAAGCGAAAAGCGCACAATAAACGACAAAGCTTTAAACTAATTTGAATGGTTGGCTACCAGCTACCAGCAGTGATAATTGCCTAATTAAAAACAAATATTATCATTTCTAAAAATATACGCATTATAATTAACTTTATAATGAATAATTACTGTCTCTTATTATTTTAATTTTTGCGCATTTTTTTTAATTTGTCCTTTATATTTTCCATTAGCATTTAGCTAAATTTCATTTTTCTGCTCAATTAAATTCAGTCATAGAACTCAATGTGTGTTAAAAACTAATTCAAATATTTGTGTGGCTAAATTTAAATTACACAAAATGGCTAACTATAAATTATTATAGCATAAATCAAAATGTGCAAACGCTGCAAAGGACAAACATTAACATTTAATTAAAACTTTCAGATTAAAGCCAAGCAACTTTGTGGGAAAAAGAATATTCGCTGTGCGGAACTTAGTAAAATTGCCTAGATACAGTTCTAGGTGAGCGTGTGTTTCTTCGAGTGTGAAATTCGAGCAAGGAGCAACTTGAAAGACAACAAGAATAAAATTGCACATCTTCTGCCACAATAAACAACAGCATAATTTAGTGTGTGTATTTGGTCTTTACGTTCTCGGTGTACACTGCAAAAATTTACAAGTGTTATTTATACACAATCCCCACTACAAGCCAGAAATTTATTATGATGGATACCTAATAAAAATGTGGCAGGGTGAGTATCTACAGAAGGTAGCATCTTCAAGCGCACATACATACTATTGCCAAAACTTAAAAATATAAATAGATTTAACAAATACATTATAATCCAAAATTCATTTAATGTATTTTTTGGGTACACATGATGTCCCTTGGGATTTAGTACAACATCAAAACAAGTTTTATTTTAAAAGTCCTGTCGACTTGAGTTGAATAAAAATCAACTTTGAAATTTGTTTTTTTTTTGTTTTTTTTTTATTTCAAATGACAACAGCTTAAATGTAAGAAATGGAGAAAACAAGGAAATGCGAAAAGTAACAAAGCAAAGTAAAATATGACTCTGTGTGGCATTTGGTCCCTCAAAGCCTGCTTGGTTGACCTATGCGTTTGTACAGGAAAAAGATGCAAGAGACGCATGTGCCGCATTGTGCATAATTGAATTGGGGCAGCAGAATTCTCACATTTAGCAGCATGCTTTGTAACATTTTTCAGTCTCAATTTTATTTTGGACGTAAAAATGGCATGGCTAATGGCAATGAGCAACAACACAGACAAACTCGGCTAATGCGATATGCAATAATAGTAGAGAACTTCGCTGTGCAGAGATAAGCATGGCAAAGGTAACCGGTTAATGTGTACCCCTTTTGTAATGCGAAAAGTTTAGCTGTGATATCTGCAAAATATTCCACGGTTTTTCTCTCTGAAACGCAATAAAAATAATGTACACATAATGTTGAATATAAGCAATTCGTGTGTGTGTGTGTGTGTGTGTGTTTGTGCGTGCCTTTATATCGCCCGCATCTGTGTGTGCTATTCTGATCTATGGTAATTTGCAAGTTAAATGTCCTAAGCGATAATGTTCATAATTTACGAGCACCAACAACACAGGAGCGGAGTTGCCCACTAAGCGGGCAGTTTGGGCAACAGTTTTCAACTTTCCATAACTTTGGTTTTTTCCACAAAATGTTTCACTTTTATATTTTAGTTTAGTCCACAAAAATGAGCGATAAAAAATAGATAAATTTATTATCTACTTTACGTTTGAAACTCACGTTTTTGGGGGATAATTTAGTTAACCCATTGTTTAACGCTTTCCAAACATTTTGGAACGCTCCTGAGCCGCAAGCGAATAATGCCACAAGCATTTACGGCGCAGTGAAGAGGGGCACAACAAGAGCAGGCACCATGATTATAGCTCTTATACCATTAAGTGGCATTATAATTATCATCTGCAAATCGTGAAGGAGCAGCACTAAGTGCATAGAGAGCAAAAGGAGCATTTTCCAGTTAAGCGGGCAGCTCTACCTATAAAGTTCGCATTTGATGTGCTCATTAAACCATGATGGAGGCCACTTAAATCGCACGGGTTAGCAGTTAACAGTTAACATTTATGCCTCTGCTGCTTGTCTCCCCTTATCAGCCAGCAAATTCAGTAGGTATTTTGACGATGGCGCCTAATCAGAGCTTTCCCAAAATTAAGACCCCAGTCCAATTAGTAAATAAGCCGCTTGGATTCTAATTAATTGCCCTGACGAGACAGAGGAATAAAAATATTAATAACCATGCAACACAAATGTGTGGCAACCAGTATTGGTATTTAGGATCAGCTCTACCTGCTGATATGATTAGTCGATGTTAATTTATTTGCCAGATTGATTTCAATTCATCTGAACATGTTAGACTTTATACAGGACTCTTATTATTCTATATACATACATATATACTTTATAACTTTCGATAACTTACATATGCAGCAAAGTTTATTTTAGTTCTCGTTACAAAATGAACAGCATATGTCAATAATGTTAAAATACTTTCCAACTCTCTAAGGGATATCTGTTAGTCGACCACATTTAACCGTATTTCAGTTAATTGTTTACTTCTTGGGTATATCAATAATACTCGCACACAGCAGGTGTTTGTTTTATAAACTCGATGCGGTATTTGCCGCATGAATCCAATTTCTCTTCAAACCATGTTGATATTGTCTGAGATTAGGATTTTAAAATTAATTGTGCGCATAAATTTGCTGAAATGCGCTGCGGGCACAGGGCCACATTCAACATCCTTTCAGTTTCCGGTGGCAGGGCTTTTAGTTAATGGAGCACACAACCTTTTGGCATTTTCTTTCTTTTGTTGTTGGTGTTGGTGTTGTTATTGTTGTTGGTGTTGCTGCTGTATGCTGATGGGCTATAAATTTACTTTCGTCTGAAATGACTTTGCATAATACAGAAGCTGAAAATTGAAATATATTCGACGTCTCCGACAATTCATTTCATCCTCTTATTTGTTTAGTTATTAAGTGGATTTACGCAAAATCATTATTGTTGAATCTGGCGTTCAGAGAAATTAATTTATATGCCTGATAAATGCTGGCATTAGTGAGAACTGTAAGTTCCTCTTCGCATTTTAAATAAACGCCATATTTCAAATCTGTGCTGAAGTCAGCTCCAACAACTTATTCATATTGTATCAGTAAGATAAATAACTAAAATTTATAACTAGAAGGACAGCCTCATGCGGATCCTTAAAGTCCATCAGTTATTCAGGTATTTATAAAATTAGATAAATTTGTTGAACATCCGTTAAAAGGTTTGATCTCTCTGCAAATAATGCTTAAAATTATTTATTTAACTGAAAGTCAGTAAATTGGTCATACATAAATGAAAACCCTTCGCAAACACCAGAGTTTTTCGAAAAACAAACAGAAAACAAAATAGCATAAAAATCAATAATTTGTTGTTCAACAAATCTACGCCTAGCGCACTTGTTATTTAAGGCGTGAATAAAAAACGGAAAAGAAAAATGCTCTTTAGTGATTACATTATCATTGTCAATGCCAAGACAGATGTGCAAAGCTGTTGCTGCTGTCTAAGTGAATAAAAAGTGGAAGCGGCACGAGATATAAATCAATAAAATCGGAATTTAATATAGCCACAATGCGTGGCTCAACAAAAAACAGACGAGGACAACCGAGAAAAGCTACACGCAGCATGACAAAGCTGAAATACTCTTACAGACATCTTTTATGCAGTTGTTGTAATGCAGATTTTTATTGTTATCGCATTTTATTGAGGTAGTACAATAGACGAACAAAGCCTTAAATCTAAAAGCTGACAAAGCTGGTCTTCAAGTTTTCAAACTGCATTCAAAATGACAAAGCAAGAATACTCTGTGAAAGGGTATTAGCGCTGAGGCAACGCAGGCGAACGAAATGTTATTCAGGAATTTTTGTGTTCATTGATAAAGTTCTTCAGCGAATAAGGGAATCATCCGACGCATCCAACCAACAGCTCCGTGCGGGACCCCTTGACAGTGCCTCAATTGTGATGGGTGCAAAATAATTTACATATTATGCCAGAAGAAATAAAAAAAAGAAAAAAGAAAAGAAAACTGGACGAGAGCGTGGCGAATGGAAACGAGAACCTGACAACGGATACGGACACCTATCAAACTACTGTGATGTCCTTTTTATATCATTTCTATGGCAAGTGGCATGTGGCATGTGTATGCGACACTAAAGATGAGCTCTAATGCCTGTCTGTGTTTTTTTTTTTTTGCATTCTCTATCTCTGAGCTCGGTAAATCTGAGTAGCATATGCGAGGGCAATTGGATATTTTATAGCTATTTTTATTGTGGTTTAAGTACGTAGAGAAAACGCAAAAAGCATTACTTACGCTCGGGACACGAATATCAGTTGCCGTAATCCGCATAATGGTGGGGCAGATTACGGCTCAACGAATGTCTGGCTGTTTTGAGGTGACACTATAAAATTCATTTTAAAACATTTCGGCCTTAATCATTCGTGCTGATAAAAGACGACACTTGTCCCCGAGGATAATTACGTATGCGTGTGGAACGCACAAGGATCTCAGACCACTGAAAACAAAATGTCGAGCGCACAACGACTCGTCCAAGGGGCATTTAAGGCATAATTTGTGCACAAAATATATATTTGCTGGCTTATGCGGAAAATTTGCCTCCCAGACGGAAAGACGGACAAACGGGCAGGCAGTCAGACGGAGAGAGCTGTGTGTCCCAGCCGGTGGCCAAGTTCCGAGCACAAATCTCCCTGCGCCACTTGTAGAACTTTACGAAAAACGTGCGGCGCTTTTCAACTCTGGCCAGGCGTGCGAGCGGGTGGATATCTGTTTTACGAGTCCTTTGAGAGTCGTACTTGTTAAATTTTCGACCCATCGCTCCCTCACATTGTTGGTAGTTGGGTTGGGTTGGTGGGGGTTGGGGTTTTGGTTGGTGCCTGGGGAGTCGCTTAAAACATGCTAGAGATTTGCGTTTGGCAACTGGCTTTTGATATTCAATCATGTCGAGCATTGCCAACAAAACGACCAACTTACGCAATCACTCACACCCACACACACAGCCACACACCCACATACCATAACACACGGTAGGACACTTTTAGCCGGCCTTCAATTTATTTGTAATAATGGTCTCTCATTTTTTAATGCTGCCTTTTTTGCCCAGTGTCTGCTTTGCCTCTTATTAATCAATCGCATACGAAATGTTTTTTTTTATTTCCGTTTTATTTTTATTTTTGTAGGTTTCACTTTGTTGAAAAACTGAAATAGTAGATGTTTTTTTACGGGTCAATGACTGGTCCCACGTCAAATTGATTGAGGCAACGTTTTCCTGGAAAAACGAAAACTTTTTATCATATATTAAATTTGAAAAAGAAAAATTACATTTGATTGATAAATATAACAATAATTTTTTTGACATACGTTACAAATGTGACAAAAGGCTATTAATGATCAAAGAAATGACGCCAAGCATTTTTGAAAAAATTTCATATTAATTTTGGAGAATATTCTTCCATATTCTCAATTGTAACAATTTTTTTTAGATGAGTTTAAAAATAGTTTTATGCATTTCGTAGGAAGGAAGGATACTTTTTGATTTAAGTTCGAAACGGCCATGGAACTGATTAGTAAATATTCAAAATGCTAACGGAATGAACTGATGCTTCGCTTGAGCTCTTAACTAGATTATGTAGAATTCAAATGATTCGAAGAGATTCTGAGAAGAGGCAGCTTTAGTCAATATGCTAAAAGGCTTAAATGAAAAAAAACCAAAAAAGAAGAAAATATAAAAGGCAATGAAAAAGCAAAAAACAATAACAATTACACTGATTGCTGCCCTCGGAGACTATGCTGAAAGTTGAAAGTGGCCTGACGAATGGTCACCAAATGGAAATGGAAATGGAAAATGCCAACGGAATGGAATGGAGAACCCGTTCCCTATACGAATATACGGGCAATCCATAGACCGTAACTCGGTCGCTTATAAGACTGCTGTCTATATTGTTTTTGTTTTAAGTGTAGTTTTTGTTGTTGTTGTTGTTGCCTTCTCTTTTTACTGGGCCAGGCAATGCTATAAAACAATTGAGAGCTCAATTTTGCACGGCCGGTTGGTTTTATTTTACATAACTCCTTCTGTTGGCAAAAAAAAAAGGATGCGCCTGCAGCGCAGGATATGCACATACCGAATAATTTCACTGACAGTCGTAACTTTGTTAGCCCTACACACACACATAGGCAGGATCCAACATCTATCTGGCAAAATGTTTTGCTCTTCCATTACTCGCATTGTTTCAGGGGCAGGCAGCTAGCAGCAAGCAGCGGGCATCAGGCTTCAGGATATGCTGGCAGGATAAGGAAGGCAGGGGTTCAGCGCTTATGTGCGTAAAAATTCTATTTGATTATTGCACGTTTATGCTGGCAAGGATGGACCAGCAATCTGGACAGAGCAGTCAGCATCCTGCAGCCTGCTGGCCAGGACAATGCATTGCCAATGCATTTCATTCGCTTTGCCGTTAGCCCAGTTTAGTTGAGCGAAATAGCTTCAATATTTAATCGAGATATTTATTTCCTGCAGCAGGATATGAAAGCGAATGCATTGACTTTGATGGCCAATACACAAAGCTATTCCCAGATAAACAGAGAGAGAGAGAGAGAGAGAGGAGGATGATACCGTATCAGCTTGACCGTTGTCCCGAGCAAATATCTTAAATGAACTGTGCCAAAGGATTGCGTTTAATTATTTCTCTGGTCATTTTAAGGGGAGTGGAGCAAGTAGGGGGGCCTTAGCTACACGAAGTTAAGGAACACACACACTATGTATCTTCAATTTTAATGGCTGCAATAAATTGCATACTGAAACATTACACATGAGCCAACACTGCAGGAGCATGGGTCAAGAGTTGCACGTGCCGTTGTATGTGACCCCGAAAGGGGCAGCGTACTTAACGTAAATGTGCCAGTTGCATAGACAATATGCTAATAAATTGCTTGGTTGTGCCAGAGCAAATTGTTTCACCCAGAAGTAGAAGGTAATCAAGAGCGATGGGCTAGCTCTTTGAGATATTCTTCTCTTGGAGATTCATTTGCAAATGGATGCAATATTTTTTTTTGGTTTTCATACTTGAATACATCAAATTTCCTATTTTCCTTTTACTTCGCTAATCATTGCAGTTCTCTGAGTGTACTTCTGAACGCCATGGCAGATAAAGAAACTTCTGGTTTTGTTTCTCTTCTCGCTTCGATTCTTGGGTTAGCTTCTTGGGTTTACTTTACTGAAGTTCTCGCTTAACTTTCTGCTCCAATGCTTATTGTCGTTTTTCTCATCGTTTCTCATTGCAATTTACTAACCTTATCACATCACTTCGTTCCTCTCGCTTGGCCATTCATTTCTCATCTAGCTTCTGTACTTTTTCTTTTCTCTGTCTTTGCTTTACTCTTTTATATTAATATTATCCTGTATTGCGTATCGGACGAACTGTCATCTCTTCTCTGACCTTACGCAACTTGGCTTCATCGTAATCATAAATTTTGGTTTACCTAAGCATAACATTCAATTTATTTAAATGATTTTTTGCAATTCTGCCATCTATCTTCAGTCCCTTAGTATCTTTTATTATATCACTGAGTGTGCGTTTTATCGTTGCAGCATAGAAATGAATGTCAACAAGATTTAAGTGCGCTGAGCACTCGGTGGGGGTCCACAACGGAATCTGGACCGGAACGTGACTTTTGGCGAATGTAACTTTGAGCCACAGTGCCATAAAAGAAACTGCAATGCCAACCTGAGCGAATTTCGCTGGCGCAATCAAAGATATCAAAAATATCTATATATATATACATATACATATATATATCTATGTTAATACATCAATATACAGTTAGGGCAGAGCCAATGGCGTCGACTCCAGCTGCATCAGGAATGAGCGCAGCCAAGCGATATAATCGCCACACCCCCACACATTTCCCGGCCATTTGGATGCTGCTGCTGCCGCTGCTCGCGGCAGCTGCGACAACGGCAGCGCCGACTGCAACGTCAACATCGACGTCAGCGCCGACCGCAGATCGGCGTCGCTGTGCACACAAAGGCATCGGGGAGCTGATTCGCACCAGCCCCATAATTGTTAAGGCTCTCGCGGCGCGCATTTTCACCGATGCCGAGCTAAGCGAGCAGGCAGCTGGGGCGTCCGTCTCCGTGTCGCATGCTGGCGCAATTTTAATAACATTAACACCGGAAACAATATACAAAGGTGCCTCGCTGCTCAAAATGGCTAACGGCGCCGTTGCTGGTGATGGTGATGGCGATGGCACGTTGGCTGCTGACGGAATATCCGGCAGCGGAGTGCGACACGGCTTTGGCAGCGTCAGCGGTTCCAGCGGTTGGAGTGGCAGCGGTGCCGCCTATCAATATGAGGGGTAAGTGCCACTCAGTTGTTCAAACAACATTGTACACATGTTTGAATTAAACCAAAAAAAAAAAAAGAAGAAAAATGATCCAATTTTTTTATCCGAATTTCTTTAAATTCATTTCATAGAGTTCATGAAAAGTGAAGATTTTTTTTTGATTTCATAAGAAGTCAAGAGGTAAAAGTTATTCATTCAAACTAAATTATCTGAATTATACAAAGCAAAAAAAAATTATAACATTAAAAAATAAATAACACTGTTATTACCACAAATAAATTTAAATAAATTTTTTGATTCTAGCAAAAGAATGTTTTTTTTTTGGGTTATTATTTAAAAATCAACATGAGAAGCGAGTGCCACTCAATCAACAATGTACACATGTTTGAATAAAACAAAGCAAAAAATATATATTAAAAACTATTTGTAAAGCTAATTGCTTTAAATTATTTTTTTTTTTTAGAGTTTTTATTAGAGAGTAAAGAGAAAAATGTTTTTGATTTATTAAGAAGTTAGATGAATAAATTTGCAGGCATGCAATTGTTTGAAATTCAATCTGAGAAGTAAGTGCCACTCAGTTATTCAAACCACATTTTACACAGGCTTGTATTAAACAAAAAAGGAAAAGAAAAGTTGTAAATATTTGTAGCACAAATAGCTTTAAATTAATTTTGTAGTCATAAAGTGGCTTCTTCACTGCGCTTTCACAATAAAATTATTTATTTAGTTTGTTGGATATTTAAGAGAACCGAGCATACCTTTGCTGAAAGGTATTTCATTTTGTGCTGAATTTTTATTGGCAAAATGTAACACACTAACTTTCTCCTGTTTCTCCTTTCCCCTCTCCTCTCGCTCTCTATCTTTCTCACTCACACACTACTATAGACAACTGAATGCCACATTGCAGCCGCTGCAATGCTTCGATGCTAATATGCTGAAAATGCTGCCCACGGAATTAATTGCTTTTGGCAAATTGCTGCCTGCCTCAGCGTTAACTGGCACCGGCTACACCGCCACATCGGACACCGGTATGGCCTCGAGGCAGTTGCAGCGGCCATCACTGGGCTCAGCCTTGGGCGGTGGAGGTGCTGGTGACGTGCCCAACGACAAGGATGTGCTTCACATCAGCGTCAATGGCCTGCACCGGTGGACGCCGCAATTCGAGAATCATATTTGGAAACATTTGGGTAAGTTGACCCTATTCAATCCATCCCACTTGCTATTGTTGCTGGAACCACTTCCGCTACTTAATCGCATTTCGCTTGTCGGTTGCATTGTTCAGCAAATCTCCTTTGCGGATGTTTGTAGACTTTACGAGCATCTCTCCGGTTCGAATTCCGCAACTAGTGCCAATCAAACCCAATTTCAATTTTAAAGTTTGCCAAGTAAATTGTTTGGTCCATGAAATTCCCTAAAAGCATCATATTTTATTAAAGTTGCCAACAAAAGTTATTTTATATACATATATATTTTTTGTGTACTCCATTTGTAAGTGAGGGAAAAAACGTAGTAAATTAAAGCAGTTTTTTAGGTCTTCGAAGACATACAGCTTCTGTATTTGCTTGCCAGCTGGATGTCTTGTTTATGAAGCGCTTAGGTAAATTATGTTGCAACTTTTCATGTTGTACGCTTTTTTTTATATTAATTTCATCGCTTTCAAAATTGTGATCAATATGATGAAGATTGATAACTGGCAGCCCAACGAAATTACTAAGCGAAATTGTCGTCATGCCTAGCTCCAAGAATAAAGTATACTATGTACATCATATATAGCAGATATACTTCGATGATGATGACGCAGCAGGCGACTGCTGCTGGTCGGCGTGTCCGATTATCCTGCCATGCTGATATAACATTACAAGCACGAGGCGCTTTCAAACAGGCTGCAGCACTTGTGGGAAGCAACACTTGACTTTTGTGTCAAGAGATAGATAGCATAACCAACACACGCCGACAAACACAACAACAACAGCACACACACGCACACACACACACACAAATACATACCACACTACAGAATGGCGCAACATTTCAAGAGTTCCTTGCTGTAGAAGGCATGGAGAAACATGAAATCCAAACGCATGTCACATGTAAAGAAAGATACATAGAAAAACACATACATACGTGCAGATAAACAAAGTTATAAGTTGTACATACATACATACATACATATTCAAACTGTTTGCGGACAGAAATTGTGGCTAACATCATAAAAGGAAAACATATTTCCAAATCATCGTCCTCAAAATTGAAATATACATATTGAAAAATGTGGCTTACCAATTATTGCTTCAATTTCCATTTCGATTTCGATCAAAAACATTTGGTTTGCCAACTAATTTTTCTATTTTTTTTTTAAATTATTTTATGTATTTATATATAAATGTAAATATTAATAGAGATGTTTATTTAATTTTCTTTTTTATTTATACTTCGACAAATGGCAAAAATTAATGTCTTTTGTAAAGGCTCATCAATAATTCCATTGTTGTAAATAAGCGTTGTCATTGGTTATAAGGTGATGATGACGTTTGATAGTTAATAAGCTGTCAATGAATTTTCGAGAGATAAGCAATTTATCAATTGTAGGCTGGGATGATTGGAGCGACTTTACGCTGTGCAGCGTGACCTGTGGCAAAGGTGTGCAACAGCGCTTCCGGCGCTGCCTGCTGGACAATCCACTCGTAGACATCAACATGAATATGAATCTGAATTTGGACGACGACGATGAGGTCGATGACGAGGAGGAGGAGGAGGAGCAGCAGCAGCAGCACGATGAACAGGACCAGCTACAGGAGGTGGAAGATACTGAAGTGGTTGCTGACGAGGCAAATAATGATGTCAGTGCAGCTGCAACAACAGCAGCCGGATTCAATGCTGATAATAATGAAGTGCTCAGCCATGACGACGTTGCCAACGAGTTTGAGGACGATAGCGAGGATGCCCTGTTGATGATGCAGCCAGCAGTTGGTGACTTCCAGCAGCCGATGACCAAACTGCTGCATAAATTCACACAGGCAAAAACAGGAGCAGCAGCAGCTGAAGCAGCAGCAAAATCCATGTTGACTCCAACGGCAGATACGCCAGTTGGATTAACAAGTGACGGTAATGAAGCAGGGGCAGGCGGCACAGGCACAGGTGTCCGCTTTGTGCCAGTGGCAGGAGTTGCACGTAATGACCGTCGCCGGACACGTGCGCATAATCAGCACAAGAAGCGTAAAGCGGCCAAGAGTCTGGCGTTCTCCACTCTGCTCTGTGAGGGCTACAACATCGAGCAGCGCAACTGCAACAGTTTTGAGTGCAGCGGTAAGTGCACTGTTGCAGCATGCAACATTTGTAGTTAATGTTAATACACATTTGCGGGCCATGTCCTTCACTCTTGTTGCACTCGTTGCCCCCATTTACAGATGATATCAGCGATTTGCTCAAGTTCTATAAAAAGCTGCCGATGCCGGCCAACGAGGAGCTGCCAATTGCGGCCAGCAATGACAGCCTGCCAATGGGTTTGTTGCCTGCTGAGTTGGCAGAACTGACAACGACAGGCTCTGTGGGCGTGACCGCCTCGTCAACGCCCTCAAATATGGGCTACGTTCGCAGCTGGAGGAATATGCTCAACTTCACTCTGATGATTACACTCAGAGCTAAGGTAAGCCAAAATTGGTCAACAAAAACCTTAGGCTATCTAAACCAAATAAACATTTAACTTATCTATTTGTTATAATGACTGTAAATCAGTATCTCTGCTTATGATAGTATTTTTGGCAAAGAATGTTGCCTATTGAAGTCATTGAAAATAGATTATCGAAAATTTATATTATAAAACTGTTTTAAGGACATTGATTGTTGAATTGTATTTTATATAATAATTATGTATATATACATATATTATTTTTAATATAAAGTAAATGTTATGCTAGAATGGAATTCAAAATAGAAAAGCGAAACTTTCTTCAACAAAATCCATTTCATATATGTATTTTAAAACTTTTTCAAAAAGTTGTAAAGCATTTCAGTAAATTTGTTTTTTATCAACACCAAAAATACCAATCATTGCCCAAAAATAATGCATTTACTGAAGTTGAAATATTAAAGTATATCGACAACAGATTTCTGTTTTTATCAGCATTTATGTAATCGCGGCAAATCGTAGTTTTTTGCTGTCAAGTTATTAAATGTTAAAAAAGCCTTCACAGTTTGTGGTATCCATTTCGATTCGTTGTCATTTAATTTACCGGTTGATTGTCAAACGTTGAAAAGCTCTTGGCATGAACGACAGTTATAATCTGCCACATGTCAGCATGCAGTCTCATTAAGGTTTCACTTTTTGCAGAACGATACGAAAAATGCGTCAACAATTTTCTCTATTCGCAATATGACACACAATCTGTATCTGGAGGCCTGCCAGGAGGGACTGCGTTTGTATCTGGAACGCGACAATACAACGGAAATGTTGCCGGTGAAATTCAATTTATACGATTATCGCTGGCATCAAGTGGCCATCAGGTGAGCGTCACCTGTGGAGGGTGGAGCAGGGAGGGAAGCTGTTACCGCTGCAACTGTTGTCGCTATATTTGTTTAGATTGGCAATCAGTACGCCTGCTTTGAGTGTGTTTAGAAGTGTGTGTGTGTTTGTGTGTGTATAAGTGGGACTGGGGGCTTGTTTGCGGTTTGATGGCCATCGTCCTCGTTGACAATTTCATTTTATTTGCATTTTCAATTTATTAGCATGCCCAAAAACACTTGAAACATGCACTTGACACACATGCAAATAGCACGCACTGTCACACACACCCACACACACACACAAGTACATGCACTCATACATATAAGTATCGAGTGCCGCCTTTTTTCAGCGTGTGTCTGAGTACGCAACGGGGTGGGGATGGGGTGGTGTGGTGCGTTTATTTGCGATACAACACCAGCAGCCAGCCAAATTGTCACTTGGTTAAAGTGGTCGCCATTTGTCATCAGCCGTTGGCACATTTATCTATGCCACTGTGTATAATACTTGTGTGTATTTTAATTATTTGCGCCTCGCGTTGCCACACTTTGTTCATTGATTGTTGTTGTTCTTTTCTTGTTTTTTTTGTTGTTGTTTTTTTTTTTTTTTGTTTTTGTGGTTGTTATTTTCCCATTCACACAGCATACAAAATGGCGATTTTATATCGATTTATGTCGATTGCTTGTGGACCAACAGTTTTGTTGTCTCGAGGCGACTGTTTACGCTGCCCCTGGATGCGGATGTGGAAATTGGACGTGGCTTTAATGTGAGTATTGGGACAAATTCCAATGTAATTGACCAAACCGACGACAATAAATTACGTAAAGTTCGTCGAAGGTCAACATTAACTGCGAAAGCTCAACACATTTGAGCTATATAAAATAAGTGCTAAAAGAGTTTTGTATAATCCCAATAATACACATTTTAATACTATATGTTATTTTGAAGAAAATCAAAGCTTTCATGTAAAAACCAAAATCATTTTATCAACAATATCGAAAACTCTAATATAGTATTTAATAACTTTTAAACATTTTTTTTTCAATTAATCTCCCGATCGATTGTTATCTGTTGTACCGCCCACAGCGCTCCGAAAAGCGATGTGTAACATTTCACAAGCGATTTGAGAAATGCAGCTGCATCGATGAGTGCTGTGGGCGGATCATAAATTGTGCAAACAAATTAATGCGATAACTGTGAATGCAACGATGCGTATGCGTTATTCACTTTCAACTCTGCATTCAGCCGATAACGCACACGCCTTGCTGCTGCATAATAATACTTAATATGCAGATAATTACCGTACCACTTTCACCCCTCGCTTGTTGTCCATAAATATTCGCAGGGGGAACTGCAGCAATTGCTGGTGTTGCCGGAGCATCAGGAGCGGCTGCAGTGCAGCAACAAAAGGACATCTATTAACGAGGTGAAGCGCTACATAATCGACACATTCATCGAGGACTATGGCAGCAATTGAGGCGTCGCACTTGAATATGCATCACCAACAAATCGAACGCAATTCCAAATACTGAATACAAAGTACATAAATAATAACAAGAGCCAAATCAAATGAAAATCATGTATTTGAATGGCAAACACAAATGTGAAATGAATAATGCAAATCATTTTGAATGCCGCATTCAATTTCAATATAATTTCAATCTAAAGAAACTACATACATATATATACATATATATATAGAAAGATAAACATAAAGAAATATAAACTATATATATTGTGATTGATGTTTCCTATCAGTGCATTCAAGTATTGTAAATTACACTACATATTGCTGCGTGTGTGAGCGTGTGTGTGTGCGTGTGTGTGAATGAGTATGTTATTTTGTAGTGTGCCACAAAATGTGCATCGAGTGTGCCACAAAATGTGCATCGAGTGCTCATTATGCAAACATGAAGACGAATACGACTAATGCTTTGGACTTACATGAACACATGTATGTGAATGCCAAAACAATTAAGTTAGTTTGACAGAAAACAATAATTATAATGCAAAAAACCAAATAAAAAACAAAAAAAATAGCAAAAAATTACAATAAAATATATTGATGTAAATTGCACACTTATAAAATGAGCAAATGTAATTCGAATATAAATAAGGATAGAGGCAAAATCAATAAAGTAATTAATTAATTATGCATAAGTGTAAAGAGCAAATTGAGTTTTTTTTTTACTAACAGAAAAAACGTTCAGTTTTTTAGTGTTTTTAATTATCAGCCAACTTATTTGTGGCTTTACTAGTAATATTATCGGTAAGTATGTAGGTAAGCAAAAAATGAAACATGGATAAAAAATTAAAACTGTAATTTAACGAGGTGTGGTCTTAATTGAGGTTTACTGTTAATTGATTCACAAGTGTTTTGCTGTTGCGGCTTATTCAAATTTTTATTTGAAGCAGAGATAATTGAACATTGGATTTATCCGGCTTTCAACTTATCAATGCAATCTACCAAAAAGGCGATATAAACGATGTAGTCGATTATGGCTACGGAAAAATGCCCAATATTACCTTTGCTGTCAAAAATGTATTTATTTAAAACAAATATATTGAAAAATCTCTCTCATTGTTTTTTTAGACTTGTCAGCTTTTAAATTTTGCATTTCCTTAGTATGCTAAATGGAAAATCGGAGTACGTATTTTAATAATCCAACCTATACCAAAACCATTTTGTTTATTATTTTTTTATTTGTATTTTTTTGTTGTTGTTTCTGTTCCTCCTTTTCTCCGCATCACTGGCTCTGTCTATTGGCCGTGCTGGCTGCTGGCTGACTAAGCCCATTTTTGGCCACACGAATATGTGAATTTACATATTGTTTGAGTTCTTGCCACAGACCCACAGAGGCGGGGCGGCGCGGCGCGGCGCTGGGGTAGAGTGGTGCTAATGTGGGTGGTTGAGTTGGTGGCTTGATTCGCTCGCTTTGCAGCTTTTGCTTTTGTGGATTTGCGCATTTGAGTGCACTCGACTGATTTGACAAAGGATCAAGTTGTTAATTTTACTCAGCGCTCTTCGCCGAGTGCCACTGACAAGTGCCAAGTGGCTGGCCAAACAGACAGCGGATTTTGAGACAACAAACATGAGCCATGTCAGATTAAAATGCTCCCACATAAACACATCGAGATCTCATTTTATAATTGTTGTTGATACTGTTTGCCCTGGTTGAGGAAGTTACATCTAATATTTTGTAAGTCTGTATAATAATGTGGCTTGCCATTGTCTGTAGCATAAATATTTGTTAATCCCATAAGCTTTGATACATTTTCGAAAATAAACTGTTTGTTTTACACAGAAACTTCGGCGATTCTTAAATTTGTTTGCTTCAACCAAAATCTGTAGCTTAAAATGAAAATTACGAAGTAAATGCGAGAAGCAACAAAAATTCATAATTTCCTCTTGTCTAAAAAAATCCGCAGTTGCTTGGCTTCCTTTATAGTGGTTTGCTCGCTGTCTCCGGGTCGTAAATAACCACCACGTCGCCACCGACCTCGTCGCTAGCTTCTGCCATCCTTTTACACAATCATCTCCTCATTTACCAACATTCTACTTAGTTCGCCTTGCATCGCTACCCCGCCTTGTAGGCAATTTTAAGCTCCGTTGAAAAATACTGCCGCTCTGAAGTACACGTTCCCGGATGTGGGCAACAGACGCTGCAGACATTGATGAATTTCCTGTCGCATCCTCATCGCTAGTCAGTCTGCCACCAGGTGGACGAGGACGAGCTAGGCTACTGAATGAGCCACAGCATCAGCATCAGCATCAGCTTTAGCTTCAGCCACACCCGGCGAAATTCAAATAAATTTATATCTGCACAAATGTCTCTGATGCCGCTGCTCCATTGTGACTTAATAATTTCCTACTCACGTCCCTACGGTGCATTGAACTGCTCTGCGGAAGATGCGCGCGAATAAGTATATGAGTGCTCGGCTTGGGAGCACACTTAGAAAGTTCAAACATTTCACATATATGTTGATTATTGTGAGTCTGCTACATTACCGCACATCCTTGCTGTGCAGGAGTAAGAGGACTCATCCGAGTGCCGTGGGTCTACATGTCATGGCAAAAATATTGTAATTATTTCAGTTGGTTGGCAATGCACAGTTTTCCAACTGAGAAGTTAGCACAAACATAAACAGAGGTAAGCCATTTCAAATATAAACAAGTTAAACAAAATAAGGACAACAGAATAACGAGTTTCGAACTCATGCTTGCAACTTGCATAGATATTATGATCCCAACATTTGAACTACTATATCAATAAGTTTTTCTGGGACAATTTGTTGATTTTTTTTGTAAACTTCGACATCAATTTAGGTCAGGATGTGCTCGGGTGTGCAAGACTATAAAATCTTTGGGAACTTATTTCAGGAAAAATAAAATTCTGCAATGCACTCAAAATTAAGCACACTCTGAGGCTGGAAAAAATAAATCACTGATCAGACCATGTTTAATAAAGGTTAAGATTAGTAAACATTTATTTGAAACTTTATTTTAGGTTTATGGTTCCATCTGAAAACCCAAACACGTTAAAATTGAGCGGATCATGAAAGAAAATTAGTGGAAATTATCCTTGTTTACTCAGTTACAATAAGGACGATTTTAATGTGCTTCTGCCCTAATTAGAATGCAGTTTTTGACACAGGAATCACAGGACCGAGATATGAGCAATATAATAAATAAGCTGTTAAAAATCTGCGTCTTTTCAGCTCATTTTTATGGGATTCTATTCTACATTAATGAAAGTCTTAAATAATGAATATTTCCCCTAAGAATTATCTGAATGTATTTGCAAGTATGCGTAACATTGCATTGCCCATTTCATTACTTTGGAGAGGTTGCATCACGCATTTGTGTAATGTGCTGTAATCAGAACGTGCAGCATTAGTTTCATAAATTAATAGGTGGACAATTACTGGCATAACTCTTTGACCTCGCCCCTCCAGTTGCCAACCCATCCTTCTTTTTTCCTTGTGGTCGTTTGTTTGCACAAAGTGTTGCACTTGTTGTGCTGCTCCCGTTTTTGTTTTGTTTTTTTTTTTTTGTTTGACCTTTTGTAGTTTCCCACTGCAAATTGCAAACGTAAATCTTGCCTCGTTTTTCCGGCCAACAAACAAGTAAGAAATTATGATCAAAAAGAAAACTATGCCGAAGCGACGTTCAGATACACTACAATTGTTATGATCTTTAATATTTATTTAATATTTCAATCATTGTATTTCACAGATTTTCGTTAAATGTTGTTATATGTTAAATAATAATAATAATAAAAAATACATGCATAAGTTAATTGAACTCATCCTTAACAACTAACTTTTCGTATCCCATAAGAACCAAGATGAATTCCTGGCACAACTTAAGTAATTTATTTCAAAGTTTTATGAAAGCGAAAGCAAAAAATTATTTCCACAAAATTGTGTGGCATACACAGCACACTCGCACACTCACACACACGCACACTTGTACATTTGTATAAGTAGAATTATATTTATTTATGAGTACGTCGGCAGCAGAAACAACTTTCACACGGCTTCACGCGCACAAATTTCCTCCCCATTTGTCCGATTTAAACTTGGACCAAGTTTTCACATTTTTTTTTCGGGCTGCTAGTTATGTTTATACCAACAGCGTATTTCTAATCATATTATGCTTACAAATTGTAGTTTGAACTATACCCAAAATTGCAGATGGTTTCATAACAATATTGCTTAAGTGCACAATTAAACAAGAGCATAAAACCCAAAACCAAAACCCACAAGGAGCCTAGTTGGTCTACCCAATGCGAAGCAAACCAATAACAATAAACTCTTTATATACCTTTATATATATATTAAGTACATACATATATATTAGAAGCTATCTCTATCGCTTGAGCGGCTGCCGGACTCTCCATAAATTTTCAATCAAACCGAAGCACTTAAAGTTCAGCAATGGAATTTGAACTCTGATCCGGAGGGTGAAACGATGAATGGATTGTGTTTTTTTTTTTTATCTGTATGTGACATGCAAAGTTGGCCCGCAGAAGTCGGCAGAAAACTGTTTTGCCAATGCCAATTGAATTGACCAGGCCCACATACAACTCCAAAGGCCAATAGTAAATAGCAGAGGAGCCTCCGGCAACTTTGGGAACTGCATAAAATGCTTTATTTGTCGAAGGCAAACAAAATGAACTGTAACAATATTGATACAGCTGTCATTCGAGAGTTCAATCACAAAAGAATTGTTGTACGTAACCCAACAGCCACTTTCAACTCCTCTGACCCTGATCCCCACATACCGCATCCCGATTACACGTCTAGAAACCGGGCTTTGTGCATTGTGCATTGTGCATCGTGGATTTTGAATTTCCGCCGTTGAGTGTCCTAACAAAAGCAGCTTCATTAACTCTGCCCATGAAAGTTGGGTTGTGCTTTAGTTACCTATATGATTAAAAGATTGATGGATATAAAGTTCGACCGCCATCCTGGTAAAGGATACTGTGTTACAGCTGCTGTAGCCAATGAATTTGCATGCTTTGCATACCACAAGCCAAATCCAATTTATTTACTCCCATCTTTTTTTTTTTTAATTCCAATATCGAATGCATAAAAGCAAAGCAGTAAAAATTGTTATTTGATGTCTATAAATTGAACGATGATCGCTTAAATCCAATAAAATCGAAATCAACTTCCCCCAAAGAGCCGACTGACCGCAAATCGTAAATGCAGCGACGCTTATTGGTCAGACAGGAGGAAGGCAGGAAAGGGTAAGGAAAGGGGACAAATCAGTTGAATGCTTTTGTTGTGTTGTTGGCCATCAACAGCCTGGGGGCCAATGACATGGCAAAAACAAAAATGCTTATCCATTTCCAGCAGTTGATTTTCATTCGCCATGCATAGTTTTGAAACTGGACACACTCAGAGAATTGTTGTTGCAATGCGACCTGTTGTATTTTTCGAATAGTCTCCGTAACTTACTACTTCCGATAACAACACATAAATCTAATTTTATATTTGTTTGCTATTTTTTAGCTGTAGACAGCATAAATGCGATTCCTGAACTCTTCACTAAAATGTTTTATATTTTTACCAAATGCAATGCAGATTATTTAATTCAGGTCAACATTTTTAAAGTGAATAAAATAAACAAATAACTATATATATATATAAAGAGAAATTCCAAATATTTATTGGCTCCTCCAGGCGCCAGGAATCATCAAGCGTACTTCTTTTAATAATATTACGACCCCAGTGATGTCTGGGCCTGGGCTTATTTGGATTCTCTTCTCTGCGTTCGATAATAGGACCCGACTTCGGTGGCGACTGATCCTTGCTGAACTCAGCGAATAGTCTTCGTTTTGGTATGGGCTCATTTTTCAATGTCACTTCTTTCACCCATTTGCACTTCTTGCTCAGGTGTGGACTTACACGGCGCAGGGGAGGAAAGTACGCGTGTGGTAAAAACCTATTTGGAATATATTCCTCGCCCTTCATAAATGATGACTCACTAACAGTTAACCACAAATCATTGCCACATGTACGGGACTCCATCCTATTGGATTTAAATTCAAATAAGTTATTGTATCGGTAGTTTCCCTTGTTTCAATATATATTTCTTTTGAAGTTTAAGTGAAAGGCTTACTTGAGGCATCAACTGAGAGTCAAGTAGTATAGCAGCACCTAGAATTGAAAACTGTTTGGAATAAACGTTTGCTATGATCTTATATAGTATTCAGATACTTATAAACATATGTATATACTTTGCTTTATTCAGATTTCAATTGTCTGATACAATGCCGTCATTCTTCTCTATACATACATAACATGAAATGAATTAAATAACTATTCACTTAGTAGATAATTTAATGTTAATGGCAAAACAAAATGTATACATTATAATAATAATTGGTGTGAGTGTGTGGGTGTATTTGAACTAGCGTGTGAGTAAATGAGTGTGTGTAAGTGTGTGTGTGTTTATGAGTGGGTGAATACTGCATTTATGTTTGTTTATTTTTCATTTCTTTCTTTTCACATATTCAATAATATTATTAACTTAATGCGTTTTTATTTGATTTGCGCTAAGTTTAGGTATTTATCGCTTACTTGCGCTGTACGCATTTGGTAAATGTGTGGTAATTTTTCTATATATTTGTTTCTAAGGTTTAGCCAAAGGGTATTACGGGATATTCAAGTATACATGATTTTCTTGATTAATTTTACGATTATATGCAACGTGTCTTTATATTCGAAATTTACCTGTGTCCATCCGAAAGTTATATGTATATACGTATGTAAAATCATCTAAAGCAGTTTATGTTTATGTTTATGTTGTGTATCTGTGTGTATTTAATCGAAGGCATAGATTTTAGTTGGAAGAGAGATCGCGAGAGATTCAAAAATGATCTCTGGTTATATTTTCGAGTTCTGAGCTATCTGGAAGTAAAGAATGTCGTCGACTATATCTGTTTACAGTTCGATTTATGGAATTCTAGATGTGAGTGTTACACGACTATTGCTATGCCTATGGATCTTAACAGACTCGGCTTGCCGAAGCAGACCAAATGAATAATTTTGTTTTTATCATGATTAATAATAATGCATACAGTTTGCTAAATGTATGTTATAAGTATCTTATGTGTAGATGTGTGTGAGAGTTTTCTGGGTATATGTGTGTGTGTGTGTGTGTATGTGTAAAAAAAACATAATAAAAAATATTGCATACCAGTGTGCCTGTATATATCTACATATCTGTCTCTGGGTGCGTGTAAATCGGCTATCAGCCCATCGAGGGATTATAGAGAAAGTTAAATTTGAAATTTATTCAGTGTCTGTTTTACTTCTGTTTAGGTTTTTGTATAACTTACGTGTCTACAAATAATATTAAACAATTTTTTTTTGTTTATTTGACGATTTTTCTTAAAATAAACTGCTAAAATTAAGCAAACATTGTAATAATTTTACGTTTTAAGAAACTCAATCAATATGTATATAGAAATATATATATATATATATATGTGTATAATTACAAAATTATTTGACAAATTATGTACAGTTCTTTAAGGGCTGGTGTTTGTATCGATTACAATATTATTAAATATATATATTTTTTTATTAGTATTTGTTTTTTGTTTGTTGTGTGCCTAGTGTGCGTTTGTGTGTAATAAATATTATGCTTATGCATTATAAGTAATTTTTGTTTTTTTTTTTTTGTTTGTTTTATGCGTTTTTCTTGCTAGAAAAACTGATATTTCGAATATGAGTTTTTTTTTTTGTTTGTTTTGTTTTGTTTTGGAATTTGAGAATTTGAGAATTTTTGCTCGACGTTTGTTTTGGTTTCCTTTTGTTTATCGCGCATGTTTAACATTGTTCGCATTAGAATGTTATTGTGAAATTAAATAGTAAAATTATATTTTTGACGTGCGGCACCTTAACAAATGCCCAAACGCATACATCATTTACAAATCATGTATGTGTACGTATCTGTATTCTGTTTTATCCGATATCTGTTATATCTTTTATACTTTATAAGGAGGTACTAATTTGTTAACACTTCTTTGTTCCATATCCATTTCCCTTATACGATTGCTTTTCGACGATAATTGCTCCACTTAAAAAGTATTATTTCGTCGTCCATTATTATTCACCTTATTAACTAGATTGCATATTTTTAAGGCTGGCCCCAGCTTCAGGCCCATATATTTCATCATCATTTCAGAGTTGAGTAACAGCAAAGCCTTGCCATCGATTTCCTGCAGATCACAAAGAAGATACACATCAGAAATATGATTTACAAAAATAAAGTCCCTCCACAAATAGAACTTTTGGCCGATAATAATTCTGAGCAATTTACAATTGTAATTTAAATTACACGCCTCAAGA
The DNA here is from genome assembly GCA_035041605.1 of Drosophila atroscutellata. Classification (NCBI taxonomy): domain Eukaryota; kingdom Metazoa; phylum Arthropoda; class Insecta; order Diptera; family Drosophilidae; genus Drosophila; species Drosophila atroscutellata. The sequence continues at coordinate 2,639,632 of JAWNLA010000094.1, read as the reverse complement.
GGGACTTACGTGCTTTCGGAAGAGATCGCCATGCACGGCAAGTGAGTTGTCGTTGCTCTCGATATACTGGATAACCTCCTCGATGGACCAGTCGATGGGTTGCGGCCGCAGCGGCGAACACGCCGATGTTAGTGTGCTGTGCTGTGGTGAAAGGATCGCTGTGCTCGCATAGCTGCCGGATGCAGCTGCAGCTGTCGCCACGGGCGCCGTCGCCGCTTTGGCGGCACTCGCAGCTGGCGCTGCGGGGCAGGCGGACTGTGAGGTAAAGGGCGTGGATATCGATGAGGGAAACGATGCGCTCGACGATAGTGTTGTCGGCGATTTGTAATAGCTGCTCGGCGGCTTGGCGTTCATCTGCTCCGGATGCACCTCGGCGACAAGTGGCGCTAAATATTTGGCATTTGATGTGCCGCCAGCGAGAATTCCGCCGCTGCTGCTGTTGTTACTACTACTGCTGCTGCTGCTGGACGTGGAGGAGGAGGTGGAAGAGGCGGAGCTGTTGTTATTGTTGGCAGTCAGATTGTTGCTGCTGGCGTCCAGGCTGCTGCTGCCATTGTTGTTATGATGCTGAAAGCGAACCTTGCGCAGCGCCTGCGCCTGGGTTGTGATATTTGGGGAGGTGACGCCATTCGGTTCTGTTTTGATGTTCAGCTTGCTGCTGTTGGCATTATTGCTGTTGCTGCTGCTGTTGTTGTTATTGCTGCTGTTATTATTATTGTTGTTACTGTTGTTGTTGTTGTTGTGATTTAGTGCCTCTTTAGGTTTTGGTGTTGCTGGCTGCGGCTTAACACCCGCCTCCTGCTTGATAATCAACGGCTTCTCCGCCGGCGATGTGGGCGTGGGCGTGGCAGATTTGGATAGACGTGCGCGCTTCTCGTGCAAAACGGGCGACGAAGGCGGCGTTGCTGCCGTCTGCAGCAATTGTCGCTTGCGACTCTGCGCACACTTCTTGCACTCCTCGGTCTCCGGCAGCAGCGAGATGAGATTCGCACACGCCCGGCATGTGATGCACAGCGTCTCGATAAACTGCGCCAGACTCTCGTCATCCTTCATGCGCAACGGCGATGGGATTTTGACCTGGAAGAGCAGCAGACGATTACTAATTGCGATACATTTTGGGATAAGCGTAGAGGTAGAGAACCAATGTACACAATTATTCTGGAAATAAACTCTTATTTAATGCATATAATATTTCAAATGTTTTGATTTGAATCTAATTAATATTAAATGAAATATCGAAATTCTTAAAGAATCAGATATTTCTCGAAATTGTAAATAGTTGTCCGGTGGCAGTTACCGTAAAATTCTTGCCAGCCGCGGTCACAATGTGCACATCGCCCTCGAGGGCGAAAAGTAGCTTGGACAGCTGCTGGGTGTCGGTGCTGGCGGCGAGCACCTCCTGCAGGCAGAGCTTGGCCAGGGTCTGATGCGTTGGCCCCGTCACCATCGAGGGCAACTTGGATCCGTTGATAAACGGCCCTCCCTTGCAATTGGTGTGAAAATGTGCCGTAACCGGTGAGGCAGCCACCATGGCATCCGATTCGGCAACAACTGTGTAACGGGGACGCGCACATCGCTGCTTGCCCGAGCTGGAGTCCATGCGCGACTTGTGGCCGGGTGGCTGCATCGGATGGCAGCTGCGCGCACACCAACCCGCCGGGAAAATGTCCCGCGAGCGATAATTGCACCAGTAGTCAAAGGCGCCACGCCAACCATCGAATGTGACATGGATCTGGTCATCCTTGATGGCATCAACTGTTGCACAGCAAATCAGTTGCGGATTCTTCTTGTCCACCGCCTCCAATTTCTGTCCGACCTTAAACAGATTCACATCGGGCGTTGGCGGTTCCGGTTGAAAGATGTCCTCGGGCGCAACCATGGCATTGTTTAGTATCTTGCAAAGATAGCCAGGCCAACTAGAGGCATTCATACGGAATCCCAGCGGCGGCTGCAACATGCCCCCATTCTTCTCACAGTGCCCAATCGTATGGATTTCCGTGGAGTCTACCAGACGCCAGAAATCATTCTGTGAATCGCTGCCATCGAGGCGGAGACGCAACCGGGAGCCGAGGACACCCACCACTGTTGCAATGCAGGTGGAGGTGACGTTGCGCGGATCGAGTGCTTCCAGTTTCATTCCGATCTTGAAATCATTGTTGGGCGGATTTAGCGCCTGCTTAAAGCATTCCGCTGGTGCCGCATCGCTGCCCGTTTCCTGCCACGAGAAAAACAAAATAGATTCGGATTACGATTAAGGTGAGCAGACAAGACTCACCTCCAGGTAAGCATCCCAGTCAAAGACATGGAAGCTCTCGTATTGAAAGGGACCCGTTGGCGCAGGCGCACCGCTGCCAAGCAGCTTGCGTTCGCCATCCGTTGTGCTGTGGCTGCTGCTGTTGTTGCCGCCGCCGCCGGCAGCGCTGCAGGCGCTGTGCTGCCGCATGGAGCCGTTCTTTTTCTGGTGCTTATTCATGCACAGCATCGAGCAGAACTCCTTGTTGGGCGCACCCTCGCGTATAACATTGTCGCACTGTGTGCACGCCCCCTTGCTGTACGCCTTGCGGAACTCTGCGATACACGTCTCCGAGCAGAACTCCTTTTTGCCGGTCTGCGTCGGCAGCACGTATTGCAGCGGCAACTTCCCCTCGCCACACCAGGTGCAAGTTGCCCGCTTCGCTGGACGACCGCGAGCTCGCTGCTGCGTTGGAGTGGTCGCTGTGGTTGCTGCTGCAGTTGTTGTCGTCGCTGCACTGTTGCCGTTGCTGTTGCTGCCACTGCTGGCGCTGCTGTCGCGACCGCCAGACATATTTCGCCTTGTTTATTTATTTTGTGTGCAACGCTTTTTTGTTGCTACTGTTGTTGTCAATTTTTGTTGCTTTTTACCGTACTTAATCAGTTTCGCATTTTAGTGGTACAGCGGACGTTATTGCATTTGCTGCTAATATTTTGTTTCTTATTTTTCAATTTTAGCGGCTTTCTCGAGGTCACGTAATAACAAATTTGTATTTGTGTTGATTTTGCAAATCGCATTGCTAGAATATACACACACGCACACACACACACGCACGCACTCACATATATGTGCATGCGAGGAAGCTTTTAATTTCGAAAATGCGCTTTAGTTGCACATTATATGCGCGACTCGAGTTTGCTTGCAATTGCGAATAAGTTAATTTTTTTATTTTTCATTGCATTTGCGTTCCGCCATATTTGTTTTTCTGGCGATGAAAGTACGCTTGAGATGAGCATCAGTCACTGTAACTAATACCTATCGCGGGTAGCAGAGCACCGAACAAGTCACTGTTGTAAGCAATCACATAACAAGTCATAATAACTACCCAGGTATTTACAAAAGCTAACTAAAGTCAGAATATGATACTACAAATGTTTAAAAATTATTCATATCGGTAAACTCAAACTATTTTGCATATGTTTACAATTACGCGATATAATTGTCACTGTGACTGTGAAGTAACACTATCGTCTCGTCTCTGTGACGATTGTTTAGTGATGATAAAAGTATCGATAGCACTTCGACGATGTTTAATTTTATCTCAAATGAAATCTGTTTATTGTCAAAGTTAATACATATAAATAAAAAGTAATATAATATGTAATATATATTATTATTTGATTAATATTTCGATCAACAGCTTGGCCTCATGAAATTTTAAAAAGCATGCCGCTGGCGCCATCTATAGTTGATTGCTGGAATGCCTCTCAACTGTTGAGCAACTATTTGCGGCTAACTGGACGCATAAGTTTTACGCGCCAAACTTTAACTACTGTTAAATCAAAAGCACGGAAATTAACTCTATGCAATTTCAAGCGAAATAATCATATTTGACCTAGTTTTTTTGGCTAATGACATTAAGGGTGCAGCGCCAAATTAGCAGGCTCAACACCCAAATTAACCAAGTAATGCAATTAGGAGCAGCAAAATGGACTCACACTCCAGCTGTGCCATCCAATTTCCCTGACACGAAGCGAAATGAACTCTATTGATTTATCTGGCTTATTTTCGCACATTTCGCGACACGCTCATAAATCAAATTTTGGACCGGCCGCAGGCACAAACAGTTGACAAATGCCTGCGAACAGTGGGCGTGAATTGTGAATGTGCCACTACTGTTCGCACTTTTAATCGCTTGTTGCCAACAACAAATCAATGCCAAAATCGGCGTGAAAACAGAACAAATCCACACATCTGTGAAATATGTCAGCTTTCTGCATTCATACACTCATAAAAAAATTTACAGAAATTTTATTAAATTGTTATACTTTGAGTGGTTATTTATGTGCCTGGCTTTCTAAAAAGTAGAGTTTGCATTTCTAAATTTTAGTGTGGTTTTTCCAAAATTTAAAAAAAATATGTTTAATTTCCTGGGCGTTGTTTTTTATGTGGGTGCATTGAAGATATCTTACATTAGCTTGGTTATTACTTATATGATTGTAAACCATTAGTATTTTTAGTCTTCACATATACACAATCATTTTACATAGACTCATATATTTAATTTGAACGATTTCATAGGAATTCGAAACGTAAGACAACAGCTAAACTCTAATATAAAAGGCAAGCAAGTAATTTTATTGACTTTAAGAAAGGATTTTACTAAATTTACGGCTAGCATTTTAGAAATAGTTTACTTAATAACAAATAACATATAAAAAAAAAATCGCAGGATTTTTTGGATTGCAAAATAGTACATTTATTTTGTTAATATTTAGAAATTATTTCTAAAACATAGAACGTTTTTCTATTATTTACGGCGATTTTCATTTTTTGGCGATTTACTGAAAATGAAGGCGTTTTTTTCAGAGTGCATGTCCAACTGTCCATGTCTCCATCCATCCGATAACCCTTGCATCCTGTCATATCTACACACGCACTCACAAACACACACTTACATCCACGCGCCACACTCACTTACACACACACTAGCAGCTGCGTCACAGAAAATGCATAGGAAAGCAAGTTGAATGCAAATAAATTTAGCACGAATTTTTAGTTGGCTACACAAAAAGAGAGCAGTTAAAATAACCATAATTTGTACATGCCCAAAGCCCACCTGCTCATCCAAATAAAACCAAATAGATATATTGCACATCTTCCGACATTTATATTGAAGTCACAGTTAATGCCAAAAGTTAAGCGTCAAGCAGTTTGAAAGCTGCTCAAAGCGAAAACTTCTGCAGATAATTATTGCTGTCCGAGCATAAAAGTTTTTCCTTTCGGTTTTCTTAGTTAAATATTTTGCTTTGCTTTTGGCAAAAACTTATTTGGGGTGCCCGATATTTTGTGGTTTGTTGCCTTTTGCTAATAACTTGGCCGTAATTCGTTTCACTTATGGCGCTTCTTCTTCTGCAGAACAAAACGCCTAAATAAGCCGCTCAAAAATTATGATTTTAATCAAATGAAGTCTGCAAAAAGTTGAATCCTAAAACAATTCATTCGCTTTTGATTATGTGATTATATATGAAGGGGTAAATGATTTCCAGAGCATGTCAAAATTCAATTAATATATAAATCTTACAAAAAGTTAATTTTATATTTAAAACTTTTATCATTACTTACTAGTTATAGTGCGTAGTTGATCAGCTTATGCATTAATCTGTGCGCATATACCGCAAATTATGTAGGCAAGTTAAGAGCAGGCCATAAATTAATAATTGCTTAATTTTATGGCCAGCAGCTGTGCAGATTGCTCTCACATTCCTTGGCACCAAACAGAGACAGATGCCCAAGGGGGTTCGCCCTATTAACAATCATAATTGGGAGCCGAGTGACGTTTGCCATTTTAAGCGTTTGTCAAATTGACGCTGAGCAATTAGAAACTGTCGACAGACCTCATTGACTGATGACGCGAATCAAACAAAAGATTGACACCCAGTGGCTTGGGCGGGGTTTTGAACTTTGCCGTGATTTTAATCAACATGTTAATGAGTTTATCTCTCAGCCAGCTCAAGTGCTTCGAAGCTTAAATGCAGCGTTAATGATTCCGTTATTGCTCCACGGCAACGGCTATTGTCTGACAATCAAGTTGTTGGCCCTGGCTAATGAAAATGTTCAACTTTGACAAACAACCAAATGCAAGCTGCCAAAGTTTAGCCGCAGCTTAGTTAAAGGTTGTCATCTTAATGTTGAAGAAGCTTAATCAATTGCCAAACAGGGCATCATATCTTATGAAACTAAATAGTATGATTTATATGACTTTTTTATCGTGATAAGAAGGATATATACATATATATGTATATAGTTTTTTAAAATTAAAATCCTTAATCACAGTCAGTATAACTATTATTTTATTGCCACATATACTACATTCAATAATCTAATGACAGTCCGTCCCATTTTTATTCCTATTTCATGCTGGTCACGTACATAAATCTAAATCCTCAACAGTTTACAACTCAATTATAGATAACTTGCTAGTTTTCTCTGCTTTAACGACAACAGATTGCGACAATAAATAAGAGCCATGGTTACATGAGGCAACGTCATCAACTTCGTTTTGACAGATTTCAATCAGTTGAAAGAAGAACCGGAGACGAGTAACGTGTTTAATTACAGCTGACCACGCATTGACAGCGATTAAAACTGATGTCAACGCGTCAGTTTCAGGTTCAGCTTCAGCTTCGGCTTCAACTGGCTGAGCAACAGGAATGAGAGCAAGGAATGTCCTGACGAATGGTCGCAACACTGTTGACAATTCATTTAACCGAATGGCGTAATTGGAATGGGGGCAGCTGTAGCAACCCACATCCATTCAGCACTTAAACTGAAGATAAAATTAATGGTTATCGGCCGAAGATGGCACAATGGTAACGAGCCTAGAATATGCACACTTTTTATCAAATTTTCTAACGAGTTTCCTAAGAAAACTTTATATATATATATATATATATATATATATATATATATATATTTCATATTGAATGTCAAATGACAAGATTTATGTTGTTAAGAAACAATTGTGCAACATTTGTCTATTTATACCACTGTGTCCATTTTGAGAGACGAAGATGAATGGCGAGCAATTTCACACCTGACTGCTGATCACACACGGAGCTGCCAGAAGGTGTTAGCCACATGGCCACAAGGTCAACCCTTTTTCCTGCTTTAAGCCAAACAATTAATGTGCAAATGAAAACCTATTAAATATTAATATATTAATTGCGTTCGATAATTGCAAAACAACGCACGAAATATGTTGCAGCAACATTTGCAACAACATTTCCGTGTGGCAACATGTGCTTTGAAATTTTGTCGGTTTTTTTTTTTTGGGCAACATGTGGTGCCACCCACGAAGGTGTCTGCGCCGCATGGTTTCATTCATAACTAGTCGCGTGGCTCGTCGGTGTGGCTTCGTCGTTATCATCGTCCTGCTGGCGCTCGTCGCTGCACAACTTCGTGTTTGGGAAGCACTTCGTGCAGCGCTCAGCGTTCAGCGTCCTTGCCTAACAATATAAAAACAAGTGTCCTACGCTGGCAGCTCTGAGTTCTTCGCTCGTCGTCAGCCTGTTGCGTTCGAACACTGCCTCAAAAAGGCAGCCAGAAGAGCTTAGCCCGCCCACCAGAACGGAACAGACCTGGAACAACTTGATAACTCTAGTCGAAAATTCAAAATTTTGAAAGTGCATTTGAATTGAATTTTTGTGCGCGCATTTTTGTGGCAATTTTCAACAGCCGCAAAAATATTTAAATTTTCTCGAACTAATTTCGGTTGATTGCCGTCGCGCGTGAGCAGATATCAAAATTGGCCCAAATTAACAGCCGCAACGAATATCTTGAAAACCATAAATATTTAGCCAAAGCTAAGATCAAACGAAATTTTCCTGGCCAATTACCAATTGTTAACGTGATAACGTTTTATGTGAGAAAACGAAATTGTTGCGAAACAAAACGTGACTTATTTGCATTTGGTGGCATTTAACGCGTCTTCTCAAACCGTGCGATTTTCATTTTGTGGATACATCTAGCTCAGCGATATAACTGGTAGGTAAATGCACCTAAACGTTTTATTTATTTAATTTAATTAAATGTATGGGTTTGTCCAAGTAACAGCACTCTTGATTTTCAATTTCGATTTTACACACTAAGCTTTGAATTTGTTCAAGTCGCAGCATTTTCAAAGTAATCCAAAAAAGTTTACTTTTAGAGTTCTTACCTATTAAAGAGATTTCTTAAAGCAAGTTTTAATAAAATTACAGTAAAATTTTAAGCTTTATTATTGAATTGTTATTGAGTGGGAAAATGAATTCCCAATTTAATTTTTAATTTTTGTATTTTATCATGTTAGTCAGAAATGCCTTGGGGCAACACGCACACAATTTGTTTGTGGGTTGGGAGTGAATAAAGTGTCAAATTTAGAACAAGATAACTTGGCTTAATCAACATATTTTGTAGTTATTTATTTAGCCATGAAATTAACTCGCAGCTTCTATATGCTTAGAGCTTAGTTTAATCAATTTAATTAAATGTTTTGCAATTAATTATGCCTGTAGCAGTAATTTGTACATTTGGTTATTTATAGCCAATTAAAGTTCCATCTACTTGGAGTCAAATGTGACACGATTTATAAAATGCTGGAAAACTAAGTCAGAACGATATTTGTGGCAGTCCAAACTTAATTTAAATTTTAATTTAAACTTGAAAATCGACGAGAGAAGTGATTGTGATAGATTCTCAATAGGGAAACTCTTGTCCGTTAATTAGTTTTCCTTGTTGGAGTTCTCACACTGCTCAGCTGCTACTTGTCTCAAGTGTGCTGAGACTGTAATTCAATGATGAGCGTTTTATTTTTCTTTTTCAAATTACTGATTGGGTGTGAAAACTGGTTACCCTGCCATTTCCAATAAGAAAGGCAATGGCAATGGCAACGACTTTGTAATGGGGCACGTTTGTTGGGCCCATAAAATGTGGCACGGCATCGTAACTGAAATTTTTGTGACTGTATTTCGATTTCAATTCCGTTAAATTTGTTAAGTATTCACAGTCTGATGTGAATACATATTGGGAAATGTTGTTGGGTCATTTCCTAATCTAATATGCCCAGAATGCGATTTTATAGGGGTATACCAGAATATATATACTCTTAAGTAGCAGTCAAAGTAATTAAACGTTCAGCCGTTACCAAATTTTAGTAGGTATTTAAGGAGTACATCAGACCCCAACTGCTGTCTAGACTTTAAACGTTTAAGTCAGTGAGCAAAAGTCGAAACATGGATGCATTCCAATCATTTGTTCACTCATTTCTTTATGCATCATGGATCAGCGGGCACATCCAATTGCTCGCTCGTAAAAATCTTTTTATCGAGCAAAAAAAATCTTTGGCCAACTTGGTATTTATTTGCATACATGCTAAATGCAAATAGACAACAAGACCTTAGCTTTATTGTCAGTCTTATATATGTGTATATACATACATATACATATTATATATTTGCAGCGGTTTTTTTCTTTAAATGTGCAGATAAAAGCGATTCGTAGGCAAAATCGCTGCAGGCAGTCACGATTTCTTGGTGGGGCAGTCCCTTTATTTGTCGTGGAGTGGGGCACGCACAATTCACAGTGGGCCAAAGCTGCTTTTATTGCGTTGCCATATTTAGCCAAGTGCTGTTTAACACACCAAGCACCCCAAACCAGAAAATATTTATTTGCTCAACTTCAAATGCAGCCATTCTCGATTTATGGCATTTTAACAATGTAATTTCATTTTAGGCTGGCAAAATTCGCAGAACGGAACTTCAATGGCTGAACTTTAACATATTTTAGGACCATATTTAACAGTTAGGGTGGTAGGAGTGTGACAGAGGGGATGGAACTCATTTTGGGTTGTTAGCGTTGACACGTCAATGAATTTGGCCACATGCAACACGCTGTCAGCATTTCAATATTCGGAAATGCCATACAAATGACAGCTGCCCGAATCCTGCCACTTTTTATAGTTGCTTATCCATGTAAGAGGATGTGGGTGTCTCAAGAGCTTTCAAATAGTTAAGCATCCAGAGATTTGCACTTAAGTCCAGCGCTGACAGCTCAGCTTAAATAGAGCTCAAATTGGAAGGTAACTAAAGTGGATGGAATAAGTACAACAAATATTACAATCAAACCTAATGGCATATGTGGGCTGTGCTGTGGTTGCTTCTGGTTCAATAACTATTAAGTTGCCCCGAGTGTTTAACCTTATTTGAAAAGGAATACAGAATCCTTTTCAGTTGCAACATAAATTCAAATTTTCAATATTAAATAGCTTTTCAGTACATATTTGAAGTATTGTCACTGCTTTTGATTGTGCTGATTAAAGCGCAATTAGTTTGCAGACTTATTTAAATATGTGTAAATTGATAATCATAAATAATAAAATAACTACATTCTGTGGTCAAAAATTAACTACTTATTATATTTGAACAGTGTAGTTAAGTGTTTTAAGTGGCACCAAATAGTTTCTAATAGAAACGCAATAAAACTGCGTTGCGCATACGTCATTCAGTCCACGCATGTTAAAATTGAAACCAAATTAAAAGAAATACGTATCAGAGTTTGATAATAACACGAATAGCTGCTGATAGACAGTAGACGCACATAAACTTGTGGTTGTCATATCGCTGACTTTCAGTTTACAAGGTAGACATCTCACTCAAGATTGACGTATTCGCAATGCCTCCAGTTATACACTTATGCCGAGGCAAGTGCTGAGTTCTTGCCATTAAATTAGGCAATTTGGAATATGTCAGAGATGTTGAGGAAGCAGATGTGAACACAGCGTGTAAATTGTTTGTTGTCAGTCAAAGCCCTCAATAACGATGATGGAACCCAATCAAAATAGTGAAAGGAAGTGACGATGAATAAAGCAGAGGAAGCAAAACTGGTTAAGAGCAACGGCCAAAATCAATTTTCATGCAGTGTGCCATTTTGTGGGGTAAGCCAAGCAAATATAAATATTTATTTATATAAATGCAAAAATGTTTTTGCATAGTTTTCTCGGTCTATGTATAGATGTCTCAAGAGTTTATCGGGTTTGTTCTCTTCCCAATCTGAGATTAAACGCAGATTGTAAGCCAATCGCGAATCGTTGGCCTTTTTTTTGGATTTTTTTGGTTGTAGTTTGCATAGTCGAGCTGCCACAAATTCGTTTAGCTGGCTGCGGCATAACGATAACTCATTGTGTCAGTGTGTAGAATCTTTAGAGCTCCACGTGTCTCATCTCAGTCATCTTATCTAGCATCGCCGTTCCATCCATATATGTTATTTCCACACATTACGTTTATGTTCCGCTGCGGCTGTTGCAAAAGTCATTTGATGAAAGTCCATCGAGTTGCCGAGTTCCAACCAACTGCAGTGGCGAGTTCGCCGTTCGAGGAGGTTGGAGGAGGTCATGCATGTGCATAAGTCATAAATTGTATGTCCACATCAGCTATGTCAAACGGTTGCATATTTCTCACAACTTTCCCATTTTCACACGCCAGCCAGGCGCACTGTCAAACTCAAAGTCCAGATACATTTCGTGTGTGTACTTTTTACACATCTATTTATCTCTCTTTTTTTACAATAATAAATACTGCTTGATGTTGATAAATTGGCATTTAATGATGCAATAGTATGCTGTGCAGTTGCTCCATGTCCGCAATTTATGCAGCAGCGATGATATTTGCAGCAAGGAGCTGTATTTATGTGTGAAAGCTGTGGAAATGGATACGCAAAGGATATGCCACAAATCTAGTCAAGTATTTTTATATTCTGCTGTCTCAGTTTTCATTTCAGTTGCGACATAACATGAGCAGTCTGCTTGAGCTACTGCAATTTATAGATTCTTATCAAAAGAACATTAATCGACACACTATTAAACAAAAATGGATATTTGTTAACTTCAGAAATTACTTTCAACTCACTATTTAATTAAGCACTATTTTAATACCAGTTTATTTTTTATGCTTTCTTAATTTTTGCTTTAATTTTGCATGAATACAAATCAAAGTATATAAATTTTACAGAACACGCCCGTAACGGTCTGTTCAGTATGCAATTATCCAAAAGAATGAAATTCAATTTTCCTTTTGCTGCAATGTGCAGTGGAACCGTTAATCGGTTCATTCATGCATCCGTTGATATTTCATGCAGTTATTATTGTTAACAAGTTTATTCTTCTTTTTTGCGCTTGTGCAATTGCAGAATGATGAAAGCCACAGCGTGGTTTTGCCCGGTGTTATTGACTTTACTCAGCGCCACAAGGCTCGTTTGTACCGCACAGCGTGGTGTGGCAGCAACAACGGGCGGAGCGGAAGGCGTGGGCGGCGCAGCAGCTGCAGCAGCAGCAGCAGCGGCATTGGCAGCAGGCGGTGCTGGGTATGCCAACGGATATCCTCTTGACTATCTGGATGCACAGACCATACAGGTGCGTACACTTTGCCTCTCCTCCCGCTCACTTTTGCGGTTTTCAACTGCTGTCAGTCAATTTTTGTTACAGGTTTTTGAGGCTCATATTTCATGGGTTGTTTTTGTTTATTATGGCCTGCAAAAGGAATTGAAGCTTGCCTTGATGTCGCCATCAGGCAAAATATTTGCATGCATTTCAGAAGCGAAAAGCTTTTAAATAAAATAACACTATTTGTTTGTGTGATAAAAAACATGAATTACCATATTTTTTAAGTGTTTGGCGCTAAAAAATAGCGGAATGTGCGAAGTGAACTTTGATGTCCGACGATCTGGTCAATTTATTTTCGGTTCAATTTTAATCAATCAACATATTTGAGAAATTAAAAGCTTGTATATATTTGCGCAATTGATAACTACCCCTTAATCAAACGTCATAAATCGGTATTCTGTATAGCTCATAGTCCATATATGTACATTACTACTCTTTCATGATAGTGTGTTAAAGTTATCAAAACCCGCTCATACAGTATATACTTAACTACTTAATTCCCTACTGTAAGATATTGTAAAAGTTATTAAGTTTTAAATATTTATGATATAATGGCTAGCTATTAGTAGCTATGTATGTGCTTATCACATACATCAATATGGTTGGTTGAACGCTCTCAGAACGACATCGTGTTTCCCCGAAAAATGCTTTTATCACCATCTTTATCAGATGCACAATTGTATTGAAGTAGGAGTTCCGTTGAAAGAGACGCAATAAGGCTATCGCATAATTCATTAATATTCATAATTATCTTATCGGCATACCCCGAAGCGTGACTACAGACAAATAATTAAGTTTAGACAAATTATTTGATAAATGCGACTTTTTAAGCTCAAAACAAATAAGAATTTGTTTAAATGATTTATGTTTGCTTCATTAGACCATAAAAATGGTAAACAAAATTACACAAAAACTTATATTACGTTGTTTATTTACCTTTGAGAAAAAGACAAATAAAAAATGCAGCTTTGTTGTTTAATAGCGAATATAAATCGCTTTACAAAGTTGACAACAAAAGTTCAAGTTTTCACGCGGTTTAATTTTCACAAAGTGTGGGCTCCACTCTGAACAAAGGAACTAAATATGCTCTCTATACAGATTAGTTGTCAACTTGACAAAGGACCAACTTTTAAGATCTTGCTGGTGCCACTCACACATCCATAAATACACCTTCAATTGAGGTTTTCATTTTACTGTCTTTAAGCACAGTTTTTGAGTTTGCTTTCTTCATTACGAAAAATTCATTCATCTAGTTTAGCATTTAAGGCAATCAAAGCTATTTAGGGCTTGGGCTAAAAGTTGTATTGTGCGCGAGTTTCAAATTGGAAACTTATGAGGCAAGTTTGCGAATGCAATTTATAACAATATAAGATGAAAACTATCAAGAATGTGCAAGAAGAGGGGGTTTGACGCAAGGTTACTCAGCATTGCAATCAAATTCTAACCTAAACTTATCGAAACACAATTTTAAAAGTTGCATTTAGTTTGGTGTACCGAAATTAATTAAATAATTACATAAAATATATATATTTAGTTATTATTTATAACTAAATTAATGGTAGTAGAAACTTGCTAATAAGGACTGTTTCCAAAAAGTGTTTTTTTTTTTTGTAGTCATTTATTTAGTTAGCACAAAATCACATGCGTCCCGTCACCTCATTAGGTAAAAACATTGCAATTGAAAATGAGTGTTGAAGTTGAAGTCGCAAAATAAATTTATTGATTAAACAATGCATTGATCTGTAGACAGTATGGAGCATCGATTGATTTTAGTCATCCTAATCACTGCCATCTTCAGTCTGGCTTTCATCCGTGGTCTCATCCTCATTATCATCAGTAGTGATTTCTGGGTCCTCAGTGGTAGCATTGTCATTATCATCCTCATCCCGATCTTTGCAACCTGGTGGGCCACGTGGTGGGCCAAATGGTGGTTTGGGTGGACCAGGTGGTCCTCGACCTCCAGGCGGTCCCTGAACGTCAGGTGGTCCCCGACCGCCAGGTGGTCCTTGACCGCCAGGTGGACCTTGCCCGCCAGGTGGACCTTGACCGCCAGGGGGACATTGACCGCCAGGTGGACCTTGACCGCCAGGTGGTCCTCGACCGCGCTGTGCCACAACGGCGGCCAACAATACTGCGAATACAACAAGTGTTGCAGCTCTCATGATTAATTTTTAATAGCATTTGGTAGCCGATCTCGATCTTATATAGGTCTCACATTACAGTTACAATAACAATTATGCACCGTATATTTGCACAGTTGTGGCATGTAAATAGATTGAAACACTTCCACGCCACTTTGTTATGCAAAATTATTGCCATTAGGCAAATAGCTCGGTCAATTCCGTCAACAGGTGATGCAATCTAATCTATTACGCACAAAGTTTTCCACTGCCAGTGCCAAAAAAAAAAGCATTCCAATCTGAAGTGAATCATCGCATATTTGAATACTATGTTTTTTTTTTTAGTATGTGTGATCAGATAAGCGCTGGCGACGTCGTTCGATATGTCGGAACTGAAGTTGATAACTGCTTAGCGATTAAAATTGTGAATAGTAACCAGAAATCAGTTAATAATAAATTTCTGGTTG
Source organism: Drosophila atroscutellata (assembly GCA_035041605.1). Classification (NCBI taxonomy): domain Eukaryota; kingdom Metazoa; phylum Arthropoda; class Insecta; order Diptera; family Drosophilidae; genus Drosophila; species Drosophila atroscutellata. The sequence continues at coordinate 2,624,617 of JAWNLA010000094.1, read as the reverse complement.
AGCCTGCTTAGGCAACCACTTAACAATCTGAAGTGCTGTATTCATTTGCGTTGACAAGGCATGTTCATAAAGTAAGTTAGGTCTGTGACATATTCCAACTTCTATATGCAGAAGCACTCAGTAAAAAAAACAGTTGAATTAAAGTGGGTTTTTCTATTGTATAATTAAAATAAATTCTAATAAATATGACAGCACTTTCTACTAAAGCTATAAACAACAGTCACTACACTCTAATTTTAAGAACTAATATTGAAATTCTTTAAACTGCTTATAGCTTTATTGCTTTATGCGAGGGCTCAGATGCTCGCCGAACCGCTACCTTCGCCGGAACTTTCTGTAGTCGAATCCTCGGGCACTTCGGTGGTTTCTGTAGGTTCAACGGATGCTTGAGTAGACTCTTCGGGCACTTCGGGTGCCTGCGTGGTGTCTGCAGGCTTATCAGTTATCTGAGTAGACTCCTTGGGCACTTCAGGTGTCTGTGTGGTTTCTGCAGGTTCATCGGTTGCCTGAGTAGACTCTTCGGGCACTTCGGTTGCCTGTGTGGTTTTTGCAGGTTCATCGGTTGCCTGAGTAGACTCTTCGGGCACTTCGGGTGTTTGTGTGGTTTCAACGGGCTCTTCGGGTGCACTTGTGGTTTCACCTTCGCCAGAGCCGTCGGTGGTTGAATCTTCCGGTTCTTGGGTGGTAGAGTTCTCTGGTTCTCCTGGAGCCTGAGTAGACTCTTCGGGCACTTCGGGTGTCTGTGTGGTTTTTGCAGGTTCATCGGTTGCCTGAGTAGACTCTTCGGGCACTTCGGCTGTCTGTGTGGTTTCTGCAGGCTCCTCGGGTACACTTGTGGTTTCACCTTCGCCAGAGCCGTCGGTGGTTGAATCTTCCGGTTCTTGGGTGGTAGAGTTCTCTGGTTCCTCTGGAGCCTGAGTAGACTCTACGGGTTCTTCGGGTGTCTGTGTAGTTTCTGTAGGTTCATCGGGTGCCTGAGTAGACTCTTCTGGCACTTCGGGTGTCTGTGTGGTTTCTGCAGGCTCCTCGGGTGCACTTGTGGTTTCATTTTCCCCAGAGCCGTCGGTGGTTGAATCTTCCGGTTCTTGGGTGGTAGAGTTCTCTGGTTCCTCTGTAGCCTGAGTAGACTCTTCGGGTTCTTCGGGTGTCTGTGTGGTTTCTGCAGGTTCATCGGTTGCCTGAGTAGACTCTTCTGGCACTTCGGGTGTCTGTGTGGTTTCTGCAGGCTCCTCGGGTGCACTTGTGGTTTCACCTTCGCCAGAGCCGTCGGTGGTTGAATCTTCCGGTTCTTGGGTGGTAGAGTTCTCTGGTTCCTCTGGAGCCTGAGTAGACTCTACGGGTTCTTCGGGTGTCTGTGTAGTTTCTGCAGGTTCATTGGTTGCCTGAGTAGACTCTTCGGGCACTTCGGGTGTCTGTGTGGTTTCTGCAGGCTCCTCGGGTGCACTTGTGGTTTCACCTTCGCCAGAGCCGTCGGTGGTTGAATCTCCCGGTTCTTGGGTGGTAGAGTTCTCTGGTTCTCCTGGAGCCTGAGTAGACTCTTCGGGCACTTCGGGTGTCTGTGTGGTTTCCGCAGGTTCATCGGTTGCCTGAGTAGACTCTTCGGGCACTTCGGGTGTCTGTGTGGTTTCTGCAGGCTCCTCGGGTGCACTTGTGGTTTCACCTTCGCCAGAGTCGTCGGTGGTTGAATCTTCCGGTTCTTGGGTGGTAGAGTTCTCTGGTTCCTCTGGAGCCTGAGTAGACTCTACGGGTTCCTCGGGTGTCTGTGTGGTTTCTGCAGGTTCATCGGTCGCCTGAGTAGACTCTTCTGGCACTTCGGGTGTCTGTGTGGTTTCCGCAGGCTCCTCGGGTGCAGCTGTGGTTTCACCTTCGCCAGAGCCGTCGGTGGTTGAATCTTCCGGTTCTTGGGTGGTAGAGTTCTCTGGTTCCCCTGGAGCCTGAGTAGACTCTTCTGGCACTTCGGGTGTCTGTGTGGTTTCTGCAGGTTCATCGGTTGCCTGAGTAGACTCTTCGGGCTCTTCGGGTGCCTGAGTGGTTTCTGCAGGTTCATCGGTTGCCTGAGTAGACTCTTCTGGCACTTCGGCTGTCTGTGTGGTTTCTGCAGGCTCCTCGGGTACACTTGTGGTTTCACCTTCGCCAGAGCCGTCGGTGGTTGAATCTTCCGGTTCTTGGGTGGTAGAGTTCTCTGGTTCCTCTGTAGCCTGAGTAGACTCTTCGGGTTCTTCGGGTGTCTGTGTGGTTTCTGCAGGTTCATCGGTTGCCTGAGTAGACTCTTCTGGCACTTCGGGTGTCTGTGTGGTTTCTGCAGGCTCCTCGGGTGCACTTGTGGTTTCACCTTCGCCAGAGCCGTCGGTGGTCGAATCTTCCGGTTCTTGGGTGGTAGAGTTCTCTGGTTCCTCTGGAGCCTGAGTAGACTCTACGGGTTCTTCGGGTGTCTGTGTAGTTTCTGCAGGTTCATTGGTTGCCTGAGTAGACTCTTCTGGCACTTCGGGTGTCTGTGTGGTTTCTGCAGGCTCCTCGGGTGCACTTGTGGTTTCACCTTCGCCAGAGCCGTCGGTGGTTGAATCTTCCGGTTCTTGGGTGGTAGAGTTCTCTGGTTCCTCTGGAGCCTGAGTAGACTCTACGGGTTGTTCGGGTGTCTGTGTGGTTTCCGCAGGTTCATCGGTTGCCTGAGTAGACTCTTCTGGCACTTCGGGTGTCTGTGTGGTTTCCGCAGGTTCATCGGTTGCCTGAGTAGACTCTTCTGGCACTTCGGCTGTCTGTGTGGTTTCCGCAGGCTCCTCGGGTGCAGTTGTGGTTTCACCTTCACCAGAGCCCTCCGTGGTTGAATCTTCCGGTTCTTGGGTGGTAGAGTTCCCCGGTTCCTCTGGAGCCTGAGTAGACTCTTCGGGTGCTTCGGGTGTCTGTGTGGTTTCTGCAGGTTCATCGGTTGCCTGAGTAGACTCTTCTGGCACTTCGGGTGTCTGTGTGGTTTCCGCAGGTTCATCGGTTGCCTGAGTAGACTCTTCGGGCACTTCGGGTGTTTGTGTGGTTTCAACGGGCTCTTCGGGTGCACTTGTGGTTTCACCTTCGCCAGAGCCGTCAGTGGTTGAATCTTCCGGTTCTTGGGTGGTAGAGTTCTCTGGTTCCCCTGGAGCCTGAGTAGACTCTTCTGGCACTTCGGGTGTCTGTGTGGTTTCTGCAGGTTCATCGGTTGCCTGAGTAGACTCTTCGGGCTCTTCGGGTGCCTGAGTGGTGTCTGCAGGTTCATCGGTTGCCTGAGTAGACTCTTCTGGCACTTCGGGTGACTGTGTGGTTTCTGCAGGTTCCTCGGGTGCACTTGTGGTTTCACCTTCACCAGAGCCCTCCGTGGTTGAATCTTCCGGTTCTTGGGTGGTAGAGTTCTCCGGTTCCTCTGGAGCCTGAGTAGACTCTTCGGGTGCTTCGGGTGTCTGTGTGGTTTCTGCAGGTTCATCGGTTGCCTGAGTAGACTCTTCTGGCACTTCGGGTGTCTGTGTGGTTTCCGCAGGCTCCTCGGGTGCACTTGTGGTTTCACCTTCGCCAGAGCCGTCGGTGGTTGAATCTTCCGGTTCTTGGGTGGTAGAGTTCTCTGGTTCCTCTGGAGCCTGAGTAGACTCTTCTGGCACTTCGGGTGTCTGTGTGGTTTCCGCAGGTTCATCGGTTGCCTGAGTAGACTCTTCGGGCACTTCGGGTGTTTGTGTGGTTTCAACGGGCTCTTCGGGTGCACTTGTGGTTTCACTTTCACCAGAGCCGTCGGTGGTTGAATCTTCCGGTTCTTGGGTGGTAGAGTTCTCTGGTTCCTCTGGAGCCTGAGTAGACTCTTCGGGCTCTTCGGGTGCCTGTGTGGTTTCTGCAGGTTCATCGGTTGCCTGAGTAGACTCTTCTGGCACTTCGGGTGTCTGTGTGGTTTCTGCAGGCTCCTCGGGTGCACTTGTGGTTTCACTTTCCCCAGAGCCGTCAGTGGTTGAATCTTCCGGTTCTTGAGTGGTAGAATTCTCTGGTGCCTGGGTGGTTTCTTGGGGCTCTTTCGTTGCTGCGGGAGTGGATACTTCAGTAGCTTCAGTTGATTCCACTGGAGCTTCGGTTGTGGTTTCTGGTGCCGTTGGTGGTTTAGGTAGCAGTTGGTGCCCGTGTCCGTTGTGATATACATCTAAGTGGTACATAAGCAAGCCATTTCCAACTTTCGACTCGCCAAAGTAATCCTGAAATTTGCTTCCGTTTGGATTCCAGTGATCAAGACCAAGATCATGAATCCAGTCACCATTAGAATGGCCTCTGGGTCTAGCAGCGACGATGGCACAAAGAAGTGCGAGCCCTGCTATTGTTAGGACCTTCATTTCATATATGATTGATGTATACTAATCGGCATTGCGCCAGAACGGTCTTTTATAGGAAACGTGGTCGCAGATCTCAACACTAACCATTGATATTCAGACAATCTGGCAAATACCTATAATACTATCTAATCGCAAACTCAGTCACTGATAAAGAAAAAAAGTGAAATTTCATAGAACACTACGTAGTTATTGGTCAGATAGCTGAGCTCTTAGCCGTATAGATTTTGCGTGATTTGTTATCATTTCCACTGAAAAATTTGAATTTATTTATTGCAATAATTTGTATCAATCTGAAGAACTAATTCCTAGGTATTCACAAAAACTTAATGTCCACAAGATTAAGATTACTGCTCACTTTAAATTTTATAAAAAAAAAAAAACTATACAAGGTGAAGGTTTAGTTCAGTAATCAAGTTGGCAGGTGTTTAACCTTCGGTAATTTTCCATATTTCCATTAGCATTGATTATCGCAACTGAGTTGACAGACGGGTGAATAATCGACACTGAATTACCAATCGTAGAACTTTAAATTTATCTCACATAAGAGTTTGATTGCTGATTATTATTCACTCAGGCTTATCAGACTATAGTTAGCTTTGTATAAAATGGAACTGGAAATATGTGGATTTGAATACACGTGTTACGCATGCGAGTTGAAATAATTATCAGGTATATTTACTCATTTAACCGAACCATTAAAGCTGTGTGGTTTATTTGGCTGTGTGCAATAATATAACAAATTGCTAATTTTTGTTGACAAGGGACATACTTTTTACCTTAAAGTTTTTCTTGAAATTACTTAATTGATTTTTTTGCAATCAATTTTGAATTCTATTCCCGCAAACTGTTTCTTGGTTTTTCTCTCATTAGTCACTCAAATCACATAGCATTTTTTTATGTTATTTACAGTCGTTGGCACACTGTGTTATCTGCAAGCTACTTGAAAATTATTGTAAATATTTAATTATGTACTTGGTCGCAGATAGCAGGTCGACAACATGTCATAATCATCTTTTTAATTGAGAAAATAAAAATCAAGTAGTTGCCAAGAAATGCTTATCGCGGAAGAGTTTCACCTATCTTGACAAATGTTTTCACACTTCAATAATAATTGCAAACCCATTAGCAATAGTGAGCTTGAATAATTCGATCGGCAATTCTCGGGAAAGTCGGGAAACGAATAGTTTGAAAGTGTTCTTCTTTCGTTTCCTCAATAATGGAATTGAAGTTGAATTCACATTAAAAAAAATAATTGACTGCATTCAATTAATAAAAAATCTTTGCTAGACCACAATAAAATTTGCAATATGCAGAATCAAAGTGTAATTTTCTTGTTTTCATGTTAAAAGTGGTGAATCATACTTAACAAACTTTAAATAACCTTTTTAGATTTTCCTAGCTCACCTGTCTTCTACAAATTGCCTATTCATGCTATTGCATTCAGGCTATTGCTTCCTGAGAACTGATTAACCAACTCAAACACTTTCAAGCTGACTAACTTTTTGTAATAAGGATTCACAAACATTTATTATGCTGTTTGGACAGAAGTTTCAAATGGTGGCATAACAAGTGTTTTTCCATCTTTCTCTCTTTCTTTTTAGGATGAGTTTTCTTTGGTAAAGCGGAATAAGCCGTCGTTGTCCATTGTCAATCCTTTGGATGTGCTGCGCCAGCGGCTGCTTCTGGAAATTGCGCGCAGGCAAATGAAGGAAAACACGCGGCAGGTGAGTGAGTGGTGCAATTGGTGGGGGGTTGTCAGGTGGTGCTGTGCTCACTACATACTTTGGTATTTTTAATAAGCGCAAATGGGCAAAAGCAAAACTTTTTTTTCCATTTTTTTTATTGTTTTCTTATTCAACTTGCAAGATAAACAAAAGAAAAAACCAAAACAAAGTAAAAAATTCTTTCCCTGGCATTTCAAATTGAAAGCGCGACTTGATGTAAATGGAGAACTGTAGCAGCTAATCAAAACTAAAGCTGCAAGTGTAGCAAGCAGTTTTAAAATATACCACAAGCTTGGCTCCGTTTCGCATAATTTTCCCCTTTTTCTACACTCCACAGTAGCAGCTAAGCGGACAATAAATTGTTCACAAATATCCGTTCTACGTTGGCCCAGTGAGAAGGTCATGGCTCGTTTGTTGTTGGCCATTTGTCAAGCAATGGCCTAAAAGCGCTTCTTATCGCTGTGTATCGAGAAGCCCGCATGCAAGCCATTCCCACACAGCACACAGGTGACAAAGGAAGCTGAAAAACTACAATATGCTCAACTTTAAGATACCCTGCCGCTGTTTGTCAGGCTTAAATTACATATTTAACAATATTATAGAATATTGAGTAAATAAGGTAGTCTTCAAAAATTTGATGATTATAAATCTTAAAGCATAGGAATTAATATTAAATCAATTCTCATTTTTCGTAACTTTTACAAAATCTTTCAAATTAGTTGAAACCAGCCTTCTTTGCATTTAAATGTGTACAGGGTACAATAAAGGATTCAAGGGCTTTGGGTTGGTGACAGCCAACCAAAGGCTTAGAGCATATTATGAGCACAAAGAGGAAATCAACGCATCGTATGCGTAATCCAAATATTTCGTCTTGGTAACAAAGCAAAATTTATTTGGCTACCAAAATGTTGTTGCACCCCACGGCGCCGCCACGTTAGAGAAAATGTGGCAGGAAAATCAAACGATTTAATGGCAGAAATTCAAACGATTTGGCCCTTGGGTGCCTCTCGAGTAACGATCTGGCACTGGGCCCAGTGAGGAGTGGGGGTATATTCCAAATCGTACGCTCCATTTACACATGTCGTATTCAGATGTATTGATTTGTTCAAAAGGATACGATAAATTGATGCATGAATGCGAATCCACAGACGAAGAACTTGAGTGCGAACTCTTCACTGCATTCAAATAATTGAGTTTGGGTACAGCGAAAACTCAATACTCATAAAATACGCACTTGAATCACAAATACATTTCAGAATATTATATAAAAAATAGATTTTAATGATAATTAATATTTGAAGGAGAGGTAGTGCAGTCCTCTGCATCAACTGAAACGAAATCTTTTAGTTCAAGGGTTGCGTTGCGAGCAACGATGACCGTGAGAGATACATACTGGTGCGATGCCCTTTTTTACTCAACAACTACTCGACACTAACAGCAATTGCTATTTTTTCATTTTATACTTTTTCGTTCTTATCAGTTTAATTGACAGACAATTGGGAGTTTTTATGAGTCGGCGTTAATTAGGGTCATAATTTCGACATGCAGGAAACATAATTTCCTAGCATGCGACACTTGTTGGTTTTATCTTATCTGTTTAAGTACATTGCCCAAATTTCTAGGGAATACCTCTGAAGGTAAATAACTATTTTATCTTGCAATAGCTTAAGCCATTGCTCTAGTAGTTATTAGGGTATTCCCATTTCTAACTGCACCCAATTAACTGATCGTGATTGTCATTGCAATGTGTTTAACTAACTTTTAATAAGATATATTAAAATACTGAATACTTTTAATGGCTTTAATAATATATTTAAATAACGAAAATATCTCAAGCTAAAATATTTTACTCAGCACTATAGCAAACGTCAGGGGTATTCAAATGAATGCAATTTGTAGCATAGTTTTAAGGTAAGGTTAAGGAGAAAAACTCTATAAACAGGCGTATGTGGCATGAGAATTAATATTAAGCGCACTTATTTGTTGGCTTTAATTGCCGGAGGAAATAACCTTCCAGAATGTCAGCTCAAAGCTAACTAACTGAAAGTTGAAAATGCAATTACAAATTGTTGAGTGTTGAGAATAAATTACATTTGTAGATGTGCAAATGAAATATTTATGCCATTTACAGCAAATGTGTGCTTGGTGGGCTAATGGGAATCGCTTTGGAGGTAGCTGTGGTGTGTGAAGTGTGGCACACATTGCGAATTACTGTGTGTGTTTATTCCAATCAGTCATTTCCCTCTCTACTCTTTATTCACGGTTTTACACAGGTTGAATTGAATCGCGCCATACTGAAGAACGTGGGCAAACGAGTGTTTCTGGAGCCGGCAACTTGGGGAAATACTCACTTCCAGCAGCATCAGCAGCAGTTGGAGCGACAGCAGGATGCCTGGCGGGAGCAGCTGCGTCGCGAGCAGCTTCAGCAGCAGCATTTCCCAAGTCAACTGTGGAGATTTGGCTGGCCGCAGTCCGGCGCCGGCACCAGTTCCGTATCTGGCTCCGGTACACCCTCGGCCTCGTCTCACTTTTTTGATTTTCTGCAACGACCTGCAACACGGCCAAGACAGCAAACGGCCGCACAGCAGCTGCTCGACGATGCCAACAAATCCCTAAACACCCTCAGCACCCTCGGGCTGGGAGTGGCCAAACATCCCCAACAGCAGCAACAGCAGCAGACGGAGCAGCCAAACGGAAATGAAATTACAAACGAAAAAAATCATGAAAACGGCCATCGCAAATCGTTGCCAGTTGGCAAAAGCGCAACTGGTGTTGTAAACGACGAAGACGCCGATGCTGACGGAGACCAGGAGCAGGACGAATTGCTGGATGACCTTAACTTGAACTGGGGCAGCGAGCAGACGGATGACTTGGAAAACGTACCAGAAGCGGCCAATGCAAATGGTCAATTACCTTGGCATCTGGTCTATCGCATGCACAAGAATCCGCACTATGCTAATTAAGTGACAGCCGCGAAGGATACAGATACAGATACACATACACGCACACATACACAGACACGTACACAAACAGACAGATAGACAGACACACAGACAGCTTTAGTGTTTAAAATAGATGTTAGTAGTTGCTAAATTGACGGTTCCTAAATGGCTGGCTTTAAGGCAGGCATATTGTGTGTGCAACCCTCCGATGAACAAGACAAACTCCTCCCCACCACCCTCACCGCGAACCCGTTGCTTGAATATACTCAACGCTGACACCCACACTCGCGCACTCACTATTTGAATTTCGTATTCGTATTCGTATTTGTATTTGTATTTGTAACTAAGTGAATGGTCTATGTAACAATTCATGCTACCTCTTTCTCAGATGCTCTCGAATATTAAACACGAAACGAACGTTCCCTTAACTCCGCCGGGACCTTGCAACCGGCCCTAAGTACTACGTAATTATACTCGGCAAATTGTATTTATTGACTAGCAAAAAGTTTAACAAAAATATACAAAAAAAATATACAAAAAAATACATTAAAAAATAATATATATATATATATATATATTTATATACATACATGAGTGTATATGAATTTGTTTAATAGCATAATTGACGTTGATTGATAAAAGATACAAAAAGTAGATGAGTAGATCTTAAATGCATACCTCTATATGTATAATTTACTGTATGTGTGCATGTGCTTGTATTTGTAATCTATTTACTCAGCTCCTGAGTTTAACATTCAATAATATATCGTTTTCATCTTAATGCTTATTTTGCTTACTCCAATTTTCCTAATAAGTATTCTCTGAATTGAAACATAGAAAATGATCCGCGGGCGGAATTCGTTTGTTAATTTATATTATATTTTTATAAATAATTTATATTGATAAGCAATTACAAATCAACGAAAAGTGTATATATGATTTTCATTGTTTTTATTCGTATAATTTTTAAATGCTCAAATTAAAATAGATTTATTTCTAAAAATCTGTTAATATTTATACCACACAGCAAACAATAGATGAAACTCCTGTGGGCCAGTTTCTTAGTTTTTCTCGGACAAATTAAGAAATCAGGTCCAAATGAAAGAAACTTTGGTTTTTTAGCTAACATATGAAAGTTGTAAGAAAGATAGGAAACATGTTAAAGAGACACAAAATGGTTGAAAATCATATAAATACGACTAACGATTTTAATGTAGATGAGCTACTTAATCCTAACCTAAATTACATAACTACTTATGCATGGGCTAAACTCAATTATTCTAACTACTTACATATGTATACAAATATTGCAAACTTATATATGGATCGAGTGGATTATACACAACACACAAATTTACTCACTCACACAACAACTTATGTAAATTATTGAATTTTATCCAAAAAAAAAAAGAATCGAAACCAAATGAAGCGAAAATAAATTTCTATATGTAAATAAACAATTTTCTCATAAATAAAGCTGAATAAATGGAATTATAAAAAAGCAAATGATTGAAATTCAAATTATATATATTATGGATTATCCACGTATATGTACCTATGTATATGTATGTATTTATTTTAATGAAACCAATGAATAAAAATCAAAATTATTGATATGGCATTCAATTCAAAAGCACTTGATTTTTAATGTATTTTCGCGTGGAGCTTTTAATTTTTGATTTTCAGATAATTTTGATTTTGATTGGATTTTGATGAATATCAGAGAAAAATATATTTTTTTAAATAAACAATAGCATCAGATTTTAAAGTTAATCTTTATACCTCCCAAATTGAATGAAATTTTCCGATTGAGCTTATATTTTTGATTTGTCTTTAATTTTGTAAGTGTTTAAATGAGCTCTTAATACTTACTTAGTAGTTTGCTGAAATTTAAAACCATATTTAGTAAAGTTGTTGCCAGCTCGGTCCTCAAAGATGCCAACTTATATTCATAGCCGAAAACCAATTAAAATGCAGTTTAATTATCTAGATACTACAAAAAAACGAAACCTTTATTTCAGTTGACAAGTGCACTTGAAGTGTTTGTAGATTGCGCCCAAATCACTTAAACGTAATTCTAGACATGGGCCAACAGCTAATTATTGTGTACGTTGAATGTTCCCTTGTGGCCAACGCCTCTTGAATAGATCGAGGGCATAATTAATAAACTTGGCTCTCTGACGCAGTACACGAGACGCTTAACAGACAGCAGTCGCTGACATAAGAGGGCCTATGGAATAGAATATGGAATAGGACGCCCCCAAAAACGATAATTATCACAGCACCATTACGAGAACAAAGCACGTACAACAGTTGACAGCACAGCAAACAATGACACTGGCAAAGGGGACGGGGTGCGGGTGGAGTGCTGTTGTTGTGCTTATTGTTATTGTTAACGTTATTGTTGTTGTTTTTGGTTATGGTTTTCGATATGTTCCGTACTCATTTGATGTCACAGAGCAGCGCAACGCCGCGCAGTGTCCAGTGTTTGGGATTGAAGTCGGTCTCGAAATCAATAGAGCCGACATACTTGAGGTCGGTGCGCTGCGGCTTCCGATAAATTGGACACTCATACAGCTTTGGATCCTTTCCGGCGGTTGTGTTAATGGCATAAATATATATGACCGGCATTTGTTCATAGAGCACCTTCATCCTTGACTCAATCAGCTTGCCACTGCGCCGATCCAGCGAAGCGCCTGCAAAGCAACAAATTTAAGGCCGAGATTGAATATTCTTTCAATGTGAATAAGTTGAGTTCATAAAGTTGCTTGGCCAATGCCCGGGGAATACGACTATACGTAATTGCGCACGCATGTTGCTGCGACCCAAATATCTTTATTAGCGCACAGCTTAGGGCCATATTGTCGTGTTTTAATAGACAGGCACAAAGCCAGCCCGAGCACCTGGCAAGGCCACTTTTAATGGACAGCAGCAGAACTTATGTAATTGCTAACTTTTATCTTTATTTAGGTACTTTATGTGCACCAATCTGCGTATGTGTAATTTTATTTGCAGTAAGTACAATTTGGCAATTGTAATTGTCTATTCAGTTGGATTTGTGTATAAGCACTCAATGCTAAACCAACTTTTAATGCATTCGCTCTCTATTGTCATATTCCATTTTGGCAGTTTTCGTCACGAAATAATAGTTAGAGAACTACTGGATGGACGGCCACACTCAATAAACTCAATTCAAAAGTGTTTTTGGATATTGCATAAATTGATCTATTGAAAACATCGAATTGTTATTGTGGATTGGATTGCTACATCTGATGACAAACAAAGTTTTGATTTAGAGTGCTTCAATCCATGTGAAGCTCTTGATTGGAGAATGGGTTCGTCGAAGCGATTCACTTGCTTGAAAACAGTAAAAAGAACAATGCAAAATAAAAATTAAAAAAGGAGCGAAAAAATTGTACAATTAAAACAAAAATAAATTGTACAAAATGTTTACAAAATGCCTACAAAAGGTTGACCATGTGACAAATATGCACACAGGATCTGAATGTTGAGCTGCCCATTGTTGAATGCTACAAGTTTTGGGCCAGTGAGCTCCCGTTCTACTAGTCAGAAGCTAACCACAACAAAGATAAAGCGGAGCAGCAAAAGTGACGCAAATGATGCCTTTAACATTCATATTATCACACATGGGGCGAAGCCAGGCATAAAGCGAAAAACCGCACAAACAAGCCGGGACCAATTTGCAGGGTCAACAAAAGGCCATGAACTTAGACAAGGAGTAAGGAAAAAGATGTCATTGTGTGGCAAAAGAAAATATAAATACGAAATATACAAATACATAGCATAAGATAAAAGAAAAAAAAAAACACCATGCACCGACTTGGCATTTGACTGTAGACACGTTATTGGGGGTAAGGTAGGGTTAGTTAGTATTTACCTTCTAGGAATAGACCATGCACATATACGCCCTCTGTGGGATACTCGGTAATGTCCTCCTTGTTATAGCGAGTTATTTGATTCTGCAGCACGACCGAGTCGAGTGCCCAGCCTTTGTGAGCTCGTGTTACCTCCTGACAATTCCAACGACACACGCAACGTATACGCAATACCAAAGCAAAAGCAGAAGCAACAGTAGCAGCAGCAACAGTAGCAGCAGCAGCAACAGTAGCAATAGCAGCAGCAACAGTAGCAGCAGCCACAGCAGGTCGATAAGCACAGTCAATTTGGTCGAAGTGTTGCCAAAGCAGCCCCAAGACAGCAAAAAAAGAAAGACATGAAAAGAATTCAACAAATGAATAACTTGCAAGCATATTGAATATCAATAGGTGTGTGGCGGGAAATAGTTTGTTTTGGGAAAGATACTGTCATTATTACAAACATGTCATGACTTACAAGCAAAGATTATCTCCAAGCTTTGTGTTATTTTTGAATAATTTGTGCCTAACCAAATAAGCATTCAGTTAAAAGCTTTTGGTTAACCCAAAATATTTTATGTACATTTGACTTAATATATAACATTTGACATAATTTTTAATAGTACTTCGATTTCCAAATAACAAACATAAGTCTCTAGTTTTTGATTTCTTTACACAACTATTGTTGCTCTCAACTCGTACCTGCTTTATAACATAGACAATGGGAATGTCGAAAATGAGTACTGCTCTAAATACAGGGTATTTTGTAGACGAGCAATTAAAGAAAAATTCAGACACACGTGTTTTAAAATGCCATGATTAGCATTTCCCCAGAGTAGCTACTTCAACAGTAATTGTTGACAGGAGTGCCACTTTAACTATGGATAACTTATTATCCAGCTTAAATGTAGCTCATCCAAGCTCTTAGCTTATTTTTGCTTGTTATTCAAAAACGGTTTATAACGATGTCATAACCAAACTAGTCCTTTAATCTGTCTGCTGCTCGCTGGCAGTAAGGAATGAGAAAATTAGTAGCTTTGTTTTTTTATACTCACTTGACGCATTGCGGTCAGAAAACCTTGTGGGTTAAAAAAGCCCGTCATCCAGAATACCTTTTTTTTTGGTCATTGTTAGCGTTGACAAATTCAAAATAAAATGTTGAAAGAAAGGCCAGTTTTTGTATAAAGAAGGGATGAGGATGGCTTGCTTACCTTTGGACGATCTGTGGATATCCAGGTACGAAATTGCCCATTTCGCTCCAGCAGTTCGGTGTACCAAAAGCCAAGCGTGGTGGACTCCCAGGATATCTGGAAGTGCAAGTGACATTGACGTGAAGCAACATTATCTGAGCGCTCTAGAGCAGACTATAAAACGGTTCTCTGCAATTTATTTAAATATATGTATAATATGTTTATGTATTTGAAATCTTAAGCCATGTTTTGCTGTATCTCAGTGTCATTCATATCCCTTCATTATCTTGATGTTCTTCGCGCGACAATACTCCTCCATTTCCCGCAAGGCATTCTGCTGAGAGTCGAATACGCTGTGCCTGAGCAAAATAGGCGAAATCCTCGGATGAATCATTTCACTGGTCTTCTTGCCGCGCGTAATGGTGAACTCTCCCTCGTGGAATAGCTTTCTCTTCATCTCGAATGACATTTTGCCAGAACTTTCCGAACTCTTCGCCACATTCAACTGAGAACAAGCTGAGTTTGAACTGTTTGTGGTCGAAGAAGGCGTTGCCACAATTTGGCTTAGTATTGTATCCCTCTCGGCGCCCTGCAGCCGATCAATCAGCATTTGTGGCATCAAAGGATCCGATTTCTTCGGAAACGGCGTGCCCGTATTTGTAGTCTTCATAAAGCCATAATCACGATGCCCCAACGGAATACGCGAAGTTATATTCACATTGTCCTTATCAAAAGATGCGCGTTTCGGAAGATTTATAATTTTGCGCTTCTTGTTGGGATGCTTCAACATTTTCGAAAATCAAATCTTCCAGCTAAATATGTTAGTTATTGTTAATTGTCTTAAGTACACTTCTAGAAAGGGCTCAATAGTCTTCAAAATGTACGTGCCAAAAATAAATATAAATGTCTAATAAAGAAATAATTCTTCTATTTATTTCTAATATTCCCTTATTTTATTTGGTTTTTGTTTTTGTGTGAGGTGCTCTTATACACAACTGGGTCTCAATTTGTTTATGTTTACTTTAAAAATTTCCTCAACGCTTGCCTTTTTCTACATTTTATGAAAAAACATGTGTGTCAAATATCTTTTCCTATATTTATATTTATTTTCTGCGGGAAGTTTGCGACCAATTTGGTCGCTCTTCACTTATAAAATTTAACACAAATTTTGCTTATTATCTTTAGACCATACATAATTTGCCCCATTTATTTGCTTTGATCCAACCCCCAGTTGAGCTCGGCAAATTATTTGCCTAATCCAAAAAGAAAAACTACCTAAAAAAAAAGAAGCAACAGCTCTCGTCTGGCGTTTTCCTAGTCTCCGTGTCAATTAAAGAAGGTGCGTCAAGGCGTTAAACGTTTACACGCATAAATATTACAGGACCACGCCTCGTAAAAGACAACGAAGCCCAAAATCAATCAAATTTTTATAAGCGGCATTTGAGTTCGGCCCACAGCATTTTTCAGCCCCGAAACTGCGGTAGCTGATAGGCCGTCGTTGTATATATATATATATATATACTACTATCTAAACAAACCTTGTGTATATATTTATGTATATATGTATACGTATTTGTCTGTTGCTTGGGCAAGTCTGCTTACAACATTGGGGCCAAATTTGTTTGCGCACCGATAAAAATCTCGTGAGACAATAAAAACACGCAGAGTCAAAGCTGAGCAAATCTCACATTGAGATTACTTTAGGCCACGTTTTGTGCGCCCACGAACCATACATAAAGTGCTGGCCAACACCTGAGAGACCATAAAATCAATGCCCACAGCCAAAGAGCTCGCTTAAAGCTAAAACCAAATGCCTAGTGTGTAAAATGAGCTCTAATTTCTGGGACAGCTAAAAGCACAAACACACTCAGAAAAGCTGTCCTAATTTTTGGAAAATCGAATTGAATACTATAAAGTTTTTCTTGTTTTTGGAAAAACCTTCTAAATATAAGACAAAAAATTCGAAAAATTAGAAAGTTTTGCAGTATATATACATATATATATAAATATACACATATATATATTTTCCTGAGAAAAGAAAATATACTTTCTGACTTATATAGTAAATTACACTTGACGCCAAAAATATGGCAAATATCGCAAATTCAGGTCGATTTTTTTTTGTTTTGAGTGTACATACGCACCTTCATCCAGGTTTCGGGTATACGTGCATCATACATGGCATCCAGTGACTCCTTGAGCGCTGGACTCATCACAATGGTGCCATCGATGGCCAGCTTCAAATCGCAGAGGCATGTGTGGACGCGTTTGATGACGCGTTGCATCCGATCGATTTCCTGCCTACACAAAGGCAACACAAGTAGATTAATCACACATCCCATTATCTAACATCTCCCCTCTTCCAACCTCCTCTCTATCCGTCGCTCACCTGAGAAAGATGTTCATTGGCAGCAGGATGCCCATGCGTGTCAGATTCTCACGCACCTCGTACTCATTGTACTGGGCCGGCAGCTTGCGCAACATATCCTCAGCCAATTGATAGACGATGCTCTCGCGGGTCTCCCCGCCACCACCGCCGCCCTCCTTGGGCTGCACACTCAGTATGGTATCGAGAATGCCTGCAAGCAAAATTAAAAAAAAAAAATAAACACAAATAATAGACATTTAGTCGCCTGCTGCCAGAATTGCCACATGTGGTTTGATGATTACATTTGCTTTTGCCCAAAAATAGATTTGGCCACAAACACCGCAACTAATTGCCTAAAATGTATTTATTGTTTTTAGACAACGCACACAAATACAAATTGTAAATTAAATAAAGAGCATTTATAATTTTATTTATTACATGGTTTCTGAGCCCGCTGACGTCACACAAATTAATATACTTAATGCGAGCGCACACTGCAAGGTAATTGGCTCTGAGTTAGAAATAGTTGAATCATTATCTAACAGAGTTATGTAACATAACTGCGAGGATATCCTATATTGGTCAGTCGTAAAACTACATAACTCTCTTCTCCTTTTTCCTAATCCCTATTGCATCTTCCCCCTTCATCTTTCTTAATCTGATATCATATAGTTCTGCAAATCGTTTTCCTTTGCGTTTTTCATTTTGTTTAAGTTGATGTCATTATATTTTTCAGATTCTACAACTAAGATATATTTTAACACCCCTGCCGATGGTATTATAATTTTGTTTTAATTGACATCGATATCTTTAAAATTGTGATTGAGTAATAGAAATAAATATAAGGCATACTAAAAATCTTAATTTTACTATTTATGTATTCAGTAATGCACCTCTTGAGAAACTATGCCAATAATACCTGTATTACTAAAAGACAGAATTGAGTATAGAAAGCATGGAAAGCATGGATGGAGTGAAACAGTTAATTTCTTAAATCCTACATCAGGTACAACCTTCAGCAGCAGCAGAAGCAGCAGTCATTGACCTGACCACCGTAAATTTCAATTGCCTGAAATGGCAAATATACGAGAGAGCCAAAACCCAAAAGTGAAAGCAAAGCAAGCTGTCCAGAAGAGATGTAAGACTGCTGACTTACCTTTGGCCGAGTTAATCTGGTACGTGATGTCAGCATTGGAATGTAAACCAAACACTTCGGGGGTGTCGTAGGCGGGCAGACTGTTGATGTAATCGATGAAGCCCTGCAGACTCTTTGTGCCGGGCACCTTGTAGCCCTTGTAGAACTCAAATGCGCTCGAGAGCAGCTGCTCGCAGAACCACACCGCGGTGAATGTAGTTAGCAGTCTCTTGTCGAAGTCATCGGTAACCCGACCACCATACTGCACCTCGCCAATCATATAGACGAGCGTTTGCCAGGAGACGCCCTTCTTCGGATCCATTTCATCCAAATGATTCTGGATGAATTGCACGCTGGCAGCAAAGTCTGCCTGATTAAATTCGTACGGCACATTCCAGCCGAGTGGCCCGAATTTGCGGCGCTCCTGCACGATGGTGTGCAAAAAGGCCACGGTATACAAAAGCGATGGCCACTGCGTGGCAGAGGTGTAGTCCAAAAAGTCCTGCGTGAATGACTGCAAAGCATACGAAAGGACAATTGAGTAATATCGGAGAGAGTTTACTGACAAATTAAAGACCAACCCTTAGAAGTCTACGAAATGCAAATACCTAAAACAACAAACCTTTCCTTTCCCCCCTCATTTACGACAGCTTCGTTAATTATATAATTTGTAATTACCTTAAATGTTAAAATACAATAATATAACGGTCTAGGTATGTACTCTTTAATAAGCCAACATACGGAGTGCTTATTGTTAATAAATATATAAATAAATAGAAGAAACCCACCTGATAGCTGCGCTTCAGACTGGCGCGTATGCCTTGGGGCGGCTCATTGGTAAACTTCAGCGCCATCTGTAGCAGTCCAATGGGAAACTCGGAGTGGGGCTCTGTGGTGACCCACATGCGAAACGAATCATCGATGTGCTCCGTCTCGACCAGCATATCGATTACCTCCGTGCAGAAGGGCAGCGACAGGTGAACATTCTGCAGCAAGACCCAGCCGCCAATCGCCATCGATTCCATAATCATTTTGCGAGCATGATACTCTTGTCCCTGACCCATCGAGACGCATTTGAGTACTGACAAAAACATAAAATGGATTAAATAATACTACATGATTAATATTCTCATCTTATATAGACATAATCAAATAGTAAGCAGCACTTACTGATGCCCTTTTGCTTGGCCAACGCGCCAATTTGTGTAGTCGGATCGGAGCCAATGGAGAGGAGGCAAACGAAGGGCGTGCGTGGCTCCGATTCGGCCCAGGTTGCCTCCAGATCTAGGATTTGCATCTCACTGTACTCGGCGCCCAGTGACTCTGTGGAGTAGCAAGTGTTTAGACATACATATATAAACTGCTGCAACAATTCTACACACCTTCTATATACTTTTTGGCCTGTGAGATGGTGCGATCTGGACACCAGGACCGTATGAGTAGAAGCTTACGAAAACCATCCAGCTGGTTATTGTATCCACATGGAATCTCTTCGTTCTCCGGCTTCTCGCACTCGTACCAGCTGCGCCAGTCGCGCTCATTCAGCTCAATGATCTGCAGCACCGTGGAAAAGGTGTCCAACTTGCTAATTTCGACTAGATTTAGCCAGGTTATGTCCAATATCCAACGGAATGGCTTCGGTGCCACAGCATTTAAATCCAAAGAGGCGCCACCCTTGATGAAAGTCAAGAACTCCTCGTGACTAATATTCCCATTGTGATAGTCAATCTTTATGGCCAGCATCAGGGTGAACAGCTGCTTGTGCCGCTCGTAAAGACTGCGATTGGTGAACTTGTACACCTCGTAGGTCAGATAGCGTAGAATTATAATGATGCGCTCCTCGGTGATACTCGACTTGGTCGACTTGGTGATGGAGTTATTGAATATGACCAGGAACTGCTTGAGCGAATTCTGATACATGGCATTCACATTGCTCATCTCGACAATTAGGAAATACAGAATAGATCCACGCTTGGCCACAGCACGGAACTCCTCACGAGCCTTCATTATCTTGCGTTCGGTAACTTCAGAGATCTTCAGCTTCTGGTTAACCTCCTCGGCGGTAGTTTTGGTTACGCGCAACACCTCAATGAGCGCCTCGTCATCCACCAGTGAGCCCTGGGAGGAGCTCAGTCGTAACAAGAGGTTCGCCTCGAGTTCCTTCATATTACGCTGATTCTGCATGACCGTCTCGAACAGAGCCACACGCTCTGCCTCCAGATCGGATTTCTCCATTAGTATGACACGGCCCAGCAGTTGATCCTCCAGGCCACGCATTGTGACGGTAAAGTCAATTATAGATGTCTTTGCGCTGACCTCCGGACTAAAGGCCGGATTGGGCAGCTTGGTCGTTATGTATAGCATAAAGCCTGGCATGACATCACACTCCTTGTCACCGACCAGGACCTTCTCTATGCTGCCAGACTTGATAAAGTTCTTCTCCAGCACATTGTCTATCACCGGATCCAGATCGATGCCCACATCCTCAATGAGCAGCGGCCTGCCCAGAGACAGTGAATCCTCCAGATGTGTGCGGAAGTATTTGTGATTCAGCGATGTTATCTGCAGCTCATTGCGATCCTCCTTGCACTTGATCCACAGCTTGCCCTGCGTCTGTGGATCCACCAACAGCGGATAGCTGCTCGACTTGGTTGCAATTAGAGCATTCTGCACTGACAGATCATCGTTGGGCAGTCCCTGCAGCGTCCACTCTGACACCGTTGATGAGTCCACCAGCATGTTAATGATATTTAAGCCGATTGTAAACGGTATACACTTCTGCTTGAGGATGCCCATCCAGGTTCTAATCAGATTGGCCCTGAACTCCTGATTATATGGGCCGCAATACGACAGAAAGCCAGTTGCGAGCAGCACATCGCCCACCAACCTTCCCAGCTGTATTTTGAACTCCTTGCTCTGGTTCGTCCAGCGATGCTTCTCATCCGACAGCCCATTGATGAGCGCCGTGGCGGCCGTCATCTTGCGTAGGCATACATTGGCCGCATCCATCAGACGCTGCTTTTCGCCCACGGCCTTGTCGTACTGATCCTTGACCGCCTGCAAGGCGTCCTCGCGTTCGCGCAGTTGCTCCTCGGCGCCAGCCAGATCGTCCATGGCAAGCTGAAAGAGATCGAGAGGTGTAATTTCCCCACTGAACGAGTATTTCAGCTTACCTTAAGACGCGCCTCCTGCATCGTCAGATTTGCCTTCAAGGGCAACACCTCCTTGTTAACGCTGTGAAAGAAGGACATGGCCTTGGTCCAGGAGAGCAGTCCAGCAACGTCGCCGCACACTCGACGCGCCATGTCCATGTTGTAGTCCTCCATGCGAAAGTAGGGCTGCAGTAGATCAATCATCTCATCGTTGATCGTATCCTTGGGATAGTTCTGCAGCTGCAGCAGAAAAGTGGCGCTGGCCATCATCTGGGAAAGCAAGATTACCTTAAGTTGAGATTTGGCAAGAGTGGACTGGTAGGAGTGAACTGACCTTGAGTGACTCCTGCCAGGAGGGTTTGGGACACGGTGTGCCCGAGTCGGGTATGCAGGGATGCAGCTTACGTTTGAATAGGATGAGCACGCAGTCCATGATCCGCATGATTAGATGCGGTGGTCTGCCCAACTTACGTACGGTGGCTATGTGAGCGGGTTTGATCGTATTGAGAGCGTTTTCGGCCTCCTCAAGAGCGGGCTTGGCCGCCTCGAGTTTCTCCTCGGCCAGGGCTTTTTCGTTGGCTATGCAGGCAACGAGAGCCTCGGCCTTGTCCTTGACGATGAGCACTTGGTTCTTAACAATCTCCGCTTGCATTGCACGCTCGGTGACCTCAACTAGCACAGATTCAGCGTTTTTGGAGGCTTCGACAAGCTCTTCCTCCATGACGACTAGATCTTTTTTTAGAATCTCAACCGAGGCGGAGGCCTCTTTCAGTTTCTCCAAACCGGTATCCATCTTCTCCACACCATCACGCAGCTCTTGCTGCTTGAGCTGGTAAATGTTCTTATAGCCGGCAATGAAGTTCAGATAAGACTTGGGTGTCACGTGAGTGGCGCGACGGAAACGCTGGAAATATTCGTGCGAGGTTTCCGCGACAATGTCCTGAATGGAGCCGAGCGCATTAACCAGCTCCTCCTTAACTGCCGGTGTACACTCAATCTCGAAGTGGCTGAGAAAGTGTCTGGCAACCGAGACCAATGCGTCCTTGGGCCACGGATGCAGCCAATCGATGGTGCAGCCGGAGACCAAGGCGGGAAAGCGCTGCACCCGCGAACGGAATGTCTCGCCTACCGGCGAGAAACAGAATGCCACATGCAGATTAGTGCAGGTGCGCGCCAAAAAGAATTCCATCACACTTTCCGGGGTCGCTGTTTTGCGTTGATTTTCGCGTTTCATGACCGGCGTCAACTCCTGCACGATTTCGGCCTGCTCATCGCGCGAGAATAGATTCGAGATGACGCCGCTCGAGAGTATGTTATTGAGATACTCGAGGAAACCTTCCTCCTTGATATCCATGTCGGTGAAAAGAAAGGTTGTGCCCTTGCCCTGAACGCCGCAGGTGCGATAGAGCAGCTTTAGGTCCTCTAAAAAGTTGGCCACATTGTACGAACGCGTCAACGCAATTTGGAATGTCTTGTAGCCAGCAATGAATGATGCCAATTTTGTCAGCGACTGTTTTCCGGAACCGCCGACCCCGACTAGCATGACGTTGCCTCTCGGATGCCGAATGATGCGGGAGATCTTCACCAGATGTAGCATAGCATCTGGGAAGAAAACCAAATCCATTCCGGATCCTCGCACCATCTCATTGAATTGGGCGAGGAACATAACGAGACGCTCGCGTAGCGCTTCATACGAGTTATGAGAGTTCACCGGTTCGTAGACCTTGGGCAATTCCATATCAGTGTCCTCGCCCTCCTCGCCAGTTGGCTCGGGGGCGTCCCGCATGAAGTCCACAAATACCGGATTCGGTATTATCATTTGGGAATGGGAATCGCCCAGCTCCTCGCGCACTAGCGCCGCCAACTCTGAGCCAAACCACTCCCTGTCCTGGAACGTGGTAAAACGATCGGCAAATACGCGCGTACACTCATGCTTCCACAATGACATGAGTACGCCCTCCGCGGTGATCACTGTGGATAAGGTGCCAACCATGCCCTGCCAGATGCGCGACAAATCGCGCAGACTGAATACATAGTGGAATTTGGCCGGCGTGGGCAATAGTTTCTCGCGCGTACGCTGCCAGAGATGTCGGGTCACCAGTATCAATTTCTTGACGAGATTACGAACCTCGGGCACAAAGCCGCGCTTGGCATTGTAATGACCCTCGCCGATAACGCGGAAGATCTTATCAATGGAGTCGTTGTCGGGTATATTGCAATTGAATACACAAAACTGTCGCTTCAACCGAGATGGGACATCGTTGCGACCACCGCCGGGCAGGCCCATCGCCGCCACATATTGTACATCGACAATGGTGGTGAAATCGCCAGGTTTCTCCAGACTATAGAAGCCCTTCATGTCCATAGATTGGCGGACGATCTCGTTGGTTACCTGATCGCCCCACTCATTTATCTCGGGTAGATTGATGTCATCGATGAAGACGATCAGTTTGCGGCCACCTGGTGGCCCGAATGTGACACCAACACGCTTCTCCACATAGCTCTCGATGGTGCGTTGAAATTGATATGGACTGGTCGCCGATGAAAAGTTGAACGACCTGCCCATGTATGTCTCAATGTTCATTTTCTTCATGAAGTTCTTCATGATGACCGTTTTGCCTGTGCCCTGTTCGCCGATGATCATCACGGCGCGCTCCTGATTGGCAATGGTGCCGATCAGATAGTCGATGCGCACATTATCCACAATGGGCACCAGTATACTTAAATAGTCCGGTGTGGAAAGCTCCGGATACATGTAGGGTGTGACCAGCGTCTTCCACGACTGCCACACGCCCGTTGGAGAAACGAAAAAGTCAAATATTGTATTCTCTGTGGCACTACCCTTCGGATAGTCCAACTGTGGAAACGATTCCTTAACATACAGATTCATTTTAACGCGATCGCTAGTTGAGAGATAACCGCCCAAACCCCAGGCCAGCGCGAATACATACAAGCGATGCAAGTGCTCCGGTGTACACATATCCTCCTTCTCCTCCACGACACTCTCTTCCGGCTGATCATCTGTCAAAGTTTATGTTAAACTCCAATTACCAAATAACTAACTAAAGACACACACATGTAGTACAACAAACACAGTAAACACAGATATAAATAGAAGACAATTTGGACGATGACACAGGTTTACACATAGGATCTACAACAATTGGACGAACACACAAAGTGGAGAAGAAAAGTGAATTTGTGTCAAAACATAATCCGAAACTAATCGAAAATTGGAAAAAGTTTAACTTTGGGCTCTAGACAATTAAATAGCTCGAAAACATATTCAAATTCGGCATTTGGTAAAATTTGAATATCAGATTAGTCAGTTTAGTTTTTGTGGTTTATATATACAACCCACAATCCTAGTTATTAAGTTTGATAATAGTCATTCTTCGACTAAAGTCAGTTTTTGAATGGAAACGACCATATTAATACAATAAAGTTTATATCTATTACAGAATGTATCTAAATAATGCCCACTGCATAATTAGAAAATAATAACGAATTTAATTAGTTTGGCATTAAATTTGTCGACAAATTCAGATTTCTTTTCCGGAAGGGAAAGACACATTGAATAGTAAATAGGGTGCAAAAAGTACAATGTTATTTTGGAATGGGTTTTAGGAACTCCAGCTCAACACAAATACACAGAAGCAGTTCTAGAATAGTAACTCTATTTGAGTTTTCTTTAGAAAGTTAGCTCTACGAGAAAGGTTTCAGTTTGATCTATTTTAGTTATTGCGAATTAGATACTTTACCGACAATCTGACTGCCAATCGATTGCCGTCGCGCTTCTTCGAGTTGTTTTTGATGCTCAGAACGCTTGGCCGCTGAAATGTTTCAATAATTTGGGCAACGCCAGCAAATTGTGGATGGTTGGATGCTTGGATGGGTACAGCTGCTATGAATATAATCCCAACAATACCAACTTACCATCCTGACTCTCCTTGCTGGACAAGCTCACAGCCGTCTCCTCATCCTTTTTCGAGGGAATTAGACCCTCCAGTATGAACAGCATCTGCTGCACAATGTTGCACTGTAACACAGGCATCTGCAACTTCACATTCTGCGCACCCCAGTTGTAGACATCGACAAAGGTCTGATCGAACAGATGTGAGAACGTGGTCTTCTCACCAGGCGCTCGATTCTTAAGCCAAGCCTGAACAACTGCAAACATATTGTGATTAAATAGAGATCAGAAATCAAGTTTTTGGCCTAGAAAACTTACTCGGTCGTGAATCCAAGCCGGAGGAACTCATATAAACCATACCATTGCGTGAAACCGTTGCTGGCGATGCATTATCAATATTGTGGGGCTCGAAGATAATCTTAACCGTAGGCGCCATTGTCAACCGATCGCCATTGGCCAGCGTTAGGGTCTTATTATCATCCAACACAGAGTTCAAGTTCTCTATCCAAATGCTGTCCACGGGCCCGTCCAGAACCAACCAGACATGCTCGCCCGCCTTCAGCTTGAGCGTTTTGCGCCACAGAGCCGAAAAGATGCCGTCGGTCCAGTCATTGGTGGCGACATCGAGGCGTCCGAACATCTGTGCAGCCGTTATGGCCTTGGGATTCATACGCATCTCGCGATGACAGTCGCCCATTTGGGTCATGGCCTTCATTAGGGTGTGGATACAGGTACTTTTGCCAGCACCACTGGGACCCAAGGTCATGATGCCGTGTCGCACATTTTGCGTCTCGTAGAGCTGTATAAGTTTCAGAACCCATGGAGGATGGTAGACCAGACTAGCCTCTTCCGTTTGCTGTAGTATAGCTGCCTCCAATTCAGGGTAGTTGGTCTTTTCGAGAGTCTGCGTGGGGTTTCATAGGGTTAGTTATCATATTATATAGACATATATGTATTTTTAAATTGACTTAATAGAGATCAATGGAGACAAAGACTATCTTCGTTGAACAATTAATCGCAATTTCGTAAATTCAATTAAGGGTCGATTGTTTTCACCAATTAAACTAATTTTCAAAAATATATATCTTTAATTTGGATACCTTGGCAAAGTCGTGCATTACATTAAAGTATATAAATAAATATTGGTTAAGGTTACCTGATTGGGAAACAAGTCCGACACAAGCGAAATGAAAAGCGGCTCATCGTCGTCAATCAGCTTGGAGAGATTCATATCGCGCAGGACCCGCATCACAATCGTACTCTCGCTATCCTTAGAGTTCCGTCGCTTCGCCGCTCCCAATGTGCGCAGCACTGATAATATATTTCTCAGGCCAAAATCATAATGCACCTGTTTTGTGAGCTGCTCCTCGCACAGCTTGTACAGGGTATAGAATTTGCGTGCCAGCGTAATATTCTCCAAAAATCCGCAACTGGCCAATTTAACCCTTATGATTATTTGCCTATCCGGCACCATCATTGCTACCGTTCGAAATTGGATTTTCAAGTTTTCGGGCAGCTCCTTGCGACCAGCATAGCCTGGATTCTATAAAATAAAGATTTGTAGTCTCTTTCGCTGCATGCGAAGTGCAAATAAATAATAAACGAAAGCAAATATTGTGAATAGGAAACAGCTAAATCCTCAGTACATATACACCATTGAATTTACAACAAAGCCACATAAAACTTAGTTCCACTGAATGCTCAGAGGCTTCCCTTTGCAGCCATAACTCAACCAGCTGGTGAAACATTTTGATGCATCTGCGAGCAACTCGCACAAGTCGCAGCCATCAATAAGTGTATCAAATACAAATTGATTTATCATACTCGCACTTTTTGAGCAACTCACTCTCTCAGTCAGTTAGTCAGTCAGTCAGTTAGTCACTCTGCCTGTCAGTCGGAGAGCTAAGAGATTGTTATGACATGAAATATAGTGTTTAAAGTAATAGTGCAAACACTCGTGCAGCCCAGCATACCAGATGTAACTATGTTGAATATTAAGGTCACTTAAACCAAATAAAATAGTATTGTTTCTATAAAAGTTAAAGCTTTAAAGAAACATGTTAGACCAACGAAAAATTGGTTGGAATTTGCCAGAGAAAAAAACAAAAAATTGAGGTGTTTTTGCGAGTGCTTTTAATCAGATAAGCTAATTTTAATTTGCAAAATATCCACAAAAATTTAATATTCAAATATAAACTATAATTTATTTATGAAATATAATCGATATGCTATCAAAAGTAGTAGAGCCCTCATGTTGTTATTCAACTGAATTGAACTGTCAGCAAATCCCATCAAATTAGTTTATTTGGCATATCAGCCACACAAGTGACTTGTTAGCCGGAAAAGCTGTCGCATTTTAACCAAAATTGAAAACTCATTTGTCAATTTATGGGGACAACAAGTAAATAAAAAAAAAAACGATATTGTGGTGCGGTAATCCAAATGTAAACATAGTCTATGTGGATGGGTGGGGTAGGCGGTGCGAATTGCTGGGCGTGGCAAGCGCATGTGACAAGCGTTCCTGTTTGGCTGCCTGGCAGTTGCCTATTATTTTTTTTACAATTCCAAAAGTAAGCAAAGCAGCCACAACAAAGGATTTACCCAATAAAGTTAAGCGCACACAGTGACAGTGTGTGTGTGTGTGTACAGCTGTGTGTGTGTTTCTGCATATACTAACGTGTGTGTCCTGTCACATAATGTTTCATTAGACATAAATTCAAGCTAGGAGCTAAACATGTTACATAAATGCGGCCAATAATTCAGTTGAGCAAATTAAAATTGCGTATACGCCCCGAGTGCGCAGGCAAAAATAACGTGAACTATTATATTGAACTGAATGGGAATTATGAGTGTGTTTGTGCCGTGTTTTTGTGGTGTTTGAGAGGTCGGAGTGAGCACACAGTAGCTTAGCCCATTATACAAGCGGCAGCCATTAGCAGAGGCACTAGGGCATGCAGCTTAATCGCATTACCCATTGATAGTTCACCGGTGATGGTAATTAAAATACAACCATTGAACAGATTTCGTTGCCTGCGCCCTGTCAATGGGCCATTTGCTCTTCTAAAAGCCAGAAATAATCACATTTCGCACATGCTGTCAAACATGGCTAACGCATCATGTGGCCCTCAAATATATATGTATGTGTCTAGGTGTATGTGTTGTTGTGTGTGTGTGTGTGTTGCGCTTGTGTGCTCTGTGTACTGTCAATTTTATTATCGCTCAAGTTGAGCCAAATTTCACATGACTAATAACGCGACATTGCAAAAGGAGCAGCCATTGTGTGCGCGACTTCCTCCCGGGGCCATCATCTACTTGTGGCCTTTTATGAATAATTTTTTATACAATTTTTTTGTTATCTTAAAAGAAAAAAAAAAGATTTTTTATGTATATTTAATAAATATCAATTTGGCTTGAAAGCTTCTCGTTTGACACATCTTTTCGACCTTTAACATTAATGTGTGTCGCGTTGCATTTTAAGTATGACTTTCAAATTTAAAAGAAAATCGGCTTACAAAAATTTAGTCACAGGCCAGCTGAAATGTTGAGTCGATTGTTTTTGTTTTGGGAATTGTGTCCGAATTGTTTGCTGAGCTTATGCGATGGCAAATGATATGTATAAGCTCAAATTGCTCCAGAATACGGAAAATTGAAGAGACTACGTCGTTTTGTTCTACACTGGAACGTAATTAAAACCAATAGACTGAGAAATATTCTCTGCTCAGGCTTAAAATAACTTAAGCAAATTTACTCTGCTAGATTTGGCTTCTTACTACCGAAAATAGTTATTGATTGTTTAAAATGTTCATGTTATATAAACGATAGGATAGTAGGCAGTTAAGAGTCTAGCACTCAATATAGGCATGGCTAGAAAATGAACTCCATCTCGACTTCTGCTGCCCATTGTATGAGCATAAAAAATTAGCTAAAAAATGTCCTTGATATTCCTTTTGATGGGTTCAAAGTAAAGTCTTAAAATCATAATATATCAATTTATGCCTAATATAAATCGACTGTTCGTTGCACTCTGGGGTAATGTTCGCGAATGGCTGCGTTGAGTATTCATTTTCTGACTATAATACAAAGTACAGCACTCATCACAAATTGTGTTGCATGCAACTGAATCAAATTTGCTGTGTAATTTAATGAACTAAACGTGAAATGCAGTTTCGTGCCAGTTGAGAAGGCGATAAAAAGAGCTAACTGAATTAGAAAGCTTCGAAACGGAAATTTGTAAAAGGAACAGGTATGAAAATTGATTGATGAATAATGAAATTAAAATGCGAACCATGGTTATGAAAATGCCAAATTCGGGATTCATTTCGATAGTGTCGCCATCCGTGAACAAGAACGTCTTCTTTTTCTCCTTCTTTGCAGTGAGGACAACGGCAACCTGTTGGGCAGCCACTGAGAGAACGGGCAGCTCGATGCGATTGAATTCGTCGAAGCAGCCCCAGCTGCCAGACTGGGCGAGGCCCTTGTAGATGCGGCCTAGGCCCCTGGGATGGAAAAAGAGTAGCGCAATGAGTTGCTTCGATGTTGACATGGTCTGCATTTTAAGTGGCTTCTGTTCGCCTCGTACCTGTAATCCATTTGGTCGGAGCAATTAAAAACGACAACATACTTGGCCAGCGTCTTGCCCATATCCTTGACCGTCTCCGTTTTGCCGGTGCCCGCGGGTCCACACGGCGCTCCGCCCATGCTTAGTGTCAGCGCCTGTGCCAGAGTAATGTAGCAACTATAACATAAACAAAGCGGAACAAAGCGATACAGAAAATTGCATTAAAAATGCAAAAGTCTCAAGATTAATATATCCACAACTCTGGGATATATTTATTATTTGGATAATATGTTACAATAATGCCGACGTTTCCCTGGGAAGCAACTGAACTTTACTTAAAGACAAATTACGTATACGACGCATAAGCGGCGTCCACTTAGCTATAGCAGGTGTTAACAGCCAAAATGTTCAGGAATTCCCTTTGGCAATTGGCTTGCCAGGATATCAAAGTAGGCGCGAAATTTATAGTGACGTGAACCCAAGCATCGAGCGCAAGGACCACGCTGAGCAAGATAAACATTTGCATAAGGCTATACGAAAAAAGGAAGCTAAAAAGCCAAAATCGTATTTAGGGTATCGATAGATAAATACCCTTGCATATAGGTAATAAAATGCTTATGTTGCAGAACTTAAATTAAAACAAATAAAAGTATAATTAAATATATTGTCGGGAGCAAACAGTCTAATAATATATTTGTTTTCATTAAATTAATTTAACGCAGATTGTTTCTAAACATGTGATAAAATAAAGGATAATGAAACCCCTAATTAGTGAGCTTGGTTAATATATCCTTAAAGTCAAAAATGGCGTTTTATTTGAGCTGACTGTTGGCCACGAAGATTGTGCACTACACTGCTCAACCAAATTGCGATACCCTAGGCAAAAGCACAGAAAATAGTCGCCTCGGGATGTTTGGTGAAATATGCCGTCACTTGGCTTGTTTTACGGAAGGCACTGGCAAAAAAAACTTTATTTATACGTCGCTAAGTGAAATTTATCTTTGGTAGCATGTCAACGACGTCATCTTCATGGTCCTGCGTAGGCAGTAAGTCGTTGACTATCGCCATAAAAATGATTCCAATTGTTGCCACTGTCTGTTGCCATTTGCTATCGACTTTGAACTTGTTTAAGTGCTCCCCAACAAATGTTGGCCATGTTTAACTTTTGTTTGCACGCGGAAGTGGTAGGGGAAGCAGCTACACACACACACACACACACACACTGAACCTGTTCGATTAGTGGGTGAAAGTTTTTGCACGTGCCACATGGAAAGTAAATACAATAAATTAATTTACCCTAAGTTCTGGTTCTGCCTGCAGACAATCAAGTCGCATGATATGACAGCAGGTACGAGGCTGAAATTTAATTGCAAATCCCATTGAATTTATGGAATAATTAAAGGGTATTGTTAGCAAGCTCTAACTAACTTCAACTTAACAAACAAATCTATCCAACAATATCCTTGCAAATTTAATTATATACTTTAATCGACTAAAGATATTGATTACTCTCACAGGATAGCCTTGTCATCAGAATATTTAAGGATTGTATATTTTGCACATTTTTAGCTATTTCAATTAGCTTACCTTTTTTTTAGTAAGTTACAATATAATTAAAGCCGCAAAGCTTAAATCAACATAACCAAGCTGTCAACTTTATAAAATTTTATCAGCAACTTTTTAATCCAATTTGAAAGACAACCACATGGCAAAAATCTGAAGCGACTGACAGCCTGGCTGCAAATTGTGTTAAATTGTTACATAAAACCCTTCCCAATAAATGCCATGTGCAGAGGTTAAAAGTGAAGAGAGAGATGTGAAGCATTTGACACATTTAAAATGTATATTTTTATTTAATAAGATTCAGACTTACCGATCCGTTAGAGGCGTTATGACCAAACGATCTGTGCAGCCGAGATACTCGTTCTGATAGGTAAAGGTAACATCTGTCACGGATATCCAAGTCTTGTCCAAATCCTCTTTAAAGTAAAAGCGACATTGCTTCAGCCACTCAAAATCATTGGAGGATTTAATGTTCATGCGGCACTTGAAGTTAAAAGTCAACAGTAAGTTCAACAGTAAGTGAAGTGCTGGTAAAGATTCAAGTTACTCCTCACCAGTATATCAAAGATGTCACGCTGATGCACATGTATTGTGATTAGTGTCTCAAAGTTGGTCCTTTCACGCTTGGAGAGGTTTCTAGTTGTCTGATCGATGAGGGTGTTGAGCATTTCGAGGAACTTGTTGTTCGTCTCGGACATGACCTTCCTCTCATGTCTGGCCTGCATCAGAGCCATTTCTGCATCTCGCGTCCAAATCATTTGTATACCCAATAAACCGATTTGAGCCGGCACCTTCTCGAGGAAGCTAAGCAGCGTGAAATTCGGATCGTTTATTGTCGCATATGCGGTGCGTATTATCGAATGCAGTGACTGCTGTGCTGTGACCAGCAATTGAGTTAGCCATGTCTCTACCGAACCCTCGGCACGTATGGCACGATCCAATTGTATCATCTCGCCCTCGCTGCTAATTATCGCCATCATTTTGTTGTACTCAACATCATGAAATCTGAGTAATACACAATTTGATTAGAATTGATATATGTAAGTGATTTTGATGTAAATGTACTCACCTTACGCATTTGGTGTTATCGAATATGTTTAGCAGATGATTCTGTATGGTATGCGAGTCTGAACCTTGTCCAAGTATCTCGAGCAGCGCTGGATCCGACACGAAGAAGAATCGAGGAAACATAATCCGTTTGCGTTCTAGATAGCCACTCAATGATTTCTATCGGTTAGATTCATATTGGTTTAGATATAGAAATTAATAATTGAGAGATTAGATATGGATCATACCTAACTTTAAGACTACAAATAATATATGTGCAATTATTTTGGAAATTGTTTTACCTTAAAAAGAAGCATTAATTATATTTTAAGATTGCAAAAATGTTTGGAAATGCACCAGATTCAGTTAAATTTGCATTTTTCATAAATTAAAAATAAATTTCAAATTGGCTGGCAAATAAAATGTTGCAACAAGTACATTTCCCTTAATACCTGACAGATTTCTAGTTGCTCCTGAAGATGGGGCAGCAGCTGCTTGAGCAGATCATCGCCCACGCAGCAGGCCACAACGCCTGTTTCATAAATGTAATTAATTAAGATATTTTGTTCATAGAAAAGTGATTTTGTCATTATATATTAGTATTTAGATTGATATCAATTATTTGTATTATTTTTAGAATAGGTCAATTCACTCACCTGGAGTCTCATGGGCGCGCTATTTAAAATAAGTTCAAGAAACATGATTTTAAAAACATATATAATCAATTGTGTACCTGCATGATCTTTTGCCAGGACTTGTCGATTTTTGAGAAGCGTTTGGCCTCCTTGGGCAGCTGTTTGGCAATGTCGCCGCCTACGAAGACAGCCTCCAGATATACCCACATGTTTTGAACAAGCAGCCAGCGTTCCAGTATCTCATTGGAATTGGACAGATCGTAGACCCATTGCTGGATTTGTTTGCGAAAGGGCGCATTGTAGCGATTCGATAGCAGTGAGCCGAGCACCATTAAGCTATCTTCCAGCTGGCCAATAGTCTCGGCTGTGGTATCGCCGCGGAGCAGCAGCTCTCCACGATTGTTGAAGCTCATGAATTGCAGCTCGTGAACGGACCACTCGTTGGTCACCTGCTTGAGCTTAGCTTCGATATCCTTCTCCTTCATTGCACTGATGCAGATATCCTCGATGTCCTCTTTGTGCTTGAGCAGCGGCGCCTCCAGTATGTTTTTGAGCGAGAAACCCTCCGAGTCGAACTCGAAGATGTAGCGAGTAACGTCCATGATCCGTTGCCAATGGCGTGGCTTCATGGCTTTATTCGCCATCAACTCCAGTAGTGGGCACATGTCATTGAAATCATCGATGGTCTTTTTCAGAGCATGAAAAGCGGGCCATTCCTTAAGGCCCTTGGGCAGCTTACGGCAACGATTCTGGAACTCCATCAACTCATTGTTGATCTCCTCAATGTCCACCTCGTTCCATGGTATATCATAGTAGCTGCTAACCCGATCAATCACGTCATTATAGAGCTTGTATAGCTTCTGCAGCAAATTGAGCTCCTTGCGTATTTGGCCCAGCTCTGGATAATCGGTTTGCGGTAGACCGAAGAGTTCCTCGCCGCTTTGGTACGTCTGCAGGCGGCGCCACATGCCCTCAAAGCGATTCTGGAACAATATCAGACGGTCGGAAGCCTCGCGCGGCGTCAGACCCGCCTGCATGGGTCCCGCTGTGCGATATTCCGTCACATAGGCAATTTTATCCTGCTTAAAGCTGTCTAGATTGCTGCGCAAGTCACCCTGGAACGCCGGCTGCATGTCCAGCAGCTTCACCTGCGACTGCAACGCACCCGCCAACAGATTCTGGAACGTGGCACGCAAGTTATCCACCAAATCGAATTGCTCCCGCTCCACCTGCACCTCGTAGCGGGTCAGCACATTGAATGCCTCCTGCAAGGAAGGACATAAATATATACAAAAATAATAATGTATAATTTTATATACCTATACGTATATACATTTAATGAAATCTAAAAATTCATTAAAAATTATAATAGGTAAAGAAAATCCTTGAATCGAAACTTAATTATAGTGTTTATATAGATTAATAAGACTACGTTTAGTAGACCGTACCTCAATGGGATCTATGCGTAGCTCCATGTCCACCTCCTGTTCACGTATCTTTCCCAGTGTCTCCATAACCATGCGCACATCGTCCAGGTCACGTATGGGCCTGTCGAGTTTACGGTCCATTTCATTGATCACCGCATAGACGTAGTCCATTTCCTTCTTATATTTCTTCTTCATGGCCTGTCCAATTTTATGGTTGCATGCTAAAAATAGAAGCAGCCGAAAAAAGTGTTTACACCTAGAAAAGGATATCGAAGGCCATTAATCAATGCGCACCAAGCCAAGCGTGGTCTGGCCTAATTGATTTGGCCCTTTCGCATTCATCAGGATAGCAAGAAAACATGGAAGCATGGAAACATATCATGTTCTGTCTGAAACACCACATTTATTTGTGGCGCCTCCTCGTCCCTGCTAATTCGGTTTAATAAATTTGATTACCAAATTGGAAACCAATAAATTTGCAAAGCTGTCTGCTTACGAGTATTTGTCTTGAAGTTTATGCGCGTGTTCGTGTATCTCTGGGTTTCTGTCAAATTTGCGAATATTAGGCTTATAAATGTTGTGTAGGTCTTGCCAATGGAAATTCCAAATCAAATTGGGAGTCACGCTACGGGTGCTATGTCAAGTATAGTCCTTAGGGAAGGCATAATGAACGAAATGAGTGCGAAAATGCGAAATTAAAGGTGAGGAAAGCATAAGAGCATGACCTTTACCGCAGCTCGATATATCGCCAAAACTACAAAAAGAAAATTTAAGTTCATTAGGCTCAGTGCGATTTTTTCTTTGAGTGTACCCTTAAATTATTTTCCCCGTGCTATATTTATAAGAGAAACTTAAAGTGCGAAGAGAATATTGCGCAAATGGGAAATTCCGAATAATAATTTTTACTTATTTAGTTTTATGACAGTCTTTTATGAAATACTAATCAATAGTATATACTCAACTCCATGATCAACCCAGTGGAGTACTCACACTTGATCTCAATGGCCAAACCATACTTGAGCCTTTCATTATAGACTGCCACGCACTGTCCGAAGACCTCCATGTCCGGTTCGACGAGCAGATTGGCATCCAGCTCCGCCAGGCAACGCAATGTGGACTCAAACTGCTGTAGGCCAAATTCCATCAGTTGGCGCGTGGTGCGATCATTCTTCCAGAGGAAGTGATACGGCTTCCAGCGTTTGATGTAGGTTTGTATCTCGGGCTTGACGTTCTTGGTGCAGCTGGAGAGCTGGTTCAATGCCTTGGCCACCTCTTTGTTGTCCATGATGGCCGAATAGAAGCTTTTGAGCATGTGCGGCATTTGGGGACGCTCCTCGGAGGCCAGGCAATAGATTTTGCGGCGTCGATTCTTTGAACCGCCGGCGGCGTCAGTGTGGTTGCGTCCGACGCGCGGCTGCGCCGTCATCGAAACTTGCTGCGGTTGGTAAGACAAGATTTTTGAGAACATTGCGAAGCTATTTAGCGGTGTGGTACGAACCGGCGGATCCTTGCCGCTAGTCCACTGCGCCACACCCTTCGCAATGCCCGTGATATTCTTGCCAGCCGTCACCAATATATCCTGCAGCTCGTCCAGACTCGGCTTGATGACCACATTGGGTATCTGCAGCTGCGCGTGCAGCGCAAAGATCGGCTTCTTCATCACCGTCTCATGTTCATCGGCGATGAACCGACGCCGCATTGTGTCCAGCGCCGCTCGTATGACCTTGATCAGCACATCGATGACCTTGCGGCTATAATAGCGCCGCATTTCGACAACAGCATTGCAGACCATATCCTAAAAGAAGCATTGAAAATTAGTTGAGGGATTTCGAAGATAGACATTTAATATTCATATATATATATATATATTGTCTGTATAAATGCATAATTTTGTTCCTAACTAATTGGGAATTTCTTACCATAAGTCCAATTAAGGCTTTTGCCTTTTTGTTGCACTTGAATACATTCTACATAATTCTACAAATAAGTGAAGAAATCTTCAAAACTAAAAGTAAGACTAAGAGTAATTAAAAGCAAAGCTGTACGGCAATAATAGATATTCATGTTTACCAAGAGACTTTGTCTCAATTTAAGAAAGTTTCAGCTGAAAGCAGTTTAAATACAGCTGGCGAACAATTCAAGTACGAATTTTGAAATTTCATTAATCGTATGCAATTGTTGCACCCACCTGCATACCCTTGGGCAGACTATCGGAGGTGGAAAGCAGTGTCAGCGGATTCTCAAAGCAGGACCACAAAATGCTCCAGTCCTGCTGTTGTCCACCACCACCACCACCTCCCCCACCGCCACCACCACCAGCGCCAGATGTTGCTGCACCTCCACCAGCCGCTGCAGAAGTTCCTGCCTCATCCGCTTTGCGTCCACCCGAGCCCGTCTGCTCACCCTTCGGCGAGGCTATTGGATACGAAGATTTGCATATATTTAATTTAACTGCATAACAATTGAAGGACTCACCATCGAACAAGGTAACCACATCATCGCCAGCAATCTCTTTAAACTTCTCCGTTGCCTTGTCCACCAAACTGAGGACTTCCTCCACCGCCTCGGAGACCATTTGACTTTTGCGATTGAGTTCAATGGCTGCTTTTCTGTTAGACAAATTTCAATATTTACGCAGATGTTTGATAAACACAAAAGGCTTTTAGTTGCTCTTAGTTGGCTTCGCGTTCACTCGGAAAAGCGAAAAATTGTTAACAGACGCATAAATTAAATACCCCAATCAAGATTCTCAATTGTCTCATATATTGCTTTAATAAATAATTTAAATTAATAAATATGAAGCTTGAGCACAGGTATTATTTATTTTGCGTTTTTCCCCTACAATTTGACTTTTTGAGAGTGCTGATTAATTAAGAGCAGGAAAAAGTTACTTGTGATTGTCTATTATAAATTAAATTTAAGACTTTTCAATGGAAAATTTGGTTAGATTTTTTAAAAGCCATAATTTAGCCATTTTTCTGTGCTATGTTTTCTCTTCAAGAGTTGTTAACCACAAAGAAAACCCTTTTTCTGTGCTGACTTTCTTTCAAATGCTGATCAACTTTTTTGTGTATGCAAATGAAAAATCTCATACATAAATTAAAATTGATAAATTCAATAAATCACAAAAAAGGCAACACAATCAACCACCGAAATCGTTGCAAGTCGGCAAGTTGGCAAAGTTCAAACGAGTTTTGCTGCCACATGCCACACACATACATGCCGAGCTGACATGTTACAAATTTCACCTGCATGCCTCCTCGCTGCGCTCGAGAAATTCATCAACGGTCCAGATTTCATCGTCTGCGTCAGGCGCACAAATGTGAAAAGTTTTCAATAGCATAAAATTAAATGTAGACCCCAAGTGGTTTGCAGTTAGTCTTCACCAATTAAGCGAGGGCAACCCACCTGCTGGGAGTATCTGCAGCGAGACGTCCTGCATCCACATGAGGACATTCAATATTCGATTGGAGTAGATGTCATGGACGCGTGCCACGAGCACCTCAAAGGTTTCAATGGCCTGCTTGCAACGCTCATAGAACTGTGTCCAGTTCTGGTTGGTCCACTGCCAAAGCGGAAAAGTGAATTGTGAGTTGCAATTGTCAAGAGACAATATTGTGGCACTTACATTGATGCTGTGCAAGCCCGGCTTCAGCATAGCAGTCAGACGCACCAGTTGCGGGAGAAACAGAGGACGCACCTCCAACTTGACAGCCTTCACCGTTGACAGGAACATCTTGATAAGGCTCTGCGAATGCAAATGACAGTTGATAAGCGAAACAAGAGAGACATGAGCTAGAAAGTTCCAGTCGAGGCTGCTCGACTAGCAGTTATGCTTTACGATAGATAGCTAAAAGATAA
The DNA here is from genome assembly GCA_035041605.1 of Drosophila atroscutellata. Lineage (NCBI taxonomy): Eukaryota > Metazoa > Arthropoda > Insecta > Diptera > Drosophilidae > Drosophila > Drosophila atroscutellata. Next base: position 2,586,893 of record JAWNLA010000094.1, on the reverse strand, counting down.
AGCTTTTGGGAATTGTCTGTTAAATAATTTCTGTTATTTTAGTAGGACATAAGGATGACATTTGAAGACATTAGGAAAAACAGAGCCAAACAATATAAAATATTTATTAGGAATGCCTTAGACTCAGCTCCTTATGCAAAGCAAGAATAAATATTTTATGTGCTTTGGCTGAAGGATATGGCAAACAGAGAACAATTACATTTAGCGAGTCCTGTATGGTTATAAAGTACTGATGGCGACTCATCAGCGTGGCTGCCACAATGGGTAGCTCGATTTTGAGCTTGGCCAGCATCTTGGCCTCCCGTATGAGCAGTGGAATTGTTGGATGCAAATTGACAAATAAACGATCGCCTTGCAGGCAGAGCAATGGTTGCAGCAAACAGGCATCCGCAACACTGATGTCCTGATCCAGCCAAATGGAGACAATCTCATCTTCATATTCCTGCAGCACGCCCATAACATTATTGAAGCGCACATCCAGATCCCGGGCGAGTGGCTGTATGCTGAGCACAGAATGATCCATGACGGCATCCATCAGCTCAGTGATGTGCAAACTCATGGCACGGCACCAGTGAATCCGACCCGCAATCGGTGGAAAGTTGCGGGCCAAGGGCGGATCATCGCGTTGCCTGCGAAAGGTTTTCAGGATGCGATCCACCTCTTTTTCCACATAGCGCAAAATCCTCGTGTACTTCTCATCCATGCGAGTCAGTGGAATCTTCTCACTGACCTTTTCGAAGCGCACCAGGAAGCGTATGCACTGCGGCGTCTCCCACACCGTATCGAAATCCGTTTCGATAAGCGTGGCAATTGTGTCCTTCAGTGAATCCGTTTTGTTGATGAACCGATTAAAATCATCATTGAAATCGGCATTGCGATGATCCAAATAATCATATTTCTTTGATGTTATCTCTTTCTTTGCCTCTTCGAAGTGATTGGAGGCATCCTCCAGAGCCTCGCCCAACAGTAGACCCTCCAAACGACGCTCAAACAAATGATTATAATCATCAATGAGATTAAACATATTTATGATCTTCGAGAGACGCTCGCAGAAAGTGTCGAATTTGCCTGGAAAAGTTTCATATTCAATCTTAATATAAGTCATTAAATAGGAAATAGTTTTTTTCAATATACCAAATACAAAATTCTCGGAGAAGCCAAATGGCGTCTGATGGGGCAGAAATGGCTGCTCCCTAACGGTATAGTAGGTCTCATGGTAGATGTGATTCAGCTTGATGCAATTGCTCAGCTTAGTGCGTATAAGGCTGCGATCCTGCGACCAAATTGTCTCCTTGCAGCGACAGGTGATGTACGATTTGCATGTCTCGATCATTTGGTTGGTTATCTGTAAGATAAGACGCACAAATATACATATATATATAAGAAGACTGAACGCCATTCGTAATACCAGCTGCAAACAGGTAGCAAAAGAGAAGGTTAGCCAAAAGATACCATCCATGCTTGCCTTTAAAATTATGGGCGGCATAGGCTTTCGCGAATTTAGAGGGAGGAAATGTGTATGGCCAAAAAGAAATGTTGAAGTACGATCTTAGTAATCTGCATTCCAAGTTTCCTTACTATAGATCTTAAGCCTGATTGATGGCCGTAAGCGTTGATTCTCTGCATGCCGTATGCAAAACTCATTCATATCGCTTATACGAAAAATCAGTCAACTTAGTCTTCTTCTTCCTATTCTTCTACTATCTCTCTCTCTGTCTTATCACTCTTTCTTGAGATCTACGGTTGACTAGCCTAAGAGCGCCGACCTTGGTCGGCAATCGTTAAAACCTAACCTAACTATAGCTCTTATAATATATAGCTCTTTTATCGTTTTTGGGGGCTGAAGAGGGCGCGGTCCATATGCATATGCTGATCTTTGATCAACATCGCCAACAAGCTATTAACCAAATTTGGTGGCCTTATAATTGTGAGATATATGTAGCCTTATCTATTTGCAATTAGAGGTTTTATCGATTTTCTAGCCCCTAGCGGACGTAGCACTCCAATTTTCTCAATTTGTCTGTTCCAAGTTTCAAGTCTCTATCTCTAAGATTGTCAACAAAAATTGGGTTCATTGGCATTGCACAAAACCAATATACTACAAGACTCTCGGTAGCAATCTTTTGCACAGCATTGTCTGCCCATTTGACTTTTAAAAACAATTATTTTTCTCGTATTACGTTTGTTGTTGACATTTGCAGCTAACAAGGATTTACATCCTTTGACGCGCTCTCCCTATCAACGCCTAACGGAAACGTAGAAAAGGTCAGCAAACGGTTAATATCCTAAAAGCTATCACAACTCTATTATAAATGTTAGCGTAACTGAACTGAATACATTCAACAAGCAATAGCCACACTTATAAGCTGCTTCTATTTATAAGAACAAGAGGTCAACGAACAGGTGCATAGCTGTCTTAAAAGTAGAGAAGGGGGCAAAAGTGTGAGGAAAAGGACGACAACAGTTTCAATAGCGAAAAACAACACAGGAAAGAACAAACAACTAAGCAAATTCAATAATCTGTTAAGGCCATGCAGCCATGAACTGGGGAGAACTAATAAAATAAATATTTTTTTTTATTTTTTTTTTTTACGATAAACTGTTTATGAATACAATTATTTATTTTTTTAATATGATACACTTAAATACTGCCACAAGGACAGTATTCAGGTTTAACTTGTCACTCACCTTAACCATTAAAGCAGATGTGCGCTCCGAGGTGTTGTAAAACTGTGAGACACTGTAGATGAGGCGCACCGTTTGGAGCAGACTCAATATGGACTCCTTCATGCTGACAGGATCGTCCAGATATAGGGAATGGCAGCACGTTTCCATGGCCTGGATGAATTTGGAATTGTCGCGTGCCTCGTTGTAGCAGAAGGTTATCTTGCGATCGGTCTCCTTCCACTGGCGCATGACTCTCGAGCCGGCGAGGAAGAGGCAGTGCAACGTGAACTGCACCTCCTTGTCCTGCAAATGGGCCAACAGCTGCGAGAATTGAGCACCACGTTTCTTCCAATACTCCAGCTCATCCTGGGGACCGCTGTGATCGTTCTCCTTGCGCAGCTGCTCGCTTTCTCCAAGTATCTTGAGAATGCCCTTGGACCAGTTGTTGACACGCTCCTCCAGCTGGGTGCAGAACTCTTGATTCTTGGCCATGTCCTTGACCTCTTCGACCACAATGCAACCGTCGAACATATCGTTGCCATCGGCAAATACGTTATAATGATCGCAGACCTGCTCACAAACACGCAAAGCGCTGCAGAAGGACCTCAGTCCCGGAAGCAGTTGGCCCTTGATTAAACCACAGCTGACATCCTCCTCATCGCCCTCCAGGCTGGGAAAAGCCAGGGCCTGCATAAACACATACTCCACAATACGCTCAATGGAGGTGACCAGGCCAATATTTTTGGCATCGATGACCCCACAATATCTGAAGAAGAGCAAGAAATATTCAATTACCAATACCCCGCAGTGTCTGCCTGTCAGTCACAAAGATGCATGCGTGTCTCTGTGTGTGTATGTGTGGGTGTGTGTCTGTACGTGTGGGTGTGTGTCTGTATGTGAGAGAGAGTATGTGCAGAACAAAATCTCCGATAATCCGCGTGCCAACAAATAAACCGAAAATTGGCTATTCTTGGATAAATGTTTTTAAGTTTAGTCCAACCAAAAAAAAAAAAATGAACCAAACTTATGAAAGATAAACAAAAGCTCAAAAAAAAATTGAAAAATGGCGGAGCTGGCGAGTAAAACCAAACTCGCAGATACCCTGTAAGTTTGCGTAATTGAATGATATATTGAATGAATAATATATTCTTGATAAATATACGCTATAAATTGCATTAAAACTAATTTGTGTATCTTGTACTCATTCAACTACTTTCACTTGCAAACGGGAATAACTTAATATGTTGATGAGTACAGAGTATAAAAAGGGAAACTGCAGCGAAAATAAAAACTTACAAATCCTTTTGGAATCCCTCCTCGGGTAACTGCTTCGATGTATTCACGCGAAAGATATAAACACAGACACCAGTAAAGGCACACGTCCAGCCATCGGTTAGAAATAATTTCTTATGCTTCGGCGGCGGCAGGCCGCTGGGCGAGGCACCACCTGCGTGGCAAGCAAAAGCAATTGAATCGTCCTGGGGCATATGTTTATATATGGGAATATATGTTGAGTACATACCCTGAGGTGTTTTGGAGCTGCTCGATGCCATGCCAGTGCGTGAGGGACCTGGCTTATTGGCATCCACAACTTGCGGCGGCTCCGGCTCATCCACCTCCTGATAGAACCAGAGCAGCTTGTTCTTCATATTCGGCAGAAAGAGCTGGTTAATCTCATCGAGCTGTCATTGGAAAGAATCTCAATTTAAGGCTGTAGGAAAATTAGTGCATTTTCAGCTACCATATCCCCTTCGAATATGTAGTCCATGAGCTGATGCCGCGGCAGCTGAGTGGCGTCTATCAGCAGCTGGAATGTGAACTCCAAACGGGGGTCCATCTCCCCTCGGCGCGCTTTTCTCTCGCATTCTTCGCGTCTTCGCTGCGCTTCGTCCGGGTCCATTGCCATATTTTTTTTGTTTTTTTGTTTACCAATATTCCATCAAAATTTAATTTTTTTGGTAGTTTTTGTGTGTAGTCAATTTTAAACACGTTGAACCGTTGGTTTTACGAAAAATATGCGGAACAAACATTTTTTTTAAGGTGCCGCAGATTTTTTTTTTTAGTATTTATAACCATTTAATTTATTATTAATGTTGGTATACGTATTATTTTTGGATTTAATTGTTTCCAAATATAAGTTGTACATTTATAGGTTTTTTTTTAATTTATGGGGTTTCGCCAAAAATTGCAAAATTCAAAAACGGGGGAAAGACCAAAAATACATTAGTTTCAAAAATAGTTTTTGTCGTTTGATTGCGTTGCAAAAAATTCGGGACGCAATACTACAAAACAAAAATCCAAAATACAATGCCAAAATACAAAACTACTTACAATAACAATTGACATTTTAAGAACAAGAACAAGAACTAGGACAACAACTTTTACGGTGCAGCTAGAAGAGGAACAAGAAACGTGGAGCACAAAAATAGGATTTTTTTTTTTGTTTTCTAGTTGATTGAAACACAAAACGCACTTGAGAACTAAAATTGTTTATAGTTTATAGTATAGTGTATAGCTAGGTATAGTTTTTATTATATTCTTGAGTTTTCTTTCTGCAACGAAAGTGAAATTTTAAAACTTGCATTAAAGTGTGTTTTCTTTGGTTTTTTTTTTTTATTGCACAGCTAAAATGAAATTAAAATAGTTGGGTTAGTTAAATATATATGTATAATGTTGAATTGTCGTTGTCATTATTTCCAACTACAACAAATGTTTATACGATTTTCGTTTTTTGTACACCATGATAAGGATTATTACATAATCAGCCAACGAGTACAGGGAGCTAAATGATTACATATTACATTTTCGTTTACGTAAGCAATAATTATTTATAATAATCTTGCATTGAGCATGATACGACATTAATTAGCAACTAATTAGCGAATTCATGTGACAGTCAATCAATTGGCACCTGCAAAATGTCGCCCTCGTCCTCCTCCTCCTCCTCATCTTCATCGCTGCCGCTGCCATTTGCTCGCATTGCCGCAACATTTTCGACCAGTTTTGCTTTTTGTACGAACATTGTGCAGACAAATAAATATTAAAAACAAAAATACTCAATTAATATTATAGATTTACTAGTTTTGCAAATAATTTTCTATCACTATGTATTTTTGCACTTCCGTCGGTCACAAAATACATGCACATAAACTTTATTGAACCAACAAACTTGCAGCTAAATTAAATTGCCCGCCAGTTGCCACGGCAACAGAAGTCTCCGAATGGTCTCCAAAATGTCTGCCACGATCGTTTTTGGCGCTAAAATTCAAACAGATCTCACTAGCACAGCATCTTCATGCAACATTTTTATTTTATAGAACAATAATTAACATTTTAAAACAAAATTTCATAATGAATGGCCTGTTAGCAGCAATGAAATAACTTTTTTGCTATTTGAAAATTTAGTTAGCCGTTTCTCAGCACTAGCCCACCCAATGGCAGCTGTATGAATATTTGGATTTATCGATGATTCCGTGCCTCAGCGCTATTCTAGTTCCGATATATTGAATAACAGCTATGTTTTAATATGGCTATGTAATCGAATTTCTATGTATATGTTTAATGCCAATATTTAAATAGCAATTATGTAAGCTTCAAAAATAGGGAGAGTAAAAAATATTTTGTACATCAGCCATCTGTTAAGAAGTTGAGGGTTAAGATATTTCAATTGTGGTTCGCTCTTTTTTTTATGTGAGTCGCTCTGGTGAACTTGTTCGGAACGATTCGATACAACTACAACGCGTGCCGTTCTCTATACAGAATAATTGCAAAAAGTGCCGAAACAATTAAACTAAAAGACTATTAACAAATTCTAAAGTTCGAAAAAAATGTAAGTTACATTTTGTGCATGTGTATGTAAATGCTTTTTATAGTATTACAGCTCGGAAAGCTCTGCAAGTGTTGTGCTAAATATCAGAAGGAAATGAGACTGCAGCAGACGCGAAAACCAAAATGGCGTAAGCGCCGCAAAAAAATAAGCAAACAAAATATATTAAATAGAGACAGACGCACAATCAAAATATACAAATATGCGCGGCCTTTCGAATATTTAGTTGTATATATATAATTCACATATTTATATGTGTACTGTATACTAAATTGAAATTTTTACGCAGAAGAGGAAGAAGAAAAGCCATGTCGAACCCAGACGTGCAATACAATCAAGGAGACTTTGAGCCAAGTCAGGATAACAACGAAGACTATAACGATGACACTGATCCGCAGCAGGACGATGATGAGCAATATGACAATGATCAGAACGATGGCGATGATGATGATGATGACGATTCGAATGTGAAAATCGGCGACGTTGGCGAGAGTCCCAAATTTATACGATTACGTGGGTTGCCCTGGTCGGCAACGCACAAAGAGATACTTGATTTTCTGGTGAATGTGGAGGTGATCAATGGGTCACAGGGCATTCATCTGGTCACCAGCCGGGTAGATGGCAAAAATACGGGTGAGGCTTATGTTGAGGTAGTCAGCCAGGAGGATGTCGAAGAGGCCCGCAAGCTCAACAAAGTCAGCATGGGTCATCGCTATATTGAAGGTAGGTATTCTTTAGTTGCCGCCTACTCGGGTTCACTCTAACTGTTTTGATTCTAACACTAGTTTTTACTGCCACGCCCAAGGAGGCAAAGGAAGCAATGCGCAAAACAGGCGGACATGGCCACGCCTTTGTGGTTAAACTTCGTGGTCTTCCCTATGCCGTCACGGAGCAGCAGATCGAGGAGTTCTTCACCGGTAAGTTCCATGGCCCGCTCTGTGTGTGTGTGTGTCCGTTTTATTTACATGTAATTAGCGGGCAGCGGATAGATCACTGTAAAATGTACCGATTCGAATGCATGTGTAAACAATACATATATAATTATATGTATATAAATATATATATAGATATTGATAGCTCCTTATAGAGGTGAGCGCTTAAAAATTGTGTTAGTCTTGGGCTCCTTTTCAGTTGTATGCCCAACGTCTGGGGTGTTTGCATCCAAGGACCAGGGGTCGATATATGCTTACATCGTATCGAACATTAATCATTATCCTTTATTTTATAACAAATGCGCACGCACACACAGACACACACACAACCACATTTCTAACATTAGTTTTTGTCTAACCAAGTACAAATTTGTGAATGCATTTGGGATTGTTTACATTTGATATATTTGATATAGTGACTAATTTTATAAAGTTTTTCAATTTGCGTCTAGTTCATTGAAAGTTTCATTTTGATTTCTTTTCAATTACTTAATAAAATTAATATTAATATGTCTCTGGGCATTTACTTGAAGTAGTCTATCCAACATTTACATTTTAACTATGAAAACATTGATGGTGTCAAGCAAATTCAAGAACTACACATTTATTGTGTCAATTATATATATATATTTGTAATCAATCCCAAAATGCACAAGTGATCTTAAAATGCATCTTATAACATTATTCTTTTCAAGGTCCTTATTGAAATTTTAGTTATTAAGTCAACTTTATAATTAGGTGGCATTTTGGAACCGTTGCAGTTCCTTTCGCTCAACAAATCAGAAAACTTCACATATTTTCTAAATAAATATAAAACGTCCTCTCTCTTTCTTTCTCTGTTTCTATCGTTAACCTTGCTTTCTATATATATATATATATATATCTATATATTTGTATAAATCTTTGTTGTTTGGTTATCGTCATGGGCAGGGTTGGAAATCAAAACGGATCGGGAGGGCATACTTTTTGTTATGGACAGAAGGGGTCGTGCTACTGGGGAAGCTTTTGTTCAGTTCGAAAGCCAGGATGACACTGAGCAAGCCTTGGGCCGAAATCGGGAAAAAATTGGGCACAGGTGGGTCTCTTACACATCATCTAATACCAACTACAACAGCTACAAAAGCAACAACAACAACAACCAAAAACATTCAATGGTAACATGAAAAAAATATATTACATTTAAATTGTTGCAAACAACTATCTTTCAGTAACTATACTTTAAATATCACATAACTTATATACATTCCTATTTCAGTTAAAAACAAAAAATACAATTACAAATACAAAATAAGCAACAATTTAATTGTGCATATACATATACGGATATAGCACAGGCTATGTATGGGTCTGGTTGGGTACAACAGCAACAACAACAGCAAATTGATAACGCCTATTAACCAGAGAAAGCCTTTTGATAAGTTCTATATATGTTAATTAAATTAGGTTACTATTACCTACATGTGTATTCTTATCAAAAGTCTGAGTTTGTTTGTGTTTATCTAACCAAGGATACACATTAATATAATGGATTATTGTGTAATTAACCCACCAAAAATAAAGAAAATAAAATAAAAAACATTAAAACCTTCTCGATAAGAATTATGTTAACTTCTCCCATTGCACTTGTTCTAATATTGTGTTGTGCTCTTTTCGTTTGACTGCTCCTAGGTATATTGAGATCTTCCGCAGCTCCATTGCAGAGATGAAGCGCGCCATTGGAGGAGGCGGTGGCGGTGGCGGCGGTGGACGCCCAGGACCCTATGATATACGCGATCGCGGCGCCAATCGTGGCGGCAACGATTTCGGTGGCCGCAACGGTAAGTTTGCGTACAGCATTTCCCAAAATGAGTTGGGTCTTCAGTGAGTTCAGCTTAGGATGTTAGCGCCTAATTAGGTTTTTTAATGACTTGCCTCCGCATCTAAATCGTAGACTATCCAAATGTGGTGACTGACGCAACTGATTAACTGACCGACCAATTGGTGTTTAAAATTACATATTTGTGTAATTTTTGTAGTATTAAACATTAATTCGGGTGCAAAAGTTAAATTTAAATACGATTGGTGTTAACTATCTTTGATATCGATTTTGAAATAAATTTTCGACTTCTAATTGCACTGGGCTCAAACGTATTATTAAATGTTCTCTTTGAAAACTCATTGAAGACGTGTTGTACCAGTCTTTGGGGTATGCCTTAGCTCGATGAAAGAATTTCAGAGGAGTTCGACTAATGTTCACAAACGGAACATTCTCTTTTTGCAGACTGGGGCAATAATAGCAACTTTGGTGTGGGAGCCAACAATATGTTGGGCTTTAATAATTTGCCGAGTTTAATGAACTCGGGTAATTTTGGCAATAACTCTGGCGGAGGTGGCGGCGGCGGCGGCAACGGTGGTGGTGGTGGTGGCGGTGGCGGCGGCCTAAACAGCGGTAACAATGGCAACTTTGGCCAAAACTCTGGTAACTTTGGCAATTTCGGCAACGATTTTGGCGATTTTAACAATTTCGGAAACAATCGCAGCAACAACAATGGCAACAATTTTGGTGAGTAACTCATTTTAAGCATCTAAGCATTTTGGGAGTAGTTCAATCTTTTCTGGGAAGGGGCAGTTCTATAGGTGTTTCACCCAAATCTCTACTCAGAGAAGATTTATAAAATCTTTTATTAGTTAGTAGTCTCAATAACACAACTGACCTGTTGACCCCAAACTAATACAGCACGTGAATATGCATTTTAAAAACGGTTTACATTTGATTTTAGATATGCCTGGCAACTTTGGCAATAACAACAACGGCGGCGGCGGAGGTGGAGGCTTTGGTAATTATGGCAACAATTCCGGAGGCGGCGGAGGTAGTGGCTTCAATAATGGCGGAGGTGCTGGAGGTTTCAATAATGGTGGAAACGGCGGTGGTTTTAACAATGGCGGTGGCAACTCCGGTGGCTTCAACAATGGTGGAGGCGGCGGCGGTGGTGGTGGTGGTGGTGCCGGTGGTTTTAGCAACTTTGGCAACAACTCTGGCGGCGGTGGCGGCTTCAACAATGGCGGCTTTAACAACGGCGGTGGCTTCAACAATGGCGGCGGTGGCGGCGGTTTTAACAATGGTGGCAATAGCGGCTTTAACAATGGCGGTTCTGGTTTTAATAATGGCGGCGGCAACTTTGGTTCAGCGGGTGGCAATTTTGGACCTATTGGAGGCGGTCGCAATAATGATGTCGAGTATTATACGATCCACATGCGAGGTCTTCCTTACAACTCCTTCGAAAACGATGTGTTTAAGGTGAGTGTAGAGACGAATACTGATCTTCGAAGTTGACAATCGGTTTAACAATAATTTTTCTGCAGTTCTTCGAACCCATTCGCCCTGCTAATGTGCGCATCAACTACAATAAGAAGGGCCTGCACAGCGGCACTGCTGACGCCTACTTTGACACGTATGATGATTCGCAGCTGGCCATGAAGCGACACCGAGAACAGATGGGCTCCCGCTACATTGAGCTCTTCTACGATGGCAAGACACGTGGCGGCGTTAATATAGGCGGCGGTGGTGGTGGTAATGGTGGCGGCGGCGGCGGTGGTGGCGGCGGCAATTTCAACGGTGGTCCTGGCAACAATGGTGGAGGTGGTGGCGGTGGCGGCGGAGGAACCTTCTCCCGTCGCATTTAAATTGCTTCCCCTTATCATAATTCCTTACATTTACATATGTTAATGTAAACGCAAGTATTTCATAAGTTGGTGGACTACATCCGTATTCGTCGAGCACGCGCACCCAGAAAGCAGACACGTGGCAAACGAATGTCGCTTGTGCATAGAATTAAACTTTTTCGATTGCATAAGAAACAAGAAAGTAAACCATATTTTATATTATTTAAGCAACAAAGTTTCGCCCAATCTAAGTGGTTAACATTTGTATTTAAGTCGCAATTGTAAGAAAATTTCTGGCCACCTGCAAAATCAATAATTGCAAAATATCAAATCGCAAAAGAGGATATATGCAAGAAGGTATTTTTTTAATTTCTGTTTCCAATCCGAAATGGCAATCTAAATACACTGTAAACCCCAATAATGCAAGTAAAAATAAAAATAATGTAAATTGCTTGGACACTGAATTTAAATATACATTTTACTGATTTTAAGTTTGGTCGAGATGAGAATTAGTACGCAAATCAGATACTGAGTATCGATGTGACCTCAACAATATCCAACCAAATTGGGGATGGGTTAGTGCTTGGACTTGGAGCAGCTGTAATTATATGTACGCATGCTTCCTCAGTTATCTGTAGCGTAACTGAAAAATAATTTGCTAGCATTTGCCCACAATTGAATCGAGTCGAAGCAAATTTGCTACAAATGTTCTCAGTCCACGCCCGACTTGGAGCAGCAAGTATTTGCCAGACAATACTAATTATACGGCTATATAATATAGACGACTAGATCAGCAGCAGATCAACGGAAAATTCAATAGACTTGGTCAACAAGTGCTGCGGCACTTGCATTATTAGCATTATTGTTGTGGCGATCGCGCGCGCATTCCGCGAATCGAAAATTGTTTCCCATGTTCGTAGAGACGAGCGGGGGGAGTGAGTGGTGAGGTGGCAATTTAAAAATGAACGTTAAACGCCACACTGGAATTAATCAAAGTCGCAAGTAAGAACCGCTTACTAAATATGGAGTGTGTGCTTTAAATAAATATTTGAGTCATACGGAATATTCATCATGGTGTTTTCATTGCACACATGTGTGAATTGCGGTCGGTTTGTTTTTATTTTTCCTATCCCACTTTCCGGGTCTGGCCCAAGATAACCGTTTTAAACGTGCTAACCCAAAGCTTATTAGCAGACCCACTACAAATGCGGTCATAACATTGGAGCGCATTCTACGTCTTATGAATGGAAATGTAAAACGAAAAATATTAGTGGTGTTTTTACATATATTATATATCACAACTATTTGATTTTTGTTGTCTAGATAGGAAACTGAAGCTGCCACGAATAAAATATATATTTTAATGCCAATGGCGACATTTTAATTATGAAGTTTGTTTATTTATTTATTTAAACTAACTTTATTTAGTGACTATATTTTTCCTACAAAAAAGTAGTCACTACATCAACATTAAAGATATTTATAGCCCTTGGTAATTGGTTGAGAAACGATTGTGAGCATCCATCGCCTAATTTACGATTACATAAATGGCAAACTCAATTGGCGATTGTTTTTTGTATGTCCCCTACGGTTGGCATTTTTTGTCACAGCCCATTGACAGGCCTCACATTTCACTTTCCTTCAAGATAGTATCTCACTGGTGTCGTCTGATAGATAAGTTTTCGGACCCAGCCGGTCCCAGGTTGGGAGACAATGGCAAATGATAATTTTCGCTAATTATGTCAATAAAATATGTACGTATATGCGCCCGAAATAGATAATGCCCTCACATTTCCATTACGTAGAGTCGATCTACATCACTCGGCAAGTTTGCGGCGGCTATAAATTCTGATCACACATAATGATTTGATTTTTAACCGATTTCCATTTGCCAAACAGACAATATAATAGACAAGTGGATGGGTGCCCAATAAAAAATACAGTTTCTTCACATGGCCAAGGACAATACCAATATCTTGTCATACGACCAAAATGATACCGCTCTAAATGGCTATGCCTATTTGCCAAGTTATTTATGCAGCTCACGTTGTGGAAACAACGGTAAGCAAGCAGCAGCAGCAGCAACAAACAATTGTCGTACATACTAGGGTTTTTTCCGAGTTTATTTTCATCTGATTGTCGCGGCGTGTGTGTGGAGTTTATTTATTAAAGTACTCGTAATTTATAAATCAAATCGTTTTGAGTTGAATTTTGCAATTTTACTTAAGTGTGTGAAAGCACGATATCTCAGCGAGCACAAAGAAAGATCTTAGCAAGATTTACGAGTGCAAGATTTACGATTGCCAGATTTAATATAACACATATAATAAGATAATGATTTATTCGTATTCATTTCCTAAGTGTTTTTTATAGACGTTCTGCTCATGCCGTAAATTTATATTGATCAAATTATTTACAAGTTTAAGTTTTTAAGTTTTTCAATATTATATATTATTTGATATTCGCTTTTGAAGAAAACACAATTTGTATCTGATTAAAATGCTGAATATGCTCGTCAATGTGCCGCTTTCAAAACAATTTGAAATGTGCTAATGAATATCACGTATCAATATTTATTTTTTATGGTAATAATAACAGTTCAAATTGTTTTACTTTTACGCAACAAGCGTGAATAATTGCATGATAGCAAATATTTATGGATATGGAAAAACTGTTTGTCTGAATAATGGCAAATACTTTCAGGGGTACACATTTGGAATTGGAATTGTGGAAAAACAACTTATGTAATCAGATGTCCAATTATAATCATAGTGTTATGGTAAAATTATTAGTAGCGATCAGTTTCAAATTAAATTAAAAAATCGAAGATTTAAGGCCTTTTTAAAACTGTCAAATAAAAAACTTTAAGTTTAGTTTAGTAAACATACGTGAAACGTTAGATAATTAAGTTACTTGTCTTAATAGGCTGTGTATATAATATAAACAATATTACAACTTCTTGACAATACTTAGGCTAGAGAGAAATGAAAAAAAAAATCCCCCATATTATGCAATATCCAACAACTCTCAAATGTTATAGCAGCAAAAAACTGTTTAGCTATGCGAACGTTTGCTGAATCGTCGATTCGAGCAGATCAGAAATAAGATAAGTTTTACATTTGAAAATAATTAAAACGGATTGTTGGGATAGAAAAATTTCACTTGCATCGATTGTGAACAGAGAAATTTGCAATAAGCAGCCCTAGAAACCCAATCAGATATTAGAAAATGCAAATCAGCTGAGCGTCGCGAGCGTTAACAGCTCCCCCTTTGGTGGATCAACAACGTCATCAATCAAAACGTAGCGAACTTTTGCCACTGACCGCTGGTGATAACCGGGTCCGGGGTCCCAAAAAAAAAAAAAAATAAGTCACCCAACAACGGCAAGAGCATGAGCAGCGCTGACAGCGACATCGTTGCCAGAAGCAGCAGCGACAGACAGCGGCGGCGGCAGCAGCAGCAGTAGCCGCGACAGCGACTGCGCCGGCAGTCAATGTCAGAACGCGAAGCGGCCGCGTTGACAACGGAGCTGCTCTAGAATTGCTTAGAATCGCTCTATCCAGTTACCAACTTTGCCAGCTAATTCGCATATTAGCGGAGATAGTCTAACGCGGATCAATCACATCGCGTCAATCAATCCCATATCAATCCCATGTCAATAAAGTGATCAACAATAACAAAAAGTGCCAGTGACAACAACAGCAACAACAAGTGAGCGAAACAATCACAGCAACAGTTCAACTTGAGGTGGGAAGGAGGAGTGATTTGTTTTTTACCTCATTTTATTTAAAAATAGCGTTGCTCAAATTATATTTAAATATCGCTGGAATGAGGTGTTGTAATTGCTGTGTTTAAAATTGAAGAGAATCAAGGCTGATACCTGACTATAAGCAAATATAAATATGTGAATGATGGACTCAAGTACATATATATATATTATATATATATATACACATATTGTATTATTTAGACACGCCTACATTTTGAGTTGACTCAATTTTTGAACTTAATTTGTTTCGGACACTTTTTTTTGGCAGACGTTTTGTGCTTTGTGTTTTGTGATTTGTAATGTGTTTTTTATGTATATAAATAAATACAGTGAATATTGGAAATGTGTACAGAGCGCTTTTTGGCTTTTTGCATTGTTAATTTACAGTCATGTCTTAGACTTAAGCTAGTCCATTGAAAACTTGAGAGGCATATAAATATTGAATGCGCTCACAAGCGTATCTCAACTTCCTATAATATAAATTTCCTATGAGCAACAATCATATATTTCTGCTTATCTGTAGGAACATGTAATAGTTCTCGCATTCATGTGTGAAAAGTTTTGTATATTATATATGGTGAGCAAATCGGAATTACATCAGGTATACAAAGGAATTCATTAATATGCCAACAAATGCTCGATCATAACAATCAATTGACTTGTCCAATTTGAACAGCTTTAATTAAAATATATTCTGACGTTTCGAGATATAGAACAAATATCAAGTATATAATGAAGAATTAATGCGTTTTATAACATGACAACTTGAGATTAGTGCCTTGTTAAGTTTGGAATTAAGTACAAAGAAATGGAAAAGCTAACCAAAATAATTGGTTAGCGATTTAAAAGTGCTTATAAACGTATTTCACAGTGCTATAAAAATACCATAAACTTAATGGAAACGTGAATATATTTAGCAAACAACGTATATAATATGCAAGTGACACATTTGCACAGTTCAGTTTTTTCACTACATACATATATGCTATAAACTCCGAACGCAAAATAACAAGCGAAAAAATCCGAGTATTCGACTTATTATCAGCGCGTCGACAGACTGAAAAATAAAAACTGGCTAATACTGCTTTCGAATTATTATGATTGTTTTTCGTATAAGAATGAGGTATGCAAATTGAACAGTAGCCAAAAGGGCCTACAATAGAAATAAACATTTTAAAGTGTGTTCCAACTGGTCGTATAATCGTTCAAATAATAGGCGCTATCCATAAATCTTTCAAAATCGGCGCAACGAACGCCGACAAAAGATTAAAACGTTTTAATAAATCTTATTGGCTTAGCAAAATTTGCCGTTTCAAGAGTATATTTTAAAGGCATCGTAAATTTAAAGGCACTGGGCCACTTGACTTTGGGATTGCTGGATTACTCAGTTTTGGCATTTCGATTCCGATAAGACTTTCGGGAGCAAACAGAACGAAATAGCCTCGCAAACAATATCAAAATGTTCACAAAGATAAATCGCTCTGTAAACTTAACACATAACGGCCATGTTACACAATATTTATCTGAGTAATTAGAGAATGAGTACGATCTTTTATCACAGCGCAGCATTGTTGCGGTTTTGAGATCTATAAGTACATATATGTGGCTGTTAATAGTTATTTTTTTGTATTTACTTTTAATCTCCACAAAAACACAAATAAACCCATGCCGATGAATTGCATATTCTCTCATTAATTAGCTTAGCTAATAAAGCAGCTCACAGTCAATAAATTATAACCCGTTGTATAACTTAATTTCGTTTCAGGCCAGGACAATAAACGAATTTCCGCTTTGAGCAGCAGATAATGAGCATGGTAAATTAGTGAGGAGTTCGAACAGTTGCCAAATTGTTGCCGTTAATCCAGCGCATAATCACAAACACATGTAGACACAGAGCAGATAATGAAACTGTGATACATTTTGGGCAATTTAAAGTGTCGCCGCTGTTAATTGAGCCTTCACACGCTCAAGTGCGCCACTTCAAGTAGGCGGCTCCCCGCCCCGTTCGCTTCACTGTCGAAACAACAACAAAAACGCAGAGTCGTAAAAGAAGAAGAAGAACAACAACAGCAATATCAACAACTCGGCTGCGCACGAAGTTATCACCGGTAGCCAGCGCAACCAAAGCGCTGCTCACGTCGCAGTCGACATTAGCTGCGACAGCGTCTGCGTCTCCTCAGTCAGCTTGTCGCGTTTTTGTTGTTTTTGTTCCGACTGTGCACAGACTGTGCGCTCGCTCTCCGACCGCAGCCTCACTGCTCACCGCGCATTGCATCAACTTCACCCACTCGACTCGATGCTTATGAAAGTCTCAGATTGTGACGTTGGCGTCGTCGTCGTCATTTCGCAGTCGTCTGCTGCTGCCGCTGCTGCTGCTGCTGCTGCTGCTGCAAAGGAAGTCAGTCTTGTGACTTGGTGCAACAAAAGTGCAGCTAATTGAATTTAATGCACAAGCAAAAGGAATTTGATTTCATTTTTATATCTGACGCATAAGCAGTACCTAGTAGCAGGCAGAGGCGCAAAAGCAATGCGGAAAGAAAGTGCAAGTGACAATCGAAGCAACGGCAAAAAGCGCTCAATAAGCGTATCTTAACAGTGAATGCAAAGCCAAAAAAACAACAATATAAACGTTATAATTTAATATACACATTATATAGGGTCAATTAATATTCAAGCCGTCAGCTTACCATAGTATTGTGATATTTGATAACAAACAAACACTCAACATGAAGTTCAACAAAAATGGACGCGAAACTGTGCTCCTCGTGCCATCGCCCAACAACACGTTCCCCATTCGCACGTGCTCCAACGCGTCCTCGCTGCGCCTTAATGTGGGTCACGAGCTCGACAAGATCGACGATGATGTCGAGGAGGGACTTGGCTATACACACACACTGGTAAGTCAAAAAAAAAGAAGAAGAAAAAATATTTTTGACCAATGTGAAAAGTGAGACTTTTCTAAAACTTGTGAGTTTCGTCTACAAATGAAGATTTCTAATTTGTATACAATATTAACAAAATTAATTTCTCAAAAAGTAACTTATTCGCAGTCGATTTTGATTTTAATTGAACTATATTTGTTCTCTAGAAACCAGACTCTAGATATATTCATTACATTCTTTATAGACTCATTAAACTCAGATACCAAATTCAAATATTTGGAATTTCAAATCACTTTTCAATACTGTGATACATGTTATCCTAGACATCTATGAAAATAGCTAAGCAGACAAATGAAGTTGCGCTGTATAATCAGTCAAAATATTTATTTTGATCAATTAAAATGAGTTCCCATTTGTTTATTTTGAAGAATCATGTCATAATCAAAAGCGTGCCTTACATTACTTTGCTAATCTAATAATTTTGAATGTCGTTGCTTTTTTTGTTGTCACATCACATGATAGCCAGATCATTTATTGTGCACATGATCGAGCTAGGCCATCAGACAGTTGTTTTAAGACAATGTAGTTTGTGGTAAATACCAAGTTGTGCCACAGCTGCGGGCACATGTAACTGCACTTGTGCGGTTGGGTGTCAGGTTTTATTTGTCACCTGTTGTTACGCTCAAAGATTAGTTTAAAAATACCCAATGCGAATTAATTCATTGAATTACTGGGGTTTTTACAATTTTGTATCTTACATGGGAGTCCCCTAAACAAGTTGGTAGCAGTAACAAGTTAGTTTGGCCCTGTCTCCATTGCAAACTTCTGCTAAGTCCGATTTTTTATGTTGGTTTTCGTTTCACTTTGTTTTTATACCCAGTAAACACAGGTCACTTGGGAAGCGGGTATGACAAATTGCTGCTTACGTGTGAGACAAATGCAGGCAGCTCTCTGCAAAGATATTCTCGATAGTGATTACCATTAACTTTTCAATTCAGCATTTGTCCATTCATCCAGAAAAGTAAACTAATTGAACCTTCCACAGACCAATCAAATATCTTTTTTTAAATATATAATTGAAAATGTAGCATAAAGATTTTATTACAGGTCATCTGGCAGTCCGTACACACTTTCTTTGTGTGTGTATCCAAAACTGCGTCATCGAAGCGAGCGCACACGAAAATTATATATATAATTGGATTTAATTTTCAATGATTTTATTGGGGAGTCCCCTTTGAAGTTGCTTGACCTGCTTGCCGCGAGTGGGTCACCAATTTATCTGTGTGCTTTAGAATGTAATTTGTGGATCTTTTGCATGTGATAAGAAGCAATTAGCATTAAAGATGGCTAGCTCACATCCATACAAGGCAAACATTTACACAAATCTTAGCTGTTGGCTTTTGAAAGCAGCCCAAGATCTCCCTTGCAGTTCAAAAGCAGATAAAATGGCACTCGCTAATGGAAAGATTTGGAATACATCCAAATAGCATGCACACATCTCGTGATCATGTCTTACTTGTTTCACTTTGCCCTAGTCCTACAAAGCTATATGGTAGCTGTCAAACATCAAAATTTTTTCATTCATTTCTTTTTTTATTCGATTTTTTATTAAATTACTCATAAATTTAAATTTTGTTTACCTATATTTTATACTGGCTGATTGAATTATAATTGATTGATTGACTTCACATGAAAAATTCCAGATTTATCATTTAATGAATAAACACATTTTTAAAGAATAAACACATCATAAAGCCAGAGCTCGTTCAGCTTTGAACTTTCAATTGCTCGTCATAGGACACATCAAATTAATACGCAAAACCAATAATTACACTTAATAATATAATATATATTTATAATATAATATAATAATATCTTATATATTTATTTATTTACAATCTATTTACTTATACACGATTGATAAGCGGAACTGCAATTGCCCATTAATCATTAAGCATTATTTGGAAAATCCAAATTGGTTTTCAATTGTTCCACAAATGAGTTGACTTATTCCAGAATTATGTGTGCTTTGCGACTTGCTGCGATATCATTAATGTGGGGATTGTGTTGGGCCTTTTGGCACTTGCCGACAAGTTTGTTAACCAACTGTAGTTTTTTTTCCATTTCAAGATCGCTGCTAAAAGCTGTTTAAATATGCGACAATTATAAGCATATTTGTCTGCGAGACAGGCAATTAGATGGAGAATAGTAATAAGTGATATTTATAGAATGGAATTAACACAATAATAATGCAATCAAATGATATCATTTTCGATGGAAATTCGCTGAGCGTATGCGTAATATTTCAGCACTTCATCATGTTTAATTATTTCTTCATCCAGAAGTGGCAATATTGCTGAATATTAATTATTCATTTATTTGTTCTTATCTAAATGTCATCATATTTATCTCATGAGTAATAAACATTTAATCGAGAACAAAAATGTATATCAGACATATAAGTGAATTGGAAAATAATACTATGATTGATGCTTAACCAATACCTTGTCCTTAATTAGGGGTCGTATATTGACCGAATATTTTAGACTTATTTGGATGTCATTGCCATCGGCATATTACTATTATTAGCGATATAGGAGCGCATACGAAAACCTGATAAGCCAATTAAAATCGAATTTAATATTGTATACAGTACCAAGAAATGTTATTAGCACCTGACGAAAGACCTCAACGATTTCAGTCAACACTGGGCACGTGCTGTATTTATGCGTATACAACATAAAGCAACTTGTGGACTATGTCCAAATATAGTGAAGACACAGCTTTATAGTTATCTAAAACTTACTGGCCTTTTCTTCTGCTAGTTCTGTTGGATCTTAGATAACTGGTCTTATTCGGTCTGAACCACCATCAATCCAAATCGCTTCCATTTGATTTAGTGGGGCATCGATTGGGCGTAAAATCCAAAGCGAATTGATTTCTAGATTTCTATTGTCGCTGCACTCGATGGTCATGGATGTTTATTACCGGTTTATTGTTTAATACAATTAACAATGTGCCATAAAGGCTTGGAAAGGGGGGGCTTAGGTGGGGCCTTAAGAGCTGTTGACGGCTGCCAAACAGTTGGTTCTGGCTGTAAAACTGAATTGTATTCATTATCACGTATTTATTGAATCTATGCATTTATTGCCCGCTATTTGAGCTTACATAATTCCAAATTGTATCTCTTGAATCCATGCAAATATTACATGATTACGTTATTTGCTCAAAATTTAATTAATTTGGTATTCGCTGTTTGACTTTTGCACAGGTGTTGTTGTTTTTCCCGTTATTCACGCCTTTATCTTGGCCAGGTTTGAGGGGGTGCTAAAAACGGCTTCTGTACCTGCGGCCAGCGATGCTGCGCTCTTCAGTTGCCCTAGCATTGTTGCCAAGTCCACTTGTCTTTATCGCCAATTCTTTTCCAATAGTTGAAGTACATTTCCACAAACTTGTTCCGCTATGCTTAAGAGAAATCCTAAGGTTGGTTAATCCTTCAATATAATTTCATTTCATTTTTGGTTCGTCATTAAAAACCTTCAATTTGTATATATTTTAATTATTATTTTCAAGTTTAATATTATTTGTAATCTATGCTTGTCACATTTGATTACCCATTGTGTTACGTTCAGTAAAAATAAGTTTATTTAAATATTTTTAGAATATTATTTTAAAACCTTTTCTTAAACTTGTTGAAACTGTGCGTAAGGGTAATTCTTGTTCACATATCTCAATTACAGCTTTGATTTCTTGAGTTCAAATTTAAGACTCTTAACTTGTTGATATTTTGGCTAATTAATTGTGTGCCGACAGAGCTCAACACGTGTGCAACAATAAGACACTTTTTATGTTCTCTATATTATACAAATTCAACTCGAAAAGTGAATTTTTCTTGACATTTCATTTCTGTCATTGTTCAACCAAATCTTCAATAAATCTTCTTCTGTTCTTTTAGCCTTTGCCGATGTGCTCTTAAGCTTTTAAATACCCTTGGATATATACATTCATATAGAGTATGTGTATATTTGTATACATATACCATAATGAAAGAAATTTCTTTGTGTCTCACTTCCAGTCTCAAACATAAATCAATCGATTTATTACGATCTGAGCAGTAAAACAAACATTATCGCCTACTGCAAAGTTCTCCCTGATTTCTTATCAACAAATTGTTTAGTGTAATTCTCTTAGCTTGTGCTCTCTCTCACTAAATTATATTCTCTTCGCTAAACAAATATAAAAATAAGTTTGTAGCAACTTAAATATAACTTAAGAGCACTATAACAAACCATCAATTGGTAATATTAAGGACTACATATATATATGTGTATATATGCATTATATATAATATAAAAACCAGTCTATGAAATGCAAATTAGTATATGAACTCTGTACTCATGTGTGCTAAGTGCACAAACTGATTTATGCATGTAATATATATGGCAGGCAATTCAATTCTAAGCCCCTTAATCTGAATTGATGTCGTCGAGGGAATGTGCTTGGACAGAAACTCGACTAAACTGGAATAATGAAATAATAGGTAGTGTACTTTAAGAAGTAAGGGATACCACAAATCAAACATAAGACTGATATATCCAAGTGTAGATAATGACTTCATGCATTGCGAATTTATCAAAGTACTTAAACGTTCTACAGGCTGCGCTACTTTACGATAAATTCGTAAGGATAGATAACTTTACTGTATCATTCAGTTCCTGGATAGTATTTCTCGTTTTTAATAGCAATATTATGTCAGAGCTATGGATAACTGTAGGGTATTTGTGCAATCCCAACTGATCGGCACCCATAAAGAGCTACGCCAGTGTATTCAAACCATTTAGGGTTAGGCATATCATTAATGCCGTCATTTGGATCAGTCGTCGTACTAAATTGAGCAATTCAATCAAAGCGAAACTTTGCACAGCACTCGTGACAGTTACAGAGCACGGCAGCAAGAGAAGACACAAGATACATTTATATCTGAGAAGATGCCGCATAGACAATCACATGTGCATAATCCACCTACACACACATCGAAAACACTTGAAGATATTAAAGCAAGATGATGTCGTCAAAAAGTCAACTCAATTTGAGTAGTTTAAGTGACATGGCACAGTGCGACCAGTTAGCCAATATTAGCTTTAGCAATAACCCTCATTACAATCTAAAGTTTTAATTTCTTTTAGCTAAAATTTATCTATCGAAATTAGTCAACATCAAATTTTAAATTAGTTGCAAAGTTGGATTAATAGTAACTTATTTTGTTTATGGCATTTGCCTCACTGTGCACTGGACTTGTTGTCAACTCAGGCTTCAGGCATTTTCACTTTTGCTCTAGAACTGGAGGCGAATTATTAAATTTATGAAATTTTATTGATGTTTTACACACAAACTTTGACCGCTCGAGTGTTGAGTGTGACTGTGTGTGTGTGCTTGTGTGTGGCAAATGCAAGTCAGATCTAAGCACTTGAGACTGTCAGGCAGGCTGTCGCAGACTTCTATGCTGGTATTGGTGTGCTAAATTTTATAGAATCTTGAATCTTGAGCTTAAATGAGACAATACCGCTCTATGCACATCCATGTCAGTCACACATTCAGTTGAGCTCAAAACTTTGTATGAATCGCACGCAACCCAAGTGTCTCGCGGATACCAGAAGCGAATGCAATAGATACCCAACCAGGACGGGAAACGTTCAATTAATGCAATTGTATAACTAAGATACGCGACTGGGTCGAAAAATCATAGATAAAGCATTTATCGGTCATGGCAATAGCCAAATTCTGCCGGTCAGATTTCGTTTGATTGCTGTGCAATCTTCATATCGATATTGGAACACTTAACGTCACATCAGTCTCGCGCTCTCTTTATATATAAATTAGTAGTTGCTAGCACCTGATCCGCCAGTTATTAAATACCCGCCATGGTGTACTTTGCCTCCCGCGATAATCGCGATCGTAATGGCAAAGGCAAAAAGCAAGTCGAACGGATTATACACGATGAAGAGTTCGGCGAGGAGAATGTCGAGCTGGTCGACTCCGAGTGGGCCGACTTTGAGAAGTTCATTCGCCAGTTGCGCCAGCGACGCAGCAGCAACATTTCCATGGAGGTGGAACTACGACACTCGCAACGGCATCCCAAAATCAAATCTCAGGCATTTTATCCCTGTCCGCCACCAGCGGAAAATGGACCAGACTCCGACTCATCATCATCGGATGACGACGATCCATTTGGATACATCGATACACTTGTAAGCACAAATTCCATAACTTACCTACATTCAACAGAGGTTCGGTGAGCTGTCTGGTCTGGCTCGAACAGAAGTATTGTTAATCTATTTCGCTAAGACAATAAAAAATATTGATAAGATTTCTTGATATATGTTCGTTACCTAATGACGAGCTCGACAACAACCTAATCTTTATGTCTGCCAATAATGGAAAGGTCTTAGAACAATAATGGGTGGTTACTCATGAGTAATAATCATTTAACAAATCTTATTAACTTTAACGATATGTGATTTGTATAATTAAGCTGACAAAATCAGTCAGCAAATTGCCATTGCAAAATAATAATTGAGAATCCAATATATTATTTATTTTGAAAAAAAAAATCTCATTCAAAATGATTAAGTGAATGTACGTGATATTTTCTAGAAAAGATTCAAAAGAATTGTTTTTTTTTAAATTTATATACCAAGTGATAGTCTCAAAGAGTATTCGACATCAAAATCGATTCAGTTTGGAGTGAGTTATGAGAATTGTGATTCCAAGAAGATTCCAACTATGCAAAATGATCCCTCCCAGAAACCATATATCAATATCAGAAACCTATGTTGAAAAATATAAATATAATTTTTGAGATTCGATATTTCTGCTCTATGTAGCTAACAATTTCTGATAAGATAGTATTTAATATTTTTGAAAAAGATAGTGTATCCAACTTACGTTGTAAATGTTTTCACGTATTCTTCGAATGTTTCCATTCCTTTTCTACTTCCGAGTCTATGTGAAAGCAATGAAAAACAATGAGTAAACGGGAATGGGCAGGCGAGAAAAAAATATATTGCTATTTATAATCGGATTATAATAAATAATGTTTAGTGTCCATTATAAGTTAAGAAATTTGTTCACAACCAAAGGTAGTAGGTTGAAAAAAAGGGTCACCAAGCTCCCTAAAAGATAATGGTAGAACATATTGGAAAAACCCATATTCTTGTCAGATTAAGTTGGAACAAATTAGTGAACTCCAGCTCTCACAAAATTCCAAACTATTGTGTTCTTAAAAATTTTCTTGGCATTTAAATGTTTTTCAAACTATTTGAAAATTGCAAATTTTGCCAATTTGATTGCATTATTATGTAGAAAAAAAACTTTCGCTTTTTAACAAATGGCAAAAACTTTAATACCTATTTCAACATTTTAACAATTTATTGTTTACCTTTTGTCTTATGCTTGTTGTTGTTGAGAATTGCGAACAGCTGGTTACCCTGTCTAGAGAGTAAACGAAAGAAAATTTCAATAATTTTTCACATAAGCGGAAAGCTCAAGAGCGCCAGTTTTAGTTTCAAAAAAGTTTTCGCAAAGATTAGAACGTTCTGTCTGAATGTCGGATGAAAACATGAAAATCGATAAATCAAAAAAAAATCGTTAAAAATTATAACTAATGTGAAAGTGACTACGACAATTACAACAATAAAAAATTAACAACTGCTGTGATTAATTGTAGAAAATATATGGAAAACTAAGCATAAAAGTTTTTGAATTAGGAAAACAAGTACATTTTTTTTCTATGTTGTGCAGCGTTGTAAAATTTGTTAAAAATAAATTGCAATGAGATTTACAACTGTTGTGCTGACGGAGCGGGCGTCAAGGGCAGCGACATGTAATTACGTCTTGCATTGAGAAATATCAAGTGGAAAAAGAGACGATTGCAACAACGACAACAACAACAACAACGACAACAGCGACAACAACAACATAGGCGAAAACTAAAAATAATTGGCAACAAAATGCGAGACAGAAATTCGGCCAACAGCCGCAGGCATGTCAAAGGCCGTAATACGGATCTATGCGACTGACACGAAGGAGCACACACACACCAAAAAGATATATAAGCCATACGATATTGAATATATATATATACACATAAATATCTGTCGCAGAACAATCATATCGTATTCGTATTCGAATTCGAATTCGGAACGACTTTGTGTGCGGTAGTCAAATCGGTTTTGCTTCATGTTCAACAACAGTCGCACTCACCAGGATGAGTACATTCGCGAATACACCTTCGAGCCGGAGCTGCTGATCAATCGCGAGGAGTATCTGCGCGAAGAGGAGCGCGCCCATAAGATACCCTCAACGCCCGTCCGCCTCCGCTGGGATGAGGCCATTGCCAAACAGAAGCAACAACAGAAACGGAAACCCAGTCCCGATCATGCCAACAACGATGACAAGAATCAGATTGAGTTCGAAATTGAAGCTTTCTACTATGTAAGACATTTTACTCGGAACAACACAGACCTTCGCCCAGACCTCTGGGGAAATTAGCAGAGCTCTTGGCTCTTGGCTCTTGGCTCATGTCTTATTTTTGTTGCATTTTCTTGTCTGGCTTTTTTTCCTTTCTCTCTTTTTATTTTGTCTGTATTTATTTATGTGTTTCTTTTTGTTTTGACCGTGGCATGTGTAGGAACCTTTCCTTCTGGGTATATTTTTGAATTTTCAATGGATTTCACTCTATGCTATTTAGTTTTTAATCATTTAGTTAGCTAAAACTTGTTAGGAAATGGGCAGGTAAATATTCTCAGCTTCCCCATTGCCATCATTTCTTATAATATACATAAGTATCTTACTTTTATGATTTGTTGATACTTTACTTAATTTGATTTCCAATTTTATAATGCCCAAATAAAGCTTTTCCATTGGTATTTCGAGTCATAAATTGTTTTATCTTTATTTCCCTTATGGAGCATTAATCTGGCCAATCATCGCATATTTACTATGGCGTTCCACATCATTTTTTTATTTATCTTGTTGCCATGCTGTCCATCTATTAATTTGATGGCAATTTCCGTATATAAGAAATCGTTTCATGACGAATACAACTTGGCGCACAAATGTTTTGCTTGTTGGATGCGTTTTCTTATGTTTATTATTTTTTTTCTATAATTTTTCTTGTTTTTCTTTTGTTTACTTCAAAAATCGATAGTTTTTTTTTGTTTGTTTTCCATTTTTTATAATTTAGCTTTTGTTTGTTTCGAAAAGCGAGAGTCTTGTCTAAGTTATTTATATGTATATTGGACTCTTGGCTGCTGCTATGGTCATCAACAAGTATATCCAATACCTTAGTAAGTGTTTGGTTTGCTTGGGGGATGGTGGACAACGCTTATTTATTTGTATTTTCAATTTATATACTCAATTGGGTGGCTACAAAAACCATAAAGATGTGTAATAGCTATAAAAAATAATAATAATTCAAGTTTATTTATCATTTATCAAGTGTTATACATTATACTAAATGGCAATTTTGTTACAGATGTATGGTCGCTATACGAAAGATCTAGGAGAATTTGCCAAAGATGAAGCCAGAAAACTCAAACTACTCGAAAAGCGACGAAAGCAAGAAGATAAACAAAGGAATAAGGTAAATTTGAATAATAGTAAAATACAAAAAATTCCATTTTTTAATGAAATGTCACATCTATTTATAATATGCAATGCAAACGTAATGAGCAAAATATATACATATATATAAATACTTAAGGTAAAGCAAATAATTTCAATTTTAGACTAAAAAAAAAGAAAATCAAAAGAAAATTCACTTGACATCAAAATGCTATTCATTGTCACCGGCGAACAAAAAAATGATGCAAAGTACTTCGCATTCATGAATTTGAACGCCATTTTAATTCTGCAAAAAAAATATTTGGCATGGATCCCAATGCGTACCTCATTGACACAGTACAGTAGCTAAGTATACGTATGTAATATATATATATACATATATGTATGTATGTAAATATGTATGTCGTGTAAAACATATGTTGAGATCATTTTGAGCGCATCGGTTTATAAAGCAGCAGTGCTGGGAAATATTTACAGGAACTGCTGGGCAAACGAGCGACGCGTATAAAGAGCATCTCATCATGGATATGGAAGCACACATTGGCACGCCTCGGCGAGGATTGGGTCTTCCTCGCCCTGCTCGGCATCATAATGGCAATGCTCTCCTTCGTCATGGACAAAGGCATATCAATATGTACAAATGGTACAAATACTCCTCGGTTCGGTTTCTTCGGAACTATTTTTAATCATAAAACACAATTTTTCTTTGGTAATTTTAGCTCGTATTTGGCTGTATCGCGATCTTACTTCACAACCCTTCATACAATATATTGCTTGGGTCTCATTGCCGGTCTGTCTAATATTATTCTCAGCCGGCTTTGTACATCTCATCGCACCGCAAAGCATAGGTAAGTAAAAATCCAATCTCGTTATCCAGATATCCAGATATTGTAGACATGTAACTCTGTTGTGTAGCTAATAGTTATTCTTTTTTAGAAAAATATTAGAATTGTTAGCAATTGATTTTAGTTGTAGTTTATTAATTTGTAGATTGTCTTGTAGCTCTAGAGATCATTTCAAGCCAAAGCAAAGAACTCCCAAACTGAGAACTTAATTAATTTTTTTACTTACTTACTTACCTCGATGGTTTATTAGGATTTCAATAAAACATAATTTAAAATCGAATTGCAGGCTTTCTCAAAGAGACTCAAGTATTTTAGAAACATGTTTGAATAGCATTTCAAAAAAAATCTAGAAAATCTCTAACCAAGCTACAGGTTTTTAGCATGCCTTTCTTAACTATCTATTTATCTCCTGAACAACAACAAGAACAACAGTTACTAGCTACAATTATACAGTTTTCCCTTTGTACCACTGCACTCCGGCAGCTGTCCACACCAAGCGCACTTGGCATTTCCAACATCTGTCTATATGTTATATACTCGACCCGATTTAACATCCAACAAATACACATTTTGTACTAACTACTGTGTTTAGGTTCCGGTATACCTGAAATGAAGACCATATTGCGTGGCGTTGCGCTGAAAGAGTATCTCACATTTAAGACATTAGTGGCCAAGGTAATTGGTTTAACGGCAACTCTGGGCAGCGGTATGCCATTAGGAAAGGAAGTAAGTATGAAAAATTGATGACAGACAAAATCATTCTGAAACGAAAAAAAAAAACAAATCAAATCAACAACAATAACAACAACTACAAAAATTCCAAAAACCAAACCAAACAACAAATCGACTGTCTTCATCTCTAGGGTCCTTTCGTACATATAGCAAGTATTGTAGCACAATTATTAAGTAAACTCGTCACATCATTCCAAGGCATCTATGAGAATGAGTCCCGCAACTCGGAAATGCTGGCGGCTGCCTGCGCTGTTGGCGTCGGCGCCTGTTTTGCGGCGCCCGTTGGTGGTGAGTACACAGATCCAATTGATCGATCCATTTGATTTGCTGAGAGAACAAGCAGAAACCAGCAACGATACTCTGCAGGCGTGCTCTTCAGTATTGAGGTAACCACCACCTATTTTGCGGTGCGCAATTACTGGCGTGGCTTCTTTGCCGCCGTCTGTGGTGCAACTGTATTTCGTCTGCTTGCGGTCTGGTTCCAAAATGCCGACACTGTGCGTGCGCTCTTCCTAACCAATTTCACCACCGAATTTCCCTTCGATCCTCAGGAGTTGTTTGTATTCGCACTAATTGGGTGAGTATCGAATGCCAGCCACTTCACTTACATGTGTAAATAATTTCCCTTCATTTTTGTACAGCTTTGTTTGCGGCTTGGGTGGCGCCACCTATGTTTGGGTGCATCGTCGCTATGTGCTTTTCATGCGCTCCAACAAACGTATGAACAAATTTCTGCAGAAAAAGTGAGTAAATAATGTAAAAGTTAAATATATATTTTTAAGTTGAATAATTTGCGTGTGTTGCTATCGATTCGCTCAATTCGAAGCCATCAGAGAAAGATCTTATTTAATAAACACTTTTTAAAGTTAGTCAATTATCAACACCGGCTATTAAAAAGATTACACCATTATTTAAATACTGGGAAAATGCAGTTGCTAAGTTTCTGTTCATTTTACCATTATTTTGAAACTGTTTTAATAATAATATTTGCTTATGTGCTCCTACTTGTATTATAAATTGTAATATTATTTGTTTATGTTAGTAAAAATAAATAATTTATGTTTCTATTTGTTAGCCGCTTCTTATATCCTGGTTTTCTGGCGCTGTTAGTCTCCAGCATTTCTTTCCCCTTGGGCACGGGTCAGTTTCTGGCCGGTGAGCTGAGCACACACGAGCAGGTGACGCAGCTCTTCAGCAATTTCACCTGGTCCCGTGAGGACTTAACCGTCGAACAGGCAGCCGTTGTCACCCACTGGATGACCAACTACACCAGTGTTTTTTGTAATCTGGTGATCTTTACAGTCTTTACGGTGAGTGTCTGAATAATATGAATAATTAAATGCAGTTCTTATTAATATTCACTTTTTGGTTCCATGTAGTTCTTCTTTTCGATTATTGCGTCCACGATTCCTGTGCCGTCCGGCATGTTTATACCCGTGTTTAAGATAGGCGCCGCATTTGGTCGCTTGGTGGGCGAGCTGATGGCCTCGTGGTTTCCACATGGCGTGCGCTACGGCGGTCGATTGTCACCCATAATGCCCGGTGGCTATGCTGTTGTTGGCGCAGCTGCTTTCTCTGGCTCTGTGACGCATACGGTCTCCGTGGCAGTGATTATCTTTGAGATGACTGGTCAGATAACGCACGTAGTGCCCGTGATGATAGCTGTCCTGGTGGCCAATGCGGTTGCCTCTCTGCTCCAGCCCTCCATCTATGATAGTATTATACTGATTAAGAAGCTGCCGTATCTGCCAGATCTGTTGCCCTCCAGCTCCGGCATGTACAGCATCTTTGTGGAGGACTTCATGGTGCGCGACGTAAAATACATTTGGCACGGCATCTCCTATCAAAAACTGAAAGAGGTGCTCAAGATCAACAAGGCGCTACGCTCGCTCCCCCTCGTCGACAGTCCCGAGAATATGATCCTCCTGGGTTCGGTGCAGCGCTACGAGCTAATCAAGATCATCGAGAAGCACATTGGACGCGAGAAGCGCATGGAGGTGGCCCAAAAGTGGCAAAAGGAGGCCGAAGAACGCGCCTTGGAGGAGGAGAAGAGGAAACAGGAGGCGGAGCTAAAGCAGCGGCGTCCCTCACGGTTCGAGGTGCTGCCCGCACCTGATATACTCAGTCTGCGCCAGATTGCAAACGATGAGATGCTGCCGCCCAAGAAGCGTGCCGAGACGCTGCACAGCTCCCTGACGCCCCGCAAGTCCATACTGAAGAAGACGAACTCCTTCAATCTGAAGACATATGCGCCACCATCGCCACATAGTCCCAGCATCACACCCTATTCGACCATAACGGGCAACTCGGAGTTTCGCATACGCTCCGCCTTTGAGGCGATCTTCAAGAAGTCCACCACGCTGCAGGATGTACAACCGGATCCGGAGATGGGCTCCATAACGCCCCAAGATGAGGGGCAAGTGCAGCGGGCGCCCAGTGCGCCCAGTACACCTGGCATATCCAAGAAGGTTCAGCTGGTGAGTTTTGCAATCCACTTTTCCAATCCAAACTTTGCCACCCGCTTAAATTAACTACTAATGGAGCTGGGCTCCAACTATCTGTGCCTTATCTCTCGCGCTTATTGTAAACACTTTCGCATTCCAAGCAAGCACAAAGCAATTGGAATTTCGTTACCGATCAAATCATGCTGGTAAGTAAACCCATCACCCACAAATCTGTTCGCTCTAACATTCACCTTTGGTATTCCGATGTGGCATATCACTAATCCTCATCCATATCTGCAAGCAAGTAAACCCAATTGCAACTCAAACGGAGGCCACAAACCAAATGGTAAAGATATATAGATATGTTATCTAAGTTTCTCAAGAGTAGCTAATTGCCCTATTTAAGACTTAAAGCTTGGCATGCACTGCAAGAAAAAGTTGTAGCTTCGAAGTAAGGATAAGAAAACACACTTGGTAAACATCTCTGCTTGGCTAACATATCTTAGAAGAGTATCTGCCTTCTACTGCTTGGCCATAAAGTACATATATAATTCCATTCGGTAATTATAATGCAAATCGGTCGATCTTTAATGAGTTTGTCGTACGCAAATTAATGCCAATAAAATTTAACGCTTTGTGTTTGCCGCCCGATAAGGATGATGACAAAGATGATACTG
This sequence comes from Drosophila atroscutellata, assembly GCA_035041605.1. NCBI lineage: Eukaryota > Metazoa > Arthropoda > Insecta > Diptera > Drosophilidae > Drosophila > Drosophila atroscutellata. The sequence goes on along the minus strand of JAWNLA010000094.1, from coordinate 2,554,853 downwards.
CAACAGATAACACAGATTCGTTTAAGCCAAACAAATTGCCGCTCAACGATGCCAATACAGATAAGACCTGCATTAAATACAAAACAAATAAAGTTTCAGATATTAAGAGAGAGATCCAATTGCACGAGCCGGCTGCTGTTTCCGTCCTTAACGAAAATCACGTAGAAAATATGAAAAAGCCTAAGAAAAAGATTCAGTTCAGTAGCGATGTGAGAGTTAAGGATTTAACAAATCATACCTATACACTGGATAAGATATCCGATAAGCCAGAGACTATTGAAACGGGTTATACGATAGAAGATGCCGATGAGAGTTCATCGGTTGTAAATGAAGACAGCTTGGATACGGTAAGTGAAATTGTTGTCCTCCTGTTCCCGGTACTCTAATACCTACTAACCGATCTGGAGTCTATACAGCAAGCATTTAACACATTCTCTATTTCTCTCTATTATCTGTACACATTTGTAAATATACGCACACACACACACCCACACACACACACACACACACACACACACACACAACAAACCCATCAAACAGAATACGACCATTAAAAAGGCGAAATCGGTGCAATTGGTATGTAAAGATATATTAATAGATCCACAGATAAATAAATAAACATTTAAGTTAAACTCGTATAAATAATTATTTGCTTGTTATATTTTAGCCCAGGGAACGTGTCATAGACATGTCGCCAGAGGATCAGAAGCAATGGGAACTGGAGGAAATGCTGAAACCCATCGATTTGGAAAAGACACAAATACACATTGATCCGTCACCGTTTCAACTGGTCGAACGCACCTCCATACTCAAGGTGCACTCGCTCTTCTCCATGGTGGGCATCAATCATGCATATGTAACAAAAATCGGACGACTTGTGGGCGTGGTGGGTCTAAAGGAGGTGAGTACATGGCCAATATGAAGTGTATGTATGTGTTACCATGTTGCTACTTTATAGTTACGCAAAGCCATCGAGGACATCAATAGCAACAGCTTTGTGGCACATACACAGAACGACGAGCTCGATGGCGATGCGAAGCCAACTGTGGAGAAACCCCTACTCTCGCCCAGTGCCAGCGATAAGGCCGTCAACATGACCATCACTTCAATGGATTCGGCCCTATCCAATTCGGACAATTGCTCCGATATTGAAATGGAGCACATAAAGTCCTTGGATTCTCCGGAAGTAACGCTCACGATGCCGCCAATTGATGCAAATACAAATGCAAATACAAATACAACAACACAAGACACAAACCTAAACAAATCGGTTTAGTATTACATATTTGTAAACGGGTTAGCTACGGCAACAATTGTTTAATGTGTGTAAGGATCCAGATAAAATGTAAACTAAGTTATGTCATAATTTAATTAGTACTACACCAAGTTGTTATGTATTTATATATATCTCGTTAGTGCATAAAGTCAAAGATATCGTGATCTAAATTTAAGTTGCAAGCAATGCGAAATACAAGTTTATCAAATATTCAAAACAAACAATCGATTGATTAATCCACTGATTATTTTCATCACAATTTGATTCCAGACAATTGAAGATAACTTAATTCATTGTTTATTGCAGCGTTTATTTAAAGATCAGTTCAAGTTTGAGTTCTTTAAGCCCAGTTTGTCTATCTCATCATCGATATGTCAAACGGTTTGACTACACAATCGATCCATTTTCTGAACACCAATCCAGTCAAGTTATTTAAGATTAATCTCAAATTTTTTATTAACTCTTACTGTCTTTTAGAGCGACTAACACATATGATTAAGATTTCAGTCCTAGTCTCAAGTTTTTGATCTAGAAGTCGTTCTACTTTATAAGAAAATAAAATTTCTGTCGAAAGGCAAATTAGGCCAAATTGAAATGGATTTTCGTTGTGCATTCATAGTAAACAAATCGTTGACCAAACTATGCACAGGCTATTATCCCGAAGATATTATGATCAAATATGGCAATATTTTATTGGAGGAAGATGATCCTTACGTTATATTCAAATCGGATGACCAACATTTTTTAATATCCATGGGACTGAGTTCACTTAATTCTCAGACAGAAATACAACTCACTTCCAATAATACTTTCATAAATCCAACATCTCAACAAGTAATTGAAAGAGTTACTGTCATGGCCTGTATACCCTACAAATTTCACTTTACAAATGACCTAATCAGAGAATGTACGATTGAATTGGTTGGAACTTCCAGACAAACGATTCTTAATTACCCCAGATATTATGAAATGAAGATGAAAGCGGAACTGTACCTCCACAATCTCAATGACAGTGCCACCCTCTCCATTTGGCCAAGCTGGATATTGATTGTACTTGGCATACTTCTCACCTTCTTCATATTTGGGCGCAGAACAACTTTCTTCAATTGAACTGATTTGATTCTATTTATTATAATTGGGGCTCAATCTTATTCGTTGCTAAACTAAAGTAAAGTTGAATTGTACCATTACCATAATAAAATTCAAAGCATTAAGCAATGTGGCTTACTCATGAGACATGTGAATGCAAGGTGTCGCCATTCTCCTTCTCCTGCTGGTGGTTGCGAGTTTAACATCCTACACAGATCGAGAAGATACAAGGTTGTAGCAGATTTGAAATAGTTGCATTTGTGCACCTAAAAGTATGCATCATTTTTTTAATGAGGGAAATTTAGCAAATGCAGCAACCTATTTTATATCACTGCTGGTGCCTGTGCTATCCTGAACATCAACCTGCCAAGAAAACGTTGGGAATAGCCATGTTTCACACCCGTCCAAAAAAATCGTTTTTAGTACACGAAGTTCAATAACCGTTAACCCAAATCTCTTGCAAGTACAACAAAAATTTGAATAAAAACAAATACGTAAATTTGTAGTGAGACACAGACCATGTGGATCCCAATATGACATCCTTGTGGATGATAAAAACTGCAGCTCTTTAACATTTTGTATATTTTGCATTTTTATTGACTTTTCTTCGATTTTATGTATAAAACAATATCTCATCTTCATTTTTTTTGTTTGGTTTTTTTTTCGTGGTTTTCTTTTTATTTGCTTTCTTTCATTTCGATTTAATTTTGCCGAGTTTTGATCATTTAAAAACAATATAATATAATAATGTGAACATTATTAAGTATTTGCATTCGTTACAGATTTTTCCAAACATTTATGCAATTCACAACGCTCTAAAATGCTCTCGCTCATTGGCTAGTCTCGCACACTTTTCCATACTCTGTGTTCGCAATCGGAACTAAAACGAGTATATTAGTTTTGTGTATGTTAAGAGTAAAGCAGAGCGATTTTACTTTAAATGTTAACGATCAAATATTCATTTAACGGACATTTTGCAAATAATAAAAACTAAACTTTACTTATCATTTAGTTATATGTATGCGTGTTGTGTTTGTAGGTGTGTGTATGTGTGTGTGTGTGTGTTTGTGTGTGTGTGTGTTTGTGTGTGTGTGTGTTTTAGTAGTGTGTAGTATACGATTCATTTTGGAGCGTCTCTTGATTAACATGTCTCTCGCTTGATTTCTTTTCTTATAAGTGGTAATATGATTTTTTTTTTTTTTTTTGTTTCGTTGCGAAACATTTCTCACAGTTTTACAATTTAAAAAAGAGCGTTCCATAGTTTTTTCTGCCATCATCATCATCATCATCATCATCATGATCATCATATATTATCGTGAGTTCCAGTTTACAATGCAAACAAACGTGTGTCTGCTTTTTTCGTAGGAATACATATTTGTATAAATTAATTTTAAATTATCTGGGGTATTTTCTCGCACTTAAATATTAAAAATGAATTTTAACTGAATTTATTATTGAAACTGTTGTCACAAAAAATGTGAATATTATTAAGTTATTTCTGCTTTTTGTATTTGTGTTGCACATAGCAATAGTTTATATATATATATATATACTTTTTTTTTGTTACTTTCTTCGCTTAGTTTATTTTTAGTTTTAGTTACAGTTTTGATTGGTTTGGAAAAAATAGAAGAATGTTCGGTTGGAGGCGCAAAGCATTCTGACAATCGAATTTCGTTTGGGGGCGGGCGGGCGTAAACGTATGGAAAAAAACAAAAATATTATAATAATAATTCAACGAATTTCCGTTTTTTAGTTGAATGAAAAGTCCTGCTACCGCTCTCTCTTTGCTTCTACTAATCTTCACTGCAGTTTATTATGTTATGTAGTTGTTGTTGTTGTTTTTGTTGTCGTGTTGTTGTTGTTGTTGTTTTGTTGTTGATGGCACAGCGTCAGTTGATAGTTCTTTTTTTCTTCAGGTGCAATTTACATTTACATTTTATATCACAATTTGTTTTTATTATTATTATTATTATTATTTTGTAATTAACACATGTTTTCCTCTTTTCAATTTTAGTATTATTTACGCCCAGCAAAAAACTTGTTGAGCAATGTGTCAAGAATTCTCTCTGCTTCTTCTTCATGTTTCGAAAAGTGAATGATTGTTTTTTTTGTTTGTGTCATTTTCAAGTTTTGGAAAATATGAAAGTTTTATAAAAGTTTTTGGGGTTGTCCTGCAACTATTTGGGCGACTCCAAGCAGTTGCAGCATTACCTCTAATTAGAATTTGTTACTTAGAGATCTCAACGTGCGCTCAACACTCATGTTAAAGGAATGGGAAATGTTTTAAGTTTTTTTTTTTGTTTTGTATTTATTTTTGTTTAACACAAGTCGTAAGCGCACATTGAGCTGGATGTGTCTAAGCAGAGCTTAAAGTTATAGTCAAGTACCGTATAAGCAATTATTATATAGATTTTGAGTAGTTCAGCCAAACGGTGTGGTATAAAAATTGTTTATAAAATAGCTCGATCACTCTCTTAAGCCCACTTAGGCACACTTAGCTTTTTGTAGATGTGTGTACGTGTGTGTGTGTGTATGTTGGTTTTTTAGTTTTTTTTTTTTGAACAACTTCCAGACCCCGTCCAGAACTTAACTCAATTCATAAACTTTCTGCATTACTTTTTGCTTCAATTTGTGTTCATATTATTATATTTTCTCCTTCTTCTTCTTTTTTTCAACCTTTTTTGTAACAATTTCTGTTAATTGAAATTAAAACATATCAAAAATGTCAACAGTTTTTCTTTTTTTTTTGTGTTGTACGTTTTGGTTTTTCAGTAATTGATTATACATTTTTTAATTGATATATACTTCGATCCAAAAAGAAAACAAACAAATATATGCAACAACTTTCGCTTCTTTTGCTTAGTTAACAGAAAAGCACGAAAAAGTTAACATTTTTGGCGACAACTGCTTTTTTCTTAGTTCTTCAATTCTAACCAAAAAAAAAAGGTTAAGTGTGCAATGTGTGTGTGTGTGTGTGTAAGTGTATGTGTGTGTGTGTAACTCGCTTAAAAACAATTTGCATTCATGTTTTTGTTTTTATTTTCATAGTAAAAAATGTATAGCGATTAATTACATGTTCTCTTTTTCATCTCTTTTTTAAATCTTTTTTATAAAAAAAGGTTTTTGTTGTTGATTTTTTTTTATGTATTGTTTTTTTTTCGAACGACTGTTTGGTTTCTTCTTCTTCTCGATTTAACAGCATTGTTTTGCAATCATTTTTTATCTTAACACAATTTCTGCTCTGCATTAAATTTAGACGGAATTTTAAGTAGTTTCTATTTGTTAACAGTTTTTAAAGTTCTTTTTGTATGTTTTTTTTTGTTGTTTTTTTTTGGCAAATTATAAATGACAATTTGCTAATTTGCTTATTGTTGGTGTTTTGTTGTTCTGCTTGATTTGTATATATAAAAAAAAGTATACAAAAAACTAAAAAAAAAAAGGAAAATGGGGGAAAAGAAACATGATTGTTTTTTGTTTGTTGTTGTTGTTGTTTGGCCAGGACGCCGCAACAGTTGCTGTTGTTGTTGTTGCAGCAGTTAGCCACTAGCTGTGGCCGGCTCATAGCATTCGGCGAGATCGCTGGGCCGCTGATGTTGCCGCATGCGCCGCTGCAGCAAGAGGCTCTCACTGGGCGGGGACAGACCAATGCCCGAAGTGGGCGGCTCATCCAACAAATGCGGCGGCACCTGCGACGAGTGCGCAAAGCGTCCAGACCCAAAGCGTCCGTGTGCTGACTGCTGGTGCTGCTGCTGATGATGATAATTTTGATGTTGGTGATATTGATGATTATGGGCGCGTTGCATGCTTCTGGGCTGCTGTTGATTCATGCCGCAGTTGCGCATGGGCGCATAGACGCAATCCTGTCGCCAGTTGCGTATCTGTGTCGCTGGCGACGTTGAATGCTCATCAGAAGGCGGTGAACCGCCGCTGCTGCTCCCAGCGCTATTATGACGCAGCTGTTGTTGTTTGAGCGCCAACGACTGTGATGGTGCTGCTGCCAACTGTGGTGGTGGCGGCGGTGGTGCAACCTTGTAGCCAGCGGCACCGCCGCTGTGCGAGAAGCTGCCCAAATAGTTGCGCTGCTGATTGCCATAATGACCGCCACCGCCGCCAGTGCTAAACGGCGGCCTATACTTCCGATAGCCGCCCGTAATGGGAGCAGCACCATACGTCTGCTGCTTCTGCGGCTGCTCGGATTGGTGGCTGCGATAGCGCCAGTTCTCCGTATGCTCCGCCCTGGGTGCTATGTAGCGTTGCTGCTGCTGCTGTCGCTGCTTGCGAGTGTACGCATTGCAAATAGCTGCTGGCGTTGGTGCCTTGAAAGCGGAGCCCGACAGCTTTTGATCATTCACAGGCGCCACTTCTCCATCTTCTTCGTCTTCATCATCATCATCATCATCATCATCGCCGTCGTCATCATCATCATCATCTTCATCCTCGTCGTCTTCATCATCGTAATCATCGTCCTCTTCATCGATGTCGGCGTCCTCGTCGTTTTGATATGCATCCAATGCAAAGTAAACAGTGCGCTGTTGATTGTTGTTGCCGTTGTTAGCAACTTGTTGCTGTTGTTGTTTGCCAAAAGTCGTTCGCATTGTTGTCGCCTCAGCAGCAGTTGTTGTCGCATTCACATCATCCTTATTGTAATCGGTATCATTTTTGTTGTTTGGTGGGCACGTTGCTGCTGCTGCTGCTGTTGGTGTTGTTATTGTTGCTGCTGGCACTGCCGCTGAGTTGACAACAATATTTGCAGTCTCATAAATTTCAGGTAGCTTTTCATTTAAATCACTAATACTATCCAATAGTTTAACATCATAATCATCATCATTATCGTTATCATTATCAGTATCATAATCGTTATCCTTCTTATCATTGCCAGTTGGCCGAACGCCGTTTTTGCCATACGATTGTGTTGTTGTTGTAGCTGTAACTGTTGCTTTTGCATTTGTAGCTGTTGTCGTTGTTGTTGTAACTGGTGTTGCTTGCACTTTGCTGCTGGTATTGGTATTGGTGATTGTAGTAGCACTAATATCACTTGATGTTGTCGATCGTTGCTTTAGACCCCCATCAACATCATCCTTCTCCTCCTTCTCCATCTTCATGGCCACCTCCCGCGTTGCTTCATCCATCTTCTCCTGCGCATTGTTGCGCATTGTTGTTGATTTAGCAAATTCGTTTTGCTTTGTTTTTTCCATATTATCAATAATAAGTTTCTTCTCCTTCTCCTCACCCTCATCCTCATCCTCATCCTTATCCTTTTCTTCATCCTCATCCTTTACCTCTACCTCATCATGCTCCTCATCCACCTCAACTTTAGCTGTCAATTGCTTTCCATTTTCAGCTTGCTTCTCCTCCTCCTCCTCCTCCTCCTCGTCTTCTTCGTCGTTTTCATCCTCTTCAGCAATGTCATCAACGCGCTGCTGTTGCTGCTCATAGAGGTAATCATCGCCCTCATCCTTATCCAGCTCGCGCCAATAATGCTTATAGTGCTGATAGTCCTCACCCTCTCTCCCTCCTACCTCCTCTTCCTCCTCCGCATACTCGCCCTCCTCATACAACTCGTCACCTAACTCATCATCCATCTCAGCCTCGCTGCAGCTGCCACCATTCGTTTCCTGGTGATGAATTTCCTGCTGCTGCTGTTGCAACTCTCGCTGCTCCTGATAGCGACGCGTCGCCTGCGCCCACTCGTCATCGACACCCTCGTCAAGGCGTCCAAAGGCCTCCAGTGCCTCCTCATCGTCGTCATCCTCCTCGTGCACATTGAGCGTCTTAAAGCCGCCGCTGTTAACAAATATGCTCGAGGCATTCCTCGATGATTGACGACTGTGGCCGTTGCTGCCACCAGCAGCACTGATTGGCGCCGTAGACAATCGCCCGCCATAACTGGACGCGGAGGCGGCAGATGCGGCAGCTGCAGCAGCGGCTGCTGTGCGCTGTGAGCGACTGCGCGTAAGATGAGCCGGCGGCTTTGGATTGTAATTCTCATCGCTGTAGGCATCCATGTAGGCCTGCGACGGCTGATAGATGTTCGGGCGCTCCTTCATATAGTCGTAGCGCATCGAGAAATGCTGCAGGATCACACGCTTCACGGCCATCGCTGATTCGGCAAACTGCGAAATTTCACGCGCCGACTGATGATTGCTGTAGATGGATGTATAGATGTGATATGGATGGATTATTAATAACGGATAAAAGGTTAAAAGTTGACCTACCGTCGTATGTTGCTTGGCGTTTGCAGCGCCTTGTGGCGGGTCTCCTTCTTGCTGGCTGGCGGCTCCTGTTCGCACATGCGTATCCAGGTGTGATTGAGCACAGCTTCGGCGCTGAGACGCTTGGATGCCTCCTTGACCAGCAGACGGCAAATTAAATCTTTGGCCTCATTGCTCACATCGTGCCACTCGGCTTCCGGAAAGGCGAAATGTCCTGCAAGATTATCATATATATATATAAATCAGATGAAATCAGAGTGCATAAAAAGATTATGTTATAATATTTACCCTCTTGAATGGACTCGAAGAGCAGCTCCTGACAGGTGCGACAGTTTTCACCGCGATTCCAGCCGCAATCCTCGCCACAGTTGCCCGAAAATGGCGGATAGCCGCAAAGCAAAATGTACGCAATAACGCCTAGGGACCACAGATCGCAGCGCTTATCATAATAGTTTGCCTCGCCCACAAACAGATCGACGACTTCGGGCGCCATAAATTCGGCGCTGCCGACCTACAAACATGGGGAAAAGGCAAATTAAAAACAAAATTCCACACAAAACTCAATCTAGACATACTGGTGTCATGAGCTGAGGCGTGGCGGCTGGCGATGATATGTCCGTGGTGAACTTGATGCCGGAGCCAAGATCGAAATCACAAATCTTGATTGGACACAGCGAATCCGTTTTCACGCACAATATATTCTCCGGCTTGAGATCACGATGAGCAATGCCCTTCTTGTGCAGAAAATCAAGGCCGGACGCAATCTCTTTGATGATCTGCGCCGCCTCGTGCTCCGAGAAACAGATATGCTCCTGGATGCGCGTCAGCAATGGGCCGCCATTGATTTTCTCGAACACCAAATAGAATTTCTCATCATCCTCGAAGAACTCGATCAATTGCAAGATGCCCGGATGGCCGTGACAATGATGGAATGTCTCCACTTCGCGAAAGACACGCGCACGCGCATGTCCCGGTATCTTATCGATAACCTTCACAGCATACTCCAGATCGGTGTAGATATTAACGCACGTCTGCACCGATGCATAAGCGCCCTCGCCAAGTATTTCCCCCGTCAGCTTGTACAGCTCTGAAAGTGGAAATCGAGATTGTGTCAGATTAAATCATACATTCAATATATATCTAAAAATATGGATATACCTTGAAATGTTGACGAGTGCAGCGAGGAACTGATGCGTTTTTTGCGTCGTTTCTTCTGCATCTCCTCCTTGTGCCGATTGAGCTCCGCCTGACGCTCCACTTCGGTCATATTGGGCGCTTCACTCGACTCGTTGCCGGACACATCTTCGCTGCTGTAGCGCGTTAACTCATTCTGACCGTCTGCAATCAAAATTAAAACAAATCTTTAATAATGCACCACTCGATAAATCTTAATGAATTTCATCATCAGCACCTTTGCTTTGTTTCGTATTAAGCTAAGCTGATGAAATTGGCAAACGCGTATCTGATCTTTATCGATAGAAGAGAGAGTGAGATCTTTATTAGTTTTATTAGTTGTTGGCCGATTGCAACTGTTTGGGTCAACGTTTAGCAGCGAACTGAAGCATTCGGCTAAATTGCTGGCGACCTCTTCCTTCTATTATATACAATAGAGATATGTTCGAGTATATAACAAGAAATAATACAACAAAAAATAAGCAGTTTACACGCAACAACATATATCACAATGCTCATGCGATGGGACGATAGAACGTAATTTAAGAAATGCAAAATATGTACTATTTTCTTGTTTATCACTAATATTATATAAATAGTGCAAGTTATGTTTATTTTATCTTTCCCACTATTAACTTAAATTTTGAACAATTTCCGCCATTTCTTATCATAGTTTTGAGCAACGTGTAAACATATTTGTTTCGCTGGCTCTGCTGCCTCTTTCAACTAGTTTGAGTCATTTTCCCCCCTTTAGATAGTGGTTTGTGGGCGCAACTGCTTTACTATTACTATTACGAAATCCATATTTAATTTTAATTTGAAATACAATATTAGAATAAGCAGCAAGAATAAATTGATATAAATTATTTATATTATTTATTTATATATATTATATATATGTTATATTATTATAAATGCTGATAAAGTGACAAATAGTCGACGTGATCGATTTAGCTTAATCAAACTCAATCCATAGTATAAATTGTATGATTAAACTTAACGAGTTCTTTATTATTGACAACTTGTTTATATATATATATATTGACAAGTAGGCCTAAAAACACTCAACTATATATATTTATTCCGTTCTATAGTTCAATGATCATGTGATTTGATCATTTGCTATTCTTGTGCAGCCCTATCCAATTATGTGCATATAGTTGAGATTACTTGATTGGCACGTCTGTCTGTCTGTCTAGTTGGTCGGTCGGTCTGTCTGTCGGTCGGTCGCTTATTTATTTTATTATGCGTCTCCTCATCGTGAACAGCGCCAACAGAGGCAACAGAGCTCTGAAGAGGCGGCCAGGCCAACTACCTCTGGCGCTGAAAGTCCAACACAAATGCAACGATGCATATCAGCATTAGATTTATTACACACACACACATACACACACACGCACACACACATACACTCGCACACACCCCACAGCACACCCCGTTGAACTCTCTGCATATGCCGCTGATTACGAGTTGCATTTTTGCAATTGCCTATTGGGTGGGCCAGCGATCTCTCTGTCTGTGTATAACTACGCCTCCCTCCTCCTTCTCCTCCTCCTCATCCCACTTCGTCAACTCTCCACCAACGTTGGGCACTTTAAAGTGGCCAGACTGTAATATCTGCTCGCAAGTCCAATGCTTGCTATAAATAGAACATTCAATGCACTCCCGTGCCACATTTATGACAACAATTAAAACATAAAAATGAAAAACAAAAAAACAAAAAAAAAACAGATACAAAAATACATTGGTGACTTTTCCTTGTGGATACTGATCATTATAATCATAATCATTATCATTGTCAGGCTTCAATTGCCGCCGCTGGGCCTCGCTCTTAATTCAGTCAGCGCCCTTCTCTCCCACCCTCCTCTCTCAGATCGACCGATCCTTGCCTGCGAGTATATTTTATATTTTACATACCATTTTCATTTTGAATTATTACGCTCAGTTTTTGCATAGGGGCGACTTGTTTACGACCAGCGATTTGCTTTCTACGCAGTTGCGCCAAGAATTATGTACTCGACATCATCCCATATACATTTTTAACTAAATACTAGGTTATTTATAAACTCCCATGCATTGATAAAAGTTCAAAATAGGCACACAAAAATGGCAAGTGGTCGCCGATAAATATGCGAAAGTATTTACTGCGAGTGTTGTTTGTTTGCTTCTTGCGGCTGGGGCCAGCCACAAGCCGAAAGCACTAAAACCTCTCTAATAGAATATCTATTTTTCTGGCATTCAAATTTTCTTGTCAAGTTTGTGACACATTGCAGTAGACGTCTCGGATTCCATGGAATACATATATTCTCGATCAGCATCACTAGCCGAGTCTATATAGTCATATCTGTCAATCTGATCTCAACTTTTACGATCAATTTTGTAACAAGTTGAGCTGCCTCAGTTTAAAAACCATTTACTTGAAATTATATCCGTCCTATATCCGTATTATTACTTTATCATAAAGCTGCCATAGGAACAATTGATCGAAAAATAAGTTTAAAATCCCTTACTGGTTTAAACATCTACTTTCAGTTCGAAATCGAAATACACAAGTTAAATTCCCAACACCGAATTGAAATATCAGTAGAACAAATTCTGGCTACAAGTGTATATAAACTTCGGTGTTCCAAAGACAGGCTTTCTTGCTAGTTGTTGTTGTTGTTGTTTAAGTGTTTTATAGTTAACTTTTGATAAGCACTTGTTGCTGTTGTGTTATTTGATTAACATTTGTTGTATCTGCACTTAACGCTAGCATACGAAATCATCATAGGCCCGAAAATCTAAGCAAAATTATCACGCTTTCAAATTTACAGACTTTGTGAGATTGAAAACGTCTACAAAAAGTTTCACTTGGCTTTATTTGGGTTTTTTGTGAGAATAGCAGCTAGATTTAAGCATTGTTATGCTAATGTTGCTCTCAATGTTATAATATTTGAAAAAATATAAATATTATTAATAAAATATATATAAACACCAATATTTAAGTGCATTGAAAACACCTCAGTTGATTTATTAAAGAGCTCAGTTATGATCATTCAAATCATCCGTTAAAATGTTCAATTTCCAAGATTCCAAAAAAAGTACGAATTCCAATAATAACTTTTCATTACTCATACATAGTTTTCCTTAAGCAATCAGATCAAGTGGATTACAAACTTTAACAAAATATTTGAACTCATAATCCTATATATAGATATTATGCACAGTTTCTAAACAGTCACCGATCGATCAATCAAGCTTAGCGCTTCCTTTATGCTTCCTAATGCTCTTTTCGATTCACTATATCTATATACACATACAATTTCCTATGTGACCCAATTTCAATCTAGACATTTTCAGTCTTCCGTCTAGTCTGCGCTACCAAATAATGCTGGCGCAGGCCAACAACTATTTAGCTAAAACGCAATACAACACGGCAAACGTTGATAAACAAATAAATAAATACTTTTAAATATTTAGACAAGCTATCATTTTATATGTTGTTCGCTGGGTTTTTCTTGTTCCGGTGCAGCAGCAGTGAGGCAGCAGCCAAACAAACTGAAATCTTTGCAGCATCATCTTCTACTTTTCTCCCCTCCCCCCACACAATACACACACAATACACACACTTTACACACACACACACAGATCTTATCAACAAAGTTTAGACGTCATTTGTGGCTGGCATCGATGATCGTGTGGATGCGATTATAAGAATGTTGGCTCCTCTGTCGTGTTTATTGTGTCTCACCGCCTTTGGCAAATGTTGTCTGTTGGCTGAACGCCCACCCATCTTCAGCGATTCGCGTCATCCTGTGCTGCGCTGTCACGCCCCTCCCTCGCGTCGGCCACACGTTTCTCCGTCCACTTGACGCACACACGTACACACACACACCCACACACACATGCGTGTCTTTTTACTAGCTGTTCGGCCAACCATTCGGTCTTATCTAAATTTAAATTTGGCCTATTTATTGCAAGCAGCAACTGCTTGTTTCTTCAATTCTTATCAATTACGTAAATTGAATTGTGGCAAGGAACAAAGACGCGTGCTTTAAGAAATAACCAAAAAAAACAAAAAGAAAAACTGAAACAATCTTGCTCTTCTCATACTGAATGTATTTTTTATTGCTCGCCCGTTTCTTGTTTTTAATATATTTAAATATATATACCATTTTTTTTTTCTTTTTTTTCTTTTTTTTTTGGCGCCACGTGAAGCGTTTTTTGCGCATTTCTTTTATAAATTTGTGCAAATCATTTTGTTTATTGAATACAATTTTTCTCACTCTGTATTTCTTTACACAATTTACAATATTTGCTTCCCGCAGCCAATTTGATTAAGATAGATTGCCAACGATTTGTTGACGAAAGGTTTTGACTAATTACATGGATTGCAATTTGTTGTGGGTAAATTTTGTTTAAAATGCCTCATTAGAATACCTTGAGAATCCCACTTCAACATATATTATTATTTATACACCCTAAGAAGCAATATTTTTAACATTTTTGATTAAATCTCAAATCTTATTCTGGGCGAATTCTTTGAGTTACTTTTTTACTTATTTACTTGGAAACATTTCTTCTGACTATAGTTATCATTAAGCAGCTCTTCATCTATCCTCATTAAAACTAAAATATGTAAATGCTATTCTCTTCATACCTGCCTGCCATAATCATAATTTGAATCTATCGCAAGACATCGCCAGGTTTCCAATTAAAATTCAAATCAAATGTGATGGCTGATTGTGAAACACATTCATCGCATTTCATCAGCCTTGCAGCAGGCAGCAGCCCCGCTCGTCAAACACAAAAGTCTGGGACTTTGAATATGAAATCAAAGATAGCCAGAGTATTATTATTAGAGGTTGTCCGATTGACCAGCTCTTATCTGAGAGCAGAAAGATGTTTATTCCGTGTTGCAATTGTTGTTGTTTACCCACTATGAACCCACCTTGATTGTGGCTATGATCCTAATAATAATATACTAACGGAACACATTGCAAAAACAATTAAAAAAAAACGCATGATGTTTTGTTTAGCTTTGTTTTTTTTTTTTTGTTGGTTACGTTAATTGGAAGCCGTAGAAAACTGAAACCACAACAAGCTTAAAAATAGTTTTTTACATCTTTTTTTTTATTTTTACTTTTCGTCTGCCTCTTTTTTTTTGCACAAATCGTAAACAAGTGAGGGTAGAAAAGAAAAACAAAAAAGAAAACTTGTGTTGTAATTACAAACTTTGCTTTGAGTCAACCCAACTTATCTCTGACGTGTTTTGCCGGCCGGCAAGCGTCGATTGCGACGGGGCTAAGGGCGCAAGGCAGATGGTGACCGAGAGGGGTGAGAGAGGGGATGGGAGAGGCGTCTTTAAGTCGTAAGTTTTACTATCAGGTTCTGGTTCTAGTCTGGCTGGCATGTGCTTCAGACTCTATGTCCATTTATTGCGTCGTACTCTTTAAAGCTGTCAACGTATTTTTTTTTATTTAGTTTTTATTTTTTGTATTGCTCTCAAGCGAAAAAAACAACTAACAACAATGCAAACTACAAAAACAATAACGACGCACAAGCAAATTCAAATATTTGTACAACTAACCAAAAGAATAAAAGTAAAAATAAAGAAAAACATCGAAAGTTTGCCTGTGCACCAAAATGACTGAAAAACAAGACAAATTGGGTCGGATTAAGACGACTAAACGATACTCTTACTTCGCTAGGGAAAATACCCCTTTTCGCGAGTAAACAGCTGCTTAAAGGTCACAGTTTTTTATGCATATCTGCCTTTTTTTTAAATAAAAAAAAAAAACTTGGTATTCGTGCAAATATTTAGACAAATGAAATTAAATACTGAAATATGATGTGGCTCGAGCGTACGTCAACTTGCAAGGCAAATAGACTTGTATTTTTTACTCGTGCACACCTGATGTACCCCAGGGAACACTCACTTTTTTGTTTTTGCTGCCAGGCTATTTGTTCAACACAAAAATATTTTCGACACTGCTGCTGCCGCTGGCAGTTGTTGTGTTCTTTTGCATTAAATTTGCCAGAACAACTCTATAAACAAAACTATGCAATAAATATTTGCAAAGAGATTGTCTGTGTGTGTGTTTCTACAAATAAATACACACACATTAGACACATGCAAGAATTAATAAACTGCGTTTCAGAAAAAACACGCCGTAAATGCGCTATGAAAAAAAAAGAAAAAAACCAACAATTGCTGTCATGTGTTTGCTTAAGAATTGCAAACTGAAACAGTTGTTCATAAGATCGCCCGCCGAGTGTTGTTGCAACATGTGGAAAGTAAACATAGTGCATATAGTTGAAAGATAATGCATTGCAGTCTAGCTTCAAATGTGGCACAAACACACACATCATATGTACATACCTCAGTTGTGAAGCCCAAGCAATGCGAAGAATGCGATAAACACTAATAACCAAAACAGTGGTCAAGAACCAGCCTAAAGAGAAGGTCGGCCTGGAAAGAGTTGGGTGGTAAATAGCCAAATCGATTCCACGTTTCAACTATTTGTTGCAAAATTGTATTATTCGAAATTTATTCGCAATCAGACAAGTGCTACGATTTTGATATTTGATTATTTATTATTAATTATTAAATACGTTTTTGTTGCATTTTTGTGCATTCAAAACATAAACACTCCTTACTTATTTCATATGTAAGCAAGCACTCAAAGCCATAATAAACTAGGACATTCAACACAAATACTGTTTTCACACTCTTATTGCTTTAAAAAAAATATTTTCGATCGATATCAAAATATTCCAATTGCAGAATATTAACCCAGTTTGAACAAATATTCACTGCTCTTTAAATTACTTGAATAACCATAACATTTAGATATAAAAAAAAACTCGGAACTCTCATCAAGGTCAGACTCAGAAAAAACAAGTGACTTCAAAATAAATAAGAAGCGCAGACGAAGAAAACATAAAAGAAGACAAAAATATCGCTTGACTTATATTTTCCGTGTGTGGGGGGAGAGGGTTCTCTGCTTATAAGAAATATAAGACTGATATCTGATTGAACTTGTCTGGCAATTTGTGCTCAAGGCTGTCTCAGGGCGTCTGCCAATTTTTAATTGATGGCCTTATCAAAGCGAAGCTGATAGCAAAAGAACAATCAAAAGACAAGAACAGCACTATCGAAATGAACATAAATTGAAAACAAATTATAAAACAAAAACACAAACAACAACAACCTTGAAACGTTTTAGTTAAGAAAACAAAAATTCAGCAAAAAGTCAAGTGCCACAAAACGTAAAAATAATAATTAAGAGGTACGACGTACAGAGAATATAACCAGTACAAACAAGAACGGAGCGATAATGAGCGAAACAGGGAACAAGTAGCCAAGATTAGCAAAGCGTGGCAAGACGAAGCATAGATAAAAAATCAAGCAGTAGCACAAGGACACAACTTGAAAGAAACAAAAAAGGCAGCAAACAAATTAGTTTGTTATAAAAATTTGCACAAAATTGTATTAAAGTAAAGAAGATAACCCGATAACACAAGTTTCAATTAGAAAGGCAAAAAAAAAACACACGACAAAAGAGAGCGAGAGTGAAGCAGTGAAGAGAGCGCGTGCTGACAGAAAGGTTCTCTTCTCCTGCGGCTGCTCTCGCTCTTTCTTTTCTGGTGTTACTTCATACCGCACGCCATAACAACAACAAACACAAAATTTACCCAAAAGAAGAAGAAAATTATTGCGCCGCCGAATGAAATTGTAAAAGCAGAAGTTGAATAAAAATGGCGAACAGCAAAGGAAAAAAAGACCGCAACAACTAAAGTCACAGATTCAATGAATGTGAGAGAGCCTGCCCGTGTGTGCTTGTGTGTAAAAACAAAAGCAACAACAAACTAAAAATGCATAATTATTATATGAATAACAAAATATATATACACACACACACACACACACACATACACGCAAACACATGAATAGGCCTGCCGGCGTCGCTTTCAAGGTCGAAATTTGTTGGAGCTGGGAAGGGGGCGGGAGCGACGCTGCAACGCTGCTACGCTTGCCTGCCTATTTTGTGGGTGTGTATGAATGAAAGGAAAGGAGAAAGAACATACTTTACGCAGTTACTCAATCTCTGTCTCGCTCCCTCACTACTGATTAACACCTTGTCCGCCCCCAACTAGAGACACGTTGAGCCTGTTTGCTACGACGCATTTTCTTATTGAAATTTGACAGGCGCATACAATTTTCTGACTAGATGATGGGCTGCTGTTGCTGGGAGTAAAAACTATGTTGACTATATACGAAATGTCAAAATACAGAAAAGAAAAACCAAAGCACATATATGTAATTTAGTCGACGTGTGTAAATAAAGAAGACAAGTTGTCAAATGTCCCCTTGGCCTGGTCTCTGTCTGATTTCTCTTATGGGAAATATGATAATAAAATTGTAATATTTTTTTTTTTTCTGAACACAATGTTTCCGTACGAATTTTCAAAATCTCTAATAATTACTTCCAACTCCCGCAATTATTATTATTTTTTTTGATAGTTAAACCACTTTGCACAGAAAGGCATTGGCCCCTTCCATGCTATTTGTGGTTAGAGTTGCCATTAATTCTAATTGGAATTGCAAAACTATGTTTACCGTTTGTTCTGTTACTCACAGCTCATGCATATGCATATCAGAATATTATCACATGCCATTTGTGCTCTGTGCTTCTTCTTATTGTTCTCTTTCACAAAACAAGGGGAGGAGTAAAAAGAAAATAATAACAGTAACTGCAAAGCAACAAGGAAATGCAATAGATTTGTTATGAACAACAGTAACAAAAGCAGAACCAGAAGCAGAGCAAAATTGCCAAGCGACACACGCTCACACAGATGCACATATAAATAGCGGAACAAAAGGCAGAAGTCAAATGCAAAAACCGGCATTTTAATCGATTCACTTCAGAAATTTAATAGGATATAGATATGGTATATAAATATATATATACATATATATATATATATGTATATGTAAACTTAAAGCAAATTCTATAATAGGTAATAATAAACAGCATTTGTATTATATTCTTTATTTACCCAACATATTTGTTGTTTTTGTTGTTTTTGCTTTGCTTTGCTTTTAGCCGCAACGCAATTTATCTAAGCAACGCCCGCCCTCTGCTCAGAGCTCAGTCAACGTCGCTGCTACTTCTGCTGAAGGTGTCGCGCACGTTTATTTCGCTTGGCGTAGATAAAAAACTGCGCACACTTTTTTCTAGTAACTTTGTAACAAAATTGTATTTTTGTTTGTTCCGCTTTTTATGGTCGAAAATTCTGACTAAATGTTGTATTTATTTAATGCACAAACAACAAAACGGCAGCCATCATCTTTGGGATGGATGAAGAACAATTCGATTTCGAATTTCGACCGACCGTTGATGAATGAACCACGAATGTGCCGAAAAAGCACGCGGAAAATCTCTAGATTCGAGATACTACTACTGCTGCTGAGACAGAGTGAAGGGGGAGGCGACGACGTGGGGTTCTGTTTTTTCGTTAATTTTAAATTTTTTTAGTGCTGCGGACGCTGCGGGAAATTGGTTCTACATGTGTGGTGATAAAACCGAATGGTGAAAAATATTAAACAGAACAATTCTTAAAACACGGACGAAAATTTAGCCGGACCGTCGTCGCGCGGCGCAAACGAGGAAAGAAACAAACACGCGTCGTCGAGCTGAAAACGGCAGCAGCCCAAAAACTACCGACGCGAGAGATTGAGTATGAGCGAAGAGCGAGCAGCAGTAAAAAGCAAGAGAGCAAAAAGCACAGGGCTGTGCAAAACGGAGCAGAGTGTGACAAACGCATTTCTAATAAGAGAGTGACGTGCCGGGCAGGCTGTCTGCTGCTGTCTTGTAAAACGATGGGAGGTGGGAGGGAGAAGGAGAAGTTGGGTAGTTATGCTGAGTTGCGCTCTTTGCACGTGTCAAAGAGAAAGAGCTGGTGCTGACGTCGCAAATGTTTGTGCATTTTTTTATGCTTACGTGACTTTGGGACACATTTGGATGGTGTAGACATGGAATTACACACACTTTACACGTATATTGCTCGCTCTAACATACGTAACGTAGATAGACATACAATTGGCCATACGTAAGCTTTTATTGACTTTTGTTTGCACAATATTTAACACAGGTATTTCTTGACAATTGCAAAAGTCCACAAAAGCCGGAAGCGAGAGACTAAAAGCCGGTTTAAGAATTTAAAATTAATATGCGCAAAAATAAAATTATATATCTTAACAGTTGAGTGAATTGTTGTTGTAATCTAAAAGCTGAAGCATGTTTTCACATCACATATGATCAGGCATGTTCTTTCAGAATCTAAATCTGTTGGTTTAATACGCATTGACCCCCCACTAAGTAAACAATTGAGGAACTTTGGCATGGAAAGTTTTTCAAATTGATTCAATTAAGAGAATCGATACGTTAGCATGTACGTAAGTACATATACAGATAAAAACATAAATGTGTAAAAAAACACCAACACAAAATAACTGCACAATGTTAAAAAAAGAGCAAATAAATGCCGTGTGTGAAATTTGGCAACAGTTGCTATTTTTTGGGCGTGTTATTTTGGAGTGGGAAGCGGAAGGTGGATGAGATGAGATGAAGGAAGATCGTGTTCAATGTTTAACGAATTTAAATTGCGTTCTATTAAAAATAATGAAATCTACATTACAAATACATTGAAAGAGGTTTGCCGTAAGTGAGTGAGTCAGAAAGAGAAAGAGAGGCAAAACGAAAGAGAGAAGCGCATTTGACGGATAACAGTCGGAATGATGGAGGAGACTGACATAATCGCCACTGGCAAGCATGTTGTTATTTTGTTTTTATTTTTGCTGCTCGAGTAAACACTACAGAAAGAGAGCGAGAGGAGAGAGAGAGAGCAAGGAAAGCCACAACATAAGCAGCTGAGCAAAAAGCGACAGCCGATTTGTCGCTGCAGCTGAAAACAAACACAACAACAGCAGCAGCTGCAAAATAACAACAAAAGCGACAAGTGGTGGCCCCCATCACTCTTGTGGAGGGGGAATGGGGTGAACCGAAGTAAAAGAGAGAGAGAGAGAGCCGATGGGATTGGGCTGCGCATTGAAAAAGACCGGTATGACCACGCAAAAAGCAAGCAGCAAGCAGTAGCAGCGAATGAGTGAGCAAAAGACAAAACCGAATAGGCAGACAA
This sequence comes from Drosophila atroscutellata, assembly GCA_035041605.1. Lineage (NCBI taxonomy): Eukaryota > Metazoa > Arthropoda > Insecta > Diptera > Drosophilidae > Drosophila > Drosophila atroscutellata. Next base: position 2,533,919 of record JAWNLA010000094.1, on the reverse strand, counting down.
GCTTCCTCTCTCCACGTCTCGCTCTCTCTCTCGTTCGTACCTGAACCATAAGTGTGAGGCACACATACAAGCACAACATCACGTAGGCCGCTGACGTGCTTTTGTTGAGGGCAGCGTGAAAAACGAGGTTAACGCAAACATCGACAACACACACACTCAAAAACACACACGCGCATATCATCGCCTGATATGCGAAACGCGTTCAAAACAACAAAGTGGAAGGGCGACAAGAGAGTAAAGCAAAACGAAAGAAACAAAAACTACATTTAATGGAGCTTGGTTTAAAAAAAAATGAAGCAAAACAAAAACAAGCACAACACATAAATTTGTGTTTAAATGTGGCTGCGATTTCTTTTCTTTTACTCAAAAAAACATTACACGACAGCACAGCGTTGCCATATGCAAGAAAAAAGCTTACGTTTGGGCATCGTTACATTTACATACACACACAGCGGGCAGAGCAGGCAGGCCAAATGTGTGTGGGTGGGAGTAGGAGATGCGTGTGAGAAGCGGCACGTACGCATTTATTCTGTTATTCTTATTGTTTTATTCACAAAATGTAAGGCTTTCGCATGGATGTTGCAACGTACACACGGCGGCCAACGCATTGTGGCAACCACCCACAAAGTGCTCAAAATTTCTAGATGACTCAGCTAACTTTGCAGCAAAAAAAACTTTCATTGTTGAGCAAATAAATTATTATTATTATAGACAATGCAATCAAAAAAGCCTGCGCCTCTTCCACTGCCTCTGCCTCTGCCACACACCCCACTCCATAGTTCTTCTCCTAAACGACGCGCAAGCAACTACAATTTATAAGCATTCAGTTTAGTTAAGGCGCTGATAAACGTGATTTTGATTACTTATATTTTTTTCCTTTTTTTTTAGGTTTGTCATCATCCTCTGTAGCTGATGCTGCTGTTGTTGCAGTTGCAGCGCAGTTGGGCGCTCAGCCGCAACACGTCAGCAGCAGAAGCCAGGCTCGAACTCGGTCAGCGTTCGAGTGGGTGAACGTCAGGAGAGGGGCTGGAGTGGGGTGCTGTGTGTGAAGAGAGAAAGAGAGAGAACGGGCGGCCTCATCTCGCGCGCTCTTCGCTTTGTCTTTATGTTCGTTGTTCATTTTGTTTGCTCGCCTCGCTTTGGCAGTCGTTCTATTTTGGGTTGCTGCTGCTGCAGCGCCAAAGTGCAATAAACGTCATCAAGGTTATATGTTGCAGTTGCGGCTGCAGTTGCAGTTGTAGTTGCTCGCTGCTGCTGTTGCTGTTTTCAGCGCTAGTTTCGCTTTACAGGTTATTAACACTTTGATCCGTTTTAATTTGTTGTTAAGCTCTTTTCGCTTGTGTTTGTTTGTTGCTCACTGTTTGCACACCAGTTTTGAAAAGCTCGCACAATGAATCATTTATGTATTTATTGCCTTGCTTGCTCACTCTCTCAACAATAACAACTCAACTATAGCAACATCTGCATATGGCCATCTCGCTCGCACATATCTATGTTATGCATGTACACCATTAAAATGCAAATGAATTTCGTCAATTTGTCAATTCCGGAAATAAGCCTCGCCGCGCAGCTAGCCCAAAAGCTACGAATAAAAATCCATTTCACGCTGCTGCCCACACAACCTCTCCTCTCTGTCTTTTTCCCCCTCTACCCCTTTGCCTAGATAATATTCTGAGAAAGTTTCTTCTGGGCAGCTGTTAAATGCATACATATTTACTGTTACTTCCTTCCAGATGTTTATGGATCTGGAGACACTGTGCACGGCACAGAGAGAGAGAGAGTGAGATAGACAGAGCGGGAGGAGGGGGGAATGCACTCCCGTTCTATCTTATCGCTAGCACTCATTTTTTTTACTCAGCTCAAGATAACCCAATCATTTATCGTCTTAGAATATTTTCGTAGTTGGCATAAAGGAAATTCTTAATTGGAAATATAGATAACGCAAGCGCTACTAATTAAATATATTCATGAGTAGGCATTCCGTATTTTTGAGACAATGAATAATATTATAAAAGCTATACTCATACGTGTATTTTTTCTGTTGCTCTTAATTCATTTTAAATAAATTTCATTCACTTTTTAATTTATTGAAACCCATTTAATATATAGATATGAATGTTCATTTTAAGTTGAATCACCCATTAAATTAAATTAACATATTTCATATATATATATATATATATATTTATACCACAAATATATTTAATTTACATATCATGTATATATTTTTACTTAAATTGATGTTAATCAACAGTGTTACGTGACTTTTAAAATTATATATTTATTTATATTTTAAATATATTATAAGCCGTAAGGAAATATCTTTTACAAATTTATTTAAATGATAAGCAATAGGCCCACTGTATAGGCGAATCAAATGCTGACGTGCAACAATTAATGGGCGAAACTCAACTGAAATGCTAAAATATAAGATGCACATAAAATAGCAGATAAATCCCTCGAGGATGCCCAGAGCGACAAATGCCTAAAACTCCACATGTATGAGTATGTGCGTGAAAGTGTAGCTAGACACATGTAAGAATGTTCTAGGAATAAGGCGAGTTCAACATTATTCAATGGATTGTTGCCAGGGGCCCCAGCTGTTTAACCGAAGCACTAAAAATACAGCATGAAAATGTACTTGGCTGTGTATGTGTGTGTGTGCGTTTGTTTTCCATTTCTATTCCACACACACGCATACGCACGCACGCAATCAAAGGCAAGTGCAGTGCGTTTCCAGAACATTCTGCGTAACAATAGGAAGAAAAGCGGTTTCGGCATAGAAAACGTAACGCCGAACCAGATAAATAAGCAAACGAAGCAGAAGCAGAAGCAGAAAAGTAAAGAACACACCAGGAAAGGTAAAGGGATGAAGGGCACTCATATGACTCCATCTCTCTCACTCTTTCCTATAGTGCAGTGCAGCGCACGGCAGCTGCAAAATAAAAGATTGAGTGCACAGTGGAGCAACAGTCGATGCGAATGCACTGATATGAACGACAAGGGAAAGCCAAAAACGGGTGAGAGAATGCACGCGAAAGAGTGTGGAGAGCCAAAGGAGTACAAAAAAAATAAGAAAAAACTTGAAATTCAACACTCACCTGATTGACTTTGGCTGCAGCTGTTGTCGGTGTTGCTGCAGGAGACATTGCTGCCGCCTACGCCGCTGTCCGCGGAGCCGCTCGCGTTGTTGTTATTGCTGCTACTACTCCTGATGTCGCTGCCGGCGCTCTGTCGCAGCGACGCAAACTCCTTTGCAGCAGTAGCCGAAGCAGCAGCTGTTGTGCTGGCATTTTTCTCCTCCAAAATGCGTTCAACCATCATTTTTTGGCACTCTTCTCACAGTCTTTTCAAGCTGAATTTTTTTCCGGTCTAACAGCTGCAAATGTGTATGCAACCCGCTTCCGCTCCCTCGTCGCTAATAAGAAACAACTTTGACGTCAACGTCGCGGTTGCTGCGCTGTTGCGTTGTTCTCTTCTCGCTCTCTCTCCGGTATTTAGTTGCTGCTGCTGTTGTTGCGCTCATTCAAAATGGTGGCCGCTTAACAAATTTGTTGCTGCTGTTGCTGGCTGCTCTGCCAAGAAATTTAGTTGTGTGAATTTCAATTCTTGCCACTACAGTGTTGCTATCGATGATGTTGTTTTTGTACGTGCGGTCGGCTTCGTTGCAAATTGCGCAGCATCAAAGATTGTCACAGCAAAATTTACATTTAGCAAAATACTATCTTTCAGCCACTGTGCCGCAGCAGCTGCTCTGTTGACGTTGGCAGCGCTGCTAGGTTGTCGGTCGGTTGTTGTTGGTAGTTGGTGTTGATGGTGTTGGGTACGGATTTTCTCATCACATCGGCAAAGCGAACAAAAAATTGAATATTTCTCCTTTTTTCTTTTTTCGTTTTTAAATGATTCTCCTTGGTTATTCTTTTTCTGCTTTTCACCTTTCCTTTGTGGGGCTATCTTCTATGGAGCTTGACTTTGTGTGTGTTGTTGTAGTTGCAGTAAAATTTTCTATTGATATTGCAAAATTGTTGTTGGTTATTGCCTGGGACTAACTGTTGGTGGTGTTTGGTCGTTGTAGCTGTTGTTAAAAATTTTCTGCTGATTACAACACAAAAAAAATCGCTGAAATAGCGGACAAAAGCCGTTTTCTTTGCGTTTTCGCTTTAATTTATCTCTTCTAGCTACCGATCCATTTTTTAACGTTCGAAGATGATTTCCGACTGAATAAAATTAGCGATGCATCACCTATGCCTAAACGAAACATCGATATATTTTCTACAGTTACCGATGTTAAATCGATAATGTTAAACTCGATATTTAATGTAGGTAAATTAAACATTTTGTACAGGTTGTTTTCTACGAAACTGAGTTTTTTTTTAATGTTTTGAGATCGTACACTAAATTTGGTCTCGCTGATATGCATTTAAGTTCTTTTAGAAAAATACGTACTGAAACTGCAAAGAACTTACCCCACTCTGTTAAGTGTGGAGTAAATCTGTTAGCTGTCTGGTAAAATGTAATTGGACCGCTTTTCAACACATATTGAACGCTCTTTAAATTTAAGATTGGGCCTGATTATGAAAAATAATCGTTTCGCTCAAATCACTTTTATTAATATTGATAACGCACGTTTGCGATGTCTCCGATAAGATTGTACGAAAGCTCCGCCCCAATTGCAGCCCGCCTTATGTGTTGGGTGGAGCCACAACCAATTCACAGCCACCAATCAGATTTGTCAGGACTTGCATGAATAACAGTTAAGAAAAGCGCCTGCGTAAATCAACAAAGCGCCAAAGAATAGTTCGCTTTGAAACAATTACTCGGCATCAGCTGAAGTGTTTCCAAAATTTAGTTTCTTTTCGCTTCGCATGAGCAGCGCTACAAATAGTAAAAACAAAAAACACTCGCAACTTTACCCAATTATCAGTTGTAATTGAATCCTTCGGTTGCAATGGCCGACGATAATCTTGGCCAAGCCCAAATTAATGCCAAGCGTGCACGCATCGCTGTCACCTCGAAGAGTGTCAAACCAGTCGAAACAAAGGGCTCCAATCGGGTGCCCAAATGCGCCCGTTGCAGAAATCACGGCATCATCTCCGAGCTGCGGGGCCACAAGAAATTGTGCACCTACAAGAGCTGCAAGTGCGCCAAGTGTGTCCTCATCTTCGAGAGGCAACGCATCATGGCTGCCCAGGTGAGCGCCCTCATGCACTATCTAATCTTTGAGACACAGACGTTAATTGACTGGGAAAAATTGAACTTAATGTTCCAAGAAAATGTTAATTTGAAATTGAGTTATTATATTTGGAATCAGGCATTTTCCATTTTCCGTTGTTAAATATATATATATATATATTTTTTTATTATTATTATTATTAGTATTGGTTTCTACATTTTAAATTTTAATTTTATGCCAATTAATTTTGAATATTTTCAAGCTTTTTTCATGTTGCTTTGAGTTTTTGCATTTTTCTTGAAAAACTCAATCAGATTCAGATTCGGCTTACAATCTGAAATTAATTATTACTGTTAAACAAATATTTAAATATTTAATGTAATATTTAATATTTAAATATTTATTTAATACTTTGAGTTCCGCGAAAAATTCGTCTATTTTGTATTGAAGAGCTGACTTCAAATAAATATCGAAGTGAAATTGATTTCAAGTTAAATATGTTTAATTTGTGCGTTTGTTCACTGATTGATAGCTCGTGCTATAATTATACTCCTTGCCACCCTTTCGTCCTTGCTTCAGCTTGTTGCAAGTGGCATTCTCCGCACACGCCTTTCGCATAATAATAGTTATTTAGTTAGTGTTGTCTTTAGATTAAGCATCGCATTGCTCTAATTTGAAAGATAAACAATTCCTCAGGCAATCGTCCCCATCCCAACTCCCCCTCCTCTTCATCCTCCTCCTCCGCCTTCCTTTGCGTTTTCGGTTTGCGGTAAAAGACAAACAAATGAAACCCAAAGTTCTGTCCAGATTTGTGTTTGGCCTGCTTCTGGTGCTGGGCTTGGTTAATGTTCTGCCTGCTGATGATGATGATGATGATGGAAAGTTGTCAAAGCGTACGAACAAATCGACCAAAAATATCCGCTTACCAAATGTTTACACAAGTGTTGCCAGGATTCGTATTTCATGCGGATACGCAGAATGGGGAAAAACTGAAGGCGTGTTTCTGGCTTGCAGTTGAATTGGAGATTTGAAATCGCTGCGATTTCGACTGTGTGAAATCAATGTGATTCTGCTTGCGGCCTGAAATTCAATTGATCTCGAAACATAACTTTTGATTTATCAGTTATGGGAACAAGTAAGAAAGCTGTAGTCGAAGGAGCCGAATTGGAAAGTGATGTCTTTAAAATTGTGCCTTATATTGAATTAGATCCATTTCCATATATCAAATGGAGCAAACTTGATCTGCCCGGTGTAGACTGGAACTTATATTCCCAATTGGAAAGTCTCTAGCTCTTATAATCTCTGAAATCCGTGTGTTTATATTCACAGATCGACGCGGCTGTTGATTATCTTCATATATACTTTATGGACTCGCAGATGCTTATCTCTGCCTGCTTCATATTCTTGCCAGTTATCTATAGCTATATCCCATACCACACAAACAATTATTGTTTTTGGTGTTGCTGCATTTGGGAACACCCTCTCCATATGCATACGCTTCGCGTGTGATGCCCAAAGGAATTGTTGTCCGTTGTTGTGCGTTGTTGTCCGTTGTTGTCCGTTGTTGTCTGCTGTTTGCACAACGCAAAGTCAAACAGAGCTTGTGGAGAGTCGCCTCCAACACTTGTCGCATATTAATTTCAATTGGGCAAATGCCATTTGGCCGTATTCGCAGGTTGCCCTGAAGCGTCAGCAGGCGGTGGAGGATGCGATTGCACTGCGTCTGGTGGCCAATAAGACGGGTCGCAAAATCGATGCACTGCCGCCGGGCAGCATCTTTGGCTTGACTGTGACGCAGCCCAAGGAGCAACAGCAGCAACAGCAGACGGCGGCGGCAAACGCAGATGTTTCACAGGAGGAGCCGCTGCAGGCGGAGTCGCCGCTGCTGCTGCCGCCACAGCCGGATCTAGAGCCGGATGCTTTGGTTGTGCCACAGGATCTGAGTGGCAAGCGTCGCGAGCAGGTCTCCCAAACGGCCATCGATATGTTGGCGCAACTGTTTCCACAACGCAAACGCTCCGTGCTGGAGCTGGTGCTCAAGCGTTGCGACTTGGATCTGATACGCGCCATCGAGAATGTTTCGCCGCCGGCTGAGCAGCTCCTGCAGCAGCAGCAGCAGTTGTTGCAGCCATCATTGCCGCCGTCGGCGCCTGCAACGCTGCCCCAATCGCTGCAGCTGGCTTTGCCGGCCCGCAGCAGCGCCTTCCGGCCAGTCATCGCGGAGCAGGTAAGCTAATCCTCGCCAGCACTTTGGCTGCAGCCAAACTGAGACTCGTATTCCCCGTTGCAGTTTGCTGGCAAATCTTCGACGATTTGCGCCTACCCCAAGTGGTTTGTGCCCCTATCATTTCCGGTCACCATGGGCCACCTGTCCAACCTGGCGCCGCGCTGCACTCTGCCCAACTGCAACTGCCTGGAGAGCTATCAATTTCACTGAAGCTTTATTTCTGAGTCTCCGATCTATAATACAACTTATTGAAGACCCTTTTCAGTTGTTCAGACAAAGTTTCTTGAGAATCCCATTATTTGAGCTGTTTTTAACCGTATTTTCACAGTTTATGATTTATCCAATTTAACATAATATATATAAAAAAAAATCTGTAAAATTTTGGTTCTCATTTAAGATAAGATTTCAACAAAATGCGCTTCAAATTAGAGTTTATCAAATAAAGAGCCAAAATACTGGAAAAACTATTAAGAAATGTTTGGGAAACATGCATGCCACATTTTGTGTCCCTATCTTTCCGTCTGCAAGGATATTTTCCATCTTCGACAAGTCGTTCGGTTAAATAAAAATCATTTTTATTTAAAATAAATTTAAATTTATTAAAAATAAATACAAAAAAGACTTAAGCCTGAGCTAACTTGTGATGGGCTTGGCAGTCTGTTCGGGCTCCACTTGCACATCCGCCTCCTCCTCGTCGTCATCCTCTTCATCCTCGGACAGATACATGCGATCCTCATCGTCGCTCTGCGCCGACTGCACATTCCGGCTGGCCGCTGACTGCGCGTAGGCGGAGCTGCTGCTGCTGCTATTCGAACTGGGCGTGGCAGCAGTGGCAGCTGTCGCAGCGACGGAGGCATTTGCATTCGCGCTGCGCTTGGTTTGATTGGCGCGCCGCCATTTGGCGCGTCGATTCTGGAACCAGGTCTTCACCTGGCGATCCGTCAGCTTCAGCTGCAGCGCCAAATGGCGCCGCTCCTCCGGCGACAGATACTTGGAGCTGGAGAAACGATTCTCGAGATTTTTCGTCTGCTGCGAGGTGAACCGTATCTGGCCCCCCTTCCGCTTAACCCCGAAGTTCGACATATAGAAACTGGCAGCCGGATAGGCGGCATTGCAGTAGAGGGCGGCGGCAGCAGTTGCCGGATTGCTGAAGCCTGCAAGCAAACAGTTAAAATTAATAAAATATTTATTCATTTGTTGGCATTTCAAAACTAAGTAAAATATTGGAATTTTAGTGCAAATATTAAGTGTAAATAATCGCATAAAATAAATTAGCATTTGGGAGAAGCATCCCTTTAGCAATATTTTGCCACTCCCACTTTATGCAACCCAACTTTGAAGTTGGTATTTATGTCTATGCGATCATACATACAAATTTATATAATTTAATTACTTTGAATGTCAGACAAAATACGACAGTGAAAATGATAATAGTAGAAAAATGATCGATCTACACATTAACAGTTGTTTGCGTTGTATATCTGTAATAATTATATATTTTTTTTACATTTGTATTATCACATTTTAGCTTGTCACATCTATTTTATGTATTTATTATTTATTTTCTTCAAATTTGTTCTAGAAATTCGAAAATTCAAACTAACTGCTATTTTTCCAAAGCTAATGTAAACTTTACAATGTGAAAAAGCGAATCGAAAGCTCGCTCAATTTTGATTGGTCGCTTCGATTGAGCTTTGCGTCTCTCTCTCTTGCACTCGTCAAAGGGCAATCAGTTTTGGGCTGTTTCAGCTTCGTATGCATATCGAGTGGCGACGAACGGGAAACAACGCCCACTCAGAAATGGAGGCACCACTCGAAGAGTTGTGTTCATTCTGGCCTGACGGCAATTGAGGGATAATCAATTGCCATAATTGTTATCAGGAACCTGGGCGACAACTAATTCGATTGTATATTTGGTTCACATTATGGAAGACTGTCGAGTGGACGGCGTGATAAGCTATGTTGTGCAGAAACACACAAAAAAAAAAAAAAAAAAATTGTCATTTGATGACGGAACCTCGAAATCAATTCAAATTACACTGACAATATTTTACAGAGAGTCGCGCTGCTCTAACTAACTATATTTAGACGGGCTGACCTCAGCGCAGTGTGCAGATTGCAGGCATATACATATGTACATATATACATATATATAGTACTGAATATCTATAAATAAATGTTGAACTGAACATATCATAAAATGTAATTGTCGATTGCGATTTAAGGTCATAATTTAAATTGTACAAATACACTTATTAACGTTTATTTATATTAAGTGGCGTATTGTGCGATAAGCCCATTACTGGAAAACCCCTATTTTTTGTTCTTATTGTTGTTGTTGTTTTTTTTCTACTGGATTCCTGTACTTGAGAACAATTTGTTGTTAATCGTTCAAATATTGAATGAAGAGGCGACGACACTTGTAGCCCAAATTTGAAATCGAGGAGCCCGAGTACCCAACTAGACGACAGCGGTCGCGCTTATCTCGATCAGAATCGAATGGCAATTGCCGAATTGACGCCTGAAGATGATGGACAGCGCCTATTAATCGCCACTAATAGCATATTTCGTTTAGATAAGCCTTTGAATAATGCCCAAAGATTGCGACACGAACTGAAAATGCTCTCTTCGGAGGGTCGAAAAGAGTTATAAGTTCTTGCATAAGCATGACTATTCATTTGGGAATCGTATTCCAACTAAACATTGGTTATCAAAAGCCAACTTAAGCATAGTGGTCGAGATAAATACTGGCATGACTATACATTTTGTATGTTTATTTGATATATTACTATATTATAATTTTGCTTATCATAAGCTGACTTTTCGAATATTGAATATTGATATTATATTGTATTAGATATTAAATTGATATTCTGTTTAAGCCACTTTAAAACATATTCTATTAGACTTAAAACATTAGGTTCTAGATATTTATACATCTCTATTCACACAACATATATTAATATATATAAATGTCTCTATTCATATATGAACACCTCTTTGTTTAGGAATATCATTTATATCAGTCAAGTTATCGTGAAATAATCCCACTCATTCCCAGTTAAGCTGAAACGGTAAGCATATAGCACTTTAATCCATGAGATTAACACATTCGACTGTCACATTTCCATGTCACAGTCTTTGCCACAAATTGTATATACCTTTAGCTGGCTGTTCAGTGCTTGACTGGCTCTCACCTCAATTTCAAATATTTGTCATTTTGATAAGGCACCCGAAAATAATGCGACTTATTTAACAACACGACAAGGGCTTTTGGGTTATTGTGGTGCGTTAGGGGTCTGCGATTGGAAGGGTGTGTTTAACTCACTCTCAATTCCCATATGGCGGTCAGATGCGGGCCTGCAACTGGGAACCGCGTTCAGTGAGTGGGAGTGGGAGTGGAGACGGGAGGCGGGGTTGTGGGGCAGATATTTTAAGTGGTCTTTGGCGCCAACACTTGACTTTGACAAACATCAATGCACATTAATCATGTTCAGGATCGCCATAGTTGTGCCCCAATCATATGCGGGTATTTCAGCTGTTTTTTTTCTTCTTATTTTAAATATTGGCTTAAATTTGAATGCACAGTTATCAAGGACGTCGGTTATTTAAGTGCAGCTTGGTTTGATAGATGTTCACATGATAAATGGGTAGTTTGGAGCTTGAAAGGGATTAAGAATTTGAGTCCAAGTTCATTGACTTGAACTTGGGTGAGTCAATGCCCCATGAAACTAATTATCAGAACTCTGATTTACTTTTTAAGTTTGTAACTTTTTAAATCGAATAATTTTCACTAACAGATTGAACTTTTAAATATTTCGAAGTGTATTCCCCATATTTGAGTTAATTTTTCATTTCATATGTCTGTCAACATATTCATATTGATTTTTATTATCAAACAGTGAATCTTTTTATTAGATATATTACACTTTGGACTTTTACCCTGGCAGTTTAGCCTTAATTATTAATTATTTACTTATATCACTCGTTCGTTATGTGTCTCTATGGTATTTCATTACTCAACATGATCGAATGATACCTTTTAGTAGCCATTAAAAAAATTGACAAACACTAAATATTAGATATACTTCTCAATTATATAATATCTAAACAGCATAAATTCTTTCAAATGAATGTCAAAACTTTCAACATATATTGTTTATAAGTTTTGAAATCTTAAAATTAAGAAATTCTGAATCTATTTCCAAGAAGTTTTGTCTATATATATAGCTCAAGTAAGATAAAGTGAAAAATAATGGGGATCTTACCTTCGCAATCCAGGAACGGGCTATACTGATCACAATAGGCAGCTGGTTGTGCTGCGGCTGCTGCTGCGACGGCAGCGGCTTGAAAGTGTGTCATGAAGTGGGAAGAATTCTTCTGCAGATTCAGCATCTGCTGATAGAATAACGAGGCGGGATCTGAGTAAACGGGATTGAAGCGCATCGTTGTCGGCGACAACAGGGTGCCCGCACTCTGCTCCAGATTCTTGAGCGCATATTGGGCGGCGACTGCCTCGCGCGACAGATCATATATGGATGCTGGGCTGGTTGAGGATGTGGGTGTAAAGGCAGTCACCGTTCCCGGGCCTGGACTCGACTGGGATTGTATCTGTGTTTGTGGTTTCTTTGTGGCTTCACTGATTTGTGTTTTATGCTCCAAAATGTTATCAATCGAAAATGCCGATTTGTTGGCCTTAATCGTGTTGTTATCCATGTTGTTCAGATTGTTAGGTATCTTGTTATTGTTGTTGTTGTTGTTAGGTTTATTCATTTATTCATTCACAGGTCGATCGCAGTGTGCCCAGCAACGGCAGCGAACTACTTTAACGGGGCAGCGACGCGACTTGTACGGGCGCAGGCGATGAACTAATTGGTTTGGACTGTGTGCAGGGCCCAATAAATTGTACTAAATCAGATTTCACAGAATATAATAGATTGTACATATACATATAATGTTGTGCTAATGGGTAGATATCTATATTAACAATAATATAACCGACGGCCTATGTAGATACGAATGTACATAGATAATGAATGGGCTACTATCATCGATAAGGTCGCTCGGCTGCTCGACTGCACTCGGCACTCTCAGCACTCTCGGCTCTCGTTTGGATCGGCCCTCGGTTTTTGTTGGTCTGGTAGCTGGCAAGTCCCAATCGCCGATCCACCAGTCATATAAATCACAACACTCGGGAATTATTAAACACACTGCTAACGGCAATGTGTGTTGCCATCTCGTTCGCACCACTAACAGTGTCGGTACTTTTGATCGAGTAATTGTTAATCACCCGTTTATCGGTATCGCTCGGACGTCGTAGTTGTCGCTTGAGTTGTCGTCCCCATCGTCGTCGTTTGCTGCTACTTCTCATCCTACTCGCCGTTCTTATCCTCATAATTGCACTACTGTTCAAGTTGTTCTCTTCCATTAGCACTACTCTTCGAGTATGAGCTAAACCAAAGCTCTCTTACCCTGTAGGGCATACAATAAGATCAGAAATGTAAAGCATTTTCTCATAAGATCATTCCAAAACTAACCTCTAACTATTTTTTCTTAAATTTATACAATGATTGCCTTGTCCTTTAACAACAACTTTTCCTGGATGTTCAGTTTATTATCTTCAAATTCATTTTTAACTATCAAAACTTCTTAAAACGAAGCTACAATTTGAAAAAGATCAAAATATTATTCAAAATAATTATAGTTATTAATGAAGAACAGATAAAATATTTCCATTGCTAGCGATTACAATCATAATAATAATTTCGGCTTATAATAGAGCATCTAAAAGTCGGGCACTCCATGTATATACACCCGCTTTATATATATGAATTTATTTATTGTAGTTGTAAACAAATTAAAATTACCAATAGACTCTCACCGGTTCGGAGGCGCCCCCGTAGAACTTTCCACACCGCCGCTACCCACGAATGTCGTCATTTGATTGAGTAATCGAGTTGCTGCTATGATATGAGCCTCTGCTAACAAGACCAGAGTGTGTGAGAGTGTGTGTGCGAGTGTGTGCGAGAGTGTGTGTGCGAGTGTGTGTGTGTACTTTTTCGGCAGTTGGAACTTTCGAAACAATTTATGCGTTTGTATAACTGCATCGAGCGAGGGGCGGGAATGTTGTGCGGCACGGGGATGAGGCAGTCTCTTATCTGCCGTACTCGGGCTCCCCTTAAAGCCTCTGAGATGATGGATTACTTTTGATTTTGGGCATTGGCGTTCGCGATAAAATATACAAAATAAATGCGCCTAATTGTTGTTGTCTACTCGCTACCTAAGTGTGATATTGTTTTCAGGTCGCCGTTGTATCTTTTAGATACAAGTATCTACTAAATTTCAGAGGGACAAACTCAGAAGTGCTCGTTAAAGTAGATTTATCGAAGATGCGTTAAATCACATTTACTACTATATATACTAAACGACTTCTCTACTTTCGACTTATAAATTACATTACGAAGGAACAATTTTAAATATTTATAACAAAAAATTTTGAATTATCAGAGAATTTATTGGTTTTCTTCCGAATTCAATTTGGTTTTATTCACAATAATCTGAAAAGCACCAAACAGCACCAATCCCGATAAACTGTAAGTTCCGTATAAGCAAAAAGCAGAATCAGAACATGCTCATAAATCCATAAAAAAATTCACAGCAATAATAATGGGCAATTCTAAAGTACTCAAGGGTTATATTTTTAGATTTTATATGGATTCATTCGTAGAACCAGAGTTAAATTTTGGTGATTCAGTTTTTACGAAGCAGCTAATAAAAGATTCAGTTGGCAATAAACAATAAAAATATAATCGCTGATATATAATAACTGAGTATTTTGCAAATACTTGATATTTAAAGGCATGATAAATTCGGTTGCCGATATTATTGATCAAATTCAAAGCAGACAAATCGAGTACGAAGCTTAAATACTCAAAGATATGTAGATATATTTATCAATGAAAGCTAGGTAGATACAGTGCTCCAATTTGGAATATACACACAAAGTATTGACTGCTTGCCGACTAACTGTGACCAATATGATAAATCCCACATACAATTCAAAATTAACATTTTGCGCTTGGTTTTTTCCACCATTTTGTTGCTGAATGAATGAATCACAATAAGTATTTAATGTGCTTAAGTTATGACAATCGCTGCCTTCAAGATTGCTGCATAGGCAGTGGTAAGCAGCAGCAGCAGCAGCAACAACAAAAATGTGCTTAAACAAATTACCAAATTATGAACCTTGATAAAACCGAAATTCTTTCGATTGAAGCACGCAAAAATCAGACAAACACAAACTGGTGATAAATATAAATGCCTTCGATTTTGGGGTGGGGAATTGATCGCTGTGGCCCAAATGCTAGTTGGGCAAATAAATGATAATGTTTTGTCGTTGGGCCGGCTTAAGTTCGTCAAGTGACACTAAATTATTAGCAATTATCAGAGACAAACGGTTCGAAACGACTTCAAAATTGGGTATAAATTTGCAGTACAATAAAGGAAGAGCTCTTCAAATTTATTATGTGTCGCAAATTGAAGTCCAACCCATGTGATAAGAAGCGTCAAAAATATATACAATTTTGATAGGCACACTACGATAATTGGCTTGTTTCACATTTTGAATGATCGTCAAAGGCGTTGCCTGCTACCAATACATCAAATATCAATCATTAATGTTAGGAAATCAATATTGTTGTTGGCTCTTTATTTATATAACTTTATTCATTCTCATGCTTCACCATCGCGTTTTACATACATACATATTTATATATGTTCAATTGATTTCTGTTTCTTACACTTTGTCATTAGATATTTAGATATTTATATATATATATATATATATGTGTATATATATATATTTATTTATTTATTTATGTGTTTGTGTAATATTGATGCATTACACTTGTAAACTAATTGATTAAATTGTTTGCGCAGCATTTTTAATTACTTTTTTTCATAACATTTATTTATTAATGCATACGAATAAATATTTATTTTTTTTTTGTTGTAAATATAGCACTAAGTTGCTGCATGTAATATTTAAGCAGGTTTTTATTTATTGAATTAAATCAGTTATTGTATTTGCTTTTGTGTACAGTACATATTTATTTATATTATCTTTTCATTTATATATTTATTTATATGTTTCACAAGTTGTTCAAAGTTTCATTATTCGGGAGTATTTTGCTTGGCTTCTTGTGTGAAATTACATAAATTGAAATGCAAAATAAATAAATTATACTACAATTTCACACATAACTAGGCATGCACACATTACGCTTACAGTTTCAATTTTAAATTCATATTTGTTTTTTTCTGCATAAGTTTAGAATGGTTTTTTGTTGTTGTTGTTTCTGTTTTTGGTTTGGAAAGCACTACACGTTACCATGCTGACAAAGTTTTTGAGTATTGGTGGTTAAAATTAAGCAGCCTATGCGTACAATAAAATTAGTTTAATTAGTAAGAAAATTCGAGTAGCAAAAATGAGTATAGTTAAAGTTAGGAGTTAGTTAGGAGATGTTGACCCTCTCAACGTTGACCTTTGTATAAATACAAATTCAAGTACATGTGTAATTAAGTAAGTTAGGATAGGTTAATAACGTTTATATATATATATATATGTGTGTGTGTATATATATATATAGGTATGCTCATTGGTATTGGTTAGATTGTTTTAGACCTAAGCGGTGTAGCTATCAAAGCTCTCTAGACCAGATTGGTCACATGTGTGGTGTCCATGTGCTGTATTAAGACGTGTATAAAGGACATCTCCTTGCGCGCATTCTCCAGTATCACCTTGGGATCATCCGAAGTGCAGCGCAAGCAGTTTGGCGCAAATACCATGGCCAGATTCGATGAATCCATTTTGGTGCAGGTAACCACCTCCGGTACGGAGAATTGTTGCAAAAAGTGTATTAAATACGTTAGGACCTGTTGAATGAAACCCAAATTTAATTAGGTGATAATTAAAAGCTAGATTATCTAAACTGACCAATTGATTGATTTGTGGCAACTTATTAACTATTTCTTTGGCTTTATCGGGATCCTCGGTATTCACGCAATCCTCATAATAATCATCGGGTATAAGTGGATCGTACAGTTCGCGATACCACAGCTTAAGTAGACTAGCAGGCGCATGGGCATCAGCTGTTGAACAAATACAGCGTTAAATATGTAAGCAAACTGTGTGGCTTAGTGGCAACTACTTACTCATAGTGTTCTTATAGTCAGGAACATCCCACCGATCCAAGCGATTCTTCATGCAATTGACCTCATCCACATCGGCGGATACACGAAAAATGCCCTCCGTTTGTTTGCCATTCAGCAGCAGCACCTGCCACAGATCAAGAAACAATATTGTCCAGCAACCGCATGCTTGAATTAAGTTCGAGTATTACTTACATGCTCGGCGAGCGTTGTTTGTATCCAGGGCAGTTTGCGTCCTGGATATTTATCCTTTTGCAGATCCATTATCTCGGAGAGTGTATTGCCAAACATGCTGTTCCGGAGGATTTGTTGCTAAATGAACACAAATAATACAATGATCAATTTGTCAAATAATCATATAATTTTGAATTCAAAAGCTTACCCGCGCCTGTTCCACTTCGTCCTCGGTGGGCTTCTTGGCCAAGCGACGGCCGCTGCTGCCAATGCGATCCAGACGACGACAGCAAACAGTCGCATAATGCGAGATCTGAACGTGTATGGGCCATTTGCAGACCTCCAGATAGCCAGTGGCAAACGAGGGATCACGATGACGATTCACGTAGCTGGATAAAGGCAAATCAGAGCATTACTTAAGCACTTCAGAAGGATGGAAAAGGTAATTGCACTCACTTGAGCAGCGTGGGCTGAAATGTGGGTGAGGGCGGCACAAAGGATAAACAGATGGCCATCAGCTCCCAGCCGCGTATGAGTGACTCGCGCTTGGGATTCTCCGTGGTCTGGCGACACAGCTGCACATAAAGCTCATCGCGTAATCTGCAGAGAGAAATTAAATTCAAATTCAAATTTTGTAATCTTCGTATTGTTATTTGACTTACTGCTGCTGCGGCAGGGAGGCGGTGATGATGTCAATGGCCACCGAGTTGAGGCTCATGCCGAGGCGCGCCTTGCGATCACCCATATAGATTTGCACCAGCTTGAACAGCTCAATGGCCGTCTTCTTGTCGGCTTTGTCGCGTGAGAGGGCCAACATGGGCCGACTGATGGCCTCCGCCGTCCAGCTGAGCATGTCGCGGACGGACGCCTTTTTGCGAAAGATGCCCTTGGAGTGCAGATTCAGATTGTCGGCGGCGAACTTCTCAATATCACATTCCTTCATGCAGGCCAACGTTGTGGCGCCGGGCGCACGTTCGCTGGGCGGAAAGATCTGCTGTATGGTGGGCTTTAGCGATGGCGGCGCCAACTTATGATTGCCGCCACGACTCAAACTGCTGCTGCCCGCCGACGACTGTGCGGTATTCGCTGTGGTCAAGTGTTGTAGCTGCTGCGGTTGATGCTGCGGTTGATGCTGCTGTTGCTGCTGCGAGTGTATCTGTTGCTGGCCATGATTGGGCTCATCTTTGGTTAGCTGCCCGGCCACTAGGCGCGAGATTTGACGATTGGGCGAGGGCAATGTCTGTGATTGCTTCTGTTTGGCGCTGGACGCATCGGTGGCATCCAAGTGCAGCTGCTGCTGCTGCTGATGAGGCGGCGGCGGTGGCTGGCCCAAGCCGTGTGCATGACCGCTAAACGGGTACGATGGCGTATTCGAGTAGAGCTGCTGGTTGTGCTGATGGCTATACGGATGATGTCCCTGACCCGTCGACGAGGAGGGACTGTGCGAGACGGTGTCGTAGTAAGAGATCTGATAGCGGGGCTTCGGTTTGGGTGCAGCGACGGCCTCCGTATTGCCGCCAATGCCCTCCAGCACGGCCTCTACGTTGTCGGAGCTGGCAATACAAAAAATAAGCATGGATTACATTTGTGAGATTAGGTATGAGTTAGCCTATAGCTTACATATCTTCGCGTCCAGCTGGATCGTAGGGCGGATACTGATAGGCATAGTAGGAGACGCTGTCGCCCATATTGGCATAGTCATCGATCATGCCATAATTGTGCTCCAAGTAGCCGCCATGCGTATCTGAACCACCATCCGAATCCTCATTGTCCGGCTCATGGCCCGACAGCGAATGCTCCGACTGACTATCCGAGTGATACGAATCTGAGTCCCCGGCACCATCGCCATCGGCGCCATAATCGTAGCGACCAAAGAGCTTCGCCTGCTCGATGATGTAGTGCTTAAGTGGCAGCAGATGTGGCATCTCCTGGCCACAGTTGCTATAGAGCGGCGAAATGTTGCCATTATCGTATTCCACATCGCTGTTCTCCGCCTGCAGATGCTGATGATGTTGCTGGTGCGGTTTGGAGCGACGCGAGTCACGCTTCTCCCCGGCGTTCTGCAGGGGATGATAGCCCTGTCGCTTGTCCAGGCTGGAGCTGGCGCTGTGCCGCAACGAACCCTGGCCGGCAAAATGATGCGTCTGCGATCGATTCGCTGTGGAGTTATTCGACCTTTGGCGCCTGGCCGCCGAGTCATTGGAACCCCTCGATGAGTGCGTCAGCATGCCGAGATTATCGGAGCCGGCGCTTGGTGAAATCGGCGCCGATTTCCCCAGCGACATGCGCTCCAAACTGAGCAGATCTAGGGGGCCACAGCTGCTGGGTTCCTGTATACGAGGCGAATGCTGCTGCTGTTGTTGCTGCTGCTGCAGTTGTAATTGCGGCGGCGGATTTGTGGAGCTGGTTTTGGCCTGACACGAACTCTTCGTCTGCGGACTGATGGGACTCTGAGGACTGGAGTCGCTCGAGTGCTTCTTGTGGCCGCTGCTGTTGCTGCCAGCGGTGCTGGTCGCCGTATTGCTGCCACTGGCCGCACCACCGCCGTGGCCCTTCGCATTGGTCGTGTGACGGCGACGGGAGAGCGGTGTATTCTCCACAGACTTGAAGTATTTCTCGTGCATTGAATCATCGCTAGCGGCACCACCATAACCACCACCACCGCCTCCACCGGCGCCAACGCCACCACTGCCATTTGCCTCGGCGCTGCTCTTGCGATAGGATTTGCTGTGATGTCCAGCGGCGGCCGGATTAATCGAGGAGGACATAAAGCTGC
Source organism: Drosophila atroscutellata (assembly GCA_035041605.1). Taxonomy (NCBI): domain Eukaryota; kingdom Metazoa; phylum Arthropoda; class Insecta; order Diptera; family Drosophilidae; genus Drosophila; species Drosophila atroscutellata. The sequence continues at coordinate 2,514,359 of JAWNLA010000094.1, read as the reverse complement.
CGGAACGCGCCAGCGAGACCTTGTATTCGCGATCTGCATTTGTGAAAATGAAATATGAGTCCACTTCGAGCTGACAATGGGTGCATTTAAATTTGGAATTTACCGCCTATAGCTGCTGCAAAGGATTTGCCGGAAGAGGGAACCACGCCAGGCACTCCTCCTCCTCCTCCTCCACGTTGTGCGTTGCGTTGTTGTTGTTGCTGCTGCTGTTGTTGTTGTTGTTGTGCGTAGTTGTACTGACGATCGGCATCGGGTGATATCTTCTTCTTCTGCGCCTGTGGCGTATGTATCGAATGTGTGGGTGAGGCAATATCGGATGACTTTGAGGAGCAATAGCCCTGCATGTGGCTGGGCAGCAGCTGATGATCAAAGTACTTGTTGCTGTCAACGACGGCAACGCTACCACCAACATACGATGAGGACGAGGACGAGCCATGCGGTAAATTATGTGAACTGGTGCTCTCTTGCAACATTTCAAAGCTAATACCGGAAACCGAGAGAGCAAAAGCAAATGACTTTTAATTAGGTGTGTGTGTGTGCGTGTGTCTAGCATGTGAGAGGCGTGTGCGTGTGTGTGTGTGTGTGTGTGTGTGTGAAGCGAAATATAGACTAACACTTAAAAATTAGAATCAGAAGTCGGATAAACCTTATACTAATCTAATCCATCTATCTTGTAATCTCAATACCAAGAACTTGATTTAGGTCTACTTCAAAGCTATATAGCTATATAATGTCCATCAGTCTTTTTCTATACAATCAAAGCAAACCGAGGAATGTTTTGAAGCTATCTTGTTGAAACTTGGCCTACATCCATGTTTATGCTGCAGGCAATATGGCATATATATCGGTGTCAGCTGGATCGGATAACTATATCAAACAGGTGTCATAGGAACTATCGGAAAAGCATCAAATCTTATTAATTCACCCAGTTATCCTATCCAAACTCAGCAGAAAAAAAAGGGAGTTTTGACTACTATATCATATATCTTCCATATAGGAAAAACATTCTTGTTCACCAAATTATACTAAGCAAACTTTAGTTGGTAAGTGCTTATGCATCTAAAAATATGCTCAAATATGATTAACACTATAATACTATACAATATATCTTTTTAAGAACCTATATATCGGTTTTTTTTAGTTCGATCTATTCTTATATATCATTAGCGTGCCTAAGATAGGCATTCCTTCAATTTGAGAGCAAGCATTTTACAAGCATTGCGTATACACCTAGTAAAGCAAGCAATAGCTTAATGTAGACTGCAAATCCTGTCCGAGTTTTGTGTTTGTGTTTAGCAACCACTCCCAAAAGCCTTTAGTTGAGCACCATTATCAAAACTTACGCGCCATTATCCTTGCCGGTGCGATGCTGTTTCTGCAATGAGCCCAGACGCAATGCATCGCTGGCAACGGGTGCACCACCATTGGAGGCATCGTTGAAGCGACGATAGCCATGCGCACTGGACAGACTCGAATCGCTCGACTTGCCCGATTCCTTGTAGTGATTGCAGGAGTCTGTAAAATGAATGTTGATGAGTCACTCTGGGAATTCAATGACGTCACACGCTCTGCTTACCTTGCGAACGTCGGGAGGCGTAGGCCTGTTGATGCGGCTGTTGTTGCGGCGACTGTTGCATGTCCATCGAACGGGATGAATCACCAGTGCCGACGCTGCAAGAGATTGATGCGTAAGAGAAATGTAAATCAATGAAATTAATGAAAAAATAAAATTTTTTCGAGCTCACCGAAAACTTTGACGGCCCCGTGGACTAGAGATCATTTCAGAGTTGGCCGCCGCCGTGCTGCTGCCCAGTTTCTCCTCGGAACTGGCAACGACGCCATTGCCACGTTGACCGCCTCGCCCCTTCTTATTCGCTGCTGACATGGGCGATGGCTGCTGCTGCTGATGCTGCGGGGTCGGTTGCTTCTGTGGCGTTGTCTGCTCCCGTCGCTCGCTGGGATCGGTGTTCTGTTTGAGCGTCTGCAGCTTGGCCAGCGGAATGATGTCACACTTGGTCGGCCGATGCCAAACGGTCTTCTGCGTGGCCGCATTATAGTAATAGAAGCGCTGCGTATTCGTATCAAACAATTCCCACCACTGCGATGAGTCGGTGCGCTTAATTGGCACATCCTGTCCATGGAAAGAGACAAATTGAGAGCGAATCAGTTGAGTAAATCTCATATATAGCACCATATCATATATATATATTTATATCATAGCTGCGTTTATCAACGACCCAAATGTGTGTAGGTGTGTGTGTGTGCGTGTGGGAGGTGTTATGAATAATTATGTGTGTGGTCAAATCGCCAAGTGTCGAGTGAATTATGCGGCTATTGAGTGTTATTCACTTAATCCAATCGCCTAACAAAGTCAAGGTGTTGAATAACGAATATTTAGCCAGAGTTTACTGTAAGTTCAAAATATTGTTTGAGTGAAGTATTGATTTGTATATATGAATTCCATTTTGAGTTACATTTTGAGTTCCATTTACTGCTGTGTGTTTGCTTACTTTTATCGATTTAGTAGAAGTAAATTCAAAATAATTCCAGACTCGATTCATGAGGTTTCTAAATGTTAAGTTAGTTGTTTAAATTAGGCTTATATATTTATTGGTTTATCCTGACATTTTACTATCATTCCTATTATTACAATTGGGGGATTTCATGCCACCAAGTTAGATCTATTGTGACTCCTTTTGAGGCTATAGCTCGAAGGAGAATTCCATCTTTTCCGAGCTAAACATGTTTCCCTAGAATATTGGCTAAGGCCACACAATCATAGAGGATTTCTCCTCATTGTCACTAAATCGTTTCCGACTGATTTAAACTAGATTAGCTAGTTAACTTAACAGTTTCTGGTTATAGCAGCCTTGGAGACAGTTGGCTTGTGTTATATTCGCATCCCTTACTAATTAACTTCACTCAGTTAAACAACCCCCAGAATAGTAACATCACACACATATTTTTGTACACATATGTTCCTCTTAATTAATATTTCTCAGAGTTTTTCAGTTGCATAAATTTAACACCGCATTTAATATCAAATGTCCATTTCAGCATCAGCAGAACAGCTGAGTACGCGTTGCATCCAATATCTATCAAAAATTCTGAGCACGTTTGCAATTTCCCCATTTCATATTACATACACATATTTCCAGAGAACTGACGTAAGTGCCAAACATATCTCCCCATTCCTCCCCCCATTGCACCCTTTCCACTGACTTTATTACAGAAATTATCTCAACAATTCTCGTGAAAAACTTTGTTTTTTTCGTTTTAATTGACTTTTAACTCAAGGGTTCGGTTTGATTTTGGCTTAATCAGCAGTTGTGGAGCCCAAAGCAATCAGTTGCATCTTCCGAGCTATGCTTTTGTTGTTGTTGTTGCAACGTGGGGTTTGTAATCGTCTCATCAACTCTTGAGAGCGCTTGACAGAAACTCAAGTTTTCCTTTTGACCAGGCCCACATTTTCAGCTTGCAGACAAGCTATCTCTCTCTCTCTTTTCAGTTCATTTACCAACTATATATATACCTGACTCTGTCTGTCGCAATGGCGAAGTCACGGTTACATTTTGCTACCACACTGACCTTGAACTTTTCAGCTGCAGCTGCGCGTCACAGTCAGTTGCAGGCTGCAAACAGAGGCCGAAAGACAGGCCCTGACCCAGGCTCATATGTATTTCTCTTGTAATCTGCAGCATTGTTATTATTATTGTTGTTGTTGTTGTTGTTGTTGTTGTTGTTGTTGTCGTCGTTGTTGTTGTTGTTGTTGTCGTCGTTGTTGATGTCGTTTTGTGGTCTGATAACACTGCCACATAATACAATGCTGCCCGCCCACCCACTCTATCCAAAACACAAACACACACACACACATTTTAAATTGAAAGCTTTCAGCTCGGCTGCTTTTCATTTCTGGTTTTCATTTCCATTTCAAGCCTCAACTGTGTCGCGCGACGCAGTTGCATAATTTTCAGTGGGCGCGGCCAACGCGTTGATTGGGACAAGGCTGCTGCTGCTTGCTGCGAGCAGAGCTAACTAAAGCATCAGCATCATCGTTACGCTTTTTGCATTGTTGCGCTTCCAACTGTCAAACAGTCAGTCAGCCAGTCAGTCAGCCAGCCAGTCAGTCAGTCAGCCATCCATTCAGCCATTGCAGCCGGACAGCCATCGCATAAGTAGGTCTATTTCACTCTGGCGCCTTCCCCATTGAACCTCCACCCCCTCCCCACTTCGTTTGGCTTTTTCTTTTTTCTCAGCGTGTGCCACATGCAGCAGCTGAACGAAGAAGCAGCAGCGACATCAGCAGCCACAACAAAACTAACACAAATAACAACATTTATTTGCATCCTGAAGTTTGAATGCTCTTGCTTTTGTGGCTTTAAATATAAAAAGTAATTTCGAGTATTTATTTATTTTCCGATTATAAATCTATAATAAACAATTAATGCCAATGCCATAATATGAATATATCGATAGATTATTAAAGAATAAGTTCAGAAAGTGGATTTGATTTATATTATTATTTAACTGAACTGAAAATACTCTCAGTAACAGAAATATTTTCTAAAGTACAAAACTTTCTCTGAAGATCTTCAGAGAACTATTATTATATTTACAGATTTTGGATACACTGACAAACTACAGTTAGTAAGTCAATACAAAACTCTGCACTGTACAAAATATTGGCCACAATCATTGGATCCACCACAAAATGAGAGTATATTGAATAAAAGTATGAACTGATGGCAATGTCTCCGTATTCTGCCTCCGACACGTCCTCAATTTGGCCTTGTGCGATATACCGAATATTTTGTAATTATGGAAATACAACAACAACAACAACAGCAGCAGCAGCAAAAAAACAATTATAAGAGCAACAACAACAACAAGCATAAGTAGCAAACAAGGCAACAACAAACAATGAGGTTACATCTTTATCTCATTGATGGAATTTGTGCTGTGCTTCCATTTATGAAAATGAAATTAGAACAACGCACATTGGCCGAATATTTTTGAGGAAAATCTGTCAAAATTAATATGCATGGATTATGTTTATGAATGTGCATAGTATCTGTGGCAGAGGGTAAAAAACAACAAAAAAAAGGAGAAGAAAATGATGAGAAACTGAAATAATTTATAATTATTAGTCATAAGCGAATACGCACTACATTTAAATATGAGTCAAAGGCGCAACTTTAGGAATATTTCAACAAAAACATTTATATATAACAATCTCACTTGATTAATGTACTTCTTTGATATGAGGCAAATAGCAAATGCCTATTTATGGTCTTCAATATAATCATCTCAAGTAATACATACTCAAATTGCACAATTTGAGATATATATATATATATATTTGAAACATCTCCCAAGCGTAACTCAATTAAAATTCAATTAAATCATGCCACGGTTGAATTTTGTACAACTTTATCTCAAGGAATTCTATTCTTAGCCATCTGAAGTTCAGTTCTGTTGTTTTAATTGCTTAAGTTCCATGACTTCAGTATAATAAAAAATAATACAAAAAAAAGCACAATTGCTTCTGGGAAAGGCGCATTCCAAGACCATTATAAATTCATTAAATTTGCTGCTTTTGGGTGGAAATGTTTTGCTCCGACTTATTGAAAAACAATTTTTGCTTTTAATCAGTGGCAAAATATACACAAATCCTACACGCTTGAGCCATGAAGCACGCACAATTCTAATCAGCGAATGGGGCCGGACCGCCTATCAGCGTTTGCCCGCCTATTGCCGAGGTCAGTAATGGACCCCGCCCCGCCACCCCCCGTAACCCCAACCCCATTAAATGGCCAGCACATCTGTGAATCATGCTACAGCCACACAGAAAGTGCCAAGAGATGGAGAAATAGATGAAACGTACACTCAAATTCGTTTTTTTTCTGCGCTGTTGTTGTTTATAAATTAGGTCATCATCGATATTTAAAAAAGAAAAAGATGGAAAAGTCAAACTAAACAAACTTCAAGCGCGGCACAGACCTAAAAATAACAGGGGCGATAACATCTGATTGCAATAACGACGCCAACAACAACAACAAACAATAAACAAAAAAATAAATTCATAATATTTTTAAAATCTTCTTTTTCCTTTTGCAAATGTGTCACCAGTCGGGGAAAATGGAATATTACACAGTTTATAAATATTATTGTGCATCATTTTATATGAGCATTTGTCTGGCTAGCCCCCAGCGTCTGTCTGTCTGCAAAAATATACTTAGAATATGTCAAACATTTGGTTACTTTATGTCTGTGATTCAGCAACATAAAATTAAAATAAAGTAATGACGACATAAAACAGGCAAAATTCGGGCTTATCATGATTATGGTTTCTTAATGATCAGATTCCACATTGCAGATGTAGCCCATTAGATACTTTATTGCTCATTTAAACATCTAAAACTTGTCGCATAGTTTGCCATATTCCATAATTCCATTTGTAGGGTAGCTGAAAGTCGTATAGACTCAATTGCCACATTTGGTTAATTACCGTCGATTGATAACGAATTGAATTAATGGCGCGTGCAGAGTTGTAGACATTATTTCCATTAAGCTTTCAAAAGCGAATGATATATAGAGAAAATATATACGAGTATATCCATATTGGTGATCTGCCAGACATGCTAGACTGGTAGACATATTTAAAAATTTACATATGTATGTGCCCAACATACAAAAATAAGCCCCATTAATGGCACCACCAATTAATTATAGAATTCGTAGAAATCTCTGACATAGTATACTTAAAGCCATGTAATTCCCAAAAGTTCGTAGAACGTAAGCGTCAATGGAGTTTCTTAATTCCCCATTGCTCTGTATAAACTTTCATTCATGGCGCAAGCGTGCCACATATGAAACCAATTCGATTGACTCATTTGTGGCAGCGGAAACTGATAGCTATTGCAACAAACATTTAACGAATTTGAATGACAAATAGTTTGATTTATGATACAGTTCTAGTTGGCGAAACAGATTTTCGTATATTGGCCATCAATCATATTTAAATCAAGTTAACTATTCATTGGACATATTTTAGACGTCATAAATAAGTCGTCAAATTTCCTGTAACATGTAAAACTAATAAGCGAATTCCATTAGCGATATTTATGCGCATTTAATTGCCATGGTAATTGCCAATAAATTTATGCAGGCCATGCAAACTGCTTGGACAGGCAGGCTCATAACCCACTTGGCCACAAAAACAAACAGGAAATTGTAGAGGCCAAAAACGATAATAGCGATAACTAATACGATAGTCCAACGATATATGTATGTACGTACGTATAATGAAAAGAAAACCAAAAAGCAATTTGAAATATTTTGACGATTGCGTAGCACGGCCCCCGAAACCATCATAGGCACCCCACATTTGGAGGGGGCAAGCTCCTCTCCGCGGCACACTGCAGGCTTCAGAGTTTGGACTGCTTAGGCGGACGCACGTAAGCATTATCGTTGCCTGCTTCTCGTCTATTGCGGCGTTTTGTAACACTAAATGAACGTGTGGGCAACTTTTCTGTGCTTCTTTCTTAACCGGAAGTTTTACATAGGCAAATGAGCAAAAAATATGAAAAAGAAATAGCAGACCGACAGCGAGGGGAAGTAAGCCAAGAGATATAATAAAAAGTTTAAGTATAGCTTAAAGTGTGAATCACGACTGCTAAATGCCCTGTAATTGCATAGATAAGCAACCTTGTACCTGCAACGAAAATCTTAAAGCTCATCAATTGTCTTTGACAGAATTGGTAAGATCTTAATAAGATTATTATAAGAAATTATGCAGATTTTAATCAACTTTGATTATCAAAACACACTTTTTCTTACAAGTATAAATATGGCCTTTTGCTTATAAAAGCCAATATACCAGTTATCAAATTATGATTACAGGGCATATTAAATAGACGGTGGACTCAACTTGCTGTGCATAAATTTCAAATCACGTACAATGAACGCAGCAATTGTTGCTGTCTTTGTCATTATGCTGCTTGCTGGTGACACCAAAAAAAAAGAGCAGCAGCGGCAGCAGCAACGTCAGCAGCAGCGGCAAGAAGGAGCAGAAAACATACGAACAAGCGCCGCAGCGACGACGTCATTAAAACAAAAAGCTGCCAAAGGCAAAAACTTTGAAAGCGACAACACAAAGAAGTTGTTGCTAATTTAAAGCGCGTCCGCAGCTGGGTGGGCGTGCAAGGGAGATGCAGAGAGAGAGAGAGAGAGGGAGAGAAAGAGTAAGAATAGGGTGAGCGAGTTAAGAGAGTGCGTGTGTGTTTTTTTTGTGTGTGTGTGCGAGCGTTTTGTTCCTTTTATTGTGCTCTGTTGTGCCCTGTGCACGCTGTACTGCATCAAATGAATAGATTATATTGTGCAACTAAAAGGATTCTTCATTCACTTCCTCATGGCAACTCGACAATAACTGCAGCGTCATCTGCGTCGGCGCCAGCAGCACTGCTGCAGTCGAATTTGGGGCATATGTTTAGGGTTATGCTCTGTTTAGAGCTAGAGAGAGTAAGGGCATTTTCATTTTTAGATGACGTTTGTGTGAGAAAAAAGAAATACATATAGACATTATTTATATAATCTTTTTTTACTAACATACGTGTACATCTATCTCTCTGTCAATTCGCCCATCAATATCTGTAAACTCATGAATTATAATCGCAGTGTATTAAAAGCTGCGACTTGTACAAGCGACGTATCGGTTGACGCTCACTTCCTGCAGTGTCGCACGCGGTTACGCGACGAACCAGGCACAAGTGTTGGGAAGTGTGGGCGATGACTCAAAAGAGAGCGAGAGTGACAAAAATCCAAAAACCGATGGGCAAGCAAACACACACACACACACAAACACACGCACAGAGGAATACACAGACAGGAAGGAATGCGAAGAGAGTGCATGCAGAAGGCTTCGCTGTGCGACTGCATAATGTGCATACATATATGCATACACACGTGTGTGTGTAGCTGTTAAAAAAGGGTCGCAATAAATCAAAGCGCAAAATGGACAATAAAACCAAAGTGAAGCCAAAGGCAAAGCAGGCGCCGTTTGCTGTATATCGCTGGGCAAAAAAAAGGACCTGCACAGTGCATGCGAAACCTTTTCATTAAGGCCATGCACGCAAACAGACGCACACACACACCAATACCAGCGAGTGCTAGCAGCGAAACGAGGACGCAGTTGAGGACTTCATTGCAGGGCAACAACAAAATCAATGAAATTTTCACTACTTCCGGCAGCAGCAAAAGGCAGCGGCAGAGGAAGCAGCAGAGCCAGTGGCAGAGCTTCTGTTAGCTGTGTGTGTGTGTGTGTGTGTTTGCCTTAGAGCTTTGCCTTGGCCAGACGTCTCAAGTTATTAGCATGCGACACCTTTTGCTAATGCCGCATTAGCCAAACACGAACATATGCAACGAAAGGGGACACTAAATAAAGCGACCTAAAGGAGCTGTGCAAACAAAGTGCAGCAACAACAGTCTCTCTCTCTCTCTCTCCCGTTCTCTTTTTCTTTGATGATGGCGATGATGATGTGTGCTCAGCTCAGAAAGCAAAAGTTTGTGAAGGAACGCAATGAAATAAAGTAGGGTATTACACATGTATGTACATATGTATTTATATATGTATGACATCTAAATGAATGATAGATATATAAGCCGTTTATAATTTCTTAGGAATTTTTATATATTTATATGCGCAATTTATTTATTCCTCGACATTAGAATATTTGAATATGTAAAAAAAATGTATTAACTTCACAAAATGTCCATGTAATGTTTTTGTTTCTTTATTAACTATTTATTTTAGTTAAGCCAATAAGTAATGTAAAGGGGGGAGATTAATTGATTAATCAATTATATTCCAAAAACACTTATTTATTGCTTGTAGTTGGAAGTGCAATACAATATTTTATATTATTACAATTTCTTAGCCCACTGTGTATAGGATGACACATTCGAGTCAGCCATGCCCTATGGCAATCGATCGAGTGTTACGCAAAAAATTCCTCAATTAATATTACAATTTTTGTGAATAAAATTAATTAACATAGTTCGCGCCATTGACGAACTGGGTCAAACAATTTTCCATATGCATATATGTACATATACAGAAATACAAACGTACATTTTGCTGTACAATTTTGCAAAACAAGTGACCCAAGTCAATTGAGCAATAGCCAAACAAGTAATACAAAGCACAACAATGAAGACTGAATACACTCAAAGACTTTTTCATTATGTAAATTTAAATATATATATTTGTTCAACACAAATATTCAATATATATATATATGTATTGAAAATGATTTCCATTCAAAGACCTTGATTTGCCAGGGTTGCAACATAAATGCTAAACTAATACCACCCACTGCAATGGCAAAACAATAAAGCCGATAAAGCCAACGAGTTCATTAGCCCCCACGCTGCCAATTGCGACATTTGGCAATTAGCCTGCGAGTATTAATGAAGCGGGTAAATAATATAATTAATTTGATTGTTTATGGACTATAAACGCAAATGGTTCGTTTACTTACCTCGGGTGGATCCCAGACGCACTCGCCAGTTGTTAGATTGGCGTACATATGCTCCTTGGTCCGCGGCTCGATAATTTCTACCCATTCTATTCTGTAAGCCAGAAAGAGATACACGCACACACCACACACACAGAGATTAAGAATGTGTGTGAGTGAGTGAGGGTGTGTGTGTGTGTGTTAGAAAACGTAATATAAATAAAGACATTAACATGCAGCTATTTTAAAGTTAAATGGCATCTCTGGAATGCAGTACAAAACGCACCGTCAAAAGTACAACTTATAATAACAACAACAACAACAAAATTTGGCGCACACGCAAACAAAATTTCATTGAATGCTTTAGTTATTCATTCATTAAAGCAAAAACCCGCAAAGATCTATTGCAAATGCGGAACAAGCATACAAAAAACACCCAAAAATAAAAATACCACCCACTAACCATAAAAAAAAGGAAAAAAAGTTCCACCCAAATTGCCCTGTGCGTGAGTCGTCGTCGCCCTTTAATTATGTGTGTGTGCGTTGGTTTTCCCCCAAGATTTCCTTGTTTTGGCCTTTTCTACACGCACACACACAATCATACAAATAAATATTTTGTCAAACATTTTCCGGTTTTTCCTTATTCGAAGCTGCAGTTGAGAACGCCGCGCCGTCCTTACACATACATATACACAAAGAGCGGTCGCTCTCTCTCTTCTATCTCTCTCACTCTCTCTTTTGTCTCTCTCTCTCTCTCTTTTGCACTCTATCGCTCTTTTCGTGTATATGTATGTACTTGAATGGCCGCGGGTGCCAAACAAAACGACGCTTGTTGCCGCGCCTTGCAAGAAAATCGATTTTGCAGGCCAAACTGCATAAATTTTTGGGGCCACAACCAGCATTCAATTAAACAAAAGGAGCAGGAGGAGCAATGCAACCCACACACCCATACACACTCACACGCACGCACGCACCCAGGCACACACACACACACAGACAGCTGCGGCTGGCATTGCCTGCTAGCCCTAAAGGGGAGGGGCTCTCTTGCTCTTGCATTGTGTATAATATTTTCGCACTTCCCCACACGTAAAATTACAGTTTTAAAGCAACTTATTAAGCAAAACAAATTTACGCCCTGTTATTGTTGTTGTTGCTCTTTCATTTGTATACACATTTCGACATATTTCGCTTGGCTAGCTGCTTGTGCTGCTGCTGGTGCTACTGGCAGCTAGTTTGTCTTGTTGTTGCTGTTGTTATTGTTATTATATCCAGTGCTAGTTATAGTGTAACGGCACACACCTTTCACAACTTGAACTCATTTTTTCAACGCTTTATTACGCTCGGCGGTCGTCGGTCGCTGTCTCCTTTTGCTATTTCTGCAGCTGCTGCTTCTTTTTTCTCTTTTCTTTACACATGCACCCCACTATTAATATTTGTGTTCCACTAATACAACTCCACTTTATTTTCCGTATTCGGGGGCTGGCTGGCAGCGAAATGCAATTTTTCTCGCTTTCGATTGATTTTTATTCCCACTGCACTCCTTTTTCACTTTGCCTTTGCCACGGACGCGTGGGCAACACTTTCACATTTATGATATAATTTACAGGCCATATTTTCGCTTAGCTTTTCGCTTGCACAAATGCATTTTCTTTTTCAATTATTTATGTGGCCGCGTTTATAATTAAAAATAATCCATCCGCTCTGCATTCACACGCCGCCACCGCTGTTAATGAACTGTAAAACGTCAGCTGTTTTCGTTTGAGAACACAATCGATAAAAATTTTACATCGATTTTATAATCGCTATCGACTCTGTTAAATTTTAACATAACTATAATTGCCAGATGTTTTCGTCTGTTTACAAGCAAGTTGGTATCGAAAGCAGTTTAATATATCTCTGACCAGGGTGCCTTTTAAAAGTAGTTTTAGGAAATCCAATGTGCTAATATGATAATATATAATATAATATTCAGCACGCTGGCACATGCCAATGTAATTTAACTGCGCTGCTTCCTTGTTTGCTTTGTTCCAAGAGCAATGTGGCCAAATCAAAACAAATTTGTACACTGTTATCGTTTCTTGTAAGTAACATTTGGCCACATTTAAGTAACCGTTAAATGAAGTCTTTCAAATTATACCCAGTTTGTAAATATAATTCTTGAGGAGAAATCCAGTTAAGCGCTAAACCAAACTATCAGATCATTTTCATTTATTTTACGTTCATTGAATTTTATTGAAATTTTGCGAGTTAATACAAAAACGAAAACTGAAATTATTGCAATTAACATTAAAAACGCCCGCTCACCATTACAATGCCATTGAAAAAGGTTTGCTTAATACTATGGTTAACTGATTTTTACAATTACTATAAGAGTGTCTCGGTTCTTGTCTACAAAAATGTAAAATAATAGTCACATTTAAAATTGCATAATTCTAGACAATTCTAGACAAGTGATGTTAGAGTATGACGTACATATTGTTTCGAGAAATTCTCATGCATAAAATGTTTTTTTTTTTTAAGTTGTTTTTTCTTTGTTGTTGGCTTTTGTTTTTTCTTTAATTGTTTAACCGGCTCTCGACGTAATAATTTTGAATAATTATGCGTTTGTATGCTTGAAATTTTATTGCATTTTATGTAATTAAATATATATAACGTACATCTACATCACGAATCACAGCAAAACTTTATATTATTTTTTTGTTATTCCTTTTTCATATATTTATGATAAGCTTTTGATTTTGTTTAAAAGTGTTTGAAACTATATAAACCGATAAAAGTTAGAAAAATCGGGCACACATTATCAGTGCTGTTATTATTGTAAGTTCCAGAAAGAGGTGGCAATAAACCAATGGAGGAGAAGGAAGAACTGAAAAAACTTCAATAAGGAAATAGGCTTGAAAATGTTTATTTAAGCTGTTTGCTTCTTAGTTCGGTTGATTGAGATTTTTATTTGTAAATATATATATATTTATATACTCGTAGGTAAGTATGTCAGTGCACGTATAAAAGGTATTCAATTCATATCCATGTATATATGTATATATATTTGCTTTTATCTTCTTTTTTTTTTTAGTTTTTTTATAACGTTTGTTTTTTTTTTTTTTGTTTTTTTATTGTGACAAAAAATAAACATTTTCTTCTACTAATAAAATTCTAGAAAAGCACAACACCTTTATAATGGTCTTTTGGAAATACCATTTACATTTATGTAGATTAAAAATAAATACACACACATTTTACATACATATATAAATGTATTAGTATATACTAGGTATCAAGAATTGTTTTTTGTTTTGTTTTTCTCTTCACTTTTATGCATAGCATTTAATAAGGATTGAAAACATTATTGTTTTAGATTTTGTTTTTTTTTTTTTTTTTTCTTACTTTTTTTACTTTTTTTTGGGCGCATTCAGAAAAGTGCTCATCGTTGTTGTTACTGTTACGTCTCCTTGTGATTATTATTGGCAAAGTCAGCTTCGCTAAAGACGGACCCAAAAAAGCCATGCGTAACCTTTATTTTCTGGGTGGGTACCGGAAACTGTAGAACCGTGTTCTAGTTGTTGTATTTATAGCAGCATATAGTTAATTAAAAAATAATATAGATACAAAATGAAAATAAAAACGAACTCCTGCTATAAGCAAAACTCATCGTCTATGCTCGTGTTATAGTTAGTTATTTAGTACTGTCTGAAAAATGCTAATCTATTTAAATTTAGAATATATTGTATGTATGCTCTATATATATATATGCATTTGTCACATAAAAAAAAATCAATGCCATATATATATATACATATATATGTGATATAAAAACGTTTTTGAGTTAGTTTCAATGGTTTGATACGAATGGAGGGCAGGAATCATTTCAATTTACTTGGTATTCTGTATTGTTATGTTTAAAGTTTGTTTTTCCTTTCTTGTTTTTTTTTTTGTTTCTTTTGCAATATATATATATATATATATATATATTTATTTATGTATATTACTTGTCAATGTTTATCATCGTTATTGTTATTATTGTTATTCTTGCGTGCTGCTTAGTACTAGCACATGTATATTGTTAAAAACGTACGGATTTTTACAGGCTAGTTGAGTGTGCATGTAAATATCGTATGCAAATACATATTTGGAGATACACCATAATAATAGGTAGAAGAAAACTCTATATAGATCGATATAGATATACACATAATATATATGTAAATCCATATATATATATATACATATATGCATCTGATGCTCGGCCAGCGTGCTACTTTTAATAGACAAGTCACATTGATTCAAATTCAAGGAGGTTTTTTGTGTAAGTACTAGATGTACATCTATATATATGCATGTGTGTACGTATTTAGACCACATAACATGCGCGCATGATAAACACGTTCCGTTATTTCATCGAAAAAAAAGGGCAAAAACTACTTGAGCTGGAGCTGGAGCTGCCGGAGCCCTGCCTGCAAGAGTAGAATATTGCTTCCATTTCCCGTCCGTCCTATGTCCGGTAATAATACACTAAATGTATGTATATATGCGTATTTTGTATAAAGGTATTTTTGCATATTTAGAAATTGCATAATGACGCACACGTCTACGACAATACAGTTAAATAAGCCCACCAATATATATGTATATGTATGTATATATGTATGTATGTAAGTATGCGTGTATGTATTGTATTACGACTCTAAATTCATATTCATGTTATGCAAGTGTTTTATCGCTCATTTTTGTATATATATATATATATATATATATATATATATATATATATATATACCATAATTATGTTGTTCATTCCTCATTTAGTTTGTGGATTTTTTTTTTAATCTTTTTTTGTTTTCTTTTGTTTGGTTTTAGTCGATTTTAAAGATTGCTTATATGTTTCAAAGTTAGTTGCTTCGTTTATATACATATATATATATATATATATATGTATTTAGTAATGTTTACTAATTAAAAAATGTTTAAACAGTTGAAACGCAAGAATTGAAGGAGTTGAATATCCATTTTTTGTTTTGTTTAGTTAGTTTCTATTTTGTTTTTTTTGTTTTTTGTTTGCTTAGTGCAAAAAGAAGAAGAACTTCTTCAGTGGGTTCAGTTCGTAAAATATACAAATATATTTTTGTTGTAAGTATAAAATTAAAATGCAATGCAAATATTATGTATGTATGTATGTATGTATATGTATATATATATGTATGTATATATAAGAAAACGTAAAGCATAAACAAGTACAAATATAATTGTATTTTTAAATTGTTTGTTTTTTTTTTGTTGTTGTTTCTTTTTGTGTTCAATTTGCAGTTATAGCGTTAATTAATATGTATGTATGTGTGTGTGTGTGTGTGTGTGGACAGCAACATTGTAAAATACACCATTTAGTAAAGATAATGTATGTTTTGTATTAATTCATAGTACAGCACTCATTTTCTATGGAGCTGTTACATATAATGCAAGGAAATTATAAGCACAGGCGGCAGTTGAGCTCCAAAACGTTAACCGAACAAATTTATTGACCCATTTTTTATTTTGTGTTTGTTTTGGTTTTTTTTTTTGTTTGTTTGTTGCACAATACTCACTGCCTGCAAAACAGTAGTAAATGATTTTGAATTCACATTTCTAACACATTATGGCAAAACTATCGATGATCGATATCGATAATTATGCGCGTTATATATATATATATTTATATATATATATATGTTTAGTACTTATGTATGTATGAAATCTTGGTGGTATGAATATTTGATTATAATTACATTGTTAGAATTTACTGTGTTAACCATTACCGTTACTTACATACAACTACCGCCTAATTTAGTACTACGACAAGCTATTGAAGTGACCTGGCTTAAAGGGAAGCGATTTGGCAGTTGGATTCGTTGCGCGTTAATTCAATTATTCATTATAGGCTAACTGTGAGTGTGTTTTTGTTTTTGTTTCTTTTCCTTATTTGTGTGTGTGTGTGTGCTCCATTGTTTGCTGCACCTGGACGACGTGGCGAAAGCGTTTGGTTATTGGTGTTGATTTTACTGTTGTATTCATTGCTAGGCTTGCCCTAAGCAGCCTGACTCTGCTGCGAACTGTTGCCGGTTGCGGCAACTGCCACTGTTGGATTATTGCTCACTGTGGCAGCAGTGTTGCCGCCACCGCTGGCCGCTGCAACAGCGCCAGTTGCCTGCGCCTGCGCCTGTTGATGATCGGCGCTGTCAAAATAATCCGAGGCATTGCCACGGCAAATGGGGCACGTGCGATTCGACTGCAAAATAGAAAACACAAGCAAATAATTAATTATGGGCAGCCCAATAAAGAGTAACAATAAATCAACAATCAAAATTTAAAAAGAAAAATACAATTTCGAGTTTCCATAAATGCCACTGTCCATTCCGTGTGGTTAACGGGGCAAGAATACAACCACAGTGACTGCTTGCTTGTCGAACGAGCCGACTAAGGGAGGAGGGTCACCAACCCATTACTGTTTGGAGTCAAAATTGGTAGTACTGAAGTACGAGATCTGAACGAAGGCTTGAATTTTGTTACCAGGAGTGATCAGGAGCCCATGGACCTAGTTTTTTTGGTTGCGTCCCTTCGGGGAATGCCGAGGTGGCTGTGGTTTAGACACCAAAGTGCGGGAAGAGTTTTTCAACTCGGCGTATTGTTGCGTTATACAACAAGGGCATCGTGTCCCATAGATCGGAAGTCGCTTAGGTAGGCGTCACTCTCAACCGAGGAGGAAGTTCTCGACCAAATAGTAGGGAATTCAAATTAGTAACGGCGGAATTCATGTTCCAATGGGGCGCTCATTGAGGCATAAATTAATTCCTTGATGGGGTACCGTGCGATTAAGCCATTGCTCACTTTAGCCACATTGACTTAAGTCCATTGTGCGGCATTGGCAGCACCTGTCAGGCAGGACAAATCGATAAATATAATAATCGGCTTTGGAAATTCTTCAAATTCCTAATCGACAACTTTACAATTCCAATTTATATCACTTCAAAATATTATATGTTTAATGCTTACGCGCAGCCATTTGTCCACACATTTGGCATGGAATTCATGGGAGCAGGGCAAAACGCGCAGCATCTGCCGCAGCTCAAAGTCACACATGCAGACCACGCAGGAGGACTGGTCGCCTGTTGGGGAGCAGAGATAATAAGTAATCAGATATTAATATATTTATTATAATATTTGGCTTTGACTTACCGTTATGCGCTTCCGGATTGTACTTGTAGCTGGGCAGCTGATCAATCTCGTTGCGTGTGAGGCCGCGTGGCTTGGCCTCACCCAAACGCTCGGCCAGACTGAGCAGCGCCTCATAGTTCTCCGTCTCGTTGGTGTCTGCCGAGCTCAGATCGTGTTGATTATAAGGTGACAGCGGGAACATGGCGCTGCAAGCAGACAGAGAAATTAGAGATTACTGCGCACACTTGAGGGTGTCAAGAGATTCACTTACAGGAAATTGAGCAGGAAGCCCGGATTGATGATGCCAGCGGTGGTTTGGATTTGCACGGGCGCCTGGTGGGCGGCCAGCGATTGCGGCGGCAGGACATGCCGATGAGGACCATGATTGGCCGGCCAGAAGCGTGGCAGGCGCCGATGTGGCGGGAATGTGCGTCGTTCCGACGATATTATTATCTGCTGCGGTGCCGCCGACATCTGGGTCACATGGGCAGCTGCTGCTGCTGCCGCAACGGCGGCATTGGAATGTAGCTGGGCGGCTGCCGCGGCGGCGGCAGCGCTCATGGAGGCGATATGGATGTGGCTCGCCGCCGGCGGCTGATGTGCATGCGGATGCGTATGTGGATGTGAATGCGGATGTGAATGCGGATGCGGCGCCTGTGCACCAACGGGCACAGATACAGCTGCAGCTGCTGCTGCTGCCGCCGCTGCTGCTGCGGCCGCCTGATGGCCATCCAAATGGTGAGCGCTGGGCGGCTCCAGTGTCAAATTGGCCACCGCTATGGCGGTGACATCGCGCTGCTGCTGCTGTGCCGTAATCGTCGCCTGCTGGATCATGTGCTGAGCGGCGGCAGCAGCGGCCGCCACCTGTGTGGGCGTGGGTACCTGTGCTACCTGCAGTGGTGCGGCTGCCAGGCCGGCGGGTGCCGCGGAAAAGGGTTGCGTGTAGATGCCGTGCAGATGGCAGGGTGCGAGGCGGGCCTGCGCCGGCAGCGGATACGTGCAGAAGGAGGCCCAGATGGGCTCGTGACGCAGCGCCAGATTGAGGTCAACCATAAGCGAGGTGGGCGGTGGTGGCGGTGCTGATGCTGCTGCTGCAGCTGCGGCGGCGGCTGCTGCTGCTGCGACCACAGCCTGCTGATGTGTGGACGCTTGGGGCGGTGCCTGTTGTACCTGTTGCATCATGGCGCCCACCGAGCTGCTGCTGGTCGGGCCACCAGCGTTGCCGGCGCCCCCGCCCCCATTACCCACACTTGGGCCATTGACAGCCAGATCCCAGGTCCAGGGCGAGCGATGCGTATGCGGGTGTTGTGCGGGATGGCCGCCGTGTGGATGGGGTCCAGCCTGCTGCTGCTGCTGTTGTTGTTGTTGCTGCTGCTGCTGCTGTTGTTGCTGCTGTGAAGCATAATGCGACGGCGGCTGATGATGATGCATCGGATGGTAGCCGGGTTGCGGCTGCTGCTGCTGCTGTGGTGCATATTGCTGTGGATGCGGCGCCTGCTGTAGCTGCTGCTGAGTGGAAGTGGCCACATCGCGCAGTCTCGGTCGACGTAGCGGTGGACTGCCCTGTTGCATCTGCAACAACAAAAAAAGTATAAAAATAAATAATAATAATAATTTGTCTCACAAACAATATAACAAAACTATATATATCTAGAATATATAATCATATTAGCTCACCATGACGCGCTGCGAGCGTCGCGGTTCCCAAATAGCTGGCGGAGATTGGCTGGGGCGCCCAGAGATGCGACGACGCTTTCGCGATGGACTATCTGAGTTGAGGCCATTGGGTCCGAGACCGTTGTTCAGCGAGAGCGTTGAGCCCGACAGGCCGGAACCCGAGGGCGCATCGCCCATGAGGCCAGGTCCAGCGGAGGATGTGGATGCACCATTGTTATTGTTGTTATTGTTGCCATAACCATTGCCCATGTGCTGATAATGGGCACCATTTCGTCCATATCCACCACCATTGCGTCCAAAACTATAACCGCCATCGGATCTATTCTCCAGACCAGGATCCGAGTTGCTGTTGCCAAAGTGCTGCAAGTTGGTGGAAGCATTAATAAATATAAGAGTATTGGATATATATATTGCCGATTTTAATGAAGATTTAAGTAAATGATGAACTGACTTGTGGCTAACTCACATTATTGTTCAGATTCCTGTCATAGCTGCCGTTATGGCGACGATTGTTGTTGTTGTGGCCATTGCCCGAATTATTATTGTTACCGTTTATGTTGTTGTTGTTGCCGTTGTTGATGTGATGTTGCTGTGGATAAGCGGGACATGCTCGACGGTAATTCATATAATCGGGATTATTGCTGACATTGCTCAACCCATTTCCATTGGCAATGTTGTAGTTGCGATTGTTGTTGTTGTTGTTGTTGTTATTGTTGTAATTGCGCTGGTTGTGGTGTCCCACCTGTTGTCCAGTGGGTCCTTGGCTGTGGCTATTGATGGGTGCATTATTGGATGCGTGGTTAATATGAGTATCAGTCAATTGGTTGAAATTTATCATAAGAAGCGACGGCGACAATTGTTGTTGTTGTTGGGTTTGAGATCGTCGATGTTGTTGTGGTTGTTGTCGTTGTGAACACATTTGTTGTGGTTGTTGTTGTGGCGCAGACGACCCATGAGGAATTATATCGGTACAAGAATTGACATTCACAACATCAGTAGAGTTACTATTTGTTGTTGTATTGTTGGAATTGAAAGTTGTTGCGGTTGTTGAATTTGAATTCGTACGTGTTAGCGGGAGGGATTGGCGATTAGTCGGTTGTTGTTGTTGTTGTTGTGATTGTTGTTGTGGGTGGTGTGAATGAAGACTGTGACTATGACTGTGATTGTTGTTGTTGTTGTGATGATGGGTGCTGTGATATTGATGATTGTGATTTTGATTGAAATTATGCGATTGGTTATTGTTGTTACTGATGTTGATGAAATTCTGATTAGCTGGAAAGGAGAGCAGTAGGGGCGTGGGACGGCGCTGCTGATTATATGGCGGTGCTGTTGTGGTCGTGTTCGTGGTGGGTGTTGGTGTTGGTGGGGCGGCAACAGTTAAACAAAAGCGTGCTGGATTCAGTCTGACAACGGACACGGACATTGAACCAAAAGCGTGGGGCGGCTGCACACTGTGGCACATCGTTGTATCATAGTAGCTGTGATAATAGCTGTGATTCACAATTGGACTCGGATTGGGATTATTATTGGGTGATGTCGGATTGGGATTGTGGTTTTCATTGTTTATGGTACGAATACTACTACTCAGATTATTGCTAGTGTTAACAGTGCAATCGTTGTTGTTGTTGTGTGCAGTGTTGGTAATTGTATGATGATAGCTGTTATTGTTAACGTTACTGTTACTGATACCGTTATTGTTACTGTTATTACTGTTACTGTTATACTGTGTGTGGTGGTTATGGGCTTGTGATTGATGACTGAGTGAATTTGTATTGTGATTGAGGTTAAGGCTGTTGTTGTGATGATGCGTTTTGCTATTGTTATAAATACAAGTTCCGCTAGAATTACTTGTTTGTACATCGCTGGATTTTCGATTTAGGTTTGCATTTGCGTTTTTTTTTTTTTTTTTTGGTTTTTTTTCAGATAATATGTAATACATATAATAAGATAATGTATAATATATATATTCGGTTTTACGAGATACATTTGAAAATTGTTCAATCAAATCAATGCAGTAGCAGTGTGGTGGTAGTATAAACACAACCCATATATAGTTATTTTTGTATGCATATACATGTACAGGTAGTAGGTAGTAGTAGTAGTGTATATATGCAGTAGTGGTAGCCACACATATACGTTATTTATATAGTTTTTTTTTATTATTATTTTGCAGTTTTTTCGGTTTTTTTTATGAAGAAGAAAGAAAAACGAAAAAGATAAAAATAATATATATGTAAATGGCAAAATGCAATAATTAGATTATTAGTTTAATATAGATATATATAATATATATATATATGTAATTATATAATATCAATATATACACACACATATAGTTTATAATAATATAATGGCAATGCGTGTATATGTAGCGAGAATTGTTGTTGCTGTTAATATTATTGACTAAGTAACTACATATACACACATATACAATATGCATTTAGTAGAAACAAATACGTACTAATTTTGCACATAATGTATTTTTTCAGCATTTTTTTTTTTTTTTTGTTCCCATTGTCTTTGTTGTACTTATGCATTTTAAATATAAATTTTTGTTAGTTTGCTATTTTAATTATTTATTTGTTTGGCTTTCGCTTTAATGCACACTACGCTTACAAAAAAAATGAAAAAATAAATTAAAAAATTAAACAACAAATGCGAGTATCACAGTTCTTAGGACACTTTTCAACGCAACGCTTTCACTAGCTAAACATGAGAGATAGATAGAGAGTTATATGTACTTATAAGAAAGAGAGAGAGAGAGAGTGCTGTACATGCTCAAAAATATATAAAAGATAACGTAAAAACGTAAACCGTTATTTCAAGTACGAATACTCGTTTTCAAAAGCTTGAGAGAGCATGTGAGTGCGGCGCTCTGAAGAATCAGCTTTTGGCACGCAACGCACAACGTAGTCGTCGACGTAAACGTAAACGTAAGCACAACAGCATGCGTATGCAAAGCTTAGGAGAATATTTTTTTGGGTGACACACAGATCGAGTGATCGAGATTATACTATATTGTACATACACGCACACACACACACACATACAGCAGCATTTTGAGTGGGCGTGGGGGCCAAAAGCACCATACAAAAAATACGTTAACGTTTAACACTTACGCACTAATTGCAAAAGCTGCGACTGCAACTCAA
Organism: Drosophila atroscutellata; assembly: GCA_035041605.1. NCBI lineage: Eukaryota > Metazoa > Arthropoda > Insecta > Diptera > Drosophilidae > Drosophila > Drosophila atroscutellata. Next base: position 2,491,834 of record JAWNLA010000094.1, on the reverse strand, counting down.
TTCGGTTGTGACCAAAACTTAATAGGAGAAATTATATTGAGTATATGCTAAATACTTAAATATTTTAACAGAGTGTGACAAACTTCAAAAATATTTTATGTTTTTTGCTTTGATTTGATTTTTTATTATTGCGCTCACACACACACCCAAATGACATATTGAATAAAGTAGTATTTATAAGAGAAAACAATAATGAAATATACGGAAAAATAATAGTAACGCATTTACTATATATGTAGAGAGTTGATTTTTATAACAAGTAGCTTTGGTTTTTGATTTTTTTTTTGTTTTTTGGATTTTCTAGTTAGGTACATTTAAACTGTTCATTAAACATTCTAAGCCGCAGTGTGCATAATGCAAATAAATAAGTAAAACATTAAGCTGAGTTTCTTGATCGTTAACTATGACTTTTGTCAACGTTTTTTTTTTTTTGTTTTATATGTATTAAAATTTTGGTCCGGCACCAGAAAATGCAGTTAAGCGATAATACAATGTACACCAATCTAGAATGTATATCAATAACAATCAACAAACTCAACTAAAATGCATTATCATTCATAAAATGTTGAATCGAAAGAAATATTACAACTAAGTATTTACTGTACGGTTTGGATAAAGAGGAAATTTTGTAACTAAATTTATATACTTGGCTTGCACTTCTTTGACGGTTGCATTTTAATATAATCACATGGTTTTAAACATCACAATATTTGTTGTTAAAGTTTCAATTATTTTTTTTTTTGTTTTGTTTGGTAAAGTTTATTTAGCATAAACGTGAAGCAAAACTATGCGCAAAACAAAAAGGAATTTAACGGGTAGGTCAAAGTATAAGAATAATAAAAAAAAAAATGTGACAAACAAACGGAAGCTCAGAAATGAGCTTTTCTACGTTTTGTTATTTAGTGGTAGTTCCGTTCCTCTTTAACTAGTTCGCGTATTTTGTTGTTGTTGTATGAATATGCATGAAAAGCACCTCTAATCAGGAAACACTCAATCCTTCTTTTCTTTCGGAATCCGTTTCTTGTATTTTTGTTTGCTTTTAGAATCATTTGCACTGAACTTTTACGTATCATTGGTAGAGGAAAATGGCAATCTTAATACCATGAATTTGACATATTTTTTATACCAACATTTAAGGTACAAAAGTAAAAAGAAAAAAAACTTCTAAAAGCGAAGTATTTTCCTAAACTTCAAGCAAACACTGTATTATACATTTATTTTTTCGAAAATTATTAATGAAGCTCCCTTTATGGCTCTACACTAAGTAACCATTATTAAATATCCATAACCAAAACCGTTTTAAGTACTCAAAAGAATTACATACACACGTAGCATTAAACTAGTTTTGTAAATAAAGCAAAAATAATGTAAATGCAAAATTGCAATTGTAAAAAGTATGTTTGTTTTTTTTGTAACAACTACGAGTACGAGTACAAGATTACACAATTTTGAGTTGAATATTTGGCGAGTAGTAGCACTCGGGACAAGAAAATTGCTGGTCCAGAGTTAGCAAAATATATATATTGTTATTGTTTTGTTGTTGGTTTTATTGTTGTTGTTGTTGGTTGATGATGTTGGCATGCTTGGTAATTCCGTTAAGCGCGCTTTACATATGTACGAGAGTATGTAAAAGTATTTAGTAAGTACGTAAATTAAGAAGCTTTTTGGTTTTTGGACAAAGAAACAACTACTAAAAACTGAGGACATTTGCTACGTATAAAGTTTTTGTTTGCCATTTTCAAGTGCTCTTCATGCATTTTCTTTGGTATTGTTTTTCAGATTTATTTTTTTGGTTTTTGGAACTTTTTAATGTTAGATTATGGTTGATAAAAATTAACGAGTTTCTGATATGTTGTTTTCAGTTAGATGTAAATATATATGTATCTACTATGGAATTTTGCCTGGTAAGTACACATACATATTTGTAATTGAAGCGGTTAGAAAAATGTACATACGATATACATTAAGGAATGTATTTTTTTTTTATTATTATTATTATTATTTTGGGAGCAAAACGAAAGTTGTGTGTAATTTGGTTTTTTGTATGTAAATGCAGAGATAATAGGTACAACGATAATTAGTAGGTAGAGGTAATACATATGTGCCAATTGACGAAAACAAAACATAAAAATGTACAGTACGGAAAGAGAACGAAAATTACAAATGAACACGAATATAAAAGTAGTAGTAGTAAACATCAAAACAGATGCAGGCAGGCAACATTGTGCAACACTGTTGGCACTGTTTTGCATAGAGAGAGTTTAAGAGAGTGTGGGTGTGATGTGTAAGCTTTCTGCATAAGCTCGCTCTCTTTGTTGTTGTTGTTGTTAGTGCAGCCTGCAGCTGCTTTGTTGTCGATGCAAGTTTTTTTTAGTGCTTCGAAAATTCAACGGTTAAGGGGCCAAACAATAGTTTTGGCTGCGTTTTGCTTTTTCTGTTATGATTATTAAATTTTCTTTTGGACAAAACACGCGATTAATTACAAAATTCTCCCTTTAGCCTAAAAGCGATTTTCATTCTTATTTGAGGTGTGGTTACGTAGAAGTAGTTAGATATTTATAGATAGAGAGAGAGAGAGAGACAGATAGATAGAAGAGTAGAGCAAACTGTTCTATAGTTGTCGTGGGGAGCGTGGGAACGAGTTACAAGGATGTTGTTGTTATTATTATGGCAGATCGTTGGCAAAGTTCGGTGTGGGATAGACGGCGGGATAAAGGGCTTCTGGGTTAGGGAGTACTTCAAATTCGCTTTTATGTCACTTAAAGCTAACGTAATTTCTTTTCTTTTTTTTCGTCTTTTTTTTATTTTTAAATACCATAAGCTGCACGGCTCTTACCAATTTGAGTTTCTGCCATCGATTGCATCTTTATTGGCATTGTTGTTATTGTTTCCGCTGTTGTTGCTGCCACTGTTGTTGATGCTGTTGTCATTATTGTGGCGATTCAGATTGACATTGCACCAGGGACTATGACCCGGCACAAGGCCATTGTTGTTATTATTCCTTTGCTGCTGCTGTTGTTGTTGTTGCTGCTGCTGTTGTTGTTGCTGCTGCTGCTGTTGTTGTTGTTGCTGCTGTCCGTGGAGATGCGGCGAGAAGAGAATGCGTCCGCGATGCGAACGAGCCGAGGAGGAATTACGCGAAAATGGCCGACGGCTGTTGCCCGCATGATTCGCATTGGAGTTCAGCATTGTTGTTGCTGCTGCTGCTGCCTGATGCTGCTGCTTGAGACTTACTTGTTGTTGTTGTTGTGTTTTTGACAGTTTATTCGGGAGTTATTGCAACTTTTTAGTTTTGTTCATTTAGCTGCAAGTTGTACAAGAGGAAAAACGGTAACGTTTGCTTTTTTAAAAAATTAGCAACTTGAACTATGTTAAAGTTACGCGTGTTTTTTAAAGCCGCGCCCGCGTTCCAGCAGTACAATAAAGCAAAATAGAATATAAAAAACAACCAACAGCCAACATGCTCAAACTTAAGTAAATATCCAAATGTAAACAAAAAGGAGAAAACCAAACGCAAAACAAATACAAAACATTTATGCGGATAGGGGAATATACACTAGTACTTACTTAGGAAAGAGTAATAAATGTTTATGTGTGTGTGTGTGTGTAGTGGTAATTATGTAAAGGAGTAAAAGAGTATATATATATATAAATATTTATATATTTTATTTGTCGTAAATAAAACAGCAACAATTTGAGTTTTGTTTTTAACAGTGTAGCTTTAATAGATTTGTCAATAATAAAAATGGAACTGATCGATCGAGAGAGATACGTGCGTGGTTAGGTTAGTCTCTGAGAACTAAATAGATTACACAATATGCCCGATTTGTGGGGTGGAAAGAAGTTCTTTTCATACATAGCTAGGTGTTATATATTTAAAATGCATGTGTATGTGTGTTGTTGTTGTGTGTATGTAAACATGATAATAGGAATAAACAAAACACATTATTAGTAAATGTTCTCATTTTTTTGTTCTGGGTGGTAGGAGTTTGATTACAAAATGTACTTATCAGTTGGTTTGAAATCGTTAGTACTATTGAGCGCTTCTAAGCTTAAGAGAGAGAGAATAACACTTATCTTATATGTATGTATGTATAGTAATTATATATTTGTGTGTGCATCTAAAAGCGACAGTCCAACTTTGATAATATACATATAAAGCTATTACAATGGCTTTTCAGCTATCACAGCACGTTACAGTGGTTATAAAACTATTCAGTCTCTATGTTAACAGTGATTTTTAGTTTAGTACAAACATCCAAATAATTGAATAAGCTTAATTTAAGTTTAGTTCTGCTCAGACCAACAAAGATTTAAATCTTTCCAATTCATGATAACAGTGGTGGACAGAAATTAGTATAGAATATCAAAAATTAAATGAATAAAAATGTATCTGATTTTGTAATTGAAATCATAAATATGTTTATCATTCAAACACATCTTCAATTGAGTAGTTCTAAGTTCCAAGCGACCACCACTGCATCTGTAAAATTCTTTAACCCATACATGATCAATGTCTCTCATTATGAACAGTTTATGTTTGATTAATGCATATAAATGTTGCTCATTTTAAAGTAGGTTCAATTTACAATATATCAAAGTTGTTCTGTATTCTGTACATACATGTTTGTGTAAATGTTGTGCAAAAACAAACAATGTGTGTTGTGTTGTTGTTGTTGTTGCTGGATGATATATGTATGGGGTTAGAGCATTATGGGAACCAAAGAACATAGGACAAATACAATAAAAATATTACAAGTGAGCTTAACAGGGTGTGCGAAGTGAAAGGTAAACAGATTTATATTTAACAAAGTTTAGTTTGAGAGAAATCTTAATTCGGTATTTGTTCAATTTTTCATTTCGCATAGCCTACGATGTATATTCAAATAGTACATATTTAAAATAGTAATAACATGTTTATAAAATTTACAAAAACAAAGCTTACAAACTAAAGCCGAGAACTGTTGCCAAGTTGCAGTTGAATGTTGTTGATGGTTGTTGTAGTTGTAGTAGTAGTAGTTTTTGTTGTTGTTGTGGTTGTTGTTGGTAAGATTATTTTGGATGGCAGTACGAGGAATAACACTTCATATATATAGATATGTAAGTTGGCATATGGAGGCGAGCGAGCGATAGCTCTCTTTATATATATATATATATATATATATAGTTTTTTTTGGTTTAACATGAGCTTGAGGTTGAGGTGTGTGCAGATTGCGCTTGCAGTTGTTGCAGTTACAGTTGGTCAGTGAGATACAGATACAGATACACGGGCGGCAATTATGGCAGTCTTATGTGATATCGTATATATCGTACTTAGTATACATTTCGGTTTAATTTCAATATATATCTATATATATATACATATATGTATATATAAATATTTTTTGTTTTTACATGTGGGATAGAGTCAATAGAAAAACACTTGATGATCGCTTTTCATTGAGAGAGACGTGTATATTTTGTGTGTTAAGAAGCGGGCACGTCTGGCCACGGCCATTAACAAATGCAAATTTACCACCAAAACCAGCAATAAAATATTTGTATGTATGCTAAAAACAAAGAAAATAAAAGTAAAAGAAACATTTGCAATTACATTCGGTTTTTTTTTTTTTTTTTTTTAGACAAATTTACTTTTTTTTGGTTTTTTTTTTAGTCAGGTTAGTAAATAAAAGAGACATACTACAGTGATCGCTCGCAAATGAAAACATTCAGAAATAATAATAATAATATAAAAAATATATATATAATATTAAAAGCAATGCTTCCATAAATAAGTTGTTTGCATATTAGAAACAAATTTGATACATAAGCGTTACAATTGCAAGTGATCACTGTGAATATGTAATATGTGTTGTGTTGTTGAACGCATGTAGAAATGAATATATAGATATGTATATAAAGCGTGGTTTTAATTGCCAAATATTAAAATGCACATGGTTATGTAAAACTATTAAACAACTATTTAAGGTAAGCAAGCAGTTAAAATTTAATATTCATGTACGTATGTATGTACGCTTGTTTGCTTGTATGTACACATTACAGGAGTCATCCAATAAATTGAACTTTAGCGTATGTTTCTTGTTTCTTTCTTCCAATTAATGTATGTTTATGTTTATGGATAACATTTATGTAAAAAGGCATTTCTAATGTGGCATGTAGGTGTGGGTGTTTTCATGCTTGTGGCCGAGCGTCACAAAAAGTTGAACACACTTTGCCACCCTATCGAAATTAAAAACAATAAATTATCAAAAAGGAAAATATGTATATTTCTATAAAAATGTATATATGTATGTATATACATCACATTTGCTTTTTACTCTTGCCAGTTCAAAGCCACATTATTATAGGAGAGGAGAAAGAGAAGAGATAAGCAAAGCAAGCCAAACAGACGGACAAACACACACACAACGGGAATGAGCAATGAGCAAGAAAAGAGAAAAGCAAAAACCCACCTAACAAAGTCTCGCGTCTCACTGTCTCTTGTTGTTACTATTGCGTAGTCATGGTAGTCCAACTTCAACGACGGTTGCTCTTTTTTGACACACACATATATATACAAGCACATATATACATCGATTATATGAATATGTGAATATGTATACTATAAAAATGTTTGCTGCTGTCTTTTGTTAATTCTGTCTTTATAGAATTATTATGATCGTTCACAATATTGCTGATGATATTTAAACATTATAGACACTGACGCGCACACACACACCATCAGCACAACGAGATTGCAAAATAAGACGGGGGGGAAAAAAATAAATAATTTTACACATGAACGCGAGCGAGAAAAATACCAGCACGAGAGCTCGCTTGAACAGACAAAGAGGTAGTGTGGTAAAATGCTCAGAGACTCAGACAGACCATTTATTTGCTCCCCCGTTTGCTTGAACTCTTACTCTCTTGTGTGTGTGTGCTTCTCTCTGTCTCTCCCTCTCTCTATTTTTCTTTCACTGTGTGTTTGTGTGTGGAGGGGAGCCAAAGCGTATCAATTGTAAATGCGTTGCCAGTATACATAGATATGGGCAAAAAAGAAAAAAAAATCGAAACTGCGGCCGACAGAGGCTTTGAACCGCTCCCCTTTGGTCATAGCTCACTTAAATCAACACAAGTTCACATATGTATAAGTGCGTGTGTGTTTGTGCGTGTGTACACATGCATTCAGACAAACATACATACATACGTACATATGTATTTGAATTCACAATGACAACCACTTCGTCACCATTCAGATAAAAACTGGCATTAAACAATTACGTTTTATATAATATCACTACGTAAATGCGTATACATTAACGAGCACAATTTGCATTACACAAAAGCTCAAGTAAAATTCTACTTTAAATAGCAATTCACACTTGGTATAAAATGTATCTTGAATTTTTTTATGGGAGTTTACCTCTGCGATTCTCGACCAGACAAAGCGCTGTATATGTATGCACAAATGTATCTTTTACTTTGAGAACGCGGTCACACTGCCAGTGCCTTCGATATTTCATGAACAAGGCTGCATGGAAATATATCGAGTGGCTTACTGCAATTAATCATCCCTGCTGTACAAATCATCACATGCGCATCGCTGACATCGATATATTTTCGTAAAAAAAAATTCATCGTTAGACGAACGCCATTGAAAATAAACCTTAGCAAATTGTGAATGCGTACGATTGTTTTTGCAGCAAATTCACTAAACAATTTGACAACTTATCACTGAACATTGCATCAAGTTAAACCGTAGCTGCAAAATGTAAGTGCAAAGGGCATTTTCACAGCGCCATTCAATTACCAAGTGCTTTTTTTTTTTGATTCTTTAGGGCGCGTGCCCGGTCTCCCACCGCCGAGGGCGAAAAGGAAAATAAAGAGAAGGATATTAAAGAGAAGGACGCCAAAGCCGCAGCTACATCGAACTCGTCGCGCAGAGAGAGGGAACGCAAGCGACGTGGCTCCGCCTCCTCAAGCAGCGACTCCAGCAGAAGGTACAATTAAATCCCCAAACAACCGGCACTCCTAAAAATGTGAAAAAATATAGTAAAAATGTTTAAAATCGGCATAAGAATGCGACTTTGAGCTCATTAAGTTGGAGTCCAATTAAAAAATCCAAGTATAGTGTTGACTTTTCTGATATGCCCTTATTAGGATTGAGCGATAAGTTATTTGAGGATCTAATTTACCATATATGTTTATATTTAAATTAAATGTTTTGTCGTTTCTTACCCATCCTCTACTCAGCTCATCGGGCAGCACCTCGTCGCGGAGCAGCTCTGGATCAGATTCACGCTCCAGCTCGAGCAGCTCCAGCGACTCATCCAGCTCGTCGAGTTCAACGACCAGCGATTCCGATCGCAGCGGGAAGAATCGTCGTCGTGCCGCGGCCGCCGCCACCAAGGATGCATCTCGTTCGCCGAGACGCACCACAAAATCCCCGAGGGCCAATAGCAAGGTGCGCAAGGAAACGGAACGAGAGCGCACGGATCGTGATCGGGATCGCGGGCAGCGTAGTCGCAGCCGTTCCCGGGATCGTGCACGTCGCAGTTCCAATGATCGTGGAGCCGTCGCCAGTGGCGCAACTACAGTTGGTGCTGGTGGCGAGGCGAATAACGTGAATAAACGTGAACGTTCCCGTTCCGGCAGTCGTTCGCGTTCACCGCGTCGTCGTGGTGGTGGTGCTGGGCGTGGCACTGTCGAACGCACACCGCCCCCCAAGCGTAGGGAGCGCTCGCGCAGCCGCAGTCGAAGCCGTTCACGCTCACCCACTCCAAAGCCGGTGCGCATTCATGTGGGTCGTCTCACACGCAACGTGACCAAGGATCACGTCCTCGAAATCTTCAGCAGCTTTGGCACCGTCAAGAATGTGGAATTTCCCACAGATCGTTATCATCCGAATTTTGGACGCGGCATGGCCTATGTGGAGTACGGCACCGCTGAGGATTGCGAGTCCGCCATGAAGCACATGGATGGCGGTCAGATCGATGGCCAGGAGATAACAGTATCGCCCGTCATTGTGCCAAAGCAGCGGCTGCCAATACGTCGACCATCGCCCCAGATGCGCCGTCCCCAAGGCAACCGATGGCGTTCCCCGCCCCAATTCAATCGATTCAATAATCGAGGCGGCGGTGGTCGACGCAGTTCACCACTGCGCGGTCGGCGCAATTCTCCCCGACGTCGCTCGCGTTCCCCGATTCGTCGCCGGCGTCGCAGCAACAGCTCGGATAGCTCCCGTTGATGAAATTCATATTTATATATATAGTAAACAATTACTCCTATTGGTAAATGACTTCAGCGAGAAACCACAATTGTTACTGCAATTCATTTCAAATTTATATCAAATCGGATAAAACAAAAACATTTTAAAATTAGACACGAAATATATTAAATTACAATCACAAAACCCTCGGCAGATTTTCGAACAGGAAGGTGAAATTAACTCAAGATATCTGTTGAAAAAACCATAGAAAGAATTTGACAAAATGCTTATTTTTCGCGTTTTAATAAGTGAGCTTAAGAGGTCTTCAAAAGCCAACAATTATATATATATTTTCTTCCAACTCTAGAAAGTTTTTGTTATATATAAAATGCAATTAAGTCCTTTATAGATTTTTGTACACAGACGAGGAAATTAGGGTTAACATGAGAGGGAAATTTTACTTAAGATATTTTGTTAAACAGAAAATATTTAGAAAAAATCCACAGAAAGTATTTTACAAAAGAGGTATTTACGAGGTCTTCAAAACATACATATTTTTCTAACCGTATAAAGTTTTTACTATACATAGAATGCAAATATGTCCCTTACAACTAGTGTATAAAGGAACATTCATTGTCCTCCAGCGGACAGCCCTGAGGATGGTGTAGTTTGAAGAAACAGGGTCGTTTCTTAAACGTAAGCAATTTGCCAGCGACTTGAGTAGCAGTTGCAGCCCTAGGTTTGCGTATGCCAATTTGATCAGTGCCACAAAACTCAAATACTTCATGCTTGTTTCTCAGCAGCGTTTTAATGCCACCGCACTCGGATTTTATGCCGCTGAGCTCTTCCTTGCTGAGACCCTGTGCAATGTCCCGCATTGACAACTGTTTTCCCGGCAGCCAGCAATTATCACTTGGTGTTTCATTACCCAGTAGCTGGTGAAAGATTTTCAGGACGAGTGCATCTAAAATGCTCTTCTCGACTTGGGTGCAGTTTCTCACGCTCTCCGTTTTCTCGCGCAGCTTCACCGAATTCGCTGCATTTTCTACGCCCCTTTTGTGCTTTTGCAACTCTTGCTGTACAAAGTATTCCAGATTTTGGATAGATTTCGCCGATTGTTTTAGGCCAACCAGCGCCAAGCGCTTGGTGCTGGGTATTTTAAGGCGATCCTGCTGCGTTTCAAAGCCACATTCATCCGATACTTGACGAGCGTAGAGTAGGAAATCTTGATAGGCGCTAATGCCAGTGTTGCGGCGTTGAAAACTTCGACCGGAAAGCTCAAACGGACAACACGGCAGCAGAAAAAAGCTTGTCTTCAGACGCGCTGCGAGCACTGGCAACCAGGGCGAGAGCTCATCGGCATGATTGCCAATTAGCCAATCGACGCCCGGGAAGTCCAAGCGAAAGCTATTTGGTTCGACAGTTTGCTCTATAAGGCAGGCAGCGGTTTCCGCCGGATAAAGTGACCACAGCTTACGTTTGCGCACATCGTAGCCGTATCCCTTGTAGCCCTCCGCATTGAGCACGTGGACTAGGAGGCCATTGCCACAGCCCAGGTCGGCAAATGCCTGCGGCTCCGATTGTGTGCAGCTCCACAATGTTATTAGATAAGCGGCAATTGCTAAGTCCTCGTAGATGAACTTTAACGGATCAGTGGACTCATTGGCTGTTTGCCAATATTGCAGTAAACGTTGTGCGTGTTTTTGCTTCAGTGATTTGTACAGATCATTATACTTTTCTACATCCAACAGACGCAACGATTTCTGTGCGCTTTCCGCCCGTTTGCTTTGTGACCAGCTGCAGAGCTTTGGCCTCAGCACAAACTCTGCCCAGCCCAGAGAGCTTCGCTTCGACTCCGATTCCGAATCTCGTTCCTGCTTTAATATGGCAACTTTCAGATGGCCATCAATTAAGTGCACGGCGAAATCATCGAAGGCATCCGCGCCTACAAAATGGCACTCATAGCTTTGCTTGGCAAAATCTGTAAGAATTGTTCTTAATATATGTTGATTAAGTTGAAAAACATTTCTCACCCACAATTCCAGTGGCCAGAATATTTGTGGCCATCTTTTTGGTCAGCATCTTGTAGCTGATACTGAAGCGCTCACATGTTCTCGCTTTAGAAGCTGTTTGTAGCTGCTGCTGCAGTTCATCCTCGTTGGATTCAAATAGATTGCCCTGCTGGTGCTTATGTACCTGTGTTATGAGTACCTCAAATATCTTTTTATTCAAAGCGTGATAGTTGTTTATTAATATTGCGATGGATTGCCAGAATTGCGCCTCGTCGATCTGTTCAGCTGCCATTTTGCAATATTTACCAACACTTTGAGGCTAGTATGCTAATCGCCCAAATGACGAGCATGGCAAAATAACCCAAACCAAATAAATAGAAATTAATCGTGTTCAGTGATTTACTTTGTACTTTAGCTGTCTTGTATTGTATTATACACATTGTAAATAAACCAAAGAAAAGTAATTTCACTGATATCATACTTAGTAATTTATTGCACAATTAACAATTTATTTCTGCTCGTGCTTTTAAGCGTGCACAGGTTATGTGCTGCGTACCCCGCTTAACCACATACCTGTTGCGTAACGCAGCTGATGAAGTAGAAGGCAGCAAAGGAACAGGCAGCAGTAACATAAATATAAATTATTTTCCCTGTATTTCCTATTCCTGTTGCAATTACCCTTTCCGTTGATCATTCGTAAGCATGTCTTTCCTGCGGAAATCCATTAAACTGTTGAATGCCGCCAGCGCAACGAGACAAAATGTCAAAATGGTGTGTATTCTAATTGGAAAATACGAATCAGATGACATTGAAACTGTTTTTGTTATTGTTGTTTATCTGTTTTCTGTTGCTTTAGCTTGCTGCAGGAAGCGCACAACGCAACTACAGTTCCAGTGGACAGGCAGTAGCGAATGAGAGATCTGCATTTCCCGGCGCTCGCGATGCCTCCTTTATAAACAATTTGAAGCTAACGATGCCCGAAGACTATACGCCTATACCGATTTATCGGGTATTGGATCGCGATGGCTATCCGCTCAGTGAGCAGGAGGATCCACAGCTTAGCCAGGAGGTGGTCGAGAAAATGTTCCGCGACATGGTGCAGCTAGCTACGATGGATAAAATTCTGTATGAGTCGCAACGGCAGGGCCGAATCTCCTTCTACATGACCAACTCGGGCGAGGAGGCGTCGCACATTGGCAGCGCAGCTGCCCTGGAAATGCGCGACATCATCTTTGGTCAGTATCGGGAGGCGGGTGTGCTGGTCTGGCGCGGCTTTCGCATCGATCAGTTTGTCGATCAGTGCTATGGCAACGATGACGATCTGGGACGCGGCAAACAAATGCCCGTGCATTACGGCTCCAAGGAGCTGAACTTTGTCACCATCTCCAGTCCGCTGTGTGAGTATCTAATTTTAGATATATTCCTTTCCATTTAATACTCATCATTTGCGATTCCTCGATTTTTAGCTACCCAAATACCTCAGGCTGTGGGCGCCGCCTACGCCTTGAAACTGCAGCCCAACAACGATGCCTGCGCCGTTTGCTATTTTGGCGAGGGCGCCGCTTCCGAGGGAGATGCGCATGCCGCCTTTAATTTTGCAGCCACACTTGAATGCCCAGTCATTCTCTTCTGGTAAGTCTAAATTGATTCGCTTTAGTCTTTATACAATTAACTGTTAGTTTTATGTTCCATTAGCCGCAACAATGGTTTTGCCATATCGACGCCCTCGAATGAGCAATACAGAGGCGATGGCATCGCTGGTCGTGGTCCGATGGGCTATGGAATTGCCACGATACGCGTTGATGGCACCGACGTCTTCGCCGTCTACAATGCAATGAAGAAGGCACGGGAATATGTGCTGCGCGAGAATAAACCGATTGTGTTCGAGACGATGGCCTATCGGGTGGGCCATCATTCCACGTCGGATGACAGCACTGCTTATCGTTCGGCGGATGAGATCGAAGTGTGGAACACAGTGGAGCATCCAATCTCGAAGCTGAAGAGCTATATGGTGCACAAGGGCTGGTTCAATGAGCAGCAGGAAAAGGAGTTCGTGAGCGGAGTGCGCAAGCAGGTCCTCAAACAAATCGCCATCTCAGAGAAGAAACTGAAGCCCAATTGGCGAGAGATGTTCGAGGGTGTCTACGATCAAATGCCCGAGCATCTGCGGCAGCAGCAGCGCGAGCTGGAGCAGCACATCGAATCGCACAAGCAATTCTATCCGCTGAAGAGCTTTAAGCAGTAACAAGCCCAGCCACCCAGCCGCCAAATATTCAAAAATATCATACAAAAACTTAACCGGAAAGACTCAATCGAAATGTGCATTTATTAAGATTAAGCAAATATTTTATTCCGTTTTCCTTTCTTCTTCTTTTTTGTTGTATGGTTTCAAACCAAATTTATGATTGTTGCCAAGTAGTTAGACGAGACCCGTTAATGCTGGTTAAATACTTGATTTCTTTTATTGTGAGGCATGCCATGCAAAACCGTTGTAATTTACAAATGCAACATATATCTTCTCGAGCATTTAGCTTAGCTTTAATTACAAGTTGTATGTTTTGGAAAATGTGTTACAGTTTATTAGTTTGATTTACGTACAAAATACAAATACAATACACAGGAAAAAAAACAATACCTCTTTTATAATTAGGCGTATTCCTGCAAACGAGCAAATTGAATTCAATTCGTAACAAATTAGCGAAAACAGATTTTGTAAATTTGAAACTTCAAAATGAGCTGCAATTGTTTTGTTTCTCTTGATTTTTGACTACACTAACAAATATTAAAATATTTTCATTTGCTAGCTTTCAGCTTGTTTTTTTTTTGTTTACAATCCGATTTTTAAAATATGTCTACTATCATTCAGCTTGCATAAGTACGCTTAAGGCCGGCTAACTCACTTTGTTTTCTTCAAATTTCAACTTAATTAGGTTAACAGAATCTTTAAAAATTTGGTATATTGGCTTAAAATCAATCTATCAATCAATTTACTAAACAATTGCGTTTGCAGGAAAACATTATGTAATATATATATATATACTTTCGACTTAACGCACATGGTGAAGGTGAAGAAGCTATCTAACATAATCCTAACTCAAATTAAACGAAACAAGAAGGATCTTCGCTTAAGCTTGGCTGGAATGTGTGGGTGTGGATCAGGATCAGTTGGTGCGCAGCTGATAGTCACCGTTCTGTGTGATGTAGCGCACCCAGGGCAGCGCCTGGTAGCCGCTCTTCTCAATGATCTTCAGATAGCGCACTTGAATGCCCGACGTGGTAAAGTAGGGTATCTCGAAGCGCACCTGTATCGGCGGCTTACCCTCGGTATTGTCCTCACTCTCAACGCTGGGCAGTCCAAAGTGGGCACGCATTAGGTACTCCTTGCCGCCGGGAAACGATTTCACCGTCCATATGATGGCATTCTGTTCCGGCGCATATTTGCAGCTGCCAATTGTTGTTTTGAATTTCGGCGAGTCAGCATCTGCCGGCACTGGTATAACAATTTCCACATTATTTGCCGTCGATCTGCGCTTGAATTGAGATTTTGCCTTAATCATGTACTCAACGCGCGAATGGGCATGTCGCTCAATCACCGATTCAATCCAGATCAGTGGCTTAACCTGCTCGAAGAGAAGGACGAAAGTTTTAAGTTTTTGATTGTGGCAGATCCCAAATTCAATTTCTACTTACATGCGTGTTGAGGCGATAGGACATCAGCTCGAATTCGCCATCTGGTGGTATGAACGAGATTGTGCGATCGTTTTCGAAACGGGACAGACGCACACACTGATGGAACTTCACATCCTCCAGCTCGACGGACTTGGACTTGCCACGGCCTGTGCTCTCGAAGAGCACCTTATCGTTAAGGCCCAAACGCAGCTCTGGCATGCCCGACAGATAGACACGCATTTTGATGGCGCCAACGATTTCGCTGCGCAGAACATTGCCATTGGCATTGGCCAGCAGGTTGACCGACTCGATGACATCAAGGAATACCTCATTTTTGCGATATTTAATGCCCTCGGAACGCCAGGAGACGGCATTCGTGACGGCGACGGGTATGCGCGGCTGCAGCTCAAGTTTGTGACACTCCTGTGTGATATATTCCTGCAGGATTTTCGAGTCCGTCGTCTGTGGATAGCCAAAGTCAATGAGCTCGTCAAGCAACTCGTATATGATGACAAAATTATCCCGTATAGACTCCTCCTCCAGCTCCTTGAAGTATTCGACAAACACCTGTGCGATTTTGTGCAGAAATACAAAGACCAATGCAATATTAACATTCTTATTGCGCGGCGTCGTCGACACAATGTACAAGTTATTTGTCTTAATGTACGCAAATGTTGTCTCTGTCGTTTGCAGGATGGGCGTGACGAGACCCTCTTCTTCCCGTTCCATGAGCAGCGGCATGAATTTATCGATCACCGCCATGTCAATGTTGTCGCCGCGATAATTGCGGGATATCAACACCTTGCCCTTCACGTCCAGCACAAATATGGCTGATGAAGACATTATTCCTAGTTTTTTTTTTTGTCTTTTTGTTTCTTGGCCTAAAATCTTCCAGCTGCCACTTGTTTTTGTTGCCACAGAAAAATAAATATGAATGACACAGTTACTGTTGAATTTGCGAGCCTGTGAAGTGGATGCTTTATTTTAAAACACTTTGCAGCGACTGGTATGCACTTATATTGCATGCATTTCTATTGGAATTATTTAAATTTTGTCATTTAACCACACGAATGGAATTAAAGTTTAGTCACGAAAATTACTTACGTCGTCGACTGGTGCTTCTTCTTTATACTCTAATTCGCGTTCACCTGGCACTTTTGGCCATTTTGCAACACTAATATTTGAGTATTGAGTGCAAATTGACATAGATGATTGACTGCTCAAGATTACCTCTGAAATTCTTGACCACTTTGGTTTGTTTTGCGAATCTACGTTTTTTAGTGTACATTAAAATCAAAACAAACAATATTGGTCACGCAGAAAACAATTTTAGTAGATACAGCTTTGACGTCACAGCTATTGCAATCGCATGGAATCTATCGATAGCTACTCCCAGCGAAACCTTTTACGTTGTATTTTCTTCCAAGTATACACATCGCTAAGTAAAAGTATCGAATAAGACGCTGCTCCTACAAATGTAAGAAAAATAAACAAAAGGGGCAAAATACTTAAGAAATTTGGAGCATGCAAATGAATCCGAGTATTACAATCGAGAGAAAACGCGTTGATTGCAACGCATTACCAAAGGGCTGGCAACGTGAGGAAGTACACAGAAAATCGAGCTGTAATTCGGGCGTTGATGTTTTCTACTACAGGTAACCAAGCAAGTAAATTACTCGGCTGATCATTAAGCAAGTGCAGGTACACACGGTGAAGGTGAAACCTGGCAAACTAACGTTAACTGTAACTTACACACACACACACAGAAACACATCTGCGACTGCACGTGCGATAACGAATACGTTGTACTCACTCTCACTATTTTTTGTTATTACATTTACCACACACACACCCACACGCACACGCACAAACACCCACCCCCACCAACCAAAAAACTGTCCCCCACCCAATCAATTTGGATGTGTACGCAGCCCGACAGGCAAAAGAATTGAAAGCAAACCGCAATTAGCACGCCAATTGAGCGCCGAGATGTTTGACATAAGCAACTTTGATTTTCAAACCGGCAAAATGCAGTTGCAACGGCAAATGCCCTCCCCATCGATATCGCTATATCGCTGCAATGCAGCAGGCGCCATTATTAGCAATGCCAGCCTGGGCAGCAACGCCGCCAATGCACTCAAACGCAAATATAGTCGAGCTCAGGCTCAAGGCTCTAACATTAACATCAGCAACATCAGCAGCAACAACAACAATCACAGCAGCATCGGCATTGCAGCATCGTTAACAGGAACGGGAATATCGCCATCAGCAGCAGCAGCAACCACAACGACAACAACTGCAGCGGCAGCCGCTAATCTGCGCCAGCAACAACAGCAACAGCAGCAACAACAACAATTTGAATTCAGGTAGAGCCAAGCTGAATGGTCCTTGGCTCCACGAGCTGCTGCATGCGTCTGAGCTTTTTTCAATTTTTGTATTCTAACCCCACAAAATTTCAACAATCACAACAATTGGCCTTTTATTTTAATCCGTTACTGTCCATCATTTGTAAAGCTGCTTTTATGCTCTCCTTCAATTTGAGCATGTTCTCTAAAATATCTTAATTGTTGCTTGTCTTTGTTTTTTTCTTCTACTTAATGTCTTAAATAACAAACTGTTGGTAATTGGTGATATTTTCTATTAGAATTCTTTATCTTTTATCTTTCACACCAAATGTACAACTATTTTGAACAACGATGTAAATTTGCTTATACATTAGAAATGCATTCAAATTTTGAGTAAAATTCTTCATGGTAGAAATTTCACAACTGTTTCGTTGTTCAATTTGTATGTGTGATTCTAATTAATGGTTGCCTTTACAGCCGCGCTTTGCGCACAGATGTTTCACTGGTGCCGCCCATACGACAGACAGCCTCCATCTTCAAGCAGCCGGTGACTGTGGTGCGCAATCACGAGCCCAGCAAGGTGAAGCACGATGCCAAGCACGGTGGCCAGGAGAAGCCCAAGCAGCTGTTCTGGGAGAAGCGATTGGAACGCTTGCGTGCCTGCCATGACAACGGCGAGGAGCTGGACGAGATATCACTGCCAAAGACCATACGCACCGTCGGTCCCAATGTCAACGAACAGACGGTTCTACAATCTGTGGCCACGGCCCTCCATATGCTCAACGCTGGTGTGCACGGCCAGAGTTCGACCAAGGCTGAGCTCACAAAGAATGCGATGGCATTTATGAATCCCGAACAGCCGCTAATGCATGCGGTTATCATCTCAGAGGACGACATACGCAAGCAGGAGGATCGCGTAGGCGTGGCACGGCGAAAACTACAGGATGCACTCAAGACATGAGTGTCCGAGCAAAAGGGGCATTCAGTTTTAGATATTCCAGTACGGCTAACATACATTGTATAACTATAATCACTTCCAATTTATAAGTTAATCCATTGCTTGATTTCCGTTTCCTCTTCAAATCAATGTGGAAAACATTTAATACTAAGATTAGGTTTTTAATAAATATTATTGTAGTCAAGCAAAAAAAAACACATATAAAAATGTTGAACATTTTTGAAAGGACAAAGTCTTTGAAATTTGCATATTCCATATATTTAGAAACACACAGTGGACGCTTGAAATTTTAATTTTGAATACAATTCGATTGGAGTCTGAAAATTGTTACGTTTCTAAGTGCAAGCGGACCACTGTGCACCACTTAATATTACTAAGTTATTTAAGTTAGTTATAAATAACGTTAACAGCGTCAGTTGCACGTTTTATTACGCTTTGGTTGCTGCTTTCTGGTTTCTAACACACAATTTAACACAGGGTCGGTTAATAGTTTAAAACCGAATGACAAATGGAGGGCGCATTCTTACAATATACGTAAATAAATCGTATATACAATTATGCGTATAATCTAAGCACGTTGCTTAGAATGTTACAAATATACATAGACATTTGGAATCTATAAATGTACAGATCTGTGTTACTACTCCAGCACCTCCTCCAATTCATCGTCCTCATAGTCGACGCCATCGTAATCTGACGAGCGTTTTAACTGAAAATACAAGGATAAATGAAAAATTAACAAAAAATTGACCATGTGAAATTTGTTGCAAACCATCTTCTCCAAAGCTAAGGGCGATTTGTATTTACCTGGGTATAAATGCCGCGCCAAGCTGCAAATGCGCCCATTGCCAGGACAGCGCCAACACCGGCGACAATCTTTGTGTTTAGCTCCGTTTCCAGAAACTTACGCTCCGACGGCGTCAGAGTGGTGTCCGAGTAACTGGAGCCTTTCGTTAGTTTTGTCGAACTGTAGCATTCATTGCGGAAAATGTCCTTGGTGATGCGATTGATGAAATTAACTAGATTTTGACAGCCTTTTATGTGATTCTGTAGCGGATTGTTTGGCAGCGTTATTTTAAAGATAATGGCCAGATAACTGTAGACAATGGCATCAAATTCACTGTATGTATCGCCAAAGAACCAAACCTTGCGACCCAACTTGCGCGAGAGCAAATTGACGCACTTTTTGGCATTCAGAACGAGCTGTAACATAATTTGGCGAAATGTTAAAAGTTACAAGATTAAGTAGACAGATATATTAACTTACATAGTCACCCTCATGCTTTTCCAGCTTATCGTTAATATCGAAACCACCCAGAACCTGAACCACATCGCAGGCTTCGCGCTGATACGTTGACGGGTAGTAGAAGTTGAATGGAAAGGGTGTGCGCTTTGCGTACAGACCACGTGTGGTCGTATCGTAGTTGTGGGGATCCCCGTACAGGAAGTAATGGTAGTAGGCATGCAACTGTGTAAACACCCAGTTTGAATATGTGGAGGACAGGTGTTTTTGTTTCGTAGTTAAATGCGCGTCCACTGGATAACCCTGAAAGACATCAAATTTCAGTTGCAGTCTTGGTCATGTGAACAAAAAATAAAATAAAATGAGCTATCAGCCAATGGCTATAAATAGGTTCAACAGGTTCATTCAACCCGGGCTGTGTGCTCTGTTGTTTTGTTCACCTCAAGATCCAGCACGCGTTTGATCTCCTTATATCCAATAAATTTATCATTGCCGATTTGTAGATAGGGCAATTTACCAGCACCGGAACGCAATGGATTCGCATTTGTTTCAATGTCCATGGGGCAGCGGGTGAAGCGTAGTAAACACTGACAATTTCGCCAAAAGACAATACGTTGATTAATACACATTTATTGATATCGCTGATAGGAGTTGCGGCTGATTATGATGCAACTAAACTTACCAAAGCACGCATACATTCGAAATCAATGGTCGGCAGCCCCCATTCGCCCTTATACACATGGAGCTTGGAGCCCAGCTGCATTTTTTTTTTTTGTGATAATGCTACTTGTTGTGGTTGATTCAGCAATGCGCACGCAATTGCATTGTAGAAATGTATTAATCAAAAAATATATAGACTTGCCAAAACGTGCCGGATGATGCGGAGAGAGATTTTTGACTGACACTCATAGCCAGTGTGACTGTAGACTTGAATTGTAGATAATACCAAATATTTTGATATTTAACTTCTTGGCGCCAAAATGAAAAATGCATTTAATGAGTGGGAAAGATTGTGCACAATCAAATTAAATGTTGCTGTGTACATACATTTATCTAAAGTCTACTGCCGCTAAGGGAAAATAAGGGACTCATTACTTTTTTTTTGTATATTAAAAATGGATTGAGCATGAAATGTATGGTCACACTGCAGATGCATACCCGGCAAAAGCAGCCGATTGCAGCACGCATAAAGTAAATAACCCGACAATATGTCACTAGTGAATTACGGCAGCAGCTCCAACTCAGAAGGCGACGAGACACAGGATACACCTGCCGCTCCAGTCATTCGCAAGAGGTAATCTTTTCTACTGCAAATATACTACGACTCTTACAATTTAGAAGCGCACAGACCCGCATTACCCGCAGCTGCCTCTTTATTGGGCGCCAAGATAGCCAAACCTCTAGTTGAGGACGATGAGGAAGATGACTTTGAGAATGCGGCATTGCATGGCGGGCGGATACGCAGTTTTAAGCACGAGCGCGGCAATTGGGCAACTTTTGTGTATGTGCCAGCTGGTGAATGTGCCGAGCAGCTGGAGGACTTTCAGTTGGAGGCCATCGAAAGACTGGCGCCACAAATTGAGCTGCACGCTAATGAATCATTGCATCTGAGCTTGAGCAAGACTGTCGTTCTGCAATATCATCAAATTGATGAGTTTCAACGATCGCTGCAGCAGGCACTGCATAGCTGTGCTGGGTGCGTATTGATGGACACTTCTACTACTCTAATATATATATTAATGATATTCCCATTATTTTTCACAGCTTTAGCAGTACGCTGCATTTGGTATGTTGGCTCAAGTCTTCTTGTAGATGACAAACTTGTATACGTATAGAATTTTTACATAGCTCCGTGTCTACACAAATGAGGAGCGCACGCGCACCTTTCTGGCCGTACAGCTCGATGCTGCCTTTATGGGTAAAATGTCGGCACTTTTGCGGTCCGTGGATTTGGTTATGCGTGACTATCGCTTGCCTCAGTTCTATGAGAAGCCCTCGTTTCATGTTAGCCTGCTGTGGTGCGTTGGCGACCATCAGAGATTGCTGCAGGATAAGCTGAAGGAGCTGCAGCAATTGCTCGATGATCATGAAACCCTCAAATTGACTGTCAACGAAGTAAACTGCAAATGCGGCAATAAGGATTTTACTTATAAGTTGAAATAACTACGAAAATTATTGATATTCATAGCTTAAGTCGAGCTTTTTTGTTTTCTAAATTGAAGATTAACTTAAGCCTTTCTTTTTGTTGCCATTGCCCTGCTTGGCCTGCTGCGCCTGCTCCTCAATCAGTCGCTCCTCTTCCAGTTCTAAAAAGCGTTGTCGACGCCGACCCAGTGGAGTTTTCGACCACCACGATTCGAATGCCTCCTCCTCCTCGCGATAGACGGGATCTCGTGCACTGCGCAAAGTAAATACAGATTAGCATAGGATTCGGATGGATTGATGCTTTTTTATACCCACCAGAGCACATTGATGAGCTCTGCGTTTGTGAGCGGTTGAGAACGCAGTTGAAGCTTGCGCTTACAAGTCATCACCTCGCGTAGACAGGCATCAACTGATCCTATGGTGTAGCCATCTGATATTTTTGCCATGGCACTGGTGTCCAAGTTGGATATGCCACCAGAGTATTCACTGTAAATTATATAATGCACAGATTAGGCATACAAATTGCATATCAACTAAATTATTTCCGTAATCTGATCTTGGTGAACAAAAAGTTAATCTAATTCTAATACCCACTGCAGCAGCGTTTTCCAGGCATGCGACATGGCGCCGTAATCCGGCCGTGGAATGTATATGAAACGATTGTAGACAGACTGCAACAACTTCTGATCTGCTTCCCAGGGTAAATTGGAGGTGCCAACAAAAATGACTCGATCCTCGGGCGCAATATTCTTAATGAGCTTGGGCAAATCTTTTTTCAAGCGCTTGGGATCTGTACGATCTGTTTTGGGTATTTTCTTCATAAACGGACGCTCGGCATCGCCCATATAAATAACTGCCGGCTGTAACAGCCGGGATACCTTTAGGACCAAGTGTATGAGCATGATTAGACCAGATTTCCCGGGATATTTGCCCACAATATTGGCTGGCGTGAGATCAAAGAGAACGGCGCCAACTTCTGTGCAGATCGCATGGAGCAGCGCCTTTTTACCGGAGCCGCGGGGACCGGCTAGCAGAACGGAGCGTATCAGTGGCGTGCAGTTGTGTATGGCCTCCGAACCGAGGGGCAGGATGCAATATTCGGTGAGCACCTGGCGTATGTCACCCGGCGAGGGATTTGTTCCATTGCGTGCAGTTAGCGCCTTGTCGCCCAGAAATTGTTTCAGCTTCAGTTCGGGATATTTGCGTATAATCCCATTGGTGACCAGCTCCTCGTACAGTGACTCTGTGGTGCGATCGGGCGTCAAATCCTTTTCCTTCTTCTTTTTGCTCTTTTTGCCCGAGCGACGTGTCTTCTTGTTGCTCTTCTTTACCTTTTTGCCCACCATCGTCTGGAGTAGGTCCAATTCCTGTCGCATCACATCGTCGACGGCACGTCGAAACTCCAGCTCCACTTCTTGATACTTCTCCGTATAGATCATATCCTCGTTGGCCGCCTGACTGAGCACGCCAGTTTCGTCCTTGTCGCGCCAGGTGTCATTAAAGCTGCGTGCAATTATCAGAATAAGTTGAACTTAAATTTATCCCCATTTTGGTTTAAGTAGAATGGAATTCTAATCTTTCAATTAAGCAAAGTTAAATGAAATATTAATATTAATAGAATGGAATTTTATGAATGAATTAAATTTCAATCGAAACGGTTTACTCACTATTCTATTTCAGCGCGAATATCGGGCAGACAAACCGACGGAGCCGGCTGAAAGTTGATATCCTCTTCCTGATTTTCGTTAACATTTAAATCGCCACTGCGCGCAGGCGACTTGGATTTATCCTTGGTCTTGCGCGACTCCTTGGAAGAACGCGCAGAGGAGCGACTGTGCTCGCTTTCTGTGCCCGGCCGACTGAATATGTGCAGGGAACCGCCCTGATCCTCTGAGGGAAAGTCGGGCAGTTTGCCCGTCTTGTCGTAGCAATCCTTGATCCAGGCGCGTATCTCATCGGCAATGTCCTCCTTCATAGTGGGACCGTGCTTCAGTCTGATCTCCTCCAATATGGTCACCTGCCGCGCCTCAAACTGGGCTGCGTACGTTTGTTGCGCCACATGTCGCCGCCGGACGTCGTGCTCGTTGTGCTTCTCCAGCTTCTCGGCGCGCTCCTTGAGCACCGCAGCCGGTGGCGGCACCATGCCAATCAATATCATCTCATCCATCTTGCGGCGTCGTGTAATGCGACGTGCCGTGTGGCCACGCCACATTTTTTGTATCTTCATGGCGGCCATGAGACCGGAGTCACTGCGCTCCTTATCGCTGCGCTCCTCCGATTTCCCCTTTTCCTTGCGGATCTCCTTCATAAAGTGCGCGCGGAGACGTCCTTGCCGTGCACGCTCGTGCATCTGTAGCAGCCGTATGGCCTCGATCTCGGTGAGCGGCTCCTCCAGAGCATGCTCCTCCAGCCAGCCCAGCTTGATCAGAATCTCGTGCATGGTGCGTTTACGGAACTCTAGCTCCTGTTCGCGTTCACGTAGAAAATAGCGTGGAATACGCAGCTCCGTCTCAATGGGCGTAAGTCGGAGACGTTCCACAACATCATCATTATAGCTAAACTCCATGAGATCAATGTTGACCAGATCATGCTTTAGCTCCACCACACGACCCAGGCAGGCATCAAGGAGTTTCCGCACCAATTCACGCTTCTGGGGCTGTATCATCTGGAGGAATGGAAGTGAAAAATTAATGGTAAATAAAACAGCAAGAAAATTACAATTAAATATAAATAAATAGCTCAATTTATTGCTATTAATATATCTGTACTAGACGGAGAATTGAGAGGATAAATCTTTTTAAAAATCCGAAGTATTATAGGAATATCTGGGTAGCTCTTCCTTATATTTATATTTCCCTTAGTTATTATAGATCTGATTAATATTAATACTAGCATTGTCTGGGTACTTGCATTATCGTAGACATCCTCCAGGCGATTGCTCAGACATATATAACGCAGATAGAACTCATATAGACTGGCCTGCAGCAATGCCTTGGCATCGGCAGCGGCGGCCACCGAGCTGGCAACGACGCCAGTGACGCCGCTAATGGTAGCCACAGTGGTGTCCACATTCTGATGCTGTCGCTCATAGTCAATGATGGCCAGTTGTTCGCATTCTTGCTGCGACTGATGCCAGATCTCGTTGAAATATGTGCTGGACATGACAAAATCACTTTTCACACTGATTGTTAGTCAAGAAACTTCCGCTTGGTTGCAAGTTAAACCAACGTTGCCAACGGTGATGCATGAGTCATCTACAAGGAGGTAGTTAACCATTTGTTTAGCTGTAACAAACATTTGTAAAAGGATTTCTATTTACTCTCTTCCCCTAATTTAATGTTGATTCGCGTAGCTCAATTCTCCCCGAAAAATATACACATAAGTCATACATATATGACACATAACAATGTTTAGCGAAGATTTAATTAGAGGATATTTGGTTAGAATTACACATAAATAGTTAACAATAATAATATGTTTAGTTATATTTTAAATAGGGAATGCGTCTGCGGACTCTTATAGGTTGTCTGGGGAGCAATACTTAATCATGGATTTGGTATGTTTGAATTGTGTGCCGCTTGTGGCCGTCAGCACTTCGTTGATGAAGCTCTGGGAGTTGTGTATGGTGGTGCCACCGAGGATGATCCGATAGCCAGCATTATTTAGTTGATGCACCGTTAATGCCTCCTCATAGGTGGCGCCGCCAATGATGAAGACAACCACCTCCTGTGGCGGACGTCGGAATGGCACCAGTTCTGAATTAATAGCTGGATAGAGTGGATCTAGTTCGCGACCCTTGAAGACATCCTCAAGCGTTTCCTTCAGCAGCGGCGTGTGCTGTGTGAAAACGTTCTCCACACCCTTGAGGCCTTTGATCAGGATACGGGTTAGCTTTACGGCATCTGTGATCCGCACCATATTGAACAGATCACCTTGGCGCACATGCGTGCCCGCATACTCAATCAAAGCGGGCACAATTTGAGTATTCCCACCGCGACTCTTGATTATCTGCAGCAGACCAGAAGTATCGCAATTTGCATGTCGCTCATAGCGCAGAGCGTAGAGCGCCACCAGCTTGATAGCATCATCAATGCTAACTCGTTCGTCAGCAATCAGTTTCTTGATGCGTTGCAGCTGAGCGGAGTGCTCCGCTTTGCAGGCAATCTCCTGCTCCAGTTCAGATACCTCGAATAGATTACGCTTATTCGAAATGCTCGACAGTTCACCCATGATGCACAAGTGTTTCTGCACGGTGCCGGACATTTTCTTGAACTGCGGATAGGATTCGATGAAGTTCTTCATGTCGGCAATGCTCTCGACTTTCTTATGATCGTTCGCCTTGCGCTGAAACTCTTCCATTAGCTGTTTTATGGTGCTGCCAATTTCACCATAATTCGCGTACATATTGTTGCCATAGAAGTCGTCCTGATCGCCGGATAGCACCAGCTCCTTGAACTCCTTGGGTACACTAGGCCGTTCGGATAGATCAACACGATTGTTCCGTATTTGTAACAGCTCATGCACCATTGCCTGATATGACCATTGATGCAGCAGCGAAGTAACTGGATCATCACGACGATCCAGAAGCAACAATAAAGGCGGCGCAGCGCCATCCGCATTGCCGCGAAAGTCAAACAGTGAGGATTCCTTCGTTATCTGGTCGTAGATTTGCTTGGCCAGCAGTTGAGCCACTTGCGAACCGGCCCGATATCGTATGACAGGATTTAGTTTAAGGGATAGCAACACAGCTGTTATGCCCTGCACGCTGCGTGTCAGCGCATCCGGCAGCCAGTTCAAATTTGTCATGCAGTTGGGCAGGTTGAGTGAAAATAAATTGGGATTAACGCACAAATAGTCCGCATACAATTCCTTTACCTCCCGCACCGACTCTGACTCATCGCATTCGGCCAGGTATTTGATATCAGTGCGTGGTATAATGTTGCTGAAATCTGTTAAAAGAACGTAACTACAGAATTTTGGCAGCTGTTTCCAACACACTTACATATAAAATATGCACTATATTTGGGATTGCGTAGTTCGTTGGCCAGCAGCTGAATGTTCTGCTTTGAGGGGCGTATGAAAACAATGCACTTCAGATACTTCAAGCGCTCATTGGATCGCCCAGAGTCCAGGCGCTCAAACAAATACACCTCGCGTTGCAGCATATCCGACTGGCTAAATGCCATGGATATAATACTGGTCTAAATTATACAAAATTTTAGAAAACTTTTGCCATTCAAAATTTCTTTATTTTCGCTAATTCTTACCGTTTCCTTGTCCAGCAATATGATTTTCATGCCTGGTCCGGACTCTGTGCACATCTTTTCAATGTACAATTTAATGCCGCTTATTAAATTCATTGTTATTTACAGATTTTACTAAGAGAAAATAAAGTTGCAAAATGTAATGTGTGAAACCAGCTGTTGGCAGCGATGTGGAGAAATATAACCCCTCCTCTGGCAAAATTAATCGACTGCTATCGATACTTATCGGCAAAAATTCCGCGATTGTGCATAATTTAAAAACTCATTTACTTTACAATACTTTCAACAGTTTCGACTCCAGAGAATGTTTGTTTATTTTTCTTCTTTTCTTTTTGTTTTATGACAAAATCACAAAAGTCTATTAATGCTACAGGTAATTAAAACATACGCGAAGCCTCGAACATTTACAACTTAAGCAATACGAATCACGTTTTGTAAGGCAACAGTTCACCATTCAAATAATATAAAATGGTCAGTCGCTTAAACTAAAATAACACAATTTTAACTAAAACGCCATGTGGTTTGATATGCGTCTGCTATGTTGTTGTGTGCGTATCCTCATCCAAGGATTGGGCATTGTGCATTGTGCATGGTGCAGTTGCTCACTGCGTCACAGCTGGTTTCTCTCCCTGTTCCTTCTTGAGCTTCTCCTGATCCAAATGATAGTTGTAAGCACGGCCCAGTTGCACCAATTGCGTCAAGCCCACGAATAGATTCACGGCGAACAAACTGTAATTCTTGGGGATAATGACGAGAGAGTAACGAGACCAAATAATTCCAGTAGCTGCCAATGCACTGCATCCCGTCATTGAAATTGCGTCCGCCGGTCGCGCCAAATCACTGAGTCCAGCTACGACGAGACCCTTAAATAAACAATAAACATCAAGTTGTAAATTCCTGTTGATTAGGCAAGATTAGCAGAATTAGCAAACACAATCTCAACACGCGCACAAACACGCACACACACAGAGGCAGGTTTGTGTATATATGTGTAAGTGCGCAGGTATTGACGCTGACGCTCTCAACGAGTTTGTTGTACGCAAATAAACCTGCAATCATAAAAGCTATCTGAGCATTCGTCGGCACTCTCGCGGATTTCTGTTTATAATTTTTCATTAAAATCTGGTCTATCAGTCACAGACAGTGATAATGCAAATTAACGAAGGTCATGCAAATTATGTAACAAGCTGATGGACTATCTGTGAGCTTACCCATTTGAAGATAGGTGCCCAGAAGAATATCGTTTTTGGACCTAAAAACAAAGCGGAACAGCATTAAAAACAAAGCGCCACGTGGACATTTATTTGGTAAACATTTTTTTAATTACCTGCTGCATGCATCCAAAGCGGTCTCATCTTGGCGGGCACAAATTTGTCACAAACTCCAATCATGCCATTGTAGATCCTTGTATGGATGCCCTTTCCAGCGGCGGCAGCAGCTGATGAGGGTGGAGGCCGTGGTGGTGCTGGTGGTGGTGGCTGAACGGCTGTCGATGACATTTTGTTTGTGCGAAATTTAACGGTATATCACAACACAACAACAAAAAATCCAATTTCAAGTAACTCCAAGCGCTGACTAGTATACAGATAGACAGTTTCTATCGTACTGAGCAAGTGGATTTGGCGTGAATAACGAAAGCGTCGAGTTGATAAAAAAAAGCGTCGGCGCGTTGAGCGCTCTTTTCCTCTCTCTAGGTTTGTATGTGTGTGTATTAGCGAGAGTTCCCAACAGCGAACCAGTGAATGACCCTCATTACGGAATGCATTCAGTATGCACACTATGTAAGTAATTAAATAGAAATGTGTTCTATATTTTGAATATATATACAACTACATTTGAAATATATATCCCATACATATTTTTCCGAACTTAGGGGTTTAATGCAGCTGCATTACAATATATTTATTGTCGTATATCGGATACAATCCAGATACTATCCCTCCCACAACTTATGCGAGCCTCTAAAGCGATTAAAAAAAACTTAAATTAACGCATACTTCTGTCTATGCTTATGGAAAATTAATATGGGTTGTGATATGGTCTCCAGGCATGCACCGAGTGCAAAGTATAGATTACGAATATAATTGTAATGGGGTATTTTGCTGATGGGTAGGCGCTTCAAAAACAGCTGAGAGCACAGTTACATTAGTTTGACTTTTAAAAAAAGACTAACGAGAAATTAACCTGTTTATGGAATATAATTCGCAAGTTTTACAATTTTCAATTAGCTCTCACAATACAAGTGCACACGCAACGTCCTTGGCCTTGATAGACAATCACACAACACACGCAACATTTGTCCGACATTGCCATTCGCTTAATGCCTGCGCCAATTTCCGCAGCGCAATGTTGACGGAAGCATTTACATACACATGCATATAAATGCAGTGCAAAATGCATTCGCGAAGCACTTGTTTAAAAATAAACATCGAACTGCAGCTGTGTCTACTCCGACTGCATCACGAGATATTCCGATCTTCACAAATGCCAACAGGTCCTCAATATCATGTAACGAAAATAGCGGTATATAGCCAAATTGCACTTACATATATATAAATAAAAAATAATAAAAAATGAAAATAATAAAAGTCTAGAGATTTCATAAATCAACACTCAGTCTTTAGCCAATGAATTGCACTGGACACCAAAATTTTACTGCTTAGAGATTCTTTAAAAAAAAACAGTAAGCAATGTATAAGACTTTTAAAAGAAAGTCGATATTTTTTTGCTATCGATAGTTACTTAATGCTGATTAATAAACTACTCAGCACTAAACTGGAATCTAGGCGGTTACACTTGAGGTCCACTCTAATATATATGTAAGATGTGCACATCTCACTCTATCTATACAAACGTATACACACTGTGTGATTCTCACAAGTGAATCAACTCTCAGCACAGTGTGACCAAACATATATATACATATATAATTTAAATTTGTACAGACTATTGCGCATCAGCGCAAATACGCACATTGTTAAAACGATGACAGACTTACATATTTGTGTATATGTAAATATCTGTATCAGTAACTTGCTTAGTTAGTGACCCGACTTTAAAAACATTGCGCTATAATTTAATTGGTCGCACACACAGATGTATATATACAAATTTTTTCTTAATTTTTGTCCAGAACATTCAGATTTCTCCTGTAGGTGAAAATTAAAGCGACGAATATGCTGTGTTTTATCGTTTTTCATGTTAGAAATGTTTATGTAATTTAAATTACAAATCAAAGGCGTACATTTCAATAAAATTATTCATTACAAATCAAATAGTTCTACAATTTTTATCTTTTCCTGTTTTTTTTGTTGAATTTGTTGTTTGCCGTGTTTAGCACATTTTCCTTTGTTGCAGTTGCAATATTTCGCTTGCTCCTTTGTAGCCCGTTTAATGAAATATAGAAATATATATATATATATAT
Source organism: Drosophila atroscutellata (assembly GCA_035041605.1). NCBI lineage: Eukaryota > Metazoa > Arthropoda > Insecta > Diptera > Drosophilidae > Drosophila > Drosophila atroscutellata. The sequence goes on along the minus strand of JAWNLA010000094.1, from coordinate 2,461,587 downwards.
ATATATATACATATATGTGGAAGATACCTTATGAAATTTGGTACAAACTGAATTGTTGGAAAACATAAAAAACTAAAAAAAAGGATTATACTATTGCAATATGCATCAGACATAAGTTCAACAAATTAATTATTTCCATCGAATTGTTGTATATATATAAATATATATGCACGTATAAATGTTAACACAGAATTTTGAAAGGATCTATTGCTGCAACGATTTAACGTTTATCTGTTGTTATTGTATGTATAATGTTGTTTATGTTTGTTGTTATTTATATATAACCAAGCAGTCATATATTATGTGCATATTTTCCTTTTTGCTGTCAGAGTTTGTGTTGTTTTTGTTGTTGTTCTTGTTGTTGGTGTTGAATGGGCACAGAGTATCGCTCGAAATCGTATTGCTATATGCTATCATCAATGGAGTATACACAAATTGGTTGTGTACTTGTTTTTCTTTGCTCGTCCGTGGAGTTAAAAGTTGAACGAATTCATTGGTAATTTCTCTGTATTCGGATCAAAGTTGTATTCTGTGCCATCAGAGGTCGGTGCCAGGTTAGATTGCTCGCCCTGTAAACGAATTGTACAAAAAGGTGTTAGTCAAATTGTTGCAACTATTAAATAAATACAAAACTCAATTTGCAGATAAGGAATAAATTATTTTTGAAATTGACTTGTTAAAAATACTTGTAAAAACAAGCCATGGTTTATAAGTCATAAGACTTGAACTGGATAAATGTATTTATGGGAAGTTTTAGTATTCTAGTATTTACCTCGGTAAAGTATTTCTCAATAATTTCGTATGCCAGCTTGTAAATTTCAACGTTCTCATGGTTTTGGAGGCGCTCAATTTTGGCTAGACCCTCGCACTCCTCAATCAAATTGGCCACCTCTTCGACATGTGATGCGGCCACTTTGAGCATATTATTGAGACCATCGAGCACAACCTGCAAACAAGGTAAGAGCAATAGTTGGAATTCAAATGTTTATATATATATCTTATATGTGGCTTACATTGATCACTTGTGTATCCTGGCACGAGAGCAGATCGCAGAATGGCGGAATGACGCCCTCCTTTATTAATGTGAACACCTGTTCGGGTCTGCCGCTAATGGTTAGATTACTTATAGCCCAGGCGGCCTCTTTCTGCGTTTGGAATTCGCCCTTGCTCAGGTTGTCAATGATTTTCGGCAGCAGGCCAACATTGATGACAGCCTGTACCTGTGACTCGTTGCCAGCGGTGATGTTGGAGAGGAACCACACAGCCTCCTTGCGTATCTTCTCCTTTGGATGCGACAACAGTGCTGGGAAATACGACAATGCCTCGAAGTTGAGCACCACCTGTGTCTGTTCATCCGAACCGGTGACAATGTTGCCCACAGCCCGCAATGCTGCCGTCTGCACCTTCACTTCGCTGTTGCCAAGCAGCGGTATCAGCTTGGGCACAACGCCGCTATCGATAACCATTTGGATTTGATCGTTACCCCCGTCGGTCAAATAGCTAATTGCCCAGACCGTATCGACGAGGATGTTTGTGTCAGTGTGATGGATCAGCACGTTGAGTGCGGGCAGGATTTCGTGTATTGTCGCTGCTGGTGGCGGCGGATCCTTGTTTCGGCACAAATTCACAATCACCCAGGTGACATTGCGCAAGAAAGATATGGGTATATCCGGTTTAATGAATGACAACAGCGGTTGCACAACGCCATGCTTAATGACATAGTCACGCAACATGGGACCATCGCCAATGATATTGCCCAGTGCCCATACGGCTTGTTCGCAGACATTCGGTGCGGGTGAATTCAGCAATTGAAGAAAGAGCGGTACGGCTCCAGCTGCAACCACCTTCAAGCGAAACGATACAAAAAAATATACAAAATTTCAGGTATGATTAGTTGGAATTTAAAGCAGCTTACAGCTGTATATAAATAGCTTTGTACAGTTTTGATGAATTAGGTTATAAATGTTTTCGGACGCAAAGAATTGCAAGTGCTCACCTGGTTGGTTTGATCGGAAGTGCCTGATGCAATGTTGGTCAATGCCCATGCGGCCTCAAATTGGAGCATTGTGTGATTATGTTGCTTTAGGCATTCAACTAGAATGGGCAATATATCGCTATTGATTAAATCATTGATGGGTGGATTCTTGTCGGATGATAGCAATTTGCGTGCCGCTTGAACGGCGGCCAACTGTTGCTCCGGCTTTGATAGATCAGCGGCGGCCAAGGCAAGCTTCTTCAAATTTATGGAGTTGGGCAACTGTTCATCCTCATCTGTGTTCGAGTCCAGGTTGGGCACATTGCGACGCTTCAAAATTGTCTCGTCGCGCTTATTTTTGCGCAACTCAACAGTCACCTCATTTCGGCGACGTCGCATCTCCTACAATTATTAATTGGTTATTTGCTAGTTTTCATATTAAGTTTAAATTATCAGTGTAAATGTTTGCTTACATCTTGATCCTTTCCTTTGTTTTTAAAATTTTGCAAGCGATTTTGATCCAGCGACGTCATTTTTAATGTGTGTTGATGTGTCTGTTGTAGTAATAATTTTTAGCTTTGTTGTCTGCCACCAATCAAAATTGAAATGCTTGCTATGTTATTTGTTATTTTTGCTAAATAAATTTATGGGAATTTCTCTTCGTTGTCCTCCGCCGCTTAAATATTTCAATTATACTCGCAACGAAAATTTCTACACATACACACACGCATACAGAAGCAGATAGCGAGACACAAACAAAAGAAGAGCAAAAGCAACACGGGGAATGGCAGACGCATAGATGTCCGTCCGTCCGTTCATTCGTTAGTTCCAACAAAATCGAAATCGAGAGAACCAACACAATTGCATGGCAGCAGGCAGCACGCAGCACGCAGCACGATGACAATGACGGTCGTAGAAGAGGAGGGCAGAGCCACCAGGCGACGAAGAAAAAGAAAAAAAAAAGAAATGGCGATTACAAATGTTGTCAATTCGCAGCCAAACGGCTATTTTGGCACTGTGAAAACGAGATGTTTCCGCTTCTACTTACATTTCCAGATACTTTGACCCGTATTTTTAACTTCGCTGACACTTTGCAGGCCTCCCAAATAGTGATTAAACCTTTTTTTTTATATATAAAAATTGCAATTCGTGACAGCGACGTGACTAAAGTTGGCTGCGCTTCGGAACTATACAGGGCTGTCAACTTATTTGCATAGATCTAAGTGAATTTATCGAAATGTCTCACATCACCATTAGGAATGGGCTAAATTCCTAATATTTTGACCATCTAAATCTATCGATTTAAATAGTTAAGGCGTGCAAAAAAAAAGAAATAAATAAAAATCTGGACAATTTGTGTATATAATAAAATATAATGCAATTGAATGCTTACGGCCAACGTGGCAATGACTGAAAATACGGACAGTGCCAACACTCTCGAGCAGCATCCGCAGCAGACAGTAGATGAACCGTTGCGTGTCCAAGTAAAAAGCGAGAAGATTGACGCCGAGGTTGAGGCAAAGCTGCGGGCCATCAAATCAGAAGGTTCGTCGCACTCGACGGGCACGCTGACGGAGAGCGATAGCAACGATTCCCTACTCGAGGATAAGAAACAAATAGTGCCTGTGAAATCATCGAATGAGATTCTCGCCGAGCTCTTTGGTGTCTTCAATGCGGCACCACCCGAGGCGCTGCTTGATGACAAGAACCTGCTAAGGAAACACAAGAAATCCAAGAAGGAGAAAAAGAAAAAATCACGAGGGAAACAGCAGAAATCCGATGGTGAATGCTCTGACACAGATGTGGCGTCCACCAAGCACAAACACAAACGCAGGAAACATAAGCATAAGCACAAAGATGGCAGGGATAAGCACAAGGACAAGGATCGTGAAAAGTCCAAGGAGAGGCGAATAGGCATAGTCAAACACGAGGGAAAAACGGAAACGACAAGGAAGCGACATGCGACGCCGACTCAGGCGGATAAGGCGCCAGTGCCGGCCAAGAAAGCGACGAATTCAATTCCCGAAAGGGAACGCGAAAGGGAGCGTGAAAGTGAAAAGGAGAGGGATCGGGAACGGGAACGAGAGCGGGAAAAAGAACGGGAACTGGAGCGGGATCGGGCACGTGGCCATAATAGCTTCTATAATGGCTATCACGATGGAAAGCGTCCTCGCTCCAAAGAGAAGAACATCAGATCCACAAAGGTAAAAATGGAGCGTCGGCAATCTGATGAGATCTCGCTCTCCGATGAGGAAACATATCTGCGCGAGAAGGCAAACGGCCGCAAAAATTTCTATGGCAACTCCTCCAAGCCGGATCCTAGCGAGAGTAAGCGTCACACGAACTCCTCCGCGCGTCACACAAATAGCTCCAGCGCCAGGCAGCGCTCCCGATCCCGCTCACGTTCACGGGATTTGGGCATCGATAAGAAGCGACTGTTGGAGATAGCGCGACGCAATGCGATTAGCATGTTTAAGCGCGGCAATATGGCTGGCGTGGCCGAGATGTCACCGGAGGTGAAGGATAAGGTACTGCTCAAGATGCGCTACGGCGGACGCAGCGTACAGGACTTGACGGACTTTTGCAAGAAGATATCCAACGGCGAAATGCTGTCCGATCTCAGTTCCGATGAGGATTCCGATGTGGACAAGAACGGCAACACAAAGGCCTTCCATCATCCCTTCCAGCTCAAGGAGCGCGAACCGATTGTCATGCACATACGGAACGCAGCGCCCATTGTACCAGCCACTCGACGCGAAGAGCAAACGAAGGCGATAACGATGCAGTTTCCCGTCTCTTCTGGGCAGGTGCATCGAATGTCCGAGGTGTGGGTGCCGGTCGATGCACTGGCGCCTCTGCCTGCTCTGCCACCCGCCAAGCAGGCCACCAATATGTTCAAGGATGTGCAGAGGAATGTCTTTGCCAAGTCGCTGCCACAGCAGGAGATGCAGGAACCTGCCTTTAAGCCGGCCCCCAATCTGTCAGACGCCGACAGCACAAATGATCCTGATGGCTGCGCAGCGATAAATGCGTCCATGACGCTGCCGCCGCCGCCTCCTTTGCCGGTGCCTGCTCCTGCAGCAGTAGAAGCTGCTCCTGCTCGAGTTCCTCCGCCTTCCAAGCTGCCAGCTACTTTTGTGTCATTTGTACCAGAGGTGCCCATACCATCGACAGCGGCACGACCTCCGCCGGTGACAATGGCCTCCATTTTTCCACAAGCCCTGGCGCCCAGCAAGGATGTGTCCAGCATAATTACACAGCGTTTAAGTGCCATTAGGCGATTGCAGGTGAGCAACTTTAATATGTGTACCCTGTTTATTGGTAAAAGGGTATATTAGAATTAACCGAATCTCAGAAATATACATCTTAGGTCTCGTATAGAATACATGGATCATATTTTACTTTGGGAGAAAGGCCAGCATAGAAAAACAAATACATATATATATATATATATATATATATATATATATATATATGCATTTATTTACTTATCGAAGAGCAATTTCATTTGATTATCATGGTTATCATGAAAATACAGCTAATCAAATATAAACATTAACTTTAAATCCGGAATAAAATACTGCTCAATAAGAAATAAAATATTTGTTAATTTATTATTTAAATCTGGATAATCGACAATTGAATTAATGTGCTTGTGTCTTGATCAGGATAACCCCGCCGATTCAGAGGCATTAAAAATGATGTACAACGCGCAGCGGGACATGACCTCGTGGGCCTCATCAAAGTATCTGCCCGGCCAGTTTACGGGCAGCACGGGTGCTCAAGTGATGAAGGTGCACGAGCTGAGTAGCGGGCCGCAGTTGTGGGCGCGCAAGGATCAGTTGACCTCCACCAAGCCCGTCACGGGCGGCATGGGCATGACACTGTTGCAGAAGATGGGCTGGAAGCCGGGCGAGGGTCTCGGCCGTAGCAAGACTGGCTCACTGCAGCCACTACAGCTAACTGTGAAACTGGACAAACGTGGTCTGATCTCTCGCGAGGATATCAAACAGCAGCCGGCACGTGGAACGGGCGCACGGACGTCATCCAAGAACACAAATGCATCAAATATAGCACAGTTTTCGCTCTCCGCCCAGGAGAAGCATCCGGTCTGTGTGCTCAACGAACTGACATCAAAGAATCGGTGGGCGCCACCGCAATATACACTGAGAGGCGATTCGGGGCCATCGCATAGTCGCATGTTCCTCTTCTCCGTGGAGATCAATGGACAGTCGTACACGCCAGCCCAGAGTTGCAATAGCAAAAAGGAGGCCAAAATGAGTGCGGCTAGATTGTGTTTACGAGCTTTGGGCATTTTACCGCCCAGTTAACGAGAATTATCCGATTTCTCTGGGGGTTCCTCATATTCTGACTAATGTAAGTAAAGTTAGAAACCTAAATGTATGTGTCTGTGTAAATAATTATCAATAAACTATTAATAGTTAACTGTAAGAGCCTCTTCATACGAAATAAAAAAGTGGGTGGCAAATATTGTCCTTGCTAAAATGAGCGATTTTCAACAAAAATTTGAATTAATACCAAATCGGCTATCTTAAGCTCGCCGAAGATTACACTCCCTTGCGCGGCAAGGTGACGTTTTAATTTAAATACGTATATCTAAAAAAATCTATCAATTTTTGTTATGAAAGCTATATGATATAGTAGTCCGATATTGATGAGTTTATGTCAAAATAACAAGTTTTGAAAAATCGAATTTTTTAGTAGTGTGATGTAACGATTTTTTGGTTGAATTTATTGATGATAAGTTACTACCAATGAGTGACAATACGCGTTGTAAGGGTATCAAAATGATTCAACATAAATGTTATGTACCAAATTTAGCAACACATTTAAAAGCTTTTGTCGAGTGCAAAAGCTTTTCGTTCTCTGCTCAGCCAGGCGAATTGAGCGGCGCACAGTGGGGCAGATTTGTTGTTTAAGTGTCACTCACACGTGAAATAAATGAAACAAAGTTAAATGAAAAACTAGGTAGAATAAACAGGCAGTTGTAGTAAGAAAAAGAAAAAGAAAATAAATTCTCATCATATACTTAGCTTGGCTAGATTTGAATGCAAGTTCTGCGTGCTGCAGAAGAGCAAAGCTCTTGTTTGTTTTGCAAAAATTGTCGCACTTTTGGTTTTTGCGCAAGTACACAAACAAAACGAAAACAGCTGAGTGCACAAAGCTCCTGGGAAGGGAAAACACCGACACATGCGCCGCGTTGCTGCAGCTACATACATATGTATATATATACATATGTGTGTGTGCCAGTGTAAGTGAGTCTGTGTGCGTGGGAATTCAATCTCTCCACCGTGGCTTAAACAAACAATGAAGGTCAGTTCACGCGGGAGTGTGCTACAGACAACATCTCGCACTCGCCCAGGATGTGGCTACAGCATCCAATTTGCTGCTGCTGCTCCTCCTCCTCCTCCTTCAATTTGGTGTACAGGCACAAAAGTTTTTCGAGTGGCCCAGGTTCCATGGCACATAGCAGCAGCATCTCTATTGACTTAACTTTTTCAATTGGAACATATGTTTGCAAGCAACTCCAGCTGTAAACTTGGTATACAATTGGTATGTGCATGTGTGTGTGTGTGAGTTATTTCTGAAGTTGCATAACTTTGGATTTACATACTTCATATGCATATGTATGCATGTTTGTATGTTTGCCTGCTAACAATTGCAATTCGGAGCTGGGCGTCACGGATTGATGTTGACGGTTCAGTTTGTTGATTGCTGCAGCCATGGAAACGTGTCGCACTTGTGCAAGATGCGATTTCGAAAATGGCAACAACAACTATTGGCTGGACTTGTTCCACCCAACGAGTTGGCAGAACGAAATGGCGCAAATACGCCTTGAGTTTGTCAACTGGAAGTTACAGGTAAGTCAAATGCTAGAAATAAAACAGCAAATGCAATTGGTGAAAGTTTGTGTGTTGCATTTTAATGAAGCTTATGATCGTGCAACGGTGGCTATGCGGCATCGATAACGATTATTGTACGTTACTTATCGCTTTTCGCAAATTCTTAACTACTGCACTTTGCGAAAGTTTATGCGTTGCATTTTAATTAGGCGCGGTTTGAGGTATCGATACTGATACGGTTTTTTTTTGTATTGCCTCTATTTATAATTTTAAATATATTGGTAGAGTACTTTGCACTGAGTTTCGTTAACGAACATATTGCTTATATATATATTTTAGATCTCACCTAACGATGGACTGCCACAAAAAATATGTAGCGATTGCTTTACAAAATTCTGCTCTATTTACACGTTTCGCGTGGCCTGCCAGGATGCGCAATTGAAGCTCTCGAATATTTTTGATAAAATCGATGCCCATATGCTGTATGACAAGAACGACGAAGAGGAGCACATTGCGGATGATGCAAATGAAATAGAAACGTCAACGGAAATAGAAGCAATAACAACGACAAAAGCAACACAAGACACTGCCATTATTGAGGCCACATCGCCAACACCCATAGAAATATATGTGGAAACGATAAACATCAACGAAATAGACCAATCCCCACAGCCAGCAGTAGACGAGCAAACCGATTTGACTTTAGATTATAGCACACTGAACATTAGCTATGCTTGCAAATTTTGTTACAAGCCACAAGCAAGCTATGAACTGCAGCATATGCTCCTAGAGCACATTAGTAGCGCACATGATCCGGATCAGCCCTACAACTGTCCGCATTGCACTGAATGCTTCCAGGACGCTGCCTCACGCACCGTGCACATGAAGAGCGCCCATGTCATCAAGCACTACGAATGCGAGGTGTGCGGTAAAAAGTATGGAGACCGTCATAATCTTCAGCATCACATCGAGAAATATCACTCGGAAACTGATTTCGAGTGCAGCTTGTGTGAGAAGCGTTTCTTTACACGCAAAAGCCTCCATTACCACATGAACTGGCACAAGCCAGAGCGGCAGCTGCGATGTCGCCACAGTGGCTGCGACAGGCTATTCATCAATCAACGACATCTCAAATGCCATGAGGCAACTCACACAACCGGCTCCCGCAAGAGTGAATACTGCGGTTTCTGTGGCAAAGGTGGGTGGCCTGGCCAAGTACGTATAATACATATTATTAATATCTAACATCTGCTTACAGCATTCACACATGTTAAAACCCTACGATGGCATATCTATAGACAGCATGGTGGTGAGAAGCCCTTCAAATGTGCCATTTGCACTGAGGGTAAGTTAAATCTGGACAGCTTCATGCACTTTAGCCAAATTTAGACTATCAATCAGAACGCGCAGAAAAGTGTGAGAATAAAATTAAATAAAGATGAGTTAAATCCACATAAATCATACAAAATTAGCGCAATTACATTTTTAAAATAATATAAAAAAATTGATTTGTTTAAATGTTATCCATATCATAGGCAAATTGATTGCTTTGAATTAAATATTCATTTTTATAATTCATAAAAAGTTTTTAAGAGTTTAAGTTACAAAACAATTAGTAAATCAAAAAATTAATTTTTTTTTAATCCAAATCTATAATTTTAAATGCAATTTGTTTTAACATTTGAGAAAAATATTTAAATGCTTCTGAAGGCTGTCTAATAGGCTAAAGTGCTGAAAAAGTCTTTCGTTTTGAGAGTTTTGATCACTTTAAGTGAAGTGATTGTTTAATAATTGAAAAAGTAAAGCTCACATAACGATAAGAACTCATTAATGAAAACCATCTGTCACATCATGAAAACATTCATCGCAAACGCTTTAAGAATTGCCATACACCTCTGAAGAAACCAAACTGCTGCTTTTTGTTGTGTGTTAGTCAAGTTATTTCTATATGCGCTATATGCAATCCAACGGTAAACATGGCTCAGCTCTATTTTATACACCTATTAGCCAAAACTAAAACAACAAGCATGTCAACAAACTTCTTACATAACATTAACACTTTTGCAATTTCTTTATAACTTAGATACCATTTTAACCAGTTTGTTAATCAACCACCTTGCATAACCAATAAAGTCCACTGTACGACACCCTCCCTCGGAGCGCAGCATGCAAGCAAACTACAGTGGTCTCTCGAAAATACATACTATAAATGAAAAAGACACATTTTATAAAAGCACATATTTTAAATTCAATCGTTTTTTGCATTAAAACCATTGTGAAAAGTTCTAAATCAAAAACCGAAAATACCAACAAAAAATAATTTCATAAAACCAAAATACTTTGATTTGCCATTTTTAGTTTGTGAAGATAATAATTAACGAGAGACCACTAAATCAATCAGTTACCGTTTCATTACACCCCAAAGCATATTATTTAATTATAAGCTGTTTCTGCTCTTGTATTAAATATCTCCTTTTTTTCAAAAGTGTTTGACTCGTATGCGGAAAAGCGTATTCACATGCTCGAGTTGCACACGGAAAATCTGACGCATCAGGAGCGCAGCGAGTGCATGTTCCAATCCTGTCGCCAGGAGTTTGACACCGAACAGGAGCTCATCCAGCACATGAGCGTCGAGCATCTCCAACGCGAACCGTCTGCTCCAGTTATTTCGAATAATAAGCGAGTGCTCCAGCGGAAACGGGAGCGCCAATATACGGGTCTCTTCCAATGCGGCAGCTGTTCGCAACGGTTCAACATGAAGTCCGCACTAGAGCGGCACATGGCTGTGCATTCGGCAGATCGACTGCATGCCTGCAGTCACTGCTCCAAGCGCTATAAGCGTGCCCAGGATTTGAAGTGGCATATGAAGACGCATGCTAATGAGAAGCCCAATGTTTGTGATGTTTGCGGCAAGTCATTTGCCCTGAAATATGTACTTACCCAGCATATGCGCAGTCATGAGGGTATAGAATAATTTTGACCATTCAACAGAGTTTGCAATCATCATTATTTTCATTTCAGTTCTCGAGAAGAACTTCAAGTGTGACACCTGTGGACGTTCTTATCTATTTGAGAAGTCTCTGCGTCTCCATCAACGTGTCCACACGGGCAACACTTACTACAAATGCGATTTGTGTCAGGAGCGATTTGTGACTCACATCAAATTTAAAAGTATGACAACTGTATATTGCATATAAGATAAAATAATAAAATTTCAACATTTCTATGCTTTTTTCAGCTCATATGAAAAAGGCGCATGACACAAACCAGCCGCATGCCAAAGATTCGCTGGATAATTTGATCAACATTGTGATTTCCTAAAAGTACCAATGAAAATAATCAAAGTGGAACAGCAAAAAACTAATATTGAGATAGCATAGCATCAAAACTACCCTAATTAATACTATATAAAAGGTGAACGCTTTAAAAAAGCCAAGCCCATCATTGAATTTTAAAATCGTAGACCCTCCACTTTTCCACTCATTAGACTAATTCTCATTTTTCAAATAGTTAGGTATATAAATATTTAAATGCATAAATGGATTAGGCACAGGATGCTGAAGCTTTATACTCTCTAGGCAGATTTCATAAAGGTTAAATCTTTTGCGCTTTCCTGTCGCAATAAACTCTTGTAGCTTTCAGCTCTCTCATTCAGAGATCATATTTGATGATCCATCCAGATCTTAATCAATATACATACATATTTGCATACTGCTATGCTCCCCCCATAAGGCACAATACATGACCATTTTAGTGATAAGTAAGAAAATGTTATAAAACGTATTTAAGCTAAATGGCAAAGCAACATTTTAATGCTCAAAAAGATATTGCATTTATTTAAAAAGTAAACACACTTATTTACAATAACAATTATGAGAAAACCATATTGTAAGAAATATCAATATCTATAGTATACCTTATGTATTAGTTGTGGTAGTGCAATATATGTATATTTACTAAATTCGAGTTCCATTTACATAAAATTGATCAATTGTTATTTAATTAGAACATGAAATGAAACCAAGTTAAAGCATTTAAATAAAAAAAAAATCGCGATATATATCGTCAGCACAGTAAAACAAACCTGTTCTGTATGGCGCTGCCAGATGCTGTATTGTCTAATGCCGCCGCACTGTCTGGCAACGCCATTTGTGTGGCCTCTTGTAGCTCGCATAACACGTCAGTGTTTAGGTTTATAAGCAGCAAGTTCTACCAAAAACTGTGGTAAACGTATTGCTGAAATGCAATAACGATTCGGCTTCAAGTCGAAATGGACACAAAGCAAAAAATTGCGTAGTACTATATTCAATTGCAACAAAGCAACGGACAAAGTATTTTTGTTTTTTGTTTTATTTTTTCCTTAAACGGACAAGAAATTCTACGGCAATCGGCAACACGGCCAACAACAACAAACATCACCTCGTAGGCAGGTGCAACGGTAAAGATAAGCAGCTGTGATAGAAACAGGCAGAAAGTTTTTTTATTAGGCAGAAGAGTGACGTGTGCATGCTAAATTTTGATTTTGATCATACACGGTCGCATCTGGCTAAGACGCCCACAAAAACGCACACGCCCATACACACGCATAGTTGGCCAGGTAGCATAATGGCTCTGCCATTGAGTGATCTGCTGCCATTTGGCAGCGGCGAAAGGAAATTGGCCGCCTGTGTCCTGCTGCTCTTGCTGGAACTCTTCATGGAAGGTGAGTGACGACGAACTCTCAAGCAAATTAATAAATTACAAATAATATTCAAATACACGTCAAATACAGGGGCTGATGCGGTATCTACAAATCAAGCGGATATCGACAATCATCTGGAGATGGGCAAAGACTTTCTGGCACGCGGTCAGCTGTCGGATGCACTGACGCACTACCACGCAGCTGTGGGTAAGTCAAAATCTACGCGCAAAAATAATAATACTTTTTTACTAAATTTAAGCTTATCCATTTTGCAGAGGGCGATCCCAACAATTATTTGACTCTGTTTAAGCGCGGCACCGTTTATCTGGCGCTGGGCAAGACACGCTTTGCCATCCAGGACTTTAGTCGTGTGCTGGAGTTAAAGCCGGACTTTACTGCGGCGCGCAGCCAACGGGGCATTGTGCATATGAAGAGCGGCGACTATGACCTGGCCATGGCCGATTTTGAGCTGGTGCTGCGCGAGGAGCCACAGAATGGCGTCGTGCACGAGCACTATTCGCGACTCCGTCCGGCCAAGGAGCAGTGGCAGCTGGTGCAGCATCTGATGGACAATAATGATGAGCAGAATGCCATTGGCATGCTCACCCAGCTGCTGGAGTTTTCACCGTGGTGCCTCGTCTTTAGACAGGCGCGCTCTGATGCATATCTGAAAGTTAATGATGCGCTCTCAGCCATTTCGGACTTGCGGCAGGTCAATCGCTTGTCGCAGGACAGCACCGAGGGACACTATAATATAGCACAGTTGCTCTACAGGATTGGACATTGCACCAATGCTCTGAAGGAAATCCGCGAGTGCCTCAAATACGATCCCGAACATAAGCTCTGCTTTCCATTCTACAAAAAAGTGCGCAAAGTGGAAAAGCAGCTGGTGACAGCGGAAACGGCGCGAGAGGAGAAACAGGCGCCCGAATGCATTGTCGCCGCCGAGGCCGTACTTAAGCATGAGCCCGAGGAGACAATGATACGCTACGAGGCGCACAAGCTGCTCTGTTCCTGTTACACAAGCGATGAGCAATACGGCAAGGCATTGTCGCAATGCAAACAGGCGCTGGAAATTCTGAAGGATGCCCAGCTGTATTGTGATCGCGCCGAGGCGTTATTGGGCAGCGAAATGTATGATGATGCCATACACGATTTCCAGTCTGCGCTGGAGATGGATGAGAACAATTCGCGGGCCAAGGAGGGCATACAGAAGGCGAAGAAGCTGCAGAAGCAGGCGGAGCGACGGGATTATTATAAGATCCTGGGCGTTAAGCGGAGCGCCAACAAACAGGAAATTGTGAAGGCGTATCGCAAGGCGGCACAGAAATGGCATCCCGACAATTTCAAGGACGATGAGAAAAAGTTGGCTGAGAAGAAATTCATTGATATTGCCGCTGCGAAAGAGGTGCTCACAGATCCCGAGAAGCGGCGCCAGTTCGACAATGGCGAGGATCCCTTGGATCCAGAAAGCAATCAGCATGGCTTCCGCGGCGCAGATCCATTCGCGCACTTCCAGCACGGTTCGCCCTTCCAATTTAAGTTCCATTTCAATTGAATGGGGACAAAGCTGCCATTGTTGAGCATGTTTTCTCTTTGTGATGTTACCCTCGTTGAGTCAGTCATGTTTACAATATATCCTTACTTCCTTTCCACTCTCTCTCCCTCCCCTCCCCTACTTGCTCTTTAATTGTTCACGCCCAACCACTACTGCATTTTGCCTGCGTCCCTACGATTTTACACATATTCGTGCTGCAACTCTTCAACAGCGTGTAAATATTAGCCTAAAGACTATGTCCGATAACTAAACGCAAGCCACAAAAACAAGATAAAAAAAAAACAATCACTGAAAACATTTAAATTTAATTAGCTTATTTAATAAAATAATTGTAATGTAGTACACTTTTCTAATTATATAAAAAAAGAACGATTAAGCGAAAATGACATTCAAAACTAAATCTATTCGAATCTGGGGAGGGTTGGGGGGGGCGAGCGGATGTCAATTACGTGGCCCCTTCCTCAATGATAACTGTGAACAATTGAGTTTACAAAGATTAATATATATATATATATATATATGTGTTATATATCGGTTCATATACCTCCGTACCGTATAAAATTGGAAACAGGAAAGAATAACGACCAAGAGTAATGTGGAGCACTAGCTAGTTCTATTCAATTTCAAATCGCCTCACCTGTGTGGTGTGAAATAAAAGAGAATTCATTAGTTGTCACCAGATATTTATTCAACATTTCAAATGCAACAATTACTAGTCATTTTTAACAAGTACATTTAATGTCCGAGAAAGGACGATTTGCGAAAATCACACCGAAATAGATATTTTGAGTGTTATGATCCCTGATTTATTGCGTCACTTAAAGATGATTTAAATAACTGGAAAAAAGATTTGCCGCTTAGGACAGGTTTATGAGATTTAACTAAAAAATATCTGTATTATCCATTATTTTAAGCCATAGCCAATGTGAAAAGATTCTGAACGTCTTTAGGGTGTGACCATTACGTACACAAATGTAGCAAATAAAACGAGCAAAGTTAGAATGAAGTAAAACTTCAGATGATATTGCTGATTCAGGCTTCTCATGAGTTCTCGAAATCGCTGCATTGGAGCATTTGGATCGCGTTGTTGAATATGGGGCCGGATTTGTGGTCTGGCCAAGGGTGATGAACGCTTGCGTGCGTCCAGTTGACGCGAAAATTGGCTCACATACGGGGATTCAATGGTGCTGCCGCCAGGCGAACGACGGTATGAATGATGGGTATGAATCTCCTGCTCCGATTCGCTGTCCGTATCCACGTCCATTGGCTGAGGTTGGCTGTCGTGCTGATCATAGAAATCATTGAGCTGTGGATACAGTGTGTTCACTCGATAAGTGGGCTGTAGAAGGCGACCTCTGGCAACGCCGCTGACTCCAACGGTCTGGCGTTGTCTTGTCGCAGATGTGGGTACAGCACTCCAATTGAATGGCGCTGCTGAGCCACTGTACGTGTTGCGTGGCGGCATGTGTTCTGGTTGCTCATTGATGGCGTTGGAATAGCTGGTTGAGTTCAGCTGTGTTTGAGTCAGATTTTGCCTTGATAAGCCTGGGGCATAGGTGCGTTCAATGTGTGGCTGATACAAGGGCAGCGTGTGTACAGATGGCGATGCCACCTGTGGACGATGATATGTATAAGTTTGGGGCAGATCCACCTCCTCCGCCTCCTCATATTGTGGCTGATGCGACTGATGCACCTCGCGATTATAAGAAGTAGTCACAACACCGGATTTGGTCAACGAAACCGAGCGACGCTGACGCGTATCATCACGTTTGACGCTGGGCTTACTGTACTGATAGTAATCATCATCCTCTGACTGTGAGCCCACATCCGAAACGGTTGTTGTTGTTTGAATAGAGCGCATCGACGCGTTATCCAGAGGATAATATTCGCTTGGCGTATCAGCAATTGTGCGACGACTGTTGTTGTTATTATAGTTGCTGTTGTTATAGCTTGGAGTTTTAGCTTCTGCAATTGTATTCCTCTTCTTGCTTGCCTCTACAGCTGGTGTCGGCTTACTGTTCTTTACTATTTTGGCTTCAACGTGATTAGGTGCCTTCTTTGTTGCAGCTGCAGCACTTTTTTTTTTGTTCAAGGGAACGCCTGAAATTTCAGCGTGCAAGCGACGCAAAATAACCTTACGAGACGAGTCGGTTACTGGTATATTAGGCAGGCCATACTCCAGGCATTTCAAATGCAATTCCTTGTTTGTAAGCATCTCCAGATAGGATAATTCCGACATGTTTGCGTGTGGTTGCGAAATTTGTTTTGGTGTATAAAAATAGCGATGTCGTCACCGTTGGAAATGTGAATGACCTTCGTTGTTTAACAAAACAATTAGTTAGTATTAAAAAAATACGCTGCACCTATTAGTTATATTTACTTACAAGGATTGATTTATTGCGATTGATTTTTTGATTTTCATAAATAAATTAATAAATTAATGCTGTACTTCGAAAACAACTTTTCATCTGCCTGTTCGAAAACATACTAACCGACGAGTGACTAATAATACTCGATACTGAGTTGATCTTTCAATAATTATCGATATAGTTGCAGCCCTGGTTTTACCAGCCCTGGTTACGTGCCTTTTTTATCGACCCAAAAAATTACCACAACAAAACAATTGTAATTTTGTTTTTTTCGCCAAATTAATTCGTGTGCCGTAAACATGTCGCTAACAATGCGAATTTTCACAGCATCGCGCCATGGTTAGTGTCTAGTTATAGTATGCAACCAAATAGATTAAACAACATTACCAATTGTTAATTTTATGAGGTTATGTAACCTTATGTCATAGTAAAGTAAAGCCAAAATGCTCGGATAATTCTTGATGTGCCGGATACTATATAATGATAGTAATATGATTTGTATACAGGTCAGCGCATGTTTGGCACCACCGGCGCACGCATGCTGGCTGCCCAGAGAGCCGAACCCAAAGACATCGTCGCCGTTCCCAAGGGCTACGTATATGTGAACAACAAGGAGCTGAGCATGGAATTTGATGATATCACAGATCGTGCGGCAACAACAATGTTCTTTGGCGAGCTCTTTCGCGGCTTTGCCGTTACGCTGGCGCACATCTTTAAGGAGCCGGCGACAATTAATTACCCCTTCGAAAAGGGGCCACTGAGTCCGCGGTTCCGTGGTGAGCACGCCCTGCGTCGCTATCCCAGCGGCGAGGAACGTTGCATTGCCTGCAAGCTGTGCGAGGCCATTTGTCCCGCCCAGGCAATCACCATCGAGGCCGAGGAGCGCGCCGATGGCAGCAGGCGCACAACACGATACGATATTGACATGACCAAGTGCATCTACTGCGGTTTCTGTCAGGTAATCTATTATTTTATATGGTCAGCTAGAAAAGGAACAGTTTTAATTGTGTTCCACATTACTTTTATTGCAGGAGGCCTGTCCCGTGGATGCAATTGTTGAGGGCCCCAACTTTGAGTTCTCGACAGAGACACATGAGGAGTTGCTCTACAACAAGGAGAAGCTGCTGTGCAATGGCGATAAATGGGAATCGGAAATTGCCTCCAATCTGCAGGCTGACCATTTGTATCGTTAACTTTTATTGTAAATATTAGAATTTTTGTTTAGGATGATTTTCCAATTAAAGAGCGTCGTTGCCCCTTCTTCATTAACAACGTAAATACCATTATCTTCTGTGTTTTTATATTTGTAGTATTTTTTTTTTATAGCTGCTCGGAGAGTTTTTAGTTTTTAGCGGGCGGCTAAGCGAATAACACTGTACTTGTAATTTAATAAAAAAATATCGCCATAACTAAAACATACAATTCGATATTGGAAGAAAGCACTTGTAAATTCTTTGCTAATTTCATATTTGTTTATTGGCCCGGGCCGGCCAGGCTCTTCTCCATGAACTTCTTCTTGGCAAAGCAAGTCCACCACTTGTTTGGTCTGCCATCATCGGTGCTGAAGACTTTCTCCACAACACGATTGCCGGTCTCGTGGCGCAGCTGCAACAGATACTGACGCATTAGATCGGAATCCTGTGCGGATTGTGGCTTGGCGTACACAGAGTTCAATGGGAAGCCAGCGTCGCCTGGTATATCGAATTTGGAAATGGCCAAACTGTACATCTCCTGCTGGCCCTGAGCCTTGTTGGTGATGCGTGTCAGTCGCTTCAGGCATTCAGTTATGTAAAGCGTAATATAGATGAGCACTCGATCCACTTCCGACTGCATTTAAATAAATATATATAAATGATTTGTATGAACAAACTTCAACCTGAATCTGGAGCCCACCTTCACTTCGTAGGTGCGAAAGAATACATTGGCTTTGAAGAAATAAAGTGACTCATCAATAATGTCGTTGTCCACATTGGCACTTGGTGCTGGTCCGCGTACCTGGGTACGCAATGGCAGTATAGCCATGTTGCCCACCTGTTGGCGAAAGTCCTTGATCTGTGAGTGGTACGCCTAGAAATGTGTAAACAGTATACAGATTTGATCAATTTCACTGCGTGAGGTCCGGTCTTCAAAACAAAAAACTGAACACATTTGCCAATAGAAGAGTGCAAGTCACTTTTTTACTAGTTAGGCAAACAAGTCAACATACCGGCATTTGGAGATTTTTATAGTTAGCTTTCTTTAATTTATATTTATATATATATGTCGCCAAGCCCCTACTAGAAGTAATATTCAGTATGAACGCGCTCGACCCATTCTCAAATACCAAAACTAAAAAAAATACCAAAAATTACTAATAAAATGTCAAACCGATAACATGGGAAGTGGAAAAAAAGAAGAAGAAGCAGACCGCGAAATTAGTGCATTGATGTGCGCAAGTTTAAAAATTGTGCACTTTGTGAAATCCGAATGAATCCACCAGCAGCTGGACGTGGAAACTCTAGGTTTGTGCGCGGCAGAGCACGTGGCGGCGGTGGCTATCGTCCATATTTTTATTTTCGCCGCAACGGCCGGGTTATACCAGCAGGCGGCAATCGGCCAGACTCGGCTGAAAGAGGCGCAGCTACTCAACCCAGAGGCTGGAATCGATCCCACGTCGTTGGCGATTCGCGGCGCAAACGGCGTTCAAATGTTGCCTTGGATTGTAGTTATTTGCGTCCTGAAAATTACGTGGCTCCCGAGGATGCGCTGCAGGTGCGCAGTCTGCTCGTGGACAATCCCAGGAGTTGTCCCGGCTGGCGGCTGTACTTCCTGAGCGACCAGTATGCCGCGGACAGTGAGTTGGCCAAACGCATTGTGGCCGTAGAGGCGCACTACCAGCGCAATCCGCAAAAGTATGATCTGGTCTTGATACGCCAGAGTGGCTGCTTTCAGCTGCCCGCCGCCGGCATTGTGCACGACGACCAGCTGAAGGCAGTGTGGCCAACGCTTGTCCAGGACTTGAAGCAGCAACCACTGCGCACTTTGTCCACGATTGCGCTCGCAATGCACACGGTCGTCGTCAACCATTGTCTGGATATTGCCGAAGAGGCGGTAGATAGTATCATGCCTTCGGTATCCACCAAAGATACATATGTGCCGCGCACTGGACGCACCCGCAAGATCTACGTCCGACCCGAGGACTTTGTGCCGGTCGAACTGATCAGCCAGATAACTCATGCCCGGGTGGACAGTCTGTTTGCGGTGCGCGGCATTGTGAGCAGTGTGGGTGAGCCCACATACAGTCTGGCTTGGCACGCCTTTCGGTGCACGCGCTGCCAGACGGAGCAGTCACTGCGGCAGCGGGGCAACTTCACGCCCCGCCCCTATTACTGCATGAAGACGCAATGTGGCGCCAAGGATAATTTTCTAGCGCTGCGAAACTCACCTTATACGCGGATGGTCGTGCGTCAGATTATTAGGTTGGAGGAGTCCAGTCTATCTCTGCTCACGGATTATGATAACACGATGCCCGGCCAATTGGACATTGAGTTGCGACACGAGCTGGTCGATGCCGTTCAAGTGGGTCAGGAGATTATTGTGACAGGCGTGCTGAAGCTGCGCTCTCTGGGCGACACCAGCGAAGAGGACACAACTGTCACAGTTGGTGGGGATTTGCAGGCGTACCTTCGGGCATGCAGTGTGCAGCAGGGGAAGCACGTGAAGCGTGAGTTTAACGAAAGGGATCTGGAGGCCATTTCCATGATCAACGCGGAGCCAAATAGCTTTAAGCTGTTGGTGCAGTCGCTGGCACCGGAGCTGCACGGCCACGAGATGTCGAAGGCTGCCTGCCTTCTCTCCCTACTAGGTGGCAACATAAATGTGCTGCTCGTCGGAGACCCGGGAATTGGCAAATCGCAGCTGTTGCAAAACTGTGCACAAATCACCGAACGTGGCGGCCACATCAGTGGGAAGCGTGCTGCCCAAACAGCTAATCAATTGGGCATCATGTTTAGCGGTCGCAACAAGCGAATTATGGACGCTGGAGCTCTGCTCTCGGCGAGCAGTGCGGGTCACTGTATGGTAGATGGCGTCGATAAGTTGGCCTCCAAGCAGCAACTGTTGTTGCAGTCCATGCAGTCGGGACAACTGAATATACCGCTGCCAGGCGCCTTTGCAGCCTTCGAGGCGCAGCCTTCGATTATCGCCTGCGCCAATCCTCAGCGTGGCCAATACGATCAGTCGCGCTATTTGCTGCAGAATATACGCATCACAGCTGCCCTGCTCAAGGAGTTCCATTTGGTTTACGTGCTGCTGGACAGGCCCTCGACCACACGCGACATTTCTCTCACGGAACATGTGCGTGCGCTTCATGCTGGCTCCAAGAAACGCTCACAGATCGCCGCACGCTATGCGCTCAAGCCAAAATTGAGTGAATCCATGTGCCAGAGCAGCTTCTATGATGAGCCTGTCGGGCCAGCCGATGACCAGGATAGCATTTTGCAGCAGGACTACGATTTGGATAAGCGTCTGGAATACAATGTTGTAGAAGATGCGGAATTGGATTTATTGCCGCCCATTCTGATCAAGAAATTCATTGCCTATGCGCGTCAGACTGTGAAACCGATGCTCAACGAGGCGGCTGCCAGTGCCATCAAGAGGCACTTCCTCGAGTTGTGTCGTCGGAGCGAAGCGGAGCACGAGCAGAGCCAAATTGGCCTGGGGTGAGTGAAGAAGTTACGTATAAATAAATAAATTGATCTGAAGGGAAAGATGGCAAATGCCAGAGTATTAATCCCGCAACATTTAGTCATTCAGTAAAGTAATTCTGAGGCTGTTCATTAAAAGTATCGATTGATCTTAATTTTATTCATATTTATTGTCCCTTTGGGCTTTACTTAAGTTAATTTACTTAGATTTATGACCTAACAATAAAACATTTATAGCATAAGTTAAGAGTTTAGTTTATCAACGATGACATTTGCTTAAAATCGACTAGAAAACTACTATTAAACTATTCAAGACAAACTTTTCAGACGTGCTTCAAATTTGCATACTGCCAAGTAAAGCTTTAAATACTTTCTTTAGTTTGCAACTGAAAGCTACTGCAAATGGATATCTTTGCAAGCTATAAATCCTAAAGCTGTTTTCAGTGTACATTTTAAACAAGTGTCATCGTCATGTTAGCTTAGCTAGGCTTAGCGCATTAACTTAAGACACGATGATACAGGTAACTCTACAAATATCGCCATCACCAGAGAACTCAGATACGAGGCGCACAATACATAGAATATGTAAGCAAACTGCAAATGATAGCATAAATAATAATTAGTTGACAAAGTCGGGGACAATTGAGAATCCGTAACTTACCATTGTACCCGTTCCAAAGAAGATGGGCTCACGCACAGTGGCAAGGGACGCACGTGCCACTAGAAGGTGCACTATGAAGGCGCCATAGGTGAGGCGACCCAATACACGGAAAATGGGCAGACTGGCAAATTTGCGGAAAATCCCTGGAAATAAGCAATAGAAATGGATCAGTAATTGCAATTACAATAAAGTAATTGCTTGTAATTAAAGTAATTTGCCAGAAATTATAGAAGCACAAATCAGGTAATTAATTAAATAAAACTAAATTATTGAAAAGTATTGAAGAGGTTTTGGATTATATTCGTATTTCATTGGAGCTGTACTTACATCCGACCTTTGCGGCCATGCCCACAAAAAATATGCTGAGTCCAAAGGCCCAAAAGTTGCGCTGTACGGTCGCATAGATAGCGCCCCAAAATCGAGGCGTCTCCGTATAGTAATGCTGATACAACGGATGCGCCGTGAAGAGCCACAAGACGCCAACTGGGATCAACGCAAACCAGAGGAATTGAAAACTGCGCAACTCTCTCAATTTATACTGCTTCAAGGACAACTGATCGTAGGCAAGGGCAGCGAGGACACCACAGAAATAGGAGGCAAAGTTCATTTGAAAGGATGTGTAAAACTCGGTGAACTGACGATCCCCAATAAACGAATCCTTTTGTGTTCTATTAAAGAAGCATAAATTAAAACTGTGGAGATAATTGCTCGAACTGTTCAGCCACTTACTGCGGCGAGGGCAGAAAAATGGGATAATAGTCCAGGACATAGGTCAGCACAGCGGGCAGAAGCATGAAAGTGCCCAGCACGAAGGCATAAATCTGCTTGGTCCAGCGTCCAAAACGATGTCCCAGCATCAGCACCAGCAAACTCAAGACAAAGGATTGCGTGTCCGAGGCCAGATACCAGCCCTGCAGCAGGCACTGCAATATGACAAAATTTAAGGATTTAAGACAAAAGATCTAGCTAATTCCGGAGATTTACTCACCCTCTCATCGGTGCCGACAAAATTGTTGATAAACAGCAAATTGGTCCACCAGTTCTTGCGGCAGGCCAACTGTTCCCGCTCGTAAATGTGCCGCCAGAGCGGTCCGCCGGCATTCTCAAAGTAAACGCCGCTCAGCAGCAGGACAAAGCCATAGGGCACAGTGAGTCGTATATAGCGAAACACATTGAACTTGACAAAGAGTCCTGCATAAGTGGTCAAGTGCCATTTCTCCGGCTTGTGATCCTCTACGGCACGAGTCACGGCCAGCCAACTGATGGTCAGCAATAAGCCACTAGTCACAAAGAACGTGACTGTAATTAGTGACCCAGAGATGAGAAGCGTTCCGGCTGCCGTATGCAGCATACGCTCCGGATCCTGTGGATTGCTAATGGCGCTCTCATAGATCACCCAATTGCTGTGCGCAAAGATGACCAGAAACATGGAAAAGAACTTGAAGCAATCGAGAAATCGCAACTCGCGTCCGATCTTTCCATTTGGCTCCTGATTCAATCGATACCAATTCCTAGCTATGCTGAACGTGAGCAACATCCGGGTAATCAGACTACGAGGTGGCGTCTTGTAATGGTCGCGCTCCTTCAGCATTTTGTCATGACGGTGACGCTTCAAATGCAAGTCGATGAGACTGCTCACGCAGGCCAACAGGATGAGAGCACAGATCACAACATAGACAGTCAAATTCCAGGGATCATCTATAAAAGATTTAGGGCAAAAGAGGGAGTGAGAGTGAGAGAGATAGAGATAGAGATAGAGAGAGAGGAATTGCTACTTACTACGATATCTATTCTTAATCAGTTTGATATTTCCCTTGTATATACAAGGTGTTCTTTCAGAAATTGAGCTATCTTCAAAAATTGTTCTTCGGTCAGTACAATTCTCTTTCGGAACTGATCAATTATGATGTACTGATATAGATGTTATGTCTAGGCCAAACTTTTAAATAGCACATTTATGATTTTAATTATTTTTAAACGTATCATTTATTTACTTCCTTTAAAAAACAATCGGATTAATTTTGAATTCCTGTAAGTTTTCCAAAAACACCTTAGTAAATTCTCAAGTTATTAGTCTTATTAAGAGCCTAACAGTTGCTTAAATTTTCTCAACTTTAGTCTACAATATCACATTTATATTGCTGTCGGTCGATCGATTAAAACATGAATATATATAATGGGTGGCCAATATCATGAATACATCGCTGATGTGACAATGTTTTCTTTGGCACTCCAAACCTTTTCTTATTATTTTGATTGCTATCACACATTTTTCAAACACATGCTACACGCTGCATAACTTACCTTCTTCGATGACCTTGCCGGCTGTGGCCGTCGTATCACAATACTCGATCACACTCTTAGCTTGGACTCCAAAGTTGCGCTGCTGCAAGCGCCAGTTGATGCAGGCGTTGGTTAGCCCATTGAAACGTGCTCGATTGCCTGCCTCGATGGCAAACAGTTCCAGATACACGTTCACCTGCGGCGACAAATCAAAACAACACATAAAACATGTATCATCGAGTTGCCATCAAATTGGCCATTAAATGTCAAAGTCTTTGTAATGAAAGAAATGCATCGGCTCCCACTTGCATCTGTTTTAGTTGACTGGGTTCACATTATGTGTAACCCAAAAATGTCAAACTGCTTTTCCAAGTTTGGCTACTTCAGCAGGTCAGTGGATCTTCAGCGATCGTTCATCATTTATGTGGCCTATGAATCCACCCAATTGATGTCAAAGATCATCTCAGCTCCGCATTGATATTTAAAATACCCCAAAAAAAGGCGTTTCCAATACTAAGTAGCTCTTCAAATTGCAATAAAATGTGTTGAAATTTAGCGAATCCATAGAATTTGTTGATCCATTTTCTGCAAATTATCGCCTTCATAAATGGATTCCCTCTGGTGAAGCCACTGCTAAGCGTAGATTTGAGTTGAATAAACTGTGGGTCTGTTAATAACTGCGGGCTCTTCGTTAGTATTTCTTTGTAGTGAGGTATTTGCATTTTATTAAACAGTTTGTTGCATATTGAATGAATAAATAAACCAAAATCGATTTCAAATTTTTAATGCCAATATTAGCCATGTTAGTCAAGTTAGGTGTGTGTTCTTAGATAACCACATTTTTTTTAATATCGACAAGCGAACTAAGAAAAGCAAAACAAAAAAGGGTAAATTCAATTCGATGTGTCCAAAAACTTAGTTTTACTCAGTTTGTTTTTTTTGTGGTATTTCCCTTACGCATTTACTGTTTGGTTTGAACAGATTTATTTTTCATTCAACACTTTGTTTTTGTTCGTTTTGTTTTTTGGTTTTGTTTTGTATTTTTTTATTGGAAGCTGTAAGAGATTTTGAAATCTTTGTTTTTCTTTTGGGTGCTGCTACCAACGGCAGTGGGGCAAAGGCGAAAAATTTAATGAAATTAAGTTGCTTGCAACCTTAAAATGCATCGAAGAGCAATTTCTAACATACACAAAATTATGAATATGAATTTTCATTGGGTTGTGCTAATTGCTAATTAAAGCCAAACTAAAAGGCTAAAAAAATATCATTGACAGAAGCTGCTAATTTTTATGTTGTTATTATTATTCATTATAATTATTTACTGCTAGAAATGGTTGAGGATGCTTCATTGCCAATAAGCATATGGCTGCTTGGCAATGAAATTGAGTTTCTTTTAAATAGAATAGATTTCTTATAGGCTCACCTTGGCATTGTCTGTGAGTATACCCGCCTGCAGCTGCTTCATGGCATTTGCATCCAGCGAAACCAGTTGCTCTTCGCATTTGTGCAAACAGAGTCCGAAGTTGAGCTGTCGATGATCGAAGTGATGCCTGTCATACTTGGAGATTTCCTCGATGGCACGCCACGCTGCTGACGAGTTGTTCGGCTGGACTTCGGCGCGCACAAAGCAATAGGTGGCTGGGTTGCCTCCGCCTCCGCCTCCAGCTCCGCCCTTTCCGAACTCGTGCAGGCAGCGATCGTAGTCATCAAAGTCGTATAGCTGTGGCATCTCGTAGTACTGTGTCACTGTGCATGGGAAGGAGTGCACATCATTAAGGAAGTCAGTGGTTGAGTCAGTAAACTGAAAACTCGTTTCAATGCAATAAGATCCCCACATATTAACCGAGAACATTTAACTTTAACTAGCTTTTCTGCTCGTCTGGGTGGCCAAGTAAAAGGAAACTTGTTTTCCGACCAGGAACCTGGAACTGCGATTTGGGGTCCTTAACCTTTGCTTAAGAGAAACTTCTAGAAGTTACGCACACACACACACACTGAATGCTCTTAAAACATTCATCATTTACTGCATTTACATATTATTCATTTATGTGTGTACATTCACAAAAAACCTTGAACCTGAAATTACACACTTTAAAATTTGTGTGTGTTGAGCTCGTTAGCAAACAGAACAGAAGACAGAAGAAGAAGAAGAAGACGAAATTCATATGGAATTTGACGGATTTAACGCTGATTCAAGAGAAATGCGATTAATTCGCACTTGAACACCAAAATAGAATTCCTAAGTGCTTAAAATTTTTTGCCAAATAATTTCGCAATTTTGTTTGATTTGCGATGTACGAATTGGTATGTAAATAATGGCCACATCATGTTCGTGTCGCGAATTGAACGTACGCAACATTTGTCTTCTTCTTCTTTTCTGTTATGTGTGTGGGGTTGTTTTTGTTTTGATTTTGGCAAGACACCACAGTCAACTGAATCACAGATTAAAATGAGCGATTTTGGGAGAATTTCAGCAAAACATTTTGAGCAAAATAATAATGATAAAAAAAAACCCCAAATACTCAAAGCATGTTGTCTACTTTAAGGTGTGTTTTGATTAGAACCCAAAATGTGCTGTAGGTAATCATGTCGTGCCATTAACAATTTTGGAGTAGTATGTTTTTGTTGTTTGTTAGCTTAAGTTTTTAAGCCAATTCAGATGCAAATCGCTTTGACATATCTAGTGTTGATCTTGCCAAATCATCGTTCGTTGTCATAAATCTTTCATTGTCATTGTTTTTAAGCGATTAAAGCCCTTGAAGATGAATTCTGATTGTCTGCATCATGCGACATTTTATTGCATTTCTTTGCATACCCTTGTAGAGGGTATTAAAACTTGTCGCGAAGTTTGCATCGCATTGATATGCTCGATCAGCATTACTAGCCGAGTGGATATCTCCATGTCCTTTGGTTAACATCTAGATTTCATTGTATCAATAGATGAAATTTGAGGCCTGTTTTGGTTATCTTTGCTGTTTCTAAGTTAGGCGTTCTTTCTTCTTGATATAGGGATTAAGTTCGAGATGTTAGAAGAGAAAATATGTCAAAGTGTTTAGTTTGTATATTTTTTTTTATGAGCTCTCTTTTGTAAATACGACCGACAACCATCATAATTTATGCAGATTGGTAAAAAAAAGGGGGGTTTGGTCTTCATTTTAAATATGCTAATAGAACAGTAAACAAATGATGAAACAGTTTTTCCACAAAATTAAAAACCAATTAAGAGCCAGCTATTAAAACAGGTAAATTTTACCTAAAAATCGAGTTAGTTCTGGAACATTTATTGACATTTAACACGGATGAATTAATTACACACCTAAACTAATAAATTATTTACGCATTTCAAGCCGTAAGAGTAAATCCCATTTTCCGTCAAGCTATCTAAATATTCCTAAGATCATATTAAAGTCCCTATAATAGTCTTAAGTAATTGAAAACAAAACTGTTGACAAAATGTGCCAATCTTCAATGCTGATTTGCATTTAGTCTTTGATTGCTTGACGCATTATATCACTCCAATAATGCAGCGAATACGGAATTCACTGGAAATAACACAGATGGAAACCTGAGCTTATGGAGAGAATCATTTGTTTCATTTAAATGCGATGACTTTGCGCGCGAATTGTCGCGTGCAGGCGCAAATCGAAATTCAATTTGATAAATGACCGCGAAACAATCAAAAACACACACAAAATTTCCCGCTTAATTCTTATAATTAAGCCCAACTGATAAATAGCACATTGTAACGGATTACTTACTGTTCATCTCGAAGCTGTGCACGGCTGCAAGAAGAACACTCAGCGAGATAGCAAGGCTTAGCGTCGACATGATCTGGTGCATATCTTTTGGCCAACACCCAACAACAACTCAAATTGATTTTGCTGCAGTTTTTTGAATATTTGGTGAGAAACTCTTTAGACTTGCGACACCCCAAAAAAATCTCTGTCGCCGCTGGGCCAACTCAATATTTCGACAACGACAACAAAAGCCGCTTCAATGCCAACTGTTTGGAAATTGCGCTCAAATTTCAATGCGCTTTTCCACAAATCGATGGAAACGCTGATGACCGAAACCGTAAACTCCACCGCACCGAATCGAACCGTGCGCGTCAACGTGCGAGCCGAGAATGAAAATACGAAATTTATAAATTCAAATGAAAGGTGCGTGCAAGCGTTGTGCGCCGTTTGGGATCGATTTGAGCACTGTCTCCATCGCCAAGCAGCCAGCCAACAACCCGACTGGCCAGTCTAGCATCTGTGTAAAATTACAGCTTTTACGTCTTGTGTTGATCATGTTTCAAAATTTTTCGGCTCAAATACGTTGGAACATGTTCGATGTTCGCCCACATGCAACTGATTTATTAATAACTATTATTATAACGAATTAAACTTCATCAAATGCGTTGCGGACATGTACCATAAATGGTGCAAGCCAGTAGGCCTCAACAAATGTTCTAACATCCAAATTTGTTTACAGTCTTGCCAAATAAAATTAACATAAACTACAAAAAAACCCGTTGTTTTCTGTTCATCTTAAGCAGCCAGAATCAATAGCTAAAGCAAAATTTAAAATAATTGATATATGTATTTGACACATCAAGGCATCATAATGAAAACAAATAAGAGGAAGAAAATGTTACAAAATGAAGGCGCCGGGCAACGAACTGATGCACAGACACTATTCACTTTTTATTAATTTCTTTTTTTGTTCAGACAGCTGCTCGGTCTTATCAGACTCGCGGAGGCACGTGCCCGGTTGGATCTGTCCGGCACTGTGACGCCGCTGCACGTGCGCGATGTGATCGCTGTGCTGACGGAGAGTTTGGCCCAGACACGCTTGGGTGCAGGTCAAACGGATGCGCCAGTCAGCAGCTCCGGCAAAGGTTCACAGTTACAGAGTTTCGTGCGCATGATGCAGTTGAAGTCGGCTGCGATGGGGCGGCGCATCTTTGAGTTCGAGGAGCTCAAGGAGATGGGCACGCGAGCGGGCATCATGACGGGCATTACGAAGCTGGTGGAGATTGCCAACATGGGCGGCTATTTGCTCAAGAAGGGCGCAAACATGTATGAAGTTGTGCCCGACTAAGCAAATTGGTATGAAAATATTTACACACTGTACGTTGTTAAGCTAATAATGCATTAAGCTTTCTTCCCTTCCCTCTTCCCCAGTTGTTTTCTTTTCTTTTGTTTTCAATCGTCTAAAACACCAAGTCTTGACTAAAGTACGATATTTAAATTCCAATCAGTTCGCTTAATAAATATTTACTAATCATACACTTATGCCATAATCAAATATATTTAATTTAATTTGTTTATTCTGTCATAATGCCATAATGTTACCCAATAAAATACTTTCAATAAAACTAAGCAACATTCTAGTTGCATTTTTATTATTTATGTTAGTGCTGAGAAGCTGAAAAGTTAGATGCAAAAACTGTTGGCAACTGGATGTTTCTTGTAGCGACAAGCAATTAGAATATGTTGACTATAATAGTTGAATTTACAGCAAATCATTCGACTGGAATCATAAATTGCTGCATCATCGGCTGTTAAGTAATTGAAAAAAGCGTAGCATATTTTAGGGGTTGGCGAAAAATTAAATTAAAAATTGGAGTGTATGTTGACCCAATAATTTTTAATTCACACTGCTTTTAACAAAAGCATACTTTTAGGATGCCCACTAATAACGATTAAAAATGTTGCATACTTTTTAAGAGGAATCGATTTTTAAACTGATAGTTTGCTTTTAGGCATAATATAATGAATATTACAATAATTATTAACAAAATTTAATACAAAATTTTATGTTGTCAGAAATTTTATTCCTTTTTTATTTGACTTGTATTTAAAATAACTAACTTTTGTAGAGCAAAATAAAAGTTTAAAAATGTTGTTTTACATTTTATGAGGAAAAAATCATGTGGCTAATCGAATTTGATTTTATTTCCGTTAATTGAAGTACTTTTATCTTATTGTTTGATCACAATGACCAAGCAAAGAACTATTTGTAGCTTAAGGACATCATAACAGTACAACAATTTTTCTCATTTTTTGTAAGGTTTTTATATAATTTTGCTTCGAATACTGGATTGCCAATCGATAGATGTTTTACTTAAGAGTTCATAAAGAGATCATTAAGGAAATGACTCGGTCCCCAAAATCCCCTTTAAAATGTAATTTAAAAGAAATTTTGTAACTATGCCGTTGGTTTCAATTAATACTTTATTCATTTTGTATTCATAAAATTACATAGAATGTGTCATGCTAATTTTTCAATACATTATCAAATATAAATATACGTATCAATATGCTTAGTGTTTAAAATCAAACTCATAAAATGTCTACGTATGATTTTGATTGGTTTGAATGCATTTTTGTGTTCGGTACATGTGAGGCTTTACATTTAGTAACTATTGTATTTTTTTGTATTGTGTAAGTTTTGTATAACAAATATTCGTTTACGTTTATGAAGTACAATTCACTACAGGTAATGGCTTAGCCTAAATGGGTTAGTTTTGATTTCGTATTAGAGCTATCTTTTACCGTGCCTTTGAGAACTATATACAAAACCGAGCGAACAGGCGCCTTAAGATTACATGCTAATGTGTCTAATGTGTATTGGGTTTAGGGTAAGTATAAATGTACTTCAATATTTGGCTTAACTTTTTTGCTATCCAACACGTCCGTTAAAAATCTTATGCTAATTGTCTTTCATTAATTGAGATATTCATAATGATTATGTCATTTTGCTAAATAAGCATACATTAATTGTTGTTTTGCTAAAATTTTAGGCTAGTCAGTCTAAATAAATTAAATAGAAGGCAACACAAATTCAATATTTTTAGCTAAAGCGAAACAAATTTTTCGCCAAAGCGCTGGATAAATATTTGCTTCTAAATATTTATGTGCTATAAGTATAATTTAGCTAAGCTTAAACAGGCAGATGACAAAAAAAAAAAAATAATAATAAATTATACAAATTATAAATGGTTTAGATGCTGCCTGCTGTTCTTAAGCAAAACTAAATATATTCGAGAATAAAAGAAATATTCTTCATAAAATGTTCTTTAAACTATTTCAGTTAACAAAAAGTTGAATCTGCTTAAGTTTAGGAATTTGATAAAAAATATTGCACAAAGTTTGGAACGAACTAATTAATAGTGTTGCTGTGGTTGTGTGGGACAGGTGCTTTACCGGAATGCTGATGGGCAGTAAAATGGACCATCGCATATACATCAGATATATGCATTTGGAATATGATGTGAATATAGAAATTATGCTATTTGTTTGTACTTTAAAATGTTTAAGATGCAGAAAACAGAAAGAGAGACAGAAAGAGAGAGAGAAAGTTGTGTAAATAAAGCTAAATAACATTCACTTTTTCGTACTTAAAATTAAAGCTAAAATAAATACAATAAATACAAATCTTCGATCGATTTAATTACAAATGAGATACAACGCGAACTTAAAGGCTATTATTACTAGCTGGCTGCCCGGCGGGATTTACAGCTCACCGCTAAAGGTGAGATTAAAGGTGCGCAGCTCCATTGGCTCTAGCGTGATCTCTGCTATTGATCGCAGGCTCTGCGGCTGCGTGTGCTTTGGCAGGCCCGTCAAACTGGTCGCCTCGATGCTCTGCAGGCGCAGCTCACCAAAGCGAACGGCACCGAGGCCGTTGCCCGTCAATGGACAGAGACTGCTCATGTCCAGCTGCTGTGAGCTGACGCTGCAATCGTAGCCCTGACGATGCAGCACCATCAGTGCCGATGCGGATGGGAACAGCTGCAGCTGCGGTTCGGAGAGAGTCCGCAGCGTCGTCAAATGCACATCGCAGGGCAGCGCTCCGTGGCTCAGAAGGCGGACGAGCGGCTTTAACGGCGCTTGCGGCTGCTCAAAGTTGCTCAAGAAGTAGAGATTCGGCGGGTAGCGCAGTCCGTTGGCCAATTGTTGTGCCTGCAAGCTGAGCACCTTATAGCTGGGTGGATTCTCTACCTGCTGGCTTGGTGGCATGTCCTCCACCAGCAGCCAGAACTTGTGACGCGTCAGGCGGCTGTCGACAACGCCTTCGCCCATGCCGCGATAATCATCGTATAAGGTGCGACGATCCAACATCACCTCCAGCTGGCCGGGCTCATAGCTGGCGGCGCCCTGCGCGTGCGTCGTCAGCAGTGTCAAGCGCAGGCGCGCATCCTGCAGGAATGCGGCCGATGTAATCGGAAAATAGTTGCCCTCAATGCCAATGGCGGGCACCTTGATGCGTCTGTTTTGAAAGAGACAGTAGAGTTATAGTTAAAATATATTTAATCCTTTGTTTCAGTTATAGACTTAGCTTGGAAATGCTGACTAACTAATTAATTAAAGGTAATACTTAATCGAAATAATGTGAACAATTGATTACTTACTGTTGAAATTGAAAACCGTTCTGATCGCTATAGAAAACGGGCAATTCGGGTACAATCGTGTCCGTTGGCTCCTTGAGCGGATCATGCTGCAGCGGCGCCGGCGCAATATTATCGATGTTCGTCACGAGTCGCATAAAGAGCTCCGTTTCCCGGTTCTTTGGCGGTGGCTCAAAGTCGATGTCATTCTCTATATAGATGGCGGCATCCAAATGGCTGTGCGTATTGAAAATACGCACAGTGTGCGCCATGAAGGGTCCGTAGATAACGGTTACATCGCTGGCAATGGGACCGGAGGTAATTATAATGCGCACATCCTCATACTGTTCGAGCACATCCCGCTCGGCCTCGCTCTGCTCGGGGTCCGTTTTGAAGAGATAAGCACCAGAATGGAACTGCGCACTGCGGTAGGCGGCAAACTTGATGGCGCACTGCATCGGTTGGAGCAGCTTCTGTTGCTTGTTCTTGCGCGTGATAGTCTTGAGGAAGCCGCTCTTCTCATCAAACAGCAGCCGCATGCTGAGATTCTCCAATTGAATGTCACCTGCATTGAGATGAAACAATCAACATGACAAATAAATAAATGGTAATTCAAGCTATCAACTTACCCGCTGGCTTCGCCTTTGCCTGGAACACCTCATCATTAGGTGCCACTGGACTGGCAGAACCCGTAGCGGGATTGGCCTTTTCCGTGCAGTCATCACAGTAGATGGTGGCAATATTGCGCTTGTAGTTGAACTCATCCACCTGAACGCGATAGGTGGTCAACGAGAGTGGCTCCAGTTCGGCGACAAACATGACCTCATATTGTCGCGTAGAGGTTCGAATGCGGCCTGCACTGCCGCTGTTCGAGTGTGGCAGGGCATTGATTCCATGGTCGTAGACATCGGTGATGTTCCACACAGGATTGATCTGGATGTGCTTGAGTTCCACACCCCGATCGTTGTAGATGCGCAAATTTGGTTGCTGGACACGCAGCGTGACAATCTCGATCCGTTTTTGAGTAAGTGCATTGAAGAGCACAAAGCTGGCCTCGGCATTTTTGGACAGCTGCACAATGGAGTCCACATCCTCGTCAGCAGTGAGTGTGGTGCTGGTTTCATCGCTGCTACCCGAACTTGGATTCGATAGCTGAATGGGCATTTTACGTGGTAGCTTACTATAATTGTCCCGTTCGAATTCGCTGAGCAGAAAACCGAGCTCGTGTGAGCTGCCATTCTTGAGCAGTAGCTCGATGCACGACTCCTGCATTTTGACCATGTTCTGAGTGCTGTCGAACAGTCGCATTGCATAGTCTCGCATCACAGCCGCCTTGGAGGTGCCCGTGATAGCATCGTGATGCTGAAAGAGTCCCAGATTGCGTCGCGCATGTATTATCTGCTCATAGTTCTTCTCATAGATCTTGATGGCATCCTCGTGCCGAGCCTGGCGCGCCGTATTATAGGCAATTGTAAAGAGTATCTCGGCAGCGCGTAAATTGTGCTCCAACTCGGCGCTGAGCAGCTTATAGAAAGGCCGTGTGCTAAAGTATCCCGACCAGTAGGCGGGTCTGCCCTCCGAGAAGATGTCCGAGTATACATAGAAGTCGCCCTTGAAGGTGGGAAACGCCTTCTCGCCCATGCGTTCCCTTATCGCTGCAAAGTAATCGCTTGGCGTTCCAAATTTAATGTCCACATTGTACAGACGCTTGTTGGCCATTATGTGGCTGATGAGTTTCTTGTAGTTGGTGTACTGCTGATCCACCTCACGCTCCTTGTTGTAGCGGAAATCATCGCCCACTGGGATGAGCGCCACATTGTGGGGAAATAGCGAAGCGGTGCGTGCATATTGATCCAACAGCAATTGCGCCTTCTCCTCCACATTCTCGTCTGTAACAAATTGTGCCTTCAGCGAATATTCTGTGTATTCACCGGGAATTTTGCGAAAATCGAAATTAAGGCAAATGGAGGGATGCGGTCCACAAGAACCCTTTATGGAGTATATATCGAAGGGCATGTTGTGTGTGAGTAGTTTTCCCTGACCCTTTTGGGTGCGCCAGTAAGGTGTCCATATGAAATCTCCATTCTGCTGGCGCGCAAACCACTCCTTCCAGGCGTAGTGAATGCGTTGTATAATGGCGCCCTCGAATTGAGCACCGGATAGCAAATAGGGCACGGTGCTGCCATGTCCAAAGGGATCGATGGACCAGCCCACCTTGGGTGTGACATTTAAATTGTTTTTTAGCCACTGATGACCCTCGATGAGCTGATCCAGCATCGGATATATGTGTACATTCGCCTCA
Source organism: Drosophila atroscutellata (assembly GCA_035041605.1). NCBI lineage: Eukaryota > Metazoa > Arthropoda > Insecta > Diptera > Drosophilidae > Drosophila > Drosophila atroscutellata. The sequence goes on along the minus strand of JAWNLA010000094.1, from coordinate 2,426,832 downwards.
TCTGTCATAACCCAACCGCCAGTTGTGATCTCAATGCGTCCAGAGTTCACTAGACGCTTCAGGGCACGCTGCTTGGTGGGATGTGCCTGATCCCACCAGAGCTGCAGAAAACTAATCTCCGACCAGATAAAAGTCATGTCCTTGTACTCCTGCATTTTGCTCACCAACAGATTGAGTATCTGTTTAGAATCCGACTGGAAGTAGTTGAAGAACGTCTTCAGCCAGCCTGGATCGTTGTGGGAGTGAGGCACCACAATGACCTTCAACGGCGGACGCTGTTTATCCTTCCGCTGCACTTCGTAGCGCTCCTCAAAGCCGCGATCCCAGTACTCCTTGGAGCGCATCCATTCGGGCTGTGTAGATAATAAGGAAAGAAGGGTTTTGGTGAATTGGAGATATATTACACAAAAGTCATTGAAATCCTCACCTGAAAATCAAATTTGCTGTGCTCCTCTGTAGCTGTTATGTTTGTTCTGCTCTGCAGGAGTACGTAACACTTGTCGCCCCAATGAACATTTCGCAGCGCCTCTGTGTCCAGTTGATCATGCTGCTCCAGCTGTGAGCTAGAACGTGATGATTTTCGTGGTAAATGTTGCAGGTGTTGTTGGTGCTGATGGGCGGCGCTGCCATCGTCTATAATAAAGCTGTTGAGGGCCGCCGCAGATGGGGTCTGGCTGCGACTCATAGAGACGGACAGACCCACCGCATTGGCATCCGTTATGTGTGCCGGATTGGGCTGGCCAATCGAGATGTAGTACAGGCAAAGCAGAATTGTTACAAATGCCGACAGGAGGCCAATGCAGCGGGCCGAGCCCCGTCGAAAGACCTTAAAGGACATGTTCTCCTACTCCTCCTATTGCTGCGGTTGAGTCCGGTTGTCGTTGTGCCTGTTTTAGAGTCTCCTCCTCTGCCGCTGCTGCTACACCGCTTGTGGCTTTCACTGGCTATCTTTGGGGACTACTGTGTGTGTTGTGTGTGGTTGCAAACTCAGCACTACATCTGCAATACAACATAATCACGATAATCATCATTAGTCAAATGCACCACAAAGACGTCAGGAATTATATGTGGGTTTTTGATAGTATTTGCCAAACAACAGATGTGTTGCTCGACTTTTATATACGATTGGTGCTAAATTGTTAACTACATCGGTGATATATTATATAAAATATATATATATATATAAACTCAGAAGCTAAGTACACTTTGAGTGCGAGTGCAAGAGAGGAAAGTTGTTTATAAAAACGTATTAAGGAAAAATACAGCAGAAAAGTATACCGAAATAAAATAGCTGTTACTATCTCTAAAGTTATAGTCTAAAGATTATCTCCATATCCATGATATATTAACTGGTTTATTAATTGTACAATGTGTATAAACTATTGTGCCTTATATCAAATCTTAAGTGTGTAAATTTCGTGTGTTTTTCAAATCCTAAAGACTAAACCAAACTAACAACGGCTTAAAATGCTAAAGTGGATACAAAGATATCCTTATACGGTTTCAGCTGTCCTTTTTCGTCATGGATATGCACAGCTTTACTGAAACCAAATACTATCAAATGCTTGTGTAATTCTTGAAACAAAAGCGCCTTCAGGATTTGAGTTGCTGCTGTTCATAAATTTAAGATGTTACCACGATTTTCCCACCTCCAACCAGCAACCCGTGTCCACCACTGTTACCGTATGCTTCAGCTTAAATTCGAGAGCTGTAATATTTCACATCACATTGAATATTTCATACAATAGGCGAGTGAAAACTGACAAACCAAATCATGGAGCTGAGCAAATGGAGCGCGGCAGGGAAGGAGGAGCTGCCTGCCTGCCTGCGAAAATTTAATTAAGGGACATGCCAAAAATGCCTTGGATTACTGCCACGAATATTTCGCATATATGTGGCACATGCATAAACAAATATATATAGTTAGCTTATTGAGGCTGACGCGTTGTTGGGACCTAAATAATTTGACCAATTTGCAATGCTTTAAATTCCATAATTCCACACACAATTCCAATCGAAATTTGCATTTAATGCATTAGAAATAGCCTGTGGGCCAGTTTGTCTAATTGGCTAATTATTGGGAATTCCGGATTGCCGGTCGTTTGGAACTGGAAAGCGAGGAAAACAAGCTTGAATTTGGGTAAACTAACGTATTTAAATATGCATTGTACACGGCTATTTAGCATTTTAGCTGGAATCAACTATATCGTTGTGCCATCGATTTATTATTCATTTATGTTTCGTGGATTTAATCAATTTACTATCTATTGTTTATCTCTGCTATGTGATTTTAATTTTAATGTTAATTTCATTTTTTTCTGTCTTCTCACATAATGTAAATGCTCTTTAAATTTAAATTTAAGTTTTATTGAAGTTTGAGATTTATTTATATATATATTATAATTGGGGAAAAGTTAGCACTGCGACCTATAAGGTCTATTGTGCCCTCTTCCATCAATCCCAACTCCTGCACGAATGCTAGAATCTTTGTTGGGTTGAGGGTTTCTATGTCCCTTGGCATGATATGCTGCCCTAGGATGTTGCATCTTTCCTGGTTAAGACGACGCATTCTGTAAGGGTGTGCGTCGAGGATGCCTGCTCGTATCCGCAAAACCTGCATACTTTGCTGCTGTAAATACCTAATTTGGTTAGGTGACTTCTCAGTCTACAATGTCCTGTCAATAGCCGTGTTAGTATTCTGAGTCTATTCTTCCCATCATATCATTTGCTTAAATCGCTTTCGATTATAGCTATCTAGGAGACTTCTGGCTTGTCGGAGTCCTGGTGTCTCTGCCCAGCTCCGTTCCCGCCTCAGTCTTTCTTCATCCCTGATTTGTAGGCGTAATGTGTGTCTTCTTACGCCACAATACGGTTCAGGGCCTATCATGGGTCTCTCTGCCCCCATTCTTGCTTGCTTGTCGACCTCTTCGTTCCCCGCTATGTCCTTGTGACCCGGAACCCATCTTAGGGTGAGCCTATTATGTTTTCTGAGTTGGTCAAGCTTGGATCTTACTTCGTGGACTACCTTGGATGTTATTTTCGTCCCATTTAGAGCATTTATTGCTGTTTCACTATCGGAGAGGATGGATATATCCGCATTCCGATAGTGTCGTTTCAGGTTAATAGAGATTTATTTAAAGTTTCATAAGTTGTTGAGACCACATTAATGCTAAAGATTATTTATGTGTCTGCTTAATGTGTGCACAGATCTTACATTACCATATTAATTTCAATTTAATTCATTAATAGTCTATGCACACACTGAATTTTTTGCAAATATCGGCACTAAAAAGTGCAGCAAATTGCAAAGTCAAAAAGTCAAATAAGCAAATTGCTTTGCCCTCGTCGGAACTAACGAACCAAACCAATGAAAATAGGAAAAGTCCCTTATTCAAAAGTCAAAACTCAATCAAAAACTCTTCACACACACACACACACACACAAAACACACTCAAAAAGTTTGTGAAAAGTTTGCATGGTTTTGCATAAAATGCGGGAATGCGATAAGTGCGTTTGTGCAATGCATATGGATATGCAAGGGAAGCAATTTTCAAATCATACCTCAATTGACAGGCAAGGAAAGAGAGGCGGGAAAATGTGGGAAAGCTAAATTTGAATTGCATTTAATTTAATCTATGCTAAAGTGTCGGCACAGCACCAACACTGCAGCACCTGAAACTGCAATTGCAATTGCCCCCCTCCCTTTGACCAATGTTTCAATTAGTCGCGCTCTATACACAAACAAATCACACACACCACACACACACATACACAGTCACATTATCCACTCGCATGCTAATCAGTGACCATTAAGTGACAGTTGTTTTACCCCCGTCAGGCAGCACCTGCCACCTGGCAACATGTTAGTAAGTGTGTGCTTCCTCTCGAGCTCGAGTTAGCTGCTGAACGTTGCACCACTAGAACTGTTTGCCACAATGTGTGAAGCATTTAAAAAAACGAATAAAAAAAGAGTGTAAAACTTGCTTTAGCTCATTATGCAGAACGAGTGTGGACTGCAGGGAAATACCAGAAACTAGAACTAAAACTGCACGTGCTACTCTCCAGATGGTGATTTCGAACACTTTTTGCACAATTTCTTGTGGCATCTTCGCATCGCTTAAGGACAAGCTGCATCAAGAACTGCTGCCTCATTGGGCTGAGCGAAAACATTTATCAAGTGCCGCTCGAGCGCCGTTCAATTGACATTGAAAAATATCATTCGCATTGCTGTCATAACTTGCTCAAGTTGGAGAAATCATTTTGAAATATGTTTGAGTGGTTGCTTTCCCAATTCAAAAGAAAACTTGAAATGTTGCTTAAGTTGCAGCATGTATTCGGCTGCAGTTGGGATTTATAGTTCAATTGGGCTTATTTATTTTCTTTCATTTCACATTTCTTTCAATTCCCCAAACCCATAACAATTTTACAGTTTTGCCTTTGTTTATTTCTTCTTTCTTTCGTTCGTAATTTAACGATTTTCAACAATTTCTGGTTATCTCCAGGTAAAATTAGTATTTTCTTTTGCAATTAGCAAATATTCAGCATATAGATAACTCTGTCATGTAATGAGTTTTTAATTTTCTTAAATTGCCATTGTACTGAAACCTAATCCTAATTCCTAACTAACATATGCACAAGTTGGGTGATAAGCAAATGTTTCAGTTTCAATTTAAATGCCTGGAAGTTTTGCAAATCGAACTCTCTGCCTGCCTCTGCTGCTGACAGAATACCGAGCGACTTATTAGTTGCTCGGAACAGCAAAAAGTTTTTGGCCAAATTTGATTTCATCGTAAATTGCTTTGGTTTTGGCCATAGCCAAGGGACAGACAGTGGCTTTCAGTATCCCGTCCGGTTGATGGCCTTTTCACTTTTTGACATGTTGCCCGTTGAGCGCTGCCATTTGCCAGTTGCCCGTTTTTTTGGTTTTTGGCTTGTCACCTGCCATTCTGCACGAGTCATTCTGGCTCAAAATGTTTTCGGGTCCAGCCATGAAACGTTTGAAAAAGGGGTTCGGAAATACTGTTGAAAATTTGCTGAAAGCACTTTTAGCAACAGTATAAAGATAATTAATTATATATTTTCCAGAACAATAACAAAAGTTAAGTATTGAATTATTTTCAATGTTGATGACTCTCCAAATCTAAATAAAGGGCAACCCCCAGTCGAGCATATTCTAGCTGAATCAACCCAGTTTGTTGTGTTTGTGTTGCAAAAACAGTTTTGCATGCTGCCTGCAAAAACAACGCCAACAACAACAACAGCAGCATGAAACCCAAGTCAAAAGCAAAAGTCGTAAAGTTTTTCTTGCCTGACATTGGATGCTGAGTTTTCCCTTTGTTTTCCAGCAACTTAGTCATCGTCATCGTACTGCAGTTCAAATTTTCCCTATGTAGTTGCCCAAGTACAATACAAACATACGAGCATTACATACATCAAGAGAAATACATTGATTGCCGTTACTATTTGTTTGCTGGTAACCCAAAAAAAAGTTACGATTTTGTTTTCGTTTTTGCTTATTTTTTTATTTTTTATTTTTTATTTTTTATTGTGGATTACCAGAAGTTTGGAGAAGCCTCGAATTCAATTTTACAACTTTGTTGATCAGAGTTGGATGCATGTTATGCTCTCTAAATTGTTGTTCTTTGCTTTTGTTTGCTAGTAAATTTTGGGTAATAAATTTAAATTGAATTGCATTGTTTGTGCTGGAAATTGTTGTTCCATGTCAGCAAATGAAATATATGTTTTTGGCTTAAGAGATGATATATGTATGTGCGATGACTAAGTCCAAATACTAAATAATACTCAATCCAAAACAAAAAAACTGTAGTTAAGCGTGTTGTCAATAAATTTGATCGATTTTATAATCAACAATAGAAAACAGTCCCAATTGGTAGGTGATAAAAATTTAAATGCTGCATATTTTATATTTAATTTATTAGCAGTCACAAAAGTAAAGCACAAAATTGTAAGTTAAATATAACATGAATTTGGCATTAATCAATTGCAACTAGTGCAGTTAAGGGAAAAGTCTTCAGTGTTACGAAAGTTTTCGGATGTAAATGCCGCAGTAAAAACTTGGAAATGTGTGGCAGAGTGCGAGGGATGGGAATGGTGTGAAGGGTTCTGCTGTTGACACCAGCACAAAAGCACTCAGAACTTGTAGAAAGTTCAAGATTTTTAATTAAACAAAGCAGCCAAGCACTGAAACAACTGAAATCGACAGAGACAAGCAGCGAAACCGGTAATAGCGTTTAAGATAGTTAGTTGCTTTCCGCTCTTAACTATGACGAGCTTAAAAAAAAACAGCTGTGGCGAGGGCGGTGTGAAGAGTTTGGGGCCTTTTGGGGTTGACATGTGCGCCACAAGCATTAAAACACAAATGCTGCGACCGAGAAGCCCATTAACATAGGCAGCGACCCATCAAAAATGGTTATGACAACAAAATCATAAAAAGCGAGCTACATTTTTACAAGACCCATAAATAAAATTAATTTGAACAGCCTAAAAAACTCTGTATATATATATATATATATGTATATATACACATTTTTGTTGTTGTCTAGAAACTTCAACTAAAGAAAAAACCGTTTTAAATTTGAGAATGAACTAAATGGAATTTATACCGTTGTGTCAAAACTTTTGTTGAATTCACAATTAAAAAAGTGCATACATATACAGTGTCTCGAAGCTTAAACGGATCAGTGCCAAAGAAAAAAAGGAATGGCCTGCCATAAGTTAACCATCCATTATTTTTCAAAAATTCCAAAGACCGATGGTAGGTACATTTATTAACCACCAAAATTTATATATGACCCCAATACACTGGGGTTTCCCCACCCGCTAGGTAGAGTTATGTAAAAAAGTACCTTATTTTGAGGGGAAATTTTTTTTGGATCATTATAAATAAAATAAAATATTTACATTATAAAAACCTAAATAAGGATGTTAATACTTAGTATGATATCCTTTAGCCTTAACCACTTCCTTTAACCTGTTATTCGTGAAAGATACGGTCTTCCTGGTAGCTTCTGGGCTGGTTCTGCTCCACTAATCCCACAGAGCATTTTTGAGGTCTTCTTTGCTGGATATTCTGTGTTTCCGGATGTTATTTTCCAGCAGACCCCACAAATTCTCAATAACATTTAAATCTTGAGACTGGACCGGTGGAATTATCATGTGGGGGCAGTTCCTGATGAGCCAGGACTGTACTATCTTGGGCTTATGCTTGGGATCGTTGTCCTGGTTGAACCGGAAAGTACGTCGGATTCCAAGCTTCTCGGCACTTTTGACTAAATTTTCCTTGAGTATGTTGAAGTACATATTCTTGTCCATTGTTGTTTCAAAAATCACCAAATTCCCGAATCCGGCTGACGAGATACATACCATGCCATATCACTTCCTCCACCATGCTTGACTGTGGCCTTTACGTGTTTGGGATTCAGGTCAGTATTGGACTGTCGCCACACATAATTCCGCCCGTCCGATTCAAAAATGGTGAATTTGGACTCGTCTGCAATTATGACTATGTTCCAGAACTCCAAGTCCTTGTCCAAGTGGTTTTTGACGCACGTCATCCAAGTCCCTTTATTTTTCACGCTTATAAAGGGCGTTTTCCGTGATACTCGGGCATTAAAGTCATGTTTGCGCAGAAACCTGCACACAGTTTCCACAGAGCACTTTTTCCCTATTTCATCCTGCACCTGTTGAGCCACTTTTGGAGCCGATAGCTTGGGATTTCCCCTTAATTTCCTGGTGATCCTTCGATCCTCTTCTTCGGTGAAAATCTTGTTTAGTGCCATTCTGCCCTTGCCCCCAATCCGATTTGCGCCGAATGATGTTATACACGGTTGAGTTGCTCAGACTGATCATTTCAGCTATTTGGCGATGTGAATATCCGTTTTGGAAGTGTTCCAGGATGAGTTTTCGTAGTTCAATGGTAGTCTGTTTGTCCATAGTCCTTTTTGGCTTATTGCACCCGAGATGCAGGATAAAACTAAACTGACTTCGAAGGATTGGTCTATTTATACCGAAAATACTCAACTTTAGGTTAAAAATCCGGGTTTTATGGCACCCAGGTGTCCACAATGTACCTGATCCAAATGAAGCGAACTCCTAAAAGTAGGCAACATTTTTACATAATCCTACCTAGCGGGTGGGGAAACCCCAGTGTATTGGGGTCATATATACATTTTGGTGGCTAATATATATACCCACCATCGGTTTTTGGAATTTTTCAAAAATAATGAATAATTAGCTTTTGGCAGGCAATTCCTTTTTTTCTTTGGCACTGATCCGTTTAAGCTTCGAGACACTGTATATATATATATATATATATGCAAGCTATTAGCGATATTCTGGGCCATGTTAATTCAACTCTTTGACGCCCACCCACTCTGCCACAGCTCAAACTAGCAACAACAACAGCCATTAAAGCAACAAATTGCTTTATGTCGAAGTCAGTTGCAATTGAGCCAAAAGCAGATTAAACGGACCGAACAGCGCAACAGCAACAACATCGCCATGGGGACTGAAATCCGTTGGACGAGTTAACACAGATACAACTGCACACATGCATATACACAGATAAATGTTTATATATATAGTTATATACATATATATATATTTTTTGTATATGTATAAGTGCAGAGCAACATCCAAAACGACAACGATTATAAGTGAACTCAGAAACGAGCAGTTAGTCATTTTTACGGAGAATTTGTTTGACATATGCACAAAAGCAACAAAAGCAACAAAATCAACAACAACACAAAGGTTTGACATTTGACCCCTCCAAAAATAAAGCACTACGAATACAAAAGTTTTGTCAAAGAGAATTTATGATATGGAAAAATAGAATTTTTATGTCTAATCGAGCGGTAAATTTCCTCTGAATAACAAGTTCTTCAGAATCAGCATTTTTGTAACTCTTCAAATAACAACCCATTAAAGAATCGGATAGTCCAATATAAACTATTCAGCACATAACAAAATTGTGAAATGGAGAATTTGATTTTGTTTGGAATATCTTTAAAGTCGAAAATGTTGCATTTATTCTTCAATCACATGACAATTATTGCCAGTCCAGAGCCCGTTCAAATTGCTTGTGACATTGTTTTGAAGCTGGTTTTTCCGCAAGACGCCAACTTGCTATATATAGTAATAAGGTTAATTAAAAAGAAAAGAAACAATTTTTAAGCACATTCCATATTTGGGATCATATTTCACTTAATTAATAGAGCTAACACGACACGAGGTCCGGCTTTAAGCTTTATTAAATAAAGCAGTCCATTCTCCATATGCCGATTGCTTCGAGACTTTATATAAATTATATTTATAAAGACCACAGTTGCCTGCAGCTGTCTGAATTTTGAGCGGTTTCTAATTAAAATTTATGGCATATATCTGCAATCAGGTCTCTGAACTGGCAGCAGGAAATGCGCGAGTTTTCTTGCCTCGCTTCTTAAACATAATTTAGGAGATTTTGCAGCTGTTTCTGTTTTGGTTTTTGCCCTTTGGCAACTCATTCAACAGTTCAGTTTGAGAACTGTTTTGTTCCCTTAATTACAAATTATGGTTATTTGGTCAAAAATGCAGTAAAAAATGTGATAACGTTGCACTGTTTATAATATAGCCATGGAAACTTGGTTAAATAATTTAAACTGAAAGTCGCTGGAAAGGAATCAACGATATTTCTGTTCTTGGGTTGAAGTTTGTGAAACTTTTAGAACGCGAATTTAAAGTAATCCAAGGCAAGAAATCTTTTGTTCTCAACATATATGCATATAAAATATGCCAAATGGTGTCAGCAACCCCTAAACTGTGCCACATTCAAAAGGGGCAAAGTGATTGAGGCTCTCGTTTTTTTTTCTTTCTTTTTTTTTCAGAACAACATAATCGGCACGTCTAAAAGTGGTCAACGCATTATGGCCATAATTACTGTGAAAGTGGCTCGTATATAAAAAGACTTCCTTGACAAGCCACTCATTGAGCCACTTCAAAGAGCATAAATTAATTAGACATGACGTTTATTATTTAATAATAGCAATTAAACAGCAGCAAATATCGATTAATTTAACTGAGAGTCACATGAAACGGATCGGTAAGAGGATAACTCAGAGAGGTGTTGTAGCAACTTAATTGAATTAGAGAGAAAATCTATGATAATAATTAGAGAGAAACCGAAGTGAAAATTTTAATAAATAGGAAATATGAATGGCATTAATAAGCTATACTGTTTGATCCATAAAAGTGTGAACTTCGAAAGTTGTATGTATAAATTGTGAAAAATAATGATTAAAAGACATATTTTCTGAGCATTATGTGTTCCAAGCTAAACATATTTTTGTATGAAATATAGATGCAACATTTTATGTTTTTCTTATCTAATGAACGTTAAACTTAGCGGAACTCAAACTGTACTCAAACTTATCTGAGTTTATTTACGTATTTGCTTAAGGAAATTAAACGTAATCTCACTTGAGAACTGACTAATTCTGTTTAACGTATGCAAATAATTAAAACCATTTTGCTAGCTTCTTGTTTGGTAGTTTTAAACGACTTGCAATTTGCTTCTCATGAATTACCCCATTAAATAAACATGAAAGTGAATTCTCTAAGCTATAGCTATAGAGACATTTAAGTACTGGCAGTTGAACACTTTGCTACAAGTGTTGATTAATATTAGCTTTCGAGGAGCAGAGCACTGTTTACGGCAAAGCGCTGATAAAGCGTAAAAATGCCAGGTCATCAAATTTGAAACGTGAGAGTTTTATGTGCTGGATCTTTCCTCAGAGGGGCGTGAATTATTTTTCCTTTACACTTTTTCTTTTTTGTTCGTAAAAAAGAAATGATGGGGTGTAAGAACATTTTGTACTCTTAAAGGGGCTATTGTAGTATTGAGGCAATTGAAAGAGTCGTACAAGAATAGAAAGTAATCATGCCAATTACATTGAACTGCCTCAAAAACAGTCAGAATCAGAACACTTTATCTATATCTATATAGGTTGATCTTTAAATTCAAATTACATTTATTTACAGTGCATCCAAACTTCGGCAATTTGAAAATTGTACTGATTTTTCTGTTGCTTTTCCTTGCGGCAATAAAACCAGAAATAACCGTCCAACAGCACAAACAATAGAGCCGTTTATTGCATTGATTATGAAATTTTCCTTCTGGTTTTCTCGTTTTCATTCATTTTAAATGCTGGGAAAATACACACACATATATATATGTATATACATATATACATATATCTATATATTTGTACAGATATATATATTATATATGTCTGCATGTGAAACAGGTTTACAGTTACTCATCATGTAATTACAAGTATATACGTGCGGAACCTCTGTGGGAACTGGATGTTATTTTATTTGCTTCAGAAATTGTTGCACCTCTTTTGTTGGTATTTAATTACGTTGCTGTTTCGCAGGTTTTGAAGTGGTGTGTACTTAAGGTACGCACTTGCCCCATTTGTGAAGCACTATGGGGCGTTCAATGGCAGCTAATTAGGAATTGATTCATCATATGCTATCACAACTAAAAACGAGGCAAGTTTCCGCACTAGTTGAATTTGGTTTCGCTTGTAGCCGTGGTCAGTTAACTGTAACTAAATGACCATTATGGTATATTGCAAACAACGGTAACATTCGGCACTACGTGTACCACACATTTTTGGCCAAATCATGATTACCACCCGCCCTCGCCACTCATCAATTGGTTACGCATCATTACCAACTGGCTGAATTGTCAAAGCCAAAGTGTTTTTAAACTGTTCATTGTGAGCGTACCGTACTCGTACTGATGCCGTGACCGAAAGCCTAAACCAAAGTCGGCACTGATGTGATGATTATATTGCGCGTCGCAGTTTATATGGTAAAACGATATGATTGCATGATGACATGACATATAATAATAATAATAAAGTCGCGTGAAGAGCCAGCCATACACAACCACAACCAACAGAGAGAGTGTGCTGTCAGACAGTGTCCAAGTCAAAGACAAGTTCCAATTAGAGATGAGCACATATCGGCTATGTACATTTACATAAATTAAGAATTTAATATGTATGAAAGTAATGTACAAAATTTGTTATTATTATTCTTTAAATCAGCTACTATCCATAATGCCTAGTCAGTCACGTACGAAATCAGAGTTCGTGTTGCAATAGAAAACACGACATTTGGCCATCTCAATTGTCGGCTGTAGAGGCGTGTAAAAAAATGCTGCAAACGGCGATGCCACCGGAAAATTTACGGCACGCCAGCAACAATAAGCGAATCGAATGGAAACGAACCAAACGCGCGGGGGGGATTTGTGTGAAGGGAAGCAATCCAAGTATGCAGTAATGGAATAAATGGAACACAGCATGCAGCGAATGCCCCTTGTGGGGAGGTCTACAAACTAATTTTAGTGACACAAGTATGCATGTTTGTGTGTACAGTAATATCTATAGCCTTATCTAAATAAAATGCTATAGGTAATCGATACGCCGCCTATCCTTTGGACGGATATGAGGAGTGGCATGCGAGGAAGTTGAAATGGAAATGACAATAAGTGTTATTCAATACAACCGAATGGATTTTTGAAATAACACATAAATACATTGACTTAGGAAATGTAATCATCCTCACAATTGAGGATAAAGATTTCAAATTTTATTTAAAATTTAGATTAGCAAGTAAATATTTGGTAGTCAACTTGGACTTAAACGGAAGGAAATGCTTTATGTAAGTTTAAATAGTATGCAAATGCCAAACAAAAATGTATATATGGAAGCAAGAATAAAAACAAAAAGTATATAAATAAATGAAATTAAGAACGGAAAGCGTTTACTAAATGAGTGGGTTGCAAAGAACGAGGCCCAGTAACCGGAAGCTGGGGATATTAGGGATACAGAGAACGGCACCGGAAAAGGGAGAAAAACAATGTGTGGGGCAATTAAATAAAAATAAAGTGTGTTTGTTAGCAAAGAAAACCCGCAAAAACATAATTTATTAAACGTTATACATATCAAGATGTAAATTTATGTGGTGGAGCCCCTCTCTAGGGATCTGATACCACAGAAGGAGCAATATTTGAATTTTAAATTAAAAAAATTCCAACTTTCGTATAAAATAAAAGAAGTTGCGCTACAACTTTTAATGCCATGCCACCGAGTCCTGGACTGACTGCCACTGCACTGTTGCGAAGGACAACAGAAGTAAAAGCAAAAAAAAAAAGAAAAAAATCGCAATCATAAATCAACACACAGACAACCAAAATAAATACAGGTATAATTGTATATGGTATGGAATTAAAGAACAGGAGGACACTTTAAAGCGGTTGCACTTTACCAAGAATGAGATTCGCGCCACTTAATGATCCACCGACTGGCCGTTGAATTATTCGTAATTGCATTTATCCTCCGATTGATTAAAAACAATTTCAGTCACGGCATAAAAAACACTAAAAGGCTATCTGGAACAAAGGCGAATTCGAATTTCGGGTTTAGTTTTTCACGTGCTGTCCCGACGACAGGGACCAGAACAGGGACACCCGTTGAGGTTGATGCAGGTGCAAGTACAACCAATTTAATTACAACGCTTAGAGGTGCAGTTTGTTTTTCAACCAACCGACGACGATGCCGCACAGAACGCAACTGAGCGAAGTGAACCGAACGAACCAACGACTTCCATCAAACTTCGACTGCGATTTAAACTTCGCCCATTGACTCGGCTCAACAACGACAACAACGACAACGACGACAACCACGACAACAGTAACAAGAGCAAGAGCAAGAGCACGGGGAAGAGGAGGAGGAGGATGAGCTGCCAGCTGCTCTCTTTTTGGTTGCGGGGGCCGAAACGGTATGTTTGCTGGCTCAGCCAGCAATGCGTTTTGTTTTGCTGCTTTTATTCAGCTCGTGCATTTCCACTTGTATTTTTAACTGTACATTGTGAAGTTATTCTTAAAACATTTCACATTCGCAAGTCATTCCCCTTTAAACTGATGTAACATATGTTTTTGGTTTATATTTAGACTAAATGAAGATGTCTCTTTAATTATACAAGTCATACAACTGTTTTAATAGTGCACCGATTTCCATAAGGAATCCCATTTTGGGCTCGATTGTGCTCTATATTTATTCAGCTTTCTGTAGTCTACTTTTATTACAGTTGTTGTAAAGTTCTTGAACCCCATTGCCCAAGAGCTATTTAAGTTATAAAGTGCTCGTACGGCAACGACGTGGAAACCTTTACCAGGGCATTAATCTGCGAACCTCTTAGCGCATTGAGTTCATGTCTTTGGCAAATTGGCAAGACTCAAGGGTGCACCACGTTCGCCTGGAGGACTGGGCTGGGCTGGCTTAGTCGGGGCTGTGGCTGAGCTCAGTTGAGTGCAGCAATTAACTGTTGAGGAATGCCTGCCTGTAAATAATAATAATAAAAAATAAAATAAAAACTCATGTTCGGTAATGGACGTGGAAGATGGGAAGCTCACAACAGTAGGCGGCTCAGCTCGAGTGGCCTGGCCCTAGAAGGGAAATATAAGGCGAAGAGCTTAAGAATAAAACAAAGAATCCAGTAACATTTAAGTGGAGAAGGTCGCTGTTTATTGATTGCGTGCCACAAGACGAACCAGACGAGTCACAAGCAGACGCAGTCAGCAACCAAAACAGACAACAACAGAGAGAAGCGCTTGCAACCGGGGAATTGGCACAGGCCCTTGAAAAAAGCTGACTTTTTGAGCCCACGCTAAATCCGACAACGAGTCGCCGTCGCCTCGACATGAAGATGACGAATAAGTGCAAGTGGCATTACTGACGCAAGGGCGCCGCATCTAAAAGAACGACTTTTGCACGTCGATCTCTTGTGTGGCATCACTTAACAAATTTTTGTTATAGTGAAGCTGCATTTGGGGCTTAAAGGTTTGCACGAGTAGCAGATTCAAATTTGTACAATTTAATTGTACTTAACTGTTGTGGTAATATGAACTATGTTCATATCTATTAGTTAATATAGTCTATAGCCTTGCTATCCTTTTATCCTGGCAACAGTTAAACAACTGTTAACTGTTATGTATACACACACTCTGTGTAAAGCCATTTATTGTCATTATTAATTACTTTCATGTTGAACTGCTAAAGCCATAATTCATGAGCTTCCACATATGCATATGTAAAACGTTTCTCTAATGTATTTTATTAACCAGTTATTGTGCTATTAAATATACTGATGATCGCAGCTTATTTCTAATCTTTATGACTCTTTTGGGACTCGTTATACGTCTAAGCTCTAAGATAAAGTTCTTGCGAAAAAATGCTGCTGCTTAAGTAGGAAATGTGAGCTTCAGCTTAGAGAGCACATTGTGAAGTGCACAAACAAAACATATGCAATGCAGTCAGTTTGTTCCTTGGCAAAATTGATGACGTAGATTTTCGTCTAAATGTATGCCAGAAATTAGATACGTCAATGGCCGGCAAATTGCCAAAGGAAACAACAATCTTGTGGCAAAAAAAAAGAAAAAACAAAAAATGTAGAGAATAAAAAGGCATCTTGAGCAGCTGGCCTCATTGAACCAAGTGGCACACAAAGCGATATATAAACGCAACGCAAGGCAGAGTGGCAGGACATTTTTCTTGATTTGCAGGTCAATTGCGTTGCAGACAGTAGACAGTTAGTCAGTCACTGGCCTCGTTCACGTTCACGTTGCAACTCCCAAGTTGGCAGGCAATACGCAGTGGGCCCAGGTCGCAAGCGGCAGTTGAGCTGTGCTGCACTCAACAAAAACGTAACGGTAGAAAAGAGCCAGTCTGTTAGTCAGTCACTCGAAATGCGTGGCGTGCAACGTTTGTCAAATTGCAAATGCAGTACCGATTTTCCCATAGCCAACGCGAAGACTCGAATGGGCACCATTCCAATCCCCCATCCATATAGCCGTAACCGGTAGCTGCAATGCTGCCATCACAGTTGACAAAACTCAGCCAAGCAGCCACCAACAACAGCAACAACAACAACAACCGCAGCATTTGTAATGGAAATGGAAATTCCTGCATTGAAATCTCGTTTTATTTGCTTTGTACTTGTGTTTGTTTTTGTTCTTTTTTTGTTTTGCGGTTTAATATGGTTTTTTATACCCTTACGGAGAGCATATCGGTTTGCGAAAAGCGAAGACATACATACGTCAAACATTTGCAGCACTAAGAAAACAAAAACAGTAAATGAAATTGTTTTGAAATTGTTGTTAATAATATAAACGTATATTAAATGTTGTAAGTCCCATTAACTGATTCTAAATTAGAGTTTAAGATTATGAGTGTATTTCAAGTTCGTTGCTGGAATGATAACGGTTCTTTCTGGTATTGCTGTAGTTGTTTTTATTTTAACTGTAAGCGACATTGCCCGTCAGTTGTCGACATCGTTTGTTGCCGTTGTTGTTATTGTTATTTTAATTGTTGCAATTTTGTGTTGCAGGTCATCCTCAACTCCTGTGTGACAGAGTCAGTGAACCTACCAATATTTTGACGGCATTGCGTCCATTAAATAGCATTTTCGAATTCAAGTCACGAAATTGGATTAAGTAACCGATTGTCGTTGAATATTATTATTTTGTGGGCACTACTTGAAAATGGTATTTTTGGCATAGTTTTGTTTTTCATTGTGCTTTTTATTCCTGCTTATATAAATGAAGGAGAAAATGGTCTCATCTTCAGACATCTTTGTAGTCCAAATACGTTATTTTGTGAATATGTTAACAACATTCCCACAACATGTCCTTTGTTAAATTTCTGCCTAATACAATAGACGATAAGAGCTATTGTTGTTTGACAAAGTGGATACATTTCTTATGAATATATTGTTCATGAAGATGAACTAATAAAACAAGGCTATAAAATTGTTTGGCTCAGTTATCGCATGCAAAAATCATTTAAAATACCATAAAAATTAAAATTTTAATGCCATATTTTTGATGTCCCTATAAAATCTCGCATGCTGCGCTTAGTTACGGTTGCTTTTACATGTTTAAAACAAGCAAGTTAAATATGTTTTGCCGGTTTGCGTGTTGATAATACACGCTTCCAAATCGCTAATGCGCAGTTCTCAAATTCCTAACAATTGTGTTATTCTTTTCTCTTTTTTTCATGTTCATTTTTCATTTTGTTCTTTGGCTTAGTTTATACATTTCGTTGACTGCACAAATCATTTAGAAATTTAATGAAGAAATTTGTGAAATAAAGCAATCTACAAAAAAAAAAAATATCGCAACACCAAAGTCATTTATGTGATTACGGATTTTGCAGCTGACATGCTAATTTTAGAAAATTGATAATGTTTTCAGATTAAGAAACTTTAGTTTTGGGCCACTGACATTCAATGCTAATTAAGGCAGTAAATTGCTAGCCACAAACCTAATCGGACAAACAAGACGAAAAGTAAACATATATTTATATATTTATAAATTACGTACATATGCTGAATTTAGTACTACGCCAAAATTAAACATAAACGACAACATCAAACAAGAAATCGAAAATCAAACAACAACGACAAATACCACCCAAGACAAAGCTAGATTAGGAATGGCAAAACGAGGTTCAAGAGCGCAAATATGCAAGTCTACGTTTGGCGTTGTTATTTGGGCCGGGGAGTCGGTGCGCGGTGAAGGGAAGGGTATGTGAAATAAAAAAAAAGGTCAAAGAAAGCAAAAAGCAAAGGGAATGTATATATGTATGTACAGACACAGGGGAAAGCACAAAGAGCTGCCACTTTGCAAGAAAACAAAAAAAAAAAAATAGCTTAAGTGCGAATGAAGAAGCAGAAAATCAATTTAAATTGAATTATACAATACGAAAACGAACATTGCATTGAAACAAGTTGAGCACAAGGCGAGAATTGAAGCAAAGTGGAAGAACCTCATTGAATGAATGAATGCGATTGCGAATGCGGATCAGAATGAGTAAGCATGAAAGCTAAATAAAGATGAGCTGCTGCCGTCGCTGCTGCATAAATTAAAGACGCTGCTGCACACACGCCTGGCTGCTGCGACCAGCAATTTTGTAACAATTTGTGAAGGCAAAAAGGAGATGCAAAAATTGTTGGTGTGGCCAGACTGCTGTTTAGTCTGGTTTCATTTTATTTTTGGCCATATACCAGCTTAAGGGAAGAAAGGGACGGGTGGAAGAGGGATTGTTAGACAACCTTGACGGTCTGTGTCAGGTGCGTTGTAACGGTAATTGAACGTACTCACTCACACACACATACACGTAGACACAACGACAAGCAGCAATTTTGATAATTTGATTTAAGTCAAGCGCAAATTCAAATTTAGTTGTCTCCGAGTCTGCTCAACTAAACTTGAATCCGGTCTCTTTCCTTTTTTTTGTCAGAGGGTTGAATTTGAATGTGTATGTGTGTGTCTGCGTACGTGTGTGTTCATTGTACCCGTGTATTTTGTTGTCAGGATGGAAATACTATTGATTGCTGTGTTGTGACCTTTGTCCATTTTACCCACCTCCTATTTGTATAGTCCGCCTCTTGTTATATACTTGGTGTTGGTGTTGCCGGATTTTTGTTAATTGCTCTGCTGCATCTTGTAAAACCGCTTACAAGCACATACACATATACAGATGCGCGCACACCCAGCGTCGCGTAATCCTTACACCAACCAAAACAAGCGTCACACACCTACACACACAAATAAACGCGAAGTTCACTTAGAATTACTTTCAATGTTTCTACTTGTGAATGTTTATTGTAAAAGAAATCGTTAAAAACCGTTATTGTTAACAAGCAATGCAATGTAAACATAACACTTAATCAATAGAACGCGGAGCGTGCCCAACATAAGCGTTGTTGTTGGAGCAGACTAAGCGCGAGACTGCTTGGCAGCGTGAACGTATTGTGCAAGCAGGAAAACGCCAAAAGAAATCGATACTAATGTGTCATATATCGATTAATCGATGTTAGACAAAATCAGTAGCTTGTGTTTACCGTGTATTAGCAAATCGATTACTATAATCTTAAATTCAAAAATTTTCAATTGTAGCACAAATATTTTTAATAATCTACAACATTAATAATGCATAAGATTGCGTACAAATATTAAGTTAATGTAGTATTCAATTATGCAATATCCAATGTACTTGTTGTAAAAAGTTTGGCATTTATATTGGACCAAATAAGAAATGTGTAAGTAAGTAAAAAAGTGATAATTGCTTTTGATTAATTTGGGATTTCCAATGTCCCCCAAAAACCATTAGACGGAAGTTCATTGCCGTCGTTACAAAACAAAAAGTGAATCATACGAAAGACAATTCTTAATTATAGTCAACGCCTCACTTTGCCAGAAATCAAGAACATGAACTGATAACAGAGAGAATTGATAAAAAAAAGGTGAAGTGCAACTCCAGCGAGCAAAGCGGAGGCTTGATTAACAATACAATTCTGCCTGCCAAAACTCTAGCCATGTTCAACAGCTGTCGCTCAGTTTTGAAGAGTCAGCAAAGCCATGCAGAAGCCAATTGCACACCTTGTGCTGATATTCTCACTTCTATGGACCAGTGGATCAGCAGCTGGCAAACGTCGTCCCGATGGGCGCATTGTGAATGGCAGGGAGGCGCTCGACGGCGAGTTTCCCTATCAGCTGTCACTGCGCCGCCTCACCATACACATCTGTGGCGCCTCTGTGCTGGACGGCAGCTGGGCCATAACGGCGGCCCATTGCGTCGATGGCCATGAGGGACAGCCTGAGGAATTCACCCTGAGACTTGGCAGTGTGAGACGTTCCAGCGGTGGAAGCCTGATGAGTGTGCGTACGATCTACAAACATCCCACCTATGATTCCAAGGACATGAACTTCGATGTGGCCCTTCTGCGCACGCAACTCGGCGCCCTGACCATGGATCCCAATTCGGCGCCGATTAGCTTGCCCGAGTCTGGGGAACCCATTGCCGACAACTTACAAGCTGTGGTCTCGGGTTGGGGCCATATGAGCAGCACCGAAGCGATGCTATCCTCGGTTCTAAAATATACCACGGTGCAGACGGTTAATCAGGAGAAATGTTCCAACGATCTGAGATATCATGGCGGTGTCACCGATGCGTGAGTAACTAAAGCGAGATAAGCGAGTCGAGCAACAATACCAATAATTTATATCTCATTTTGTGCTATGCATTTTTAGCATGTTCTGTGCCGCAGCACGTAACACGGATGCCTGTCAGGGTGAGTTGCTATTTAATTAACATTCCATTGTTTTCAGTCTTGGAACAGCATTTAAGATAAGCAGAAATTATTGTACACATTAGTAGCAGTACAGTAAGAAGAAGAACAGTATCTAAGTTTTTGATATATGATTTATAAATCATTTCACTTTACGACCCGTTTACTTTACTTTAAATTAATTTCCTATTCACAGGTGACAGCGGTGGTCCACTTGCCGCTCAGGGAAAGCTGATTGGCATCGTTTCCTGGGGCGTTGGATGTGCAGGTAGGATTTAACTTTTTCCATTCGTATCTGTTACATTTGGTTTCATAACTTTGATAATTTACAGATCCATATTATCCGGGTGTCTATACACGGCTGTCACTCCCATCAATTAGACGGTGGATACGTTTGCTAACCAAATTGTAAAAGAGTCTACAATAATAACTCATAATAAATTGCGTGATAAAAACATACTTATTTTTTATATTTGAGTTATACTTTGGGATAATTATGAATGCACTTTACTCACTCGCATTCAAAAGACGCGCGCTGCACTCTGCGGCAGCACGCGTACTATCGATAGTTGCGTGCTTTAATTGACGACATTTGCGCATCTCTAGGTTGACTTCTTATTGGAAAATTTACGCACACACCGCTTCGGCAGCGCTTTTAATTTAACAACAGCTTCCGTGCAACAACACTCTGCGACAATTGGCAAACGAACAAAAGTTAATTTGTTTCAAGCGAATTGTGCCAGAATCTGAAGTACAGGTGCCTAACACAGAAAGCCGTTCAAAGCGAAGAGTGTGTGTGTGTGTTTGTGGGAGTGGCAACGGACGGTGGTCGGCGGCGGGCATTCTTATTGGGGTAAATGCAAATTATCAGCTAACTAACAAAAAATAGACGTTTATAAATAAATCAAAAGAGAGGCAACAATAATTATAACAAATTGCATGTGCATCTCATTGCAGTCTTGTTGGTGAATGTGGTGGCGCTGGTTCTGGCTGTGCCTGAAAATGATCTATAAGCTATTCTGCTGTTCAGTGAGTCTCGTCTTCTTCTGCTTCAATGTGCTGTGGTTCTTCTGCAATCTGGCGATTCCATGGTGCACACTCACACTGCTCATAATTTGTGTGGCATCGAAATTCGTCAAGCTTCAGCGCAGCCCCAACGAGAAGCGTTTGCTCAGTCTGCTCAACACGCCAGACGATTGGCCCAATTATTGGCCCATCGCGAATCGTGGTGCCGGCTACGATGCGCCCGAAAACTCAAAGGCAGCTCTCAAAAAGGTGTGTGTGTGTGGGTGTGTGACATCACCAGACAATGGGTGGTTGTTGCCAAAAATCAATAACCACCCTAAATACATATGTATATTTTTAGTGCCTCGCACGTGGCTACCGCAATGTGCTGCTGGATGCCGGTATAACTGCCTGCAACGAAATTGTCATCGCCAATCGTCTGACTGTGGAGCGTGCCGGCTTAACGGGCAACCTGTCGCATCACACGCTACATGAACTGCAGCAATTAAGCATCACAGAACACCATCCCATGGGGTAAACAAACAGAAATTACACTTGTTCATCTATAACATTTAGTTATAGTTTCTTAATAGAAACCACATAAAATATAGTTTGTCAATTAATCGTGGGTTACAATCTTCATTACATGCGATTACTTATAAATATTTTTTATTTCAGGTCTCAGTACGAAACGGAATCTGTTGCCACACTGAAGCAGCTTGCCGATTTTCTGGAGGATCAGCGGACTTCGCCCACTTTGTTTCTGAATCTGCAGGACACAAGCGCCGCTATGATTGATCAGCTGCAGAAGTTTATGGCTGCAAATGAAACGTTTACGCAGCGCACAGTTGTCATTAGTCGCTCGCCGCTGGCCATTTATCAGGTTTGTGAAAAACATGCTGCCCATATGCTGTCGAAATGGATGCATATAATTACTTTGTACACATTAACTCAAACTGACAATTGTATTTGATTCACATCCGCAGTTGCGCAAATTGAGGCCAGAAATCATTTGTGGTCTTTGGCACGAGAGCTGTCTGTCGCTGTCTATACTTAAATCCTCAACGCTTATTACCTCAATTTACGGCGCAATCTTGCGTAATATTATTGCGCCTGTAATTGGCATTAGTGTTGTATTTCTCAACAAGGAGGAGTTCAACTTGTAAGTTATATCCACACATATATATATATAATAATAATATACGAATTGTATTGCAGACACATCGGCGATCTGTGGCGCAATGTGGGCGTGCGTCCAATTGTGTACATGGTGAATTCGCCCAATGAGAAACGCTATTTTCAGAAAACAATGAAAACGCAATACCTCACGGACTCATTGCGCTCCGAGCCGCATCTCTTGATGAAAGCCTAAAAAACGAAACATATACAAATTTAGGAAATGGAAACAAAAAAACAAGCGCACACATAAATATGAATCATTTGCATTTACACTAATTTATTAATATGTAAACCGATTGTTTTCAAATTTATTTAATTTACTTAGTAGTGCGCACATTTGTACACATTTGACATGTGTATATGGTTCATGTGGAAGCTCTTGAAAGTATTACCAGTGAAATTGAAGCTACTTTTATATGTATTTGTTTTATTGTATAATCAGACGTCGTATTTATGTGTTATGCTAAGTTATATTGTGCTTTATTTGACATAGATGCTATTTATGATAAGTGGAGCTGGTGCTACAAAATCTTTGTTGCCACACACTCCTCATACGTCCTTATTTTATTTATAATTTATTATTTGATTTATAAATATATATATATACATATATATGTATACTATACTTATATGGCACAAATTTTATATACAAGACCTCTGCCACAATATGTTCTCAAGCCTTGTAAGCTAAGGTCTTTCGAATTATGTACTAAAAAGATATACATACCTTATATTGGCAGCTTTTATATGCGAGTGTTTACTGCATAACGATAACATTTTGTAGTCCCTTGTTATGTAGGATCATCCAAAACCCAAAATAACTATGCTTGTTGTATTGGGAGACAAGTCCCTTACTACTTTAAATTCATATTGATAAGCACAAGCAGGAACGAATTAGTTATACGATTATACCAAAACTTTTTTATAACGAAACAATTAAGCATTAAAAAATTGAATAAACAACGCAAAATCAATTTAAGCTAAAGTCTTTTACTTTAATCTCGAGCTTTGAGGATTTTTAATCTTATCCAACAGATTTCAGCCAAATAACTCCACAGATTTCTCAAATTAAATTTTAGTAACTACACTCAAAAATCACCCAATGGGATGCTCGAATTTTCTTTATTAAAGATAATAATCCTTGATGATAATGCTTAAAAGGTAAGCCATTAATGTATTTATATTTATATGTGTGTATTCACTTGCATTTTGTATTATGTATGTCTAGAGTTCAAGATTTTTATTCATGTATTCTGATTTATGTGTTTAGTCTTAAAATAATAACTTCTTTTTCGAAACTGTCTCCTCAATTTTGCTTTGTAACTTCGAAATTAACAATATATAACTACAGAAACTACAATGCTGTAAACAATTCTTCTTTTGTACACAGAACGCATAAAATTATAAACAAAAACGAATAAACTAATATATGTTCTTATTTGCGGCGAGAGCGTGTGGCACGTTGAGGCGCCGCCTCTGCTTCAACCGGCTCCTCCGTCGCCTCGAAGTGCACCTTGCGACCTCGTGCTGATCGTGGAGTCATTGCCGTCTCCTGCTCGTCGGGTTTGATGGCGCGTGCACGTCCACGTGCTGC
The DNA here is from genome assembly GCA_035041605.1 of Drosophila atroscutellata. Classification (NCBI taxonomy): domain Eukaryota; kingdom Metazoa; phylum Arthropoda; class Insecta; order Diptera; family Drosophilidae; genus Drosophila; species Drosophila atroscutellata. The sequence goes on along the minus strand of JAWNLA010000094.1, from coordinate 2,402,852 downwards.
CTGTACTCTCTTAGCGGCGGCCGGCACCTCCTCCGGCGGTGATGGATCCACAACAACGACATCCACATCGATAGCTTTGGTTGGCTCAGCGACTCGCGTCTGGGCGCGTGCAGCACCTCGCCCTCTTTTGTTGGTCGGTTGTTCGTCATCCTCTATTTGCACTTCCACTGCCTTGGCTTTGCGTGCATTGCGCTTGGTGGTTTGCTCCTTGGGCTGCACCACATCCACCTCCAAGGTTGTCTCTTCGGGTTGACTGGTGGCGCTCTCCTTGCGGTTACGCGGACTACGCTTGGTGGCCACCTGCGCAGCAGGTTCGACTTCTGCAATTTCATCCACATGGGCCACCTTGCGACGAGTGCCGACTCGAGTTTTGGCCACGGTTTGTGGCGTGGACTCCTCTGCTGCAAGTTTCTTCTCCAGCGGCTCCTCGTCATCGGCTTTAGCCTTGCGGCGTTTGGGCGTTGAAGGTCGCACTTCTGCATTCACCAGCGACTCCACCGCCTTGGCTATTGGCTGTCGCATGCGGCGACCACGCGATGTGCCCGGTTTGTCATCGTCCGAGGTCTCACTGTAGTTCTTGCGTGGCACATTACGTCCCTCACGCCGCTGTGCACTTGTCGGCTCTGGCAAAGCTATTTTCCAAGTGGGAGTTTTGGGTTCCACAGACTCCAGCATAGCTGGTTCCATTCTTGACTTTTGTTTTGAGTTGGGGACCAGTGTTGTTGGCAGTGGCACTGCTTCAGTTTCAACCACTTTGATTGTGGGCGATGCAATCGGTGTTTTGGCGGCAGCAGGCTTACGTCCCCGCCGTGACGGAACGCTCAACTTATCGTCATAGTGGGTTTCATCATAGTTTTTGCGCGGCAAATTGCGACCCTCGCGGCGTCGCGGTGTCAGCTCATCCTCGGAGCTGGGCAACTGCTGGGGTTTTGGTGATAGCGCATCGCTAAGAGTTATCGTGGCTGGCAGCTGCTGCTGCTTCAACTCGTCTTTAGGCGCTGACAGCGGGGTCCTGGCTCCACGACGAGCGCTTACTTTCTTCGCTTGTGGCGGCTCCTCTGCTTGGTCCTCGATATATGTCGATGGCTTCCGACCGCGACCAAATATTTTCTTTTCGGCTGGTAGCTTGTCTGGAGTGGTAGTTGATTTTCCTGTTGACTCCAAAGGCGTCTCGTCAGCGTGTGCCTCCTGAGCAGAAGGCTTTCTGCCACGTCGCTTTGGCTTAACCTCAGTTGCTTCAACTACCTGTGCGCCCGCCTCGTTGATGACCTCCTCAGGAGAAAAAATTGATTTTTCTATTGACTCCACCGGCTGCTCGTCAGCGTGCGCATCCCGAGCAGCAGGCTTTCTGCCACGTCGCTTTGGCTTAACTTCAGCTGCTTCAATTGCTTGCACGCTCGCCTCGCTGATGGCCTCCTCAGGAGAAAAAATGGATTTTCCTATGGACTCCAATGGCGGCGCATCAGCGTGTGCCTCCTGAGCAGAAGGTTTTCTGCCACGTCGCTTTGGCTTAACCTCAGCTGCTTCAACTACTTGCACGGTCTCCTCGTTGATGGCCTCCTCAGGAGAAAAAATGGATTTTCTTATTGGCTTCAAAGGCGGCTCGTCAGCGTGTGCCTCCTGAGCAGCAGGTTTTCTGCCACGTCGCTTTGGCTTAACCTCAGTTGCTTCAACTACCTGTGCGCCCGCCTCGTTGATGACCTCCTCAGGAGAAAAAATTGATTTTTCTATTGACTCCACCGGCTGCTCGTCAGCGTGCGCATCCTGAGCAGCAGGCGTTCTGCCACGTCGCTTTGGTTTAACCTCAGCTGCTTTAACTACTTCGTTGATGACCTTCTCAGGAGCAACAATGGATTTTTCTATTGACTCCAGTGGCGGCTCGTTAGCATGTGCCTCCTGAGCAACAGGTTTTCTGCCACGTCGTATTGGCTTAACCTCAGCTGCTTCAATTGCTTGCACGCTCGCCTCGCTGATGGCCTCCTCAGGAGAAAAAATGGATTTTTCTATTGACTCCAGTGGCGGCTCGTCAGCGTGTGCCTCCTGAGCAGAAGGCTTTCTGCCACGTCGCTTTGGTTTAACCTCAGCTGCTTTAACTACTTCGTTGATGACCTTCTCAGGAGCAACTATGGATTTTTCTATTGGCTCCGACGGCTCTTCGTCAGTGTGTGCCTTTCTGCCACGTCGCTTGGGCTTAATTTCAGCTGCCTGTTCGGATGACTTCTCTTGAGTGGAAGTTGATTTTTCTATTGACTCCAGCGGCGGTTCATCAGCATGCATCTGCTGGGAAGAAGCTTTTCCTCCACGTCGCTTAGGCTTATTCTCAGCTTCTTCAACTACGTGGACGCTCGCCTCGTGGATCGCCTTGATTGCCATTCCGCGTCGCGGAACGCTCTTCTCACGCGAACCCGATGGGACTGGCTCCAGCGATTCCTGGTGTACCTCTACGACAACCGATGGTCTGCGGCCACGTTTTTTGTGTTGCGTGTGGTCCGCATCCACGTTGGTTGTCTCCTCCAGTCGTTGCTTCTTTTCCTCCTGTTCGATAGCTTCCTCTATGACTTCCAAGTGCACATCATTTGGAGCAGCGATAACCACAGTTTCCGTTGAAGCTTTGCGTGCATTGCGAGTGGGTTGTGTCCGTTCAGGTGTTTCTGTCACCTCCGCTGAGGCTTTACGGAGACGCCTCTTAGTCTGTGGAGTTTGTTGTGGATCAACTTCGACTTCAACAACTTCCGCTGATGGCTTGCGACTACGTCCCCGTCTTCTTGGATCATCCACGTGTGATTCTTCTGTTATTTCTTCTTCTGTTTTTTTCTGTGCATGCGCTTCAGCTTTATCTGCATCTGACATTGATTTTCTTCCACGCGGTTTGGTTTTTGGTGGTTCGCTTATTTCTTTTGACGTAACTATTTCTTCTACGTCCTTGTCGACTTCATATTTGACCTTCTTGTCCATTTGTGATATAGATGCAGATGGCTTTCTTCCGCGCCCTTTCTTAACTTTTGGTTCTTCCGGGCGAAGAGCTTTAGCTGTTTGTTTATCTGCCACTAACTTAGGATCAGGTACAGGATCATTCGATTCGACAATGACTTCCCTAGTAACTTTCACCTGCTCCTCAGTATCCATTGATGAGCTTTGCTTAGTTCGAGTTACTGCTTCAAATTCCAGATCTTCCTCACTAGTTGTATCCAAATCAATTATGTCGTCAATTTGTTCGATTTGTATTGCTGACATTCTAAAAGACTTTTCATAAGTAGACTCCGTTGGTTTCTCTTTAGCTTCTACTGATACGTTCAGTTCCGACTGATCCACAAGTGTAGGTTTAGTTTCGTCTTGAACTTGATTTAGATTTTTAATCAGGACTGATATATCTTTAATGGGAGTTTTTTCAACGATCGAAGCACAATTTTGATTATTTTTATATTCAGTGGAGGGCAACTGGATTGAGTTTGAAACTGGAACTGCCACGTCTACTATGATCTCTTCAATTTGCTTACTAACTGTTTGCATTTCAATTGAAGCATTTAAAGCAGTCACTCCTTGATCTTCTTCAGTTTCCACAAGCGATTCTTCAACAGTTGAAATTTCCGCATTCTTTTCAACTTCAGGCACATTTTCGTTATTTGTCTGCTTTTCACTTGTAGACTTTTTAGCAGATTCCCGGATTTCGGCCTTACCAAATTCAGCTAAAACGGAATCATCAGCAGCCAATTTTATCGGGGGCTCATCGGTTTTCGAAGGATCCACATTTTCAGCTTTATCTGTAACCATAACCTCAATAGACGATACTGCCGGAGCTGAAACTTCCTCTTTCCGAACGTCTTCTTCAGGCGCAGTTTCGTCATTTGACTTCTCTTTCTTTGTAGACCCTTCAGCAGACTCCTGCATTTCTGGATTATCATCAGCAGTCAATTCTATCATTGATTCATCAGTATTACAAGACACCAAATCAGCTGTATTTGTATCCATGCCACCAAGCGACGATTCTGCTGAATCTTTTTCACTGTGAACATCATCCTTTGTAAGTTCTTTTGGCTGCTCTTCACTTATAGACCTTTCAGCAATTTTTGGAATTTCAGCCTTTTCCATTTTAGCTGGAACTGAATCATCAGAATCCAATTCTATCACGGATTCAGTTGTGTTAGAAGTCTCCATATTTTTCGATTTATTTGTATCCGTACCCATTAAAACTTCCTCTTCCTGAACCATATCCTTTTTAATTTCAGGAGCAGTGTCGACTTTTGACTGCTCCTTTTTTATAGACCGTTCAGCAGATTCCATGACTTCGGCGTTATCATCAGCAGCCAATTCTAACAAAGATTCATCTGTGTTAGAAGTGTCCACATTTTTAGATTTCTTTGTATCCATAACCTCAATTAAAACTTCTTCCTGAACCACATCCTTTTTGACTTCAAACGCAGTTTCGTCATTTGACTGCTCTTTTTCTATAGACCTATCAGCAGATTCCTTGATTTCGGCCTTTTCATCAGCAGCCAATTCTATCAAAGATTCATCTGTGCTAGAAGGCTTCACACATTCAACTTTATGTGTATCCTTGACCTCAATTGACGATTCTGCTGAAGCTTCCTCATTCTGAGCATCATCCTGTGTCACTTCATTTGAGTGTTCTTCTTCTATAGACTTTTCAGCTGATTCCTGGATTTCAGCTATAACTGACTCATTAGCATCCAATTCTATCGGGGATTCATCTGTGTTAGAAGGCTCCACATTCTCAGCCGACTCAACTGAAGATTCTACAACGGCAGAATCTTCCTCATCTTGAACTGCATCCTTTTTAACTTCAGGCGCAGCTTCGTCATCGGATTGCTCTTCACGTACAGCCTTCTTATCAGTTTCGTGAATTTCAGCCTTATCATCAGCTTCCAATTCGATCAAGGGTTCATCTGTGTTCGAAGGCTTGTCAGCTATATTTGATTCCATAATACACATTGAAGAGTTTTCAACATCATCATTTTGAACTTGAGGCGCAGTTTCGTCAGTGTCATCAAATGCAGCTATAAGTGAATCATCTGCAGCCAATTCGATTATAGATTGATCTGTGCTAGAAGACTCCAATGGGTCGGTTTTATTTGTATCCATGACCTCAATTGACGATTTATCCGAAGATATAGATACGATATCGGCATCTTCTGCTGTTGCAAGTGATGCGTCCAGTTGAATGTCGAAGTCATTTCTGACTTCATCATCGATCTGAGTCATGTTTGGGTCTTCAATCGCAGTTGACGTTGTATCAGCAGATTTTGATACAATTTCGGTTTCCTTTTCATCAATCGAAGCCTCTTCACTCTTTGTTTCAGCTGCATTTGTGGTATCCAATTCAATTAAAGACTCGTTTCTGTCTTCTTGCTCTGCAGTTACATTTGTTTCGTTATTCTGAGTTATGGGTTTCTCAACTGATGCGGACAACACTTCGGACACCACCTCATTGACTTCTTCTTGCTCCTCCTTGTCGCTTTCGAGTGCAACTGATGCATCAAGTTCAATCATTGAATCATTTAAATTTATCGATTCCGCAAGAGCCTCAACTTCATTTGTGTCGGCTGTTGATTCTTCTGAAGATCTGGGTGGCATATCAATAGACTTTTCCAATGCTGCGGAGCTGTTTTCAATTTCATCATCAAGCTCAACGACTAACGACTCATCCTGGCTTATGCCGCTCATTTCTAGATCTGCTTCTTCTGTAGAATCCTTTAGTTCATCTTCATCCTTAGTTGTTTCTTCCTTCAGAGATGCGATTTGTCGCTCGTTTTCCACATCGTCAGACTCATTTAGCTTTGATGGTTCCGAGTTGGTGGACAATTCTTTAGAAGATGTTGACATAGCTTCTTGGACATCCTGCTGGGGTTTTGAGTTGTCCGCTGTAGCATTCTTGGCGGGTGTAGAGGTTACTTCGATCGGTTTACTTTCATCCACAGCTGAAGCATTCGCCTCATTCGGCGATTCATTTCGAGGTCCAGTTTCGACTTGACTTTCATTTCGGTCTTGAATATCCATGGACGTTATTTCAGCAGATGTTATAACAATATCAGGAATTATTAACTTATTGTGATTTTCTTTAACCGTCTTAGTTACTGTTACAACTGTTACAACTGAAGTTGCCAGATCAGTTCCGACTGACCCATTTGCCAGTTTTACTGTAGATTTGGTTGTACTTTCCTCAACTCGATCATTAACTTCGATAATTGAGCTCGAACTTTTTAATTTGGCTTCTTTGGAGTCGGTAATTTCCAACGGAGCTATTGCTTCTTCAAGACTGGCCTCTTGCTGATTTGCTCCAGTTTCAGTTTCATGCTGTTCTGTTGAATCTTTAGGTATTGGTGTCTCAGTTTCTTTTGCATCTTTTACCTGGTCATGCTCCAATAATTCTTCGATGGACGCTTCAAGAGCTTCAAATGCATTTATGGCAATTGGCAATTCTTCGTCAGCGGCTGTAAGCATATCTAGTTCTTTATCAAGTTGATCAAGAATAGACGATTCATCGGCGTCTTCATCTGATGACTGCTTATCTGACGATTTATGGAGCTTTTCAACACTCTCCGCTTCTGGACCAAGACCAGCCTCAGCTGCATCAGATTCTAGCATGATCAGTGACTTATCATTTGCCGCTTCATCTGGAACTTTACCTACGTCTTGGCTTAATGACTCGTTGGCTGCATTCGACGCATCCAGTTCGAGCGTTGACTCCTCTTGCATTATGACTGAAGATTCATCGTTAGGATTTTTTGTCGTTTCCTCACTCTCACTAAGACTAGCTTGGCTTGCGTCAATAGGATAAATCGGTGAACTACTAATTCCAACTATGTTCGAAGCTTCGGTTTCATGGCCATCATAGTTCTTCTGTTTAATTGGGGTTTCGACCTCGTCCTCATCGTCGCTAAGAACCAGAGGCTCTGTCAAGCCAACCGTCGAATCCGTAGTACTTTCGTCCAGCAAGTCCTTCTTGGGTGTGAGATTCGCAATTGGCTTCGTTTCCTCCAAGGTCACATCGGAGGAGTCAACACCGGTGACAATCAGTTGTTCCGAGAACATGGAATCACTGGTTTGATCCAGTAATTGTATGCCACTCACTTCACAGATGTCCAGAGATTCGGATTTATCAGCGCAATGCTCATCGTTCAGAGTGCTTTGCTCCAGATCCACTCTAGCTCCTGGTGTGAATGCGGTGCTTGTCAAAGGATCTTTGTGCGATTCTTCAATATCTCCAATTGTCACCATGGCCTCGGTCACAGCTGCAGATGTGGCCAAGGGATCGGCAGCGCTTACGTTGCTAGTGCTCACTGTAGTGACATTAATTTCGACTTCCGAATCTTCGACAGTGGTTGCCTCCGCTGTTAGGACATCATCAAAAATTTTGTCCAAGTGCAGTGTGGCATTTGTCGCATTCAAATCGTATTCGGTGGTTGTGTGCAGTGAATTGTCGCGCGTTTGTAACACGGCGCTGGCGGGTTCAATCGGTATCATTCGATTCTTGCCACGCGGCGTCTTGAAATATAAATCCTGTGCATCGCCAGCTGGCTCTGATTGTGTCACATCAAATGTGAGACGGTTGACGGTTATCTGACGTTTGGGCGTTGCCGACGCATCGTTTGAGTTGCCCTCCAGTAGTTCCTCAATGTTGTCCAGCATGGGCGACGCTGCCACCTTGGGAGTGCGCATCAATTCACGCAGACCTCTGAACCGTGGAGTGCTGCAGCTCTTCGGAGTTTTGAGCAGCTCCCGAATGCCGTGATAGTCAAATTTATCCGGCTCATCTGTATCCAAAGCAGGTACTTCAGTGCCGTAATTTTCATCCGCAGGCAACTTGTGATCTGTTTTAGACTAAGTTTATTAACCAAGAACTACTTCATGGTACCAACTGACTTACCTTCAGCTTGTTGGGCCGCCGTTTCCTCCACAACAACGCCCATGTCGCCCACAGATTCATCCAAGAGCTCAGATCTCTGTGGTGTGGTGCTGATCAGACGCAGTGATTTTCGCGTGGACGCGGACGTATTCTCAGTTATACGACGCTTTCGTTTCGGTGTGGCAAGCACGCTTATATTTGCTAGGCTTTCCAGGGCCGCCGAGAAAGAGGCACGCCGTGTTGGCTGCTTTCCAAGGTCCATGGATTGATGACGAGCGCTTCGCCTCGGTGTGAAGCTAACCGTCTTCTGCTGTTCCATTGAAGAGCATCGCGACCTGCGTTTGGGTATGGGCGTTTGATTAGGCGGTGCTACCTCCTTCTCCACTGCTTTTTCCTCCATCTCATGAGAGCCGGTATTAGCTGCGAGCATTATACAAGAAAATATTATTTACTATTTTTTACAATTTATATCAAATATTATTAGTTCAACGTAAGTTTGGCATTTACTTAACAAATAACAAATATTGAAAGTAATTTCAAGTAGGTTAACTATGTTTGATCGACTCACCATTGGCTGTGGGGAAGTGCTCCTCACTGGTGGCCACTTCCTCGCAAATCGTATCCTCAACCAGACGCTCATGTGTGATGCCCATTGTAGCTTTTTGTAATTTAATTTTTATTTTTTCGTTAGTTAAACAATTATATTGAATTAGTATTCATTACTTACCATCTTGATTTGTGGTAGTTGTGGCCACTTCCTCGCAAATGCTATCCTCAATAACATCGATGACTTCAGTTGGCAATTCTTCCGCAGTTGAATTGCCATTGCTGGAAACATTCTCGTCAACATGCGCATAGTTGCAAATACTCTCATTAGCAATTTCTGCCTTTGGGGATTGATTACTGGTTATTGAAATATCTGCTGCTCTTTCTAGAGGAGCCTTCGCTTCAAATGTTCGGTTCAGTGTCTCGCTTACCGGAGCATCATTGGGATTAACAATGTTCTTGCTGTTCTCCGTGAAAATTTCAGCATTTTCGACACAAACTAAAGACGCGTTCCTTGAGCTGCTCCTCATTTCCTCGTTCGTAAGAGATTCATACAGGCTTTTGCTTACACTCCGATCGATGGATAGCTGCCCAGCGTCGTCATCAGCTATCAAGGAAGCTATTGCCTCCAATGCTGCACGTGTGGAACTATGCCTCACTTTGTCACCATCGTCAGCAATGGTAAACGTTCGACTCAACTCAGCCGATGTATTCTGTTCACGCGACGGTGTCGAGGCTTCGTTGGGTGCAAAACTTGTCGTTGGCTTTAACCGTGGTTGTGGTTGCCCCTTATTGGGGGAATTGAGAGCTCGACAAGCTTTGGCCACCAGCTTGTTGCTCCGGCCAACGCTGCTCAGCTTGACGACGGCGGCAAGCGTGTTACGCCGTTGCGAGGTTATCGTGTGACGCGGTTTATCAATGGATGCGGGCAGGCGTTCGCGTGGCGATGTCATCGGTGCTTCATCCGCCAATGCGGAGAGATTTCGTCGGACTGGTGTACGCCATTGTGGCTGTGGGTGGTGCAATGGGAGGCGACGCGGTACTGAAAGACACTGTTTCTTGGCGCTGCTGAGCACCGCACGTTTCACTAAGGATGTGTGCTTGGGCGTGCCACCGGCTGAGCGCAGTTGCTCCTTGGGCGTTTTGGCTAACAGACGCGACTGTTGCCTTGCCTTCATCGATGTCGAAGGGCTGGTCGAGTTGCTAATATCGATTATCAATGGCGATGCATCCGAGGATTCGTCGGTGGAATCAACGCAAATGACTTCACTGCTGGCAGGCGTCTGCTTAAGCGTTGGCCGCAGTCGCTGAGGCGTTGTCAAATCAATAAGAAACATGGAAGATGATGATCGGATGCCAGCCACAGCTTTTTTGGATGTTGATGGTGTGCTGTATTCCATTATATCGCGACTGCAGCTATCGTCGTTCTGCTCGGAGAGCACGCTCTTGGGCGTATTATAAACACTTCGTGGTGTTGTCACCGCCGACAGCAAGCCGAGACCTGTGCTCGGTTTGACCACACGCGTAAAAGATTTCTCAATTTTTACGCCAGTTTGTCGCGGTGAAAACGAAGTGATGACTACATCGGAGCGAGCGCAGAGCTGCAGCACTGTTTTATTGATAAGCGTGCTGGTGTTCTCCTTGTTCTGGGTAGCCTCAAGCAGATCCACTTTGGGCATGCTCTCCTCCAATTCTTTGCAATCCGACTCTGAAGAGGCATTGCTGTTTGTACTGATCTCCAGCTGGCGCAATTCAATGGATGTATTGCCCTCATCGTCCGAATTGATTGAATATCGAAAGCTGCAAGCGAAATCATCTAATTAAAGCACATTTGCATGAATAATAGCGTAAATAAAATCAATATTAACTGCTGTTCGAGCCGAAATTATATAAAGCGATTTGAAATTGATATTACTTAAAACAAGAATTCGTACCAAAAATAGATTTCGCGATGGTACTGATTACTACTATATAAAATAAAGAAGTATATCTATCCGAGCATCTTTAACAGTTAAATGATATGTTTACACAGTTAAGTATTTTATAATTTACATAATTAAATAAAATAAACATTTTAACTAAACTTTTCTATAGACCTGTATCAAAGGGTCGCTTGTAAATAGCTATATTTATTTTAAAGAAGTATAACCAATATAATACTGTATAGACATGCTTATAAACAGAAGAGATAGTTAAATTAAAATAAATTCTTGCAGCCCTGAATATGAGTTGTACTGAATGCGTCTTGAATTGGTCTTGATTTTGCTTGCGACGTTTAGCATATGACAGCGCATTTTTAGGGGTGAAATGTGTGTTCGACGCTCGTCTCTGACTACCTGAGTGGCTGTCCTTTTGCTGTTACTTACTTGTGAATGGTGAGGCGATTTTCAAATTGTCGACGCTGTCGGTGAGCCTGTAAAATGCACAGAATTAGCGTCAATTGTTAATGTACCATTGAAACAGAGATCTGTACTCACAATAAGGTTTGGCGCCGAATTAGAAGCTTGCTCTGCCGGAGGACGATCTGGCGTTAGGTGCTCATCAGTGGTTCTGACAAATTGCCAGCTGTAGACATCGTTCAGGATTTGAATGCGTGCACCATGTGGCAATGGTCGCTTGGCCGTTGCATGCACAATCTGATCGTTTAACAAGATTGGTTTGTTGCGCGAGTGATTGTAAATGGCTACCTATAATATGGGATAGTCGCAAATGTCAAATATGAAAGACGCGCGCATTTTCTCGCTTGCACACACACACCCAAAAAGCTACTCACCCTGCCAAAGGAATCGCATTGAATTTCGCAGTGAATGCGCTCCGCGTCGGGCAAGACTAAATCGCAGCCCAAGTAGGAGCCAACGGTGAATTTGTTTCCTTTTGCCGTATATGCCACCGTAGATCCACCAGCTGCATTTACACAACTCAATTGCGCTCCATCTAGCGACATTTTAAGTGTGTTTAACGTATCAATGCAGCTGGCAGCGGAAAGTTGGATAAGTTTGTGGGTGGTTTAAGCGTCGGCGTTGTCGGCCGCAACTTTCGCTTGGTGCCGAGAAGCGAAGAAAAAAAATAAAAGGAAGCCGCAAGCAAGAAATAAACCTAGACTTAAATGGCACACAAATGCACATACAAATTGTAATTTTTTCACTTATTATATCTATATATATATTGAAATACACTGTTTAAATAAATGCATACTTTTATTGTTGATTTTTATCGACGCAAACAGCCCGGTTTTCTGTACAGGAATTCTTTTGCAAGGGACGCGCGTCTCAGGCATGCCAATCTGATCAAAACTGCGGTTAAATTCAAATGCAGTAAATTTGTATTTGCAAAAGTGCTGCCAATTTGATTGCATGATTTTCAATGAGACCGCATTATTTTATTGAAAAATTATCGATAATTGTTTGGAGAGCACACAGCCCTGGGCGCTAGCTGGCTGCCCCGCGTTGCAAGTTAGGTTTTAATTTGTGTGATATGTATAGCTACCTTTAGTCGCTTAATATTTAGTATATTTATGAAAGAAACACTATGTCGAAAATTATAATGAATCAACTAACGCATCCTCAGCGCGTGCGTTTGCTGTACAAAACCATATTGAGGCTACATCGAGGTGAGTGCAACACGCAAAGACAGAAAAACAAACAAAAACATAAACAAAAACATCTGAAACATCTTAATTAAATTTTAGGAATGCCAGCAGAACTGCGCGCCTTGGGTGATAACTATGTGCGCGATGAATTCAAGCGTCACATCAAATGCAATCCGATGGAGGCGCAACTCTTCATGACCGAATGGGCTGTGAGTTTTACGTAAGCACGATATAAGGGAACATTCTAATTGCCACGCTTTCTGCTTGTAGCGCTACGCCTCCACGATAACACAGCAGTTGGGACTGCGTGGCAAGCCGCGGGGTGAGCTGGGCGAGCAAATGGATCCGCAGTCGGTGGAGATGCTCAAGGATGACCAAGTAGTGCAGCTGTACGAACTAATGCTGGCCGCCAAGGCACTCGATGGTGATGCGATAACGCCGGATGATGTGCGTGGCCGAAATAAATAAATTGACAGCTTTTATTGTTTTATGTTACATTGTTTTTCCAAAATTTTGTACTCGTATTTAATGCCATTCTCCTCCTGGATACCCTCTGGGGTGTGCTCGTCGAGCGGTATCTCCTTAAAGCTATCTGGGATTTCGGGAAAGAATGTGTCGCATTCGAATTTGGCATGGATTTTGGTCAAATAGAGGCGATGGCAACGCTCCGAATCCATTGCCTCGGCATAGACGCAACTGCCGCCGACAATCCATACGTTCTCCACCTGCTCGCGCCATGCGGGGCTCTCGACGGTCTCCATGGCTTCATCCAGAGTGCGGCACAGCAGAACATCCTTGGGCAGATCGACTGCAGACATCGTTGAGCTGAGCACAATGTTCAAGCGACCAGGCAGCGGACGCTTACTGGCCGGAACCCCAAAATAGGTATTCTTGCCCATGATGATAACATTGCGCTTGGAGGGATCGCAGACGCGCCTTGTCGTGCGACCAAAATACTGAAGTTCTGATCTGCAAATTGCATATATTAGAAATTAATTAATTTCGGGATAACTTTGAAGCTTACTTGAGACTCCATGGGAGATTGCCCTTGAAACCGATGCCAAAGTTTTCGCAAATAGCAACTATTAAATCAAACTTAAGCATCTTGTCTTGCAATTGCAACTGATAGTATTTATCTCAAACTTATCTTTATATCGGAACAATAAAATTTGAAAGCAAATCTTCAAGGCAAAATTTTGACTTGTTATCGAGTTATTTTCATGACATTGTGAATGACAGTTTGCGGATCACAGTTGTAACCGATCTCTCGCCTATCGAATACTTTAGTATTTTGTCACATTGTTTAATAAAATGCGGGTTATTTAGTGTGTCGTAAAGCTCTACAAAGATATTATTTAAGATTTGACTAATACATAATGTGTCGTAAAGCTCTACAAATATATTATTTAATATTTGACTAATACATAAATGATAATTCATGAGTGCATTATTATTATTCTGGGCCCTCCAGCAGCCAATACGTTTCCATGTTCCCCTTGCCTTTAACTTTCACAAAGCCACGCGCCTCCACCGTGTAGCCCACCTCACGCACCTTCATCGCCGTATAATTAGACAGCTGGATCTTCCACGGATCGGCGCTACTCTCCATGCGTGAGGCCGTATTCACAGTATCTCCAAACAGGCAATACCTCGGCACCTTCATGCCAACTACTCCTGCGACGACTGGACCCGAGTTGATCCCGACACGGATAGCCACATCTTGAAGATTGTGGGCCTTAACCTTTTTCATAACGCGTAGTGCCATGTCGCAAGCATGCTCGGCATGCAGAGGATTGATATCCGGTGCTCCGGATACCGCCATGTAGACCATGCCTACAGTTTCCACCTTATAGACAAATGGTGATATGATCTCCTCATCGAGTGCTGAGAACACCTTGTTCAAAGTAGTAACAGCCTGCATAGCATCCTGTATGCTGTTTGATCCGCTATCGTAGACGTTCATCACCTCAATAAAAATGACGGAGACCTCCTCAAAACTCTGACAGACGTGCTCTTGGCCCAATCTCATCTTTTCGGCAATTGGTCTCGGTATCATCGAGTATAGAAGCTCATCACCTTGACGCTTCCAGGAGTCCGCCAATTCCAAAGACTTTTCCAGCTCATCGGAGCGTTGTTCCTCTTTCTCGAACAACATCTCTAGCTTGGAGCAATGCTGCCAGCCCGCCATGACCAGTTCACGGCTCAGGCCATGTGGATTGAGATCATTTATATACAAACCAATGCTATGCAGCTCATCAAGATCCTCTATCAAAGGGCTGCACAAAAAGATCAAAGAATCCACATCCTTAATGTAGAACATCTGTCCCTTGATTAGCATGGAGCGCAGACCAACAGAAGGTCGACGCTTTCCTGTCGCCTCATCGATTTCTTCCTTTGCGGCCTCCACTTCTAATTCATGCTGCTTTTCAAACTCCGCAGCCTTAGCCAGAGCCATGGTCTGTGCCTCGTTCAGGCTGATATCGTCGGCGTTATCATAGTCAGCATTCAGGGCCGCATCGTAGGCGGCTCGACTGTTCCCGGTGCGTATCAGCTCAAACTCGAAAATAACCGTTCGCATCTGTATAATGGTCTCCCATTCGATTTTGGTTTCCTTTGGTCGCCGGCACTTAAACACGTCCGAGACGTGGGTGCCAATAAATTGCTTGGGATTAACGCCCGGATTGTGCAGAATCCATGTCTCAATAATCTTTTCCCCGGCCTGCGTTATATTCATATCATGATTTAAGACAATCGTAAAGGGAAATAGCTCCAGAAACACATTCAGGTCCACAGGTGGCATCTTAACCTGAGTCGGATGAGCAACAATATTAACACGCTTCGCCATATAATCGCGATTGTCAAAGTCTAAGCGATACTTGACAATAACCGTTAAGGGACCGTCTGTCAGCTTGATGGGTCCAGCAGTGCCGCCGCATATATCATTCTGACTCTCAATAACATAGGCATTCATTTCCAAGCCATAGAACTCCTTTGCCACCTCCGTCATCTGCCCGATGAGGTACTTGGACATGCCCGTCCTCCCACTACGATATACTATAACCGCTCCTTTGTCATCCATGCTGGTCAGCTGCATGCCGGGTGACTTCATCTTCGGGTAGGTGAATTTCATTTGCACATGTATGTTATCGATAGACTGCAGGAAATCACAATAATAGCGACCCGTGGAACGTATCACTTTATCATAACCAAAGTTGCTGAAGAAACGCACGAAGCATTTGCCAAAGAAGTTCATGCAAAAGTCAAAGGACTGGCCCGTTACGGCGGATAGAGCTGCCGCAAAATCTGGCATCAGCTTATCTGGATATATCTGATGGGTTTTAAAGCTGTTGTGCTTGCAGTCGACTATCTGGCAAATCTGCTTCCACGCCTCCATGCCGTACTCCTCCTGTATATAGTGCTGCACGCTCTCATATAGCATGCCGTACATGCTGGCAATTGTGGTCCGCTCCCCTGAGTGGAGACTGGATGGGCTTAGATGGGTGGTCAGGTGGCTGTGTGTGCGTTCAAATTGATTGCGTCAAGTTTATCTGTAATGAGCGAAAGTTTGCAAGAATATAATTAGGGTAGCATATCGCAAAGTTTTTCCATTAAGCAGAGTGTTGTGACAAGAAAAACCGCAAGTCAATTTGTCAGGGATTATCTAAAGTCAACTCTTGAAGAGCGATTAGTCAATTATTATATCTCTAGTCACGCTATGTTATCATTATGCCTATAAGGTCAAACTGAACACAAGTCATTACTGGAAACGAAAAGAACGAGAAGATAATAAAGCAATATATCAGAGAGTATTGAGAGCACAATGTTGATATTCTTGGAACAATTGATTTGATAGTTTTATAGATATCATATTTGAATTAATCACTTAAATATATAATCAATAGCTTTATCTTCTTATACTACATCATTAATCTATTCTCTTTTTTGTATTGAATTTGGATAACCCTTAAAATGTTTTGATACAAAGTGTTTGATTATTTTTGTTTGGTTTGAAGATGTTGCGGTTAACCTGCTAAACCGATTAAACCCGGAAGTCAAGCATAAAATTGAGTTAGATTTGACAAATGTCACATGAGCATTATTTTCCCATCCACATTCACACTCACATACACTACTGCCTGCCTGCTGTTGCCAGAAACCCAGTCAAGTACATCTGTTCGCGGCACCAGCACAAAAAAAGTTAAGAGGCTTCGGCCAGAAATATCTTTTGATTTATTGCTCTGGCAGTTTAATTTGGTTTTACATTCACGCCGACGAGACACGCGCTCGCCTGTTTAACAAGCTGCCTGTTTCCCGCATCCGTTGCATGTCCTTTCGCCTGTCACGTTCTCAAAATAACAGAAGCCTTCTGTGGGCTTAACTTACTTCAGTGGCTTTCGCATCTGCTAATTTCTTTTGTTGTGCTCTTTATTGGCATTCAACTGGCTTGTGTAAATCATTTGTCAAACCAACTGAGAACCCATAAATTTAGCACGAATTTAATATGACGGGCATAATAAATTCGGAAAACCTATAATATTTTCATGAATATAATTAATGTGGCAAGAAATCCCATTTGGTAGTAACCAAATTCAGCTCAATCTGCATAGCAACTAATGCTCACAGTTTATACCAAAGTATATTTGCCATGAGTAGGTGATTAATTATCTTAGACATCTTGTTTATCCAATTCGCGAAGGTCGGTTTCAGCATCAGGCAAAGTGTATTTTTAAATCCTCAACTTTCTTTCTTTCACAACCAATTTAAATAATCTTGTTTGGCTTACTAAGGGAGATAATTCCGTTGGTGGCTTAACATTTAAATTAACTTGTTTATTTATTAATTAAGGGCGCTTACATTATTCGTGGAAATCCAACATTTGGGTTAATATATTTGTTATTTGCACTGCAGCAGATCAAGTATTTTGCGGCTGACTTAGTTTTATGCTTAGCCACGTCGAACTAGTCGCATATTTTATTTATACTTTACAGCACCAACGCGCAGCATATGCTGAGTGAAGCGACACACACACACACACACATATGCACATACACACTCACAGATACAGACACATACGTGAATACAGATTTTTCTCGAAATTGTTATTTTCGTTGTTGACACTCAGTTTTAGCTGTTGACGTACCGACGCTTTCGGCTGCTGCTGTTCAACTAATTTTGTTGTTTTTGCAACAGTGTTTAACGATGCTTTGTGCCTGGTGCTTCATTGCCTTGAACTTCTTCGTGTATCCTCGGCTGGCATCGTCGTGTGAATGGAGCATGTCTCGTTGACGTCCAGGTCTTTTATAGCCGGCCCTGGACCTGCCTCCTTCCGACTTTTGCGCGCACTTTACGCCTTTTTTTTTTTTGTGTTGTATTTACAGTGCCTGCCTTGCTGACTGTGACTGGTTGCTACTCCCCGATAATGCCACGTGCCTCACCTCTTCACTTTCGGCTGTGCAGACACGCAGAGCTCCTCGTCCGCATCATCATCGTTAGTGTTTCATTTCATGTCAATGCTTCCTCCGCATCCACACTCTTTCCCAAAGGGCTTTCTGCCAATTGACGCTCACTTTTCGATAAAGCATCAAATGAAAGTGAGTTTATACCTTCTTCCTTGCCATTGCTGGCTGACTCCTGGCTCTTGGCATTTCCCCGGAAATGTTGTCCTTTCTCGCTTGTTGTTATACTTAAGTATTGCAATAGGGACGCACACCAAAAAAACCCGCGAAGGCATCGGTTCTGTGTTCAGTGAATCACATTACATGGAATTCTGAACTTAAGCATTATGTTACTATAACTTAAATAAATATAAATGTAAGTATAGATTTGTTAAATAAAAAAAATTACTTTGATTAAGTGTGGAATACCTTTAAATTTACATTTAATTTATTTAATATTTTATTAAAACTCCTTAAATATTAATTTTTTTTTACTAAGCTAAATTTTGACATTCCCAGGAAATATCTAGGTATGAATATCAACAAAAGAAGTTAAGTCCTGATTCAAAGAAAATAGAAACGGGCAATTCACCAAGAAATTTGATGGAAAAGTTCGCCAGGCCCATTTTTTATTCCTAAGAAACTTGATTATTTGATTGGTATTCAAATTAGAAAAGTTTTACAACCAGACCTTAAGCGATGCTTCAATAGATTTATACTTAAAAATTCACCACCTAGTTCCACATTATCAATACAAGTTTCAACAGAGCGTATCCCTGAGCTATTGGCCTCTTGTTCACAGTTCATGAATTGTATTATTGTTGTAGCCTTTGACATTGTCTGTGCATGGGCGCGTTTCGGGCCCTTCTGTATTTAATGCTCTGCCATTTTCACGCATACCTATAAAATACACCAAGTATACAAACATGTATACAAGTGTGCGGGTGTGTGTCCTTTGGTCCTTGGCTACGATTTTGATGTTATGCTTTAAACAATTTAATGCGGATTTTTGGCATTGGGTAAAGCAAAGTTCAAATGCAAATAAAAAGGATTCAAAGCTAGCTTTTCGATGAACGTTGACAATTTTATGGCAGAATATTTCGTATGCAAAACCGATGATGATGATTATGATAAGTGTGGATGGATTTAAGGTCCATAAACGATTCGAAATCCAATATATCGAGTTTAACAGAAGGGTATGCGGAAAATGGAAATTATGTTTGTTTTCGGACGCTTAAAATCTACTCAGAATACCATTAAGGAGAGACAACAACGGTTTATGTAAAAACAACAACAACATAATTTCAAGAAGAAATTAAGATGTGCACGCAAAGACTCCACTTGAGCTCGAACTGGGACTCGAACTGAAATTAATTGAGACAACTATGTTACAATATTACGTGCTATTTTGAGCGGGCATTTGTCACGCAGAACGTCTTAATTTGATTGCAGTGGCACATCCCAAGAGCAGAGGGACCAACCACAATTGCTACTTATATTCGCTAGAAAGTATGCTACACTTTTATGACGAGTGTTTCCCATCTGTGTGTGTTTGTGTTTGTGGTTCGTTTGTGTTCGTTTCTGCGTTTTTGTGGTGTGCGCGCATTTTGACACGCGAACAGCTCATAAATGTTATTAAAAATGATATTCGGATGGGAGCCAGCGACAGTAGGTTGCGACTAACTTACCCAAACGGACGTCAGAACATTTCCTCTTCCTATGTGACATAATCATAAAATTCAAGTGCATCAAAGCAACATATACATTTATATATATCTATATATAAGTACCTATATACGGAAACAAGTGACTTGAATAAGATCTGAATTATCTTAACCTTTGACAGCAAACAAGAAAGTCTACACAAAATAATATTGTTCAAGTGTATTCAAAGTTTGGAACACTCCCCTTATTATTATTATTATTAATATTATGATGATTGGGGAACTAGCACTGCGACCTATAAGGTCTATTGTGCCCCCTTCTAAGCCTACAGCTCCTCCATCAATCCCAGCTCCTGCACGAATGCTAGAATCTTCTTTGGGTTAAGGGTTTCTATGTCCTGAGATTTCATGACATGCATCCCTAGGATGCTGCATCTTTCTGCTAGCATATGCATTGAGGATTCCTCCTCGTTTCCATAAAACCTGCATACATTGCTACTTTATTTATCTAATTAATAAGGTAACTTCTTAGTCTACAGTGTTCTGTCCACAGACCGGTGAGTATCCTGAGCCTGTTCTTCCCTGAAATAAGTGAAATACATCAGCAGTCTACGCAGAAAACTCTTCAGTTGTCAAACATTAATATAAAGTATTTTTAAGAAATAATATCTAAATTTGGTTGATAACTCAAGTAGATAATTATCGTTAAAAATGTTATGTTTTTAATTAAGTTTAACTAGCTTTAAGAATTTACGTGACAAGCTCTTCAAGCACTTACCATTTGAATCATTCCATAATAATGAGAAACATTCAAATTTATTGCATTTAGAAATTCTAGCAGTACAATTCCAGTACAGGGTGCTCCTCATGAGGGCATATAATATCATGTCAACTAAGGGTGCATTGGTAAATATCATATAAGATTACACGAGTACATTAATTAGTATATTTTTCTCAATTCTCATTCCTCAGGTCCTGCCAGCAGCCAATAGGTTTGCATGTCGCCTTTTCCCTTGACTTTAACTGTGCCGCGTGATTCAATCTTGTAGCCCGCAGCTTGCACCTTCTCGCCCGTATAGCCGGACAACTGCACCTTCCACGGATCGGCGCTGCTCTCCATGCGTGAGGCAGTATTCACGGTATCTCCAAATAGACAATATCGAGGCACTTTTATGCCAACTACTCCTGCGACGACTGGACCCGAGTTGATCCCAATACGGATAGCTACATCTGGGAGATTGTGGTCCTTAATCCTTTTCATAACGCGCATCGCCATGTCGCAAGCGTGTTCGGCATGCAGAGGATTGATGTCCGGTGCACCGGATACCGCCATGTAGACCATGCCCACAGTTTCCACCTTGTAGACAAATGGTGATATGATCTCCTCATCAATTGCAGAAAACACCTGGTTGAGCGTATTAACAGCCTGCATGGCTTCTTGGACATTATTTGAGCCACTGTCGTAGATATTCATGACATCTATGAAAATGACGGAGACCTCCTCAAAGCTCTGGCAGACGTGCTCGCGACCCAATCGCATGCGTTCTGCAATAGGACGGGGTATCATGGAGTACAACAGCTCATCGCCTTGACGCTTCCATGAGTCCGCCAATTGCAATGATTTTTCCAGCTCATCGGAGCGCTCTTCCTCTTTCTCGAACATCATCTCTAACTTCGAGCAATGCTGCCAGCCCGCCATGACGAGTTCTCGGCTCAGGCCATGTGGATTGAGATCATTTAGATACAAACCAATGCCATGCAGCTCATCAAGATTCTCTATCAGAGGGCTGCACAGAAAAATCAAAGAGTCCACATCCTTAATGTAGAACATCTGTCCTTTGAGTAGAATGGAGCGAGCACCCTCCGAAGATCGGCGTTCGCCCGTTGCCGGATCGATTTCCCGCTCCTCACCAGACTCCTCTTCCAGCTTAACGGCAAAGTCCTTAGACTTCTGCAGCGCCGCAGTCTGGGCCTCGTTCAGGACCATTTCATCATAGTTCTCAAGGTCCATGTTGAGCACTGCGTCATAGGCGGCCTTATTGTGTCCGGTGCGTATGAGCTCGAACTCGAAGAGCACTGCTCGCATCTGAATCAAAGTATCCCAGGTGATGGTGGTATCCTTGGGGCGACGGCAGTGAAACAGATCCATGACATGAGTGCCTATGAAAGCCTTAGGATTGACTCCCGGATTATGCATTATCCACGTCTCAACAACTTTCTCGCCCGCATGCGTAATCTTCATGTCATGATTTAAGACAATCGTGAAAGGAAACAGATCCAGGAACACATTCAAATTTACTTGCGGCATCCTGTACTGCGAGGGATGCGCCTCAATATTCACACGCTTGGCCATATACTCGCTATTATCAAAGTCCAACCGATACTTGACTATAACCGTTATAGGACCGTCTGTCAATTTAATGGGTCCAGCAGTGCCGCCGGCTATATCATTCTGACTCTCGACCACATAGGCTTTGATCTGCAGGCCATAGAACTCATTAGCCACCTCCGTCATCTGCCCGATGAGGTACTTGGACATGCCGGTGCGACCACTGCGATATAATATAACAGCTCCTTTGTCGTCCATGCTGGTCAGTTGCATGCTGGGTGACTTCATCTTCGGGTAGGTGAAGCGCATAATCAAATGGATATTATCGATGGACTGCAGGAAATCACAGAAATAGCGACCCGTGGAACGTATCATTTTATCATAACCAAAGTTGCTGAAGAAACGCACGAAGCATTTACCAAAGAAGTTCATGCAAAAGTCAAAGGACTGGCCCGTTACGGCGGATAGAGCTGCCGCAAAATCTGGCATCAGCTTATCCGGATATATCTGATGGGTTTTAAAGCTGTTGTGCTTGCAGTCGACAATGCGACAAACATTTGACCAAACCTCTTTGCCGTACTCCTCCTGCACATAGTGCTGGACACTCTCATACAACATTCCATACATGTTAAAATTGGTTCTAAAAAATATAAAATAAATAAATATAAACTGAATAATTTCAAAAAATACTTGTTAATATTTGCGCCAACAATAATTGAATTGCTTAAGAGGGAATTAACTTATTCTCGCCGTATAAAATAAATTTCTAAAAATTTAAGTTTTTGATGGGTTTATTTTGGATTTCTGGTCGCTTTCTACATACTTCTATAGATATCAAACAAAACTCTGCCAAAGTATCGCACAGCTGACATTTCAGCAATTAATTGCAAAATGCGAATTTTTATATTAATAAGTATTATTTTCGCCTTAAACTATGTTTTTTACTTACTTTTTATTTGGAAAGAGCAACAGGTCTGCTTTAAGATTGAGTTTTAAATTCCGATAAATGCCTTTCACTTGACCACTGCTTGCATTTTTCCACTCTTTTCCCAGTAGCGTTAATTATTTATGGCTTGAAGGAAATTGAATTTGCTGAGGCACATCAAATGCTTAATTTAATTTCCACAGTGTTTCCATTTACGTGGCAAGGGTGCTGCCCGAGGATGCTTTGCTTTGTGCTTGTCAGATTTCTTTTTCCTTCTTTTATTTTTTGTTATTATTATATTAATAAATGAATGTACTCTTGTGTAGTACTCCGTGAGTGTGCGTCCTGCGAATGAAGCGCGTGCCGCATTTGCCCTCGACTTTTATAACCAGTTGGCTGCCAAAATATTTTCCATTCGGTACCCTTTCGGGTGGCAGCCACCCCCCTACCCCATATTGCTGTCAGCGGCAACATCCCCATGCAACGAGTGCCCGTTGACAGTGTTTCATTAGATGTCATTGCTCCTTGTTTGGTGCCAATTGACGCTCACTTAGGCGATAAACTATCAATCAAGTGTCTCTCCGCATTTTTCTTTTATTGCTTTTACAACAATAACTCTCACGCACATTACAAGTTGTTTGCATTTGCTATCGCTTTAATATTTTGTCAGGCGTTAAGAACCGCAGTTTGGGTATTACTTTGACATTTTGGATTTCCCTTTTGCTCGATAATATTCTCATCTGATTAGATCATAAATAAACTCATAACTGAAAGTGTTTTACTCTTTTACTGTGAGTCTTTAAAATGTGTTTCCTATAATATAACCGTATTTCATGTACATGTTGTGGGAGTATCTACATTTTTTGAAGCAGTTAAAGAATGCTTTTGTGAATCTTAGCAAGCATTCTTTACGAGCTTTCGAGTGGAATTAATGAGGGGCCCCCAACAGCAAATGCTGACAGTTGATGACAACGGTTAAGAGTTAAGGATGCCACACAGAGCCGTTATTTATATTAGCTGCCTGGTATGCAGCACACGCACACACACGCCCATACGCACCCTCGCACACACTGGCTCGTATCCCTCTTAAACCTGTCGCCATAAACGTGACAGCGCACTTAATTAGCAGCTTGCTTCCTGCTTCCGGTTTCCGCCCGCTTGCCATCGATTCGTGTTGGCCCGCAAAAAATGCCCAAAATGTCCAAATAATACTTATTATATGATTATATTGATTGATGATGCACTCTGCAAAGTCTCTTTATATTTATATGTGTACTCAATATAGTATCTGAATATTATAAAAACCCTAAGCTTCTAGCCTGACCATGCCTGTGCTGTCTATTTGCCCAGGCCCACCTTGTTGAAGAGCTTGTCCTTGACAATTTGTGCCATCAGGCCATGGATGAGCTCGATGGTTGACCGGCTGCAGTCGCGCGTGGCCTTCGACAGCTTATCCTCGGAGCGCTTCTCGTTGACATCGGTGCCTACATGAAATGGACATTGAAATTGAATTATAAATGTATAGTTGAATAATTGCTTAAGTCAAATCCATTTACCGCGACCCAAAAAGTTTTCACTTTGCTCGAGCTTCTCGGACAGGTCCATTATTTGGCCGGTGGTGTATTCTGTATTGGTCAGCAGTCCGGAGCTGCCCAGCGTGTTCACCCAGTACTTGTTCCACAGCGAGTCGAGCAGCTTGCGATCCAGGTCCGACTTGAAGTAGCTTATCTCCAGCGGATAGTATTGCTTGCAGTGCACACCAAAGTCCTCAATTTTATTTAATGGTATCGTTTGATATTCCGATGGCTCCTCATTCGGTGGCTTGTAGCCCTTGGGATATGTGCGAAAGGCTCCAAGGCAGACCTTGCCAGCGGACACGGTGCGCACCGGATCAACGACAATTGCCACGAAGGGCTCCTGGTAGGTCTGGTTGAGCATCTGGGTGGACACATCGATGCCTGACAGCCAGCAGCCGTAGCCCGGATGGCTGTGATACCAGCCGACAGCATGCTCCAGGCGTCCCACCTCTTTGGCCGCCTCCATATAAGCGGTCATATACTCATAAGCTTGTGCCTGCGCATTCACCCGCGTCTCAGTGCCCTCCACGGGCAGAGCAAATGCGTCCATCACAATCTGCAATTGGATTTAAATTAGGATCTGGGCACAGAGAATCTGCTAGCCGGTTTAGTTCATCGCGTTACCATTGTGTTGTCTTCGACTTTGCCGAGCATGAGACCCATCACCTCCAGGGTGCCACCGGAGCGAGCGTGCATCACCATTTTGAGCAGAGCCAAAGCGGATATTTTGATATCCTTGAAGTAATGCGGATCCTTTTCCCAGGGTTTGGCATCAATTATTTGACGCTGTTGTTCGGCATCATAGCGAAAGATGTCGTCACAGCTGGGTAGCGTTTGTATATTGTTTTCCAGCTCCCAAGTCTTTTGTGCAGCATCAACGTCCATTTTGTGGTTTATTTACAATAGTTGCAGTTTTAGTTTAGCTATCGTCTAATTTTCTCGGCTCGATTCTTCTTTATGTTTGGTCTCAAATGAGACTGTAAGCACTAGCAAAGTGGCAACGCTGTTTTTAACAGTCTCTTTATTGCGTTTACAGCAGTGCAATTTGCGTTTGATTCTGTTTATGCATTTTGCTTTAACAGAAAGACTTCGAGGCGTTTTATCCTATTGATACAGATTTTATAAAGATGAAAACTTTCCGATTGTCAAGTTTTTTCGATTGATCCATCAACGATATAATGAAATGTTAAGAGACGCATTTCGAAATAGGATGACATTAATTATTAATAATTAAAAACTTGGCAACAACTGGCTTAGAACTAAATACAGCTTGGATTTATTTATTTTTTTCGAGTGCTTCGACGACCAGTCTGAGAATGTTTGTTTTTAGGTCAACAGCCAAATGTGGTTTTAACTGGCGCATTTGATCAGCGACAAAATCACCAAAGATTTGTGCAGAATTACGAGTTTGTTCTTGAGCAGCCCTCGCATGAAGCGACACATCTGATTGGACCGCAGCTGACGATTCGCGTTCATCGTCCTTAATCGTTGTCCCTGCCGTTTTCAGCGATGAGAATAAAGTTGAACTCGTCTCCAAATCATCAATAAAATGTGCACTCTGCGAACGGGGTGTCTCGACAAATATTGGCTCAGGTCTCGCAGCCAAATCGGGTTTCATCTTCAAAACGTGGCGAATCTTAGTACATATTTTCTACAATCGTATTTGAAATTATCGCTTACCGATTTTGCTTTGAGTTTGTTATTTCCCTTGTACACTGAGCGCAAAAACTTCATGCAATCAAAGTATTTCCATTTGACGGCACTATTTCGAACTTCCCTCACGTGACAGCCTCGATATTGGGCACGTAGATTTTCCCACTTGGCCTTGCAATCGTCCACGGTGCGATCCATTTCATCCGCAATCATCTGAAATTCGCCTTCACGCAATTTGCGATCCTTGTAATCGACGTGATTTGGATCCCACAAAATTGTGCGTGGCTCCACAAGTTTTATCAGCAATTTAATATCTTTGGGTGTATAATCTTTTTCGATTTTTCGCGGCTTGCGTGGCGTTTTATTGGCTCCCATCTTTTAATTAATAAGTCAATTCTAATATTTAGCTTAGACGACGTCAATTTTTAAATTTTGCTTACCATTAATTCTTGGTTTTTCGTCGAAATTCTTACAATTGAGAAGCGGCGCTGCCAGACTTGGCCAGACATGTGCGACAACAATTTCATATGACAAATGTAGTTGCCAGATGTTATTGCCAGATGCAGTTGCCAGATCCGAACAGAATTGTTTGGCAATTGACCATTCATTCTGGCAAAGCCTAAACTATTTGAATACGGCAAACAATTAAATGAATAAAATGTTGCTCATCTGTGTGGTCAATAAGAATCGTATTGGAAATTAGCTAATTTATTAACTCCCCTGCTTCTGCCAACAATCTACAGATGGCGCCAATTGATCTGCAATGAAAAAATTTACAATTCCACTTATTTATTTTTCTATTTTTTTTCATTCATTCTTATCATGTTTGTATACATAAATATATGTATATATATAGATATATAATCACATGTGCTGAATCTACACAGAAAAGGAAAAACTTAAGGCCAAGAAAATAAGTCAAGTTCAATTTGTGTACTAAACTCGACCAGTTCCGTGAATCGGAAAGATCAACCAATAATAATAAATAGATTAAATACACACAAAACACACATTTGAATTAACTTTGGCTAACTATTGCACGCCATATCGCTCCATGGATAAGGCTGAGCTCTCTTCATCGCTTTCAATATGTACCTAATCATAGCAAGCACCAAGTGACAGGTGGCGGAGGGGTCCTTAATTCTTCATTTTCATCTTCGTCTCGACTCGTGCAAAATGCTGTCTTTTCTTTTTTTTTTTTGTTTGTTTGTATCAAAGCGCATATTAAACAATTAATCAACAACTTTGTTTGCCTGGTTTCTGTGCGTCGGTGGTTGTTATTGAGCTGCTGCTGCAGCTGCTATCGGCTCTTCCGCTGGCTGCGGCGCATCATCTGGTTGCGCCACCGGCTGTCCCTCGCCACCCCACATGAAGCCACCAGGACGATCTTCCGCAGGTGCTTGATAATTGCGCTCAATGTGCTCGTTGAAAAGTCTTTTACTGCAAGCGATTCAATATGAAAATCAGTTTAATTTTGACATGCGAAATGTGTAAAGAGATCGCTTACAGAAAATATGGCGTCTTTATCAGTCGATAGCCATTGGAGAGCTGCGGATAAACATCCTCCAGAACATAATAGATGTGGCCAACGCCCATGCCAATGATGTCCACCCAAACTGTATTGCCCAGGATCATGGAACAGCAGAGCAATACCCAAGGCAGATAAGGCGCCTGTTTTTGTGGGACAAAATAATAAGTAAATAATATATATTCCAAGTTCTCTAATCGATAAAATATTAAATTCATATTGCAAACATGCCTGAAAGTTGAGCACACCAAAGAAATTCATTGGGACCATGGGATTGCGTCTGGACCACACATATACGAGCATTAACGTGAACGCCTGGCCGAGGAAGAGTAGATTGACAAAGATGCCAAAGAATGTCATGAGGACGCCGCCAAAGATGAACATCATCACAAAGTCGGAGCTGCGGCCGCGAAACGAGCCATCTTCGAGCATCCGGCAATAGCGATATGTGAACACCATATTGAAGAAGAAACTGATGCCGATGGTGCCAAAGTATAGGAATGTAGTTGCCAAACGCCACACCTGATATTTCCTCACAATCAGTGTGGGATTAAAGTACAATTGCAGCGGCGACACCAAATCCAGATGCTACAAAAATACAAATTATAAAAATGGGTACACGTCAGCGTCAGATTGGAAATGACATCTGTTGGAGACTCACCACCGCCAGCGTTGTGAGCACACAGACTGTGGTGTAAACTCGCGTCACAATGGGAATTTCCATGTAGAAATTACGAAGTGCATTCATTTTCCAGCTTTCTGTTTCTTGTTTTTCTCTTCTTTTATTTGCTTTTTGTTGGTGGGCTGAACGCGTTTTTGTGCGTGTTTTTGGTAGCGCTCTGGCAACGCAAGCGCTCACATCTGCTACGGCTTCGCTCTACTGCGCTCTCCGATTGTTGACAGCTTGTATATTGTTTGGACTTTATGTTTTATTGGACTTTTTTATATTTATTTAGCTTGGCTCTTAAAGGTTCTGGGGCATGTGATCGATATAAAATATTATTGTTATCGCTTATCGGTGAGTACAGTTATCGCACCTTTGCCCTATACAACAGTGTGACCAGCCACAATTCGACATTTTTATGTGAAGCAATTGTATGGGACTAAAAACACAAAAGATATCGGTCACTTGATTGAATTATTTTAAAATTAACCAAATGAATCGCAAATAAAACAATACATTTTATAGTGCAACTGAAAATTAAAGCAAATGGGAGTAATTACCCTGTATTTATTTGATTGGAGATAATTTTTTTTAAAAAAAAATTGGGAATACCTCAATTAAACAACCGATTACAATGGTGGCCCCTGAGAACGTCGATAAGTTAAATGCGAACACAAACAAATATCGATAGCTCATAGCTCTCATTATTCTTATCGGCTGCAAAAGTGCTGGTCGCCATTATCGATTTGTGGCAAAAAAAAAATAGAGAATTAAAGATCGCGTTGCAACGTTACGCACCGGCTAAGAGCGCATTAAAACGCGGCGTTAAATCGAATCGGGCAGCGAAACACTTTGTGCACCCAGCAACCACAAGTTATTTTACGTATAAAATAAATTGCCACACAACACACAACTAATCAATATAAAAAACGTCTCCGTTTGTCCATCTGTCTCTCTCTCTCTCTCTGACTGTGTGTGTGTGTGTATGTGTGAGTGAGTGTGTGTGCGTGCGTGTGTGTACTTGCCAGTGAGTGTTTTTTGGTCCATTCTTTGGTGCACATAATCAAATTAGATTGGAAATAAACTAGAGTGCAATTAAACTAAAAACAAAAAGATCAACAACAACAGCTTCAAGATGACCATGGCTGGGCAAACAATCAACGACAGGCTGCTCGCAGCTCGTCACAGCCTTGCTGGCCAAGGATTGGCCAAATCTGTGTGCAAGGCCACAACTGAGGAATGCATTGGGCCGAAGAAGAAGCATTTGGACTGTAAGTGCGCAAGGCGAATTCTATATAAAATGAAAAGGAATAACAATCATCGAATAACGGTTATCTTCTTACACACACACACACACGCGTAAATTAAAAATGTTGCCATTCATTCAATTACACAAAGAAGCGTCTCGTGTTCTTTTCTCTCTATCTCTTATATTTTTCCGTTCCTTGATTTTGATGTGAAATGTAACGTTATATATGATGAAGACATGCGCATGTGTGTGTGAATGTGCATGCATTTCTTTAGGTGACTCCAGGGCTTCTCTAAATTTAACTGTATTGTTTAATGCCAAAAAAAACAGGCCGCCTCTGCCCGTATTTAACGCCCACTCATTGTGTATATGTTTATTTTTGCTCTGCACCTGCTTCAGCCTCAGCTGCTCATTTGCGGTCTTTCCTTTGAGCTGCTTCGTCATTCATTGCTTGCTCTGGGCCTCTCTTTCTAATGTTACGTCACTTTCTCACGGCTGCACGTGTCTCAGATGATTTACAATGATAAGAGTACCTGAATGTGTGTGTATGTGATTGCATTTGATGTTGCTTTTGATATGGTATTAAAGTTTGTGACGTTTTCAACAGTGTCATTGCCTTTTAATTTTATGCATAAACTGTATACAGCAACAACAAAAATCTATGTTTAACATTGCACTTCTGATTGGGCAAACAAACTGATCTTATTGGATTCTGCTTGACATTTTTCTGCTATTGCTGCTGTTTACAAATCCATGTGTATGTGTGTGTACGCGTGTTTGTGTTGACCCGTTTATTTGGCACGTTTGCAACTTTGGTGTTGCTGTTGTCCAATGAGCGCGAAGTGACTCATAAGAAATTTTGGTTAATGTCCAGTACCGTACATAAATACGTACATGCATATGGTTGCATGTGTGTGTATGTGGGTATGTGTGAGTAATGTACTCATTTGTCACATAATGAGACGCATAGCTCTGTGTGGCTGTGTGCGATAAAACTACGAATAGAAATAGGTCTTTGATGACATTTTATGTGCGTGTGCGTGTGTTTCTTGTTGTTGTTGTAATTAAGGAAATAAATGGAAATAAATCAAGCTGAAGCTTGTGGTATGTATGTGCAGACGTCATGCTCCAGTTCCAATCAGACGAATATAAACCAAACAGAAATCTTTACTCTTTAAGCGGGGTATGCAGATCATAAATTCTATTGTTTATTGTTTATCAAGCAGCTCTTGTTTAGTAGAAACTTGTTGCCGTTCTTCTGCATCTACTTTATTCGTTAGTAATAATATCATTATTGCTCCCTTTTTTTAAGTATAGGTTATTTATCATTTGTTTAAAGTTACACACCTACAAAATATTAACTTTAATTACTTGGAGACTAGAGTCAGTCCATAGCTTACCCATTAAAGAGGCGAGCAGCCTTCAATATAGAAATTAAATAAGAGAGAAAGAAGGAAAGAAACCTGTTCTTGGGTTCAATATCGCTATATGGCAGATAAATTGAAAAGAATACACTTTATTTGACATCTCTTTCTTTCTCTCCTCTACCCTTTCAACCGTTTTCTTTGCTAATAACTAAAAAAAGCTAAAACCAGTTAGAAATTTGTAGAACTAGCCAAAGATGAACAAGGTTGGAACTTTAGTTCTGGCAAATAAAATATATTTTATGATTTCTTTTTTATTCTTTAATTAAAATCGTTAATTATACCTTTCAAAAATGGTGCAAATGTTGTTGATTGTATATATATTATATATATTATGATGAGTATGTATATTTTTCTTGCTCTCAAAAAATTCCAATTAATACTTGCAACAAGTTATACGCTACCTTTAACATTTTTAAACTTTTTAAGCAGTTTGACTTTTGAAACTTTGGGAAGAGTCGTATTTAACTGAATAATTTGGAATCCAATTTATCTCCAACTTTACTATAAAATCGAAGTAAATTTGTTAGCAAACTGTATAACATTTTCAACTGATTATGTAAAGAAATATTTGATATAGAAAACACGATTTTATCCATAAAGAATTTATGTATTCAGTTTTGAAGTTTATTTTTCATAACAAAGTTTTTTATGATAAAACTTTCTAGAGAGAAATAGAAAAAGTCCCCATAGAAGCAATCAATTCTTGATGTCATGCGTTCATTTAATGAATAAATATTAAAATTACCATACGGTAGTTTCTTACCATATTTCAATTTATGTGTATACCAGTTTCAATTACTGAATTGAATCAAGCGATTCATGGATGTGTCTGAGTGTGCGAGTGTGTGTGTGTATGTGTGTGTAAGCAATCATCGAGTGCATTTGCAAGCGATTTCAGAGCATCTGCTTGCCCCATATATTAATGGAGAAAACGCCCCTCTTCAAAAGTCGATAGCACGATATTGGCAACCAAGCATTGATACTAATAATATATTTATTATACAAATGTAAATGTTATATACTGCACAAGATAAATGCACTTTTGATATGGCAACAGCCGCCACAGACAAAAGCTTATCAAATATAAATGCCCGGCGTTGAGTGTTTGGAATTTGTGGCCGAGCATAAGAACGATAAGAAGAAAGCAATGAACCGCAAAAGTCGCCACCAACACGATGATAACAACAAATATACATATAAATATATTTTTATATTATATATTTTTATATTTATATATACATATGTACACAAATCGTTTATTGTACACAATTTACAATTTATACATTAATTTATTGTGTTTTGTTTCAATTTTGCAGATTTGGTGCATTGCACAAATGAACCGAATGTGTCGATACCGCATTTGGCCAATTTACTTATCGAACGTTCACAGAACGCCAATTGGGTGGTCGTCTATAAATCGCTGATAACAACCCATCATTTGATGGCATATGGCAATGAGGTATGTATCCCATATAAAATCTAAATTATGGGGCGTCTTCTCAAATCTTTTATTCTATTCACATTTTATTTGTACGCTCGTAATCGCGGGGCGTTACTTTTATGCAAAAAGAATGTCACGTTTCGTTATTGTTTTATTTTATTTTTATTTATTTTTGTTTATTTTTGTTTATTGTTTATTTTTTTTGCGTGGTCTTTAGTTGTTCGTCTTATCTTGGTGTTTATTTCCAGCTTTTTGGCGATATAATTGTTTTTTTTGTTGCTATAACTGGGAGTCCATGTGTTGCCTTGTCAACTAAATGCTAAACAAAATTATTTGCAAGCAAAATTCAAATGTTTTTTGGTTAGATCTCTAGATTTTTTATGAATCTCAGTATTTGGTGTCTGAACATACCAAATTTTGATGTATTTCTGTTTAAAATAAATATTTTTGTTTAACGATAAACGATTCAAATTCAGATTCGGAATCAAGTTGCTACATGATAATATACATATTGTACAATGATACATGATAATATACTTATTGTATATTGTAAATTTGAAGTCTCTTGCTCTTATAGAGACACACCTCAGTCCGCCTACTCACATCTCAATTATAATCTCATAATAAATTTGACTTGCCGGACTTTCTCACTTCTTTTAATAATTAAGCCATTACCAGTGGAGCACTGTTAAAATCAAGTACAGAACCCTATCCGAATGACCTTAAAAATGTCTGGAAAAAGATCGGAATCGTTAATACTTTTCGTCCCAGAATAGGGACCTAATTTTTTTTTCTGCTACCTCACTTATTGAAGTTAGGAATCTGTATATTTCGCTTTTAAGTAAATCATTATTCCAATTATTATTATTAATGTTAAGTTATTAATCAATTGCTTTCCTTTTCTTTCCTCTTGCAGCGTTTCATGCAATATCTCGCTTCGAGCAATTCTACATTCAATCTCAGCTCCTTTCTGGACAAAGGAACTGTGCAAGGTATAACCTCGAATGCATTTCATTAAAATCTCCATCAGCGCAACAACAACAAACTATTTCCCAAAGCGGAACATTTTGCTGCTTTCTAACATTTACTCACGCTATCAGCAAATCAATGAAAGAAAACATTTAACAATTAACTAACTATATACAAATTGATATTACATGCTTCTATCTCTTCTCTATTCTTATCTTTCCACTCTCTCATTTTTGACTCACTCACATGTGAATGCTGCGATTGCGATTTGGCTTATTCATTTGTGTATTCGTTCTAACGATAACGTTTCAATAATAAAATTGCGCCTCGAATTCGAACTGCAATGCGACTGCTTACTACTCACAACAACTCACATAATCAATATAATCCTAATTAATTTTGAAATTCATATTCCTAATTTATACCTATAAACATATTTAAACATAAACGTATCTGCAATTGCGAATTATGAACATATACTACAGATGGTGGCATGGGCGTTCCAGGTGGCAGAATGGGTGAGTATTCTTTATAAACAGTTGCATAACGGTTTATGGGATTACAAACAAAAACAAATAAAACAAACCCCAATATTTTCTAACTTTTGTGGCCATGGCTGTTAACTAAAGCAAAAACGAAAACCATTTTCAATATAAATCAATATAAATTTGACTAACTTACTAAAATAAAATCATGTTTTCAAATTTTATATTTGACGCTCAAAATTAACTGAATTCACTGGCTTTTCCTAAATGTGGCTTATATTATTATGTCCATAATAATACCCTAAAATTGTCATATTCAACAGGTTATGATATGTCGCCATTCATAAGACGCTATGCCAAGTATTTGAATGAGAAATCGCTCTCGTATCGCGCCATGGCATTCGATTTTTGTAAAGTTAAGCGCGGGTAAGTGGCAAATGCCCAACATGATAGATCCAATAAACTGACCGATTTATATGTATTTAATTCTACAGCAAAGAGGAGGGCTCGTTGCGTAATATGAACGCGGAGAAACTGTTGAAGACGCTGCCAGTTTTGCAGGCACAATTGGATGGATTGCTCGAGTTTGATTGCCAGTCCAATGATTTAACTAATGGTGGGTATATCTCACATATCAGTATTAAATCACATTCAAAAATATATTCAACCGAACAGGTGTCATCAACATGAGCTTCATGCTGCTGTTTCGCGATTTAATTCGTTTGTTTGCGTGCTATAATGATGGCATTATCAATTTGCTGGAGAAATACTTTGATATGAATAAGAAGCATGCACGCGATGCTTTGGACTTGTACAAGAAGTTTTTGGTGCGCATGGATCGCGTGGGTGAATTCCTAAAGGTGGCCGAGGTAATTCGTAACACAAAGCAAACATCAGCGCTCTGCTCGAAATTAACAATTAAAAATGAATTGTATTTACAGAACGTGGGAATTGATAAGGGTGATATACCCGATTTAACGAAGGCGCCCAGCTCTCTTTTGGATGCTTTAGAGCAGCATTTGGCTACGCTCGAGGGACGCAAGGTGTCCGCCGCCAATACGCCCACACAATCGGCAAGGTTTGTTGCTGTGATTAGTTACGAAATTGCTTAAAAATTATACGAGTTATTTTTATTAGTTTTGTAAATATTTTTTTTCCTTTTCATTTCTATGCAGTTGCATAGACTACATAATCATTTGTTTATAATCGAGTTTAATTATGCCTTTTAAATGTGATTTAATTGGATAAAAACGAAACTATCGAAAAATGTCATAGATTGCAATAATGATGAATGATCTCAAATTGATTTTGTGTATGATGGTATTTCATCTTCAACATTAGTTATACGTTCTCATTTCTTATTTTAATTAATTTATATTTTATTTACTTTGTTTTTTTTTCTATGATTTTTGCTGTTTTGTGATTTTGGCTTGCATTTGTATGCGTAGCTATCAACGCACGAATGTTAAATCCGCTGTCTCTGCACTCTCTTCAACTAGCTCGGCATTTGGCACTGCGGCTGCGTCCAGTAAATTTGATGCCACCAATGGCATTGATGAGCAGCTGAAGGCTCAAGTGCTCGCCGAGGAGGAAGCCGCCATGAACCAGTACAAAGTGAGTGTGAATACAAAAAATGTGTTCATTAAATGAATTTCAATTGAACGATATTTAATCAATTTGTTTCTGTTTTGCAACCCAGTCCAAGTTATCGTCGCCCACCAGTAGCGGTGCTGCTGGCGCTAGCGCTGCACTAACAAATCCATTTCTATCGTCACCGCCAGCCTCGCAGGCTGGTCAGCCGATAGTTGATCTGTTTGGTGCCGCGTCGGCACAGCCCGCTGCTGCTGCAGCAGCCGCGCCCCAGGCGCTTGCCACAAAGGCATCTGACGATTTGCTGCAGTTGGGCAATCCGTTTGCTGACATGTTCGAGGCCAGTGGCGGCAATGCTGCCGCTGCCGCCGGAGCAACAGGTGCTGCATTAAATGCCAATAATTTATGGATGCATAATAACGGTAGCATGCTATAATTTCTTTATTATTTACTTAATTACAATTTTATGTTGAATGCTTTAGTTCGTTAAGTGCTCACTAGTTAGTTGCTTAAGTGTTGTTTTTTATTATATAAGTATATATATATATGCTTATATCCGTATATATATATATGTATAACCCATGTCGTCTTGTAGTTGTCTCAGACCCAAAAGGCGCGCACTTCGTCCAAGATCTTTCTCTAACCATTTTGAAGCACAATTTCTTGTTGCACATATATGTATTTATCATCATAAATAACATGAATTTATTTATTTTTATTATTTATATTTTATAATTATGTACTATATATATAATTTTTAAAGAGTTTTTTTTTATGATTTTATTTTGATTTTTGAATTCTGGTCTAATGTATTGTTACTCTTCATTTTCATCACCTGCTTTCTTTTCTCCACCCCAAAAACAAACAACTACAATTCCAACAACAAAAACAACGACAACATCAACTATAACTATAAACATGACTCGATAAATACTCGATAACTCAATAATACTTCTAACACCCAACACAACTGAAAACTGAATCAAAAAACTCTCAACAACAAAAAAAAATATATATATAAAAATAAAATAAACAAACCATAAAATAGGTTTCAATGGCTCAACAGTTTCCTCCGCTGCTGCTACAAATGCATTCGTTTCCGATAGTAATTTTACGTCCGTTTTTGGTAATACGGAACCAGCAGGTAAGTGTTCCAACTACAGCAAGCCAGTTAATTTCTCTCATTAATACATAATACAAGTGCAATGCAATTTATTGACAAATAACTACATATACTACTACTACTATATAATTGTTAAGACTAATTGCAACTATCTGATTTTGGGTGGGGCTAACATTTTTTGCTTTGTACTCATTTTAATGGTGCGGTGCTCCTAACACTAGCACTTCAAAACGAATATAAATGTTATTATCTTTCATATTATCTGCAATGAATATTAATTGCTGGTATGTTTAGCATGTGTTGTACTAATACTAACCATTTAATTAATATGTTCATATGTTCTGCAATTTTTTGTTCTTTAAATGTACATTAAATGTGTTAGCAGAACCCAAAAGGCTAGACTCAAATGCAATATATTAGTTTTAAGATTCGAAACACACACGATTCGTTTTACTGTATGCGTGAAACTCAATTCTACACATTTTTCGCGACTTTTTGAATTTTGTGCGCAATTTTGATTCTACGATTTTGTTAATTTATTTATTTTTTTTTTTTTTGTTCTTGTATGTACTTTATTATTATAATTTAATTAAATTTCTTTATGGCTACTCCTGAAAATATTCATAACAATTATTCGATACAATAAAATCAGCGTCGAGAGCAATGCGAAATCCGTTTTACGATGATATGCAGCCCATAGGCGTGCGCTATGATAATTATATGGAATCACAACAGCAACAGCAACAGCAACAACAGTCAGCCGCGTTGTTTTATATGCAACAACAACGGCAACATCAATACGAACAACAACTGCAGGCACAACAACAACAACTGCAGGCACAACAACAACAACAACAACAACAATACCAGCAAGAGCTGGCTTTATTTCCAACTTCCACGATGTCGCAATTCTCCACAGGTGAACTTTTCGTGAACAACAAAAAAAAAGCAAAATAACGAAACACAGCAGAACCCAATTTTCCGTTGCGCGCTTTGTTATTGTACAAAGCTTCAATCGTCAACACTGGCCTCATTATCTTGTGCTTGTAGTGCTGCGAATAAATACATTCACACATACACACACACACACAGACCCAACTGCTCAACCACCCAACCACCCACTCATCTACAGATCGCGCAATCTGTTCACAACTCGTCGCGCTGTTTTTTGTGTCTCTACCTAAGAACAGAAGACTTGCACAAATGCATTCAAAAGCAAGAAAATTAAATAAATAATTAAATAAAATTAAATAATTAAATAAAATTAAATAATTAAATAAACTTCAAGTGACTTGAAAAAGTTTTTACTTCTTTTGATTGTCCGAATCTTCAGAATTTCATTCGTTCATTTAACGTTATTCACTCAATCTAATGATTTTTTCCGGCATTTAATATGTTTTGTGCAAGGCTTTAATATATTTGTATATATGTCTCTCTCTGTTATACATTTGGGTCCTGAAACATTTTTGTACATTTATCTTTTAATTTGAATTTTTTGCTATATTTGTCTTTGTAAATATTATTACGATTATAAATTTGGTTTTATTTATATTAAGTTAATGTTTAAAAATTGCGTGATTGTGTTCTTTACTGTGTTGTATGGTGTATATTGCCTGTAGCTTAGTGAAAAGCTTTCAAATTGTCATATTTATCTTTAATGCATTTAACTAGGAAAATTAGGTCGAAAATGTAAATTTTTATATGGTGTGCGTCTATAGCTTTTGTTGAAGGCAAACCTCGTTGTGTTAGTGTAAAAATTTAAGTAAAGCTTAAAAAAGTTTGGAAATTTCGATTCATTCCTTTTATATAGTGTCTGCTTCCGGTTTGACTCTGATTCAATTTAAATTGTATATAGTTTGAAACTTTAAAGTATAATCTATCTAATCTCATAATATTTAATCACTTAATATTTGCTTAAATAACCGCTGAGCAATTACAATAACATTTCCATCTGTCCTTAATATATACTATAACTGCCATATACAAGCACATAATATTATAAAAAATATATACATATATATTTATTCAC
Organism: Drosophila atroscutellata; assembly: GCA_035041605.1. Taxonomy (NCBI): domain Eukaryota; kingdom Metazoa; phylum Arthropoda; class Insecta; order Diptera; family Drosophilidae; genus Drosophila; species Drosophila atroscutellata. The sequence goes on along the minus strand of JAWNLA010000094.1, from coordinate 2,364,765 downwards.
ATTATTTATTTTGTCAACGTATTTTTTCTCTTTTTCTCCGTTTTATGTTCTTGTGTACGTAACATAAAAAATCTAAAAAACAAAAAAAAAAAATACAAAACACTCACATTGTCTCATGTTTACAATACGTTAATGTTGGTGGCACAACTCCATTAAAAATACTCCACTTAATACATATATATTTATATGTATGTGTGCTAAATGAATTAAAATATACAACAAACAATCATTTGAACCGGACAAAACTTATATAAAAAAAAACAATAATATCGAAACCATTACAAATTCTTGTGGGCTTTCATTTGTCTCATGTTCTATACATAAAAACTGTGTATGTCTCCTTGTGTAAATGTCTGGCTAAAATGGTGCACTGGCTATATCTTACAACAACAAATAAATGTCATGTGTAAATCACGGCAAATACAAACAAAAACAAAAAAAAGGCTTCGATGCTTTGGGTGATGTTATGAAACCGGCCACAGCCAACAGCAAAAACAGCAATCAAATGAATGTTGTCGCCACAGGTGCCGCCTACCAGGGCTACAATAGCAGCAGTCCAGGGGCCTGACATTACAACAGCAACAACAACAACAACTGCAGAGCTCACAACACCTACAGCAACAACAAATGCAGCTCCAGCAGCAGCAACAACTACAACAGCAACCAGCTGGCACTGGCAAGATAATAACTGGCGATCTGGATAGTTCACTAATGTCACTAGTTGATAATTTAAATATAAATAAAACGGCAAGTGCAAAGTGAGTAAAATTGAGCAAAGGAATGCAACAAATTTTTGTGTGTGTGTGTGTCTGTTTTGTATATATAAAAATGTTTAAGTGTGTGACAGCGATGAGGAAAGTGCATCACAATCATCTCGAACACGTTTCATCAATCAAAGCTCCAAAAACATTTTAAGATCCATCTTAAAGTAAACCCCCTCGTCTGCTTTGTAAATAAAGATTAATTAAGAAAAGAAAACAACCAAACCAGTCATATCTCTCCTGCCCCTTTACCCATAATCCATCAAACCATGCCACAATAACCATATCTGCATTCATGTTCCATTTGTGTACATAATAGCTTCCGATCCACCATAAAACTTACTTAGTTCGAGTATATCAGAGATTCCTTTAGTAATGTAATTAGAGAATCGAAAAATCGAATTCAAAAAAACCAGTTTCATTGATTTCGTCTCTCTTTATATCATCTCTTACCACATTATATCTCATAGACCCGTGCAATGGAATTCACCTAAAAATACAGCGAAACCAGGTGCTAATTGGACACCACAACCAATGGCGGCTACAACTGGTGCTGGCTATCGTCCAATGGTGAGTTATGACTACTAACTCTCTCTCTCTACTCTTTCTCTCTCTCAACTCAACTCAACTCAAATCAACTCAACTCAATCGAATCTCTACAACAATTCAAACAATTACAAAAATTACAAGAACAATAACAATAACAATAACAAAAACAAAAAACAAATGAGATTAGCTTCAATTGAATGAGAGATCATCTGTAAAATCAAGAGATATGACAGTTAAGGAAATAAAGGAAGGGAAAACCAAATCAGTTTTTTTTTTTTTTTTTGAGTTACTCATAAGATTGTGTCACTCAACATTTTAGGCTCACTTACCTTCATGTAACATACAAAAGATCTATTATAATTTTGGTTTTTTTTCCTTTTGTTCTTTTTGTATATTTTCTAATTTTGAATATTACTTTCGAGTTGCACATTGCATTTGCTTTACAACTACAGCTACTTGGTTTATTTTTATTATTGTCTTGATCTGTGCGACATTTTTCTTAGATTAATACAACATTATATTTATGCAAGGCAAAAATTCTAGATGTTGTGGCCATTTTACATATATATAAGACTTGAATTGTTATTAAGCTATATGTTTGGTTACGCAGGTATCCGCGCCAAACAACAATTAAAGCAGCTTAATATTTTTCTCTTTGATAAGTTATGCTCTGCGCAGCATAAAGAGCAAATTAACGTAACGATCGTAACTGTTGTTTTGTACATGCTCATCGGCATTTCTTTTTGTTGCATTTGTTTTCGTTTTGCTTGCCCTTTGCCTTGGCTGAGCGCAAGCAGCAGCTGCAATTCGGCAGCTAATTAGTTCTATTTCGTCAGTCGAGAATTCAAGTTCTATTTCGTCAATCGAGAATTCAAGTCGCGGCACTGTATTCGACAGTGTCAATTAATTCGAAACAAGTGTAAAGCTCAAATCGGAGTTTTTAATAAACAATTGTACTAATTTAATTTTGGCCACGAAGGCAAATAAAGTTAATTAATAGAAAAGGCAAATTTCTATTTATTTGTGTGACATTGAAAAATTCGATAGCTATTGAAAAAGCTCAATAGCTCAACATTTGGTGACCCCGACGTGATCTAATTAGCTCTGTTTGTTTAAATAAATACAAATTATTTAAAGTAAAGAGTTAATAAAACTCGAACTGTCGAACTGTCGATATTCTCGGTTCGTTTTGTGCTCACTTTCGGTTCAAGCGTTTGACCTCAAATTGACATTGGCGCCTGCGCAGTCAATTCGCTTATCGCGTTTGCTTTAACAATTGCAGCAGCCGTTTCTGCATTGTTATTGCTTGTCCCGTTTCGTTTTGCTTGCGCTTATGAGCAAGGTGTTTGACATTTCGTCGTTGAAACTGGTGTGTTAAATTAGTGAAAAATTCCGTGATTCCTAAAGGAATATTAAAATGCATAATTCTGCTGCCGTTCAGCCTCGTACTGCCTCGTTTTACAAAGCCAAGGCCAAAGCTATTGATGAGCAGGTAAAACGGATGGCCAAAGCAATCGCTCCGGAGCAAATTGTGCATCTCAGCGAACAAGAGTTGGCTGTTCGGCTCACGGCGTTGCAAAGTGCTCAGCAGGCATTTTACAACATGCATGACGCGTTGGAGGAGCTGGATTATGATGAAATCGGGAGTGAATTACGGGCATGTTTTGATGACCTCTCAATATTAGTAGAAACTAGCTTGCGATGCGAAATTGACAAACGAAAGTTGTCGTCGCCGTTGTGCTCGACTATGAGACAAGATCACACATTGTCTCAAAGCCGAATCCGGTTGCCTGAGATCAAGCTGCCCGAGTTTAGTGGAGGATACACAAAGTTTGCAGAGTTCATAGCGATGTTCTCTTCAATCATTGATGCGGACTCAGGACTTTCGGATGTGGAGAAGGTTTCAGCACTTGAGATCGTGTCTGAAAGGATCAGCCTTGGATAGTGTTTCTTCGTTGGAAATCAGCAGCGCTAACTATCCAGTTGCATTGGAGCTCCTTAACAAACGGTTTAACAACAAGCGTCTCATTTTCCAAGCACATATCACGGAGATATTGGGATTAGATTGCATCGAGTCGTCGTCAGCGGTAAAACTTCGCACCCTTTCGGATACAGTTAATTCCAACATGCGCGCTCTACAAAGCCTGGGCAACGTTGAGCAGATTGCGGGATTCATCATCGTGCACAGTTTGCTGCAGAAAGTGGACAAGGCAACGCAGATCAGTTGGGAGGAGACAGCACCGATGGATACTATTCCTACTTGTGAGCAGTTCTTGGCATTTCTGGATCGACGATGTCAAAGGTTGGAAAATGTGGAACACGCTATGGCAACGTATACGCCTAGCTCTAAGGTGGGAAAAAGTAGTAAAATCGTTAACACTAGCAGAAAGGCCTTTGTCGCTACTAACTCCAACACAAATAAATGTGTGTTCTCGTGAGACCTTTGGCCACTTAATTTATAACTGTTCCCGTTTTGGAAATCTGTCTCCGCAACTGCGTCTACGAGAAGTAAAGAAGCTCAACCTTTGCATTAATTGCCTGTGTAAAGGTCATCGGCTAAAGGAGTGCAGCTCCACTACCTGCAACCGCTGCAAGGCCAAGCATCATACGCTTCTGCATTTTGAGAATCAGATTGACGGCTCTCAAGTTATCTTTGCTTCGCATCCGCCTGCTGCAAACCCTTCGGCAGCGCTTGTAGCCCAAAATCTCAGTCAAGACGTGGTGCTCTTGGCAACTGCTGTAATCAACATTAGAAGTCGTACTGGAGTTTTAGTCCCTTGCCGAGCGCTACTGGATTCTGGATCGCAGGTGCACATCATCACATCTCGTTTAGCTCAACACCTGCAGCTGCGCAAGCATCGCTCACCTACTTTGATCTCAGGATTGGGGGAGTCTACTGTTGCCTCAGAAGGCTATTCAGCCGATATAAGTTTTCAATCGCGAACATCTGCCTACTCTGCCGGACATCTCAGTTCTCGTAGCTCCATCTATAACTGGAAATCAGCCTAGCTACGATGTCGACACTGAGCTCTGGAATATACCCTCAAATATTCGCTTGGCTGATCCAGAGTTCTTCAAGGCGCACAAAATTGATTTGTTAATTGGAGCTGGCCTGTTTTTTGAATTGTTGTGTGTCGGTCAAATCAAAATCGCTCCTGGTTTGCCTATTCTTCAAAAAACTCAACTGGGCTGGATAGTGACAGGAGGAACTTCTTCAGCGAGCCCTGCCTCATTGATGGTCACTAGCTCGGTTATGATGCCAAATCCTAGCCCAGATCACAAGCTTGATGAAATCGTTCGTCGGTTTTGGGAGGTAGAATCGTGTTCCCGTTTAGTCAATGAATCTACCAAGGAGGAACTTGACTGTGAAGCGCATTTTAAACAAACTTTTGCTCGTTTGGACACTGGCGAATATTCGGTTCGCCTTCCAGTCAAGCATGCTGTGGATCTAATTGGAGATTCGTATCAGCAGGCATATCGTCGTTTTTGCAACCCTGGAACGCAAATTAGAACGTCATCCTGGTTTGAAGTCGCAATATTCAGCATTTATCAAGGAGTATCTGGATTTGAATCACATGTCTCTTGTGGAGTCGGACATGCTAAGTCGCTGCAAGTATTATCTTCCTCATCATTGTGTTCTTAAGGAAGATAGCTCAACAACTAAGCTTAGAGTTGTTTTTGATGGTTCGGCCGTGTCTTCGTCTGGCTATTCCCTGAATGAAATCCTCATGGCAGGCCCAACAATTCAACGCAAGCTGTTCGCTACACTGTTGCAGTTTAGGACATTCCCAATAGCCTTGACTGGTGACATTAGCAAAATGTACAGGTGCGTTAGGATGGCTGAACCCGATTCCTATCTGCAATGTATATTATGGCGTGATTCACCTCATCAGAAAATTCAAGTTTTCAAGCTGGATACTGTCACCTATGGCACAAAGCCAGCTTCTTTTCTGGCGGTTCGTTCCATGCAGCAATTAGCTATTGATGAAAGAAGTTCATTTCCTGCTGGATCTAAAGTGATTTTGAGCGATTTTTATGTAGATGATCTCATCACTGGAGGTGACTCTGCCGAGGAAGTAATTTATATTATGGAGCAAACAGTCAGCCTGCTTCGAAAGGGAAACTTTAAACTTAGGAAGTGGTGCTCCAACGATCCTCGCGTACTTCAACACGTTCCTGATGAGGAAAAGGAGACTTTTTTAAAATTTGACGATGGCACGGATGTCACGAAGACTCTCGGACTTGCGTGGAATCCAGCCTCTGACTGCCTTTTGTTCAACTTTTCGCCAATGAAAGCGCCTGGAAAGCCTAGCAAACGGTCTGTGCTGTCTACCATTGCTCGGTTCTATGACCCGCTTGGACTTATCGGACCCGTGATAGCCAAGGCCAAGATCTTTTTGCAGCACATTTGGAGAGAGCAATTGGATTGGGATGAGAGTCTTCCTGCTTCTTTGCACTGTTCTTGGAATAGCTTGTGTGCCGATATTTGCAACACAGAGCAAATAAAACTCCCTCGACTGGTCGTTGTTCCAAAGAGCATCATTGAAGTTCATGGTTTTAGTGATGCGAGCATTGAGGCTTACGGTGGATGCATTTACGTTGTATCCATAACAGAGGGACGGCGCATAGCTCATTTGTTGTGCTCTAAGTCTCGTGTGGCACCTTTACGAACTCTCACAGTACCAAAGCTGGAATTATCTGCAGCTGCACTGCTATCTCAACTTATTCGCGAAGTAGCTCAAATGAAGTTATTTAACTGCAGATACTATTGTTGGTCGGATTCGGCAGTTGTCTTATCCTGGATACGTGATGAGCCTTCGCGCTTCCAAACGTTCACGGCTAATCGGATATCTTTAATACAAGAGCTTACGACAGGAATGGAATGGCGCTACGTACCGACGGAATGCAACCCGGCAGACATTCTTTCTAGAGGAGCACTTCCAAGCGACCTTTTAGAATCATCGTTGTGGTCTCATGGTCCCGATTTCTTAACCAAAGGCGAGTGCGACTGGCCCGCATCATGTTTACCGGCCCGGACGCTTCCTGAGCTGCGGCAAAAGGTGCTAGTTACCATCTCTAGATGCTTTGATGTCAGCTTAGGATGCAAGTTTGCAAATTCTTTTCATAACATGCGTCGTGTCTTCGGATATATATATAAATTTCGCAATCGCATCAGAGATGCCAGTCTAACGGTAGATTGGATACACAAGGGCACTCAACTACTCTTGCGGAGCATCCAGATGGCGAATCTGAGTGATGAGTATAGGGCTCTTCAAGACGGACGGACTATCAAATCATCCAGCTCTATTGCCTCGCTTACCCCTTTCATCGATGAGGTTGGACTTCTTCGAGTTGGTGGCCGTCTAAAACACTCGAGCCTGGATTTCGATGCTCAGCATCCCGTCATACTTCCGGGACATCATCCTGTCACACGCGCCATCATCATGCATTTTCACAGGCGTCAGCTGCATGCCGGACCTCGTTCTCTGCTTGCTCATATTCGGCTCCACTATTGGCCTATTGGTGGGCGTAAGACTGTCTCCAGCGTAACATCAAAATGCATTATGTGTTTTCGAGCAAAACCGGTCCTGGCTGAGACAATCATGGCTGATCTTCCCCGCGATCGTGTTAGTGGCTCGCATCCTTTCGCTGTCACTGGAGTGGACTATTGTGGACCGTTTCATTACAAGAGCGAGATTCGTAACAAAGGACCAGTAAAATGCTACATCTCGGTCTTCATTTGCTTCGCAACAAAGGCGGTGCATCTCGAACTGGTTCCTGATTTGTCAACAGCAGCCTTTCTCAATGCACTTAAGAGGTTCATTCTTACCAGATGTAAACCTGTTCGCATATGGTCGGACAATGCGACAAATTTCGTCGGAGCCAAGAATGACTTAGCTGAACTCAAGCGACTCTTCCTCAGCGAGAAGCACATCGACTCTGTCCGACAGTTTTGTGTCTCTGACGACATCGAATGGGAATTCATCCCACCTCGCTCACCACACTTTGGTGCACTTTGGGAGGCGGCGGTGAAGACAGCAAAATACCATTTCTATCGGTCGGTCGGACCCTCGGTTTTGCCCCTGGATGATTTGCGCACACTGGTTTGCCACATTGGGGCAATAATAAACTCTCGACCTCTCTTTCCACTTTCAGAGCACCCTGCAGATCTGGATGTGTTAACTCCTGCGCACTTCCTTGGCACTGCGCCACTCACACTTTATCCGGAGCCGGATGTCACCAAGCTAAACGTTAGCCGCCTGGATCGATGGCAGCGTATAGCTTATTATCAGCAAATTTTCTGGAGTCGTTGGCATGATGAATATTTAACGCTTCTTCAGCAACGGTCCAAATGGAGAAAATCCTACCCGGGTGTTCAAATCAACGATGTTGTCCTTGTAAAGGATGAAAACTTGCCACCCCTTAAATGGCCACTGGCTCGTGTGGTCGAGCTTGTTGCTGGTGCTGACGGCGTTTCCCGAGTAGCTGTTCTCAAGACGTCCACTGGAACAATAAAGAGAGCTGTGCGCAAGTTGTGTGCGCTTCCGAAAGAGGATGCTGTTGAAAGCCCGTGTCTTTCAACGGGGGGAGAATGTTTGGTTACGCAGGTATCCGCGCCAAACAACAATTAAAGCAGCTTAATATTTTTCTCTTTGATAAGTTATGCTCTGCGCAGCATAAAGAGCAAATTAACGTAACGATCGTAACTGTTGTTTTGTACATGCTCATCGGCATTTCTTTTTGTTGCATTTGTTTTCGTTTTGCTTGCCCTTTGCCTTGGCTGAGCGCAAGCAGCAGCTGCAATTCGGCAGCTAATTAGTTCTATTTCGTCAGTCGAGAATTCAAGTTCTATTTCGTCAATCGAGAATTCAAGTCGCGGCACTGTATTCGACAGTGTCAATTAATTCGAAACAAGTGTAAAGCTCAAATCGGAGTTTTTAATAAACAATTGTACTAATTTAATTTTGGCCACGAAGGCAAATAAAGTTAATTAATAGAAAAGGCAAATTTCTATTTATTTGTGTGACATTGAAAAATTCGATAGCTATTGAAAAAGCTCAATAGCTCAACACTATATATATATAAAACTAAGAACGAACCAAGTTGTTGCAATCTGTACGATTTACTCAAAAACGCATATCTATACTTATACATAAATATATTTGTTTTATTATTATTATTATTCAACAACTATAATGAATTGGTTAAGGTTTCTCATACACTATCTGCACCACAACAACCACCAACAGCAAGAACAAAAATTACACAAAGCACTAGGCTAACTATTGTGGCACACCTCGTAAGTGTAGGATCTGAAAAAAACAAAAAAACAAAATTAACAATTACTTGAAACCAGCTCCCCTACACAAGCAGGCAAACAAAAATTATACTCGTTAATTCACTTGCAAAAACACCGGAGAAAAAACTCCATTCTTACTCGTACTTAAGTATTTTCCCATTATGATTTTATTTTTCCTCATTATTTTGGTATTAATATATACTTAAACATATTTATATATATAGTATATACATATATATAAACTATCACTTTCTTTTCTTTATTTTATGTTGCTTTATATATTTCAACTATCCAACGCATACCGCAATATCAAAACATATAAAAAAAAAATTAACCAAACAAAAAACCAAACAAAAAATTACACCACCAAAAATTTACAAAAAAAACTCACGATGCGCCTGTGTTAATGCTGTCTGTATATTTGTGACATATTTATATATATATATATATACATATATTTGTATATGTATATGTATATTAAAATATACACACACACTATATATGTATATGCATATATGTATATGTATACTTAGGCACATGGCATGACAGTAAGTCCTGCGCCAATCACAATCAATCATCCGTATATACATGCTAGTTATCCTGTAATGCCAAATTATATGCAGGTAAGAATGATGCAAACGAATGAAAAAATAATTAAAATAAATTAAAAAAAAACAAAAAAAAAAAAACCCAACGTACTACAAAAAACTTTGAACAACATAATCAAATATAAAATAATGTGTTTATACTTACTATATTTATGAGTTGCTTTTATTTGATTTATTTTTTTCGTTTTGGTTTTCTTCAAACATGTGTATTTTTATTTTTGATTATGTTTGTATTATTTTGTTTTTAATTTTATGTTCAATGCCTAAGTTACGACTTCACTATCACTATCAAATCTACTTACGCCTGACTTCTGTCCACGCACTGAGCTATGAGAACTGTTCCCCAGTGCTCCCTTTTTATGGTTATGGTAACCACTATCTCTACCCCTACTCTCTATAGGTGTCTTTTGGCATATTACACTTGGAAAAATAATCTGAATTGTATAAAATATGTTTTTTAAATTCACATTTCTAAGTTTTTGGGTTATCAGCTCTGAAGTTTTTAGTAACATATATACTTTATTTTTGTAGAGTTTTAAAGTTATCGTTTTCGTTGACAATTTGAATTTGTATTCCTTTGTAGAACTCACTAACCCAGCCTGAAAACCATATATATATGTATATGTAGCAGCTCACGGCGGCCCTCCTCTTAAAGCCAATTACTTTTTACCAACAATTCTGTCTATTTCCAAATCTAACCTACTATGTATCAATCAATTTGTAGCCCTTGGCGTCTGTCTTAGCCGTTTAAGTACCTTCCGTCCAATGCATGATTTGAATTTGATTTACAAAATACACTTTTTCAATTACTAATTATATATTTTGATGATTGTAGGGGATGCCGGTGATCAGTCAGCAGCCGAGTATGCTGGCACAGGCAGCCCCTTTGACTGGGGGGCAGCCGACGATGCAAAGTAATGCGGGCGCAGCGACGGGAATTATGCAACCCATGCAGGCGACGCAGAATGGAGGCAACAAAAACGTTCCACTCGATCCATTTGGGGCGTTATAAGGCGCCATCATTAAACAAACACAGACACACACACACCCACACACATTAAGCGCTATAACCTCATAGACAAGGAACATTACGAATACACATACACACACACACACACATTATATAATATAATATATATAAATATATATTTGCAGATATTGTAAAAGAAAAAGATTCACGAACACAAAACTAAAAATTGAAAATGTTTACACTATGCTGCATGCGAAATGAAATGCTAAGAATTCTATTATAATGTTGAGCATTTTGGGCAAATTCAAAACGAAAAAAAACAGAGAAAAACGAACATAAAAATGAAATTGCTATATACATATACATATATTTATATTAATACTATAAAATATATAATGAGTTTGACTATTTATATGTATACAAACAATTTATATAACTGTATGCAAACATTTCCATACATAGCGAAAATGAATCAAATGAAAAATAAAAAAAAGTAGCCTATGTGAAATATACCTACATATTGTATGTAAGCAAAATACCTGTAGTTGTGTCCTGCGCCAATCACTAAACCTAAAAAACACCTAAAGCTAGATAAACAATACTTTGCATGGAATCTGTTAAATACTGAAATTATTGAACACCGTCTTAAATTATATATATATATATATATATATATATATATATATATATATATATTTATGGAAAAGTAAAAATGACTTCTTTATAGACGCCATAAAGCTATAAACTATATTATAATTATGCTTAAGTGAGAGCAAATCTGAATGAAAATTTAGCGCCTCTTAACATTTTGCAATATTTTAATCCGTCTTTAAAAACTAATAATACTATTATTGTTATCTGTAGTCTATGCTTCTTATTTTCTTGTGTGCTACTGTACGGTTTTGTTAATTGTTAATAATTCTTTGTTGATTTCACGGAGACGGCAGTATGGAAAATGGAAAATGGAAAAAAGTGAAAAGTTACTCGTATTTGTAAAGCATTCCAAGCTAGTTTCAATTTGGTCCCAAATTACTTTTGTATATGTTAAGTATTATTTAAATTTTTGAAATGAGATGCATTATTATTATTATTATTATTATTATTGTATAAAAATGAATAGAAACCAACAAAATATACAATATATGTGCGTACGAATGTATAATATATGCTTGCGGCATTATTTAAAACAAAAACATTCATCTTTATCTGTAGTTCATTTGAAAAATGTGTAAATAACATGAAAAGCGGCGACATGCTGAATTATGTTTAAATAAAAGTCGCATATAATACACAAAATACCAGATTTGATTTTCATATATAACTCTGTCATGTTTAACGACTCGATAAACTCGAACGTTAAGGATACACCGAGAATATGTTTCTTTTCATTGATTTAGTATTCAATGCAATTTGTTTATGATTTATTGTTCTCACTTAAGCACTGAAACGGTTTGCGTAACACACAAAACTAATCTTTTATGAGCTTGCCTATGTTTGTGTTGAGTTTCGTAATGTCCTCTTAAATAATGTGATTAGTTGATTTTGAATATAATCATGTACCTAAAATATCTTTCAATAATTTTGGATTATGCCTACAAGTAGGCAACTCTTTATTATAAAGAGCGGGACGCCGTAGAGTAGGCAACACTCACACACATCAAATGCAATAATATTAGAGGCAACAATCATACATGAAATGTTCATGGCAGCTATAGCTACAACAGACGAACAAATCAATGTAAATTTAGCAAAATTATACACATACTTTATCAAATGAAAACTATAAACAAATGTTTTATGACAATATTTCTACGCTGCTGTTTGAGCTAAATCTTACTTGCAAAAAAAAAACCACACTCTAGGCCTAAACCAAAAGAGAATTGACAGAATTACAAGTTCTATATACACAAAAGAAGTACGTATCTAAAATTGAAACTTACCCCAAGAACTTATGTTCAAAGCGACCACTTGTTGATGTTTTCCATACAAACATACATATAAACTTGCTTAAAAAACAGAAAACATTACCAAAAGCAAAAAAACATATTTACATATAAAACACACAAGAAAGTCCATGTATAAGCATACCGTGTTGGCTGTTCACATTGAGAGATACATACACTCTGTGTAGATACATTTAAGAAGTGCAATAGAGTTCATCATATAATTTATGAAATAAAAGAACGTCAGAATATTACATTTAATCAAATGTGTTTCTATTAGTTTATTCTTGCCCAGCGATAAAATATGTACACCAAATATTATATCGAAAAAATCATTTTATGCAGACTATATAAGTAATATTTAATAATTGCTAAGTACAAGCACATTTACATTCTCAGAAGTAAATTCAAATATCTAAAATATTTGCATAAAATTTATGTTGAAAAAAATGAAATTAAAGCAAAAAAATGAAACAAAACACAAAAAGAAATGTTAGTGCAAAATAAATGTGTAAAATAAATTCGTTTTGTTGTTTCTTACATATACATAAACATATACATATATATTCTTCATAAGTCTTGGAAATTAATATAGTTCGCAATTGCAATTATAAACTTTTCTTTTCCATTTTGCTTTAATGAATTGTTTTCAGATATTCCCATAAATATATGTTTGTATCGATCTAGCAATCCTTGGATTATCAACTCAATGAACCCGTTACAAAAAAATAAAATACATATTCAAAGTATATATCTAAATTAAGATATACGCACACATCACTCCAACAAATCCATAAATACAAATACATATATTCAAAATGCCGTGCTTTAGGCAAGAGAAGAGCTTAGATTTTCATTCCCGGCGGGACAAAACCAATACCAGAGATCCGCTGGCGCCCAAAGCAGTTCGACCACGGGCCATCAAACACCATGGACTCTTTGGAATGGCGATTGCCAGCCAGCATCTCGTCGTTGACGAAAAGTGGACGCCCGCCTCGCTGACTGAACAATTCACCAAATTAACTGAATTATTGAGTAAGTAACCAATCTATATATTGAGGATTGTATAGAGTTTTTTGTATTGAGCCTAAGCTGCTCCTCAGCGTGTCGCGTAATCTACAAGCGGCATGAGACACAGGCCAATCGCCGTCGCCTCTGTGCAGGGAGTAAGCGATATAAATCTCTGTGCACCGATGGGCGAATCAAGCTCCAAAAGATATCGCAGGGAAATAATGCGCACAGGATCCGTAACTTTTTGATTAGGCACAGAGATATGCAGCGTCTCTATCAGAATATGCCAATACATCTAGTTGTGGATAGCATTAATCAGCGCACTTTTACAATGCGTAAGGAGCGAGATCGTCTGCAGTGTCGATTGGAACAGATGAAGGCTAAATACAAGAAATTACTGGTGAGTAGTCTCAGGTAGGTCTGCAATTAGTTTATCCCTAAATTCGCCACGTAGTTAGATTACGCTGATGTGGAATGTCGCATAAAGTATGAGAATGAGTTTGTGCTACACGAGCAGCTCAAATCACGCGATTTGCTTAAGAGAATTGAAAACTCGAACGTGCGCTTAAAGGCCGTTAAGACCGTTAATACCACATATAAGAAAATGTTGCAAGTGTTAATGCAGGATGAAATATTTTACGAGCCCATTCTGCGTTCCCTGGACGCTGACATGGCGGATCAGTCGAATTTCATCAAGCACATACTCTATTTGGGTATGCCGGCCATATCCAAGTTCAGTAAACTGAATCGCGTGTTTCGGCAATTGGACGATAGGTCACGACAGGATGTTAAGGCCAAGCTAGCCATTTTAGGCTCATTAAAGAAGCCTGTTGCTATTGGCCCACCAGAAGTCAAGATTAAACAGATTGCAATCGTAGACCCCAAGCGATATGTGCGTGAGACGGCGAGCATGCTTATACTCAAGACAGAGTTACGGACAATCGAAAAAACAATTCAGCGCTTAAGAATAACAACATTATGCTCGCAAGCTAGGGAGATTTATCCGCGGTAAGTTATTAAGTTATTGAGAAACTATTTATATTCAAATGATTGTCTGCAGCATCAAGAATCAGGTGGAAAACAATCAACATCTGCGTTTGCAAATCGAGAAAGACAGACAGAATCGTAACATGCTCATGAACAAAATGAAATACGGCAATACTATGGAGAGTTTTTTGCTTTATAATCTCTCTGAGGAGGAAATTAAGTATATATATAAATCAAATATTAGTTTAAATATGTTAACTTGATTGCCTAATAGCCGCCTGGAGCGCATTAAGCACTTAAAAAAGATATTGAGTGCGGATGAGGACTTCGAGCAAGAAACTATGGACCATATAAAAAGTCGAGCAGATGCCTATGTAATGATGCGGTAAGCCTTACAAAATCAGTAGTGTTCGGATTTTTGTATCATCAATTTAATTTATGTTTTACTTTCTAACGCAGTTTAAGTCTTTGGAATCTTGCGGATATTCTTCGACATGTCGATCATAATCCCAAAGTATTTCATTATCCATTTCGCAATACGTATATGAAGTTACCACTTCTCAAATTCGAGATGTTTGACATACGCGCTGTGGCACCGGAGTTATACGAGGAAAACAGTTGAGTTGTGCACATTATAATCAAAAATTGTAATATCTGATTGCCTTTCACAGTTGATAAAATTATGCATTTGGTTAAGCGGAAGGTATACAAACTAATGAAAGGTTACAAAGCTCATATGCAAAATGATATTAAGAGTAGCATTGAAAAATATCGCCAAGATTACTTGAATAAGTTAGCATTAGACCGCAAATCCAAGATGGCTTCAGAAGCATTGGAGGAGGTAAAGGTTAATGCCAATATTCTGGATCGAAAGCGGATTAAGGCTCAGAGTGCTAAACTTATAGAGGAACATCTCAAAAATGCTGAATAACACTAATCGCTTCTAAGATTATCATTATTAGTTGGTCTTACGAGAATTACATTCTTAACGATGTTTACCAATGTACTATTTAAAAAAAACCAGCTTTCTTAGATAATTTTATATCAATAAAACTGCATTGCTCTGCATGTTTATTTGGAACTGCGTTTTAGTATTATTATTTGAATTATTATTTTTTCTTAAATAATTATAATAAATGCAATATTTATTTTAACCTTTATTATGATATACCCTGCTTTCATTAATATAACAACTAGGCAGCGCATATACACAGAAATAGGTTAATGAATATTATAAATATATATATATATATATAAACTTTATCAACGAAAGCTTATATTCCAAATTTGAAGTAGCTGGTTATGGATTGTCTCTCAGTTCTGCGTATTCATACACACGGACAGACGAACATGGCTATATCGATCGGTGATCCTGATTAAGAATATTTGTACTTAATGGTGTCGTAGATGCTTCCATTTTTGCCCATTTTAAAGCACAAATGAATATAGCAAGCCATGCAATGATTGATGATCTACTGATCCTATGATTAAGAGCACAAAATTCATTCATTCTACATACATAACACCAAACAGCTAGGTACACTGAATAGAATACTCGTAAACAATACAATACATTTTTAAATTAGAATACACATTCATAATGCCTTGTTTCAAGCAAGAGAAAAGCCTACAATTCCGCCCTCGTCGGGATAAGAACAATACCAGAGATCTGATGGCACCCAAAGCAGTTCGACCACGAGCCATAAAATACCATGGACTCTTTGGAATGGCGATTGCCAGCCAGCATCTCATCGTTGACGAAAAGTGGACGCCGGCCTCGCTAAGCGATCAGTTTGTTGGGATGACCGAACTATTGAGTAAGTGTGCGATTTCTATGCATATATCCAATAAGTGTGAGTTGATTCTTAGGGCGTCGTGTAATCTACAAGCGTCATGAGACTAAGGCCACTCGGTTGCAACTTTTGGTGGATAGAAAGCGATTGAGAAACCAATGTGCTGATGGGCGCACTAAGCTCCAAAAGATATCGCAGGGAAATAATACGCATAAGATACGCAACTTCTTGATTAGGCATAGGGATATGCAGCGTCTCTATCAGAAAATGCCCATACATCTAGTTGTGGATAACATTAATCAGCGCACTTTTACAATGCGTAAGGAGCGAGATCGGCTGGAATTGCGCTTGAATCAGTTGAAGCATACATATAGAGATTTATTGGTAATATATATAATAATATAGTACTTAATGCTGTGATACAATACTTATTTATTTGCAGCTGGCCCGGAGTAAGGTACAAAACCTAATTAGTTATGAGAATGAGTTTGTGCTAGAAGAACAGCTCAAATCACGCATTTTGCTTAAGAAAATTGAAAACTCGAACGTTCGCTTAAAGGCCATTAAGACCATTAATACCACATATAGGAAAATGTTGCAAGTGTTAATGCAGGATGAAATATTTTACGAGCCCATTCTGCGTTCCCTGGACGCTGACATGGCGGATCAGTCGAATTTCATCAAGCACATACTCGATTTGGGTATGCCGGCCATATCCAAGTTCAGGGAGCTGAATCGCGTGTTTCTACAGCTGGATGCCAAGTCGCGGAAGACTGTTCAGGAGAAGATACAAATCTTGGCTTCGCTGAAAGCTCCTAAAGCTATTGGCGGCATACCGCATCCTAAGACTAACGAAATTTTATCAGCAGATCCAAATCGTTATGTGCGTGAGACACAGAGCATGTCTATGCTAAAGAAAGAACTGCAAACCATCGAGAAGACAATTAAGGTGCTAAAGTTGGTGACACTCAGCTCACAGGCCAAGGAGATATATCCACGGTAAGTGCTTAACTGATAATATTGGTTTAAATGTCTCGAATCTTCGTCTACAGCGTAAAGGGTCAGATGGAAAATAATCAACAACTCAATCGAAAAATCGAGCATCAAAGGCAGAATCGCGAAATGCTAGACTACAAAATGAATTACGCATCTTTGCTGAAAGACATTTTAGTCAACAATTTGTCTGAGGAGGAAATTAAGTATGCAGCTGTATTATAAAATAAATATATGTTTTTCAATATACTTTCCATTATAATGCCCATCAGTCGTCTGGAGCGAATTAAACACCTTAAAAGAATATTGAAAGGTGACGAGGAATTTGAGCAAGAAACTATGGAGCATATAAAGAACCGCGGAGATGCATTTGTTCTGATTCGGTAAAGTTTATTTACACCCGTACATATACGCAATGTAAAACGCATTTTATATCATTTTTTATTCTGTTCGGGAACCCATTGTTTATAATTATTTTCTTTTTCCTATCACAGCTTTAGATTATGGAATTTAATTGAAATTTTACGACACATAGATCGTGAACCTAAAATGTTCCGTGCTCAGTATCCGAATTCGTATTTGAAGTTGCCACTGCTCAAATTCGAGATGCTTGATAAGTTCGCTGTGCCACCAGAGCTTTACGATGAAGACAGTTGAGTTTAGCTACTTCAATCCGAACGAATTATTTTCATTGATAAATTTTATTCACAGCTGGAAAAATAATGAATTTGCTAAAGCGTAAGGTTTACAAGCTGATGAAGGGTTACAAAGCGTCAAAGAGGTCGGATATAGATGACTGCAATGAAAAGTACCATATTGAGTTTTTAAATTCAATCAAATATAACCCTGAGATTGATGAAGACGAGGGACAGGGAGCGAAAACTGATACAATAGATGTGCTGGCGCAGAAAACCTTGGCAAATATACCAGATCGCAAACAGATTAAGGCTCAGAGTTCTAGACTTGTAGAGGATCATGCCAAGCTGGATGAAAAATAATATACTTGGACAATTAGTAAAGTTTACCAATGTTACTTGTAGAAGCTGCATTTTGTCTACTTTTATACTGCAATATTGTAACTTAAATTGGTTAGTATAATGTTGTCGACGTCGTTCAAAACAAAGTTTCAGATCTTGGCAGCCTGTAATTTTTAAGCTAGAGTTACCAAAATTTCCACGTGGATTATTAGTAACATATTCCTACGATTGGTAAGACTATTTTGTAGTCTTACATCCTACATCGCCACCAAAAATGGAGGAAGTCTGTATCGCCTGCAATTTTGCAGATTAAGTTACCAAATTTGAATGGCAATGGTCGAAGATTTAGACAGGAAGATATGTTGAATTTTCTTAAAATCCTTTGAAAAGTATTTAAGAATTTTTCAAAGGAAGCTTTGAATTTCTTTTCTACGTACTTTTCATATTAGTGTGAATGGATTCACTGAATTGTTATGTACACGAAATAATTTTGTAAGCAGAAAAACAAAAACAAAAAAAAAGAAATATATATAAATAAGCAAAAAAAGAAGAAAAAAAGACAAACACTCTTACTCATTCATAATGCCCTGTTTTAAGCGAGAGAAAAGCCTATCACACTGCCCCCGAAAGGAAAAGCAAGATAAAAGAGAAGTTCCTCTTAAACCAGTGCATCCTCGATCTCTAAAATATCATGGTCTCTTAGGCGTGTCATTTGCTTTGCAGCACATGATCGTCGATGAGAGATGGGCACCCAACTCATTAACTGAGCAATTCGGCGGAATGACCGATTTGTTAAGTATGGAATGAGCTTCAATTATATATACAAGTAATATTTTCCAGTTCTTCTAAAGCACGTCACTTCATCTTCAAGAAGCATGACACGAAGGCCAATCGGCAGAACTACGTTGAGAAAAGTAAGAAATTAAAATTACAGTGCCGCGATGGACGGGCCAAACTTCAAACCATCCTCTCTGGAAAAAATTCGCATAGGATTCGGAATTTTCTGATCAATCATAAGGATATGCAGCGTCTCTATCAGAGAATGCCCATTCATCTTGTTGCTGATAATATTAATCAGCGCACTTTTACAATGCGTAAGGAGCGAGATCGTCTGGAGTGTCGATTGGGTCAACTGAAACATCAATATAAAGGAATGCTGGTAAATATGAAGAAAATTAAACGCTTAATCGACAAATATAATACAAAGATATTGAAATAATTGTAGTTAGAACGTGCCGAGTTGGAAAACCGCATCAGATATCAGAATGAGTTTGTTCTAGAGGAGGAGATGAAATCGCGGGATTTTATGAAGAAAATGGAAAACTCGAATGTGCGTTCGAAGGCCATTAAGACCATTAATACCTCGTATCAAAAAATGATACAGGTGTTGCGGCAAGATGCATTATTTTATGAGCCCATTCTCCGCTCTCTCGATGCTGACATGGAGGATCAGGCGAATTTCATAAAGCACATACTCCATCTGGGCATGCCGGCAATAGCTAAGTTTAATGAGTTAAACGCACAGTATCGACTTCTAGAGGATAAGTCCTCTAAAAATCGTTTGATAAAAGGACAATTATTAGCCTCACTTAAAAATACTCAAAAACCTGGTTCTGTTAATGCCAAGCACCGTGAAGAGATCCCGGCATCCGCAGATCCAAAGCGTCATTTGCGTGAGACTAGCAGCATGATTATACTTCAGAACGTATTTAAATCCATTGAGAAGACAATTAATGAGGTGAAATTCGGCACACTCAGCTTGCAGGCGAGGGAGATTTATCCTCGGTTTGTTTACTGGACTTATTAACAGCTTACTTAGTCTAAATATTTATTTTCAGTTTCGTGATCCAAATGGATAATAAGGAGAAGATGATTCGATTCACCGAGCATAACAGGATGACCCGAGAAGTCCTAGAGAACAAAATTAAATGCGCAACCTTGCTGGAAAGCATTTTGATTAACAATTTATCCGAGGAGGAAATTAAGTATGCAACTTATAGAAATTCATGAATTCTTAACATATTTTCTATTATACTCTTCAATAGTCGCATTGAGCGAATTAAGGACCTAAAAAAAATATTAAAATATCAAGAGGAATCTGAACAAGAAACCATGGAGTATATAAAGAATCGCGGAAATGCATTTGTACTGATTCGGTAAGCTTTATTAATACACATACTATTACTATAGATTATTGTTCGAGAACACATTATTTATTTTTATTTTCTCATTTCCATGACAGCATTCGACTTTGGAGTCTTATTGAAATTTTACGACACATAGATCAGGATCCAAAAATGTTCCGCACTCGGTATCCAAATTCGTATTTGAAGTTGCCACTGCTCAAATTCGAGATGCTTGATAAGTTCGCTGTGCCACCAGAGCTTTACGATGAAGACAGTTGAGTTTAGCTACTTCGCTCCGAACGAATTATTTTTATTGATAAATTTTATTCACAGCTGGAAAAATAATGAATTTGCTCAAGCGTAAGGTTTACAAGCTGATGAAGGTTTACAAAGCGTCAAAGAGATCGGAAATAGATGACAACATGGAAAAGTACCATATCGAGTTTTTAAATACAGTCAAGTGTAACCCGCACATTGATAGGGCGGAGGGAGACGGAGTGACAGTTGCTGAGGATCAACTGCTGATGCAAAAGACCTTGACAAATGTTCCGGATCGCACTCAGATTAAAGCGCAGAGTACCAGAATCGTTGATGATGTTATAAGACGACAAGATGCATAGTGTAAATGCCTACTACGAGACAAAAATTATTGTACTATCATACACCAAATACAAATATATAAGAACTTAAATTTGACAAACTTTTTTTCTTACATGGAAATTCATTTTTATGGTTGACAACAGGTTTAATAAAATGTGAAATTGAATGCACATTTTTTTGGCCAATAAATTTCTGTCAGCTGCTTAATGTTAGATGTCATCGGTTTTCGCTGTGAACCTTTGTTAAAATTATGGCATAAATCCACTTAATACGTTAGTTATTGATATTGTTTTAAGGAACCAGTGAAATATCTGTCTACTTATGTTTGTACATATTTAATTTTCATTTGTTCGAACTAGTTCTGTTCATTCAATTGCTTCTTACGTTGTTTTTTTTTTGATTTAATTTTTTTTTAAGTTAAATAAAGTTAAATAAATATCCAAAAATAAAAATACAATAATGCCCTGCTTCGTTCGAGAAAAGACCATATCGAACTGCCTTCAGCGGGATAAGCAAAAGGATAGGGATGTAACAGCTCCAAAGACAGTGCACCCTCGCGCCTTACGATTCCATGGACTTTTTGGCATGTCCTTTGTGCGTCAGCATGCAATGATCGACGAGCGATGGACCCCAAACTCTTTGACCGAGCAATTTGGTGGCATGACCGATTTGCTAAGTATGTGTTATATATTGACTAATTGGTAATATGTAGATCCATTGACTAAAGGAAATTGTTGACAAAATTTAAGTAGTTAAAATGTAAACATTTACAACATTTCTAGAATTATGTGTTTCTTGTGTTGCTGAGTAAAAGATTTTTTTATAGAACGTCGTGTGGATTACAAACGGCATGAAACAAAGGCCAATCGGCAGAACTATGTTGAGAAAAGTACGAAATTAAAATTACAGTGCCGCGATGGACGGGCCAAACTTCAAAACATCCTCACTGGAAATAATTCCCATAGGATTCGAAATTTTCTGATCAATCATAAGGATATGCAGCGTCTCTATCAGAGAATGCCCATTCATCTTGTTGCTGATAATATTAATCAGCGCACTTTTACAATGCGTAAGGAGCGAGATCGTCTGGAGTGTCGATTGGATCAACTAAAGCATCGGTATAGGGAATTGCTGGTTAGTATATCGAAAGTCTGGCATTAAATCGATAAAAATAGGGTATTATGTTTTATACGTAGCTCGATCGTGGCTTGTTGGAAAACCGCATTCACTATCAGAATAAGTTTGCTTTAGAGGAGGAGATAAAATCGCGTGATTTTGTCAAGAAATTGGAAAACTCAAATGTGCGTTTGAAGGCCATTAAGACCATTAATAGTACGTATCAAAAAATGATACAGGTGTTGCGGCACGATGCAATATTTTATGAGCCCATTCTCCGCTCTCTCGGTGCTGATATGGAGGATCAGGCGAATTTCATAAAGCACATATTCCATCTGGGCATGCCGGCTATAGCAAAGTTTAAGGAGCTAAATGCTCAGTATCGACATCTGGAGGCGAAGTCCCGCAAAAATCTTCAGTCAAAGTTACAAATGTTGGACTCTTTTAAATCAAGTAAAAATGTCGGCTCTGTAAATGCTAAACGCGAAGAGAAGATGCCCCAAAGCGCAGATCCCAATCGATATTTCCGCGAGACGCGCAGCATGCTGGTACTGAAGCTTGTGTTAAAGTCCGTTGAGAAGACCATAACTGATATGAAAATGGTTACGCTATGCTCGCAAGCCAGGGAAATATATCCACGGTGAGCCTAATCACTGCTTAACAATGAAAATCTAACTATCGCTTTGTAGTATGAAGAGCCAGGTGGACAACAATGAGAAGCTGCGTCGAACCATCGAAAGTGACATGATGGGTCATGAGATGCTCGAGGATAAAATGAAAATCGCCAGTGTGTTAAAGGGTGTGCTGGTGAACAATCTATCGGAGGAGGAAATCAAGTGAGGCACTTAAAGAAAAATACAATTACAAATTAACTTATAACAACTAATATAGTCGACTTGAGCGCATAAAGGACTTGAAAAAAGTTATGGAATTCGAATCAGAATTTGAGCGTGAGACCTTGGACTATTTGAAGAATCGTGGCGATGCTTTTGTGATGTTACGGTAAGCATAGATATATATGTATATATAAATTGTATTTAATCAAAAAATATTATTTCATTGTTTTCATTCAAATGTTTTTAATCGGAAATGCTTTTTTTACTTACCCCAGAAATTATTCTTTTTATTTTAATTTTATTTATTAACGTAGAGTGAGCATATGGAATCTTATTGAGATTCTGACGCACATAGATCGTTCGCCAAAAACACTGCGTACTCAGTATCCGAATTCGTATTTGAAGTTGCCTTTTCTTAAATTCGAGATGCTCAATATGCGCGCTGTAGCACCAGAGATTTACGAGGAAAACAGTTGAGTAATCATAATCTACAATAAATAACATGTTTTTATTCAAGTATGGTATTTGTACACAGTTGATGCTATAATGCACATATTGAAGCGTAAAGTTTACAAACTAATGAAAGGCTACTTGGTGGAGAAGAGTCCAGCGGTTATAGCTCGTAATAAGGAAGAGTATCATGACGATTTTCTTGCCAGTCTTGAAATATTCGAGGAAATCGGTGACGATGTCCATCAGACAGAGTTGCCAGAAGAGGATCTACTCGTGGAAAACAAGTACGAAGTTCATGTGCCAAATCGCAAACAGATCAAAGCGCAGAGTGCCAAATTCCTGGATGAGCTTGCGAAGCGGGATGAGTAGCGCACAATACATTAAGTTTCCTGTTTAGTTATACCATCCCAAATACGAATCTACAATTTTGCTAGTGCAATGGGCCAAATTTGTAAAGTAAATAGCGATCTGTCTGTAAAGTAATGCAATGAATTTACTCACAATAAATAGCAACGAAAAACAAAAAAATTATTAAATCGTGAGTTGCATTCGACAATCGATTGCAAAAAAAAAAAGAAAAAGAAAGATCGGCTATCTTAGGCACGCCGCATATTATATACTCTAGAGACCGGATTAACCTGCCAACATTTAAATTTTAAAAATCAAACGATTGATCCCATTATAGATTAATGATATTAAAGTTGATTTTTCATTCAAATGCTAAGAGTATAATAACATTCATTAATGAAACTATCTTTCGATGACTTTCTTATGTCAGCTAAGTCATATAGTGATCTGATTCGACTGTCTCCGCTCTATGTACTAACATCATCAAAAACACATAGATATTCCCAACTGGGGATAGCTTTAAAAATGAGAAACAGCCGTCACATACGTCTTCTTCAAGGCGTCACAAACTTCACTACCAAATTTGAATGCCCACAGCAAGGGTCTAAGAAAAAAAAAAACAATGGAAGCGTTGAAGCTATGACTATCGTCTGCAGAAGTCGCTAGTTAACTTCATATAATTGATCCGAAATTGCTGCAAAAAGTCGCTGTCTGGGATTTCATCGCCTCAACTTTGGCTTTTGCTGGTACTATGTTCAACGGATGCGACGCCCTCCGGTTTGTTATTCAGTAGCACCGACAATCGCCACAATTGTCGGAGGAAGAATTGCACTGCGGCGGTTGCCACACAACATAATTGTGGACGAGAGAATCTCTCTTTTATTTATGAGCTATGTTGGGTCTGTTTGGGTTATTTCCTACTCAAGCTGCGCTTATTCTTTAAGTTAGTAACCAAAGAGGCTCTTGAAAAGACCCGAATGCTTCAGTTTGGGTTAAAGCAAAATTATGACGTTTTTTTAAAATAATTCAAATGTTTTTTGATACAAATATTTTTAGCTTTTATTTTTCAATAGTAAAACTAAGAGATTAATGTTAACAAAAGTTTCGAATTTCAAGGGAATCGGTTTAATACACATAATTACTTTTCGAATTTCTGCACTATTTAAATGATGAGCAATCCAACAGTTTTTTTTTTATTCATTTCTTATAATTAATGCTTTGGGATGAATGACATACGAAACATAAATATGTATTCAAGCAAAATTACCTCACTACACACATATGTATGGTGTTTATAGGCAGTACAATAGCCGCCCATTAATCATTTCCTCTGACCAATAATAATAATAATGCCACTTCCTCTACGAATAGAAAGAAAAAATCCCAAAATAAAATGTATTCATTTGATGAACGCGCTCTCAACGACAGTGTCATTAAAATGTAACAGCTTTATTTATCCAAAATAAATAAGTGCTGCCAACGTATCAACACCGCATAGCCGATCTACAAAAAAAATTCAGAGTGCGGCTTTTGAGTAGGGCATGCTTCAACTTCACTCGACTGTGGGGCACTTGTGTGTGGCTCTGTTATTTTCTTTTATCTGCCTACCCAATATCACGCTGGCGACGAGGATGGGAACACGCGACCACCACACATAAGGCATATAAATTAGGTTATGTAAGTCCGCTTAGACAATCAACGTGCCAACAGCCTCAGCCTCAGCATCAGCCTCACCCAGTCATATACATTTCATTCGCCCCTTTTGGCTGTTCCGGAGGGGAGGAGGACGCCATCTCCCGATGTAACAGCAAAGAAATTGTGCACAACAAGTGCTAAAAATTAGGTGATGCGATTTTGCGGTTTAAGAGTTAATGTCGTGGCCGCCGCTCAATGAAAATACCATTTTGTTCAACAAACATGCTCTAATACAAATTGTTTGCTCCGATTCATTTATTTTGTAAGTGCTGAAATTAGTTTGTTGTGTAAATATAACTACTTATGTTGCAGTACACCAAAGGGCCTTCGTTTAAGTACATTTGTATCATTATATAATATTAAGGCATTACCAAAATAATAATAAATATTAAGGTATTGGAAGAGCTAGTAATCATGTTATAAGGTTTTGTGTATGATAAATAAATTATTAATATTGAATATATATTTTATTCATATATATTTAGTTTTACTTTTATTTTTTAATTTTTTGATTATATTTAAGTGTCAAGTAGTGTATATAAATATAATTGAGGGCATCTGTCAGCTGTGAGATTTGATTGACCTGCATCCAAGACGCATACTGCTTTATCTATGGGCATTAGTAGAAAACCTAATTTGTTATGGCTCGCCCCAAATATTGTTAAATACATGTACATAATTCAATTAAAAACATATTTATCATCACCATAAGACGTGAACATATCATAATAAATCAAATACAGAAAGCTATGGAAGTGTTGGCTAAGAGAACAAGATCAATTTGAGATCGCTTCCGACGTAGGTGTCTTCACAAACGTAAACCCAAGGAATGCTTACAAACAATAAGTATTCAAACTGTGTAAATACACATAGCGAAAGCATTGCGATTGTCGGCCAACAGAGAAGACCTATTTAACCCGATGCCTTGCTCTCTTGGCCTAAAATCAGCAGCAGCAGTGGTTACATTTTAACCATCCAAACGGTTACAACATTTCCAGAAGCCACAGCCCACAAAACCCCATTGCTCCGATCACAACAAACGGTTTGGGTTTGATAATTATGAACCTTCTTGAGTGTTGGCGGCAGTTTGCGTTTGAAATTATTCGTGAAGGAGTCGAAGTTTCGTGGCTAAAACAATTGGTAGTCAGTCAACTTAACGCGAACTGCAAAACTAGCCAATTTTATGCTTTTCAGCCAGCTGAGTCGTGGCCAACTATTTTTTTCTTCATTCCTTTTTGTACAATTTGTAAAATGCAGACGGACAATGGAATTGAAAAGTTGGATTCAGTATTGTTCCTGCATACTCTTTATTTATTCTTACAGAACTATGTTATTTATATATATATTTGAGTATATAGTATATATTTCAAAGAAAAATTTGTAATATTTGAAGATTTGCAGGCCATACTTTAAAATATATATTATTAAACCCTAAAATCAAACTTAATAAAAACAAATGATATAAAATTATTAGGATTTAGTATTAGCTGTTTACATGGAAAATTAAATAGCTTAAATTACCTGTCTCCAACAGCATGTCCTAGTTTAATAATGTCGTTTTTTTTATAGTGTATTTGAATGGATTTACTGTGCGCATGCAGCTCCTAGGAAATTATCTTGTCAATGGCTGCGCTTCAATTGCGGTCCAGTGTTTTGCTTGGGCTGGGCCACTGTGAAGCCCATGTGTGCATGGATAGATGGATGGGAGTTAGGTGGGTAGGTCGGTAACTCAAGGCAGCTACCATCTTGAGATTCCCTTTTGGCAAGCTGATTTTTTTTTTTCTATTTTTTTGAGGTGTGTTCCTCCTGTGCATGCGATAGTCGCTTCGTATTCGTGCAATATTTCTTCTTCATTTGTGGGAATAATTTACATATGGTTATGTAAGCCGCATCTATTGCAAGAAACCAACTGCGGCATGTTTTATTTAATTGCCAAAAACGGCAAATGGCCAAAGTGAAAGAGCCATAAATTGGGTATACATGTCAGACTAATATAATATTCAAGTAAATTCATGCAGTTACAATTTTTGTGTTTTTTGGGGCGCGTGGTCGTTGTTCATTTCTCGGGCACAGCATGAGAGCAAAGCAATCAATTTGTTAACTAGTTCGCAATTAACATATCCCTAATGAAGCATTCAATTGAGTACTTTCCAATCGCTATGTTTTGTAGAGATCCGATTTGTAAGCCGCTAATTTGCTTTGCGCGAGTATTATCAATAAACGTTCTTATGCTTCTTTTGTTTTGTCGCACCCATTTCCTCTGGGATACAACAAAAGTCTAAACCGGCTTTTTGCACAAAACAAAACTTGACAAATATCTGCTATAAATAAATCTGTGTCACCAAAACAAAGCATGCCAACAAAAGCACACCAAATTAATACATTCGGGTTATTCATGATTATGCAATTCATAAAATTAAATGTTAATGTCAAACACGCAATCGAACACAACTGTTTTTATTTTTTTCTTCTTATATCTAGTTATTTTGCCAATAAACTTGCTTTGGTTCTAACTGTGAATTAAAAACTTTCCCAGCAACAATCGACTCAGTCAACGAACTTGGCAATCAGTACCGTATAAATATGGTCATAATGTTGTTAAATGTGCCTAATTAAGTGAGCCTCATAAATATTCGAAATCATAGATAAAGAATTGCAGACATTTGCCAAAGGAGACGGGCAAAGCTCCATGCTGTACGTTCCATTTCGTGTTGGGATGCCATTAAAATTCAGCCTCAGCTGACCGCTGAATTTTATTCTAAGACGCCGATGAATATTATGAAATCACTCTCACAAACCTTATAAATATGAATTGCCGCTGTGTGAGCGCTATAACCACTGATTATTTTAATTAAAATTATATGATAAAAGACAAAGCCAAATAAACGCCTAGTTGTCAATGGCAAAATACATGCTTCGTATACCCTGCCATTGCTTAAGCAATGTTCTTTAGAATACAATAAATAAAAGGTACATATATTTTGATAAATATCTACAGAGCATATAAGTTTGATATGCTTCTTAATAAATTAAACTATAATTGATATGAAGTTAGTTAGCCTAATATTTATTAAATTTGAATTAGCTTATGCGCAAAATACACTCTAATTACAAAGACACCCAAATTAAATTTCCCAGCGGTAATTATGACTTTACTTATAGGGTAACTACTAGTCGACTACAGTATACGTATTGGATGCAATTATGCAATTGTATGGTAAGGTATGGCTTAGTCTGGCTAGATATGCTTCTCGAGTTCTCGCCGTCAGCTGCTGGTCTATGCAAATTTTATGTCTTTATGCTTAAGCCAAATAATTATACATACAGCTGTAGTTATCAGCAAATTGAAACAACAGCCGCAACGACAAGACCTTAGGACCCCCAAAGACCCCGAAATCCATTGTCGATTGCAGCAACGCCCACGATTTTGGCCAAGTCAAATGCAAGGCAACAACAAGAGGTGCAACAACAACAACATCAAACAACAACAGCAACAAGAACAACAACAGCAATAACTGCAGCTACGAAGTTGTCTCGTAGCGTTGCCCTTCAACAGCGCCAGCAGCTGCCTGGCATTGTTATTGCATTGCTGTTATTCTTGTTGTTGTTGCTGTTGTCTAACTGTAAAGCGTGATAATGCAAACATTATACACTTCATTTCATTTGGATTGAAGATTGAAGTACTCCTGTAGTTGTTAGTTTGAGTGTGCATCGCCTCTCGTCTCTCAATACCTCAATTAACTCATTATGCGCATGCGCAACTTCTGTTTACCACAAATTTGCAGCTTTGTGTACTCAAGATGCCTATCATCTCGGAAGCTTACACGACCAATTTCCAGCATCTGAGATTTGCAGATAGTCACCGTTTGTACCTCTTAAGAGTTCTGTGACTTTGAATAAGTCAATTGTTAAAATTTTCGGCGATTGTGAAATCGTGAGTTGTTGGCAAAAACAGTTCCGTTTTATTATGGCTTAACTTGATAGCTAACAATAAGAGCATTTTAAAATATTTTAATTTATTTATTTGAAATTTATAAAACGATTAAGACAGTGTAAACATTACACCATATAATTACCACAATCGCAATTAGTTCTTGTTTACTTAGCTTTTCTCAATATTTAAGGCCAGGTAGCGCAAATTAGCTCAGTTACAAAAGTTAGCAAAAAAGATTTCGAAACGAATATTTGCTTCACATCTTTGCAAATTGTTTTGCTATTATTAAATCAACATTAATTCAACATTTTTTTAAAATCAAATTATAGTTTATATATATTACTTCACCTTAATCTGTCAACACATAAACTTGACTGCAAAGTGATGTCGGAAATATCAGGTGGATGAGTCGCTATTTGAGAGTTGAAAAGTGTTCATCTTATACTTCGAAGGGTTTTGCTTCAAAAAATATTTGTAAAAAATTATCGAGAGAATTGGTATTGAAGTGACATCACAGATTAATGTGTTGCTGCTATACTTGCTAAGCTTGTATTCGAAAAGTCTGTTTGATGACAAAAAAATATCAGAAAAGTGCTCCCACTGCAGATTGGGAGACTGCGTTGTTCCGTCAAGTTTTCTGTGGCGCTCTTTTCATCAGCCATATAGGAAACTCCAAGCCTATTGATGTTTTTCTTTTAATCCGAAAAGCTTAATTGAGCTGAATTTAACTAAAATTGTATCACCATCAAATTGTACAGAATGTGTATAATATTTTATTTTCATGTGCTTTCCCATTCCGTCCCAAAAAAACACAATATTACATTTAATCATTTGTTTACATACTCGATTAACATATTTGGAGGGGGACCTGTGTGTGTGTGTTACAAGTTGTGATTTGTAGTGTTTGGTGTGTAAATTGTGGTTTGTTTTTTAGTTGGTGGGAGTGCAGCTGCGTAAAGAATTATTTTGTATATTAGTCAATGTATTTTGATTTTCTCATGTATATATATATATATATATATTACCTTAACTTCTGGGCGTTTGAGGGAGGCAGACTGCTTATAACATAATTGCGCTTTCTTGTGATTGTGTTTGCTTTTGTTTTGATTGTATTGAACCAGGACTATGTCCGGTTCCATGTCCATCTTCAAACCGACCCGACAGCTCGGAACTTATATGTTGAAAATTGATGCGCCCACTGACAAGCGAGGCGATATACATAATCCATTTGCCGATAAGTGGCTTAGGAAATATTATCTAAACGTAAACATTTTTCTTAAGAAAACATGAGCGAACACTTAGTAACCAGATATAATTACCCAAAAAATTGATTTTGCTTCGACTGCTGCGAGTGCGGAACCACCAACATCAATGCCTGCTTTTGCTGGTGTTTCTTGTTTAAGAAGAGACACTATTCTGGGGGCCAAGTACAGGGACTTAGGGGACGTCCCTGTCCATTGGCGTTAAGCAGCCCAAATCCATTTAACACCGACCATCAGATTGGATATAAGATTGCCTCGGTGTCGTTTGGAATCCGGTTTTCTTTTTTAAGCATTTCCATTGGTAGGAAAAATCTCAGATGCAGTCGAAAAGCTTCAAATTTTTTCACAAAAACAATTTAAAACTTTTTTTTTTCAATTTGGGAGCCAATATTTTATAGATAAAACTTATTTTCTTTTTCTTTGGAATTTTGAAGCCGAATATAATGTTGTTTTCCTTTCGAACTGAGGAACTAGAATGATTTAGAAATCTTCAAGGTGAGTAGAGCTCTAAAGTATTTTTCTTTTTGAAATCAACGCCTACTATGTCAGTTTAGTTTTTACATTTTCCAACTTTCTCAACATTTGACCAATCTGCAAGCTCAATTGGTGTAATTGAAAGCCCTTAACGGCTTTTTAGAGCCTCATTAGACTGGCGTTTGATGTGATTGAATTATTGGACACTTAAATGGGCGTTCAATGGAAAATGCTAGGCAGCCAAACTTGCTGGTGTCCAAAACGCGATTCCCTGGCTGGAGAAGCGTGAAAAACCTTTTACCCGTTTAGCATCTCTTACCATCCCCCCTCCCTCCGGTTAAGTTAATACTATTAAGCGTCAACACATCTTCATTGCTTTTCTCCCCTCCAATGAAATGGAAGCTTCACATATCTTATTATTGTCGGCGAGGCTGTTAATGAAGTTGTTGCCGAATGGGCTATCATGTCTGGTGCTTCATTAGTCCGGAAGTGTTATACATGTCGGAGTCTGGGACTGTCGAGTTGGGTGGCTTGAGGAGGGGTATCAACTTGATGCATGTTTGGGGGTAATTCGTATTTAATTTGATTATAGCATACCGGGTTATATAATACCTGTTATTTAACATCTTTTTTAGCCATCCTATAAGTTACTTAAAGAATCGTAAGAGTTGATAAAATGTTTATAAGGCAAATAAGTTTTGTTGATATATGCAACATGCTGAATAAACCAATTGTCAATAAAAAAAAAATCGAATAATAAAATTAATTGTGGATAAATTTGTTTATGCTATACTTCATACCATGGATTCTGAGATTTAAACTTAATTACAATCAAATTATAAATACAGTACCTGAATTTTATCTAAGAGCTTGTGTAAGGTAATTCTAAGGTACTTCCTGGTAGGTGGTAAAGGTATAGTTTAATCTGGTTAAGCTATACGATATGTAACTTTGATTGATTGTTAAATTTATAATGACCGGAAAAATTCATTAAGCTCATCGGAAATTTGATCAATAATTGCTCTCAGAATAATTATGTACTTAAATACTTCGTATTAAAGGTTTTTCAATTGTTGTCGGCATTCAATTACGGCGGCGCGGCTGCACAGCTGTTATATCATATAGTGTTTCTGGACCCCGGGTGCAACTTCGAATGCAACCAAAATGCTGATAAGCGCCTGCCCCAGAGCTGCACAAAAGCGATTCAACAATGGCAGACGGGAATCGTTGCACAATAACCCATAAAAGAGCCCAGCTTTGCCCAACTAAGACCCATAGCCCGAGTAACCTAAAAAAAAAAATGATCGCAATACAGTTTACAGCATTGAGCTTCTAAAAAAAAGAGCAGCAGTTTTATGTTGGTGTGTATGTATGTGTGTGTGTGGGTGTGTGGGAAACGACAAATAAATTACAACAATGCTTAAGGTCAAGTGATTTGTGCAGAAAACAAGGCATATAGAAAACATATTGTTGGGAGCTAGAGATGCCAGCCATTGCTGCTTTTTTGATAACCAAAGAAATGAATAGATGCGGCTGCAAAGGAAACGTGGCTAACTCTTAAAGACCGCTTGGGGGTCAAATGCCGTTAAAGTAACGAGCGAGCGACTTGCCGTTGGATCATCACCATTGTCGCATTTCAACACCGTAGCAACACGTGGGTAACTTTTTTAAGGTAGGAAAAAAAAGAAGAATTGATTGCCACTTTAGAAGGCCAGTTGGCTGCCGTATGAATCAAGAATGTCTGGCAATTGCAGACAACTCTTAAGTTCATTGGGTGACTGCACTCAGTCATCTTGCTTCTCTGACATTACCTATTCGATTCTGGGAGTGTTGACAGCCAGCGAATTAGTAGGGCGTCAATTTGTACTGCGGCCGCTCATTAATTATATTCGCATTAGTTTGCAAATTATTGACTGTCAAAAAAGTCTTTGCAAATGTCAAATGCAAATTGGCAAATTTGGAACTCTGCTGCAAAGAAAATTATAGTCAATATATTAATATGTTTTTGGTGCGTTACATTAGAAGCTGGTTGAAAATTATATAAAAAATTAGTAAATGATACTTACTTAATCATAAAGTAGATGATATCTTAATAAATAAATTTCCCACTTTTATTACAGCTTTTTGATATTCTCTTATCAGAAAGCCATCAGCCAAACATTTTTTTTTTCGCCAACATCAAATTTATTTTTTTTGCATAATTGGAAAAATTTAACAACTTGAAATTGTTGTTTGACTTAGTAATTTTACTCGCGTGCAAGCTTTTTTTCTTTTTTTTTTTTTTGTGCTGTTCCTTTAAAAAAGAAATAAAATAAAAAAAATTGTAAACATTATCACAAGCAGCAACGTGATTTCCGGAAGTTAAAGCGCAACAAAGGCGACTGCGCAAATGTCGTCGCTGTCGAATTGCTTTTTGTTGTTGTATCTGCTGCTGCTGCTGCAGTTGTTGTTGGTGTTGTTGCTGTTGTATCTGCATCTACAAAGAAGCTAAAGAAGAAAGTCGTGCGACAACAGCTGCCGCAGTTGCAGTTGCAACCTCAGCGCCAGACCCACAGCCATCCTGTTTTTCGTGCAAATAATGTCAGTTGTGTTTGTTTTATAATCAAAATTACAACAACTTGCCCGACAAGGGGCCAAAATAAACATGCAGCCAGCATAATTGTGGCCACGCTCAAATCAACATTATGCGGGTGCAGGTGAGGGAGATCACTTTAATTATCATTCGCATGATAATGCAGATATGCAGGCACTTAGGCAAGAACTTTGTCAGACACATGTGGATATGCGATGATTTATTGCCGAAAAGTGTGAGCCCAGCTCCGGTTTCTTGGATAAATTCAATTGCCACGTGGCAGCTGACAGCTTTTTGGTCTGTCAGTTGAGTGCTGGAATTAGGCTCCGCAGACGTCAACAACGAAATTAGTTGGCAACAGTTTGAATAGTTAAATTTGTTTAAACAAACACCTGCCTTGGATTTAATGTGAATAGTCGGTGTTTTGCTTAGGGCTTGAAATTACTTGTTTGCTTCTGGGACTAGTTGGTATTTTAAAGACAAATAGTGAAGTACAAGTAATACTTCCTGATAACTATAATATATAGAGTATTTTCTATTATTCAGTTACTTATTTATTTACCATTATTGATTGTATTTATTGGTAGTATTAATTCATCTTTACGTCTTACTATTTCCAACTCACTAGAAGGTGTAAAAATTCACTTTTATTGAGAAAGTTTCTAGTCAGCAAATGAAAACGATTCAACTTTCGCCCATAAATATTTCTAAAAGAATTCCCTTACATCACCAGCATCATTAATCATTGGCCATATCCATTTAGACTCTGCATGATTGCATAACTCGAAGTCAGGGCCAAACTCAAAATAAACTCAAAAGAATAGTTACGTCAGTCGCTGTTGTTTGCTTTCTAAGATATTAACTTCGTATTAACTTTTATGTATTCTTTCTTTGTATACGCATACAAATGCTGTCATTTGCGACATAAATAAGAATTAAGGAAAATAGAAAGAACCCATCAAATTGAAAGTTATTGATTGCTTCTTAATTAGTTGTTCGACCACACCAAATGATGTTTTTGCCCTGTAGACCATTCTTCTCGACCATTCTTTGATCATATCTAACTTTATGCTACTCGGAGATATTGCGTAAATTGTTGTGGCGAAATTTGAGCGGCAGAGGCTGGCATTTAATTAATGTTCTAACATAAATGTATTCTGCGGCATGAGTTGATTCTGTAAGAAATTATTTTCGGCCACGTTTTGTGACTTAACGACCTTTTGGAAGCTGATGCCAGTCATCAACATAAGTATATAAATTATTATCGGCAGACACTTTACAAAGCAGCCGCGACTAATATAATAGTAAGAACTTTGCAATTATAAGCAGCCAACTGCGA
The DNA here is from genome assembly GCA_035041605.1 of Drosophila atroscutellata. Classification (NCBI taxonomy): domain Eukaryota; kingdom Metazoa; phylum Arthropoda; class Insecta; order Diptera; family Drosophilidae; genus Drosophila; species Drosophila atroscutellata. The sequence goes on along the minus strand of JAWNLA010000094.1, from coordinate 2,330,118 downwards.
GATTCTCTGTTCTTAGTTTCATAATATATCAAAATAGATGGTAACAATTAACTTAAAATTTGTATAAAAAATAGTAGTAATTTTTTTTTTATAATATGTGGAGATATTTTTCAAACGAATATTTCCTGTGGCTCGTAAAAGTGAGTATAATAAACAATTTTAATTGGGCGCAGCGCTAATTGTAGTCAATTTTGTATGCACTTCAGAGCCGGCATTTAATTAATTATAAGTCTAGTTGTTTAAATGAAAAAACCAAAAACAAAAAACCTGTACCATCCTGACTGTCTATTCAAAGTTTATTGAAGGTCATTCTGCCTGCCAGACAAATGGCTTGAGCAGCGCATCCGCGAGACGCATTCAACAATTACCAATTAACGTTCAGTTTTGAGTTGAGACACTGCCTTGATGAAGTCTTCACAGCTTCCATCTCCATGCACTTCACAGCTTCTTCTCGATGCTTGACCTTTTAATTAATCATGGTTAATTTATTTGTGCATACAAAAAACTATTTTTCCAGTTTTGAGTTGTTTTCTTCTTAACGGTAGCTGCTGTCAGTTTGCCTAGGTTTTTCATATTCAACATCAATTTCAAGCGTCTAAATTCAAGTGTCCATTAAGTTTCACACCAACGGGCAGGTTTTTAGCCCAGCGCGAGCGTTGCTTTGCATATTTGAATATTTTATAGTTAACTTTTATTGTCTAGCTTTTTTTTTGTGATTTTGAAATTTTGATAATGAAACTAGTTTATACATATTTTTATTTAGGGTTTTTGAGTTCAATCAACCTTTTCTTGGAACAGAAGAAGTTGCGTTGAATTTAGATTCTTTTATTATTGCGCAATTCTTAATTTGATATTAAAAAAATAAATAAAAACAGCTTTATTTCTGGAAACTAATGCAATTCTAACAATTATGTAGTTGTAACTTTTAGTAGAATATGAGATCATTTATTAAGTGTTTTTAAGATTACTTAAGTATATCGAGTTCATGAGCATCTAGCAATTATTGAGTAATTGATTTCCACACCAATTATGCAATCCTTTCTATAACTTGTCTTTTTGAAAGCACGACTCACATGATTGTATAACATTCAACAAAAGTAATGTGTAATTCCGTAAGCTCCGGCTTCTATTTACGACACTCAATCCCTAGGGCCATTCATAAAAGTAGCGCTACGAAATTAGAGCAGATAAATAGTCGAAATTATATTTTACAATTGCAAAAATTGATTTCCAGAGAAGAGGAGCGAACAATAGAAACGTCGCATCATCATCATCATCACAAAAAAGAGGCATACACAAACGCAATAAATAAATGGATACGATATTTGCAATGACACAATAAATAAATCGAAAAACAATTTTCGGTAGCAATTGTGTTAAATTTAAAAATTATTTCCCTCTCGCAATTTCAGTCGTTATCAATGGGGATCAGTGGGTGAGTGGCATAAAAATGTGAGTTCGGTACGGATATTGCCACCGTTGCCACAAAATGACATTTTGTATCGCAAATGGCCTATTAATGGTCAGCTGGAGCATAGGCCAGGCTCAGACAATGGGCTGCTTCTACACTTTCTTTAAACAATCAAGAGGTAAACAATTGGAATCTGTGGTACCACAAATCAAACACTCCTAACAATGAGAAATCGTTCGCATTAGCCGCAATTGTTTGGCACTTTTTCGAATCCGATTGAAATTGCATTGGACCACACACAATGTGAATGTGCTTGAGACATACTTTTTATGGAGGGTATTTTAATTGCGATGCAACATTTGTAACGCATATTTGAATATTTTAATATGAATTTAGTACATACATATATCTGTATAATCAGTTCTAACTATTCTTAAAAAAACGTTCTCTAAATATCAAAGTGAAAGTTTTGGGTATTTAGATTGTTGGAAAATTTAATTTAAGGATTAAAAAATGAGATTTATACATGTGCTTGATTGCGATAAACTAAAAAGGTTATCAACATTTGAAACATTTTATATAAGTAACATAAATTTCGTTAATTTTACATGTTAACAACTTTACTGAAGATTAGACAACTACAGAGTGCAACTAACTCGAAGCCGTAAATATATTATGAAGTGCATCTACATTTAAACACTTCTTCAATCAAGATGATCCGTTGGCTTCCGGCACGTAATCAGCAGTGGGAGTCTGTGGCCATGTGTGTGCACTAGGTCAATATAAGCGCTTATCAACCCAATCAGCGTCTGCAATTAGCTGAATTGCATTTAAGTACTCGTAAGTGCAACAGGCCTCAAACAAAAAATGGTTACAAATTCTCCGAGTTACGTTTAATTTCCGCTCGTCAACAATTGTTAAAGCGGTTTCCATTTGAAAGCTGACGGCTAGAAAAACGTGTGAACATTATGAAATTGCAGTTGCAGACGCCGTTGCACTTAAGTGGACTGCACTCCCAAAAACTTCTACAACAGCAACGCCGAACTAAAGTGGGGTTAATTGTGGCTTTTGTTGGTCTTGTGTGGAGCCGAGTTCATTTATCATCTTTTATGATCTCCTGAGATCTGACGAGATTTGTGTATCCTGTCATAAAGCTCATTTTTCGCGCACATCTCTCTGTCTCTCTGAATTTGGTCTAAAAACAAAACTAAATAAACAATTTCTCGCAATTTATGTGTCATTGTTTGTTTGCTGATGAAAATTCATTAATTCGCATTTATCATTTCATAATCGTAAAACATCTGCTTCAAGGTTTGCCTGTTGAATTTTTCTCTAGTTTATTTTAGCCAGGCAGAAGTTAATAAATTGCAGACTGCAGTTTATCTGTTCACTATTGCATAAGCATATTTTGTGGTCCTAGTTTTTATTGTTTACCTTTTTATTCAGCCAAGTAACTTTCTCCCCCAATAATTTGGACATTATTTGAGCTATTTTTAGGTGTCTATCATTTATATTTATATGTGGTTTGTGCTATATTTTGTACATAAATAAATTAAAATCCATTAATTTAATGTATTTAGATAAATTACAATTGTGGTTATATGTAATGAGCATGGCTATTTTGTTGTTGAGCAGATCCATTAAATATATCTATATGCAGCAGAAGTTAGATTGTTTTGCTAAGTTCAAGCTCGTATCAAAGCGTTCAGACTTTCTCCAAGAAAATTAAATAATATTTTACAAAAGGTTATACACACACAGCAACATCGAAAATCCGGCCAAACAGAAATTGAATTAAGTTCAATAGTTCACGATGAACCATGACGAGCCCCTTTTTTTTTTTATTTATTTACTACTTTTTTTTTTGTGGCAACATTTGAGTGTGTTGCTTTGATGGCAGCGATGAGTACTCGTAACCCTATTGGCATTCGCACAGATACATTTACATATTGGTAATCCCAATACCAAAGGCAACTTATGCAACGAGTTGCCGATACAAAAGCGACATTTTGGCGTGGCCGCTGGGATTGATGGCAATGTTGTAGTCATCCCATCATCTTTGATTTTCACACGCGCCAACAATTAGTTCGTCAGCTCATTCCCTTTAGTCTCTGGTAGAAATAAACCCAATATGGTAAAACCAAGTGCACAAAAGCCGGCTGACAAGTACATGGTGGCTGCCAAACCGGGGCCAGAGATCATAAGCGGATATATTTTGAGCGAGACAAACATGAAGGTGCTCAATAAGGCCATGCATATGGACGTGCCAAGGGAGCGTATCTGTGAGGATTAAGCAAATGCATTGAGTTTTTGTTAAATGACGGTGTTCAATCTTGTAAGTATATGCTTTTATATGTATATATTATGTACTAATCTATATTATAGGTAGATTTAAAATGGATTCCCAAAGTATTTTTCATAAGTTTTCCATACAATTAGAAGGAATTTCCCAAAATGCCTATATGTATAGTCCTAGCTGTCTGTCAATCAGTAGTTCTACACAAGCATTTTAGGTAATTGTGGCGCTGTTCACTCACCTTAGCAGGCAATAGTTCGACGACAACAACAAAAATGAGCGGTATGACGCCCAGGGATGCAGTAAATGTTATAAAACACATGAGGAACAGCGATAGCCAATTAGCATCAGCCAGAAACTCCTTGGAGGATAGGTCCTTGAGCAAACCAACAAACCATTCGCCCAGACCCATGCAAGCCAATGAAGTGAGCAGCAGGATACGTCGCCCCACCCGATCCACCAAGACAACGGTACACAATAAGGCCGTCAACTGCATGACACCCATTAATATGGTACAGGTGTATTTAGTTTGTGTACCTTCATTATAGCACAAATAACCTTTTCTGATGATTTCACCACTCCAGTTTTTATAATATGTATCAACGAAAACAATTTATATGGGTTTTATTATTAAACAAGATAATTTATTAGTGAAGATAATGTTAACCCAATATAATAAATTGTTTATAATGTTTAACGTCGCCGTCTTTAAAATCTCTCGTCGTTTCTCGTCTGGAGGCACAGCTCTCACAAGCTATTTACTCAAAGGCCGAACTGCAATTCCCTCTTCGTCGGCATGGCCTGTTCCTCCTGCTCTTCGCCGATTGTCTTCTTTGAGCAGATTCGGCGTCTATCGAATTCCCCCTCGTCGTTGTTTCATTGCTCGTCGTTGTCTAGGTGTCGTCGTTGTCTAGGTGTCGTCTTTGTTGCTCTTCTTCATGTTTGTTTTTGTTGTTGGAATTGGCCTTAGAAGCCACAAACCAACCCACATTTATAATATATCAGCTATCTCAATCAGGATAACAGTTTGCTTACAGCACTTATCTTATTTTCATGGCTCACAGTTTCTAAATGACAACAACACACATATTTATATAGATAAATGTGACTCTTTCTATTGTTTACTTATTGTTCAACTTTGGAAAGAATTTGCAGACCAGCTTGCAACTGCTGTGCTTAGATCTGTAATCATAAAATTTATGCAACAGAAGTTATTTGTGGGTATCTAAAAAACAGTAGCAGGCATCTTTCAGAAGTTCATCTCTAATTTGCGTTAACCAACTAGAACGGCTTATGTATTATATATGATGCTATTTTACTTACATTTTACATAATATTTTATTTTGGCTTATCATTTATATATATACAAAAAGCTTTAAAATTAGTGAATACCAAAGTTATCCCAGTATCTATTTTAGGCAGTGAGAGGCAGGAGAAAATAAGCAACGACGCTACAAACACTGTCTAATTTGAGTTAATAGTATAGTTATTTGCTGAAATGTAAGAAATAATAGTGGGATTTTATTGCACATTTCCAACAAGTCGTAAAATAATAACAAAAAACTCATTAAACCCAAAAAATGAGCTTAATTCGTACAAGCAATGAAAACTCAACGACTTGGCAACAAGACGGAATTATAGCCAGAGTCAATTGGCATGAGTAAACAAGTTGGCAACTCTGAGATTTGTTGCATTGATAAACTCACAATTCACAATTGGCGATCGTGTCACAATAAATGATTTTCCTGCGATCAAGTTATTATTATCGTAGTAGTTCCTGGCAGTCCTCTGCATTGTCTGTGATCCCACCAAACTTATGTCGTTCGATAATGATGGATTCCCTGTGCTACCAGACTGTTGGCATCTGTGACTCTGCACCGAACTTGCATAAATCTTCATTGCATTTTTTGCAGGCATCTTTCTTTTCATTTTCTGTTTTTTTTTTCTCTTAGTGGCGTCCGCATCGTGATTCGTGGCCTGAGTCTGCCCAGGGTCGCAGTTCAGACCCTGAGGTCTGATGTGCAGTTTTGTAAAATGCTCAATAAAAGATACATTTGTGTTGCTGTTGTTAGTCTGAAATTGAGTAGCCATTGACCAGACTCAACATGACAATTATGTCGCTGAGTTTTATAATCAATATGGGGATCAGTCCGAAATTTCTTTTTTATTATGGCCAGCTGCTAAATATAACTTTCATCGTTAACGTACGATGGTTTTATAATGTGCAAATGTTTAAACTGTGTTCAATTTAATTTACATTTCTTTTTCTATAAATCTAGAAATTCACATTGACATTCCCGTTGGATGGCGCTCTGCTTAAAGTATACTTTAAATGATTTATTAGCCAGTAAATAAAAAAATCTAAATATTTTGCTTACATATATTTTGGAGAAACAATGCTCAATTTTCGATGCTCCACTTTTAATTTTATTTATTTTCTTAATTTGTGTAAAGCAGAAAAATGTATGTTGTTTTTAAGAAACCATTAATCAACCTTTTTTGTTATCTTTAACAGTGATCTTGGCATTTTTAGGTTTTCAAGCAGAATAAAGCTTAGATTTCGACATTTTTGGGCTCACAACGTGAATGAGTATAATGAAATTTCAGAACAGCCCAAATTTTGTACGTTTGTTTAAAATCTGCCCACACATATGCATGTACTATAATAAATAAAATTTTAAATAAATAAATACAATAAAAGGTAGGAGAGTTAACAATAACCCTCAAGACCTTTCGTTCGCTAAAAAATAATTATATTAATTACACTTATTTGCAATTAGCACAAGAAGTTGTTGAAAATTCTACATTAAAATCAGCAAATTGCCGCTGCCAGCGCTGAGCCAGAAACCATGAATGGATGAGTAATTGAAGACAGAAGGTAGCAGCAGAAGATAACAACGGTACAAAGAGTACAAATCCGTTGTTTTCTATTTGTTTTTTTTTTTATTGTTCTCATGCTGTGCCTGAAGTCTGAACATGTTGACAGCAGGCGCGACAAACGAAGCCGACTTCTGCGGCTGTCGCTATGTGTGGGTGCAACATGCCAGTGCAGATGCAAGGGGCATCTGCCAGATACTCAGTGGAGGCCACCATGTGCCGCCAGCAGCCGACTGAAAATCGCACGTTTCTATGCAAATCTTCGTTGCTTTTCAATCTCGCTTCTATTATTTTTTTTTGGGGGGGATTCTCTTTCTCTCTAGGGGTCTGCTGAATCTTCGTTGCCTGTAGGTAATAATTATCGCTTGCATTACGTATTTCGGCTGCTAGTCGCTTTTGTTTACGATGCCAGTGTTGCGCCTTTTTTTTTTTGATAGTCGGTTAGGCAATCTTAAGCTGCTGCCATAGAAAATGGGTGTTAAAATTAACGGGACTTAAATGGTTTTTCAATTTTACAAAGGCTTCGCTGCCTTGTATTCGATTGTAAATGCAAAAAAAAATCATAGTAAAAAGAAGCGAAACAGAAGCCCTCGTTCCATGTACTTTGATGGATAGTTTTGGGTTAAATACAGGTTAGGTTATGGCTTCTTAAGTGGTATGGCGATGATTTGACACTTTGCCGCAAAATGGCAAACGACCTTTTAAGGTTGTTGCTCAATGTGCAGAAACTGGCATGCATTCAAGCATCCAACTATCTTAGCCTCTGGCTCGCCTTTAAAGATATGCAGCTGGAGTGCGGCAAGTTGTAAAATGAATTAATTGTGGCAATGAGTTCGCTACAATTGCCAAATAATTTTCTTATTATCTAGTTAAACATGGGTCTCCAATGCTGCATTGCATTTTTGTGAGGTCCTTGAACTGTGTTAGCAGATGAAAAATACTTTGAAAAAATGGAGAAGTATCTGAGTAATTGAATAGTTGGCAGTAGAAATAGACCTGATGGGAAGGAGTTACTCTAAAATCAAATCAAATTATTTTGGAACATCTAAGTTTTTTTTTCTTGTTTTTTGTAGCTGTAGTGCTTAATGACAAATACAAAAGAGTGATCAGCTCAACGCGTGCATAAACATAATTATGATTAAAACATTCGTAAAATCAATAACACGAATTGCTTTTATTGCTGCTGGCAAATTATTGACGCTATCAATAAAGCCATTAATTATAGTCAAAGAACAATTGAATTGAAAGCGTCAATATCTTCTCCAATAAATACCCTGTACAAAAATCTCAATTAGACAATAAATGTTGTATTTTAAATAATTGAAGTTCAAAATTGTCATTTTAATCAAATAGTCTAATAAATTTAACATTTCAAATATAATCTTTTTGAAACTCACAATAAATATGTATCATTTGCATGTAAAGCAACTTATTCGATTAGAAATGAAACATTTTATAATGTTTAATGGTAACTCCCCATATTCATTTTTGAAGGGTATACAAATTGTTCAATGTCATTTACAACCAATTTACGGAAAAGTCATCTGTATTAGTTTTTTTATATGCGTGTTTTTATATATTTAAGATATAAGAAGCCAATCCAAAGAACCGACTCGTTATTAAAATCACGTTAAGTTGAGCATGCGCAGCAAGTTCGTTGCTGCAGTCTTTCGTTTTGAGTCTTTGGGGTGATTACCAGCGTCGCTTCTGACGATTACCGGCTCTTTTAATAGAATCCAATGCTGATTCGTTCATGTAGTAGACAGACAGACGCTGCTGATGGCTGGAAGTAGATAGCTACCAAAGAAAAATAAAGAAAAATTAAACTCGTGGGAATATTTGTGACTACGATTATTTAAGCATTTCCTATGGCAAAAGCATAATCGAAGGCGCAATGAATGCGCCGTGTAATGTTGCCATCTGCATCGCGGAGGGAGTGGACACGAAGGTGGAGGCAAAGATGAAGTTGCAGAAGGAAGCAGAAGTAGCTGTGCCCAAGAAGAAGCAGCAGCAGCAACAGTCAACTCTAAGATTTAGTTATGCAATGGCGCAGCTTGTCAGGGCTGCGAGTTGCAGTCAAAATCACAGCGCTCATCATCCTCAAGAAGCTAGCAAATCATAAAAAAACTGTCCACTGTCAACTCTTCAGCTGTCTTCTCTCCCATTCTCTTTTTTCACTCTTCCTCTCGCAGGCTATTGCCAGTGGCCCATAAACAGAAACCAACTTAAGTCATAAAGTCGTCAATGACAGCGTTTCAAATCAATAATTTCATATTTGTTTTTTACCCCGCTCTTCACCAGCTGCTCAAGGGGCCCTTCAAGATTGTCCATTAATGATATGTCTGCGCGATTCCATTTTTCCATCATCAATTGTGTGCGTCACTCGAGTGCTTTCATATTGTGATCCAGCTACCAAATCTTGACTTTTTTATTTGCCTTTTTTTTTGTTTGCTTTTAATGCGTAATATATTTAAATTCGTTTTGTTTAATATTTCAGTCTAATTATATATGACAAGCTTATTTGCCTATATGCGTAACCATGGAAAATAATATCTACATAAATACATATATATTTTTTTCATTTTTCATTTAAATTTTTTTTACTATTGAATTTAGCTTAAAAGTTGAATTGTAAAATAAAAAAATTTTGTAGATCAGCTTTAGTATATTTGTTGTGATTAACAGTTAACTAAAATATTTGTATTTAGTGAACAGTAATGCAACGCTTAACAGTTTCGTATACGGCTCTCTCTCTCTCTCTATCTCTATCTGTCTCTGCCTCTCTCTCTCTATCTTTGTTAGCCGCCAGAGAAGTCAACTCTCTTAAGTTGTAAACAGCTGATCGCTGGACCGGTCGCAAAGTCAATTGCATTTGTTTTTCATTTTATTTTGTTTTTGTTTTTACTTTTTGCTTTTGTTTTGTTACCTGAAATTGTTGTTGTTGATTTCGAGGAAGATGTTCGCTTACTTCGGGGCTTAAAGCAAAGATTTGCGGTAGCTTCGGCAACTTTGCCGACTGCTTTTCTTGGGTGACTTTGCTGGGAGTCGCTTTTGTGCGTTTTCGCTGAAGAAGAGTGAGCCGAGTCGGCATCGGGGGCCGAGTTGGAGTCGCTCAACTACTAAAGTTGGACGCCGCATTTGCCAATTGAAACATTCAAATGTGAATATCGTACGGGTGAAGACGTCTTCTGTTCGGCCTGGCTCCTCAGTTTGTACTTAAATTCAGACGATTTTTTACACAATTTTATTTCAACTCGAAACTTTTGTGTGCTCTCAAATATCGACTGTGAACCGTTTCAAGCGTATCTTTATAAAGTGCTTTATCTTTGAATTTTGTGCTTTTACTGGATTTATTTTATTTATAAATATTAAAATATATGCCAGACTTTGCGGAGAACACTAATTAAAATGTGTTTTTAAAGATTCTTATCGTTGAAGAAGCGAAGCTTTAACAAAATCACTTTAAACTTTTGTATAAGAAAACAAAGCCAATTTAAAAATAATTTTCCTTTTCTAAGATCTTGGTCTTCAATATTTTTTGACAATTAATATATCAACACAGAAATTTTTAGTAGTTTTTATTTCGATGATGTGTTACCACACTTTGCTCCATTAAGCTAATAAACTTTTCTGATGACTTGTGGGCGCTACTGACATTTTAAATTTGAAGTGATTTTGATTTATCTTTCGCATAACGACAACTTAATCGTGCTAACTGTGTATTAGACAAACCAAACCCTAGTGAGTCATATAAACGAAGAAAAAGCATAAAAAACAAAACGAGATTAAAAATGCAACATTATAATTAATATACAATAAGAGAAAAAACGAAACAGCGGAAAACTTTATTAAAGCAAAGCAAAACATATTACTTCACTCACGAAACCGAAAGCAAAACCACTTTGCAAGCACAGGAAGAAGTTGCTGCCACAGTTTTGTAGCCACAAAAAATCTGACATTGAGAGTGTTGCTGATGCTGCCGCTTAAAGGTAAGTGAATGCTCAGAGGACTGGAATCTTGGCAGTTGCGACTTCTAAGCTGCTCATAAATGTATAACCAATAGCCACCTTTCGAAAACGAGCCTAGTTTCTTTGAATGTCATTTGATTTTAATAAAGCGGGATTTTAAGACGTAATTCAATTTACTGCTGTTGCATAATGTTCCCAAACGAGTTAGTTAAGTTAATTATTCCCAATTGTTCTATTTAACACTGCTTATTTTGAGAATTTTATAATTCTCTGATATGGATGCTGATATTCTACTTTCTCTCTTGTTTCAGATTTAAGATCCCTAAGCAAATTGTTAAATATGCAGCTTTATTTTTAGTGAGATACTTTTATTCAAGCTACCCTTAAAATTGAATTGGAATTTTAAAGTTGTGACTCAGTTTTCCTTATTACCTAACATCTCAAGAAAATCTTTGTTTGATTTTTGTTTTTTTTTTTTATTAAGCTGGCCATAAAATATTGCAACATGTCCTTAAAATGTCTTGTTTATTTTTGTCACTTAATTGTTAGTTGCATTTTTAGCCAGTATGAAATGCAAAAACATATAATTATAAAGACTTTATAATGATACAAAGTCATTATAATTAAGAGTCAGTAGCTTCTTGGTGTCTTAATTAACTGGCTATGATTGACTAAAACTTTAATTTTTTAATGGTTCTAACAAATTATGTATATAATTCGCAAAAATAATTTAGCCTGTCGAATGCATGATTGATAAATCCATTGATTATGTTTAGGGTAGACAACATTTTGATCAACCTTTGCATTAATGGCATACATTTCAGTGATTCAATGATTTTTGTTGATTTTTGCTAGGTTTTTTTAATTGCATATTGGTATTTCTTAATGCTTTACCGCAGAAAATTACCATTTCTGAAATCGACACAGCTGAGTTTTTGGCATTGTTATTAAAAAAAATCTAAGATTAAGTACCAGCAGTTCAAGGATGCACAGCAGCAGCAGCAGAAGTGGCTCAGAATGAGATGCTTGGGGCATTTGGAGGCAGCTGCAGTGCTTGGTTAGATAATGTCGTATTGCAGCTCCCAAAATTACAGTTGAAGCGACAGCAGACACAGAAAGTACTTGAGCAGGAATTAGGAAATGCGGCTTAAATGTCAAAGAGTTGCTACAGATTTTTCCAGCCTTGTGGCGCAAATGAACAAAAGAAAAGCGCAATGTTGCCGCAGACATTGCTTAGGAAAAGACAAATTTAGGCCAAATGTGTGACTTAACATCTTTCACATCACACACACACAGGCATACACACAGCTACACACCCACACACATACATACAGTTGGAGCAAGCGAAGGTGTTTTAGTTATTTTGTTTTATGTGGCAGAGGGTTAAAGTTGAGCTGGAAGAAAGAAATAAAACTAGGGGGAACACAAAATAAAAAGAAAACACAAAGCTGGCTTAAAATGTAAGCAAATGCTGAATACAATATAATTTTGCCTGCTTTTTGTTGTTGCTGTTGTTGCTGTTGTTGCAGATGGCCAGATAAAAGTTCAAAATGCGAATGTTGTTGCTTGGTTCAGTTTGGTTTTGGCTTGGTCCGCTTTGCTCATTAACGTTTGCCAGCAAAGAAATGGCAAATAAATTTAAAAGTCATTCAAGCAACAGTGCCCAAAAGCAGTGGGGTCTGCTCCCACCACCACTCCCTCCCTCGCAATCAGTATCAACTACAAGTTTGTTGTCTTCTATTTGGTTGATGTTACTTTACTTGTATTCCATTCGAGTGTTGATGCGTTAACTGCCGCTGCGTGCGCATCGCTGAAAAGCCAATGAGCCGCATCTGTTGCCGGCAGTCCGCTTCAGCGTACGATCAAGTAAAAGTAACCTAATGTATCTTGTTTTTTTTTTGTTTCTTACCCCCTCTAACCTTAAGTTTGCTGCTAGCCTTTTTTAGTGCCCATCTTTAGTGATTAATGAAGTGTGTAAATAATGTACATGTTTTCTGTTTTTGATGCTGCCTCAAGATTTCAACACATTCTAAGCATCAGGTTGTTTTTCTCTCCTCAGCATTGTTTTGTTTTTGTTGTTGTTGTCTGTTATTCTTTAAGTGCGCAACATGTTTCGCTTTGTCTTGGGCGCTAAGCTACGTTACAGGTTATGAAAATACACTCTCGGATATACAAAAGACTTTGACAACGAACTTGCAAGGCACAAAAACAAAGTTAAACAAAACATCAGCGCGAGATGATGTTTGTCATTTTGGTCAAATGTCAGCAACGCTTCAAGTGTAATAAATAAATCGTTTGTCAACTTTTTTTTTGTTTTGTTATTTTTTTTTGGTAGGCAGCAAAACAAAAGATTTGGGCAACGAACTTGAACTTTTATGTGAATTATTTTTAACTTCTTGCCAAATTGAACTTTAAGTCGAGTCAACTGTAATTGCATGTATAAAAATGTTATTTTCCCCTTAAATTGCAGTTTCTCACAGCTTAAAGCATGCGTAGACCATTGCATTACATCACGATTTTAAATATGATGATTATGTTTGCATTTAACAGCTAAATGCCAACTTCTTAAATAGCAGTAAAAATATATGTATGTACGCATTTAAAACTTTAAATTCATCAAGACACGTGCGCTGCAAATTGCGTAGACTCTACGTCAGTTTATCCGCTTTTGTCTGCGGCTGGCACCTCAGCACTTGATATATGGTCAGCAGCGTGCAGCTAAATGTCAGACCAAAATGCTGACCTCCATGCGCTGACAGGGTACTCTTTGGACTGCCATTGAATGGCATTTGCTTTGGCTAGCATCTAACTTCAGTTATTGCCAAAGTCTTCCAATTGCTTATTATTAGAAATGAGAGCATCTTTATTTATATTGTAAATATATTTTATGCACAACAATAACTCAATGGCAGCCAATCCTCTATACTCGTAAGCTTCAGCCCGCATGACAAATGGTTTAAAAATAAAGTTAGAGACATAGTTGTGTCTTCTGCCATAAAATTTGATGCAACAACAGCAAAAACGATAGATATCTAAATAAAAATGGGATTTACAACTTAATTATATTAATTATTATCATTAATATCGTTAATATGTTAGTTGTACGTTCGAGAGAACAAGTTTGTCAATACACAAATCTATAAACTTATCAGATTTGTTTTGTTAAAATATGAAAAAAACAAATCACCTTTTGCAGTTCATGCTAATAACTGCGAGAAGAACTTGTTTCCAGATACACATTCTACGCCTCTTTAGGATCTAAATTGAGCTAATGACATCACTTAACCAAAGGATCACGCAGTTTGGCAATTCTTAAGAAATGTTGATCCGGTTATTAGTAGGGTGATTCATTATGGGATTTATGTTAATAGTATAATCAGGTGTTGGTTCTTTTGATAGCCATTTATTTAAGTTGTCGTTTGAATTTATGACCTATAGCTTTATACAATAGACAATATTAAAAATATGTTTATCAAATGTTGGTTAGCTTTCAGTTCCGTATCATTTTTCTCAGGCTGACAGCAATTGCCTAGTGTCATGGCCAGGGATTCCATCAGTACTTAAGAAAAAACTGCCAACGATACGTTCATTAGAGCACTACTACTTAAGGCTACTTAAGTAGGCATCATAGACTGCCACAAGGCGGCTTTCAGGCAATTAGAAACGCCTCAGCATCTTCAGAATTATATATCAAGACACCTCCGATTCCGCATTTAATATTACTTTTGATATGCTCGCGTAGGTCATTTTGATTATGGGTTTCAACCACAATTAAAAGCGCGAAGGCAACGAAATGACAAGAGCTCTTAGCAGTCGTAACCGAGGCACTTTGATGTTTTCGACAACTTGTTGGCTTTGTCATCATTCAAAAAACGGCATCAAAAACAAAAGCACAGCGGAAAGAAACAAACAACTATTTAGACGGCGTGTCTGCCACATTAAGTTTGCTGCTTAAGTCTTTTGTTGTTACTATTCATTCATTTTTTAGAATTGGCAAAGGCGCACAAAAAAGCCAATAAATTATAAATTTTTAATTTTCTTATGCTTTTTAACTGGTTTTCGTATTTTTACTTTTATATTGTAATAAAACTAAACATTTTTTTGACACCCAAAAAAATCGTAGCATTTATTTTTTTATTGCAATAATCAAACTTAAGTAATAAAATAATTACAATAGCAGATTTTTGGGATCGGAAATATTGTGAGCAGTTCGTGTAATATGTACATGTGTTATTTTAAGTGGATCACAAATTGGTTTTTTTTTATTACCTTTTATGTTAATATCTTAAGTGAAGCAAATATTGACATTAATATTTCATGCCATTTCCGCTTACATTACATTTTCCACCACTGACCCAAACAACACTAAAGACAACAACAACAACAGTGTGCTAAAAAATCATAACAAAATGAATATCAAAACTGACTTTCGTTTACAAAGCGAAACCCCAAAAAAAAGAAAACAAAACAAAAGATAAAAAGTCAGCCAACAACAGCGGCGGCAACAAGAAACAATTACACCAAACAATAAGCGACTAATTCACTGCTTCAGTTCAGACGTTGGTGGCACATGAGCACTGCATCTGCATCTGTGTGTGTGTATATATATAAAAGAGCGGAAAGTATATGAGATGAGTGCGAGTAATCATAAAAAGGCCATCACGATGAGGA
Source organism: Drosophila atroscutellata (assembly GCA_035041605.1). Lineage (NCBI taxonomy): Eukaryota > Metazoa > Arthropoda > Insecta > Diptera > Drosophilidae > Drosophila > Drosophila atroscutellata. Next base: position 2,314,895 of record JAWNLA010000094.1, on the reverse strand, counting down.
AAAGTGTGTTAGTGTTGTATAAATTAGAGAAAAGCCGCAAAAGCAAGGAAAAATTGCTGGCTATTGTTGTTGATAATTAATCAGGAGTAGCAGCAGCAGCAGCAGCTGCAGCTGATTATTTAACCGAGTGACATAAATCCCCCGGCGGTGGATGGGAATGAAACACTGACCCACATTTTGTGGGTGGTTCATAAATCAGATATCGAACGAATCGAAACAAAAAGAAGGAATCAAAATGCTTTGCAAGAGTTGCCACCGGTTTTATTTCGGATTGTGGCAACTCTCAGCTAGACAATCTGGCGGCAGAACAACTGCAATTACCTATTAATTGTTGCTGCTGTTGCTGTTGCTGTTGTTGTCGTTTTCGTTGCTGTTTTGTTATGTTTGCTGTTGCTCGACTGCTGCAATTGTTGACGGCGTGGCTGGCGCCGCCTTTGCTTGTTTGTCATAAATTGCAGTGTCGTTGTTTTCGCTTGCCGGCGATTACCTCATATCAATACAAACTGCAGCGCAGCAGTTGTGGCTTTTGTTTGTTTTTTTTGTAAGTGATTGTTAATTATTTGTATTTTATTTTTATATTCCGTTTTCGTTAACTAGCCAGAAATATTAAACTTTAGTTTTCTAAAATCGTCTGTATTAAATATGGTTTTTTTTTTTTAAAATAATATTTTTGTGCTTTTTTATATAAATATTTCTGGCTACTCGGAAGATTTAAGAAATTTTGATAAAGCCTAACAATGGAATCTCCCTAAATATTACATAAGAGTTGAGCAATCAAAAAACTGGTTCGATTCCTAAGTTTTTGTATGGGCTTAACTCATTCGTTTGAATTCTTGTTTCCAAATTGTTTGTAATCTGTATGTTTATCATTGTTTTATGATAAGCTATACAGCATTTATTTTTAGATTTTGTGCGACTTTTTCTACGTTTCATCTTAATTTTTTAATGACCATGTATATGTGTGATTTTGAAACAGAGAAGCAGATTTTATTAAAAATTATCGTTAAAACTTTGATAATTCAAATAATTTAGTAGTTTCCAGATAATAAACTTCTAATTATAGGTAAAACATTTAAGTAACCAGTAGACGCAACTATTAAGACGTTGCTAGAAAAAAAATAGCTGAAAGTTATAATTAAAAAAAAAAAAACAACCAAAATAAAATTAAAGCAGTATACGTAATAAAGATGAGCAAAAAATACCCACAATTTACAACATCATAAAATGGAGTGATTGTTGGCCAGTGGAGCGAGCCAGGGCATCGCAAGAGGCGGGCAATTAGCGCCCTTCGGCGGGCGGTCAAATGCCCCCGCGGGGACCACAGCGGTTGTATGAACAGTTACTGCGGCGCCGTGACCCAAAACGCGGAAAATCTAAAGCGTTAAATGGTCTAGTTTGCTTTACAAATCACAACACAGCTCCAATTTGCCACTGCGAACTCTTAAAATTATATATGATTCGTAAAGGGTTGCGTGGTGGGCGGCGCTGTGGGCGGTCCTGGCTAGGGGGCAAGTGTGAAACATGCAGACAGGCATGCTGGCACGAAGCGTCGAACTGTCTGCTTGCAGCCACTTTTTGCTACGCCACACAAATTGCAAATGAGCAGCATGCAAAAACTGCTCTGCGGAAATGCACAAGAATTCTTGTGCAAAAAAAAAACAAGCTAAGTAGAAAAACATACCAAAATCGTATCAAAGGTAGAATATGCTTTTAAAAAAATGCCGATGGCTGTAAAAAAGCCCAAAAAACAATTGCATATGACCTCAAAATCTATTAGCACGTCGAACTCTGGCGGCTATGAAATGCAATCGCAGCCACCGCCTCCCTTAAGGCAATCTTTTGGTAAAATTTTTTGGCTGCAAACATTAATGTCCAAAAACTGTGAAGTTGCCCCAAAGCTAAACAACAACATCAGCACCAACAGCAGCAGCAGCAGCAGAAGAACAGCAAAAACAATAATAGCCACAACAGTTACTTCAGTTGAGCATCTGAGCGCCTGTCTGAGCATCTGAATCTGTGGCACGTAGGTCAACGCATCAGCGACCGCATCGTCTACATCGTCTGGCTCCGTCCACCTGTCCACTTGTCTGTCTAGCTGCCTATCTGACGGCCTTTAGCTACATCTCAGCATACTAAAAAAAAAGTTTAAGTTTTGTTATTGCAAAATTTACATGGGTTTTTGCTACACGTATTCTCACCTGACTTTGTGGGTTGTTTCTTTGTGGGCATTCAAGTTCCTTACAATTAAAACTACATTTAAACCATAAATAATTTTTTTTTTTGTTTTTTGATAATATTTAAATAATTACAAAAAATTCTTTATAAAGTGTATAAAATTTGCATTGCAAAATATTTCAACCAAAAACCCGTCTAAGATCAGAGCGTAATTTAACTTTTCGAACAAAGTTGCGGACGTTTACATATTTTTTTTTCTATTTTAGAAAGGTACAGATAATTTATCATGAATTGCATGTTTAGCATCAGCATGACATATATAATTGTAGTTGGTGTTGTTGACCTAATCATTCATTCGTTATCTCTGCGTTTGATTTACCGTACTTGGCATTATGCCGTTTTTGAAAAAAACAACAACCACAATTTAACCCGATTCACAGCCCTTACAACATCTTCCGTTAAATTATTCAACATTATTATAATTATAAATTGTGCAAATATTTAAACTCACATCAGCTAAACGATTTATGAGCTTAACGTTTAGGCAGAAAACAACAAAAAAATATTAAAAAGTACGTCACAATTGTTCATGGCTTCCATCCTAAAAATTTGGCCAATATGAAATAATCTTTTAATTGCGCTGCTCTAAACTCTTCTTAAAAACAAAAACCAACGCATCGCTTGGAAACTCGTCTCCAAGAGCAGCATTAGCAAAATAAATACAATGGTTTTGGGACTTTCAAAAATGCTGTTTGTGCTGCCTGAGAAACGTAGCTAAAATTGAGTTGCTGGCACACGTTGTGCATTTTTAATAACCTTTTTCACACAATTAATTTAAAGCGCAGGTAGCAAAAAAATAGAAGAAAAAAACTATGTTTATGTTTAACATTTTAATTTGCATTGTTTTTAACAGCTTATATAGTAGCAACAAAATGTTGCGATTGAAAATTAATTGAAAAAATTAGCATAGGGTTGCGTATTTGAAAGTGCTAAAACAAAAGACTTAAGACACGAACTTGAACTTGCTAAACTGCAACCAAGCTTGAAATTTATATGCGAATTATTGAGCCAACAGCTGTTTTCACGTATTATAGACAAGATAGCCACTCACATCGTTAGCCAAAAAATGACCATCTGCAACTCGATGATCCCACATCAAGTTTTAGCATTATCTTTCTTTTTTTTTGGTGACTGTATTGAAGAGGCAGCGAATTTATGCAATTTGCGCAACAGGAATTGTCAGCGGTTCCCTGTACGCGCCTCCGGCTGCCGTTTCATAATACAGTGAATGCAGTAGGTGCACATTTGGCATGCCTTTGTATAAAGGTGAAATTTGCTTGGCATATGAACACAGATTACAAAAAATAAAACGGCGAAATTTAAATATATACAATATATCTTCTTATACTCTGTCAGAGCTTACTAATATACACAACAAATTTGTCACAATCTGATAAAGAGATTTCTGAACCTTCCAATTATTCAGATCACCATGAAAATCTTTATAAATATGTGTTAATTTGTTGATTATACTTAAATTGTGGATTTGAAAATAAATGGGTCATATATATGTATGGATCTTTGGCCAATTAGATTGCAAGGGTATCCAATTTTCAGCACTCTGCAGTTAACCGTCGTTGGCTTGTTTTGCTTGGTTAGCAGTCGAGTGGGCCACACAAAGATGCTGTCAAAAGGTTCGCTCGAGCGAGCAACATGCGGCGCCGCGCACGAGATAAAATGGCAAAACAAATAAATCAAAACTACAAATAACACGTATACGACACGTTGCACCGATAGGCAAAGACAAAAGGCAAGCCAAATATTTTGGCTATGCATAGGTATGCCTCAGTTTCAATTTAATTTTCAATGGCTTTTGTTGTTGTTGCAGTTTCAACACTTGGCCAGACAACAGAAAAAGAGAAAAATTCCGAATGCTTCCTTCATGTCAGCGCAGCAACCGTAAAGGTTAAGCGGCAACTTGACAAAAAGGTTAAAACGATTTAACAGACATTTGGCAGCGATGCTTGTACACCCAGATTGGACGATGCATGCAACGAACACCCGCATTGCGTCCTGGACATCACCAGCCAGCTATTTATCTGCTTTTGTGTATGTGTGTGTGTCAGTTAGCTTGTGTGTGCTTCAAGCCGGAACAAATTTTTGTATTGCCACGGCCCTCGCCTAGCTACTATATGCAAGATCCAAGCCGGCGTATATTTATTATTATTTTTATGGTTGCCTGCAAGCACCTGTTGCACTGGCCCGTGTTGACATTTTTTCTTCACGCTCTTGCTGCAGTTGTTGGTGTTGTTGTTTGGGGCAACTGATAATGATTCAGCAGCAACAGCAGCAGCAGCATCTCAGCAGTTGCAACTTCCTTATTTGCCATTGTAGTCTTTTGATATTTTCAGCTTTTTACTTGTTTTTCTTTCGTTTCTTTTGACTTTCGTTCGACTGTGAATGCCCTGGCAGCCAGCCATTTATCATTTGTAATGTCTTCGTTGAAGATGATTGAATTGAATTTCTTGTTTTGCCAGCGCACTCGAATTGTGTAAACATTTTGCTTGCAAGTGCAAGTAATTAATATATGTATGTATCTTATTGAATGACTTTAAAATTGGCATAACGCTGCTGTAATATGTTACGATTGGTTGTCAAATAAATCTCAATTCAAAACAATCTTTTTTTATACAGAAAAATATGTAAGCTTTACATTTCATTTGTTTTTCAATTTCTGCAATTGCGGAATCAAAAGAAAAATCATCAAATATAAAAAATTATAAAATTAACAAAAATAAAAGCGAAATAAATTAACTTGTATTTCAATCTACTGATGCCGTTCCGAAAACCTTGACAATGACAAACTCTTTTCGAGTAATTGCAAATTGAAAAACGTGCAATTGGCCAACATCGAATCGAAGCAATCAAATAAAATATATTAAAGAAGCATGCAACGAACACTTGAACTTTAACTAAATAAGTTGGACAGTTATTTATTTGGGAATTAAAAACGTTTTATTAAATTCTAATGCCAGTTGTTTGTTTACTTTGATTATGTAATTTGTGCATTTGATGAAATGAAGAAAAAAATTTAATTTAGTTGTGAGAACGACGAAGACAAATAAGAACCCAAACCCAAACCCAAGGCAAGCAACTAATTTAAATACAAACAGCAATTTCAGCAGCCAGTGCAGAATCCACCAGACAATGAATAAAAAACGCTTTCGCAAAAGCCGTGCCCACTGCATTTGCCCCTCTTTGCCATACAATGTGTTTGCATTGAATGTTTAACTGAAATTTATGTGCACATAAAATGTATTTCGATATTTTGTTGTTCAATTTTGCATTGTTATTGAAAACTAAAGAGTGTTTTAGTGCACAAACTGGATGGCTCTAGATACAAAATTGAAGTAGCTGTGAAATTAGCGAAACCATTGAAAATTATCTAATTGAATGCAAAGAGTGTCACTGGGTAAGCAGGTTGCTTGCTACGGCTCCTCCACTTGATATTGTTGTTTGCAGTTGTGCAAATTAAAAACCATTATATGGAATTATGCAAAGTACGCAGCAAACAACAACAGCAGCAGCGTCAGCAACAACAACAACAACAACAGCTGCTGCATAATTGAACTGACGGAAGTGACAACGATGCCAAAGTGAATGTCTTCAGCGTTTGACTGACTGACTAACTTAGTAACTGACTTACTATGTGCATGGCACAGCTGTGCCACAGATTTTCTTATTTGCTACAGCCCTGCACTCAGGCTCCATTTTATTTGTATCACACATACGCCCTGTGGCGCCGTTGTTTCCAGCTGGCTAATCCAAATCTACATAAGTGACAGACTGACGTATTCACTAATTAAGATGACACCTCCCACAATTCTTGTCATTTACAGAAGGCTTTATTGCATTTTATGACACAAACGCCCTGTAGCACAGCTTATTGTATACTCTACCTACAATGTATCTCTGTATTCATCTAAGGTAATCATCTTCTACCTATCTATATCTTGTCTATGGTGGGTGTGTTAATTATGTTCATTATGTAATCAAACTTCAGTGACTTTGTATCCACGCTGCGCGTACGCTCGCACAATTATTTGTTTTTGTTTTTGTTTTTGCCTTTGTTATTTTTTTGGGGAGCTCGTATAATTCCCATTATCTAATATGCCTTTTCGTGTGTGATTTTATTTGTTTCTCTTCTTCTTCTTTTTTTTGGTCATCCCACGAGCTGTGGCAATAAATATTCATAATTTTTCTAACGCGTTTGCAAAAAAAATATTAATCTTAGTTGTTTGGTTTATTTTAAGGCGACTCAGTGAACAAAATGAAGCGTGCGCAACTACATTTACTGTGCTGTGGTAAGTGATTAATTAATATTCTACAATTTAAAATTAATGACACACAGACATATACTACACTTTATTCAGATGCAGATCAGCTTAAGCATTATTTCGTGTATCTGTTATTAATTTATGGTCTAACCGTTTATCAGTGTTGTCCCATTAATAAAATGAAAGTCAGTTGGGGGGCTTGATCTCCTTGAGTAGATGTCAACGAAATTATATTTATGTATTTATTTAAATTATGAAGAATGCAAATATCGAATAATTTACTGCTCCATTCAATGATTATCGTAGCTTTGATGGTTAAACAGGTAAATAAATATAAGAGACGCGGCTTACATTTCGCAACAATCCTTGACCTTGTCAACGCATCAAGTAAGATTCCCACAATCTATTAACGCTAACAGCAGATATAAGCCAGGCTAATAGTGACGCATGTGGCACAACGCACTTGGGCATGCGTAGGCAGCAAATCGGCAAAAGAAAAATGGAAAAATAAAAATGTGACGCATAAAAAGAGCGGAATGCGTTTGAAAGTGTCTTTGTTTTGAGGCAGGTTTATCGTGCGTGGCGTGTTACAGAAAAACGTGATGAGCCGAGTTAAAGATATGAGTTTTGACTTCAACTTGCTGTTAATTAATGAGGCTGCGACCAGGTGAATGCCTGGGAAATGCCTATAGGAAATGACACACTCAAACAATCATTAGCCGCTGACCCAGACCCAAATGTCAAATGGAAGGCAAAGATATTGCTGCTTAACTCAAGTCTCAAGTCTCAAGTCATGATCAACGTAAAACTTAACTATTGAACAATGCAAATATTTGTGTAATTTACAAGTGTGTCCAGGCCCCCATTTGACGCATGAGTTTGGCGTTGTTTGGCCACCTGGCGTATACTTAATGGCTGATCATGCGATTCGCTTTTGTATATTTTTTATTGTTTGTTGGGCGTTTCAATCAAAGTGCAAAAATTATAGGCAATTGTTTAATTATGTGAGGCAGCAACACCCTCGATTGCATCTTCAGTTACTGATTCATGGACAATTGATTCAATGATTCATATAATCACAACGATTATGCAGCAATCGAACCTTGAATCTTGCGGTAACGAATTTTTTTTTTTGGTTTTCTTGCGGTGTCGTCTTCCACCCAGCCGCTAGTTAAATTGTAGTTCATCAGCAACTTCTCTCTTCTTCGTATTTACCTCATTAATATAATTGTTTTTATGGTTTGAAAATTTAATTATTGCGTTTGGCGGCCTGAGGGTAGTAACTCGCTTCACAATCACAATCACAATAACAGTTACTGTGACAGTCACATTGACAGTCACAGTTTTGCGTAATTCGGCAATGGATACATAAAAATCAAGGTCTATTCAGTCTAGCACCCGGGAAGTTAATATTTTCTGATACCAAAGCTAATTTATCATTAGATCCAAAACATAAGCAAGATTATTAATGAGTTAAATGTGGAATTTGTTTTATAAGAAGAATACCAAGCATGTTAAAATTACTCATAGACATTAAAAATGAAAAAGATAAATGCATTAAGAACATTGTTCCTCACTAATGAGCCATGAAGTAAAACCACTTAATAAACTCTTGAAAATGATGTACCTTATGCATGTGTCATGCAGGTTTTGGAAGTTATACGTTTTCCGCACTATAATAACAATTTATAACTATTTCGAATTTTCAAAACTATTTGCTTATTATAATCCGCAGCGCTTCTCTTGCTGGCATATGTGAGCCAAACCAGTGCAGAAACCAAGGTAGGAGCACCATTATATAGAATCTGTTGTTGTTACTCATAATTAACCCACCTTTAGCAAACTCCGGCACGTGTTCTGGCCAAACAAACGGGAGCCACACAGTTCGAGGAGGAACGCTACGAGACGCACAAGAACTGCAACGAGCACAAGCATCATCTGAAGAAGCGCGCCTCGGACGAGGACGTAGACTATGAGGTTTACCAGGGCGTAGTCGGTCGTCCGGGCATTGACTTCCCCATCTATCCGCGCATTCCAAAGACCACATTCAGTTGTCGCTCCTACGGCAATGGCTACTTTGCAGACATGGAAACCGATTGTCAGGTGTGTGTCAGAGAAGTTTATATAAAAAAACGTATTTCTAATTAATAAAATTATATTTATTATATTTTTGCAGGTATTTCACATATGCGAGGAGGGTCGCAAGATCTCGTTCCTGTGTCCCAATGGCACCATATTCCAGCAGAGTGAGCTCACCTGTGACTGGTGGTTCAAGGTCAACTGCCTTGGCTCCTCGGGCTACTACGCCGAGAGCGCTGAGATCCTGAGCAAACAGCGTGTTCATCGGGTGCGTCCATCGGTGCCCGTGCAAGGTTTTAACATTGTCGGCGGTGGTCTGAATATTAAGCCCAAGGTTAAACCCGTTGTTGGTCAGGCGCGCGAGGGTTCACGAGCCACGAGCAACAAATCCGAGAGACGCATCGATTCCACGGAGGAGCTGCATGCTTCGCTGGAGAGCGTTGACTTCGATGATGTGTCTGGGGAGAAGCAACGCAAGGTGCTGCCCAGCATTGATAACAATAGCAATGATCACGAGCACGAAACACAGATCACCGCAGAGAGTTCATCATTTGTTAGCGGTGCGGGCAAGCGACGCTCTGGCAGCATCATTAATAATAACAATCACAGCAACGGTAACAAAGTCAATGCCAATCCCAACAGCAATGATGATTTGAGCATATTAAAGCCAGCACGTAGTCGCAGCAGCTCCACCTTGCCGGATCGCGGCACCCAGCTGCGTGGTGAGTCCAGGGAACGGTTACGCAATGGTCAGCGTGGACAGCAGCGCTACAAGGAGCTGGACAGCGAGGAGCAGCCTCATAGCAAGGAGCACAGCAAGGATAAGCACAAGGACAAGCCCGAATTCTTCGAGGCACACTCCACACGCTCTGTGCAGAGCACAACGCCCTATTACATACCCAGTAGTTATTCCACAGCGCGCCGCTTGGAGCCTAGCAAAACCACGCCATTCTACACACCCACGGTGCCCAGCGTATCCAAGTCCAAATCCACCGAAGGCAAACTAAACTATATTAAGGGCGGCCATGCTGCAACCACTCCCAATCCGAATCGTTTTGGCAGTCCTGCGATTTCAGGTCTGTTTCTTGAATCCTCCGTGGCGCCCAAGATCGCGAAGCCCACAGTTAGCACCAATCTCGAGCTGGAAAGCACATATAGACCCCTAATAATAGGGATGAGACATCATTATAACATTGCCAGTTCTGGAGAGCTGAAGCCATCGAAGAAGTTGAGTGAAAGTCGCGATTATTTGCCTACAACGCCAGCGCCTACGGCGACCAGCAGTGGACCCACCTATCTGCCAAAAATTGGTGCTGCTGTGCCCAGATCGAGTGCAGCTTCAGCTGGTGAAGATTTGCTGCTGTTTGCGCCCAACCCCGTTAAGGAGGAGTCCGTTTATCGCAATGTGCAGGATATGCTGAAGACTGTTAATTTGCTCAAGGATAAGTTTGAGGATGTGGAGCTGAATGGACAACCAACGACAAATACACGTGCTGGACTTGAGATACCACCGTCATCTGGGCCAGATGCACTTGTCTCGCTGGCCAAATACTTTGCCCAGGAGACCAATGAATCTGGCAATTCACTCGCTAAATCAGATAAATCGGGCGTCCACACAAAGCTATCCGTAAAGACACCAACGTCCACGGCCAAACCCTCCGATGCGACAGCGACACTGACAACCTCCGAGACGCCACCCAGCATCAGTGAGCAGGCAGATGACATCAAGCAGAGTCTACTTAGCGCCAAGACGGTGCAGAAGTACAGCAATCTCTTTGGCTTAAAGGCAGCCAAGGGCCGTGGCCAGACTGAGGGTCAGGCGAACATCAGTGCCGGATTAATTCCGCTAAATGAAACACAGGCGCCGGTCAAGTCAACAGATTATCAACCCTTTCCACAAATTGGCAGCACGGGCTCCACAATAGGCGCCTTGGCTGAGAAGCCAGAGTCGCGGAAGATTGCACAAATCTTCTCGAATGCATTGACCAGCTATCTGGATAATCCCAACAGTTTTCGGGCTGAGCTGGCGGCACGTGCGCGACCCACAGAGCCTCCCAATTTTAAGGTAGTGACCACAACGGATTCTTCGCTGTTTAGTGATGGCACCGCCAAATATTATTTACCCACAAAGCCAGCACCGGAAGCAACGACGCCTCAAGGCATTGCTGTGGAAATCAATCATAAATTTGATTCAACGGCTGCACCGGATTATTCCACCACCACGGAACTGTATGAGCTTAGCACGAACCGTGCACAGGATTCCGAGTTAGAGCTCTCCGCGGAGCTGTCGCCGCCAAGTGCCGACTCCGGCGAGGGCGATCAGCTTTTGCTGCAGCAGGAAACTCAATCTTTCGTCAAGTCACGCAACGATCTGCTGCAGGAGGCGCGTCCCCAAAAGCTCATCACAACACACAAGCCCACTGAGCATCCTTGGTCACTGAAATCGCAAACGGATTTCCTCGATCCGCTGACTATCAATGATGCATTGATGAAGGAGCAGCGCACAACAACAACAACCGCAGCGCCTTTCACCTATCTGCCAAGATCGACGACTTCGTCACCAACGCGCTATGAATGGGATGACATATTCCGTAGCTATGATATTCCACGCGATGCTTTGCCTTCCAGCACCGGACTGCAGCGAATTGCCAACAAGCTATTTGGTGGACTCAACGAGCAGGAGGCGTTGCATCTGCGCAATGTGATGGCGAAGGCGGAGCATGATCGTCAGGTGCTGAGTCTGCTGCTCCTGCTCATCCAAACCTGCGATGATCACAATGGCAAAGCGCTGGAACGCTCACGGAAACATCTGCTAAACGCTCTGATTGACATCGACAGCAAGTTGCCCGCCAGGCAGAAGCAACGACTGGCAACGACAACGTCACGTGTGCCGGTGACCACATTCCGACGCAATGGCAATGCGGATTACTACACTAGCACAACGACGCCACCGGCTGGCTACACGACCACGGAGCTGCCGCTGTCTGCCATCACCACCAGCACAACGGCGCCGGGCAGCTATGAGGAGACAACGAAATTTGAGATACGTGTCGAGGACGTGGACGATGTGGACTTGGCGGCGACAACGCCAGCTCCGACGCCGGCACCGCTGCAGCAGCAGTCGGAGGTGAATTCCGATCGTCGTGCACTGGAGCTACTCAAGTCATTATATTCGCTGGCATCGAAGTTTAGCAGCAGGCGATAGACGGTTGCCGATTCCTATTATGGCAACGAGTTTTGCCAGGCGCTGCGAAAGTGTGTGCGAGTAAATGCTTAACTTTTAGTCAACTCTATTACTCCCTTCCCGACTTCCTTCCTCACTCCTTTCCCCTCTTCGTCCTGTGCCCTTACACCACACGAAACCGAGCATTTTAGCTAAATTTTGACTTAACTTTATTTTGTATACCCAATTTTTGGAGTTCGCTTCTTCTTCTTAATGCAATTTTCGCATTTAGTTTGTAAATATGAAAAAGTTCGAAAACAAAATACTCGATAAATACTTGAAAAATACTCGTTTATCAAACTACTCAAGACATTTTGCGAGTTGTATGAAATTAGTTTCATTTAGTTGTAAATACAAATTACGAGTATTTGCCACGACCAACCCCAAAATTAACCACGAACAAACTATATGCCCATATACATTTGTATGTCTTTATGTCTTGCTCTTTTTTGTAAATATTTATTTAACGTTAATAAAGTACATATAAAAAATAAATAAAAACAAAAAAATCAAACGGCTTTTATTATTTATTTGAGATGTGCTGAATAAAGGAAAAAATAAAGAACAAAATATTTAAGAATACAAATTTGGAGTTTTTCAGATTATTAACAATACATTTCAAATTAAAGTTTAGTTTATTAACAATATTTAAGTGTGAAATCAAAACAACTAAAAACTCCTATTTATGTATTTTAAATATAATTGAGGAAATTCCCATATTTTTCTCATAATTTATTTTATATGTTCGATAAGTTATGACAATTTTTAGCTTAGATATTCTAGATAAATATATGCAGTCCAAAAAGGTTGAGGTTAGCTTGGAGTAGAAAAGAAACCAAAAAGGTTTACGCATAATGAATGCACATAAAATGATTATCCATCAAACCATAGTAAAATAGCCATTTACAATAAATCAGCAAGCATTACCCAAACATTAAATAACTCAACTTGGATAATCGAAAAGCTCAACACAAATACGATTGTCAGGTTTGTGGTTCTAAGCACTCGCAGATGCAGCTAGCCGGCAGACCAGGAAAGGTCAAAAATAACAAAAACACATAAAGCGCTCATGTAATCGGACACAAATTTAAATATTTTTGTCATTTTGTGTGTAACAAAAAAAAATATTCGAACGTTATTGTCGATGCCTCAAGGGCGCAACGAAATCAGATTCAATTGCATTGCACTTGAAATGCAAAATATATTTAATTAAAAAACGTATACGTAACAAAGCGAAATATTACGTATACTTACGGGTAGACAAACATATCTGATAACCTGGCAACAATGGCACACACAGCACAGTGTCATAAATCTGCTAAAGCGCAAGCACGAAACCAAACCGACGGACTGTCAAACTGACGAACTGTCGAACCACATAAACATAAATTTCGTAAAGATGCAGCCGCGGCTCCCAGCTCAGAACATCATCTATAAATGCCTCCCGCCGATCGGTGTTCGACTGCAGTTTGTTCTGACGAGTGGTGCAGTTCACAGGCAAAACAGGCTTAAGGATAACAAAAAACAAATACAAATACAAATACAAATAGAGCAGAGATCGCTTTGCCATGCTGGTACAACGCTACGCCACCGTATTGGCAGGTGAGTTAACCAAACGCGACTGTAGCTCAGGGTCGGTTTGGCATCTGGGAGACCCAGCACGTAACTCAACAGTGACCGACCCGCCTCATCATTATTAGCACTTCCTTTGGAGCCCGCTGTTCTCGTTGTTGTTGTTGTTATTGTTATGGGCGTCTGTCTGTCTAAGTTTTTGCTGCCTTGCATATTTACGAGGCATGCGTCTTCTTTTTGGCCGAAAGCAAACAAGCAATCGCAATTCTTGGCAGCCAATTGATGTTGCAGTGCGTTATTGTTGCACAGTGGCGCGAAAAATAAACATTTTGTTGCAAATTAAAATTGTTATTTTTCAATTAACATTAAATATGAATTCTTTCGGTTACTGAGGTTAAGTGAGTTTAATTTTCAAAAATGACCCACCATGTGAAGAACACATCCATACAATAATCTCCGCTTGCACCACTGTGCCAGACACCTGAGTAGGAAACTGATAAATAAAGATCGCAATGTGGAGCCGTCCGCGTTTGCTATCAGTGCCAAGAATCGCAACTGGCAACGTACTTGGCCCTAAAATGGATATTTGCCCGCCTCGGAGCTGAAGCTGCGGCTCAGTTGTTTTCAATTTGTTGCGTCGACTGGTTCGAATCTCGGAGCAAACGCCAAATCTCATCGAGAATTTTGCACAATTAGAAAGCTTTAATGTTGAATCATTCACTTCTTGCAGTTCTACTGCTGCTCTGGAGCGGATGTTTCGCCCAAGTGCAGGTGCAGGTGAGTTGATGACCATAATGATTCGAACGAAATCCAATTTTAAATCTCTCTGTACAGGCTCAAAGTGGTTACAACTATGTGCGTCCGGAGCTGGCCACCACTGGAGGCGGTGGCGCTGTTGCAGCTCGTCTGCAACCTGGCCCCTATCCCACAGGCTCAGCTCTGCCCCTGACAGCTGCGCCTGCGACAGCCTACGGCGCTGGCCTGTTTCCATCGCCAGCTGTGGGCTACACGCCAAGTGGTCAGGCAACGACTGCATTTGGCGCTCCAGCCTCTGTATTGAGCAGTACCTCCAATCTGCCCAGACGACCAACCGGCACCGGTTTGCAGGGAGCATCTAGTGCGGCTCGTAGCGGTCCCTATGGTCCGCAGCAGCAACAGTACGGCAATACAGCGGGAGCACGTGCTTCCCCTGCTTCTGATGATTACAATGATGGCTCCGATGGTGACTATTCGGCCATACCCGGCGTTGCTGGCGTGGATTATCCCATTTATGCCCAGGTGCCGCGCACCAATTTCGATTGCACTCAGCAGCCACTTCCTGGCTACTATGCGGACATTGAAGCTCAATGCCAGGTCTTCCACATATGCGCACTGAATCGCACCTATTCCTTCCTGTGTCCCAATGGCACCGTCTTCAGCCAGGAGACGCTCGTCTGTGTGTGGTGGAATCAGTATGACTGCGTTTCGGCACCCAGTCTATATGCGAATAATGCCTACATCTATGACTACACCGTCGGTAGCTCCAGCTCCAGCGGCACCTCCAATGTGAATGCCTATCGTAGCGGTGCACAGCCCGTTAGTACAGCATATGGTGCAGTTGCTCAGTCCGCAGCAGTGGGCGGCACTTTGCGTGCCACTGGCGCACCACAGCTGACAGGCTATAATGCTCAACGTGGCGCGTTTGCCACGCCCTCACCGACGCCGACTCAAGCGCAATCTCTTTATGGGCAAGGCACTATCGTTCGACCCGGTGGCGTCGCTGGCAGTGTGGTTGCTCCGGGTGCGAATAGGATTGCGCCAGCTGCAGCTGCTGTTGGCTTGGCAGCCACCGCATCGGGCATCTTGCCGGATAATGCTATTGGTAGCTTCGCTCAGCCTGTCGTTGGAGTTGGCAATCGAGAGTATCTGCCGCCGAACAGCGCTGGGCAACGCCAACAACGCACTCAAGCATAGAATCTAACGAATCCAAGCATCTGTACCCGGTTATATGGCAGTAGACTCAAATGTCCCTCGGCTTAGCATAAATAGTATTTACATCCACACACACTCACACACACACTTAGGAGCTCCTTACACAATCTTTTGTAGTTAAACTTAAATTCATATATATTCAATTCTAATACTATATAATAAATTGCATTTGTTTAAAAAGTTCTTGTTTTTTTCTGGGCTTTATATTACTCTTATTTTTATTAGAACTATCAAACGAAAAATCAAACGAATTTTAGCTAGTTAAAAGAGCGCGTGTCTGTGTGACATATGTTGGAAAGCGTATTCAATCCGCGATAATCCGAAGGCATTTATTTTTCTTTGCTTGAATATATACAATAATCAGTAGCCTAAATCACGAATGGACCTTTTTTTTAACTTTATGATTTGAAACAACAAAATTATTGTTTCCGCTACAAGATTACACGACAACAATAATTTAAAGTTGGTTATTTCAGTGCTTACTGAGTTCACTAAGAAAATCTAACTGCAGCATCTTGTTGGACAAGCTTCGTTTTGTTGCAGCACTCTTTAGCAATTTGCCATAGTGCTGTTTGAAGTCTGATCGTAAATACATTTGCCTGCCCCGCTTGAGCTTGGGTTCGCCCGGCTTGGGCATGGGTATCGTGGGATTGAAAGCCACCTGAGTGCTGTCGTACTGCGCAAAGAGCTCATGCGCATTGCTGTCGATATAAAATAAATTGTTTATGTATACGCTGGATACAAGTACCAGTATTAAATGGAAAATCGTGTTGCTTACAGTTTGCCAAGGTCTGTGGGAAGTGCGCCCTCGCCCGAAGCAGGCACTCCGTTAGCTATATGCGCTGCCATGCGACGCACTGTCGGATGATAGTGACGCGCCAGCAGGGAGAGCTCATAGAGCGATGTACTCGCCGCATTGCAGAACTCGGGATCATCCAGTTCGGGCTCATAGCGACCGGAGCCAGTTGTGGTATCCGTGTCGAGGAGCGCATCCAGCACTGAGGTCAACTGGAATGTCTGCTTGATGGTGCCCAGCGTGGCCAGAGTGCCATTGTGCAGCAGATGCAGACTACCCATCAGGAGACGTTTTACAAATGCCATCAGACGCTGCTGGCTCATGTTGCGCCGCCGCTTGACCAGCACCTCATCAAGTGTGCGCAGTATAATGGAAAAATCCTCGTGATTCTTGCCCGCGTGCACGACGAGCATGTTGCGATAGAAGTGCTTATAGAAGCGTATGGGATCTATGTTCAAGACTTCACCCTGGCCGGAGAGGATAACGAATATTGTCTGGATGCAGTGAAGCTGCTCTCGATATCCCAAATCCTGCTCCTCGAGTATGCGATTCAGAACATCAATTAGATCCGCAAAGAACTCCAGATTAATGACATGAGCGAATCTGTTAAAAGAAATATGAGTTGGCTGATGACACGCCTTGAGAGCAATAAACTTACTCCGCCAGACCCTCAAGGATCGCACTGAGCACCCGCGATGTGGGATCAGTCTTCAGAACACGGAAATATATGGTGAAAACCATTTTGATAATTTCTGTCAGCTTGTGGTGTTTGGTCTGTTTGTTCTCCTCGGCCCGCGTCTCCTCCAGCTCCCTGTTCACCTCGGTAAGTTTCTTGCGACGCTTGCGCTCCTTCTTCGACAAACTAAGCAGACGCTGGCGATGCGATTCCAATTTCTTTTGCTTCAGTTCGTTCTCCTTTTCGGCATCCAGATTGACATGCTTGATGTTCAGGCCCATCATGCAAGTGATGCACTCGACATTCACATTGTTCTTATTCGTCTTAATCAGATGATTGATGCGGCGCACTATAAATAGCGTCATGTCCAGCTTCTTATCATTGCTAAAGACCGAACGGAAACATTGATTGACCATGACGCGCATCTTGCCATAGTTGCAGTTAAGCATGTAGACCAAAAGCTGAGCAATGTTTTGAACGTAATTGAAGTACGGATGGGCCATCAGCAGATCGCACATGCACTGCACCGCCACGCTGGCCATTTTGATGGTTTGTGGCGTCTTTTGGCCACCACGTTTGTTCACCTGCCCCGTCAGATTTTCCAATTTCTGCAGAAACTTCTTAAACTGCTGCAGGAGCGCATTTTCAAAAGTCACACGATC
This sequence comes from Drosophila atroscutellata, assembly GCA_035041605.1. NCBI lineage: Eukaryota > Metazoa > Arthropoda > Insecta > Diptera > Drosophilidae > Drosophila > Drosophila atroscutellata. Next base: position 2,297,404 of record JAWNLA010000094.1, on the reverse strand, counting down.
TAGGGTGGCTTTGCGCACCGTTTGCATCTTCGTATCCACCTGGCCCACACGATATTCGGGCAGAATATCAGTGAAGATATTCGTGATTGAAATAATGGCTAGTTTGCGTACAGCGAACATATTGGGCACACCCGTCGCTGAATTAATCTCGTCCATTAGCTCGTAGAGTGCGTTAAAGTTGCGCATTTTGTCCTCCGGTTTCTCCAGAATACCGGAACAAATGATGCCAATGCGATATTTTTGGCGTTCGATTTCCTGCACCCTTGCAATTAGCAAATCTGTGGTGGTTATGTATTTCTGCTTGGGTGCAGGGCCTTCATCATTGACCACATCATCATCGCTGTCCTCAAATACATCAGCATCGCTTGCTGACTCCGCCTCATCATTCTCATCTTCCGCTTCCTCCACCTCCTCTTCGACCTTATGCTTGGGCTTTGGCACATAGTCAACTTCTGTTGAGCGCGTTATAATCTCACCATCGCGTGACTTAATCGGAAGCAGGTTGACCTTAATCTTTTGCGTCGCCTGCTCCTTTTTGCTGGCCGTTGCGTAGGCCATTTCCAGACCCACCGACTGCTGCTGCTGATCATCCACGGGAGCAGCTTTTGCTTTGCGCTTGCGTTTGTTTGCATGCAATAGCGCCAAATCATCGCCGTCCAACATATCCGCCACATTGTCCAGCAACAGATCGCCGCCAAGATCATCGTCTCCATCCTCATCCGCATCCAGGCCTCTCTGCAGCCCGAGGGACTCGCGTTTATTGTGTTTCTTACGTTGTGCTAGGTTGTCACGCTTATGCGCCTTTTGTGAGAAGATGTTTTGGCCCTTATCCCGCTTGGAGCTCAATTGCTCACGTTTCTGTTTGTTCTTTTGTTGTTGCTGCTTGCTCAGCGGCGTTTTCTTCGACTTCAAATGCGCAGCGCGCTTCACTGAGCTGATTTTTACCTTTTTCTGCAAGTGTCGAATGTGAAGTGGGTGTAAAAGGATGTTGAATGTTTTATTTATTACTCACCGTGCCCATTTTATTTAATTTAATATAATTACAGAATGTATTTAACTAAACGTCGGCTAGCAATTTTAGCACGTTCGAGCACATGGCTTGCCAGGCAGCCAATAGATGTGGCACACAGGTGGCGATAGTATCGATAGGTGGAATATCGGATGGCCTCCACTATTGATAACTAGCGCCTTCTGTTGCTGTTACAGTTCAGTGTCAGCGTTGTTTGCTTATGGTTTGTCTTGATTATTATTTGTTACAATGTCCGACGAGGAGGATGATTACATGTCTGACAAATTTTTGTCGGGGTAAGTCATATTTCAAGCTGCTACCTATCTGCGATTACTAATATATATACTATCAACAGTCTGCAGGAAGTGCGTCCTAGCTTGGTAAACAATCGCGCCAAGAAACGAGAAATCGAGTTGCAAACAAAGCAAGAGCAAAATAATAAACGACAACGAGAAGCGGCCAATGCTGTTTCCATAGACAACACGCGCCTGCAGGAGTCGCTCAACAAACCACTGGCTGCTGACAACAAAGGTTTTCAGCTATTGGCCAAAATGGGCTACAAGGCCGGCAGTGGGCTGGGCAAACAGGCGGATGCTCGTCTGGAGCCCATCGGAATAAACATCAAGAAAGATCGTGGTGGCCTGGGGCGGGAGGCTGCCATTGCCGAGATTGCAGCCAAGCGGCGAGAGCTGAGGCGTGAGCATATGCTACGCAGGGCAGGCGTAGAATCCGGTGAAGAGATCAGTACGGAGGCATATCGCAGAAGAGCCACACAAAAGGCGGAGGAACGCAAGCTAAACTATGACATAAAACGTTGCCAGCAAACGTGCGAATCGCTGGACTTGGCAGCCGGTGTTCCTGAGCCAGATCTTGAATTCTTCTGGCCTCCCAAGCCTTTCGAGGCCAGTGAAGAGGCAGAATGCGCGGAAGAGGAACCGACGGAGCAAGATGACGGGCAGGAAGAGCAGTACAGTCCTAGCGAGCAGCTGGAGCTGCTGATCAGCTATATGCGCATTGCATATACATTTTGCTATTGGTGTGGCACACACTACGAAAGCGTCAAGGATTTGGAGCGTAATTGTCCCGGTTTGACGCGGGACGAGCACTAATTATAGATTTAGACTCATTATTTAGGTGTTAGTTTCACAAAATACGTGCACATTTATGTATATTACAATAAAAAGTAGCCAAAAAACAGTTATGTATAGCGGTGTACTTGGATTGATTCGGAATTGAGGCATCACAATTGAGGCTACACGCGTCCCTCTAACTTCTGTATAAGATCGTGCGTCTGCTCAATCACGCTATATATGAAGGGCCGTTCCATGGGGTCGATGCGCAGCATATACTTAATAAGATCGTGCATATCCTGCGAAAGGCATAAGATATATATAAATACTTATTAATATCCTCGTAGGATCGGATAATTTGAATATCATATAGACCGTATTTGAACTTTGATCTTGACCTCTGTATAAATTGAATCCTCTGGAATGTTGATGTTGCCGCTGAGCACGGCCAAAGCCACGCTATCGCCACGCTCGTAGATGGGATCGAAGGGACTGTTAAAGTAGCACATGGCATAAAGCACGCAGCCAAGACTCTGGAAGAAAGTTAAAGAGTGAGTTGAGTATGAACATATGTTTCCCCATTACTATTCACCCAAATATCAGTGCGCTCGTCTATGGTGCAGTATGTTTTTACGGAGAACAATTCGGGTGCCCGATAAACAATTGAGCTGCGCTCTTCGGCCTCGTCTTGGAGTCGCTGGGCGTCCGATTGGCCGCAGATTTGCAGGCGTGCCTCCGTCATCGAGCCTAAATCCACAATGATAGGCTCGAAGGAGTCAGACAAACATATGTTGGCAGTTCTCAAATCACGATGCGCCAAGGGCACTGGCTTCGCCTCATGGATGGCTAGCAGACCCTCACAGATGCCCAGAAATATTTGCAATATCTGCGCCTCAGGCATATGATCCTGTTTGCGGGCGCGCAGCTGCAGGTGATCCCACAGGGAACCATGCTTGTAGTAAGGCAGCACAATGAACAACGTGCTCGTTGTATTTATCACAATGTCCGCCTGGCCAATCAGCTCATAGTCCACCACGCGAATCACATGCTCCGAATCGATTTTTCGACAATTCTCGATTTCACGCAGGGCGATATTCTGATCCTCGATGCTGTGGCAAGTGATGCGCTTTATCGCGTAGCAGCGCCGCGTTGCCGCATTCTCCGCCAGGTCAATCAGACTGAAGCCCCTACGAACAGATAGTGAGAGATAAGATTGTAATATCTGTTTAACGGGAATATGGGGCCTAACCATATTTCATAGAGAATAAGCACATCGGATATACAGATTAGAGTTCAATTAATGATAAGGCCGACAAAACGTAACGTAATTAAAATTATAATAATAGTAGTCACTGGGAATTTGTGATTTAACTGACACTAAGATCGTCATTCTCATCGTCGTCTTTAAACTTAAATTTAGAAAAACAACATATCATATACTTACAAAACTATTTTAAATTGGATCGATATACATAAGAAATAAACTCGAGCTAGAACTGTCTACCACCTTAGAAGTTGGTACAGAATATCGGCCAGTCAATCATTCTCTCTTGTCTATTAACCATTGCAGGGGGTAACTAACAGTCGAGCTTTCATTTAATTGGATTTATTTATTATTTCTACATTTACCCTTGTGCGAGTCGCTCGCGTACTGTGTAGCGGGAGCCATTGATGTTGAGTCTTTCTTTGCTGCAGAAGCATCCACGTTTTACAATAAGCGTCCATCCAATGCTGTGCATTTTGTACTTTCTCTAATTAATAACTAATTTCAAAAACGCACAAAACTCCGAGCCCAACAAACCTAACTAAAAAACAACAACAACAACAATTAATTCGTGTCGCGATGAACAGCTGTTGGCAAAGACAGGGTCGTTATTCGCCACACATGCAGCATATCTTGGCGTTGCCACCCGACGCAGTAGAGCATACTGAGTGTGTTTAACTTATTTTTAAGAAAATTTGAAACGTTTTATTTTTTAATTCGATAAATGACAATAACACCGGACGATGCTTGGCAGGACCTTATAGGCATCAGTGCCGATCCGCCAGACATGCGCGACAAATGCGATCAGTGCAAGTAAGTAAATCACGCGGCAAAAGTTGCCATATAATTGTATGGTGTATGTTTTTGTTTCAGACGCCCCGCAGTTGTTTGCTGGTGTTGTGCGCTGCCCCAGCCTCCTGTTGCGGTTGCCTCGCAAATTGTGATACTTCAACATCCCGCCGAGGAGAAGCGGTCGCTGCGCACAGCACTTATGCTGCAGCTGGGACTGCAGCCGGGCAAATGTGTTGTCTACAAGGGCAAGCGTTTCCCCAACACCCGCCACTCAGCCGATTTGCAGCGTGTCCTCGACTCACCGCGGACATTGCTACTGTATCCCAGCAAGGATTCGGTGCCATTAGAGGAGATCAATCGTAGCGCAGGACCTTATACGCTGGTGCTCATCGACGGCACTTGGCCGCAGGCGAAGGCCATCTATGCCAGCAGTCCGTCACTGCATCGCCTGCGTCAGGTAAAGCTCATTGCGGTGGGCATAAGCGATTATATTATACGTACGCAGCCCACGGAGGGCTGCTTGAGCACACTGGAGACGGCGGCGCAATGTTTAGCGGTTCTCGAATCCCAGCCAGAGCTGCGCAAGCTGCTGGTGCGCCCGCTGCACGCGCTCTGCAAATACCAGCTGGACAATGGCGCCGTCGAGCATCAGTCTAAGGAGTTTCTGTTAAAAACCAATCAATATCAAAAACCTATTGGCAAGCGGCTCAGTCGTTTACTCAACTACAGCAATACGGTGTGTAGCAGTGACAGTTCCCTAGAGCCTATTACCCAGAAATCTTGATAAAAGAAATTCGATATTAGTTGGTGCTTTGTGCACTGCCGGTGCTGCATATATAAACATATATTTAGTGCATATTAAAAACTATTTGTAATTTTCTACGTAATGATGTAGTTATTAATATATTTTTTTTGTATTTAAACCATGGGCTTGTTCCTGGCATCTGTCAACGCACGGATCATGCAGCACTTGGTAATAGCATAGATTCTGATACAGGGATTCACCTCATCCTCTGCAATAATTACAATTGTAAGATAGCCAAATGAATTTATTTTCACTCGATTCTCCACTTACTGCCCTCTTCTTCACAATACTCAATGGAATCCCCAGTTGCTGGCCACATATATTTGCGTACCAACTCCACATTCAGCTTGTAGTTATCTAGGATGCCAGTCTTCTCATAGAAGCAGCGAAAAAAACACTAGGAAAAAGCGTTGAGAAATATATTTATAGAATTTGTATTATTCACAAACCATGGTGGTTCTATCAGTTTCATCCAATAGTTCGCCCGTGGCATTAAACTGCTGCAAAACAGCTAGGAATAAACATTTATATTATTAGATAAATGCATTTATCCACTAGATTGCCCTTTCTCCTGCACAGAACTCACAGATTGGTGTTATGAAACTTGTATTACAGATATGCACAATCTCATCCATATCAATGTAGCCCTCTTCCCTAGGCGCTTGGGTAGTCGTCGATATGTCATCCACATCGCCATCGAAGCTATCATAGTTGATAATGAATATATCACCATTATCCTTGGCACGGTCGCCAAACACATTGATAATGCCGAGACTAAGACTCAGCAGGATTAATAGACCAACAGATAATTCAAATTTTGATAACATTTCAGCAACGGTAAACAGACTTTAGTACGTAGCTGCAAATACGGAACTCTTTTTATATGAAATCTGTTGCTGAAATTAAATAAACAAATTTACACTGCACGCAATATACAGCTACATTATTTATCACGTGATTAGTATTTGTAAATATTATATGTGGATATAGCGTGATACTAAATTGGTTAATATCAAAAAACTATTGGACACAAAGCAAATAAAGACTCGATTTAAGCTTGAATGTAATACAAAAGAATGAAGTAATTTTCCATTGGTTTACAATCTGTTCACAATGAATCAAAACTAATAATATAAATATTCTGTGGGTCCAAATATCCAAGGGATCATAATAGCAAACGTCGATTAATTTTTTTTTAAATTGAATATTATGTCTGTTTCCTTTTTCCAAATTGTACTACTTTATTTTAAAACTCAAAAGCGGTCCAATGTTCCGGCTGCAGATCCTCAGCGGTCAACATTTTAGAAAAAAAATATTGTAGTCAATCCCAAGACTTAACTTTGACTTTAGCAGCATAAGAAAAAATCATGAACACTAAAAAATTTCCATTTAATCGAACAATAAATACATGCGATAGCAATATTCACATTCAACGAATACAAAATTAATAATATTTTAATGATTGTCAAGAGAAATCTAAGAAATTCAATGGGTGTACTTTTTTCTATATATTTTTTTTTTGAGAAAAAAAAAGTTTTCGAAAATTAGTTAAATTAGCATAAAGTTAACTTAATAGGTGTCGGGAACAGTAGTATAAATCGCGCAACGAGGTCAGTGCTTAGAGTGAGGATCATAAGAGATATAGTTGAATTAGTATAGCCAAAAGGATAAAATGAATGGGTATATAAATGTATAATATGTAGAATAGTTTTTGTATTTTTTTGAGGCCTTATAGATAATTTGTTCTTAATTTTGTAGCTTTTTTGCAGTAATTTTTGATGGAATTGTTTTCTTTATTAAATTACTCTATGCAGCGTCCACGTTGCATCCACACGTCAGACCTTGGCGCCCCAGGCTCGTTTCAGCAGATAGGCACCCTTCTCGGCAATCATTACCGCCGGCGCGTGCGTATTGCCCGATGTGACCTTGGGCATGATGCTCGTATCCATCACACGCAATCCTCGTATGCCATGGACCCGCAACTCGTGATTGACAACGGCGAGTGGATCCTGTTGCGGACCCATTTTGCAGCTGCCCGCTTGATGATTCTCCGGCCCCGTATTCTGACGCACTGCGCACTCCCAGTAGGCGTCACTGCCAAAGGTATGAGATTCGCAGCCCTTGACGACTGTTTTGTCCAGGCGCATGCCGTACTGTTTGAGAGGCGACATCTGCGATAGCCTGATGGCAAACTTGATGCCGTCCACTAGAGTCTTGACATCATTATCATCGGTCAGGTAGTTAGCAAAAATGCGTGGCGGATCGAGTGGATCAGACGAACGCAGTGTGATATAACCTCGTGATCTAGGATTCAGAACAGCCGGAAACATTTGTATGGCGCGTGAATTGTTTGAGAGTAGTTCACCCACTTGCCCAGTGCGAGCGCAGCTGGCCAAATAACCGCCAAAATACAACTGCAGATCAGGTAGATCGGGTCGCTGGGCAAAGCGAGTGGAGATCTTAGCTGTTACATCAGAAATGCCCGTGCCCGACATTAGGCCATCGCGGAATAGCAAATACTCCATGGCTGTGGCCCAGTTAAGTGGCGCCGTGTCCGCATCATCGATGAGAAAGTTAGTAAAGAAGGCTACGTGATTCTGCAGATTTTTGCCGACGCCGGGCAAATTGTGCACAGGACGCACATTCACCTGTTTCAGATCATCTTTGGGACCCACACCGCTTAGCAGTAGAATCTGTGGTGAATTGACTGCGCCAGCGCTGAGCACCACCTCCTTCTTGACCATTATCTTGCGCATGCTGCCGAACTGATCGCTGACCTCAACGCCCAGGACGTTCTTCGTGTGCGGATGAATCAGCACTTTTGTGACTGTCGAATTTAGCAATATATGTAAGTTGTTGCGCATGCGGGCTGGTCTCAAAAACGACCTCGCTGAACTATAACGAATGCCATTACGAGCGGTCATCTGGGCAATCATGAAACCCGTGGCATTTTGTCCATTGAGGTCCTGCACCGAGTAGCCCATTTCCTCGCCAGCCTTGAGTAAGGCATAAGACAGTGGTGGATTATAGGGGAACTTGCCTACGGGCAAAAGACCGCCCTTTGCATGATATTCCGTGCCTACAGCATCCAGCTCTAAGTTATCTTCGGATTTCTTGAAGAACGGCAGCACATCATTGAAAGCCCAGCCGGGATTGCCCTCCGCAGCCCAGGCATCGTAGTCCTCACGATTGCCGCGAATGTACATCATGCCATTCATCACCGAAGTGCCGCCCAGAACTTTGCCACGTGGCCAATAGCAGCGCTGCTCCATCGAGGACAGACAGGCCATGGGTTCAGGTTCTGTATTATAGCGATAGTCAATGTCACTGCCTATGAAGTTGAGGAACATGGAGGGTATCTGAGCACCAACCGGCTCATCGCCACCTACAAAACACAATAAAGGAGACAAGGTAAGCAAATTAGTATTATGGTGACAAACAGAAAAAATAATCAGAAAACTTAATTAAGTTGCTTTAACAACAAGCATTACACACACACACACTGGTAGCTCAAAATTATAGCTTGATGAAATTGAAATTGTCCAGAAAATACAGTAACGTTAAAGGCTTGACCTTTAAGAAGCAACAGCTGAAAGCTGTTCCCGAAATAGCTAATCGATGCATTGTTGTTTTGGTTAATGACACCATATACATATATACCATATACCATAGCACTATAGGACTACAACAATAGTAGTCCACTAATTTTTGCATACACAAAACAACAAAATCGTCAATAAGAACTAGATATGCTCATTAAAAATCCATTCACAAAACGTTGAAATTTCAACCGTACATTTCTTGACATTTTCTAAACGTGATCAGTAATTTTTTTTAAGTTTTGAATCAGCATTCTAGAATTACCGTTTTGGATGCGCCCACGACATTTGGTCATTTCAATGCTCATCAATTAATTAAGTCAATTTAAATAAAATGTAATTGATTGTTATTTAAGCCGTGAGACTTAAAATTTTACCGCTTGCTGTCCAATTAGTTATTTTATCATGTCATTTAGTCAGTTGGAATAATGCCGAAAGCAAACAAACTGCAATTGCCACAAATTGTTGCCAATTCAACAATCACTTCAACGTACACATCGTTATACGAAAACTGAAATACCTGTATTTAGCATGTCTGCGACGCAAATACAATAAAACAAGATTCTTTCACAATTCAATACCCAGTTTTTGTTTAATGCTTACGTCGCGAAATGACAATAAAACAAGAACAATTAGCACCGATTACTTGATTGAATTTTAATATTTTAGCTTGTGTACGAATGCATTAAATTGTTTAGATTGTGCAAATATTTGCCGAACAAAAAGTCTTAAAAGATTAGCTTGCGTATTTATTAATTGAATCTCATGCAAATAAAAATAATAAATTAGATGATATATTTAATGTTTACTAATACATTAAACACTTCATCTAACTGGTAGCTATAAAAAAGAAAGACTTAGTAGACAGACTTATTGATAATGAAAAGGTATTTGCCAGACAAGAAGAAGCTCCGAGAAAAAGTCTTAGTTTGCGTATTTATTAATTGATTCTCATGCGACAATGCAAATAAAAATAATAAATGAGATGATATATACGAAAGCCTTAGGAGACAGATTTATTAATAATCAAAAGGTACAAAATTGGTTTAACCCAAATATCCGAATACCTAATGAAACACATTTGACCTCTGCGAAAAATACATCCGCTTGCTGATGCACAACTTTTGCAGATTGCCGACATTGAAGATGAATAATTAACCAACGAATGAAAAGACGAATTTATTGTCTCTGGTAAGAATTTGTGTTTACAGAGTGTCAACCAGGTGATTATATAAATTATATGTGCAACAAAGTAGAATCGTCACAAGATCCACAAAGATATGCTTAACGACAAGCACTTAAGATGCACTCAAGATAAAATCGTTTTTCCAACTAAGTAATTGCAATAAGTGCCCACTTGTAATTGCACTTTGAGATTTGTTAGGACATTAGCACGAACTAATTTAGAAATACGTCTATCATCTATTTTACATTAATATTTTTTGTTTGTCTGTTTGTTTGGCAATTAATATAATTAGTGACAAGGTATAGTAATTGTTCCTACGTAATAAATAATTAAAAATGCTTAGAAGCGACACTAACCCGAAAAGCAACTCAAGCAAGCCAAGTGCCAAGTACGCCAGCTGATAAGCCAATGCTAATGGACAGTTTCAAGGTTGAGAAATAAAGATTAATTATCTTTCCAAATCGTAGACTAGCTCTGAGAAATGAGAGCTTGCTAAATTACCATCCTTATCACTCTGTGGCCTTTTCATATTACTGCCTGCGGTACCAGGTACCAATTTACAACAATATATGTATTCATGTTTTAATTTATTAATATAATTAAACATATTTTAAGTTCTCTAGTTGATCTGACGTATGTGCAACTGATTTAGTTTTAACTGCATACACTTAAATATATATTTATTTTGTAATTATTTTATTCCCCTGCTCTTGTTAATAAAAAATCAAATGCCTTAATATATTTTTGAAACCCGTCCCAGAATATGTAAATTCTTGACATTCGCTGACTAAGTGAAGCAGTGAGATTAGGCATAAAATAATTGTGCATAATTATTATAATGTGTTAAACGTTTTGAAAAGCACTTGAGAACCAAAGTGAATGCCCTGCATTAAAAACAAGCTACATGTCCAGTTAGCTCCCCTCCCACTCCCACGCTTTCATTATGCGCATTTTAATTCATTAATACAAAATGTGTAAAATGATACAAACAATTGCCAATTGCAAAAAATCAGTGAAGCGATTAATAAATAACTTTTCAGCTGGACACCAAGACCAAGTGGCATACATATATATGTATATGCCTATAAGCAATGAACTACATGTGTATGTGTATTTATACAAGAGTAATTTGCATAGAAGCAAATTACTGGCAGAGTGAAAAGCAGTGTGTAGCTTAAGAGAGGGGGAGATGGGTGGAAGCTCGTTTACTTTACATAATGCTCAAGGCAGTTGCGGTTGCTTCTTTGCCACATTGTTTTTAGTGTTGCATGTTGTTGCTATTGTTTAGTGTTGCTCAAGTTACTCATTAGTGTTGTTGTCTTTGTTTATTTTTGGTGTGTGGCTGTTGCGGTTAAGCTTCAATTACTTCAAAATAAATGCAACATAACGCGTGTCTAATTGCCCACAGCGCCCCCATCTGACAAAATAGTAGCTTGATCGCATGTATATATACATGCGGCTGGCAACATGTTGCAGCTAGTTTAGCAACTGTCAAAATGAATTGTTTATTACTTACCGGCTTCAACGAGCAGCACCTTCCACTGAGGCACCTCGGAGAGACGCGAGGCAACCACAGAGCCCGCTGAGCCGCCGCCAATGACAATGAAATCGTACTCATAATCCGGCTCCGAACGAAACTGCACAATAATATAATAAAGTTAGGGTAATAATTTTGCCACTATCAACAACTGAGCTCACCCTTGAGCTGGCTCGTCCGCAGGGATCCTCCAGATCGCATTGGGATCGTATGAATACCTCGAGTAGACCCATAAACAGCATAAATGCGCTGCCGCCGCATGTGGAGGCTAGTGTTGGGCCGGTGGGCACGCCTACCAAACAATCACAAGCTGATGTGCTGGTGGACATGTTGTTTCAATCACTGTGAATGACATTTGAAATGAATATAATTAGAAAACAAATTTTGCAGACTTGAAGAAACAAAAGACTTAAGCAACGAACTTGAATCATTGTGTCTAATTATTGATATTTTTATTGCTAATGATCACATTTTAATAAATTTTACACTTAAATTCGACCTTGCAACTGCAATTCACTACAAAAATTCATGTTGCCAAAGCCCAATTTATTTAAGCACTCAATAAAACAATGCCTTGGCTGCCGTCGCTAAAGAGGCGTAGATTGTACACGCGAATAATCCATAAAACGAAACAGAAACCCAAACAATTTTTGGTATCTTTGGCCAAATTGCCGCCAGCACTGGTAATAACAAAAGGCCGAGTTGTGCATAAGACAGACAGAAGTCATAGCTCATCATCTTCGGAGGTCCAAAAGAGCTTGGCCCAATGCTTATCTCTGCTTTGTTGCTGGTTTTAAACAAACTGTGCATAGTTTCACATGACCTTAGCCCAATGTAGCCGAAATGCTTGCTGTCTTTTATCTTATTTTTTCTTTTCGCTTTTTTTTGGTTTTTTTTTTTTGTTTTTGGAAATTTCAAAACGTTGTACGTTGAGTTCATGCCGCCTTTGCCTACAGAAGCAATTCAATTGTTGAATAATACGAGTACTCGCTGTTTGAGACTATAATTGTGTAATAATTATGCCATTTGTTAATCCAGTTGAATTTTGGGTGCTGATCTTTGAACCAGTGGGCGAAATTGGTAGTGATGTTTGTTTTTTTTTAGAATGAGTTGAGGGCAGTCGGGGATGGGATAATAACAAGGCTTGAGGTTTATAATTTCGTATTGTTACATATATATCTTTACAAATTAGATTGGTTGACTGTGATATTTATACATTTTAATATTGTGTTCACGTAGCATGAAGTGTGAAAGCATGTAATTATAATTAATTCATTTTATTTTGCAACTCGGCCCACTATTCGTACGTTTGACAGATGACGACATTTCAATTTCATTAATCATGCTTTGTTTTTCTCTCTTAACTTAACATCCAAATGTAATTAGCGAAAATTGCCTATTAATTAGGTGTATATCCGAAATATCTCAATTTGCTAACCGGACTTTTTTTTACACAATTTTGGCAAACAATTACAGCGGCTTCTGCCCGAAATTAACAACACAAGTCACTTTACAAATGGTTTTTCTTTCAATTTTTGGAGATGTCTACAGCGTTTTTGACCTCAATTAGACTGAGCAACTTTGTTGATTCGATACAGCAATAAAATTGCAATTTGTAAACGCAAAACCAAAACCACCAGAATCAAAAGCGAAACTGAAACTAAAACAGAAACCAAGCAAATTTGAGAAGTTCAAGCAATTGCTACAATTCGAGATCGCGAGATCGATTTGTTACAATGATGGTGCGCACATTTGACATTTGAAACACGATTTTGTTACCATCTGCGTTCGGTTTTGGCCTCAGTCTCCCTCGAAGTTAGAGTACCAAACTCAAGTCGACAACAGCAAAATTGAAGGATGCCTCGAAAGTAAAGCAAAACGTGCGAGAGCGTGAAAAATCCAAAAGAGAGGCAGTTGACCTCGCAACAAGTTTTTCCATCAAGCCAAAAAGTAAAAACAAACAAAAATCAACAACAACTACCCAGAAAACAACCAGACGAACTTCAAAATGCGTGCAGAAATCGTGCAGTTTTCCATAAAAAAAAATAAAAAACAAAAAGATATACACACTTAAAAGTTGCCCTGAACAACTTTTTGTCCCCAAATGAGTTACTGGAAATTTAATGTGTGGTAAAACGAAAAAGGAGTGGCTTTTCGGATTTTTTATGTACACAAACTTAATATTTGTTTAATTATATTAACGACTTTATATTGTACTGAATATAAACTTACTTAAATTGTGATTAATTGGGATCTAAAGAAGTAGAATTTTAATTCTATGCATTGCAAGTAGCTTAATATTGTATTAAAGACATATTTAAATCTTTATTGCAGGCCCATAATGAGAACAATTTGAAGACATACAAATAAGTAATCGTTTTCAGCTTGTTGCTCATTAAGTATCTTATGCATTGATTATGAAGATTTCAATCTTTATGCCTCACACTTTCCTGGCCTGCGTTCACAATTGCCATGTTATAGGGGCCCTCCCTAATGAGCTATGTTGTATTTATATCTGTATATCACCAGGGCGTCTATTGTTGTGCGCACTGAAGCGATGCGCCTGTCGATTATGAGAGTGCCACATATCAGTTGTTGCAAGTAAGTACATTCATTGTCTTCGCACTTTGTGTATACATGGTATCTTCATTGATATGGTTGGCATTGTCTGCATTGCAGTTGCTTTTGAAGGTTTATTTCAGTCGTCAGACTGTCAGTTTGGCAGTTCGTCAGTAAATCTATTCGGCATGTTGGACTCGTGCTCATTGAAACGTTTCGTTGGTGTGAAAAAGATAGTTATTAAATAAAGATACAACTGCAAACTGGCATATGCGGTTGCTCACTTCCCCCCTCGTTGCTTATGTTTTTGGGAGATTTTTTGTTTTTGATTGTAGGTGCTTATTAGTGTGGGAGCTGTGCATTTATTAGAATAATAATAAAATAAACTAACGGAATTTATGCGTGCCATGACAATGGCGTGCGATCTTGTGTATGAATTGCGTAATATTGTTTGAGACTTATGGACAGGGCTCTTGTAGGAAATATATGTCTCAGGGTCTTATTTAAACAAACTTTTACTAAATATTAAACATTCTATATCAAATTGAATTCATTGCAACATTACAATCTAAGAATATCAATAATAACAAAATAATAAACTTTAATCTCAAGCAGCGCCTAAGAGTCGTAACCAATTTAATGGTCTGCACATTGTAATAATTAAATTCTCCAATATGACTCAACATGGGGGCCACACTATAAGCACAAACTGGTTTTACAAATCAAAACTAACTAACTGTTAATAAGAAAAAGAGCGAAAATAAGAAGACAACATAAATCAACAAATTTGCAGAAAAACGGGGCATAAACTGTTTTACGATCAGTCGCGTGAAATTGGCAAGCAGTCAAAATGCATGTAAATTCATAAAGCAAGTAATTGTAAGCAAGATAAGTCAAAAACAAACATAATACCCAAATCAACCGAATTATGTTTGTGGTGTGCAAACGCCTAAAGTGGAACTATAAATTAGCAGCAATATCTACGACGCGGCAAGGTTGGAGCAACTGAATGCAATGCAATCGTTGCAAGTGTTGCAGTGATATTGATAACTGAACTGCTCCACGGCTATTATGTAGCTGCCGGCGGTTGGCTATTAGAAATTGGCCAAGAAACCAAATAGTGTGGCGGCTAAAAACATAAACAACAATAAGCAACTGCTATAGCTGCAGCCATCAACATGCAGATACAAATGCATTCGCAATTTAAAGGAAGCAGCCGCGCAATGTACAGATAAACTTGGCCAATGTATCTCACAGCTTGTATCTGTGGCGGTGTATCTGTAGCTCTGGCTCTGTAGCTCGGATGCCGGTGCCGGTTCCACGAGTTAACTTCCTATTTTCACTTTCATACGTCATGCGGCCGGGAGCTGACTAAAGAAAAGCACTAACAACAATAAAAACAACAGCTACTAAAACGCTGTTTTTGTTTTTCTTTAACTTTTTTTTTATTTTTTGTTGTGTATTTTTGTGTGTTTTCCTTTTGCACATTTCGCATTGTCAACGCGCTTTCAACAATGTGCGAATATTTTGATGTGAGAATTTGGCAATAGCTTTGGATTATTTTGCTGCTGTCATTGCCCATCACGTAATTGCTGGCGTTTGAAGAAGGCACTTTGCTTGATTAATTTTTCGCATTTTCTTACATTGGTGTATTTAATAATTTGTAAGTGTATTTGGAATGCATGTGCAAAAGCACGTTATGTTAAATAACAAGATGTTAACTAATAGTCGACAAACAAATATTTTAATATTGTGTTTAAGAATGACAATGAGACATAAAGACACACTTTTTGCTACACAATATATAATTTTGTATATAGGTTTCTATTAATTTGCATATTCGTGGCTTTCAGTTATATTATTGTGTGCTAATTGATAAGTCTATCTGCAACTATGGGGTTTTCTTATTCTAAGTAACTAAATGTGCTTAAAATAGCTGCCATTGTTTTGTAATGGTTACAAACACAGTATCGATAGAAATCTATATAAAAAAGCACAATAAAAAGGCTAACAAAACAAACCAAAAGTAAAAACATCAATTACACGGCACGGGTTAAGTGTACAATTGCATATTTGATAATTTTAAATTATTTCCAGTTAACAGAGACTCATAATTTACAATTCGTTTTTATTGACTTTTGCAACAAACAGAAACGGAAATGCCATAAACAGCACTTTCAATTTTCTTCCACTTCAAAACAGCAGCCCGAAACGTGAAGATCTGATTTACATAATTTATTTAAATTTGTTGCTATGTTGCACGAACTACGTGATTGAATATTTGCAACATTTCGCTGCATTTGCATTTTCCCCAAAAAAAAAAAAATTTCAGTTGCATTTTCTTGCAGTTGCAACAACCGCGATTACAACTGCAACGCCATGTAATACCCTTGGCTGCCCAATGCACGGCCGCTGGGCTGATGCTTGCCAATTACGTTGCCAGTGCCAACAACTAACAGCAACAACAATGCGACCACAATTAAGCTTAAAGTGAAATTCTGCAATTGCTGGCGCATCATTTGAAGCCACGTTGAGATGAGCTTTGTGCCTTTGATTGATCGTTGGTTACGTGCTAAAAATGGCAAGAAAAAAACAAAAACAAAAATAGCAGCAACAACAACAACAACAGCAGCAGAAGTAAATGAAACGTGTTGCTATTTTGGCCTCCAGGCGGATGCAAAAGTGGGCAGCCCGTCAACGGTGCTCAGGAGCTGCCTGTCAACTGTGGTGCAGCTTGGATGTCTGCCAATGGCCAGACACTAAACAACACTTTTAGTTGCATTGCTTAAAGAGTGCATTTGTTAATAGAGTGCCTGTTGTTGCTGCTGTAATTGATGTTTATATCAAATTTCTCACGCTTGTCGTTAGGATAACATCTCTTGCACAGACAGCCAACCGGATAGCTCCAGATTATAAATATTTGTTCACCTGATAACCAACTTTGATAACATGGACATTGAAGCACATGCAAATGTTATTAATTATGAACTTAATTGCTTTTTAAATTTCCCAAAAGCATTTTAATTCAGCACATTATTTTAATTACCAGTTTACTCCAAACACTAAACTCCGCCAATATAATTTAAATTATAAATTATAGACAGAATTTCTAAATACCGTAAAATAGTTTCGTAGACAAGTACTTATTAACTTGTCTGTACTATTATTATTCAGTTTCGGAGAAGCTATTATTGATTCATTAGCAAATATTTAGTACTTAAAAATGTAAAAATGAAAATGTATTTCGCGACAACTGTAGATAATTTTAATTGTACTATACCCTCTCCGACTGTTAAGGCATTAGGTATATAATATTGAAAACAATAAAAATGACTGACTAGCAAATAAAGCCTTTAGCTTAAGCCTTTCAACTTTCTAAAAAGTAAATATGCATGAAATGATATGCTAATCATCAAATGTTATGGCATTCTTAAATGCCAACACCAAGTCAATAAAAGACTTCAACCATCTTATGTGACCCAGTTAGTATTTTTTAGTATTGTCACTGTCTATGGCTTAAAAGTGTGCCACTTCTGAACTAAAATAAAATCATAACGTAAACAAATAGAGCTCAAGCCGAAGATCGCTTAAATGGCAAAAGGTAAAACGAAACAACGGCAACAACAACGTCAGCACAAAAGGAGCCAGGTAAAAGGCAAACAGATCACAGATGAATGCATGAATGAGTACCAGCCAAAAAAAAAAAGGGAGCCAACAACAGTAACAGCAACAAGACAGATAATAAACAGCTAGCAGCAAAAAGTCAATCGTTGCCGTTCAAGAGCAGCAACAATAGACAACAAAAATCCTATAAAAATAGCAACAACAACAACAACAACAACAATGGGAGGTAGCTGTACAACATTGTACCAAAAACATGAAGAGGTACAAATTGTGTCTTTAGCTGACATTTCAACATTACTCCAGCTCCAATTCAAACTCCAACTGTGACTCGTGTGCGTTGGCAAACACATTATTGGTTTAACTACATGCCAAATCTTTCAAGACGGCACAAAAGAAAGCGGACCTCGAGCGTGGGTGTCTGGCGGTCAAAGCACTCGCCTATACAATATGTAGCTTTAAATTTCTTTTCATTGTCCACAGCGGGCACATGTTCGAGATACACTCGATAATGAGCGTCCATCAAATATGTATATTGGCAATTGTTTCTAACCACTTTTTGCCCTCAATAACGAAATGTGATTGATCATCGCTTCACGCTACACTCTTTACACTTCAAGTTCGCTCTCTCGCAATAAAATCCAAAAAAACTTGAAATGCAGTAATATATATTGTATTGTATTTGCTTTTGAACTTTAGCTTAATGAGTTAAGGCAAAGTCATAAATTTGCTAATGTTTTCGATATTTGTATAATTCATTTAATTTTTAATCACGCATTTGTTTTGGGAATTCGGATTTATGCGAAATGCGATGAGTAAGAATTAAAATGAATATTCAAAATTGGTTGTTTGATACTGACATTAATTTAAACAATGCACTACGTATATTGCACTCTGTATGAAATTTAGAAAAACATGGATTAACAAAAGAAGTGGAATTTAATGTAACAGATTAGAGTTGACATGTATTATTCTGCCTAATAGTTGTGTACAGGTTATCTGGAGTATGACAAGGACACTCTCTATGTGTACAGCATGTTATCTAGTCAAAAACTCTCAACTAGCGCAGCCTTGCTTCACTTTTGCTTTGCAGCTATAAGCGGATATTCACATGCATTCAAATCGATTGCAGATCTTGAGGTACAATTTTACTCACACTAAATAAAGAGCTTTGAAAAGTCTTACAATGCCTCCAGCTTCCGTTGGCAACAATAACAAATAAAAAAAAGTTTAAAAAAACCGGGTTAATTTCCTATTACTGTAATAATCGCGTTATTAACTGTTATAGCGTAATACCTAAATGCAAGAATGAAACAGTTTTTTAGCGCTTGCTGCAAATCTGCTGGCGTAGAAAAATCAAACCGATTAGCGCTCATGTAAATAAAAGAAAAACCAGTACAATGGGCAAACAGTTCGAACTAAAATTAGAAACATGTCTCAAAAATCGTGAGACATGCACACACATATTTCTCAAGAATTGTGTCAATAAAAAACGTATAGTGCTTTTTTTTTTAGAATGTAACTGCAAAAGGTGCAAACACAATCCAAAATCGAAGCTTGCTTTAATGCGAAACTCCGTTTTGGCGTTGTAATTGACGCTTCCTCAAATGCCAAAAGTGTTGTCAATAAAAAAATGTAAGTTACTTACGTTTTGTGTGCCCGTGTCTAGTTGCTGCCAGTTTCCTTTTTGGTTGCCACTAAATAATAAGTCTTTAAGTTTTATTTCTCTTATTATGCCGCTCCTTATTGGTAATGCCTTGTTAGTCAATTACGTAACTCGCCGAAGACATCCACAAAAATTTGTCAAGATCAATTTCTTAAATGTTATTCGGATTTTTGTAATACTTTTTTTTTTTTGGTTAGCACACACAGTTGCACACACACGCACAGTACTTGGTATTGCCTTCTTTTGCTTATACGGGCATCTCACTAGCCCGATTACAGTTTAGGCCTTGCTAAGATTTCTGCAGCTTGTTTCGAACTGCGCGCAATCGCAGACCGTCGTCGACTCAACGTCTGGCTGTTAAGCGCGGCTCTTTTTAAACTTCCCCCAACAGCAGCACAAAGCTTAAACTGTCGTTCGGTTCGCCGCTGAATTAGTTGGAGAGCCACTGGTTCGAGTTGGAGCTTAAAGCTCGCTTGCCGCTCTCCGTCTTTTTGAGTGCCGGCAAGTTTAAATTGGTTACCTTTTCCATCGCTATTACAGATTGGGAACTCATAGTTTTATTTCTTTAAAGTTTTAACTCGAGAAATTCAATTATTATTCTTTGAACTATTGAATTAAGTTTAATCTATAATTGGAAATTTGATGTTATACATTTAGCTTGGAATCATTGAAATGTTTATTTGATCATTAAACATGTTAGACAGCAGGTAATACCAAAAACCAATTACCAGTTGGTATGACTCATTGGAAAGTGCTGTGTATACTCTCCCAGTAATGCTAATCATCCATAACATGCAATATAAAATTAGACACATTCCACATCTACTTGCATCTCACACCCGCCGGCAGCATGTATGTATTGTAACCGACATACGTCACAAGGCTTCTTCAACCACCGCTTGCAGACAAATTGCCTGGCAGTCAAATAAGCGAGTGCAAAAACACTCGCTGAGCAGCCCACACAGAAAGCGTCGATTGTGCTCAGTGCGCCGGCGCAGGATTAACGATTTATAGATGGACAACGAGTTGGCTCAAGACACTTGAAAGACAAAATAAAGTGCAACTGCTGCGGAACTGCGTTGTACAATTTGAACAGTTAAAATCTAGCAAATATTTTCTAAAATATAGAAAAAGGAATTTCTCGACAAGTGAGTGTCATAAAAGTAACAATATCATAATTATAATTGCCTTTAAACAGTTTGTGAAATGCAAAAAGAACTTCAAATGAACCCAGCTGCAGCAAATTATAAGACAATTTGCATTAAGACAAAGCAAATTATAAACAGTGCTAAAAACGAAACATCAAATTGGTTGTAGTGATTAATTGATATTTATATAGATTTTTGCATTTAAGTTAAAACATAGTGAAAATATCTTATTTAACATGAAAAAAAACAAGGAAAAATGTCTCTATGTTAAGGGTGGGTTGATGAATCATACGAATGAGACATACATAAGTATGCGTACAGGTTTCATGGCTGTGTGTGTGTGAGTGTGTGTGTACAGCTCAAGTAATGACAAATAACAACAAGAGTGTGCAAAAAAAAGTGAAAACCCCAAGCAGCAGCAGAAGCTGGCAAAAAATGAAGAAAAAAACTCAGATTTGTGGTAAAATCGATGTGACAAGACAAGCCCAGTCTTAACTTTTCCATTTTCTTCACATAACTCTTTGTTTTACTTTGCAACTTCTTGATTTTGTTCGTGTAGTCATTGTATCTAATTGTTATTCTGTGCAGCTACGCGAATCTTCAAAGCAGAGAAGACCTCACGCAGAGCGGCACTAGCCACAACCGTTTAGAATGGCTGACGAGTATATGCCAGATGTCAGCATGATGGACACAAGTGAGTACCATATTGCTTCCAAAACTAATGATGGCTTATTAGGAAAACGGTAGAAAGTTGCCGTAAAAGTTTGGCTTTAGCAGTTGGCGAAACTAAAAGAAACTAATAAGCAAACTTATTGGGTGTCATTGAAGTGTTGAAGTGAAATGCGTAACAGATTAAAGTATGCACTCAAGACCCACTTGAGTTATAACTTGTTTACCAAGAACACAATGAATGGTGTCATATTGTTTCTCGTTTTCTTATTGTCTTTTCTGTTTTCTTTTAATTACATTTCAAAATATTACGCTTTAGAGGGAGTAGTCTGCTTAACGATCCCATAACTATAGCAGTTCATTCCATTTGTCGATTTATATTTTACTATAGCAACTTATGAGTCTACGATTTCGCTTAGAAGTAATATAAATATTGAAGTGTATATGCATACAAAAGCATTAAAATTATATTTGCCCTTCTGTTTTTATTAAAAAATATATATTTTTGCATTTGCTGCAGTTGTGCCCGCCATACTGGGTCTCACTGCGGCCGCAGTACTTTCGACGGTGGCCTGCATCTGTGCGAAGCAGTTGCGCCTTCGGAACAAGAAGCAGAATCATCATGATTCATCATTCCCATTCCAACCGACACGACGTCCGACCGCAGTTCGTTCGCCGAGTGGCCAACCACCGCACTATCTGAAGAAATCGCCGTCTCCCACTGGAGGCAAGCAGATGAGCTTGCTCTCGCCCATGCAGGATCAGACGACATCGCCGATAGCACCACAGAATACGAAATATGCCGAGGACGATGAGTCACCACCGCAGCAGATGGCACAGCAGCAGCACCATCAGAGCTCCAATAAGCTAAACGTTGTGGACAATGCCAAACACCAGAATCAACACCACTCGCCGGTGGAGACCATTGCCAATGGCAATGTGACCATCACACTGGACGAGACGCTCTCGAATGGGAAGGAGCTAACCATAAGCGATCAATACGGCAAATTGGGCACCATTTACTTCAAGCTGCGCTATCTGTCTGAGAGGAATGCTCTAATGGTATCGATAATCCGTTGCCGCGGCCTACCCTGCAAGGGTGGTGCTGGCGGCACTGGCGACATACCCACTGGCATGAATGGACGCACTCAGGCGGCCACCGATCCGTATGTGAAGCTACAGCTGCTCCCAGACAAGCAGCACAAGGTGAAGACACGCGTGGTGCGCAATACCAGGAATCCCGTTTACGATGAGGACTTTACCTTCTATGGCTTAAATATAAATGATCTGCAGAATATGAGCTTGCACTTTGTCATACTCAGTTTTGATCGGTATTCGCGTGATGATGTCATTGGTGAGGTTGTCTGCCCCTTGACTTCCATTGAGATTGGTGACATATCGAAGGAGGCGCTCTCGATCAGCAAGGAGATACAGCCCCGCAGCCTGAAGATACGCGCCCAAGGACGTGGTGAACTGCTCATCTCGCTATGCTGGCAGCCGGCCGCTGGACGATTGACTGTCGTTTTGTTAAAGGCGCGCAATTTGCCACGCATGGATGTTACCGGACTGGCTGATCCATATGTCAAGATCTATTTGCTGTACAATGGCCAGCGCATTGCCAAGAAGAAGACGCATGTCAAGAAGCGTACGCTGAGTCCAGTATTTAATGAGAGCTTCGCATTTGATATACCCGCTGCCGAGGTACGTACAACTACAATCCCATTTATAAATGCCATTTATCAACAATGCCAATAGGCATCATTTTTATATCAAAATATATATTCCATTAAATTAATTAAAATCCTTAAGCCAAAAATACGTTTTAAGAACAAAAATTAAATGAAGTCTTATGATAAATTATGAGTATGGCAAATAGATTATTTTTTTCTCGTATTAATTATTATCTGAAGCAATTTACGTATACCTTAACTTATACACATGTACTTAAACACAACCATATTTTAGGGTGCTGGAGCTTCCTTGGAGGGTGTTTCTTTGGAGCTGATGCTGCTCGACTGGGATCGCGTTACCAAGAATGAGGTTAGGTTCATTTCTTGCTGTCAATTATTGGGTGCTTAACAAAAGTTTTCTTTGTGTTTCTTTAGGTTATTGGACGCTTGGAGCTGGGTGGACCCAACTCGAGTAGCACCGCATTGAATCACTGGAACGAGGTTTGCAATTCGCCTCGTCGCCAAATTGCCGAATGGCACAAACTAAATGAGTAAGCGGATTAACTTTATCAACATTTTTGGGGGAGCGACCCAGCGCTGGCGCCGCAAACCCAACAACAACAAAGGCAAACCAATATTTTTGTTAAGTTTGCTTGTGTTGAAAACGCATAAGTTATTTAATTATTATTAAAATATTTTATATATATATTGTGGATACAAAGGAAACTTCATTTCAAACACCAACAAAATTAAATTTATGTAATTTAATTTTTATTATTATATTTTATTAAGCTCAAATATTCTTTTGTTTGATGTGTAGCAAAATCACATTGGAAAAAGTTATATTTACCAACAAATAAAATCATCTAAATTAAATGTATTAGAAAAAGTTTAGTAAGTAACAATGCGTATAAATGTAAGATATTTAATTTAAAAATGTGACATACATTTATAATTAACGCTAAAACAGGTAAACATACGTATTTAAACAAAATTAATTTCCTGCTGTATAAAATAAAAAAGATTTACCATTCAAATTAAATCAATTAAATGTTTTATTTAGCGTTTACATAATTTTCTTTTCACTATAAAATGACGTATTACCTGAAATGCAAATTATTTGTAGTCCATTTATTATAACTCTGCCCACCATAAATACATTTGATATTTGTTTAATATATATGTATTTCTATTATATTAAATAAGCTTTCCAGTACATGCATTCATAATTTTGTATAATTTATATGGAGCTAAGTTGAAAACACCAATAAAATACATAAATGACAAAACAAAAATAAAATTGAGTAGTGCTTTACAAAATTTATTAAATTGTGTCAGAAGTGAGATAAACGCTATCAGCTCATCACTTTCTATACATAAAAACGTACTTATAAAAATAAAATAAAAACCAAGTCAAAATAAATCGAATAAAAAAACTTGAGAGAACACGCAGCAAATTGCTTAGGCACCAAAAAGCTACAAAATCACACACAAAAGAACGAAACAAGTCAAAACCCAAGAACTAAACAACACAATAGAATAGTACTTATAGGAGATAAATACAAAACCAAAGACATATGTATGTAGAAACCACAATTAACAATTAAATATATAATGTAGAGTTACGAGATCCAAGATACGAGATGCATAAAGTGCATAGCTCAAAATGAAAGCAGAACCCAAAAGCATTATTAAACTCTAATGGCACTTACTAAGCGTACTTCTAAAATATTTCCAATCATAACTAAGCAAAGCTTACGCAAAACACCCAACAATTGATCAGTTTACTTATTTAGATGCTAAATCTGAAATGTAATGAATATTTATCAGACGTGTATAACATAGAAATGTTGACAGAAAAGCAACTTCAAAATAAAAAGCTAAGAAGAAACTCAACAAATAAAAACATTAGACGCGAGCACAAAATGCAAACTATAAACATAATCATACCCAACCAAAAAAAAAACCAAAAAAAAAAAAATCCAATTAAATATGTGTCCACAATCAAATTTCAATTCGTCTAAAGTGCATACAATAATTAAAAACAAGCAGATTTCCATATACATAGACATATTTATACATATATGTACATATAAGTATATAAAGGTACATACGTCGAGCAAATAAATAAATATATATATATATACATGTATATATATATATACATATATGTGAATTAACTATATACATGCATACATACACCGTAAAATGTATAATTCTACATATACATATGTAATAGAAATGATAAGAAACATTGAATGGTTAATTTCAGTAATAAAAACATATTATATAAAATAATAACAAACGAGTTTTCATTATATTTAACACCGATTGTGGTTAACAATTTTAAAGAAACCTTTTACTATCATTAGAGAATCATGCTGGTATAAGGATTACTGAACTACAGACAATAAATTATGTCGGGCATTATATTGTGGGCATTTTGTAGACGATTTACGTTAGAAATACTGTCAATTCCGATGAGCTTTATGGGGCGGTGTTATCCTTTTTCAAGGGATTAGTATAATCATCATGACAGTTTGCGGGTTATCAAGAACTGCAAAGACCATCCAGTGACATTTGGACAGTTTTTATATTATCATTTTGAAAGCGCTTGTGATCTTAACGGGCTTTAGTTTTTTCTTCGACCTAAAAGTATGCTGAAACTAGTTTCCACTATACATTATTTTTCATCGCAAAAGAGTGCCATACAGTTCGTGATTCGCTAATCATTTTTTTTTTCACCCCAGTTAAGAAATGCTAATATAAAATATTATATTTCTATCTGATCGGTGGCAACATTGGCGAATATTCGCCAATAGTGATTTCAGATACGTGTAAGCATCTGTGAACAGCGCTCGTTGAGTATAAATCAAAGCAACTTAACAAATAATAAACTATACAAAATAAAAATACAAATGGAAAATTATAATATATGAAATAATAAATCAAAATTAGCTGAACAAGTTACGCATCACTAGCAACAGCTGCGCATCACTGATGCTTGCCTGCAAGGAGCTGATCAGCTAAGCGCTAGGCATGCGCACTTGCCGAAGCTCGTTGTTGTTTTGGTAATTGTCTTTAATTTTAACTTCAGAACTCATCTTCTTGTTGTTCTAGTTGGCACTTGAATGTTATTGTTGTGATAGTTGCTGCTTGCTGTTGTTTTTGGCTCTTAAAAGTGTCTTTTACTGTTTTACACCTGGCACTTACAATTTATAAAATTTGAGAAAGAGCATAACTTTTTAAAATGTTCTCTTAGTGTAAATTTTGGGCGAGTTTTATTTGGCTTTGGTTTTAAATGATTCATTTGAAATCTCGTTCGAAGAAAAAAAAGGATTTTAAAAATTGGTATTTTTGGTATTTGCCATATTTGCCTCAGCAAATGCTCTCTCTCTCTACTATCTTAAGATTCAAACAGTGGGCTGCCTAGCCGACTTTTGGCATCTCCGACAATCGATACCTACCCGCCGCAACAAATCCTATTAAATTATTGTTGCTCTTTTGCTATCGGAAATCGAAATGTATCGATATTCTAGGAGAGGAACAGTTATCGATAAGCAAGCGAGATTCTGTATTGCAAACTTAAAGTCCTTCCACTTGTTATATATGTTTATTTGAACAAAACCAATATACCACTTTTTAAAGGGTTCAGGTTATAATGAAAGCTAATATTAGCTGTATTAAATGTATAATGTATGCATGTATTAAATATATATATATTATATATATTTTATAAAGTAATGAAAAAGTTAATGAAAGTTTCGAAAAATTCAGAGTGAGTTGCCTCCAGCCGATATTGGGAAATGTTCGTCAGCCTGTAATTCTCGTAGCAAAGTTGCAGAAATCCAGAATTCTTCATCTGAACAATCCATTGACTGTTGTTGTTGTTGTTGTTTATTTAATAAAGGCCTCTGGTGGTATTTGGTTTTCTTTGAAGAGTTTCTCAAACACAAATGCGGCATGGTTGAAATCCCAATTTATCTCCTCCAAGCATTTGCGGCTCCAATCTAGATTCATTTGGCTCTGCGCACTCATGGCCTGCACCATTTGCATTTTTGTGGCATCACTAAGTGGAGCTGTGTGTGCCGCAGTCACCGTCGCCGCTGCAATTGGGCTGGTGATGGCGGCAACCGGCGGTGGCAATAGGGCAACAGCGCCAATCCGCGCCAATCCGTCCGGAGGCAGACACGCTTGAATTGAGATCTCGTTGAGGGCAGAGCTAATTGGGGCTAAACTGGCGGCGCCGGGCGCAGCCTGGTGCTGCGATAGCTTAAATTCGCGCGTCTGCTCCTTCGATGCGCTGGTTATGAAGATCACCTCATTCCGAATGCAGAAGCCCGTATTCTGTGGCACGACGACAAACGTGCGCACAAAGTGACGCAGCTCGTACGGCTGCATGTCGATGGGCGTGGTGCTGCCAGCATCGCTGGTTAACTCCTTGAATATGCCCGTCACCGTGAACACCATCATTTGCGGATGGAAGATGTTCAGATCGACGGTGAAAGTGCGCCGCTCGTGCAACGTGCGCGGCCATTCATCCAATGTGGAGACGCAGGCTAATCGGCCACTCTTCAATTGGCGCATACGCACATCGTCCCGGTCGGTGTTCATGATGCGTCGTAGATTGCAATTAAATTTCCGGAAGCTGTACAATCGGCCCGCCTGGCTGACCGAGGGCATTGATATGGAGAGGAGTGCTTTCTCGTGGTAGGCATCTAGCAGTGGCTGGCGATTGTTCGAATCGAATATGATGAAGTACTGGTCCAAGAACTGGCGGACAACATCAGCGCCGGCGCAGTCGCACAAGTAGGATGCCTTTGCCGGTGCCAACGAGGTCGATTCACTTAAACCGAAATGCACTTGGGGCAGCAATACTTCCCCATCCAGCTTCATTAGTTTGGGAAATTTACGTCGTACTTCGCTGATAAATTTCTGGGAATCCTTGTAGTGCGAACGGCATGGATTATTGCGCAAAACCAGCTCGACAATTGGTAAATTGCGAAAGACCATCAGATGCGCCAACGATGGAAGCTTGTTATCGCCCAGATAAAGTATTTGTAGATGAGGCAGACGCTTCTCTATGCCTTTGAATGATTCCACGGTGGTCATGCTGTTTTCATTGAGATTGATGGCCTCAAGATCAGGAATGTTCTCGCATATGATATCCAGTGCGGTGGACATGACTTTCGCCCGGAATAGCGGGCAAAATATGGGCTTCAGATCTACATCGGTGTGGAAGCGCGACAGATCGAGGGCCTTGGACTGCACGTTGTATCTCTTGGCCATGACGACCTTCATCTTCGTCTTGAACTCCTCATTAATGACGACCAGTGAAATACCGCTGCGTACGTGCGGCATTAGGCGAAATCCATCCGGGAGCTGTGCATGCCGGCCCAGCTGAATTATCCGCTTGGCCACCTCAAAGTCATCCATGTAGAATATGGCACAGTGCCGCTCAAAACGCCAATGTTGTGGCACAAGCACGTGCGGCGACATTGCCGCCAACAAGGCGCGCAGCAGCGTATCCTTGTCATAGATCTGACCATTTGGTATCGTCACTTGATACCAGCCAGCGGCATTCGGAATAAGCTTGCCAAATTTGCCTCGTGGACGTTGTGAACGGGGCCGATCCTTGAATGTGGTTGTCATTTCGCTGATGTCGTCATCCTCATCCCAACGACGCACATCCTGAAGCCGCAACTTAACATCACTTTCGTGCGGAAACTTTGAGGTCTTGAAGCTGAACCGACGTTTCTTCCAATCCATGCGACCGCCGCCACCATTGCCACCGCCATTGCCAACATTGTTGTTGCGACGCTGACCGCCGCCTCCACCACGCTTAGGCATTGCTCCCACGAAGTCAACGATGTAGAATAGTATATTGCACAGTCGCAATAGCAAGATTTTTGGATGCGCAGAATTTACAGTGCCAATAACGGTAGTGGCACAAACAATGTGTTTAATATGCTCACAAATGGACGCAAGCAATTATTGCACAGTAAAACGGTGAAGAAGCTCGAATTTGCAACACAATTTCACAAAATTCTCAGCTGTATAAGTAATTGTGTGCTCGACCAGATGACAGATGTCACGTCAATGAAAAATGCTTGTTTACATTTTGATTTTAACTTGTCATGCAGTAAAAGTGTGGCATCATTAAAATTAAATGCGAAAATGGTCACACTTGGGAAATGTTTATTTTGTATATTCCTTGTCGTGTTAGCTTTAATTGTATTAGTATTAGCGTAATGTATATAAACTAAGAAATTCATTATTTTCCTTCTTAAAAAAGAAAATCAAATAAATATATTATTTGAATGATGATAGAGCCATAAAAATGAAAGCTTTTTGAGATGCCGATAATAAAAAATGAGATGTAAATGAAATATTTGCCCCGTCTGCCGATATATATAGATGATTTTTATTAAACTATAATTAATCTTATCTTAATAAATATTTTGTGAATAAATTCTTAAAGGTCTTAAATAATCCTTCCTGCTCTTTGCACAGTTTTAGCTGGACCATTGGGTACCTGCACTCCTGATGAGTTCAGACCTTATAATGTCGACTGCATTGGCGGCGAATTGAAGTATATAATTGGACATTTATAGTGCACCACATAAGTTCCAATGCGAAAATACAGAAGACCAGTGCTTGAAGTTGAGTAAGGTGTGTGATGGTATAGGAAACTGTCCCAAAAGCGATGATGAAGCTGAGCAGCTGTGCGGCGGCAGCAGGTGTCCAGATAACTCGATTCGTTGTTGGAGCGGCGCCTGTTTCAGTGTCAATGATTTCTGCAATCACAATATTGATTGTAGTAATGGCAGCGATGAGTTATGCTTAAATATGCGACAAGAGAAAGATGTCAAAGTGCTGCCGATCAAGGAGGGGATGCAAGTACGTATTGTGGCTGTGATCTGTGGCAACGGTTACGATAACTTTGATGAGATTATCAACAAATGCGAAAATGGTAAGTGGATCAATCAGTGGGTCGACTATCTGGGTCAGTGTGATCAGAGCTCATATGTATGCGATGTCAGTCTCGCGACGCAGTATGCCTTAGATGACGGTCAGGTTGTTTGCCAGCGAAAAACTCAAGTTGAGAACACCAAATTGTATGTAACCTGTGCATTCTGCTGTAAAGAAAGATCGGGAGTCACCAAACAGTTGCACACCTGTGGTGAGAATGGGACTTGATCTATATATCAGCGCACATACAAACTAGATTACTTATGAAAAGTATCTGCGATCTTAAAATGCGATCTTCATACTGCTTCCATGTTATATTGATTACATGAATTTTTAATCTAATTTTTATGTGTTATTTAAATTACATTACAGTGAAGCAAAAAGTGATATATAACGCAGCATTGCTTACCGTGGTAAAGCCTTTAACATTTGGTGCCCTCGCCCGACCCATTTTCTTGACTACCAACGATGCCGAAGCTGAAGATTCGATGACTGCTGAACTACAGCTGAGTGAATGTCACACAAAATATGAGGTTGAAAAATTTATCGTAACATATATTGTGATCAGCGAATCGAAGAAATATAATATTAATGGTTTTGTCGAAATTATAAAGGAATATGCAAAAAGAGACCTGCACCTTTGAACATTGAATTCACTTTATTATGATTTGATTTAAGAGCTAAAAATAAATGAAAAATTTACATTAACTAAAACACACACACACACACCTCTACTACTTGGCAATTACATAAGTATATAATATATGTAATTATTTTTATTTACTTATATATTTTTTTTTAAAGTACCATATTTGATTTTTTTCATAAACCTTTGACGCAACTTTCCTTGTAGCCTGCTTCCATTTGCTATGCTTAAGTTTAGTATTATTTTTTTTTTCCTTTTTAATTTATGTTACTATTTCGCTTTTTGTTTTTACTTTTGTATTTCTTTTTCACATTGAGATTAGCGGAATTACACTCTATCTATTTTAATGTTTATTTTAAATATTTTGCTCTTTTTTCGAGTTCGTCATATAATACGATAAATACGGTCCTACTTGTTGAGTTATTAATTAATTACTGACCTCTAGTATGAATTTTAGGACACAATTAGTGAAGTTCACTTAGCTTATACGTTATTTTTAGTAAAAACTTTAAGTTAATTTTTTTTTTTTAATTTTGCTCTTGATTTTTGAATTTTGATCACTTCAGTCTTACCAAAAATATTTATGTCAACAGTATTTGCCGTTTGAACATTAGAAATTAAGTATTATTTTTTCATTCCTACGTATAATTGAAAATAGTTTTTCTTATTTATCGCAATATTTAGTTTCATTCATAGTTTCTAAACCCATGCAATTTTAATGATCAACTGTATTTTTGTATTTTATTTTTTATTTTTGCATTTGAAAATTTCTTTGAGAAATTTTTGTATTGAATACGATGCACGTAAATACATAATGGATAACTTATGTTTTTCCAGTTCTAACTTTAGTAGTTGTATATGTACATATCTTTTATACTTTATAGAGTATAGTTTACATAAGCATTGATTTCAAAGCTGTCGTTCGATTTTAGATATTATTGCGAGATCTGTTTTGCGCATTGATTTAAACTTAATCTTAAGAACGTGCCGGATAAATATACATATGCAATTCGAGAGCTCTGAGGATTCAAACAGTTTTAAATTAATGATGGTTGGAAAGATGTTCATTTTGTAGTTTTGTTAAAGTTTTACATGGTTGACACACGACGACAAATTTGCTAGCTAAGAGGAGCAGGCTAGAGGTGCATGAGAAAACTGAATAGATAATCTTTTCAAAGTAGTTTATGTGGATAGATGAAGCCCATAGAGATAGCCAATACTAAAAACTAAACAAAACTAAAAACTTTTTAAAGATGTCATTGGAAAGCCATAAACTAAAATGAACAGACAATGATCCGGTCATTGTTCCTGCTGATATATAACTAAAAAACACAAATATACATTTATATCAGAGTTTAGTTTCTTAAAAAAGTGCCTATGCTGCTTAAGTAGCCCCAGCTCACCAACCTATAAAAATTCAGCGAATATAAAATAGTTGCCATGCAATCCCATTGTTCCATCAATAGCTGCATTTCGGGAATTTAGTATAAAAATTAAGTGGACGGTGTAGTTAAACTAGAATAATTTATACGTATAATTGGCAATTTACAAATTTGCTTCACGCGTTATATATATAAGTTAAGTGTTTGTGTGTGTGTGCATGTGTGTGTGTGTATACGTAACTTAAATCGAGCAGAGAGTACGTACTAGGACTAACTACGAATTAATACTGTACAGGATACGCGACTTCTTATAGAAACTAATAAACGGACCTCAGCTCGTATTGCATACAGATCGGCGGTCAACACAATATCATATATGTTTATCATATATATATATCATTTAGGTAGGTAATAATTTAAGAACGGGCTTAGGGCGTGGCCAACTTAAAAGTAAGGTGTTAGCTATCCTTTATCCTTGCCGGGCCCAACACTAACGCCGAGCAGATGCTCACCGGCCATCAGGCCCGCCGGCTGATGCGCATAGTTACGGATCTGATGTAGCGAGATCAGTTGATTGGGAAATGCATTGGCATTATTCTGGTTGACGTTCTTGTTGGGGAAACTGATGGCATCATAGAGATAGGGACGCTGCGCCATCGGATGATGGCTCAGCGAATTCAAATGCGGCGGCATCGAGTTGATCGGTGTAAATGCCGAGTTGCTGCTGCTCTTCGCTATTGAAGCCGCATCATAAGGCCCCACAGTGCTGGGTGTGGATACTGTAAGAAGGCATGACGTTAGCTAAACTAAAGATCATTTCAAATATATAGATGTTGACAACTAATCGGAAACAAATGTATACATTTAAGTAGTGTGCTTTATTCACGATTCTCTTTGAGGCACTAGATATAATGCTCCACTTAAAAATAATAAGTTTGTGAAATTGAGTACGACAAACATTTTTGACCCCAAGATTGCTGGTGATATCGGAATATTCTATTTTGGCGATTTGTTTATCTTATTTTTGTACGATGGGACTTGAACTTTTTTCATTCATAATTTTTGTAAGAGGGTAAACTTTTTTTCAGAATGGAAAGTAATTCTCAGAATTTCTCAGGTTGATAGTTAAAATCGTAAATATTTTTTTCAACGCAGCAAAGACTGTTACAAGTCAGGTGAAAAAATGTTGTGCAGCCTTTTCTTAAATCTTTGTTTTAATTAGTTGTCAAATGCAGTTGGTGGTGCAAACTTACCAATATCCTCTCGCACAGGTTCGGGCATGATGCGGTGATGCGGTTGCAGTTGCTCCGTCGGATGGCCATTGCTTTGATTGCTATTGGGCGCTGTGGGTTGTACGTAGTGTGCCTCCATGCCATGCTGGGGCGGTGGTTGTTGCTGCTGCTGTGCAGTGTGTTGCTGTGGGTGATGGTGCTGCGGCTGTTGTTGCTGTTGCGGCGGTCCATGTTGCTGCGGAGGCACGCCCAATTGCGTGTGGTGGTGATGCGGCTGCTGCTGCTGCTGTTGCTGCTGTTGTTGTTGCTGCTGCTGTTGCTGCTGCTGCTGCTGTTGTTGCTGCTGCTGTTGTTGTTGCTGCTGCTGTTGCTGATGCATAACTTCCATGGCATTCGACGCCGCTGCTGAATCGGGACTTACTTTTGGCCAATAGCTGTTGTCGCTGGGCGCTATTGAAACGGGCGGCAACACCAGATTATTCCGCTGATGCTGTGAGTTGCCGGCTACTGTTGCTGCTGGCGCATTGTTGCTTTGACCGCCAGCAGCAGCCGCGGCGGCTGCGGCAGCAGCAACAGCAGCTGCACTGCCTGGCGCAATCGGTGGCCGTTTGTCGGTGCGCTCCGCATGCTTCTGCATGTGCTTGGTCAGGTAGGTCTCCTGGGTGTACGATTTGCCGCAGTACTGGCAGATGTGCGTCTTCAGATGCTTCGATTCCTTGTGCTTGGGTATGTGCTCCAGCAGCGAGGGCTCATCAGAGAAGCACTTGTAGCAGGAGTTGCACTTGAACGGTTTGTCCGTTTGATGGCAGCGCGAATGCGACTGCAGATTGGAGAGCTGGGAGAATGCCTTCTGGCAGCCGGGATGACGACACTTGTATGGCTTGTCCCCAGTGTGGGTGCGTATGTGCTGCTGTAGGTGCGACAGCTGCGTAAACTTGCGCTGGCAAATCTCACAGCGGTACGGCTTAATGCCCAAATGGATGCGGGTGTGCTGCGACAGATACGATGAGTTGGCAAACGCCTTAGAGCATTGTGTGCACTTGTAGGGCTTCGCTTCGCGCATGTGGATCTGCGTATGCAGCTGCAAGTCCGCCTTCGAGCTGAAGATCTGCATTAGATATAGAAACAGTTTAACGAGAGCTATAAATGGCTATCGGGTACTAAGACATTTCTACTGTTTTGCATCGCACTGCGTGCAAGATTTCGCTCTAGTATACTTCTTCCCATACATCATATGAAATTCAATCGATAAAAATATACATTTTACATTTAAAAGTTTTTTTTTACTCTTTAATGAAAATTATCTTCACATTACCATATTATAAGCAAAATAGATTGCTGATAAAATTTATTTCAAATGCATTATTAATATAATGACAATGAAAAGGCTAACAAAATAAAAATACCTTTTAAAATCTTAAGTCTAAATGAGAACTTTAAGATTGGAAACTTTCAGAGGACTTTTGGACTGTAAGCTCCCCTGAACCTTCACCTTGCTATCCTTCACATCATGCGTCATATGATGGGGCGAACTGGTTGAAGATGAGATGCCATTGGCATTGGCAACGCTGCCACTAACTGGAGTTGGATTTGGAATTGGAACCGCATTTGAATTCGAATTTGGATTAGCATTAGGATTGCGCTCATTGAGCGTCGCATTCTGCATCCGTATGCCGCCGTTATCCACGCTGTTGCTGGTCACTACAATGTGCTGATTGGGATTCGGATAGATGCGGGATTTCCGGCCACGCGTGGAGCCCGTGGGCGCTGTGGAGCCACTGGCGCTGCTGCTGCTGCTGCTAACGACAGCTTCATTAATCTGAAGCTTGGAACTGTTGCTGCCGCCATCGGCAATTGCCAAGGCGGAACTGCTCTCAAGCGTTGTCTTGGGCTGATGCAGTGCCTCTCCGCCGCCACTCAAGTGATATTGATGCTGCTGCTGTTGTTGCTGGTGCTGCTGGTGTTGCGGCTGCTGCGGCACCTGTGGTTGCTGTTGCGGATGTTGGCTATAGCTAAGCACCGAGCTGCGCAGATCCGGCGTGTTGGAAAACACACTCAATGGCCCGAGTGCCACGCGCTCATTCAAACTGTTGCGCAGATGATCAATGGAGCGATGCACGGCGTGCGAGTAGTCTCCGCCAACGGGCGGAATCTCACCAATCAGCGGAGAATTGTGATGGTAATCGAGGCCACCGCCAATTGGACGATACTCAATTAAACGACCCTCCATTTTGTATTAATTATTTCAATTTTTGTTGTTACTAACTTTATGATTGCTCAATTTTAGCTAATGCCGTCTTTAGTTGAGATTTATATGCGGAATAGTCTATAAAAAGTGTTTAAAACACAATTTGTTTAACTGTGAACAATATACGCAATTTCACACAAAAAAAAAACACAATTTTCATTTGCAATATATATTTTAAATTTAAGTTTAATAGTTGAACTTCGCAATACGATCGCTTGACTTTTAACTGAATTATAAGTGAGTGGGATAAATAAATATAAAGAATAGAAAACTTTCGGACTTTATTAAAATATTATATTAAAAAATAAGTGTTTTTAATTTAAATAATTAAAAAACAAAAATAATATATTTAATTTTTAAGCATTCTGTTACGAAAAATATATATGAGAATGTTTCAATTCTAAAGGGTTTTTACTCTGAAACTGGATATTTGTACATAAAATTCAACTATTTGTAATACTTCAAAATTTCGAATAGTCTTAAAAAGTTTTGATTTCTAAAAACAGATTTCGCAGTAAATTAAAAATTATATTGCTCAATAATTGGTGATTGATATTTTTATATAAGTTTTTACCGCCAAATGCAGTCAACAATATTATTATATTTTTGTCTTTGTGTACCCCAATTCAGCTGTTTGTCAAAAAAATGTTTGCTTAATAGCAGCGGAAATGCCATCTTCTGCCTGTTGCACACCCTTTTTTTTTTTAAATTCGTCCTTTTTCTAACCAATTTTATAGGTGTTGCGCTTCAAAATCTGCGAGTCGAGACCGCAAAAGCGTTTTTGTCTCGGCCCGTTGCACTAGCCGTTTACTTTTTTTTTTTTGTCCGCTTTATTATTTTGTTTGTCCTAAATCTAACGGCAATTTTACTGCGTGTTTTTTATTTTGCATTTTGAATTGCTCCGTTTCGCTGTACGTCGACAATTTTTTTCCGCCGCGGAAATATTTTTTCGGCACGCATTTGACTTTTCAGATTTTATGCGCTTCCTCCCCATGTGGCTGGGAGTGAGCTTTTTCAATTTGACTATTTTCTATGCATTGGTTTCTTTGGTTGTTTTGCAGCGCTTTGATTAGAATTTTTCATATAAAAAAAATCCGCTATCCACTGTTTCCCACTCTCGCTGACATTCTATGTTTTTATAGGGCGATGGAAATTTTTTTATATAGATTTTTTTTTAGTTTATTTTTTTTTTTGGTTTTTTTTGTGTAGCATGGCAAGTCATTGAAGCACAGACAAGCTGCAGACATCCTGCGTATTTGTCAGGTGAAAGTCCTCATTGTTTTTATTTGCTTTTGCTCTATTTTTTTTTGTTTGTTTTTGATTGGGGGCTTTTCTATTTCTAAACGCCGTGAATAATTCATTCATTTGTTGCATATTTTGCACATTTTGCACATTTTTTTCAACGAATGTGAATGTTGATTTTTGATACAAAATCGAGTAGCTTTGTTTATGGGGCGCTTAGATGAAATTGCAAGTTCGTTTGTCATTCACGACATTGACCTTGAATGGAATTTTAGTGGGTTAGAAATTACAATCGCATAAGGCCGCTACTATTTTATATATATATGTATGTATATATTGATTTGTCATTTCGAGCTAATATTACAATAGGTAATTGGTAATTGGCCCTTTATAAATATTTTTCATTGTTCTAATGTTTAATTATGCGAATTTCAGTAATCTACTGACATGAGTCTCTGATTCCATTTTTTTTTTAATTTAAATAGCATTTACAGCTTTGAATATCCAGTTTCTTACAAATTTCTGATTTTCTTGGTTCTTTCAGCTTCTAAAGAAGTTATTCGGATTGAAAGTAGGTTTTCTGATGTCTTTCAATTTCAATTTGATTTTTATATTTGTTGATATAATATGTAAACATATAAAAAAAATTGTTAAGCTAATTTCCAATGCTTTTGAAAATAATGTTCCAAAAATCAAAAAGAAGAGCTTGAAAATTCCTAATTTTTATGAAATTTCACATTGTATTTTCATTTCTCTTTAATATCATTAAGTTGCTCGATTAGTGTAGAAAAAAATTGTGAAATATACTTTGTAGAGGGGCAGAGAATTATATATCCTACATACATATATGTATATTCATCCAAGCATTTTATATTCAGTTCTTTTTATTTTATTTGTTAGCTAAATAATTATTTGCGTACAAATTGCGACATGCATTTCAAATGAGATCTTCCTTTTTTTAATGGCATTCAGGGTGTTATATAAAACAGCTTATATGTGAGTGAGTTACATAGTTAATACATACATATATTAATATGTACATAGTTATATGCAATGCACATAATGTAAGCCCAGTCCTAAGCCCAAATTAACAAAGAATCAAACAAAAATGCAAAAAATCTGAAAAACTGGGGAATGCTTTGGGCATATGCATGTATGTGTGTATGTATGTATGTATGGCCATGTATGTGTGAGCGCCGTTTATTTGTTTTGCGGGT
This sequence comes from Drosophila atroscutellata, assembly GCA_035041605.1. Classification (NCBI taxonomy): domain Eukaryota; kingdom Metazoa; phylum Arthropoda; class Insecta; order Diptera; family Drosophilidae; genus Drosophila; species Drosophila atroscutellata. The sequence continues at coordinate 2,259,870 of JAWNLA010000094.1, read as the reverse complement.
TGAAGTTCGGGTTTATGCATAGTTCGGGCTTTTAACTAATTAACATTTAGCGGTTTGGCCTGCCTCCATTGCTCAAACTCTAGTTTGTTATTATTAATTGAAAAATATGTAAAAGTGGGAAAAAAGAGAAAAAAAATTCGTCCGCTTTTTTATAATTCATATTTTTTGTTATTATTGTTGGCTGATTAATGCATTTTTCACACCACTATTTAGCTCATTTTATTAAGTTGCACAAAATCACAGAAATTTTTCAGCTTCGGTTTTCATTTATATATATTTTTTTTATTTATTTGTTCTATTGTCAGTTGATGAAATATGTATAGCCTGCTGTCATAGGATCCACACATATTTATTTATCTTTTTTATTAAATTTTTTTTGGCATCCATTTTAATGATATTTAATTTCACATTTGCTGCAACTATTTTTTTTTTTTTGGTGGAGTCACGCTTGTACGCACTAATCATTAATTAATTTCACATCTCTTCAAATATGCAATTAATTTTTGCTTCGAAGCTTAATTAAAAATAATATACATATTAATCAAGTTTATAAAATTGTTAGAAGCCTGCATCGGCAATTTTCCGGTCCCGATTGTGACCACGTTGTGAACGCCGCGATTGCTCTTGATTAACTGATCGAAATCTTGTAAATTTTGTGTTGTGACCAACAGGATCAAAAAAAAAAGAACACTGAAGTGCGTATGTGTGTGGGCGGTAGGGGTGTGGTCCAGCTGTGAAGTCACAGCTGCGTCTCATTAACGGGTTGTGCAGCGATTTGTGTGGCGCTTGCTCTGCATCTTCTCAGCATATTAAATTTCCTGTCTCTACCCTGATCCTGAACTAGCTGAGTATCATGCGTGCCTCTGCCCGAGACTTTGATATATATTCAGGTGTTTTGTGCTGCCCAATTACCTTAAGCTCGACTGACTTTGCCAAACTCACAGTTGCAATGACACAGGCGAGCAGCATCAGATCGAGTTGGTGTGAAGTCAGCTTGAAAAAGATGCGCCATGCCTGAGCCTGAGTAATCGAGCCTGGGATAATGTCAACTATGTGCTCTCAGCGTGACATAAACGCTTTAATATTAATTTAGCTTGGATCGAACTTTCTCATGCATTGCCCAACTTTTTTTTACTTTGGTATTGTAAGTCCAAATTAATATATGACGATAGCATTTTTAGATTACTAAATTGAGTTCCAAAAAAATGCTGACTTCTATTTAACGCTTTAATTGCCAAGAATTATATATATATATACAAAGAAGAGATCTAATATTTTATAATCGTATGCTCAATTTTAAATTGTAAAAGTAGGCAAAATTTGGAGCAACGAACTCAACGAGATAATCGTGTGTATTTATTTCTATCAGTAGCATGACCTTAACACTATTCAGTCGTCTGCGATAAGAGAACTGATGGCTAACATCTGTTGAAAAGAGCCTGGGTTTGAATAAAACAAATTTTGATTTCAAATTAATTTGAGAGATCACCAAAATGTTGGAGTAGTTCTCTGAGAGAATTATGTACTTATATGTAGTAGCATTTAAATTGTGCATATTCCAGACATATTATCTTGCATTAAAATTACGATTGCCTTCTCAACATCATTTATCAATACAATCCACAGAATTGGAGCACGCCTTATCAGCAAATTATTAAAGAGTCGGAAGTTTAAATGGATTTAATATTTAAAAAACGCTATATATTAATGAGATAGCCGATTCTTCTATTTAACGAATCTGCGGATTATTTCGCAATAAATCGTTGGTTGGATTTATTGCCCAAGTTAAATGCGGAAGTTGACCTTGATATTGAACACAGAGAACAGCTGATATGCAATACACAAGCACACACATACACAAGCGTTGGCAGCGCCGGGAAGAGCACACATTTATTATTTATATGCACACAAAGACACACAAATAGCACACATATAAGTGTGTATATGTATGTGTCAAGGAAAACAAAGCCAGCTGCTTCGACTGCTTCACTTTCTTCTTAGCGGCAAAGCACGTGACGGCGAGAGACGCAGCAGCGCATTAGAAGTTCGCGTATCTTAAGGATACACTCACTTGCACACACACACACACACAAAGTCTCACACACATTTTGTTTGTGTGTTGCGGCAATAAATAAACACAGCGCGCAATTGAATCGAAAGTCAGCAACCGGAAAAAAGTCTAAAAGCGCGCACACATTTTACCGGAAACGGAAACCGAGGCAAGTGCTAGTTCGAGTTCGAGTTTCTTTCATTTTTCATTTTTATTTTTGCTGGATCGTTGTGTTTGTTTGCGCTGCAATTGCGACTTTTTCTTAGCCCTCTCGCGACGAACAACTTCAAATACAGCTGAACGACGTTAGCCGAAGACGATGCACATTTGTTTGTTGTGGTTGTGTTTCTGTTTCTATTTGAGATTTACGTTGTTGCTGTTAGTGTTGCTTTTGTCGTTGTTACTTTTATTGGTGGCGTCTCAAGGAACATGTTGCGCACACAGAAAAACACATAGCTGAACTGAAAAGTCGCGCGCTTTAGCCCCCGTCGAGCATTGAAAGCATCAAAAGCCGTCGAGTGTCGAGCGTCGTTTTCGTCGAGCAGCAGCAGCAAACGCGTGCCGCGAGCCGAGAGCACGATCCGTCACCAATGTAAAAACTCAACTAAAGCGATGATGAAAAAATCTGAAACAATATATTTTCGGGGGGTCGTACACACACATATACACACACACACACACACACACACACATACGTATATACAAGAGAGATGCAAAGCAAAGCAGCGGCGACGGCGGCGGCGGCGGCATCGACAGCCACGAGGTGGCTGCCAGACAGACAAAACGCGCACTAACACAATCGCAGCGGCGTTTCAAAACGCAGTAGCAGCGAAATGTAGTTGTGTGTGTGGGTGGGTGGCAGTCAGGCTTACTAAAGGCCGCCGCCGGCCGACACAGCGGCAACAACAACAACATCAACAACAACAATACACACACACACACACATAGCATGGGGGAAAGGGCTAACACACACACACACATACACACACACAAACAGGCAACAGCAACTTCGAAAAAAAAGCAAATAAAAAAAAGAAGCAGCGACAACAACAACCAACTAAACGGGCAAAAAAATGCCACGCACACACACATACACACACACACAAACACACGCATACACACAGCGAAAAAAGCAGCAGGCGAAAAAAGAAATGTTTTGGTTGCATAGGCGGCGTCGCTGCTGGCGCTATTCAAATGCTTTGCGTTGCGCAGCAGCAGCGCTGCCAACGTCGCAGCCACCTGACAGAGCAGCGCCAAAACAACGATGGCAACAACAAAAACACCAGCAACAACAACAAAGCGGCAGGCAACAGCCGCCGTCAACATTGACCCAAACTCAATTTGGCATGGGGCAAGTTTGGAGCCGACCGATGGGCTCTAAAAAACGCGCAAAACGAAAAAAAAAGTTACCAAAGAATTGTGTGTGTAAAAAATTTAAAAAAGGGGAATTTTGACCACGCACACAGCTTTAGCAGCAGCAACACATACACACACACACATACACATAGAATTGCAAACGCATGGAATTTTTTCGCAGTCAGCGTTGAGTTAGCCTTTGCCGCCCCCAAAAAAATTTGCTGTCAGCTGCCTTTGCCCCCTTCACAACCAGCAAACGCAACCGCCCCCTTAAACCAAACGTCTGACAATTTTTTTTTTCGAAATTTGTTTTGTTCGACTTTGATGCTGTCTGTTTTATATTACTTTATTTTCATTTTATTTGATTTTGCTGTTTGCAGTTTGACTTTGCAATTTGCGTTTGACTCTGTTATTCTGCATGCACCGATAGGTAGGCTTCATAGACTATAAATGTATTGAACCAATAATTATACATTATTAATGATAATTATTTAATTTCTAATCAATTAAAATTGAATTTTAACTTTGTGCCTATGAATAGACAACGCTTTGTGAATGCTGCTCACGTACGCTGCTGGACCCACTAATACAAAGCAGCGGTGTTGTCAACCGACGCTTGGAGCACTCTATCAGTCTGGCGTCGAATTACGAAAAAGAGAGAACCAAAAATAAAAAAAAAAAATTGAAAAAAATAGCTTAAAAACGAGCTTGAAAGCGCAATGAAACTGAAAAATAAAAAATGTTTCGCAGCGTCGGCAGGCACACCTCAGGCAGCCTCCGCCCTGACCTAAGCCACCACGTGGCTTAACTGCCAGCAGCAAGCCTCATGCACACATACACACACCCACACACACAAACACCTCCCACACACTCACCCCATCACACACACACACACACAGACAGGCCACAAAGCGCACTCATTCCGCTGCGTTGCAGTCGTCGCTTGTCTGCTGCTCTTCGACGTCGTCGTCGACGTTGCTGCTATTCCTAAGTTGTTTTTTTTCGCTGCCTCTGCTGCTGCGGCTGCTGCAACCTTGCCTCGACTTCTACTCCACTCTACTTGCCCCTCTCTCTGCGCATTTTTCTATTTTTTCATTTTTTGCATTGCTTCCATTTCCATTTGCTGTGCATTTTTTCCACGCAGCCTCCCCTTCGAAAAAAAGTTTTTCTCTTTTTTTTTTGTGGCCGCCTTGTCACAGGAAACAATTTTTTTCATTGCCTCGTGCCATCTCGCTCGCACGCCGCACTTCTGACCCGCTCAAAAACAGTATTTTTTCATGCATGTTTTGTTTTTGCATTGCTTTTGCGCTATTTGCCACTTCAATCGTCCCTCCTCGTGTTGTTGAAATTGCTTTTGTGTTTTGCATGCTGTATTTGCCTTTGCTTTTAGATTTTATTTTAGCTTTTTATTTGTTTCCTTTTTTCAGAATACGGGAGGCAAATTGCAGGAAAAAAATCATAGAGTTGCCATTGAAAAATGTATTTATTATAAATGAAGGTTTTTAGTGTTATAGAATTGGGTTAGACAACTGAGGCTACTTAGTGCAAAGAGTAGTAACTACAGGTAATATTTCGCTAGCAGTTTTGGATGAAAAGTTTCGATTGCTTTTCAATAAAGCGACATATTCTTGTGTTGTTTTTTAGTTATTAATATTAAAAGTTATTAAATAATGTGATTTTCTAGGTCAATAAAGAAATCCATACAAAGAAGATGTCTTCGTTCAGATCTTATACATCCTAAAAAATTAATACGATTTTTTAACAAAAATGCAATCAAATTTTTATTTGTTGAAAACTAATGAATAACATTTGTTCTGATTTTTTTTTAATTAAAAACGAAATGCATTCATTAATTATTAGCATTCAGTTTTAATTTACTCATCTAAATTATCATATTTTTGCATCTGATATAAACATTTTGCGCTCCATTTTCATTTGTTGCCCCGAAAAACGAGCTTCAATATTTTCCCTTTTTAAAAAACTGTGGCATCATTTGTGTTTGTGAAAAATTAATTAACACCACGTGGCAACACTGTCAGTGGATTTTGATGTTACATTTCCTCTATTTTTCTTTTTTTTTTTTTAATTTTTGTATGTGTGTGCTCTTTTTACACGTTGTTTTGCATTTTGCTTTGCTGCGCTTTTTTATTTTAATTTGGATTTTTTCATGTCATACAGATGGTTTTTTTTTTTAGTTGTTTTGTTGTGATGCTGTTTTCGAACACAGTGGACAGTCGAAAACACACATACACATATGCATATTGACAAAGTGGTTTGGGTGGCGTGTGGTGCTTTTTTTTTGGGCGCAAAGCCCGCACATTTGCTATGGTTACTTGCATGGGCTTATGCCGATGCGTGACTGGCGTTTGTGGACTTTGAATACAAACAAAACAGACGCATACACTCAAACACACTCACACTTGCACTTGGGCCACTCGCACACACACACACACACACATACGCACACAGCATACAAATACATAGAGAGAGCTATGTAGGTTTTTACACGTACAGTGGGACAAAGCTCAAAGTAATCAGGGTCAGAGAAAAAAAGGAATTGCCTGCCATAAAGTAACCATTCATTATTTTTCAGAAATTCCAAAGACCGATGGTAGGTATATATATTAGCCACCAATATGAATGGATGACCCTAATAAACTGGGGTTTCCCCACCTGCCAGGTAGAATTATAAAAATGTAGCATACTTCACGGCATAATTTTCATTTGGATCAGGTACATTGTGGACACCTGGGTGCCATAAAACCCGGATTTTTAACCTAAAGTTGAGTATTTTCGGTATAAATAGACCAATCCTTCGAAGTCAGTTTAGTTTTATCCTGCATCTCGGGTGCAATAAGCCAAAAAGGACTATGGACAAACAGACTACCATTGAACTACGAAAACTCATCCTGGAACACTTCCAAAACGGATATTCACATCGCCAAATAGCTGAAATGGTCAGTCTGAGCAACTCAACTGTGTATAACATCATTCGGCGCTTCGTCGACGCAAATCGGATTGGGGGCAAGGGCAGAATGGCACCAAACAAGATCTCCACCGAAGAGGAGGAGCGAAGGATCACCAGGAAAATAAGGGGAAATCCCAAGCTATCGGCTCCAAAAGTGGCTCAACAGGTGGAGGATGAAATGGGGAAAAAGTGCTCTGTGGAAACTGTGTGCAAGTTTCTTCGGAAAAATGACTTTAATGCCCCAGTACCACGAACAAAGCCCTTTATAAGCGTGAAAAATAAAGGGACTTGGATGACGTTCGCCAAAAACCACTTGGACAAGGATTTGGAGTTCTGGAACATAGTCATAATTGCAGATGAGTCCAAATTCACCATTTTTGAATCGGACGGGCGGAATTATGTGTGGCGACAGTCCAATACTGACCTGAATCCCAAACACGTAAAGGCCACAGTCAAGCATGGTGGAGGAAGTGATATGGCATGGTATGTATCTTGTCAGCCGGATTCGGGAATTTGGTGATTTTTGAAACAACAATGGACAAGAATATGTACTTCAACATACTAAAGGAAAATTTAGTCCAAAGTGCCGAGAAGCTTGGAATCTGACTTACTTTCCGGTTCAACCAGGACAACGATCCCAAGTATAAGCCCAAGATAGTACAGTCCTGGCTCATGAGAAACTGCCCCCACATGATAATTCCGCCGGCTCAGTCTCCAGATTTAAATGTCATAGAGAATTTGTGGGCTGTGCTGGAAAATAACATCCGGAAACACAACATATCCAGCAAAGAAGGCCTCAAAACTGCTCTGCGGGATGAGTGGAGCAGAATCAGCCCGGAAGCTACCAGGAAGCTGGTATCTTCGATGAATAATAGGTTAAGGGAAGTAGTTAAGGCCAAAGGATATCATACTAAGTATTAACATCCTTATTTAATTTATTATACGCCAAATATATTATTTTGTTTATACTGTTCCAAATGAAAATTATGCCGTGAAGTATGCTACATTTTTATAATTCTACCTAGCAGGTGGGGAAACCCCAGTTTATTAGGGTCATCCATTCATATTGGTGGCTAATATATATACCTACCATCGGTCTTTGGAATTTCTGAAAAATAATGAATGGTTACTTTATGGCAGGCAATTCCTTTTTTTCTCTGACCCTGATTACTTTGAGCTTTGTCCCACTGTATATGCACATGTGCATTTCAATACGCATTAATAACTACGAATTCAATGCGACGCCCATCAGACACACACACACACACTTAGGCGGACACCCCAATCCAATCCAATCCAATCACTCACACACACACACACGCACACACTAACGTATGAGTGCTGTCTCTGCCGTCGTCGCTGCTTCTGCTGCTGCTGCTGCGTCTGCAACGGACGCCTAAAAAACGGCAACAAAATATAAAAATCAAATTCTTTTGCCTTTTGCCCGCCTCGTTCGTTAATTTCGTCTGTTTGCTGGGCCTCATTCGCAACCTTCGCCTCCCTCCCTCCACAACAACAACCAGAATATTCTGCTCAACGCTGTGGCCGTTGTTCGTTAAAAAATTGATGGCAGAACGCTGGGCCGGCAAGTAAGCAACACAAAAACCAAAATCGAACAAAAAATATTTCATTTTTATTTGAACTGCGCTTAGGTCTAACATTTTCCCTTTTTGATATGTGCATCTATAGTTGCATATTTTTTTTTTTTTTTTTTTGGTTTTTAGCTTGACTTTTTCCAAATTTTTAGACGTGTTTTGTTTGTCGGCCGCAAAACGTTTTTCCATGCATTTTTTATCCGTTGAGCGCGGCCATTGAGCCATTTTCAACGCGCTTAGAATTCATTGATACTTTCGCAAATTGTTTTCCCATCAGATTTTTTACACCACTCTCCGCTGTGTGACATTGAATTCTCCAGAGTATAGCACAAGTATTTAAAGCGTATTTTTATAAACTCCATTTTTATTATTATTCTCTTGTCAACTCTAAGGATTTAATGGTCTGACATTGACTTTTATTAGAATGACTTTCTTTTTATTTTAATGTAATGTTTTTGGATTTTTGCAACATAAACTGTGATTTAATCTGTGATACAAATTTTAGCAGAGATTGTCAATAAATGAAAGTGAAATGAAATTTATATATATACATAAGGATAACCGACCACAGCTATAAGAATTAAAATTCGATTATAGGAGCATCTAAAATGGTTAGGTATTATAGGGGCAAATTATATTTTTTTTAAATGGGGGAACTATAATTCTGCTTTATTTCTCTCCGCCAACAATAGTTTCAAAATTAGGTTAGACCAACTGTTTTAGATAAGATTCAATTGTTTATTTGTCAACTGTCATATGATATCTAAATAATCATATAGGCGATAATTGATACGTTTTTGTTTTTCTAAACACTGGAATGTTTTATCAAGCATGTGCTGGTCAGAAAACATATGTGAACAGTTAGTACTGACGGAATAGTAACAAATCTTATCTAAAAAAAGTACGAGGTCTGGATAAAACATGTACTAATAAGCTAACAAGGGAGAGGTATTATTTTCAAAACTTGAGATGTGGGCGAGAAATGTTTAATGACTTCTATTCCTATATACAATCGACTAAACATATAAGATATCCAAGTTTAAAGTTAAATTATATCTGCATTATTAAATATTGAGCTAATTTTAGAAATTGTTTTCACTTGTTTACGATGATTTTCGTATTCGATGAATTGCAATACTATAGCAGAAATTCCACATGAGTTGAACTGACGCTTGAATTGCTGTTTATGTTTTGAATTGAAACTTTCCACAGAAATTGTGTGCACGGCATCAAATTGAGAACACGGACAAGTTGTCGCAGTCGAGCAACAAGCTGCGAGCGAACATTCTGTGAAGTAAACTTTTGCTGGAAAAATATTTGCAATGCAGCTGACTCAATGAAAAGTGACAGCTGATTTACTCAGAGCATTCAATATACATGTGCATTTCTGTGTGTATACGAATAAGTACCAGAAAATTGCGATACCTGGACAAAACAGACGTTGCTGTTGAGTGCTCGGCAGTCGAGTGATTTACTTGTTGCCACAACGCCCAGCGATGCAGTCTATGGACCGAATGAGACGTGAATATAATTCGTATAGTGACCTAAGTAGACATTTTCGCCTTTACGATGAACAGTCAATGGACTCGCTGCAGGATGATCGCCTGCGCATCCACATGAACCCCAATGGTAGTGTCGATGGGTCGCTGCAGCATGTCGATTGCTATTCGTCTATTTATTTACCCACTTATCCGCTACTGCGTCATCACAACTTCAAGCTGAAGTCTTATTACTCCAACGTGGGCAACTGTGTGCAGTGCAACAAGCGGTGAGTTGCTACCATAAATAAAATATATGCAGGACTTGTGCAAGTCATAGGTTAGCTACCCAACAGCCACAGTGGAATAAGGCTGCAACTAACAGAAACAGACTGATTTAATTCATTTTTCGTAGAATTTATACTCATATAGAGTGAATTACTTTCCAGTTTTTTTAACCTATAAACAACATTAAAATATATATAGCTTTGTCCATCTGCCTTTTTCTATGCGTACTTTTCCCTCAGTTTCTCTTACGTTCATTAAACTTTGAGTAATTCCGATTTATTGCTGCAGATAATAAATATGAATAAATATATAAAATCCGTCAGATCCAGCTGGCACAGGAAATAAAATAATAAATAATAAAATAAATAAAAAACCGAACTCATTGACAAAAAATTACCAACGCTGACAGATGAGTTTTTCAAGAAAAAATGGTTCCTTTGCAAAATCAGATGTGGTACAATTTTTATACTCAACTAAAAGTTACAAATAAAAAATGTTGCTTACAGCAATTAAAATTTTTTAACTAATTTTGCACTTGTAAATATGAAAAAAACTAAATCTCATTTGTGATGAGTGATTCCATGTTCCAATTTGTGTTACTTGCAGCCTACGATTTGCTGTTGCAAGCTTAAAATGTCGCGACTGTCCGGTGCGCTGCCACATTGACTGCTGCAGGCAGCTAACTGTTAATTGCATACCACAGCCGTTGGTGAGCACAAAGTTCGGCTGTTTGCTTGATTTTGTGCCACACGTGGCACCAATGGTGCCAGCCCTGATCGTGCACTGTGTGACAGAAATTGAAGAGCGTGGATTGGAACAGGAAGGGCTCTATCGCGTCTCCTCCACCAGGGAAAAGGTGAAACGTCTGCGGCACAAGCTGCTGCGTGGCAAGACGATGCCGCATCTGGGCAACAAGGATACTCACACGCTTTGCTGCTGTGTGAAGGAGTTCCTGCGCTCGCTGGAACGTCCACTGATACCAATGTGCTACAGACAGGACTTTGTGCTGGCAGCACAACAAATTGATGCGCTGGCCACGGAGGAGCTACTTTATATTGCCATGGTGGAGCTGCCACAGGCACATCGTGATACATTGGCGTTTCTCATGCTACACTGGCAGCGCATTGCACAAAGTCCCGCTGTAAAGATGTCTATCAACAATATTGCTGTCATATTTGCGCCAACGCTTTTCGACGATGTCGATCTGAATCTGAGCAATATTGTGATATGGCAGCAGGTGTTGCGGGTGCTGCTCTTGCAGCCGTCTGGCTTCTGGGCCCAGTTCCTCGAGGTGGAGCCACTGCAGCCGGCGTACTCGCTGGATGATGATGACTGGAAACGTGTGAATAATCATTCACCCAGCCTGCATTGGCAATCAGTGAAGACATATTTTAGATCTATGGTAAGTTGTCGAATGAAAAGCATTGTTTCTCCTCTAACGATTTTCCAACTTTATCAGGTAAATCTTGCTGGCTGAGGCGATTGCCAGGATTTGTTAGTAACGGATATATTCTGTTAAGTAAATGGTTTGTAATAATAATTACAATTATGTTTTGTTGTCACTCTTTATCGCTAACATTCTTGCCTTGCAAATAGTCTGCGGGTTTTAAGCAGAGGCGGTATTTAACTAAGGAGTGCAAGGAACAAATTTTAGTTATTTTGAAAATGTTTGTGAACTGCACAGAAATTATAAAATATAAAAATGAGTTAAAAGTGAAATCTAATTTAAAATCATGGATCACATTTTGTTTTTGAAAATAATTCAAATTAAAAATTTGTGTAGATCAATATTTAAATTATCACTTTAATTAAGTTCCAGCTTATCAAAACTATTTGTGTACCCTGAAACAAAACGTGTGTAATAAAGTTGTGAGAAAGTTTATAAAAGGCAGAAGAAAGCATCCCCGACTATATAAAGTATGTATATTCTTGATCAGCAACATGTTATTCTCTCTGTCTGTATGGACGCATCATTCTCAGAGATCGTCTCTAATTTAGAGACTTAAATTTTTTCAAATGAGTTATCGAAAAAATATCACGTTTTCTGTGCATATATATGCATCACATATATACATTCATAACTACATACAAATAACCTTGCATTTTTCAGCTTATCTGGGTTCAGGGTATCTCTCCCAATTAGACATTTTTTTTCTTGTTATTTACCTTTTAAAAAGTTAGCTTTGATCGGATTTGTTCAAAAATCTTTTTTAAATTCTTGAATTGTAAAAAGTAATTACAAAATATTTCACCAAGAATTTGTTATTTATTTTAGTTTCGAGTTTAGAATCAACTGAAAACAGGTTTAATGCAACTTAATTATTGTCCACCTCTCATTTGTTTAAGGAGAACTGAGAAAAGTTTGCACGTTTTGATTATTAAGTTAAGTAAATTTTGAGAACCATGTTCTATTAGCAACTGAAATTAAAGTCACTTTTTTGCCAATTTTAATAATTTTTACACAATTGCTGCATGTTGATTATTTATATTATTTTAAGCAGTAAGCAAAACATGAACTGAAATATTTGTAAGTAAATAAAAAAGGTCGCCTAAAGCGTCAATACAACAATAAAAAATTAAAATTAATAAAAAAGCCACTAGATGACGGTTTAAAAACAATTTTCTGAGTGTTGGGGGAAAAAAATGTATGATTTCATGCAATATGCAAATACAAGCAAAACAAAACAAAACACTTAAATGCAATGGCCGAGTGCATAAATAGACAAATACGCACACACACACACACACACGCACACACACATATCCGTGTAGCATATCAATGTATTGGAAAAATAATATACATATAATAAAATTAAAAATAAACAAGCTGCAGCCTGCAGCAGAAAGAGATGGCAATAGCTGAGAGGAAACGAGACAGAAATCATAGATTTTTTGATGTGTGTGTGTGTGTGTGTGTTCTGTTGCCAACCGCACTAAAAATAAAGAGACATTGGATGAGGGGTATGCTTTTTTCGGTCGGCAGAGGGCGACACACGTTAACATTAACCAAATGCTAATGCCAAAGGCCTCTGACCAACACAAACACACACACACACAAACCCCATGAGCGCACTCACACGCGCATACACAGTCAAGCATATGCAGGGGCAATGGTAATACGCAGGGGCCACCAATACTGTAACAGCAAGTTGCAAAAACATAAAAATAAACCAAAAAATAACAAAAATCAACGACAACAATAAAAATAAATATAAAAATAGTTTACATAATTCATGCATTATATCGGATAAAATTTTAATACCCAGTGCTAGGCGTGCGTGTGCATCCCAGTATATGTGCGTGTGTGTGTGTGTGTGTGCGAGTGAGCTGCGCAGCTTGACAAAAAACCATTGCCTACTTGGGGGCGAGTGTTAAAACTGTCGGACAAATGGCACGCTTGCAATGTGTGTGCGTTCGTTTATGTGTGTGGGAGTGTGTGTGTGCGTGTGTGTATGTGCGGCATGTATGCATAATCGCTTGCAGTTTTAACTTTTTTATTTAGACTTTTTAGCCTATTTTTATTGCTAATTAAATGAGGGGAATTACAGGCACACACACACTAACAAACAGCATGTGCATATGCGCAAGATTGTGTTTGTGTATGTGATAAATGGTTTTTTATTTTTATTTTCTCTTGCTTGCATTTTTATATTTTTTCTCTAACGTAGCAAAACATTTTGCGCTCGTTTTTCGCATGTAATTTTACTAATTGATAGTGTGAGCTATTTCAAGGGGTCTCCTCACACCCGCCCTCTTTCTGGGTTGCACATGGACTGGACATGTCCGGTGCTTCAGTGGCTTTGTGCGTGTGTAATTGTGTTAGTGCACAGCATGGCCGCTAAGGAAAGATGAGTCAATGCAACTAAAAAAAAACCCAAAGAAAAAAATAACAAATTCAACTAAAAAATTTCAGTTAAAAATAATAAAGGGGCATTTCACGTGATGAGCTGCGGAGAGTGGTGTTTGGGGATAGGCGCTTCAGAGGCAGCAGAAATTGTATGTTGCACATACGTACATACTGGCACACACACATGAACACACACACCCACACACTCATACATACATACATACGTACTTATGTTGCGTATGCGCTAATAATAAGTGGGCGCAAAAAATGTTGCATGCTTTTGCGCGCATTTCGCTTAATTCTTTTTTCCGCGAATGTATGTAGGCTGATTTCGTATTTCTTTTTTAAAGTGGGCGCGGTTACGCCTATTTTTTTTATGACTCATATGAAATATTTATATGATAATAAAAAATAAATGTTGAGTAAATCAGAGCAAAAGATTCTTTATGAAGATTGCCTTTTAAGCTTGTATATAACACCATACTTATATTTGATTTACTGGTAAATTCATATTGTAGTAGCTACATTTTTCAACACATTGCATACACATCAAGTGCATTGATTTTACTCAGCGCAGCGCTCGCAAATAATTTGAAATTAATATAATAATGCCATAAAGTGAAGGGCATATAAGTACAACAGTTACAACCTGTCGCACCCCTTCACGCCGCCTCCCTTACATAATTTTTGGATCACAAAAAAAAGGTGCAAAAATAACACTTGCCCCTCCTTTTCCCGAGTTAAAAAGCACAGCAAAAATAAAAACTGATATGGGAAAAGAAGGCCAGCGCACACTAACATGATAGGCTGACTGCATCTGTATCTTACACACATACAGAGGCAGCCCACTAGTGAAAATATTGCTCTATATGCTATATGAATACGTAGATGTGGCCAGTCAAAGGCATTACAAAGGAGGAAAAAAAAAAATAGTGGTTCATGTTGCTGCTGTGGCTGCTGTTGCTGCTACAACGTGAGTGCAAAGTGAAGTAATTCCAATTGAAGCTGTAGCTGCATTGGCAGCAGCAGCAACAACAACAACTACAGCACCAAGGAGACTGACAAAGCAGCACCGAAAAAAAGCCAAGTGTGGGTAATTAAAAACGTAGAAGCAGCCCAGCAGTCGCTTTTTGAGCGTAGAAACGCACTAATTTTCAGTAGTGCAGCTTACACACACACATACACACACACGCACACTCATAAATTCAAATGTATGTGTATGCATATGTGTGAGCTTAAAAAAGAAACAAAAAATTTACACACACTCAAAATATATGCACACCCACACACACACATACACACACACCGCAACTGTGAATTCACTCGCACGCAGCGGGAGCTACAAAAACTGCTGCAGCATACTTTTAGGCATGCTGCTATTTCACTTTGCCTCGCACAAATGAACACCTCTCCGCTGCTGGCTGTTGTTCTTGTTTTTGTTGTTGTCGCTCTTGTTGTTGTTTCTGCTGCTGCTGTTGCTGTTGCTATTGTTGCTGGCTTTTCAGCAGCGTCATCAACATCATCAGTCGTGTGCTTGTATGTGTGTCGCTCATCAGCACAACGCTGCAAGAGCCGTTAGCTCTGCACCACAATTTGTAGGCGTTCTGGGTGTGGCATATCTGGCCGACTTATCATTCGTCCAATGGACAACAAATTTTCGTTTTTGTTGCTGCTGCTGCGGCTACTGTGCTACTGTTGCCCAAAAATATACATAACAACAATTATACCAACAACAACAACACAAAAAACACAATTTTATACTACTATTTCTATAATGATTGTTTTTTTTTCTGGGCGTTTTTCAATGTACTTTAATTTGTTCGATCTTCTTTATTGCATACATTCATACAAGCTAAAACCGAAAATTTCATGATTGCATGTTGCTATCTAACGAGAATTTTTAAAAGCCATTCGAGTCATTTTAATTAATAAATATACATATATATTTATTATATGTTAATCCTGCATCAGGTTAGGTTAGGTTAAAACAGTTGTCAAATTGAATTTTGACACTCATAGGCCATATTTGACACGTTGTGATACCGTATGGAATCTATTTCGCCAGTTGCGTTTATATATCTTGCAATCTTGTCCGGTCCCAGGGAGTGGCTTCCCAAGGTGGCAAATCGCTTCCTGGCAAGTGCCGTGAAGAAGCAGAAGATAAGTTCCGGAGATTCTACTTCTTCCACTTCTTTACTGCTTCTGCAGAAGTCATTATACGACACCTGGAGTCTATTGACATGAATGCCGAATAATCTGTGTCCTGTTATAGTTCGAATAACTGCAAAGCAGTTTGTGGGACTGAGATTACACTTCCTTATCCGCGAGGAGGGTTAGTAGATTTTCTTTCCTAGCAAGCTCATCAGCCTTACAGTCGCCCTCCATGTCCTGGTGACCAAGCATCTATATTAGGCTGATAACATGCTGCTTAGCCAAATCATGCAGAGATTTGCAACAGCTTTTCACCGATTTCGAATTCGACTATATTGCGCTAATAGATTTGATAGCCGCCTGGCTATATATCAACATATATGTGTATGTATATTGATTTTAGGTGGCTGACTTTGAGGATCTTTAGGCAATTTAGTGCTTCTTTTATAGCAAGTACTGCGACCTGAAAAACACAGCAACGTGTGGGAATACTAAAGGATAGCTGTATATTGAGTTGCTCAGAGAAGACATCTGTGAAGAACGACACGGGCTCCGCTGGTCCGGGGTACAATGGGTCCATTTCTCCCTTCTGTACCACTGTCACGCAGTAGTCTGTTTTCGGAGGAATTTTTGTATTCCCTTCTAGAATATCTGCATTGCCTTTTTTAATGAGCAAACCAAACTAATCACAGTCTTATGACCGCATGTGTTGCATTTTCTACTCCTTGTCTTTCTAGATATGGAATGTACAGAATGGCGTCTAGTGCCTCAATTGGTGTGGTATGAAGATCCCCTGAGATGCAGAGTTCAGCAATGAGCTGAACTTTGTTAATTTCTTGGTGGTTTGCTTTTTAAGCAAGGTCACCATACTACGACCTTCTTCTTGTGAAAAGAACAAATCCACACTTATGTGCCCAAGATGACAGTATGTTTAGTTTACTAGTCATTAGGTCACATAGAGCTTGGGGTTACTTTCCTCTGAAGATAGCCGCAACGTCGTCCGCAATCGAGCATCAAGTTCATACAGTTATTGATTTGGCATTAATAAACTATTCTGTTAAGGACACTCTTGAAGGACAAAGCCCACCCGGTAACGTGTCCCACGAATATCACTAACTCCATGCCCCGAAAATCTGAAGTTGCCACCTGCCACAGGTCAGCAAAAAAAAGGGAAACCGTTAAAAACAATAAGCTCAATTAGCTGCAATTAACACGCTGCGAATACAAACACACTCATACACACACGCACACACACACGCACACACACACGCACACACACACGCACACATGCATATACATACATATAGGACGATGCTAATTGACATTTTATGAGCAGCTGCAGCATCTGCTGGCCGCAGCTTGAGTGTCATTAATGCCGGTTCTGGCCAGTTTTGGCCAAGTGCGTAGGCCGCCAAAAATTGAAGCTGAATGAATTGTGGGAAAAAATGCACTTGATACTGGGACACGGTTAGGCACCGAGGGCGATGTGGAGCCGTGCGAGGCGGCAAGGGCTGACCGTCTGAAATTCGAAACTTTGCGGCAAGCAAATCAACTGGAAAATTGTAAACAAACGCCGTCGCATCGCGTTGCCTCTTGCGTTCCAAAGTGCCGAGCAACGTTTCCCTTGCTAAATGGCGAACAATTTGCAATACGAAGGACTGTCGGACAGACAACATTTTACTGTTAAACCTTTGGCCTTAATTTAACGATTGCGAATGCAATGCAAAAAACAGTAGATAGAATTCTGGCCACAACTCACCTGCGGACACATTTTGCATTGATACTTCCGTCCACTGCCACCGCCGGTGGGGCCATGTCCACCGCTGCCGCCCACCCCCGGTCCGCCCATCTTACTGGCATTGATGGGCTGGGGCACGACAAGTAGCGCGGCAGCCGATGCTGCTGCCACGGCGTTGTTATGATGATGCACAGCGGCAGCAGCCGCTGCTGACACATGATTGCTATGATGAGAGCTGCCACCTAAGCCAGAGTTGCCACCACCAGGGCCAGAGCCAGCGCCATTGGTGGCGCCACCAAGGCCCAGACTACCTGTTAAGTAAAGTTGAGAGTTTGGTTAAGTGAATAAGAATCACCAATAAAAGGCGCACTTATTTGGAGGATAAAAAAAAATGTAAACCTTTTTTTTGTGAACCAGCAAACTTAAGTTCATCTCTGTATTTTAACTTATACAAAGGTGAGTTTGGAATTTTATTTTATTTTTATTTGACTTTCATTTGAAGCATTGGTGTTACTAACATATTTTGATTCCTAACACATTTTTAGTTCTCTTTAACTGAATTTCGAATATTATAAAGACCATGTTTTAATGGAAAACCTACGCTTGTAGAGCTTTCTCATGTACTTTATTCAACTTCTGATTTCTTCCTTTTAAACTCTGCACTGGCCAAAAAAAAATGTATTAGAAAAATTGTTGACAAGTGTTGCAGGACCTTAAAAGGCCATCTTCATGTTGGAGTTTTCGGACTTACCTTGTCCGGCGACTGCCGCATGATGCTCCAGACGATTGTCATCCAGAAAGTGACCTGCAATTGAGTTGTTTGCTTCAGTTGCTGTTGAATTGTGTCAGCCGTGGCAACATTAGATGGCGCCACGGCTGTCCATCAGTTTTCGCTGTGCAAGTCGAGTTGAGTCGAGTCGAGTCTGGTAGAGTCGAGTCGAGTCGACTCATGCCGCTTGTCTCGGTTGAAGTTGCCGACGTTCACTCACATCACGTTCGCAGCCAAGCTGCCACCTGCCGACAGGCCTGCTTGCCACATGCCCCACTGCCTGCTCCTGTGCCGCACAAAGCTCGCTGGCTTCTCTAATTAAACTTGGCCGCTCTGATTGCCACTGGGAAATCGCTCACGAGCTGAGTTACAGTTTATGTGAAAATAGTTTCACATTTTTTTCAAATATCTTTTTATGTCTGGATGCCATCTATCTAAGCCATCAAACCACCTAACCATCTATCTATAATTGAGTGCCCAGCGCATTTGCGTGCAAAAATTGTGTGAATCCGCTGATGAGCTGAACGGATGAGTCGGGGCCAGCCTGGCGAGGATTATCGTCCGCTACAGCTAAGGCACTGTTGGGGCGCCCCATGCTGGCATGTCAAAAGCATTTCTAATAAAACATTTGCAGACAATTGTTGCCACCAAATTGGTAGCAAAGCCTCCTCCTCAAGTGAGTTGGCCAGCACAAACATTGTTAGTGTTAATTACGGTAGGGCGAATGTCGCAAACTCAGCAGAATTGTCTAAACTGAATGAACAGGGCAAGAGATACACTTGCCAATGAAATGGATGAGGTAAAATAAGGATGTACAAACAAAAAAACATATATCACATTTTACATATCATCATCATCATATATATTATATATTTTCTAAAATCTTTTTTCTTTTTTTGCATTTTTATTTTTATTAAATCATTTTTTTAAGATACAATTTATTTGTTGTATAACAATTTATATGTGAACTGGATATATTTTGCAATCATACTAGCTTTTTTTGAGTGTAACAATATGAGCTACTACAATGTTGAAGACAGGCCAAGTTTTAGCCAGGAGTCTGAGTCATGGCCAACATAGTTGTAGCCGTCCGTATTGTTAATTTGTACAGGTAAAAGCGAACAGGCATACAAGTAAGAGCCAATGCATCGCATAGATACATCTACATCTACATTGTTGGCAATGTTGCCGAGATGCTTATCGCAGCATCAGCATCAGAAGCAGCAGCAGCAGCAGCAACATCAACAGCAGCAATGTTATTGGCCAATTGCCTAGCGTTGACATTATCGGGCCGAGATCATTGCCGCCAACGGAGTTAAACTGATATCGAACCTGAACCCGAACCCGAACCCGTTTACCGCAAACCCTTTTGGAGCGTGTTGCTGTCAATGTTGCCGCCGTTGTACTTGTTGTTGCTACTGTTGTTATGGTGGTTGCTGTGTGGGGCTACACAAAGATGTTGTTTGCATTTTAGGAATTTATGTAAACATCTTGTAAGCAGCTTGTTGCCAATTGTTGTTGTGGCTGATGTTGCTGTTCTTTCAGTTAAAGGTCAATTTTTCGTGGGAGTATCTGGGGTGTATCTGGCCGGGCCACATTGTCCGCTCGCTTTTGTCTTTGCCAACATCATGCCGCACGCGTGTTGCAATTTAGCTTTTATATGCAACGTATGCATTTTTATGCCAGATTACAATCGGCAAATCGCGCGCGCCCCGCAAAAACCGTCGACTATCTGCTCGAGATTCGTGATTATCGTTTGTTGTTTTTCTGAGCAATTAATTAACCAATGGAGCACCAAACTAAGCAACTGCAGTTACTTTGTTACCTGGGTCAGGTATCCCACAGTTTGGGGCAGGTCATTACGGGAAACGGCGACGTTCGATTCAGTTCGATTTGGTAACGCTACTCACCTTTTTGCAGATTATTGTGATGGTGGTGATCGTTCATTTTGGCCTACAAAAATAAAGTTATGAAAGGATTGTTACAATTGGATTGAGAAACTATTGAACTTAAATTTATTAAGATATAATATATATATATAACAATATAACAACCAGAGTAATTTGTAGTGTTTTTTGTGGAATAATCCCTGCACCTTAAACGATATACTTCAAATCCTACGCCCTGGATACACTCCACATCAGAATTGGCCAGACCCAATCATCGTGTTCTTAACATTTTCAATTTTTAAACTCACTATGAAAATTAGTTACTCTAAGTATTTCATTCGCATTCAATTAACAAATTAAACAAACAATTAAACAAAAAACATTAGATATGCATTTAATAGGCCCAGAATATCCATAAATACCCAATGAAATGCACCTGTCAAAATATTTACATTCGTATTTGTGGCGCTTTTATGCTTTTATGCTCAGAGTGAAACATTAACAAAAAGGTCTTAAAAAACAGCAATAAAATAATATAAATTAATACTACAAAAGTTAATATCTGAGTCAACTATTGTGTGTCGAGTGCAAATGTTCTGAATGTAGCTGTCAAAGCAATCTATGATTAACAAAACAAAAAAGCCAGTCAAATAGCAAAATTCATGTGAAATCAAATCCGAATAGCGAAAATCAAATCCAAGCGTGTCAAATATATATATATATATATATCAATTCTAAGCGAGAGTGCGAGTGGATGTGGAGGAAAAGCAAATAAAAATAAAAAAGCGAATATAAAAAATATAGCTCTGACTTCTGCTTTCGATTGCATGTAAATTGTGAATATAGGTTAAAAGCCTCGAGACCATCCCTCACCCACTCTCGTTCCCTCACTTTCTCCCTGCTCTAGCTGCCTCTTTGTCTGGGCCAGACATGACCTAGGACAAACTGCAAATAAAATGAAATAAATTCCAAGTTCTCTTGTAAAAAAAACCTGTCTCAATAAATGCAGCGGCTGCTTTTGCCTAAACATTTCCGATATATTTAGAAAAAACGCCGCAACGAACAGCAAACCAAAATGCAACAAATAAAAAAGGAGAGAAAAATACAGTTATTTGTATACAATATTGCAAACACCAACAAAACAAAACAAAGCATGGGGTAAGTTGGGGAGCTAAATAAAAAGCAACAAATCCGAAAGCGGCAACGAGGCACGCGAATTTTAGAAATGTTTTTGTTTGAATTCGGTTTTGTTTTTCCCGTTGTTGTTGTTGTTATTGTTGGCGGTATTTGTATCGTTTTTTATGTATGTATGTGCTATAGACTAATGCCCACAATCTATGCGCATTTAACAGCACTTTAGCCACTGGCACCACTTACCTCGTATTCCTGTTTCAGGGACATCGGATGATGCTCGCTGGCATGCTGATGTGAGCGCGGCGTCGGTGGCCAAAGATTGTAATCACTAATATCCTTGGCATGCTGCACAAATTGTTGCCATGAAATGAGATGAGAACAAAGGCAATTAGTATATTATTATGGGAACTAGAAAGCGGAGAAAGTAGCGAGAATTGCCCATACTTTTATTAGAACTTGTTATATAGAAAGAATGCAACATTTTATGATATGTTGCAAGGACTTGCATAATTAACTGACGAATTTCATATATATACATTTATTCAAATAGTAGGCTTACTCCACTATTAACTAATCAATTTCTTTTGAAAACTTGTATTTAAATTCATATCAATTAAAATGAGTTTGTTTTATATAGCTGTTACAGCTGTCGCACAGCTATTGACTTAACTCTATTTAAACCATTGACATATAAAATCGGGTCGGCAAATATAAAAAAAAGTACAGTGATATTCAAAAAACTGTATATATATATATATAGGTTTAAATATAGGGGAGTATCAATTGAAATAGAAAACCGCGCTACACACAATCTAAGGTGTCAAAGCGACGGCGTTGACGAGCGGCAAAAGTGCGGCGGCTTCTGCTGCTGCCACCAAAAATAACAAAAAAAAAGCTGGCTAAAAAATTGTGCATAGCGCAAGGGGAGTATCCACAGCGTGTGAAAACGAAGCAGCAAGTTGGTATGTGTGTGTGTGGGTGTAAGTGTGGGTGTTGGTGTGCATGTGTGTATGCGTGTGTGTAATCCACGTAGCGTTAGTTTTTTGTTGCTCTTAGTTGCACTACACCCCAGCTCTGCTTCAGTTTTGAAGAGTTTGGTGTGGGCTGTGACTGCGTGTGTGTGTGTGTGTGTGTGTATATATGAACTCCGACTAGTTGGTAGGTGGACAAACGAAAAAGTAGTCTAAAAATAAAAAGGAGAATAAATGCAAACACACCTACACACAACCACCCACACGCACAGTGACACATACATACGCACAGAGAGTGTGCGGTGCTGCGTTTGCAGCTGCTGATGAAGATGACCAGAAGTAAGAGCCAGCGCCAGGGACATGAACGGAAGTTCTCTCTAACCAACATGCCAGCAACAACCAGCCAGCCAGGCAGTCTGCCAACAACAACAACAACAACAACTGGTAGTAGTAGAAGAAGGCGTCGAATGGCCCACGCCAACTTCCGGCCAGCCGTCGCTTTCGGTTTGCAGCAGCACGCAGCAAAATAGAACAAAACGAAATTTCGCAAAAAAAAACCAATTCCAAAAGAAAAGTGGCAAAAAAATGTAATATTGGTACAGCGCAGCAGCAGCGGCGCTCAATTGCTGTCTCGCTCTCAAGCTCGCTCTCTCTCAGCCTCCCTCTCTCTCTCTCTCTTCGGCTGACCAGCGCCAAAACATTTGGAAGAGTTGAGCTCGGGGAAAAAAATGTTTCTGTGCTAGTGGAAAAAAATCAAAACAACATTTTTTTTAACCCCTTCACAGCGACAGCGACGCCGACTGCGGCGCTCACACTTTCGCGCTGGGCGCTTTGACCACTGAAGCATTTTTTTTTTTGGTTTTTGGGTGGTGCAGTTTCTATGAGCAGTTCGTTGTCTAGCGCAAATAAGAAAGAAAAAACGGGCGGAAAACGTGTATTTTTTTTGCAATTGCAGGTCCAGAACTCTAGGCCCAAACTCCTCGCAAAGCGCGTTTTGCACATTGTAGCAACCTTTCGGCCGTTGCAGACTTCAACTTCACATTTTGTAGCGGCGTTTTCTTTTTTTCAATATTTTGTAGAAGTCTTTTTTTTTTTGTATTTTACATTTTGGTTTTATTTAACTTCTTTCGCCTTCATCTTTTTTATTCATGTTGCTGCTGTCTGCTTCTATTGATTTTTTTTCGCATTTAGTCGGCTAGGAAACAGCATTTTTTGTATTGTTCCCAAATTTAAATGTTTGACCATACTGCCCCCCCCCCCCCCCCCCTCTTCCTCCTCCACAACGCATTCCCTTGGCTGCGGCCTGAGGTTAGAATTTCGTGGCCATTGTTGTTGCTGCTTGTTCAACTTTATTGCAATTACTTTAAAAATTGAAGTAGCCAGCGGTTCTCGCGGTTTTTTGGTCCAACTCGCTGCTGCTGCTGCTGCTGTTGCTGCTGCCCAGCCCCAAACCAATACCGTGTCGAATTCGAACTGTAGCAGCCCTGACAACTGGCACCATTAGTCAGTTTCAGTCCAGTTTTTAGCCTCAATCCATGTTGCGCTTTTGCTTCGCTTAGCCTTTCAATTTTCACTTTTTTCCCCATTTTTTTTATTTATTTTTTTTTTTAATTTTGTTCCTTTTCTGCTTTTCATTTTAGCGTCACGTTGACTTTTTTCTAATTGAAGTATATAAGTATTAATTGCAATGCTTTGTTGTGAGGCGTGCTGTGGCTTAGGGTGTTCTTTTTGTTCCGCTTCACTCCCGACTGCACATTGGAGCAACTGCCTCAGTGACTTTTTAATTGGAAATTTAAAGAAACCTATAACTGAACCCACTTCGAATTGAATTTCATAAATTTAACGCAAATGAATATATATATATATAATGCTGAGATTTTTAGAAATATATTGTTCGTTTCTTAAGGAATTTCTTGCAAGTAAAATGATTAGAAAAACACATTTTGAAAAAGGTTTAAGTCTTTTGCCATCATCAATAGTAAACTGAGTCAAACCAGACAATGGGGATGGACTAGAGTGACGCAGATAAAAATCGCTCATTGCGATTAGTCATATTTCAGTGTTATTCTTCATATTATATTCCCATTAAAATAGAGTGGCAATTTCATTAATTTCTGTGTTAAGGCACTTGCTCAACTTTAAGTTAAGAAAATTAAGTGCAATTGCTTTCAAAATTAATTAGAAAACTTTCCATCTCTCTGTCTATCGCTAGCTAGCAGTTGCCATCTCTCAATTTCACTAATGCAAGTGACAACAAGAACAACAGCCCGGCGATTGTTGACTTCAAGTTGCGAACACCCGTCCATTGTTGAACTTTAAAAAACTAATTAACTACGGATATCCTTTAAAAAAATAAAATAAGAAGTCGCGGGCGCGACGAGTTTTAAATTGTTTTTCCGGCGGGTCAAAAAATGCGCTATCGAGTGATTTTCAGTAAGGAACCTTTTGTGGAGCGGTTCGACCTGCTGTTGTCCTTGGAGACAATCAATCTCCACTCAAAACAATAATTTCAGCGCACCAACAAGTGAAAAGCGAGCCCATTTAAAGAAAACAAGTTGAAAAACACACAAAACGAAAGAAATCTAGATAAAAACACAAAAACACACACACACACAAACAAAACTGGCCGCGACACGCAGAGAAAAACTTGTTTACATCTTTAAAAACGGATGAAAAAAAGCAGCAAAGTAAAAAATGCAACAACAAAAAAATGTACGAATTTATTTTCTTTGTGGCACGCGAAGAGAAAAACGCAGTCAAGAGCAAGGATATCCATGGAAGGAGCGACAGAAAAGGTAAAAAAAATTGTGCGGTGCGGGGAAAAGCGGACTTCAAAAGTGGGAGTATGATGCTGCTCAAAGGATATCTTTTTTTTTTGTTTTGTATCGTCGCGTCTGCTTGCGCTGTGCAGGGGTAGGAACGAGGAACGAGGTTAGAGTTCTTACTGAGGTGGACTTAGACTGGAGCTGGAAGAAGGAAAGGCAACGAGAACGGGTCGTGACGGACCGTGGGACAGGGGATTGGAACTGTGTCTCCTGTGCTCGTTCCTGTTCGCGTGGCAACAGACAGAAACGGTTTGAGTCTGGTCAGTTGTCGGCTGAAGTTCGTCGAGTGAAAGTGCAGCGGGTTTGGTAGCGGCTGCTTAACCGGGGTTAGAGCATGGCTAGGTTTTGTGGGTATGGATTTTGGCTGTACGTTTTTGGCCTTACCATGCGTTCTTTGGTGGCAGTGTGGAGCGTTTGTTAAGCTAGATGGTATCAGTAGGGGTAGTGCGGTAATGAGTTAACCTGACGTTGGTTGGGCTGTGTTAGCGCAGGGATAAGGTCGCCTTATTTTAGTAGCAGAGTATTTTTGGCCGATCAAATTTAAAATGTTATCTTAAAATGTGCATGTTAAATTCTAACATCATAATATATTTAAAGAAGATAAGCTAAAATAATATTGTTAATTTAAAAATTTCATCGAAAATATTTTCTAAAATAAAGATTTGCTGTATATTTTTAGCTATATTGTGAAAATTAACTAAATTTACAATCCCATAGGTTAACGTGTTTAAAACAGACGCCTAAGTCAGTAAGTTCTGTGAATAATGTTCTTAAAATTGCCATAAATCGCAACTGGGCCCCAAGTTAAAGTGAAGTGACATCATTATCAGTCCAACTTCCACTAATTCATTAGATGCGCTCATTTAATTTACTTAGCTCGACAAGTTCCAGCGCATATTAATTATTAACTCTTCATTCCTGTCAGCCGCTTTTGCTGTCCCCACCGCACTCACCCACACACTCAGCACCGATATAGTCTACTGCCTCGGTAGGCACCACTTGGAGACGGCCAACTGCCAACTGCAGAAATAAGCGTTCAACTTTTGCAAAACTTTGACAGAGTTAAAACCAAAAAGAATATAATATAAAATTAAGAGCAATCTTTGGCTTTTAAATATTGAGTTAAGAACGCAGATTTTTATTTGGTTACACTTTTTCTTTGGACATAGACTTTAATTTTAAGATATATCTTAAGTTCGGGTTAGGTTAGAATAGTTGGCAGCAGTGGGGGAAACAGACGCCACCAACGACCCAATTGACCCATGATTTGGGTCTCTGTGTTGCCACACGGACTTTTATCCCCTTCTGCCGTATCTCCTATGTTCATAACTAATTTGCAGACACTGTTAGAATATCTTGGAAAGTAAATATGTTTTCAGGCAGGAACTCAAGACTGAATTGGGTAGAATGAGTAAAATCTTTTCTATTTTATCGATACAATTGTGAGCATAGAGAACATTATCTTGGATATTAATGCTGATTAAGCATCTATATATGTACATATTTGATGTCTCCCTTAAGAGTGTTAACATTTTATACGGTTTATAGAGTAAGAACTTTTATATTTTATCGGGGTCTATTTCATTGATACTCACATCGACATTGCCGTTCCACATGTAGTGCATGCCAACTGCGGCGCTGGGATCGTGATGCGTTTGTCCGGTCATGTGCTCGGCCATCACGGCGCTCATCCAGTGGACGAGGCCCTGGGTGGGATTCTGGCCCTGCACGCTTCCGATCGGCATGTTGACAGCGGCGGCAGCAGCAGCGGCGGCGGCCACAGCAGCAGCAGTTGAATTGTTGCTGCTGTTGCAGTGGCTGTTATTGTTGTTGTTGTTGCTGCTGCTGCTACTGTCGTGAGTTTTGCACGTGGCAGAGGCGCCTGTTAATGGATGCGCGCCTGTTTCCGGTGGTGATTTTATGGAATTGCCGTAGCTGGGACGTGTTTGTGATGCGGGTTGATTCAAATTAATTGCGGATCCGGCCGCAGTCGCTTGGCTGGCGTCCACGGGCGGCGTTGGCGGCGTTGCTGGCGCTGAGCCCGGCAATAGTCCTGACCCAGGTCCGGTTTCAGCGGTTTGGTGTGAGGAATGCTGATTGTTGTTGCTGTTGCTGTTGACGATTTCGCTTGTTGACCAGCCGTAGCCGTTGTTGTTGTTGTTGTTATGTTGGGGTTTCTGCAAAGTTAAAAAAGTGTTGTTTTGTTTTTGGGTGAAAAAGGTTTTGCATTGAGCATGAAATATGAAATTATTTTTTGAGGATTTTTCAAGTTTTTTCTTGCTGCTGTTGTCGTTGTTGTTGTTTTTGTTGTTGTTGTTGTTGCTGTCGCCACAGAACAACAGCCAATTTTCGGGCTACCCATAATTAGCGAAAACAAACACACCAAATTTTCTATATTTTTCTTACGCTTCGTAAATTTCGCATAAGGGTTGAATTCAGAGTTTGAGACGGGTCATTTTTTCTTAGTTGAAATACTTTAATTGGATTTTAAAGCTAATTATGACTCTGATCGATTAGCGATAAGGAGAGAAAATTGTACAAGATAATTGAGCGCCTACAGCTCAAAAATTCTTTAATAATGTTTTTCTTTTAATAATTATACGAAGAATTTAAAGTGTATAAAAGTTAACAAAACAATAAAAAGACTCATGAAATAAGAACATGAAAATATGTGCAAATAGATTTTAGAAAATTTTATTTTTTATTTATTATTTTTTATTTTTTTATTACGCACTTTTTTTCATACTTTACAATCGTTATTTCGAAACCAAAAATCAACACTGTAGCTAAAAAATATAAGTAAATAAATAAAACAAAACAAGAATCGGTTGTAAGAATAATTTTTATTGAGAACCTTCTTCAAGTTGAGCATTGCTTAATTTGTGTTTTAATAATTATTTTATTATAGTAAATTAAAACATATATTTAATAGTAGGTTAGGCGGGGCAAAACATTCCCCATTTGTCTACTTGAGCTAACATATATATTGCCTTATTTAGTAAAGTAATACTATTTAACTCATCTTGAAGTTGAGCACTCCACATTTTTCTTTTCTTTAATTTTTACGTTGATTAAATTTTTTATAGTTTGTCTAAATTCTAAAAAATATTTAGTGAACTAAGTGAATTAAGGCTATTATATATGATTATTATTTAATCAACACTCAGTTATGAAATACTTTTGTAAAGTATTTGGCAAACTTTTCCGCTACCATTTATACTAACATGCTCAGCAATTTCCACTTTTGCAACTTTTTCAAGGACATGCTGCTCATTTTCTTCCGCGTCCTGCGGCCTCAGCTCCGCCTTCAAGTGACTGCGCTTCGCTGACTCGACGGCGGCTGCACAAACAGCGGAGAACAACAAATTACTCGACAGATGCGAGCGTGCCCCAGGAGGTGGCGTGCCACTGCCCACTGCCCTAGTGGGAGGCGTTGGGGAGGGAGTCTGGGGATACCAACGGCTGCCATCGCATTGTTGTTGTTGCTGCTGCTGCTGCTGAAGCACGGCGCTGGCGAAGAGGCTCTTGTAGAATTCAGCAGGCATAAGGAATGGTGCAGGCGTGGGCGGTGCATTGTTGAGGGCGTCCATGTAGCTGCCTAAATCATGGACGCGACGTCGTCGCAACTGATCCTTAAGCATGATGACGTTCGAATGTAGGCAACACTTTTTTCATATCTCTTTGCGACAATTTCACTTTCGCTGGTGTTTGGTGGCATCTATCCGACAATTTGTCTAACTCGTGCACCGTTTGTTTCGATTCACACATTTACACAAAACTGTGACCGACCCGCAGGCAGAGGCAAAAACAACAAGTGGTATGAAAAACAAATAAACACAAAAACTTTTTCCTGTCGAGCTGTGCCCCGTTTGCGTTGATTTTTTTTTTTTTGTTGTATTCTTTACTTCTTTGGCGCAACTTTTATTTTATTTAAGGGGCTGCATAAAAAAGTTTTTTATATGCTTTATTTGTGGCTGTGACGCGTCGAGTTTTTGCCAACACTATTTTGTATTTTTAGATGCAGTTTTGTACAAGAAAAACAACAAATCATTTCATTTACACCAGACGAAACCGGCAAATGACCTTGAAAAAGTTATATCGCGTAGATTGTAGTGAGGCATTTTCCACATGTTTGTGTTTTACATTTATTTTATCCTTTTTTGTTTTTTAACTTTTTTCTTTGTGCACTTAGTTTAGTTTACAGCTTGTTGCGGATTTGTGTATGATTTATGCGATGCTTCAGTTGATTTGTTGATGTTTTCATTTTCCATTTATTTCCGCATTTTGTGGCTTCAAACGATTTAGAATGTCGTCATTGCAAGTGAAAGTATTTTAAATGATTACTTTAGATGATAAAAACATAATTCAACATAGTCTGACAATAGTTAAAACACTGTGTTAGTTATACGAAAAAATACAAAATGTGGCAAGGTAAATTGTAAAAAATAGTTATTTAATTTAAAAAAAAATATATATAAATATGAAATAACTTTTTTCAATTGTATTTAAGTAAAAAATGTAAATAAAAATAAATAATATCTGATATATGATTTACAAAATTAAGCAAACAACTCAAAAAATAAAGAGCAACTTCAGATGGCTTCTGATGTTAAAGAATAACCAAAAATCGGTGTTTCTCTATTATTTTTTCTTAATATGACATTGCTTATACCTTGGAAGGTTGATTTCTTTAATTCTATACATTTTGTAATTTGATATAGGTATGTGTTGACATAGACATTTTTCATTTCATATTTTAACTTTATTTAAACTTAATTTAATTGTGCACTTTTATATATATATATATTTAATAAATCCATTTTATTTTTTAATTTTGATTTGCACCACGTTATTAGGAACTTTTTGTTGCATTTATTATACTTTTAATTTCGTTTAGACTTTTATTTTTTTTTGTTGATTTTTGCACTTTCTTTAGGAACTTTCGTTGCAGCAAGGATGCCGCTTTTTAAATGAAAGCACACGCTGGGCTCATTATTATTAATTTGCGCTTGACAGCAATTGCAACATCACGGATACGTCACCGGAAGGGCACTTGTGTGAGTCGAAGCACACATATATTTCTCTCTCTATCTGATAAATTGGATGTTACATGTGAGCTATATCAGTTTTGCAGGTTTTTTTCCACACTGTGATGAAAGTTGTGGTGTTAGTTGAATGCATATTACGCATACGCCGCGTTGCAGCTGCAGCTAAACGTTGTTGTCTCAAACTGTCCATGTGGGCCGTGTGTGTGTGCGTGTATGTGAGATTTTTGTGTCGAGTCCTTGCCTCAGTCCCGTCCGTCTCTGTCATGCAGTCAGCGAGCGTGGGATAGCTTGCAACAACTGAACAACACAAACTCAAAGTGCAGCAGCTGAAGCTGAAGCTGCCGCAAAAGAAATTGCGAGCGCGCGCGAAGCAGTCAAATATGTATACAAAGAAATATACACAAGCACACACACACACACATGTATACCCTGTGTGTGTGTGTGAGTGTGTAAAAACTGTTTTGTATGTTGTGAATGCTTTTCTTTTGCTTTTTCCATGTTTATTTTTTTTGTTTATTTTTTTTTTTTCGCTCTGCTGCCCGCGTCCCTGCAACGTTATATAGCAATCTCAGCGTCTGCTCCTCTTGTTGTTGTTAAGTATTTTTTTTTGTTGCTTTCTTTTCCTTTTTTCTTATTTTATAATTTTTGCTTCTTGCTCCTTTTTTATGAACGCTGCCGTTATAAAGACATACATTTGCAGCGCACTGCAGTATTTTCTTGCAAGAAAACGTAGCGTATAAAAAAAATATAGCTGAATTTGCGCGATGTCCTGTTGCCTGGGCGGTGGGGCTTTGTCCTGGGTTGTGGCTGGTCTAGTATGCTCCGACTGGGAGCCAGAGGGTTTTCTTTGCCTGGGCTTCAGCACGGCAGATTGATTTTCTTATATACGGTTCGCTCGTGTTTCTGATTTTTATTATGTTTTCTTTTCTTTCGCCATTTTATTTCATGTATGTGTGTGTGCACGAGTGCGTATGTGAGTTAAAAAGTTCTTAAGCACCATTACTATTATAATTGAAGACAAACAGGTGTTAAGCAATCAATACTATGTACAAAAATCTAGCGGCAAAAACAACCTCGTAATAATGTGTTGAGGTTAACTAGAAGTACTCGCACAAAAGTTGGATGGGGATATGTAATTGATATATGATGATATAAGTATATTAATTTACTTCCATGCATTTCTAATATTTCTGAATCACTTTCATAAAAGTTCAATACATTCCTTAAAATTCCGATTAACTTTCGTCTTAAACCATTTATATCAGAATTGAATTAAAATTTGTTTATTTTGCTGTATAGGAGTGGCATAAATGAAGTCTAGAGAGGATAACTTCATTAAATTGCTACCATTAATTGATATCTTAGCTGTTTTCACTATTAGAGGTCGTTATAAAGTGAATGAAGCTGGTTAAACACTCAACATGACTGTCTTTCTGTCATTTAAATGTGCTCCGCCTTATTTGTTTCCTATTACTCTTACAAGTCCTTAAAGCTCGAGCAGGTGCTTCAAAAGATCTTTAAGATTTGAGTGACTAATTGTACACAGTAAAACATGTTTGTTAATAACAATGGTATTCAAACCTAAGCCATGTAAAATATTGTTCAAGTAGTATGTGCAGCAGAACCGAGTCAAGCTGAAACTGAGCAGTTGAAAATATTGCACTAGATTATAGCCAAAAAAAAAAAGCTAGAAATGCTAAGGGTGACTAAGTGTCCGAGTCCGAGTTAGAGTCAAGTTGTAGTTGCAGCTGCAGAGCGTGGCACTTGTGGCTGTTGATAACGTTTCTAATTGGGGTGTGTGTGTGTGTGTGTGCTTATTTGTCACGTGGCGCCACCTGCACACATGCAGCAGTTGCAGCACTATTTTAGCAGGAGTAAACGCGTCGCGGAACGCGTCTCGTCGCGCCGACGACCAATGGATTTGGCCAAACGCAAGCGAACTGAAGACAACGACAGTTGCAGCGCGCCAAAGGCCACATGCACATTCAACAATCGAGGAGGACTGCGACGCTGGCGTCCACCGCGACGCGAGCAGCAGGATAAAAACCGGGCGACTTATGTTTGTTGTAAGTAGCAGCAGCAGCAGCAGCAGCAGCAGCAGCAACGAAGGCAGCAGCAGCAAAAATGGCGCGCGCGAAGAGAAAACTCAAGAAGTAGAATCAGCAGACCAGGTCCAGAGCCAGGATATACAAACACACACACACACACACACACACACACACTTACAGCCAGCAGCAGCAACATAAAAAAATGCAAGAGAAATTGTATATTTTTTTTGTTGCCTTCACATGAAGCAAAAAATAGCAGCGACTGAAAGAAAATACATTGGAAAAGGCGGCGACGAGCAAAAAACGAAATAATAACAAAAAGTTGTAAAAGAAAAGCGAAACCGTGTGATGTCCTGGCACACACACACACACACACACACACACACATACATATCAGCAGCAGCAGCAGCGCGGCAGCGACGACACATCGAAGAAAGGATAAAAGCATTCAACATTCAAGCGAGCTGCGCTGCCAGCTGCGACGCCAGCGCCACCGTCTGCGTCGGCGTCAAGCGTCAGCGCTTGGCCGTTAACATTTCATGAGCGCCAATTTCCTTGCCTTCATTTTGTTTATTATATGTTGTTCTTTTTGTTTTTTTTTTTTATTGCGCGCTCTTTTCGTTATCCTTGTGAATTATTTCTTTTCTTTTTATTGCTAACATTTTCTTTTTATTTTTCCTGATTTGTCTGATTCAGAATATTTGGAATTCTGAAATCATTAATATAATTTTTTTTTATTTATTTATATTATTTTGTAAATGTGTAAATACATTTAATATCTAATCTACCTTCGCTTTTTTACATGTGCATTTTTGCGAGCACATCAATAATTGCTCCATTATATAAGATTGTCGTCCTTCAATCATATTAGCTGCTAACTCCTGTCCCCTTTGACCCCTGCCAACAACCAATCTGACTTGTTTATTTATATTTTTTTTTGTTGCCATGTTTTAGTTTTTAAGCGCCTTAAAAACAACTTAACAAATGGAACAAGAAAACTTTTAGCCCGCAACTGAACAAGCTGCAAAGGATCTGGCAGTGCTGTCGGCGCCGGCGTCGCAGTCGACGTCTGCGTCGTAAATGCAATGCGCGCATTGAGCTTCTAAGGGAAGAAAAGAAAAGGAAAACAGAAAACAAGTATCCTGAAGCGGGACGTGAAGCATATGTTTTTATGTGCGGTGCTTTTTTATGTGCGAGGATTTCGTTTGTTGCTTGCTACGCGAACATTCCCTTTACGGCACTCACCCACTCACACACACAGGCAACCACACTCAAGTAGTCCTTCAGCTAGAATCGCTGATAACAGCCAAGAATGTGCTGCTGCTGCTGCTGCTCCTTATATTGCCAGGCTGCAGCTAAACCTGAACGTATCCCTTTAAGATGTTCTTTTTCTGCCCAGTCGCATGCAACATCCTGCAGCTGAGAAAAACTGACAGCGAAATTCGTTTGCGTATAATTGAAACTGAATGCCAAGGAGAAGATGCGGGTGGCAGATGAAGTATAGCAAAAGGCGAGAAAACTGCAGTCCTCTCAGTTATTATTCGAGTATTGTTGTGAAGTTGATTTTATACAATGCAGCCGAAAGCCACAATTTCAACTTATGATAAAGATTTACTGGACTAGCTCAATGACAGAAGTATAAATAGTTTAACATAAATAACTATTGTTCCATATTGAAAATTTTGCATATCTACAAAACAAAAGTTAATTTCTGAATTGATTTTGCCTTGTCGCTATAAGTTTGCCACCTCCGTATGAAGTCCTGTTTCCTTATTCATATAAGGTGTTAGATAAATTCAATTTTATGATTATTATATTTGAATGCTCATTATTATTAGAATTACATTAAGTCTTAAGAGAAGTAATGTTTCTTTGATTTAAATATAAGCTAGTTGGATAAATCCATAAAGAAAGTTATCTTTAGACTTAAAAAGCCAAGTTAAAAAAAATTCATTTTATTTCGTATTTTTTATCTACATATTCTAAAAAATAAGATAAAAACTTCTTATTAGAAGAAGAAAGGAATCAAAAATCCGGGAGAGAAATAAGACAACTGAAGTACATTTATCATTTTCCTCAGAAAGTAATTTCAATATTATTTTTTCTTTCTCAAATTCGTTTAACCATTACAAATAAAAACTTCAAGGTTTGTCACACCCTGACCTGCCCCTCGTCAAGTGTGCGCACTCAGAAGCAAATGTATGAAAAGGCTCCACAAGTTGTTTGTCTTTATGGCAACATAAAGGATATTTGGTGGCCAATATTAAGCTCTCAACGGGTTAGCACCTGTTGCATCGGTCATCAATATACTTTCGTGGCCTGCTGAGCACAGTTCAAGTAGTATATTCAATTGAAAGCTTTTTGTGAAAAGCTTTAATGGAACAACACTTTCGCTGCATAATTATGGCATATCCTGTGCACGAACCAGCGCAACAGCAAAAAAATATCCTTGCGAGTGAGCCATAAAAACAAAGCGCAAGCTTTACGCTCAAGAGCGGCAAAAAACCAGCTCAAAAGTGCGCAGTTCTCTTTGTTGAAAGTAAAGAGCATGCAGCTGTTGTCTCGCTCTCGCTCTCTCTCTCTCTCCTTCTCTCTATCTCTCTCCTACTGCGAGGGTGTGTAAGTATGTGTGTATTTGGGGGCGTGTTTGTTATCATGTTTTTTACTCGCCGTCAGTTTTTGCATTTTTTTTTTACAAGTTTTTCTTTTGTTTTTTGTTCTGCCCTTTGTTTTTTTGTTCTTTTTTTTGTGTCTTTTAAGTGTTATTGGATGATTTTATGAAAATTGATTTGGAGCACGCCCCTTTCGAGGTGGCAAGCGTTGCAAGTGGCTGCTGTACTGTACAAATTGCAACTTACCCGAAACTGGTGCTCCACAGGACAGTCCAGATTCAGAGCATATTCGTCGACAACGGTGTTCAGCGTTGATGTTGCAGTTGCCTCGCCAAAAACCTGTTCAATTTTAATCGCTGGACTCAGCAGTGTTCCAGTACCGGAGCGCGTTCCAGTTCCGGTTCCGGTTCCACTTGCCGGATTTATGCAACCGGCGGCGGCAGCTGCAGCGGCTGCAGCAGCGGCGGCCGCAGCAAATGTGCCCTCAACAATTATTGGCGACGCCTCGGCTGCGTTTTGGCCATGCTGAAGTCCGTGGCTGCTGCTGCTGCTGCTGCACGGCGTACAAGGTGTACAGGGTGTGGGCGTACAGGGCGTGGCCGCATGTCCCTCGTGATAGGGCGTCACAACGAACGAGGGATACGATCGAAACTGATTGTGGTACTCGGTGTGTGGATGATGATGCGCCAGCTGTGCTCCTTTGTACCAGCTACCATGCATAATCATTTATGCTGATCAGCTCGCACGTTAACCAACACTCTACACTTTTAGTATTTGAAATCACACTATTAACTTTCTTTGATTTTCGTCACTCTTATGCACCTTATTCCGTTGGCACTTTGCTTTTGTAATGCATTTGTTGTTTTCTCTCTCGTTGCTATAAATATTTAGAATATTTGAGTAAATACTAATATTGGTTTACTGGTCGGAAAATTGATTCAATTATAGCTAAAGACCCCATCAGAAATACTATCTTTTAACTAGTTTCTTCAGCTAGTTGTACTAAATAAGAGATATATAAAAAAGAATAACGTTGGTAAAGCCTAACTCTTTAATCGAGATTGCTTAAGAAGCTACAGATAAAATATTAATTTTACTTTTTGTCTAGCAATACGATTTAGTGTTATACTTAGCTCTCTAATCTATTTTATTCCTTAAGGCCACTCATCTTTGGATTGATCTACTTTTTCCTAGATCTTTTCTAATATTCTTTAATGAAACTTTTCAACTTTTGACTTCATGTTCAGTGTCTTTCAAATCTGTCATTTTTTTAAGATGTATTTAATAGTCAAAAGTATTTTATATATTCGGGTACACTTATCACTACTATTATCATTTAGTCAGCACATTCAAGCATTAATGATATATCTAATTTAAGCCTTTATTTCGAGAACTGGTTTTTCATGAATCTAAATCTAGTCCAATTCAGGTTGCGATTATAATTTGTTATACATACTTTCTAAGTAACTTCTTTTTAACTAAATACACCAATTTAGATATTGATTATATGTATATGTATATATCATCTCTATCAGTATGTTATATATCACTTATGAACTTTTAATACTGGAATACTAATACACTTCTTAAGCTGTTTTATTCTGAAAATAATTTTGCTTATATCAATTCTATTCTCCAATTATAAACTTCTACACGATTCGCTCTATTCACTTTTGCATATTATTTTCAACTAAGAACCAATAAACTTTATTTTTGAATTTATTATAATTAAATCAATATTTTATTTACTTGACTTTCACTTTTATACACACACAAATTGATGATGTTTTTTCTTTTTTAATTAGCAGACTTGACGAGCACTTTTCCGATTACGGTCGAGAATCAAAATGGCGTCACAATATTCATTCACTTGACCGGCGATTCATTCAATCATCCACATAACTCTCTCGATATACATTTAACTGCTATTTTCTTTTATTTTTTTGTGGATTTCTTTAGCTGTTGTTGTTGTGTTTAACAATATGTTGCACTTGTTTCTGGCTCGTTTGCTGTGGCTGTTGTTGTGGTTGTTGTTGTTGTTGCACTTTTAGCGCGCTTGTTAATTGTGAATGCAGGAAAGCAGCTGCAACTGCGGTATGTCGAAAATGCGTTGCACTTGGCGACTGTAACAAAATTCTTGGCGTAACACACAAAAAGAGGCAGAGTCTTCGCGCGCGAGCTCTTCAGACTGGATACGGGATTTGGAATACTAAATGCTGTCTGCTGTATGCTGGATACTAGTACAGTGGCTACTGTTTAGTAGTCTGTGGCCAACTCAGCTCAATTTGGCGCTCGGCGTGGAGCAGCTACAATGTTGCAGCTAGCAGGCGGGCGCAGGCAAAAAAGTTTGCTGCCAGCTCGCAAGAATTCCGAACTCGAATGCTGAGTGCGACGACGAAAAAAACATTCAAATGCCTTCGCCGCCAAATCGCAGCCACTGCGACGACGACGACGACGACGACAGCGACGAGCCCCACGAGTGCTCACATACACACACGCACGAACAGCTCGTTTTGCTCTCTCGGCTCCGACGGCTGCTGTGCTCTCGCTCTGACGGTGCGTTTTTTTTTTTGTGTGGCGGGGGGAGCAGCGGCGGCGCATGCGCAGCTTTTTACTCCTTTTTGGCGCGCGCAACAAAGCAAATAACCAGCAAAGAAACCAACAAAAAGCCATAGCGTGCGCTCTCCTTCTCTCTCTCTCTCTCCCTTTCTCTGTCTCTCTCTATTTTTCTCTGGCTGCCACTCTCAAGCCGCTGCTGCTGTAGGGAAAAAAATTGTTTGTGGTTTTTCGTATTGCTTTGGTTATAAGCTACGTTGCCGCTCACTCTTGAGCAGCTTTGATTTGATTTTAGGTTTTCGCTTAGCTTGAGTGCATTTACAGTGTTCTCTTTTTTGAGCATAAGTGAGCATGTAGTTATTGCTGTCGCTGCTATTCTGTCTTATGCGTGGGCTTTTCCAGCTGGAATTGAAAGCTTAGCAATTGATCGCTTGTTGTGATGAGCTTTCAGAAATTTTGAACATGATATGAGAAATACTTTTGATTGAAAAATAGAAAGGTCCAATTTGCTATAACTTTGGACACTTACAACTTTCCAAAAATAGAATTGATATTCTCACCTATGGGAGAGCTTTTTATAAAATGCATATTTTTATAAATTTGATTGAATTGAAAGTAGGCTAACTTCCTTAATTCTAATTTGTGTGGAACATTTTCATTTTATGATTGTTTGTCATGATTTCTTTTCGGCTGATTCCAACTGAAAATTGTTAGTAAACTATTTGTTGCAACCTTGGATTCTTATCATGGGCGACAACAATGAAGGTAATGAATACGAGGCTCCACTGATAAAAAAAGAGCCTCCAACGCCAGAGGAGGAATCTCCTCCGCCAAAGAATGAAGATGCCCCACCACCCAAGGAGAAATCGCCTCCGCCAAAGAAGGAAGATGCCCCACCACCCGAGGAAGAGCCACCACCACCAGATCAAGAAGAGCCTCCACCAAAAAAACAACCACCGCCAAAGGAAAAGGAGAAAAGGCCCAAACCGAAGGACAATGGTAACAAAGAGCCGGAGCCGAAGGATGAGGCTGAGACGGAGGATGAGCCTCAGATGTCGAACATCAGATACGGATTCACCATATTCCGTTCGGTCGTCTTCTTTGTGGTGGGCTGCGTCATCGTCTGGGATTTGACGGGAGTCGTACTTTCGCGCATTCTGGAGAGAAGAATCTGAGGAACACAACATTTTTTTTAACATCCTTCAATTCCACCTAATTCCAAACGTAAAAAAGAAAGTTGTCGAATTCTGTTTGATATTAAGAAATCATTAAAATAACAAAAACTTAACTTTATCTACTTTATCTTCAAGTGAAACTTATCCATTTCATGGCTAGCCTTCATTAATAGTGGGCGTAAAACATAATGGCAAAAAAAAGAGAGACAAAAGAAAAATAAAAATGGTGTTTAAAAAAACTCGAAAAGACATCCGCCGAGTTGGGCACACATTAGCCCATTGACCAACTTATGCGGATCGGCCAACAATAATGAGTTTTTAATACATGTAATATTCAAATTATAATTTTTGCCACCACACAGTACAAGAGCTCCGTTAGCAAAAACCAAAATCAAATACATAAAATGTATAAAAACGCTTCTTCTCCGTTTTTTTTTGTTGAATTGCGGCAATAATCGCATGTATTCATTTCAAGTGCACATAAAAACACTCAAACGAAAGCTCAAGAGCAGCCGACGCAAAAAGTACAGAGGCGCGCTCTTAAAAAAATGTGCGAGCGAGACAACAGGCAGCTGGGCGGCGGCGACGGTGGTGCGAGCAGTGCGGCATGCCAAAGGCGGCGGAATTTTTATTGGAGCACTTGACGTAGCTGTTTTTCCGCTGCTGTTGTTGTTATTGTTGCTGGCTGCTCGCCTTTGGATTGGCATTTTTTGTTACGGCTGAAGCCGTTCAGTATTTTTTATCTCTCTCTCTCTCTCTCTCTCTCTCTCTCTCTTTTTGCTGCTAATGGCTGCTTGTGGTTCTTGTTGCTGTTGAGGCGGAATTGAAGAAGATTTTCGACAACTGCAACAATTCCGTGGGGAAAAAGTGCCTGCATAAAATTAAAAACCAAAAAAAAATTGAGAAAAAGACAGAATATAATAAAATAATGTGAAAAAATGCGAAAAGAGTCGAGGTGCATGGCATTATGCAATGGCTGCTTAGTTAGTTAATCAATGCAACTGCAACTGCAACTACAATGTTGCTACCTTGGGGGATTACGCTGCACTCCAGTTCAGTGCAGACCTCCCTCTCTCCTTTCCTCTCTCTCCCTCTCTGTCTGTCTGCATATGGGGAATGCGCAGGCGAATCGTTGGCAATTTTGTAATATTTGCCATTCGTGCATTACTTGGAAATTGCTTTATTTAGTTACTGGATTATGCCCAAGCAACCCGACGGCATGCAACATAAAGCTGTACCCAAATTGAATAACTGACCCCTCATTTGCTTATCAGCTAATTTGATTATTTCATACAATCAACAAAGACAGCAATTAGTTTATTTTGTATTATTTGCTTGCTTTTCATTTCAGTCTATTTCATTTTCCACTTTCGTGTCAAATTTCCATTTGTTTTGGTGCAACGCAGATTGACCTTATCGCCAAATGCGGCTGTCATTTGACTTGTTTGCATTGTCATCAATGCAATTTTGAGCAGCTCGAGGGAAATTAAATTATGAAACTAAATGGGAAATGGACTTATGTAACGGTGTATACATATATATGAATATGCGATTTCGTGAAAACTAAATAAAACTCTTTGCTGGTTTATGGCAGTTGTTTAATTTGTGTTTGGTATAGTTTATGAATGGTTATCATGGTAATTTCTAATTGAAATTGTCAAATTTGAAAGATCTTTGTTAGACTGTTGCTTAAAACATTTGAATTTGTTTAAGTGTGAATATCTCTTAATTTAATAAGAAATTCATATAATTAGACTATGAAGCACTTGTAAAACAAACCATTCGTCGGATTTTATGTATTTTACTTTATTATTATTGGTAGACGCATAAATGAGCTATAGTTCTTTGTACAGTCCTATCGTTTGCAGGATAGACTGGATTGATCCTTAAATTGATTGATCTTAAAGCTCTCGACGGTATAGACTCCCAACGGAACTCAGCTGATTAAATTCAATTGATTGCCGGGCAAATTTCCAGAATGCGTTCTGATGTTTCATCAGTTCCAAAAAGGTATTTTAATCAAATTTGTTTTATTTTTAATTATATTACAGTAACGACTCTTTTAGCTCTTATCTGGACACATATTTATTTCCTTCTATATTTTGGAGAGCAATTAACGTATTCAACAGATTATTCATATATTTTATAATTAATTTCATTTTATATTTGTATATTTCAGAATATGCTCCAACTAATTGAATTTAGTAAATTAATTGTTAGAGCTGAAGTAGCTCAAACTAGTATAAATATAGTTATTTTTTTCGAAATCATCATCTAATTTTTTCTGTAATCCTCGAATGGTGGCAAAGTAAATAAACTCGCCCATGACTGAAAGATTTCAATTATTTTGACTTGAGTCCTGCGGAAAACATACTTAAATTATTAGACAATGAACCATTTCAAATGAATTATTTAGTTTCCTTAAAGAAAAGAAAAACTTTGTAACCATATTCGGATTTCACTTGAATGTGTGTCCATATGTAATATAATGCAATGTTGATTTGAAAAACTCACAAAAAAATAAAGAAAAAAAACTCGACACATGCACAAAACTGATCCATTTGCTGTATTTATGCGTTTAATTTTGAATAGAAACCACAAAGTGAAATCTTTGAGATGCATTTCCAAGAAAATTGCAGTTTTAAAATTGACCAGAGCCAAACCGCAGCACAGCCAAGAAACAGGAGCAGGAACAGGAGCAGAAACAAGAACCAGAGCAAGAACAGCTGTTGTGCGGCGGGCGCCATTCATGATGCGAACGAAATGTCAAAATGCGGTCTGTGAGCTGGAGTTGGAGTCGAAGTTGGAGTCGGAATTGGAGCTGGAGTCGTCATGGTTGGTCATGGACGCCAAATTGGTTGACAGACAGCCTGGCTGGCAGCTGGCAGTGCGGCAAATGGCGCAGGCAGCTTTATGCTGCCTTAGGGCTGACGCACCTACGTACATACATATACATACATATACATATAAATGAGAAATTGGAAAGGGAGGAGCAGCGGGGGGAGCTTCTGTGCTCCGCCTTTTTTTTATGCGCGCACATGGCGAGCAGACAGGTTCGAGCCGCTTTTTGCTTGCGATTGGTGGAAACGGGTTGAAACCAGTCCGCAAGCGAGATGGCAACGCCACACACTGGCTGCCGCTGGGAGTGCGAGCGGGCAGCAAGACAAATGGACTTGAAAAAGCAACGTCATTGGAGCTGTGCGATAGAGAGCGACGGCGCACCTCGGCTTGCCCATATGCAGTGTAAGCGAGAGAGCGCAACGAGCTTAAGAGCGAGCCACACATTGAGCGCTCTCTCCGAGTTGCTCTTAGTTGACAATGCAGAACACGTGTTGTTGTTGTAGTTGTTGGCGTGCAAAATATTTCGAGTTTTTGTGTGTTTCGTTATCGGTCGCGTATTTTGTTAATTTAATTAAACAAAAACGTTCTGTTTGTGTTTTTTTTTGTTTGTTTTTTGACTTGCAATTGGAATCAGCGCATTTTGATTGCCCGTCGCGACTCTAGCACAACTTTGAATATGTTGAGCACAACACAAACGCATACACAGAGACATACTGCAGAGGATTATATATATTGTGTGTGTCATTTAATGACTTGTACCGCTAGCTTTTAATTGAAATATCACACATTTTGCCATTGCAATTACAACTGCTATTGCATTTGGCTCTGTGTCTCTGCCTTTCTCACTCTCTCTCTTCCCCTTCTTCTTTTTGTTGCTCAGTAACTGTTAATTGGATGTGTTTTGTGCTTTCATCTCTGATCGAGCTTTAAGCAGTAGCTTGCATTGAGCGAGATTTTAAAGAGGTTATGTTGCAGATCTTACTGTTAATTGGTTCAAGTTTTGAAGGAAGACGATAACTGTTTGTAAGCTTTCAGTTTTTTTATTAATGATTACTAACCAATATTATTTCATATGGAAAAAAACCTTCAGCGATTGATAATATTAAGTAATATTGTACGTATATCATCCAATCCAATCATTTTTTCTCTTGTACAAACTTATGTTACAGAAAAATGTAAAAAAAATTAATTTCTGCATTAAAAATGTGATATATATTGCAAAATGCATATATATTTTAGTTGAAACCTATGTATTTTCACTTTAGATTAGGGGAAAAACTTTCATTCATTTCATCGAAAGATTAATGCTATTAAGATAAAGTACAAACGCTAATATATCAACAGCTTAACCTAGTTAGCGTAATTTTATTTCGGAATCTGACTCTAATATCTCTAATATAAAAAGTACAACATTTCATTAAAATAATATTTGGGTTAATACCAAGCGGAAAATCAAAGTGTGTAAATGTTAAACGGAAGCCAAATTAGCTTTAATATAAAACTTGCATGCGACCAAAATATAAAATACAAAAAAAATCATGGAAAGTCTTGAGGGTACTCGAAGATGAAGTAAAACTTCCGCACGTGACTTCCGCGCCAGAAACTGATGATGAGCCAAAGCCCAATTGTAACTAACGATGGAGTCGATGGAATCACTGAAGCCACCAAGTCCAGACAGGTAATTGGGCATCAGAGCAATGCAGGTGAGGCGTAGGCGATTAAAAGGCGATTAAATCAATTGCGCCACGACAGGTCTGACAGCGATGGATGACCAGTCACAGATACAAGATACAAATACAGCTAAATTGTACACACTGTAAACAATTTGAGTTTCAAAATAGTTTTCCAAATGCAACATAAGAATATTAAAGTACGACAATATTCACATTGGACAAAAACAAACAATTGTAGCTTTAAACACTTTTGTATAATTTTAAAAAAATGCAGAGAATTAAAACTAATATTTATTTTACAGTGCAGTTAAAGATACAGATACAAAGATACATCAGCTGGTGCTCTTTCTTGGGGCATCCGTCAGCAGCTGTCAGCGGAATCGGCTTAGCTGCTTCTATGTTAATGCACCCCAAAAACGTTGACGTTTATTGACAGTTATTTATGGTGGGCATGGTCGATGGTGGTGTTGCTACTGCTGCTTCTGTGGTGGCTCAACACCTATTTGGTGGGGCAGCTGCCAACACCAAAACGAGGCGACAGCCGACTATGGAAAACTCCGGTAATTGCAGCGAGCTGGACACGCAAAAGGTGCCGCATTTGGCACATGTGCTTTGGCACGCGCTCTTGACGCTCATTAGAACTACTGGATGCAACTTGGTGGATGCCACAGCATGTCCGTGCCCCATAAGGCAGTCTAACCCCGAAGTCCATAAATTTATTATTATTAATTATGACAATTTATGAGTAAAAGTCGTTTGTTCTGTGGCGCTCTTCAACTACGCTGCTAGAACCAGTTCCAGTTCCAGTTCCAGTTCCAGTTTCACTTCCATATCTTCTGCGTTTGATTGACTAATGAGTTCATTAGCATTTCCAGGCATTTCATATTTAAATATTTTGCATTGCTCTACCGTCTGCTGGCTTGATCTGGTTCTTGGAACCATCGGGAATGCAATCGAGAGTTGCTTCGTAGACACGTGACTCCTCTTGGGCTGCATTTTAATGGCAAGACATGTCCATATTGGCTGGTGATCGATTTGTTCGCTGCCGCCCATAAGCAGGCAGGGAATACCGAACTAGGCGATAACATCCCACAATGTCTAGGGTTGTACCACTCACGTACTCGTACATACTTATTTGTACCTCTTCTGAATACCTGTACTCTGCGAAAAATTACCATGGTTTTTAGAAAATCAGCATACTTTTGGCGCCACAGATAGCTCAGTCTAATGTTTAGAAAGTATATTTTTCAAAATCCAGGTACTTCTTCCAGAGCACATTTTTCTGAAAATAAAAAACATGAGGTGATTTTATATGTGCACACAGCAGAATTCTTACGTTAGTTTTCTTGTTAATTAGTTTATTTTTATACATTTTTTAACAATTTTTGTCATTTGTTGGGCGATTTTCAAAATTTCAATATAATATTTTTCCAACTAACAAGTTTCACATAAGAGTGCAGAATTAGAACAACAGAATATGCACTTATTTAATTTTATATTATTATTTACTTTTAAACATTTATTTTTATCAATTTGTATTTGGGACTCTTCAGTTTTGGATTACAATTCATCTCTGACGAACGAATAGCGATGTTTTGATGGCATTAGGTCCTTGAATTTCGAAGGAGTTCCCGTTACATACA
Source organism: Drosophila atroscutellata (assembly GCA_035041605.1). Lineage (NCBI taxonomy): Eukaryota > Metazoa > Arthropoda > Insecta > Diptera > Drosophilidae > Drosophila > Drosophila atroscutellata. Next base: position 2,215,215 of record JAWNLA010000094.1, on the reverse strand, counting down.
GTTGGTCCTCGATTTGTTCATCATACTCGTTGCTATCCGCTGCGTAGGAGGAAGCCTTGAGCAACTCGTCTGTGTCGATTGCGGCAAGGAAATCCTCGAACTTGCCTGGAATGTAGAAACTTTTGTAGTTGGGATACAGAAATATGTATGCAAAAGAGTCGATGACTATGAGAGGCAGATCCGCTTCCGTTCTATTCAGATAGCGAAGCGGATGTGAAAAAATATCGCTGTCGGCAGTCACAAAATTGAGATCATCCAGTTCATCTCTTAGCTGTTCGTGGACGACTTTGGCGAATGCCTTCGGTGCTGCGATATCTTCTTTTTTGTGTAGAAGTATTACAAGGGGTTTGCCCTCCTCGGTGATCTCCTCCGCATTTTCAAATGTCAGTTCACGCACCACCGGGCGGCAACTCTCGTTGAACCAATGGAGTACGCTAGTTTGGTTCGACAAATCGCCCAAAAATTCCACATGGGGGGTATCATCCAAATCCTGTGTGAACGTTAGTCTATTCGGCACATGCGATTTACTAATGTTAACATAGAACTGACAATAGTCCTTAAGGTCGCTGCTCGCTGCCTTGCGATAGATATCGTATTCGGTGTGATTCTCGTGCCCAAAATAACCAATCACAATATATTTCAAGCTGGACAATCCTTTCAGATCGTTAAAAGAGTCGAACTCTGTGATTGGATCCTTCAGTTCCTCGAAGACGAACAGCAGAAGGGCCACCCTCGATCGTTGTCCTCGATACTCTTGCCTACCGACATACCCATGCCGTACAATCTTTATCGTCGGATACTTGTATATATGGTAATAACGGGCCATATTCGATTTCCTCTGGCAGTCGACCTTGGCCAGCGTCACTTTGCCAGTGTCACCAAATATAGATCGGAGCTCATTGGCGACTACATCGTAGATTGGCAACAGGTTCTCACTAAATATGCATTTTTGCGAATAGAAGAGCAGCAGAACCAGTTCATTGGAGTGAGCTATCCTGTGCAGATTGGTCTCGTCCACTTCAACTGATTCCCCAGTTGTGCACACGAACAGTTGAAGCACGGCGAGAAGCAACGCCAAACAGCAGCTCAGTTTTAAGTCCATCTTTACTAGTTTATAACTCTGTAATATCTGATGAATTCCAGAAACTACAAATAATACTGGAACATTTCTTTAAAATCCATTCGTTTCGGCTGTAAATACATTTGCTGCGCAAGCGTGTCTAAACTGTTTAAGAATACTCAGAAAATACTATGGCTATTTTAGTCTCTCGACTTGATTTTGTTGAGTTTGTTTTATTCCGAATATTAATGTTGGTTTTTAAAAAGCTGCTGTTTTTTCACACACATTTAAAAAACCATAACAATACCCCCTATCGATTTATTGAGAAATCGCACTATAAGAACCGCATCTAATGAAATAATTGTAACTAGCTATTTACAAGCATTTAATGCCAATACTATTCCAATGACAATTTCGAAATGCAATTAAAATATGCCATAATTACGAGTTGTAGAACCGGCTGGGGCTTTGGATGATGCTTTATAAGGGAGCCTGAGCCTCTGTCTCAGCTTCAGCTTCAGCTAGAGCCTAAGCCGGAGCCGAAGCCAAGACCAAAGGCAGAACCAGTCCCGGCACAAGTTGCAATGTTAATGACATAATTTTGAAAAGCATTTCATGAATAGACATTACCACGGCTCAAAGATTATGGCCATGAAGAGAAAGAGAGATATAGACAGAAAGATAGGGAGCGAGAAATAGTTCCAATTAGAAATTCGAAATGAAAACAAGAGCAAAGGCTTTAATTAAAAGCAGTTCAGTCTATGTTCCATGTCATTTATTTATTCATTCATTCAGGAATGAAGAATTATGTTTGATGCTAAGGTCTGTAAAGTCTTATTTAAATAACGGGTTAAAGCTATAATCATATTGTGATGTAAAAACTCAGTTATGTTTCCTTGCTGCACACTCACAAACTCAAACTATGGATATCTAATCAGCTTGTACAATCTAAGACACGCCTCTGTCTCTGTCTACGTCTGTGTAAGTTGTGCCAAAAACTATTTTCAATTACAAAACGGGGAACATGGCAACACACCTCCGATATCCGTTTTGGATGCTGGATAGTGGATAGTGCCAAAAAAGATGGCATAACAATTTAAACACAGCATGTGGTCGGAATATCAAATTTTCGGTATCGAAAACGAATAACTCAGTGCTGAAATGGCAAAAGTCAGCAATTACTTAAAACGAGGAGCAGCCTGCGAAAAGGATAATAGTGCTGAGACGAACAATTTGCTCTGCTCAGTCGGAATGTCTCATGTCTCATGTCTCGTGTCTCTGTCTCCCGACAGCGAGTTGGCATATTTATTTATACAGCAGCTTTTGGTCACATTGTGTGCGGCTAAGAGATGCACATAAATCACATGGCAGGACCTGCAAAAGGATGTGAATTATATACAAATAATTTGACATGGCCTGCACGCTTGTGGGCGCCAAGGACACGCTCGGGGTTGGCACGTCCACCCTTGCGTCGCGGAGACGATGCCAAAGCACTAGATAAGCATAACTAGCAAATATTTTGGTGACGTTTTGTTTTCTTCTCTTCTTTTTTTGTGCCAGTTGAGATATTGGCTCTAGCTAGAGTTGAGCGTTTGTCGTGACTGTTAGCGTGTCACGAATATTAGGAAAATGAATAAATTTGTAGATTGCAAAAACTGAGGTAAGGCGGGGATAAATAATAAATAAATACTAAATTTGATTGAAGAATATCCAAAATATATAAAGTTATCAAATCGAATATTGCTAAAATAGCACTTATTTTGATTGTGAAAAGTGGTAATAAATAAGTAAGCAGTCACTAAATGTGTTAAAGGAAGGTAAAAACATAAAATTTTAGCAACAAAGGTAATAATCATTGCTTGTAAAATCATACATAAATATTCATATATTATTTCATAAATATTATTTAACCCCCTTATACATTTAAAATGAAGTTTTATTTCTTGTCTTCTGTCATAATAATAATTTTATTTATTTACATACAATGTTTTTTTTATATACGTTACTTAAATTTATAATTCAATCGAGAGTTAATTTGCAGCTCTTCAGCTACAAATATATATTAATTTTTGTCTTCCTCTTTTTTTATATATATAAATAAACCCATTTGTGATCCGCCTGCTTGCTCATATATCATGTTGCACAAAATACCATAACTTTTGAGCACAACACAAAATTATCCGCAATACTTTGGAATGCAAATTTTAGTAAATTGAAAATCAGGGCCGCATTGCAAAACCGCAAAAGCCATCGACAAATAAGTTTTGTTTTGGTGAAGGGCGGTGGGCGGGACGGCGGGGAGTTGTCCACGTTCAGGTCCAAACTTCAAGACGAGCATGTGCATTTGTCGTAAATTAGAAACTGAAACTGTAACTGTAACTTGGGGTGTTACCTTTTTGCCTTCGGGGCAGCCGGGTCCGAGCATAACACTTAAATTTATTACGAATAACTCCTCTCCTGTTTTTTAAGCTTTTGACCATACTGAGTCTCGGTGTGGGGCATTATTTTTTAGCTAGGCCAAGCAAACTAATCATCGCATGTAATTTGCAACCCGGCTAGGCGGGCTTGGAGTTCAGTTTGGGCCAAAAGGCACGCGGCTAAATGAAGTGTGCACATTGCGAGATCCCCGTTCAAATAAACTCTCTGTGTGTGTGTGTGTGTGAGTGTGCAGTCAAAAGTGAACAACAACTGGCTATTATAAATCTTTGGCTAAGTGTTGTGGTCATTTAGCAAATGTCCAACAATGTCCGGCAGGAAAAGTTGCGAATGTAAAGGGATGAGCAGCATGGTTTATGCTTATGATTTATAAAATATATTTATTAAATGTGGCCCAAATGTAGCTTGAGGTTGTGATAACATAAAATAAAAGAGAAAGAGGAAAATGTATATTTTGAAATGAAAACTCCACGCTGAATTCTCGTACAACAATTTAAGTTCTACCTAAAAGAGAAATATAGTTTTAAATCAAAATTCAACAGACATTAAAATGATATAATGGCCATGTCTCTTTCTACACACACACACACACTCTATCACACACATACACATACACACAAGTGTTAGTACTGTCAAAGTCAAAATAAACGCAGCGACGAATAATGATTTATATGCCATGGCAGAAAAAGAAAAATTGCCAAAAGGAAGCCAAGTTGCAGACCCTTTCTGGGGAGTGTGTATTGGTGCGGGTTGGTAGAGGGAGTGTTGTGGTGGATGGTATGGTGGGTGGTGAGCACTACGAAGACATACGAGAGAATTTGTTGATATGCTAAAGTGTGTCGTCTTGTCTACTGGAATTCTAGTTGCTCCCCTCTGACAGCAAAGAGCGCGACAAATCTGTGTATAATTCAAAAGGGAGCGAGCAATATGATATTAAAATATGCCGAGATTTATTAAGCGAGACATAAATCGTAGCAAAACAATAGCAAAAGTTAAAGACAAATAATTAGCTAACAGACACATTCGAGAAATTAACGAATAGTCTTCAACTGTTGCAGCTCTTAAAGTTTGAAGGGACAGCATATATAATATACCAAGAAATTGCCAATAAAAACTTTCTGCCAGACAATAAAAGTTTTCGCCCCTTGGGCGGCAAATTGTCAATGATGTTGGTCATAAAACGATTTAGATATTGACCCTGCTATTTAAGATATTTATTGAGTGCCAAAAAGAAAAAGGTTTGGACAAGAAGTTTAGGTTTGGGTAACTGACTATCTTGAGACAAAAATGATTGTCATTATTATACAAAACTAAATTGTGCGAGAATAAAGATGATTTTATGATCATAATGGTAAATGGCAATAAAGTGTAAGCCATATTTTAACTTTCCTTAACTACAAATTGCCAGCAATACCATAAACCTTAAACACAATGCAAACAATTTAAAGCACTTAATTGATTTCAGCAAGCAAAACAAAAATGCCAACAGCCATTACCAAAATTGAATTCAAATAGCAGAACACACACTCTGAGCACAGACAGCAGAGTTCAAATCAGGTTGGCATTGCCCCAGACCAGAGGAGACCCCCAAATACCCACCCAGAGCCAAGACCAGGAGCTCCAGCGCGACCTCATCCATTGGATGTCGTGCCAGCTCATAAGACACAGATATGCAAAAACCGCCATAATAAAGGATAATGTTGGCGCATATTAAATAAATGACTTCCGTCGTCGTCTAGGTCTAGGTCTGTTGCGGTGCCCCTTCCCATCCCCCTCCTGTCCACCGACTGTCCCCGCACCATGTCCAACGTTTACTCAATGAAAACAAGCGAAAGGATATTGAAATGAGTTGGTGAAAATGTAAATTCATCGCAGTGGGAAGTGACGTGTGCAGAATTTCACAGGCCAATGATGAGGCAAATTATATATATGTATATATATACATATAAATATATGTATATATATATATACATTATGTGTTTGTTACCCACTCGCAAGTGTTTAATTAAAAAGTTTGAAGAATTTGCTTCAACTTTTAAAAGTAAATTAAAGGCGGACAGGAAGTACCGAAATTTATCAAGTTGTACCATATTTTTTGGGCTCTCTATTGACCTGTTGCCCCACAAATGTGTAAGAGTGGTTCTCACAGATGACAACCCCAGAGAGGTGGCTAATTACACAGATCCCCACAGCCACACAGACGATTCAGTGCTTAATCGCTGTTTAAGTACACGGTCGTGGCTTAAACGCGAATTACGCCCAATGCGCTCACTCGACTCACTCGGCACAGACTCATGACCATTTAATGTAAACAATAATTAAAACCATGAAGTGCTTGACGATCAAGTCCCCAGTCTCAATGTCTGACTCTGACTCAGTGTCTGAGTCTGAGTCTCGCTCAAAGTAAGCCAATCCTCGCGCCCCTCGCAGTTTATGGCTTTAATAGCCGTAAATGCAGACGCTAAGCGTTCATTTCTTGGCTTGATTGTACGTATTTACAGGTGGCCATGAGTTAGGTATGAGGAGTACTCGTCCATAAACCCTATCGACGTCATTACTTTATTAGTTATACAGCGGAACGCCAAGGCTTCTGTAGCGAATGCCTGGAGGTGTTCGCCTTAATAGATAGATTGGTAAAAACACATTACACAACTGAACACGCATATTGTTAATGTTAAAAAACAGATTAAATCATACAAAATGAATGTCGATCAACGAACGAGTTCAAGGAGTAAATTTATATTGAATTAATGCTTACTCTTTATTGATAATTAATGATGTTAATGATTTTACTATTTATTATTTTATTATTTCATTAAAAACTAAACAGATTCCTTTTTATTTATATTTAAGTTTATTTAAAGCTAACTTATAGTCTAATAATATCTTAAGCTAACTTAGATTAAAGAGCAACGTATTTACAGTTGAGTATTTCATATTTTATTTAGTTAATGGGTTTTTTTTTTAAGAAATCGATGTTAAGGTTCAGAATTTCGCAGTATCTTTCTGAATTTAAATATTTTCCCGATGTTTAGATTCATTACATCTAAAATAAAGAATTATTTGCATTATCAATGTCAACTTTGTTGTTTGTTGTCAGGATAATGGAGATGCCTATATTTATATTTATATACATATATGCGGCTGCAGCTGTTGCTGCTACAAATCTAAATTCGTTTATTAAATTCACCCCTAAAACTATGGTTTTGTTGCACTTTTGGGGCGTGGCCAGACTTTGAGTTGGCGCAGTGTTTTGTGCGCAGCCAAGTTCTCCTCCAGGAAAAGTAGGCGTCTATGCAGATTTTGCAGACGCTGCAAGTACCCCCAAATGCGGCATGCAGCGGCGTTCTGTTTTGGGCAACGCCCACAAAAATGACAGAAATCGCTGTTTGCTGCTCCTGTTGCAGTAGCTGGCTGTATTAGAAGGAGCGGTGGGCATACATTGTGTGGCGATTTATTTAGGAAATTGCATTTTTGACATTGCAGCTGGCTGCGTCCTTTTTTTGTGTCAACATTATTGTTGTCTTTGAGTCTCGAAGATGTCAGTTTGTCTACGTGATTTTTTGTCCGTTAGACTGCTTTCAATTAAATTAAACCACACATTGAAAAATGCCACTTCAGCTTAAATATTAAGCTGATATATATTTGCATTTTTTTTGACCGTTTTGTTTAATTTAATATTTTTTTGGTATTTTAAAATCTGTTCTTTGCATATTTATACATGTATTTTATACAACTTCTGCTTAATTAATTTTTGGAGAGTATTTTGTGTTGTGACACAAGCAAATAACGATGTAAATAACCCCATGACAGGGCCAAACTGAAACGTGTGTTTTATTATCTTTCTGTGCCCTTCCACCGAGTAGACGAACCCGCCTCCGTCCTCATCCAAGGCAAGAGCCAACATGCGCTAACCAAGTTAAACATTTATCAAAACTATTCGTACGTGCCGAGTACTGAAAACTGAGGTTGAGCTTGTTGCAGATACGCCAGTTAGATCTGAAAGAGAGAGGGGGAGAGGGAGAGCGTAAGTGTTCTGCCCCAAGGAGCTGGTATGGCAGGGCTCTGGGCTCTGGTAATCGTATTTTTCAACGAAAATATTTTTGCATAAATTACAATAACAGCGACAGAAGCAGCAGAAGCAGCAAAAGAACAATAAGCAAGATGTCTACCAGGAATAACAACAGCAACAACCATTACAGCAACAACAACAACAATAACAACGGCGACCAGCAAACATTCTTGGCATATAATTTAGTGTCGCTTATGAAATAAACTTATCTAAGCGGAAATAGAAAGACCTCTGCTCGAACACACATGTGTACACGTGTGTGTGCATGTGTGTGAGTGTGTGTATGTGTTTGTTTGTTGTGGGTGAGTGTGTACAAACAGGTTGTTGTATTGCCTCCACATAGCGCATAAATTTGCTGGCTGTGCTAAAAAGTATCTTAGAGATACTTTGCGAGTATCTGTCGTATCTTAAGGTAGCGCTGGCGCTGAAATTTAAATTCCTGAGAAAGTCGTAAATTATTTTTAGCGGTTTATCAAGTCAAAGTGTGTGAAAACGGTTTTCCCCTGGCGCAACTCAGTTGGAAAAGTTCGAGTTGGGCCAGTTTAATTGCCATTTGTGAATTGAGTAACTCATTACAGCTTCCGCTGTGACCGCAGGCGCTTATGAGTGCATTCTATGTGTGCACTCCTTGACAAATGCATAATGTATTGTGCGGCAGCTAATTCATTCATCAAGCAACACGGTGGACCGCGAGATGTTGCCGCTGTTGCCAATAGCTGTACAAATAGACAGATGTGGCCAGGCAACTGACCAGTAATTAAGGCGACAAAACTCTCATAAGTGGGCGTGGCACACACCGTCCGGCACACAGCGATGATGTATGGCTCCCAGCCACAGTTGCAACAACAGCATCTGCAACGGCTACCGATGGTTCGGCGGCGACCTGAACAACGCAACACAAGGCGCCAAGATTAAAGACATTTTTCTGAGATTTATTTAACTGCAGGCGCTACTGTCCCACCCCGCACCTCCCCCTTTCACAGATGACAAAGGTGAATGCAACTTAACAGAGACACCAGATGGACTTTAGTTACTTAAGTTTACTTGAATTTAACTTACTGATTTTGTACAATTATTATTAATTGTTTCACACATTTCTCATTCTTTGAAAAATTATGCTAAATATAGAAATAAATAATATTTAGTGGGGATATTTCTGCTTTAATCAAGCTGAACAATATACTTACACATTCGTTCTTAAATCGAAACAAATATATTTGAGGACACAGTATCATATCCCAAAGTATACAACTTTTCTTAAACTCAAAAAAAAAATCATAAAATAAACAGTAATCACATTTATGAGCCCCTGCTTGAAGCATTTTTGAACTGATGCGCAGAAATTGATTTAAATTCAATGATACATTAAGTGGCGCTATAAAGCGGCGCATTTAAATCAGTTGCCAAAGTTTGCTGGGGAACACATGCCGGTGCCATGAAAGTCAACATGAACCCCAAAGAGCGCCACTCAGCCCGACAACCAGACAAACAGACAGCCAACGAGTCAAGCAGTTGAGCGAGGCAGGCAACCCCGTTCATTAAATACCCTGTCGCCATTAAAAATGCCTGAAGATGGGTGTATTCAAGCTGTGGGAGGGAATGCGTCATTCTCCAGCTATAAGTCGACAAGTCAGTAGTAATGTCAGTCATAAATGAAATAGTGAATAGTAATGGAAAATGTTTAGTGTTTATTTTCCAGCCTGGGTATTTCTAAGTCGAGCAATGTCAACGGGAGAATTTCTACTTGCTTAACATAATCCTGTGCCGTAAGGCTGACAAAATGCGTCGGCAATTTGTTTATTGGTGCTGTTGTTGGTTCTGTTGTTGCTGCTGTTGTTGTCGGCAAACATGCCACAAACTACGCGCTGCAAATAAATCACCAAAAATATTTCAACTACACTCGCTGCTTGAAGTCGAATTGGGATTGGGATTGGGTTTGGGTTTCGGCTATGTAGCTTTAGTTGTAGATGTACCCACACCAGGGGCATATGTTTTTGCCAGTTCCTTTGGCAGTCGGAAGTTTGCAATGTTTCAACAGGAAGCGCTTGTTTGTTTGTCTGTGTTGTTGCTTATTTGTGTGTGTCTTTGTTTGTCAGTTTGTCATTCTGCACACTGTTATTTCGACTTTGGACTGACACTTTGACTTTTGCATTGAAAGGCACACATTGAATGCGACATCATTCCCCATTCGAGGCTTTTGATGTGCTCCGAGTGAATTGCGCTAATTCATTTGTCAAGTGTCTCGGAAAAGTCGTGAATCATCGATATTTCGATGCTCTATTGTCTGCTCAGAGATTGCAGAAATATGACTTACCCCCGCTGAAGCAGTTGCCTCAATGACTCTCTTAAAGCTGAACATAATTTCAGATTTAATATTTGTTTTATTCATTTTGATTCAAGTTACGATAATGTCAAATTTAATTACTCTTATGTTGCTTTTGGCTATGAAATAAAATGGCTTTTGGTCTACTTACACATTAAATGACATTTTTAGAAATTTCCTCAGACCACAATTCAAGCGCTTCTGCAATCCCATAAATCAGCGTGAAATTCTTTACCAAAAGGGCGAACTGGAATTTTCATGTGCTGGCCATCATTTTTAAATATTCCTTGCATTGTTTCAAATACCAAAGCAGAGTTTTTTCTTACATGAGTGTTACTTCTGTCAGGTAACATGTGGCACATAAATTATAAGGAACAAGAATATACAAAAATATGTGTGATTTAAAGCAGCGGAAAGTAAATGAAATGCTAGCTGAGGCGCCCCCATCCAGATAGGGCTGTGATGCGGAACATTTTTTGCTTAATTTTAATGAACGTGTGAAATCCTTGGAGTTCCTCCATGCAGATCCTTGGTGATAAGCTGCTGAAATGCCAAGCAGCTTTGCTTTAATTAACGAACTTTAAATGCTGTAAAAATAATTGGTATTAAAATTGTTTATTATTTTTAAAGGATGTGCATTCTATATAGCCTATATGGTCTTAATAAATGTTATTCAAATATGAGCGAATAAATAGTCTACATTATTTAAAGTAGCATTTAACTCTGCTCTAATCCGCAGCGCCCCAAAAAGTTGTGACCCCTGAGGTCGCAGTGGCAAACAAAAGCTGCCAGGAGAGCTGCAGGTTTGTCAAGTGCCACGCACATATGTATGCCTATCTAGCTGGGTGTGTGCGTGTGTGTGTGACTGTGTTTATGTGTAAGTGTAACCTGCCCCTTTTTAAACCGCTTAATAAAGTCACTTAAGCCCGACCTTTTGACTACCTTACAATTGACACGAGCAGTGTGGTGTGTGTGTCTGTTGACAAAGGCTGTTCTGTCGCGCTGCCATTGTAGTAGCTGTTACAAGACACACACGCACATACACACATACACACACACATAGACATATAGCCATAGGCAGCGTGACATCATGTCTTTTGTTGCGGTCAACCGGAAAACTGCAAAACATGTCGCCCGAAAACAGGCCGCGTTCCCTTTTCCCTGCCCTTTTGCCAGTCGCTTGTCCTTTTGCACGTTTGTCATAACAACAACAACAATAACAAAAAAGGATCACAAACAAGTCTGTCAAGTTTTCAACTTACAAAATACCTGTCGCCGTCGCTTAAGCGAGCTAGTGTGTGTCTGTGTGTGTGTTGCACACTCAAATGTGATAAATACGCGCTACATAAAATTGTGAATCATTAATAAAAGCTGCCCTCTGTGCGGGGGTTGCAAGCAGGCAGGCAAGCAACCCTCCTTCCAGCTGCTCGTTGTGAGAGGTGAGGTCCTGCACAATGATCCTATATAAACAACAGAAGTTGTGTCCGAAATGATTTCATTTTGTGGGCAGACATTTGGACTCTGGACTCAAGTAATTTGTACAATTTTTCAGCAGCATCATGTGTTTGCCCGTATCATGCGCATTATCAGCCGTATCCTCAGCGAGGTCCTTGTCCTTGTTGTTGTTGCTCCAGCTCCTGCTGCTGTTGCTGTTGCTGTTGGTCATTACGGTCATTAAGCTGCGGCTGCGACTGTGTCTGTGTCTGTGGCTATGCCGGCGGCTAACGCTACACGCGTCTTAATCCTTGGCCCATTTGACGGGTTCTCGCAGCGAACTGAGCGCTCGTTAGACAGCTGCACTCCTGCCTCGGGCTCCAGACCAGTGGCCACTTTGTAGCTACTAAGCCCACATCTAACATTATGACGGATGGTGCTTTGTATGTTACCTTTAATTTGATCAGATTTTGACCGCTAGAAAAATTGGTCATAATGTGCACGTGCTTCAAGTGAACACACTATCCTGGCTAAGACTTTAAGAATGGCCAAACTAAATACATACATTTATGTTTATATATGATAATCAATTGTATCAAAATAGTTGCTGCTCTAAGATAATTCTATTACTTAAGTGCCACTTATGTGATTAGCTACATGTATACATATATAACTGGCATCTTTCTGCACAATCTTTACTCCAATCTCACTCTCACTCTCTCTTTCACTTTCACTAAGAATTTTCGCCAAGCCAATTTGGACATTTGGTGGCAGTCAAGGGCAACGTCTGCAACGTCTTGCAGCAGAGGCTAACAATAAATGTGTGTCGTGCGTGTCGCAAAACATCAAAGTGGAACTTGAGTCGAGTGCAAACCGCTGGCTGGTCAACAGTTTTGATCATAATCGTGGGCATCATCATGGGCATCATGGGCATTGGGGCTGCAAAATGCTTTTGTGAGTGCCGCCAAACTGCTGATGCTGCTGCTGCTGCTGCCGCTGAGCTGAGCAGCTGGCGTCCAGAGTGGGTTGCATAAATAGACTCGTCTCGAGATCGTTTGGTAGCCCAGTTTGGTCTACGCATAATTAGTAGAATGCTGCTGCTCATGATTAATTCGGTTTAATTAGAAATGCAGACGAATAACGAAATTAATTCAATAAAAATTCCAACTTGGTTTCTCAGCCCTCAGAAAATTGTGTTTTATTTTTTTCCTCATATGTTGTGCCTAAAGATCACAATCTAATAAATTATCATTTGCACTGCAATCGTCAATGTCCTCAGCCTTCAATCAAGCAACGGCCTTTGATCAGCTGCCGTGCCCCAAGCTCTGCTGCTCAGCTCCTCCTTTTTTGGCCTGATCAAAATTCTGACCAGATCGGGTCCGAGTGACAGACGTTTACTTAGTTGTTATAATTCTGCTCGTGTTGATGTTTTATTGGATTTCGTTTGCCGGTAGTTTAGCTACCTGGGATAGGTAGCTATAGAGGGCTCCTCTTTTTTTCCATTTTTTTTTTAATATTTTTTTTTGGGTAGACGCTGCACATTCCTGCCGCAGGCTGAAAGCAGTCGCTGTACGCAATACGTCACTGTAAATTTTGACGATCTTTTGATGGATTTCTGTTGCGTTCCAAAGCACCGTTAGCTGCGGCAAAAGTTGCGCTAATCTAAAGCAAAATATTTCAAATATTTTTGACGGTCAACCAAAAAACCAGTAGCCAAAATCGAAATAAGCCAAAATCAAATAAAGCAAAATGTGTGGCATCCCATGTGAAGGCCAAAAATACGAGCATTTTGAGGGTCATTTTGGCGGCTCTTACTTTCCGCACTATTTGCTGCAAATTCAAAAAAAGGGCTGGCAGCTCTTTAGTTCAAGCAGGGGAAATAAATTGGAACGGCACTCAATTGAACAAATCAACAGCTCGGCTGACATTGAGGGGGTGTTGTGGGGCAGCAACCAAATAACAATAATTTCAACACCTCACGCTGTGTTGAACGTTGTTGCTGAATCGCTGAGTTTTCCCAACGCTCCTCACCTCACCATCATAGACGTATAATTGCCACACTTCCTACTTCCGTTTTAAAGCGTTTGTTGTTCATGCGGATTTTTTTTTTTTTAAAGTGGTTTTTGCCCATTGAAAGTGGTTGTGCCAGAAATACTCGTATATTTATATAGAGTAGCCGTATATGTGACACTTTCATTTTCATCGAGTTTTGCATCTATTAAAGTAGAGCTTGGGAATCGAATTGGAACTTAATTGATATTATTATTAGTAATTTATCATTTTTATCACAATCATTTTCATTTAATTATACTTATGTAGAGTAAGCTTATAACAATATATGAAAATACATATTCTACATATATTTAAATGTTATTTTTTCTGGATACAGGTAAAGGGTTTTTTTGGTTTTTTTTTTTGGATTAGAGTCAGCAAAAACAGAAGACTCCAAACAATAATAATCTGGTTAATTAATAAGATATTGGCTGTTAAAGAAACAACGATAATTAAATCAACAATTAATTTATTTATTAGCACAATGCGAACAATATTAAACTTAACTGCTTCACACAGTCCTTTTATAAGCATTTTCACATGTCAATCGCCAACTTAAACTCAATAATTTACCATGTGCCACTCGACTTGGCGCCGAGTAAGTCGTCGTACTCATACTGGCACTCATACTCGTACTCATACTCATACTCATACTCATACTCATACTCGTAATGGCACTCATACACTAACTCTCAGTCCAAGTCGTTTAGTAAAAAGTTTTTGTCAAGCTTTTATGACTGGGTCTGCCTGTGGCAAATATAGCTGCTACTCATATTAAGCTATGAATTTTCATGTTATTGCAGCTAATTTTCATTTAATGCCAGTGCTACAAACAAAACAACAAAGGTGTCTACAAAAGGGGCTTAGTAGCCGACTGTCAAATACTTTAATGACAACTCAAGTAGTTTTTAGTTATATTTGACTTAAACAGTGATATTTTTGAGAATATTATATAGCGATCCCCTTTAGTGTATGGCTACGCACCTGGAGCAGCTATTGTCGCCAGCCGACAAACGCGCAATTTTAATTGTGGACCATAAACTATCGAACATATCGCAGCAGTATCTAATGCCGTTCGAAACCCGTTCGCAAAGGAAATGGTTCAGACATTGAACGCTAGATTTACTGGCCAGTTTCCAACGGATTCTCACAGTCGGCAGACACAATCCTGAGACGCGGTCCAACGGACGTCGTTGGCAGCCGAACGAAAGTGGCAGCACCTGATTTGAGCGGCAGTTGTCCGCCGTCTGTCACTCAGGCACTCGGGCGACCATTCAGTCAGTCATTCAGGCGCTCATTCATGCATGCTTAGATACTTATTGGAGTTCCAATTCGAGTTCGAGCTGCGAGTGCCTCAAACGGGGGCATAATTCAATTTCCGCTGCAGTTGGATTGTTGGATTGCTGGATCTCTGGTGTATCAGTTACCCATATTGACACATTGATTTAGTGCTTACATGGACCGTTGACCATTTGTTTTGATATTGATTTATATTTTTCAGTTATTGATACGTTTCGATTAGTTTTTTTTTTTTTTTTTATTATTTTATTTACTTTTTGTTTGTTCAGCTCACTGATTGAGCGATTAACGTTGCGTTCACTCGTAAACTTTGTCAATTTGTGTCAAGCGCTTGAAAGCCTTCAGTCTTAAATATGAAATACAAACAGTGGAAAAATATCTGAGAATCTTTGTGATATGCTTAATGAAAGCATCAGTCGAAATATCAAATACAAATAGTTGAAAAATATCTGAGAATCTTTATGGTATGCGCATAATTTTGTAGATAGAAACAACTGAAATTCAGAACTCTACATTAATATTTGCACATTTTTAAGTTATATAATTATAATGTGTAATCGTAAGTATCTAGATCTTAGTTTGTATTTTTTGGTGTATTTACTTCTAATTGCATGTATGAGATGCTTGCTAAGAGGGTGCCCGCAGCTAATGATTAGGTGGCAGTTAACAAAGCAACACCTCTGAACAACTATGATTGCTAGCTGCGCCGACTGATTATTGTATGCGTGTGTATCTATCTAACAGCACGTCAACAACAACTATACTTAAAGCAACAACATGAACAAGAGCAACCTGTAACAAACAGCAAACAACATTATCGCGTGCAAAGTGCGGGACTCGTGCTCTCTCGTTTGGTCAGCAGTTTGGGGTTTGGTAATGATGATGATAGCTTTTTGATGGTAATGATAGACGAGGGAACTAACACACATACTTACACACACAAGCACGCATCCCACACACACACACTATAAGCATCTATTTGCGCCATGTGTGTGTAATTGTGGGCAACGCAATCGGAAGTGACTGCGGGAACATTTGATTGAAAGTGAAATTTTGCATAGCCAAAACGAATGATAATCGCTCAATCAATTAAGGTTAATTACAATTTAATGCAATTGGGCAGAAGCAGCTAACTTTTGTGAAAAAAAAAACATTTGATGCCGATTATGCAAATGTCGAAGCGAAGAACAGTTAGTATTTCAGCCAAAAACGCGATGATCAGCTTCGCTCTGTTATTTTTTCTCATTTTTATTTTGGCAGCCCTTTCGTGCCGAACCATAATTTCCTCTGAAGCCTATTTCAAAATTGCAGTAGCCAATGTGTGGGCAAAAACTTTGATCGAATCGAAACTCCTATATGCGGGTATATTCTAATTTTTGCGTTTTTATGAATTATAATTTGAAATTATTGGGCTACCGGCTTTTGGCCCTGCGGCCAATTTTGGCTGCTGTTTCATGCAAATTTGTTAGTGCCCTTACCAAACGGGTATTATATTTTATAGTTGATGTTTGCTACGGATAAAAGGAAGTCTTTCTGAGCCCATAATTTATATATACATTTAGAATTGTGTACAATCATCTTAACAGGGTTCTTAATTTTAACGAATCAAGTTTGCAGTATGTTGTCTTAACTGTCATATTGATGTCGATTAAAATAGATTGCAGAGAATTGAATGGTCGGTTACCCAATGTGAAATTCTCTTCTCTCCCAATCACTATTAACTCTTTGACGCCTCTAACGGTATTGTGTTTTGGGCCAAGTCGCTGATTAGTCGTCGCGTTACGTTCAAGACCCTGCCAATGTGTGTTTATCTGTCTGGGCCATTTGCATATGCTAAATGATAATTGAGATACGCTTAGGTTAGCTGTGATCAAAAAGTGCTCTCAAGGTTATCGGGCCACTTAGGAGTATTCAAGCATCCCAGTCCTCGATTGCCCACAATCATTGTGTGCTAATGTGAGGAACTCATTCGATTTTCCACTCAGGCCTTAACCACTTCCCAAGCTAAATGCACAATTGGCAAAGAAAATAAAGAAATAAACAAACAAATGCGAACCGCAAAACAAATTTAGTTACAACAATGGGGGCATTAACCGTTCCTGCCACTGAGCGAGCCTGGGGCAATGTTTGTCGATTTTCATATTACAGGTTTTCGTATCGCTTGATGATTGTCAATCAGAGAGCAGAGACATAAACGAAGGTTAAGAGTTGCATACGTTTAATCTGGCACAACGAGGCTGTGGCCAGGCCGCAAACCGAATCATTGAAGCGCGTAAAACGTAGCAGCGGATGCTGCAACTGCCTCAGCCCAGTCCCCTCCCCTCCGCGATCCATCCAACCCCAGTCAGCCTGGTGCATTGTAATGATGTTCGCTGTGATAGAGATGCGGCGCCCGTTGATTGCAATCGTTGCTGTTTGCATTTGTGTTCCAAATTTACAGCTGCTGCAGCAAGGTCATACCGTTTGCAACAAATTAACCAAAGTGATGATGCGTTAAGTGGCAAAAATGGCGCAACCACCAACCATTCAAGCCACCAACCACCAATACAATGCGGAAATTACTTTTAGCGGTTTTTGAGTGGGGGAAGTTTGAGCTGGCAGCCATGTCACATTTGTGTGACAGCTGCTAAACAGACACGCCCACATTTTGGCACTTAGTCTTTGCCCAATTAAAATCAAATTTCACAACATTTTAGACAATATTCGTGCTTGCAACTTTTTGGCACTGATGACAGTTTAATTGCCCTGCTCAAACTCTATATTAGAGGCCAACAGCTGCTTTCACTTAGCCAGGACATTCACTCATCACTCGTTTATTACAGTATCATCTCACAATGATACCACCACGATGATAAGAACCTCAATAGAGCCGCATCTGCATTCATTTTTGACATTAATTAGTTCACATTTTGTGGCCACTCAAAATAATCGCAAATCATTTATTTTTTTTTTGTGCCAACGTCATTGCCATTATTTTGGGATATTCACAGGGGCAGCTCTGAGGAATTTTTCCATTTTCAGCTCGGATATTATTTTAGAGTGCAAATTTAATGCCTTATACCGGAAGATACATCTACTCGATATTTACTTCAAGTTTCTGAATTACAAAAGGAAAATGGATGCATTTGTGTCAAATTTGATTATGTCAGCATTACATGTATGCATATACATATAATAATCTGATTCTTGACAGAAATAAATAGTAATTTGTATAATATAATTATTTTATTATTTATTTTTTTATGCTTACATTTTATTATCCTATATATACATACTAGTTTTTTTTGGGCTTACGTTTGAACTTAAACCAAAATGCAATCAAATTTCCATCGATTTGTCATTATCATTAAAATATCGTAGAGCCAAAATAGATGTACAACAATTGGAGACAAAAAGATATAATGCTTTCCAATAGCGTGTTAATTAAACTCTGTCAGCAAAACAATACTACTAAAGTGCCGTCACTCCAACAATGGGGCATACGTAATCCCAGCTGTAAAAACTGCAGGCGTTCGCTCATTACGAGAGGAGCGGACAAGTCGCAGTCGCAGAAGTCCAAACCAAGTCCATTAGCATGAGCAAGAGATGAGAGACAGTCTTTTCATCACGTTTAGCTCAACTTAATTAGCCAAGTTGAGATCAAAGAGGCGAAACCACCCAGAAGCCCAGTCACTTAAACAGTAGTAGCTACCGTCCATGCTTGACACAAATTACCAAGTTTAATGCGACAGGCAACCAGGCAGCCAGCCAGCCAGCCAGTCTGCTTAGTGAGTGCAAAAATTAGCATGACAACGGCAATACTTCAATACCCCACAAGCCAAGCCCCAAGCACCAATCCTCAATCCCCAAACATAAATTCGGATAGGCAGACACTCGTGTTTTTGGTGTTAAAATGTGTATAGCTGCATTTTATTATGATTATTATGATTCTCTGCTGGCAAACGGCGAAAAATTACAAATCATCGTACAGCAAGCGGCACTAAACTCATCAGACAAGAGCCAGTCAGACTTGCAGGCGGACAGACAGATGGACAGACTGGCTAGCCATCAGCAGAACCATCAGCAGACCCATCAGCAGCACCAACAACAGAAGCACCACCAACAGCAGCCGCTTCAGCGGTAGCAACGGTAGCTGATCGAGTGCAAGCCAAACGGCTTTAATGGTCAACCTTTTGGCTCTACACTGCAAGAAAAAGATCGCAACAAAATCAAACACATAATTATAATAATATTAACCAGAATTTTTTGTTTTAATTCGTATTTTTCGCTCGAGGTCAAAACATATTTTAATTTGAATTATGATTTAAGAGAGCCAACTCTTCAGTTTTTTGCCCAGTGTAACATGGCTCGAATGTGAATTCCGTGCATTTGCAATCGCACTTGACTGCAAGCAGTACGTCCGGTCGTTGGGTCAGTTGCTGTTGCTGCTGTTGCTTCAGTAGCTGTTGCTGTTGCCGCTGTGTTGGTCGGGAGGAGTTGTTGCTTGCTGGTCGCTGGCTGCTGGTTGCAGTCGCTGATGACGACGTTGCAAAGTTTAACGCGTTTTTCGCTTTTGCCCGATCATTATCGCAATCTTCGCTTTACGCAACTGCTTCTACAGCTCATTTGGCATTTGTTGCTGGATGGATGGATGTTGTTGCTGCAGTGTTGCCCCGTTGCTTTTTGGTGATCCATCAATTGCAACTGTTGATGTACACTCATTGCATTCGCTTTTGGTTTGTGCAGTTCTGTTACCATTTGAGCCCTCCACCAGTTGATTGCTTTGGCTTTGGTCGCATCAAAAACAAATAAAAGCGTAAATTGTTTTCAGATCATAAAGCAAAAAGGGTTTAACCCCATTGATTGTCTGCCTGATTGCCATTTATTGCCCAGCCCCCTAACCAACAACCACAATTGCCTGATTTTGGTGGTTTTACAGCTTCACAGTTATTGTGCTAATGAGGCGCAGACCTGTAGCCTTTTCACTCTATAATGCAACCGGGAAATATCAACGGTGCCACGCCCACCAAATATTATACAAGCACACATAACGTATACGCAGTGTGTGTAATTAAATGCCAACCAGATGAAAATTGGCCAGTCCAGACATTTATGAGCCATAAACTCATGCCTCAACTACATTGTTAACCGCACTAAAAACAGCAACAGCAACAACAACAACAACTAATTGGGTCACGTCATAGGGTAGTAGGGGGCAGGGGGGTAGGGGGTTGGAGGGGGATTCCAAGTTGCACACCTGTTTTGGCAGCTGAGCGCGAAAAGGTGACCGCAAGTGATATTTCACTTAGGGCTGCACTCTCTCAAGACCTGTCATAAATAAATAAATAATTTTTTTGTTTTTGACATGACAGCAAATGGGTGACAATAGAAATGATGACATGACGCAGCACTTTTGCCGTTGTTGCTGTTGTGCATTGCACCTTTGCACACAACCAGTTGCCTAATTGCGTCCTGCGAATGTATTTTGGGGCTCGACTACACGCAGCAAACAACAGCAAATGGCATAAATTTAAATTTTAATTTACTGCGCTCCGTCCTCAATTGAAGTCGTGCGGAGGCACTTGGCAAACCCCAGCCCCGCACACAGACCCACATCCCAGCCGCAGTTCCAGTTCCAGTTCCATGCGCCGACTGCAACTTTTATTTCATTTCATTTATTTATTTTGAGCTACTTGCAAAATAATTGCATAAATAAATATTTTAAGCAAAAGGTACGTACGAGATCATGGCTTTCCACTGCTGCCGTACCTCCGTCCCACCGTCCGTTCGTCCTCCCAGTCTCCTGGCTCCTTAATTTGTTGCATTTTGATTACAATCGCTCCGCAGGTTGTCCACTTTTGCCCGGGCAGATGTGGCTCCGACGCCAGTCTCTTCTCTCTCTCTCTCCCCCTCTCTCTATCTGTCTCTGTCTCTGTCACTCTCTATCTGTCTCCGCCTGCCTGATTGAAGTGTAGTGATTATTTGTGTGTGCAACTGACATTTGCAACCTGTCCAACTATCAATGTTGCTCCTCTTATTGCTGCTATTATTTGTTGTTGTTTGCCATTGTGTAGACAATTTATCAATGAAACGATGGATTTGCGGATATTCTCAGCTCCTCCTTGGCTTGCATGTAAATTTTGGCATAGATTTGCTAAATGTGGCCACAAATTGAGCCAACTCTATGGATCAGCTAAGGCTAATGACGCAAAAGCAAATTCAAATTGGACTCAATTTTTCAAGTGAAATAGATGGAAAACTAAGGATGATGAGATTAAAATTTAAAATAAATATCTCTCATATATTATTTGAATACATTTTTTGTGGTATTTTTGCAAGTTTATCATTAAATCTGCTTGCCACCTCATAACTCATGCCTCGCATCAAATTGACAGTCATAAGCGGGCCCCAAAGACAACTTAATCCAGTAGCCACAAAACGAAACAAAAAAAGCAAATCTTACTGAGATGACATATGCACACACGATTAACAAGTGTTTAAATCACAATAAAACTTTAAATCCCACAGATGAAGCCATAAAAACTTATGAAAGCCAAACAGGCCAAAAGAAACCAAACTAAATATACTGCCACTGCCCCGGGGGCAAGCAGCATGCAAAAACTCCCCGCAATAAGCAGGAGTAAAATAAAAAAGAAACCAAAATATAAAAACAAACTTACGCATCCAAAAATTGGTCAATAAAATCAACGACAAAACTTTTGTTTAGCGGAGTCCAAAGGACACCCAGCCAGGCACTGCTGGGTCGAGCAGGAGAAGGGGCAGCCAAAAACACGCACACACACACACAATGGCAGAGATGCGAGTGAAGGCAAAGGAAAAAAAGCTTTTTGGCGGGGCGTGTGCGTCTCTCACAATGGTGGACAAAAAACATTCCCAGGGCAATAAAAATGACAACAGTTACAAAGTGGCGGCGGGAGATACATATTACAAAGGCAAACAGTCAGACAGACAGACAGCCAGACAGACAGATAGACAGACAGACAGCAAGTGTAGACAGACATTCACACACTTGTGCAGATTAAGCCAATTTAACAGATGCTTTAAGTCAACCGTCCCATAATCTCGTTTAGGATTAACGCGTGGTAGTGCGAACTGCAAGTGACTTGTCGGAGTATGTATATACACATGAGGGGCACTCAGAGGGATTCATATGTGTGGCAAGAAGGTGAGTCACGTGAACCGAGCGAGGCTGTGCACTGCTGAAGAATACCCTGCAAACCTGAGTAAAAGCAAAAGGCTTATTTTGTATTTATTTATTTAAAAGGGAAATTAAATTAACAATTTATAATGAAAATTATACAAATAAATAAAATACAATAAAGTAAAATAAATATTTAATTTAAAATTATTTAAACATTTATTTCCAGAATTGGGGAAACCCAGAAAATACTCCAATTAGACCAAAAATTGTTAAGCATTTGTAGTTTAGTAATCGTCAGAGTGAAAGAGAGAGATAAATGGAGACAGATAAAGAGAAAGACAGAGAGAGAGAGAGAGGCATATACTAAAGAAAATATTAATAAATCTCAGTAACTGTGGAGTAAGATATGCTTACCACATTTAAGAGGCATACTTACATACATATTAAAGAATCAATATGTATATGTAAGTAAATGTTATGTTAACCTTAATTTTAGTATTTAAAATCATAATTCAAATGATATACCTCAAAATATCTCAAGCTAGTCAACCTTATACATATGATGGCATTTATTTTGCTACCGAATACGCAATTCTCTGACTTTAGCCGCTGGTGCGGCTTGCATTTATTTCACTTTTCATTTGTGCGGTTTTTTCTTTACTTATTTCCAAATCGCGGCATAAATTCCCAAACATGCACACACAAACACCCATACAGCCGCACAGCTGCAGACAAAGCGACCTCAGCATATCTTTTGCCTTTGCCTGTGCCCGGGAGCTTTACAGATACTTTTTTCCTCAGATACTTTGTCTTTGCTGCAAAGTCTGCGTTGGCAAATCCTTTAGACGACATCGCATGTTTGCCTTTTTTTGGCACTCGCTTTTTTCATTTCATATCCAATTTTTTATTTTTATATTTTTTTTTTTGGTTGTTTTTGTATTTGCTTGAGTTGCCCATTTGCGGCGTTTTGATATGTTACCCGGTAGCGGCCCTTTTTTCCTTGGTATTAGTTTTCGTTTTTGTTTGTGTTTGTGTTGGTTTGGTTGGTGTTGCCTGCTTGCCTGCAGCTAAATGGCCCCAACCCTTTTTGGGGCCCCATCACAGCACCACAAAATGAGCCACTTAAAGCGATGAGATTTCTGGCGTCTGGCGACGTCGGCGTTTATCAAATAAATATCTTTGAAATATATAACAAATAATGAAATGCAGTTGCCGAAATTGGTGTTATTAATTGTGGTCAATTGATTTGATTTGTTTATGGCTGGGAGTGAGCAGAGACAAACTTATCTCTCATGCCTCACCAGCAGATTCACACATATATCCATGTGTATGTATATACAATAGATA
This sequence comes from Drosophila atroscutellata, assembly GCA_035041605.1. Taxonomy (NCBI): domain Eukaryota; kingdom Metazoa; phylum Arthropoda; class Insecta; order Diptera; family Drosophilidae; genus Drosophila; species Drosophila atroscutellata. The sequence continues at coordinate 2,192,051 of JAWNLA010000094.1, read as the reverse complement.
CATCATCTAGTCCCTACATGCGACGCATCATTAGCGGCTAACCCCAAAAAACACAAAGCCAAAAATAAATTAATTGAAACATTACCTAAGCAAACGTCGCCTCCACCACCCAACTTGGCCCAATATCACTGGTTTGGCTAATTGAATTTCCTCCACAAAAAGGTCGAGCCACAGTCCACGTGTCCCCGTGTCCGCAGTCCTTCTCCGTTCACCCATCCTTCTCCCCGCCGACCGCTTGCTGATGTTTATTCACTTGTAGAAAAATGAATGTCTCGCATTTTAAGTGTGCCTCACATTGTCTCTTCATCGTGTTTTTCTGTTTTTCTGTTTTGTTTTTTTTTCATGGGCATTGTTGCTATGTGTTTTCACGCATAAAAATTAAAGTCGTCGAGCTTTTATTTGTGTTGCGGTCCTTCGGGCACTCGGTTGCCCTTTTGGGCCAGCTACCTCTCCTGCTCCATCTTCATCAGCTTACTGCAACAATTGGCCTTTGTTGTAAATGTGGCTATCATTAGTTTGCTGGCCACTTAACACGACATTGATGTAGCTTAATTATGCCTTAGCTCTCGACAAAGATGATCTCGCTCAGCAAGGGCAGCTGTCGATGGGGGGCTTGAATAGAATAGAAAAAGGCGACTACTTCAAGTTTTCAAGGTTTCAGCATAAATGATTTTGGCAATGTCTGAAATAATTTTTATTTTTCTTATTAAGTCGTGTGAGCTTTAATTTAGTCATCCCCTTTTCATCACACACCAGCCCCGCCTCTGTGCGCTTTTCAATGATTATGGCCATGGCTGCATGGACTTTAATTACATTCATGTCCAAAAACTTTCGATGGCAAGGAAACAATTCATTAAAGCTAAACTGGCCTAGCGAACCAGTGATGGTTAGGTTCATAACAATTTGCCTGGGATAACAGATAGATGAGCTCAACTGTCCACTCGCAGAAAGAAGCTTGGAGCTGCGTAGGTGGAGCCATGCCACACCCCAAAGAACCGTTAATGATGTGCACCATGGTAGATGATTGCGATTGTGCGAAACGCTTGAAGTTGACTGAAATGAGATGGATGAATGGCTGAATGGCTGGAATGGAATGTCTAGCTGAGAAGACGTCTGGCCCCGGTTGACATCAAGTTCAAGTAGCGGGCTGCATCTCAAGATTGACTAATGGCAATGGAAGCGGCGACGACGTTACCGTTGATTGATTGTTTTTCCATGTAAATCGTGCGACAAATTAATCAATGCTAATGACACTTTCAGTCCGACCAAACACACAAGCTGCCATCTTCAGGTTGGCCCCCAAAAAGCGGAAACGCAACCGAACGGGACACCAAACTGTGTGTGAAATGGAAAAGTAAACAAATTGCATTTTAAGCGGCCGCATTTGCAGCGCTGTCCTGTCGCAGGACCTGCTGGTATGTACGTGTGTGCAATTTCTCAAAAAGGCTTAAGATAAAACTGATTTACACTAGCGCAATTGTTAATTACCCTCTAAGATGCTTGCAGATACTTAAGTATCTCGCAGATACTTTTACATAGCTAAGGCAAACACACTCGCCGCCATGCATAAATTTCACTTATCTTAACTCTGATTTTATGCTAATGTGTCGCAGCGTCTTAGTTAGCTGCAAGATTTAAAGATAAATGCGCCAAAAGATGCGTACTTAACTCAACTGGCCAGAACAGAGTTACCATTACAAATACCAATATTAAAACTAATACTACACGCTCTGTGCGTCTGGTTGACGCCCACTGTCGCCTGCTGGGCATTTGCATTGTCAACCCTTTCTGCACTTTGGCAACTTCAGTTTCAGTTGGCACCCCAAACTCGACGTCTTTGTTATGCTAAACTGCAGGGGTTGCTTTCCTCGTTGTCGTGCATTGCACTTTTGTGGGCTGGTTGCTTCCAAGTGCTCGAAGTACATTTATAATTACGTCACCTTTGCAACGCAGCGCAACGTCTTTTTGGCGTGGCAGTCACGACACACACACACACACACACATACTCATACACATACAGCAGTTGAATGTTCTTCAAATAGCAATCCAATGACAGTGAGCAGTAAACGCCATTTAATCGTTTAATTAATCTTGCGTGTCAGGCAGTACGCCCAGCAAGTTTAGTTGTTCAACACTGGAAAACAATGTTGTTATGTGGTCTTGTGGAACAGTTAGAAATAAAGCCTTAGGAAATCTTCTTTTTTCTTAAAACACAACTTATTGAATATGTGTTATGTACACTCTGAAGAGAATCGAATATACAAAACAATTTCCTAAAATTAGAAAAGTTTTTTCCAGAATTATTTTTCTTAAAAATATTTCATAAGTTATTTAAAACATTTGTAAATGTAAGATCCTAAAACACGAATATTCAGTAATAATTTAAGTAACACAAAATAAATGTTAGCGTTAAAATACAAATACATAACGAAAACCTGCCAATTAAACTAATTATTTCGAAATTTTAGAAAGATTATTAGAAAGATACACAACCTGCGTGTTGGAAGTAGACTTTCTTAATAAAAAGAGCCTTTTAGTTTCCGATTACTACAATATTATCACATTGAAGCCCCTGAATGCATTTGGAGCTCAATAACTCCGGGAAGTAGTTTTAACCTCGCCTTTCTGTGGGCTGCATCTTTGACAACTCTGGAAACGTTCAAATTAAAAGATAGCTCGCTTTATTCAAAAAAGCCGTCAGCTCATCTAACTTACAGCAAAAAGTTGTACAAGTGGAGGACATTATTGGCTTAAATTAGATACCAGTTGGTGCCATTGGTGGCTTACTTCAATCCTAAACGTCTCACTTGAAGCAGCACGAATCCTGATGACCACAACTAAGCAAAGACGTTGCCAGACCCAGGCTACAAATTGACCGCAACGCATTTATAGGGTGATTCTGGGCAGTTACTTACCTATAGGCAAGGTCAATAAGCCGCTTGGAATATATTACTATAAAATTTGTAAGCCGCTTGAAAGAAAGAAAAAAACGAACAAATATAAATTTTGTGGATGCAAGTCAACTTATGCTGTCCGCAGCAGCATCAGCAGCCCAAAAACTTTTTCTATCACATGATTTATATATGGTCAAGATACATGTGTCTGTCTGTGTGTGTGTGTGTGTCCATTGTGCATCTGGGGCTAACGTCGCGTATACGCAACGCCGCGTTGACACGTCTTCTGGTCAGGCAAAAGATAATAACATCCCTTCTGCTGGGCAAGGACATGTGTGGCCCGGCCTAGTTTTTCCAGCAGGCGAGCACTCATAAGTCGACACTCACTTGCATTCAGAGTGGAGCCTGTGAGTGTCCCGAATGCTCAGACAGTTATCACAGTTTGTTCGAATACCGGCCAGCTGTTGTCCAGCCCCCTTGTCAGCCAGCTGGCACCTTGCCCCTTGCTTTCATATATTTTTTTTTATTTTTTTTATTAACTTTTTGCCCATTTTGGTCACGTTTGATAAGCTGCATAGAAATAATTCATGCATGTGGCAAACAGTTGCGGCTTGTGGCCAGCTGTTGCTGCTGCTCGATGATTTTTAAATATGATTTGAATGAGTTTATAAGTTTTCTTTATTTGTTTAAGCTTCAGCCTAGTGCCCCCCAGCCATACCTCGCACTTCATTCGCCCTTCATCTTGACTGCTTCGCCTTGCGGGGTTGATTCAATTCAGTTTGATTGATGTCTTTGCTCGCTGGCATTTGTAGACAGTCATTAGCTGCGCATTTTCTCAACCGGCGTTGTCTGTGTTCTATGCCAGCTCAGCCACGCCCCTATCCCTGCCCCCCTTCGCAGTGAGTGCCGCTGACAGCTTACCAAATTGTCTGCTAAAATTTTCGCTCACATCTAGTGAAGAGACGCCTCTGAGGTCGCCTGAACGCATCATTAGCATCCACATACGTCATAAAAATCTGTGGAAAATCATTTTGAGTTTAATTTACACGTGAAATATAAAAATACAAAACAACATTTGAATATTTTTAGAATGAAATGTTCAAAATGTATTAAATTAAAATAAAAAAAATAATATTCTTTAAAGGATATCTGCATCCTTATTGATTAGCCCTCAAATACAACCTCAAAAATATTATCTTCTTTGATATATTTTGAATTCGCTTGGGTAGCTGATTTGGTTGTTTTTCGTATTGTGCGTTATTTTCGAATGGACATCGTAGTACTTTCACCTTCAGCAGAACCGTTGAATTCCTTTCAATAATCCTTTGTACGTCTGTCATGAGCAATTTGCTGATTCGAAATAACAATAAAGTGTGGCAACGTCTGGGAGAATGTGAAAATAAAAGCCATATGCATGGTTAGTGCAGACAGTGCTTTTTTTAGCTTATAATAATGTGCCTTAAAGTCCAAAAAATGACCAAAAACTGAATAAAAAATTTAATTGTTTAATGAGTCCAAGTCTCGATATGGCAGTTGCTGTCTCGCTCGCACTCATTTCATACAAGCGGTGCCCCTTTTAATTTATATATTTTTTTTTTTTTTTGTTTTCTTAGTATCCATATAGTATTTTAGGCAACATGGCAGCCGACAGGCGGCAGAAGACAGTAGCAGCAGCTGCCACATTGCCGTGGCACGTGAGGCATTCCATTTAATTCTGATAATTTTGTGGCCAAAAAAAGACACGCAACTTATTTTATGTTAACAACCAACAAACAACAAGCGACTGACAAGAGCCAAGGCAGAAATGTGGGCTTAAAGCATTGACTAATGACGACTTGGTGATTGGGATTAGAATTAGGATTGGGTTTGGGATTGGGGCGGCGCGTTAGAGCGCATAATTCGACTGGCCAATGGGTAGAGAAAGTGCTGTATCATTTTGAAGGTTTCGCTGAGCCTCTCCAAAAATATCTCAAGTCATTTGTTTCGTGGGATTTGCCAGCGCGTCTTTAATTTGCTTAATAAATATTTGCTTAGCTATCGAGTAGCTTGTTGTTGTTTTTGTTATTGTTGTTGTTGCTGGCCACGTTTCAAAGTTCTGGCCCTGGACAATTGTCAATTGCAGCGCTACTATTTTCACATGGCAAGTGGATGGGGGCTGCGGGGGTGTGTTTTGGATTTTGGGCTGCTCTTCAGTTTGGCTAGCTGGCCATAAATCATTTGTGTAACGCCAAACGATGACGACGAAAATGTCAGGCGCAGGATGCGGCAAGGACAACGGGCAAACTAGGCGCAAGGCGTTGCAGCGTCTCCGCACTTGATGGACATTCAGGCCTGGCGGCTAAAGGACACTAACACACACAGATATAGAGCAGACACGCTGCTGCCTGCAAGGATAATGACGCGCAAATCGTGCCCCATCAGCAGTCGTCTCTGTCGCTGTCGCTGTCTCTGCTTTGTTTCATGTTGCTGTTGTTGTTCTTGCTGGCTTTGCTTTTAGCTGCCTCGATTATCCTTAATGCGACTCACTTTGTTAGAAACGTCAGTCGGCCTGCAAGCGCCATTATCATCATGTTGTGCCTGGCCAAAAAAGAAAAACAACATTGGTAAATGGAAAATGTGCAGACACGCCGGCAGCAGCCTCCCCATCCCCCCCGCCAACCCTCATTCCCTGCTATTCCCAGTGTAATGTGTCCAGAAATGCACGAAAATAAAGATAAAACATGACAGGCAGTTCACATTCAGTCATTTATAATAAGCCAAATATGACCGCGACCGCATGTGGCTGAGACTTTGGCTTATATCTATTGCTAGCTGCTCTCCCTCTCTATCTGTTCCACACTTTCTATATATATGTATATATATATCTCGTTTGCTTCTGGCTGATCTGGCCCGGCATTCTGGCATTGACTTCACAGTTTGTCAAACCCCCCGCGTCATGTCACAGTGCCTGACATGGTATACGGCCTCGGTCTCAGTTGGACCTGCCTTCAAGTGCCAAAAATTAACTCGAGGACCCATTGATGCTTGTGGGTATATCAAAGAAAAAATCAAATATGCCCTGTAAAAAACGATTAGTAAAATACAATAGAAGCGCAAATTAAAATAAAATTAACAATAAGTATGACTGAAATACAGTATAAACACCAATTCTTGCATTAATAATTATATTCTCAAATTGAGGGAAAAAACACTGAAAAAAATGATTAAAGCTTACTTAGAAAACAATTTTTGCTTCGTATCACCAACAAAATAATCGCCACAGGAATTTTATTGCTGAGCAGATTTTGAATAAAATGGGTATATATGATTTTCTATATGTATCTTAAGGTGCTCTCACAAATGTCGCATATTAAGTTAGTTTCGTTAATCATGTAATTTCAAATTTTACCCAAATTTCTATATACATCTTTTTTTTCTATACAAACTTTGGGTCTGTGAAACTTAACTATAGTACAAGCTAATCAGATTGTCCTTAATACTAGCTAATGACAAATTTCCAATAAGCAAGTAAGAATGCTGCTCGAGAGCTCGATTACGATATACCCGATATACACTGAACCCAGTTGTTAAATATATTTATACTTTTATTGCCAAATTTCCATTTGAAAAGACTTGCACCCAAATGTGAGCACAGGAACAGCTGAGTAAAAAAAAACTAAGCCAGCAATTCACAAGCCCGAACTGAGCCGAACTGGCTGGCTACACAAGACCATTACACCCCAAATAATTTAATCAGACTAAACAATTTCAAGAAATACTCAAAATACTCGCAAAGTGAGAAATATTAATGAACATGGAATACGAAAATAAATAAAACAGTCAGAAATGTTTGTGGCTGTGGCACTTGAAAACCCAAAGAAGAAACAACTGTGCAAATATTTGCAACGACGAAGCCATATTTCGACAGGGAGCAGTCGATTCACTAGATTAGATCATTTCATTCTTCAGTTCCATTTCAACACTCCAGTTGACAATGTCAAAAATACATCCAGCGAAAGTTTTGTTCCTGGCCGCGTTGCTAAATGTTGGCAGCCAGGCGAGACCCGTGGTGAGTGGTGCGCCGGATGCCAATGGTTGCTATAGGCAGACGATCAGGGAACCAGTTGCGGGCAACCCCAAACTGTATACGGAAACGGTACATCTCGTCTGTCCCAAGGGATACGCACCAACTAATCCTCGTCCAGTTGCGGTGCCTGCACAGACGGTTCCAGTGGCCACATATAACATTCTGGCTGCTCCTGCTGCAGCTGCTTCCAATCAGACACACGCAATCAACACCACCCAATCAAATGGAACACACACACAAACCATTCTGTTTCATCCTGTTCCTGGTCCGGGCCCAGTTCCAGTTCATGCAGCAGCTTTTGTTCCCGCTGCAGCTGCAGCTCGTGCTCCTGCAAATGTTCCTGGTCCTGCTCCGAATAGGGCCTTAGCTATTGTGTATGCAGACGCTCCAAATCAACAGCCACAGCCGTTACAGCCCGGAGCTCCACCACAGGTGATTCTCTTGTCCAAAACGATTAAGAAACAGAAATCGGCTGGGCCTACTTTGAATGTTTCGCATTTCCTTTTAATTTTTGTGATTCTCTTTCTTTTAATAAGTAAATTTTAATTTGCTGTAACTAAAATTGGTAAATAAAGTATGAATTGCCATGCGAAATGGCTGCAAAAAAATTCAAGATATTCTGTCGTATAAATAATTGCGCATTTTAAAGTTGGCGCGCAGTTGACATTAATAAACTTGCACGCAGCCAACTTCAAGTACTCTCTCAAGTGTGCGCGCAGCTTACTTCACTTCGAACACACATGTGGAGCATACAAAGTTAACATTTACATTCCTGAGATATAGATGGCGGCAGGTATGTTAGTAGTGGCGACATCTGTCAGCATATTTTACAACTATATATGTTGACTCAAAAGGCACGTTATATTTTTAGCTATTCTGCCATGTGGTCACACTTTTCGCTTGCCGGCGTCCATTTTTTTGCATTGTGGAATTCGCGCACAAAATTAAATAATAAATAATTTGCTAAAAATGAGCACATCGGATCCGGAGCACGATGCGGAGTTAACGGACTCCGAGGATGAGATAGAAATGAAGCGCGACTTCCATGAACGCAAACCTACTTGCTCGTTTGTGTACAGGACGGGGACGCCGTACTACCTGTACAGTAGCGAATTCCAAGCGGATCTCCAAATGGCCATTGATGACTTTGACTACGAGCATTTCGAGGAGAAGTGCATAATTATGTCCAGAGGTAGGAGATCGCTATGTAGAAAGTAACAAATACATCCATGTGGAATCTGTTCCCCTAGTTGGCGTTAAGTTGTAGCCAAAAAGGTTTTAAGATTTCGCATAGTAAACTGGGCAAATGTTCACTCGCATCCAACTCGAGTTGTAGTCGAATGTGCTTTTGGATTTGCTAACAACTTTGATCCTTGAATAGAGTGAGAACGTTGCCTTCGCGGCGTAACCGACTACGAAATACTCTGATACCAATAAGTAATAGCATCTGGCAATAGATGCCACAGCTTAGCAGTGAAATATCGATCAAAAGTTGCGGAAGATAGGCTTTTGTTAATTTTAGATGAGGAAAATGTTGGAGAAGTTTCCTCTTAATCATCATTCCAATTTGGGTACCTTTAGGTCTTAAAATGCGGGAGATGCAGGCTTTTTCTGAAGTAATTGGGCTTTTTTGGTATCGGAGTATAAACTTGAAATATTTCATAATTTAAGTAGTTAAAATGTTAAACAAAAGCGATCCTTATAAATTACAGTAGCCACTAATCACAAATCTGATTTGCAGCCATTGACATAGAGTCATTTCGTGTGCTGGATGCTCAGCTGCAGCGCGACATACTTGAGGATCGCAAACTGCGGCAGAACTTTTTGCGTCGCTGTTTGGGCCACTTTAATCGGTCGCTGGGCCCGAATATATTTACGCTCGCGGCGATTATCATGCCATCTCTCTCTCTCGCAGATGTGCTCCCATATTTAGGCAGAAAATGCTTGCTGCTTGGGTGTTATTTATCCGATCTTGTTGATATTTCGGCCTTTGATCAATAATAAGCATATGCATATTGTGTATTAATTAATAATAATCTCTCTTTAAAATTTAAGCTTTAATCGCTGTCGGAAAACGAAATGTATCGATATTCCTGAAACGGTTGCAGTTATCGATCAAATAAAGCAAAATTGATCTGCGCCTGGTATTCGAGAACCCAACTCCAAATTTGAAGTCTCTAGCTCTTATAGTCTTTGAGATCTGCGTGTTCATACAGACGGACGGACAGACGGACATGGCTATATCGACTCGGCTATTGATCCTAATCAAGAATATATATAATTTATGGGGTCGGAGATGCTTCCTTCTCCCTGATACACACATTTGCAAAAGACCATTACACCCCAAATAATTTAATCAGACTAAACAATTTCAAGGAATACTCAAAATACTCCCAAAGTGAGAAATATTAATGAACATGGAATATGAAAATAAATAAAACAGTCATAAATTTTTGTGGCTGTGGCACTTGGAAAACCAAAGAAGAAACAACTGTGCAAATATTTGCAACGACGAAGCCATATTTCGACAGGGAGCAGTTGATTAGACTCGATTAGATCATTCCACTCTTGCAATTCCATTTCAACACTCGAGTTGACAATGTCAAAAATACATCCAGCGAAAGTTTTGTTCCTGGCCGCGTTGCTAAATGTTGGCAGCCAGGCGCGACCCGTGGTGAGTGGTGTACCGGGTGCCAATGGTTGCTATACGCACACGTTCGGAGAACCAGTTGCGGGCAACCCCAAACAGTACACGGAAGCAGTGCATCTCATCTGTCGCATGGGACGCGTACCAACTAGTCCTCGTCCAGTTGCGGTGCATGCGCAAATGGTATCAGTGGCCACATATAACATTCTGGCTGCTCCTGCTGCAGCTGCTTCCAATCAGACACACGCAATCAACACCACCCAGTCAAGTGGAACACACACACAAACCATTCTGTTGCAGAAATCGCCTGCTCCTACTTTGAATGTTTCGCATTTCCTTCTAATTTCTGTGATTATCTTCCTTTTAATAAGTAAATTTTAATTCGCTGTAACTAAAATTGGTAAATAAAGTATGAATTGCCATGCGAAATGGCTGCAAAAAAATTCAGGATTTTCTATCGCTTAAATAATTGCGCATTTTAAAGTTGGCGCGCGGTTCACATTAATAAACTTGCACGCAGCCAACTTCAAGTACGCTCTCAAGTGTGCGCGCAGCTTACTTCACTTCGAACATACATGTGGAGCATACAAAGTTAACATTTACATTCCTGAGATATAGATGGCGGCAGGTATGTTAGTAGTGGCGACATCTGTTAGCATATTTTACAACTATATATGTTGACTCAAAAGGCACGGTTATATTTTTAGCTATTCTGCCATGTGGTCACACTATTCGCTTGCCGGCGACGTTCCATTGTTTTCATTGTGAAATTGGCGCACAGAGTTAAAGAATAAATAATTTGTTAAAAATGAGCACATGGGATCCGGAGCATGATGTGGAGTTAACCGACTCCGAGGATGAGATTGAAATGAAGCGCGACTTCCATGGACGCGAAGCGATACTCTTTGTTGTGGACGCCAATTTAAAGGTGAGCAAAATGAAAATGCAAAAGTGACAAAATAATAAATACATTTTTGCAGACTGAGTATTTGTTGGGTGCATTGAAATTAATACGCAATGCTTTTATATCCGGCATGCTGGTCAACGGCAAGGATCTGATGGGTCTGATCTTCGCCAACACCGAGCACAGCCCTCCGCCGCAGGAAAAACAATGCCTCGAAAATATTGTTGTTCCGGCAAATTGCGCCGTTTTTCTTCCGATGCGCCAACTGACGAAATCGATTGTGGAGCATTTCCTTGAGTTTGCGGGCAATGCCGAGGATACGTTTGCCACCGAATACGGGTTGGCGCAGCCAGATGGGCGTGGCAGCTACGCGTACATGATACGCCTGTGCATCGAGATGCTGGAGAAATGCGGCAAGAAGCTGAACAATGCCAAGATTGTCTACATGACGGACGTAGAGGAGCCGCATCCCCAGTCCAGTCGCGAATTCCAAGCGGCCCTGCAAAAGGCCAGCGATCTGGAGGGCAAAGAGTTCGAGTTTCAACTAATACCCATGGTCGATGACTTTGACTACGAGCCCTTCTACAAGGAGTTCATAACTCTGTCCAGAGGTAGGAGATCGCTAAAGGATTGGGTGTAGAAAGTAACAAATACATCCATGTGGAATCTGTTCCCCTAGTTGGCGTTAAGTTGTAGCCAAAAAGGTTTTAAGATTTCGCACAGTAAACTGGGCAAATATTCACTCGCATCCAACTCGAGTTGTAGTCGAATGTGCTTTTGGATTTGCCAACAACTTTGATCCTTGATTAGAGTGAGAACGTTGCAGTCGGGCGTAACCCACTGCGAAATACTTTGATACCAATAAGTAATAGCATTTGGCAGTATATGCCACAGTTTAGCAGTGAAATATCGACCAAAAGTTGCGGAAGATAGTCTTTTGTTAATTTTAGATGAGGACGTGGGCATGAAAATGATGGAGAAGTTTCCTCTTAATCATCATTCCAATTTGGGTACCTTTAGGTCTTAAAATGCGGGAGATGCAGGCTTTTTTGGAAGTAATTTGTGGTTTCTGGTGTTAGAGTATAAACATGAAATATTTTATAATTTAATGTTAAAGAAGGTGATCCTTATAAATTCCAGTAGCTACTAATCACAAATCTGATTTGCAGCCATTGACATAGAGTCATTTCGTGTGCCGGATGCTCAGCTGCAGCGCGACATTCTTGAGGATCGCAAACTGCGGCAGGACTTTTTGCGTCGCTGTTTGGGCCACTTTAATCTGTCGCTTGGCCCGAATCTGGCCATATCCGTGCAGTACTACAACTATTTCCAGCGACGCGCCTACCCCAACAAGGTGCACATCCTGCGACGCGACAACAGCGTTGTGCGCAAGAAGCGCATGATAATGGTACGCAAACAGGACGAGGAGACGCAGGAGATAACGCACGAGTATCAGATCAAGTCGACGGACGGCTGGCACGAGTGTCGCGTGGGCGATGAGGTGCTGCGCGTGACCACAGCGCAGCTGAATCAAGTGCGCAATCTGCATCCGCCTGGCATGATGCTGCTGGGCTTCAAGCATCGCTCCTCGCTGCCCAGCATGAGCTACAGCAAGCCGTGCAGCTTTATGTATCCGGATGATCAGAACATCATTGGCTCTAAGCGACTGTTTCGTGCGCTGTGGCAGCGGTGTCTGGAGCGCGGGAAGATCGCCATTTGCTTGTTCATGTGCAAGCGCAAGTCTGTGCCACGCTATGTGGCACTGTTGCCCGTGGAGGCCGCCCAACCGGATGACACAAACTATAGCTCGCTGCTCTCGGGAGATGGCTTTAAGATTGTCTACTTGCCGGAGGCGAAGCACATTCGCCACATCGACATGTGCGAATGGAACAATATTAAGAACACCTCCTCGGACGAGGGCGTCGAACTGTTCCATAAGGTCATCAAGCGACTGAGCGTTGACTACCGGCCCAATTGCATCAATGATCCCAATCTGGAGGTGCTGCTATCCAATCTCCTCGCTCTCGCCTTGAACATTAAAACGGATGAGGATGGCCTCAGCCAGCTGCCCGATCCTGCTGTGCAGGACAAGCGCATTGAGAAAATTCTGCCGCTCTACGAGAAAATCTTTGGGCCCGAAGTTGTGCCGGCCAAGAAGCGTACCGCCAAGTCGAGAGCAACTGATGAAAGCGCCGCTAAAATGCCAAAAATTGATGAGGAGCAACTTAAGAGCCTTGACGTTGTCAAGCAGCTGATCGAGGATAAGCGTCTGGGCAGCTGCACAGGCGACCAGCTGCGTTTTATCCTTGATAAACATTTTGACGTTCGTCCTGCAAAATCGACAACCAAATCTGTGCTTATTGAACGCATAGAAAACTTGAGTGTTTAAGCTGAGCAAGCTGTGCAGCGTTTGTTGGCTGTTAACTAAAATCTATGAAATATTATTAAGCATTGGATCAAAAAGTTATCAACTGAAAGTTTGAATTATTTGTTGTCAGAACTATGCACTGTAATTAATGAAAAAGTTATAAACTAAAAGTACGAACTATGAAGCGATTAAGTTCACGACTACGCAAAACACCCGTCACTAAATTATATTCCATCATAATAAAATACATAATAAATATAATTAAAATAAATTTGGTTTATTGTTCTTTAAATTTTAAACTAATTAAAACTCATTGATCATCTCGCTATGAGATGGCCAAGTCGACCTTCTCGCACGTCTCCATTCTTGGCAAATATCAGAAGTTTGGCTTATATAAAGGATAATCGAATTGCGTTCAAGGATTTTCCGATTTCAGATAAGCTGGCAGAGATTCACCCGTCAATTCCACATGCTAACCTTTGGCGAGATTACAGGTGGATAATATACTATATGTTTAAGGCGCTTTCTTAGCTGGATCGTTTTGTACTCCGAAGCTGCGCCTGAAATGGCTTTATGCGTCAGGTAGCAAATTGCATAATTTGACTCTTAACCCGATTTGGCTCTGAATCCTTAGAAAATGAAAGAGCGTAACTTTTCGGCCACTTTTGTGCTGCAAAACTTTGCACTCGCCTCTTAGCCAGTGCGTGAATCAAGCGCCAAAAGGTGAAACGTTAGAGGCAGTTGTAGTTGTGTTCCTCGAGTGCAAAATGAGTTAAAAAATTATTAAAAGTGCGCTAAAAGAGTGGCAGGTACTAGTGGCAAGCAGAGGACGCGAGTGGCAAGGGTGGGTGGACGGTCACACGCATACTGCCAACAGTTTGCCGTGAAAAGGGAAAAAGTTGGAGAACGGAAGTTGCCGTTGCTGCAGCTTTGGCTTTGACCATCTTCAAGATGGCCAGCTTGAATGTGGCCAGCACTCGCTTACCTTTTACTTTCTTGGCACTTTATTTTAATTTCTGTGACGCCGCTGCTTGCTACAAAGTTTCTTTCTTCTTTCGCCATCTTCTGTGCGCTGCTCTCAGTTACTTGCGGCTTGCTAGAAATTACTTTGGCTTAAGGCTTCTGCTACCCCTTACAAATGCACGGAAAAGGGTATAATATCAACCGTATCGAGTTATATGCGATCCACCGCAGCACAAAAAAAAGCGAGATACATGGATATCCAATATTATATTTAGTATATTTATAACGACTACAGCTACACTACATAATTAATTGTGGTGTATTCCACGCTTTGAGGTATAATCCAAACATGTTCTTGCTTCTTTCAGGTCACTTGACCAATTTCTTGGAAAGTTATGAGAGTGAAATTAAAGTTGGCAAAGAGTAAACATCTTCATTAAATGTATAAAAGAGAAAATCAGCCTTAAGCCACAAAACTCGATTCTACAATCGACTTTCCCAAGCACATCTAAAGTGAGTGCAACCTTTCCTTGAGTTCGTAATAGTAAAACAAATTTGTGGTTCTCTTTGCTTTCGTAAAAAGTCCTTTTTGGACTTAAGAGCTTGTTGAACTTAAGGTAAAATGTTGTAAATTTTATGTAATTTTGCAACTTTGCGGCTTTACTGTGGTCCAGTTATTTTGGATTTGGACAGCGAATCCTTTAAGACACCGTCACCCGGCTGATCTACCTTAACATCCTCCAAATCCGGATGCATTTGAATATATTTTTGGAGCTTCTTCTGCTGTTTATCCAACTGAGATGAGCACTCAGTCAGCAGCTGTTGATATTCACGAATCAGATTCATGTGCTCCAGTTTCTTTTGGTGCGGCTCAGATCGATTAATGGATGTCTTGAGGCGATTCTGCTCCACATCGATCTGATGCATGTGAAACTGCTGGCGATTCAGCAGGAAGAGCACAGTGTTGGTCAAATTCCTCAAGTGGTGAATGCGTGGATCACTCATGTCGTGGATCACAAGTTATTTACAATTTTTGGTTATTTCGTATTTAATTTTGCTGTTTGGGAGTCATAAGATTTCGGAGCTTACCCCATATAGTTGACACAAAATGCAATTGCAACTTGAAGTTTGCTTCAATTGCCATAAAAACTTTAAGCAAAAACAGAAATAATAAAGAATATATTTATTTCAGTGAAAGTAAGAAAAGTTTTATCAAATTGCCAGTGCGTCCAAAGAGTTGTAGTGAAAATAAAGTTGAACCGTAATCAAGGTAACAAACAGCTAAATGGCAATTCCACAAATGCATGACGATAAAACTAGAAACGGTTAGCTCAGACATAGAAATGGAATAACATTGAGCTATAAATGAAATCGCAACGAACCAAGTTTCAATTCGAAGCAAACTTTTGCAGATCACACAACTTGGTGTGTCTAGCTGCAAAAAAATGTGAATCATGTGCGAGTATTCTTAATCAAGTTCTTAAATCTATACATAACGAATCTATATACAGATTACAACATCAATTAATTTCTTTAATCAGTTCGCAGTCTTAGTCTATCCTACTATCAATTATCGCCCTACCTGCAACAAACGTTTCACTTACCACAAATATATATTTTAATTGAGTGTGTGATTTTATAAACGCTTTTTAAATAAAAGAAAATCATTTCGCTAATTACCTTAACGACAGTTTGTTCTGCGAGTGTGGGACATTTTGATGGTGTTGGTCACCTTGCCACGTGTAGCACGCAAACTAATGTTAAATGAATGCAAGACTTAAATATACAAATATAAATAAAAATGCACCTTTATGGCAAAGTTAGACATAGTTCAAGGATATATATTAGATAAATAAATAAATATGAAATCTTGCATAGAGATTTATAGACTTAATAATTAATTTACTCAAATGGCATCTAATACGTGTATATGTATTTAATATTACTAATGTTGTAAAGTGCAAGTAATTTATTAGCTTGTTAGCCAAATATATAATTTTGATTAAGCTTTTAAATAGTTTCCTATGCTTTAGGCTAAGATTAACGGGCTGAGTGGCCATTGGCGTATTATTTTGGTAATTGTTGGTCAGAGCCAAATAGACTTTGCAATTAATCATCATTATATTTATCTTTCGATTTTGGTTTAGCATAAATTTTCATAAATATAACAAGGCCAGAGCAACGCTGTTGCCTTAGATAATAATCTTGTGTCAATTAAGTGCAATTACCCTGCAGCTGGCCAACAGTTATGCAACTTTATTCAACTTGACAAAGACATTCAGGGCAGAGGTAAAACTACAGGCAACAAGCCTGCGGATAGCATACAGTAGTATTTTCATATTTCTGTTAGTGAGCGTGTGTGACAGTGTGTCAGTGTGTGTGTTGGTTGCTAAGGGTGACTACATTTGTGGTGACTAAATAAATGCGTGCTGAATGCGTAGATGCAACAAAAGACTGAACTATTTATCAAAAGCCTATTGTCATAGACCACAATTGCAGGTGCAATAAAGTCATGATGTGCCCAGAAAAGGTAGAAAACTTCAATTAAATCAACTTGCTTGAGCCCCATGGCGTATGCGTAACAAATTTTACCAAGCCATACATTGGATGACACCTCAAAACACAAACAACGTTCAACTCAACTCAACCAACTGTGTACAATACGAACAAATAACACTGGCAACAAAAGATTTGTCAAGTGTGTGTGTGTGTGTGTGTATGTGTGCGTGTGTGCGAGTGTACTCGAGTGCTAGTAAATTGGTCACTAAATGCTGAACAAGCCAACAAGGGGAGTAATTGAAGTATGGAATTTGCCACTTGGCTTAATATGGAATTGTATTTTAGTTTAAGTTGTTAATTGATATGAATGTCATAATTTTGCTTAATTTATTATTGCTTATATATTTTATTTAAATCAAAATATGCGTAGTTAACTTAAGCCGCTGTTCGACAACGGATTCTTTTGAAAGTTCAGCTTTCAGCTTTCAACATGTGCCACACAAATACGCATACAAATGAGGTGCGTGAGCTGTCTATAGATTGAATCTTCTTACAGCTTAAAAATGTTGCCTACTTAGAGACCCACAATTTAAAAAACGCTCAATACTTCAAAATAAACAACTTCAATATTAAAAAAGAGATTGAACAGCTCTGAATGAAGAAGTATTGAAACCGTCGTTAATCATTAATTATTAAAAATCCTATATAACCTTAAAGAAATTAATTTTGATCGGTTTCTTATTTTCTTTGCAAAAATAAGTAATAAATTAAAAAAATATTTATTTTGCTATACATTTATGCTGACATGGCTTTTAACAAACTTTGAATTTGTTGGGGTAAGTTTAATTAAGTTGCATGCCACACTCATAAGGCATTTCGCCAGCTGCTGCAGCTGAATCATCTGCATTAACGTTTCCCTTAATTTATGTGTTTCGAGTGAAAACCAGGCTGCAAGCAGTCGCCTCCCAATTTGCTGCCGTCAACGCAACGGCTTCTGCCTAGCAACTGTAAATGAGTGATACATGTGTGTGAATCTGTGTGTGTGCGTGTGCGTGTGGGTGTGTCTGTTTGTGGTATGTGTCAAAAAGAAGAAGAATACATGGATAGCATAAGAAAAAAGCGCAGTAAAGCGTAAAGCCGTCGGCGGTGAGCAACAGCTGCTGACGACACCTTGCAAGAGTTGCCGCTGCAAAGTGTTAGACAGAGACAGATAGAGAGACAGAGATAGAGATAGAGACTGCGGGGAATGTCGCAAAACAGAGGTTGCTAATGCCGCAATATGCGAGTGCACGGCTCTTTTTTTGTGTGTGTGTGTGGGTGTGTGCGTGTGGCAGTGTTTATGTGTGTGTTTGGTGTGACGTGCTGTTTTGCATACCCCCCACACACACACACACACACTAATGCATTGTGGTTAAGCAATTTGCGCCAAGCGAAATGAAAGTGCTAAGCGCATTGGTCGTCACATGTATCTGCCAGCCACCCCAATGGAACCAACTGAATCTGAATCCCAAGCAAATCACACAAACTCGTTTTAAATAAGCAGCTACTGTAATTTAAATAAAGAAAATTGAAATATTTTTCCCTAAATTTCAGGAAATTGAAGCTGTTTTTAAAGTTCTTTTTTTCTCTTTGCGTTTATTAAAATAATACATAAAAATAATATTTAATTGTTAGAGACGAATGCAAATAACAGCAACTTTTGCATGACAACTAGTCCGATTGGGTAATATCGGCTTGTGTGCAGCAGGTGTGATATGGCAAAGCTGTCATATAACTGCATGTCGCTCTGTCTGTGTGTCTGGGTGTGTTGGGGTGTGTGGGTGTCTGCGTTGCTTTTGGTGGTTTTTTTACTTACCTGTTTTGCGGCTTGCGCTAAATTTCATCATTTTTTGCTAGCGACTGCTGTTGTCCTGTGCTTCTGTGCCTGATTCTGTTCCTGGTTGTTTACCAGTCACGTGTCACTCATTCATATCGCGCCATAAATAAGACCAGCGGCAGTGCTGTGTCCAACCAGACCATGCTGGCTCTGGCTCTGGCCCTGGCTCATCCTGCTGCTTCTGAGACAGCTCCTCGCTCTTCGACGTTGTTGGCATGGTGCATCGTTTGTTACTTGGTTCGCCTTATTTCGATTTATTCTCCTTTGCATTGCGATTTCGCCTTTTTTTCGTTTCAACTGAAAATATTTTCTCATGCGTAAAATGCATGACAAGCGATGCAGACAGCAAAGTTAACGCACTAAAATTTCAACGGCGCAGCGGACTGGGTGCGGTGGCAGGATAAGGTAATGGGACTTAGGTTGTTGGCGTTTGCTGCGATTTTGTCTAGATTTGCTAAGGGGGGGGGGGGGGGGGGGACAGGGTGTGGCGTTTTGGTTGGGGATGCTCTGTCAGGTTTGTTTAGCGAGCAGGTGTATCGATTTGTAATCTGAGTGAACTTGATGAAGTGTCATGAAAATAAATCTAATGGTGTTGCAGCAGCTCATTCGTAATCCCATCTATTTGTGTTATGAGTTGCTAGAAGAAAGATTAAATTGGGAATCAATATTGGTTAAATTTAAAATTACATCATTTCGAGTTAATTGCCTAGCATGGATAGTCGTAAAGTGCTTACGAGAAGCCGAATCGAGTTGCAAATTCAAAGTTGAACCAATTTTATTTCTTAAAATCCTAACAATGTCCACTTATTTTCTACCTGCTTTACAGACAACGCAGGGAACCAGTTAAAAGATATACTTTTTAGAATTAATACAAGATTTTACAAACTTACTTTTGAACGTTTATTAACTATCATCTAGTTCAATATTTGCACATATTTCAGATAGATAACTTTTACACTAACCTAATATTAACCGAAATACTTTTATGCTAACCTTCAACCTAGCTCAGAGTAAAGCTATTTTCAAATATTTTTACTATTGGTTTCTGCATCAAATAACAACTCTTTTCAATTAAAGTAAGGCGTTTTTATGCTAAAGGCCGCCCTCACAGTAAATGATCGGTAATATAATCAAACAAAAAATAAATATAAAGCATTCGATTAAATATGCAATGTGAATTAGCCTATAAAAGTAAAGCAAAAAACCAAACGGAAAATCAACAGCCAATTGCCAGCACAATATCAATGGGTAAAATATGCAACAGCAACAGCAACAGGAACAGCAGTAACAACAACAACGACGGCAAATACAATTGAAACTTTGCCACGCTTGGAATATTTAAGCAAAGCTGGGTGAAGAAAAAAAGTTGCATCGGACTGATATAAACAATTATTAAAAGCAGCCCTCAGTTGAGGGGTGAAAAATATACATAACAATGGCGCAGCGGCTGCTGATTGTGGCCAGCAGTCACCACACCCCCTGCCCCCTGGCCGACACACAAATCCCCCTTGGGCAAATAATTAAGCCTGCCATTCATTAACCAAACTTGGACCGGGGCGTTACAACAACACAGCACACAGCAAAGTTGTGGCCACTTTTGTTGCATTGTGTAATGCAAAAACAAAAGTTTTTTCTGAAGGTGTGTGTGACTGTGTGTTTGTGGAAAAATCAGCAAATCAGGCAAAGCGGCACAATCGACAGTTCATGCCATGCAAATGCTTACAGTTAACGTTTCAGACTCAGACTGGCCATTGACAAGGCCGAATTAGTTTTTGCCCTTAGCCCATTTGGTAGCTATGGCCAACTCTAATGCAAATTGCAAGCTGGCGCTAAACTTTGCCTATAGACTGACTTGCTAAATATAACAATAAAAATCTGTATGGATGTGTGTGTGTGAGTGTGCTCGCAACAAATGAGTGATTTTGTGTGTGTATTTTTGTGGTTCTACGGCACATTCACATTTTGATTGAATTTTCGATGGACTGATTAGAGGTCGTACGGAAAATGGGAGGCGAATGAATTTCCACAAGCACATGTTAATCAAGAGATTATATATATATATATATATATATATATATTGCTTATATTCAAAAAAACGCTAACTTAAATATGAATTAAAAGATTAAAAGATCACCTTCACATCTGCAACTAACTGCTTCAATTGGATATCATTATTAGTTAGGCAAATCGCAGATACATATATGTAGATGGGATGTGTTACTTTCGTTTTCCCCAAACTTGAATTCCACAACTTTCATATCATTGTTTAAATTTACATTTAAGATCCAAAACAGTATTTGCTTTAAGTTTTTCAATTTATTATTTTCATCTCATTTAGCTTTCAGCCAAATAACAGCTACTGCTCAATTTTGCCACACATTCATAGTCTGCCCCGTACGCCAGTCAGCAACAAATGGAACACAGTAATGGAGTGAAAAAAACAAACAAGAGGAACACTGAAAATAAATGCAACACTTGTCGGTACTTTAAGTAGCCCTTGGAGAGTTGACCAGCAGAAGTTTTGAAATTTTCAAAAGCACTCCGACCAGAGCGTTGAATATGCAATAGAAGTACCAAAAAAAAAGAGAAAAAGAAAATGAAAGAAAAAAATCATCACAATACTTAGGCTGGCTGTCTAGTGGCTGTACAAATGTGGATGCATTGTCCGAGGCGGTCAAGAGTTTATACGGGGTAAAAGGTTTATGTAACGGGCTGCAACTTGGCACTTTGTTTGGCTCCCAAATGAGCAACAAATAAGGCGGGTTGCCTAGTGTAGGTTGCTGCAGAGATAGCCAGCGAATATGCGTTGCAAGATGCTCAATCATCAAAGGGGTACCCAAGCGGCTGCTGTTATTAATGCCATGTTATCAGCAGCGTGTCTTCAACCGTTGGCCATTATGCCCTATTCCCCATTCTTCCATTGCTTTAAAATTTCAATGTCCTTCATGGAACAGCAGCAGGAGCTGTAGCAAAAGCAGCAGCATAAGTAGCAGCAGAAGTAGTAGCAACAAACAGCAACAACACCAATAAAGGCAACAGTAGCTGGAGAATTGCGCCTGCATAAAAAGCCGAAAAATTAGCATAATTTCAGGCAGCACTTGCAACACTTGCGGCCACAGATAAGGCACAAAATGAACGCGACTCGTATGTGCGCTCTGCTTTCTGTTTGTGTGCGTTGTGCATGCATCGGCTGCATCGTGTTTAACTTGCATCATGAGTGTGTGCCACATTTTTTTCGCCTGGCCATGAAGTTGTTTCGGCTTGCTGGCGTCATGTGGTACTGATACTAACAGCAGCACATTCGCAAGCCAAACGATTTGCATAAATGCGCAACAGCGACACATTGCGGGGCTTCAAGATTCTGGACAATGTCTCCTTTGGGGCAGCGAACTGAGGCAGAGTGAAATGTGGCTGTGGATGCTTTTGTGGAGTGTAACATATTCAAACAGAGAGAAAGAGAAAGAGAGAGAGAGAGAGAGAGAGAGAGAGAGAAAAATGGGTTGTGTGCGAGAGAAGAGATGCTTATCTCTCAAGAATGTTTATTTTTATTACACAATTAAAATTATTGGTGGTCAAATCCTTTTTCAAAATTGTTTCCTATTGCTGACAAATGACTTAGCAACCTTTAGCTACATATTCAGCAAATTTCAGAAAACTTTTCAATGAATAAAGATCGAAAATTTTGGTCCAGTTTATTTTCCAACATCTAAATCACCATGTCCCCACTTTTGGAAGTGAACATTGGCCATTCACTTCGTGTTCCTCTATGCAGCGAGTCCATAGCCAGTGCATATATGGCCAATTTGCTGCTGACCACATCGCCTCGCATTGTACATAATCTGCTGCCACCTGCGCTCGCACCGGGAACGCTGAGGGAGTACAGTCAGGTTGGCGATGGTGCGCATTTGAGGCAACAAGATATGTCACTGTTGCCGCCCGTGGAATGTGCCCGGCCACGCCAACACACGCTAGTGCGCAAGGTTTCGGTGGTGGGCAGCCATGTGCTCCGCTTCGTAAGTTGCCACACCAGCCTGGCCGCGAGACGCCACCAGATGCGCGGTCGTTTGCCTCAGTTAAATGCTTACAATTACGATCGAGCGGATGATGACGAGTTGTTGGCAACAGTAGTAAGTACTTTTAAGAGAGGTTAAGCACCAGGTACTCGTATTTGAGGCATGCACAGCACAAATTAAGCATCATTTCAATTATTATTTCAATTAGTTTCAATGCAGCTGCAGCTATGCGTGTTTCGCATTTTTCTTTGTCAAGAACCCTAAGCAATTTTGTTCCCTGGGGGACAATGTGGCATGAAGGGAACTAATATGGCTATATACATACATACATATGTACTTTCTAATGAGAATTAATAAATGCGCAGGAAATTAAACTGATCGGCTAACAACTCAGAAAATATGTTATCCATTAAAAAATTTTAAATGCAGATCTACTGTTCATATATAATTATATCGGTCCGTGATATTTAAAATTTATATTTTTATAATCAACTTCACACTATTTATTATAAATGAATATATTCATGCTTAGCAGTACCAGGTCAGGATCTATTATGAGGTTGTTCAATTAGGTTTTATCAGAGTCTGTACCTGCTGTACATTGGTCCAGGTCCAATCATCCTAAGTTAGATGTTAAAAGCTTAGCAACAGCCACCGCAACCACCGTAACCACCGCAACCACCGCAATACCGACTTCCACAGTAGCTTCCGCAGCAAGGTCCACTCAACGATCCACAGGGCCAACCACAACCCAGAATCATGTTGTGGAGATGTTCTTAAAAAAATCAAAAGATTAAGAAATTATTTTACTTTTCAAATGTAAATTTTATTCAACCTTTTTGGACCGGACCAATAAACATTTTGAATATTTTATTTTGGGGAAAATTTAGATGTTACTCCTTAGGGCTATGGGGTTAGACTAGACTTATAAAATACGGAACGAGCTGTGCTCAAAAATAGACTGATGTTTTTTTCAAAACTACTTTGATGAACACTTTTTCGATGCAGCTTTACAATAAATAGATAATATAAATAGACATATATATTTATGTCGGTCCAGAATACTAAGATTATAAACCACTTGAGATTAAATAAAATGCAGACATTATTTTTATTATTTCCAGGATAGGGTATATTTGAAGGTTGTTATATTTGGTTTTTTTTAGAGTCCTAGCATCTGCTTAACATTTGTCCAGGACCAAGCTTATTAAGTTAGATGGTAAGCCTAGCAACAGCCTCCGCAACCATCGCAGCACCCACATCCACAGCAGCTTCCGCAGCAGTGTCCACTCACACAGGGTCCATAACCCAGAATAATCATGTGTTGACGTTCTTAGGGAATAAAAAAATAAAAATATGTTTTAATAAATATTAAATACATTTAATATTTACTACCTTTTTGAATAGAGCCAATGAATATTTTGGTGATTATATGATGAAGAAAACTTAAGTGTTGTTCTTTAAAATTATTGCGTGAGACTGAAGAGTCAAACTAAAGCTACTTTGAGTTATATTCTTATTTATTTCCATGTATTAAAATTCGATTTCAACTGATTGTTTGTCGGTGTATATTATTTTCTGATATTCTGATTTGTTGCAATTACCAGTGATCAAATTCTTTCTCTGAAAAAAAATGTATATGTATAGATATGGTACACATTTTAATAGGCTGAAGAATTGTTTTTCTTTAGCGATATCCGAATTAGTCATAGTTTAAATATCAATATTTGGAAAATACTTACATATGTAAAACTTGAGTAGATAGGGAACAGTGTTCTTTTGTATATTCGATAAAAGTGGTAGATTTTTATTAGGTGTATTAATATTAGTTTCATTATTGTTCATCGTCAGCTTCATAGCCTATATCCATTTTCATTAGATTAATTGACGGAGAAAGTTCGAGAATTTCTGATACTCCTGTATCACACTTTCTAAGTTTGCGTGGCACCTCGAGATACACGCTTGCGCTTCTCTTTCGATTCTTCTTAACACGACTGCCAGATATGGGGCTTTTGCGTTGCATTGACCGCAGCTCTGGTGCCGACTGTGGGCTTGACATGTAGGATTCACAGGCAGGCGAACTTTCGGTGCTCCAGTTGTCGGTATCTCCCAGGATGTTTGATAACGCTGACTGACGAGGCTCATCCAGAATTAAATTCGATATTTGATTCAAGCAATCGTTACAGTTTGCGTCCATTTTCAAAATAAAAATTGCAATTCTCGAAGGGCAAGAAAAAAAGTAAGATTTGTGATTGGGAAGTGCTGAATATATTTATTTGTAGAGCTGCATTTATTTGTCGAGCTGTATTTCGTGTAATCGAGTTTCGGAACATGTAGACAACTCTGCTTGCTAGAGTTGCATTAAAACTTGAAATGTTAGAAAGCATAAAATTCACATTTGTAAATTCTTATTAAACTGTAAGCGTTAGTCTGTCTGAAATCCTCTTCCTAACCTCTGGACTATCCCAAAAAGCAATCAGAGTGAGGATGAATAGGTCAAGCAAACAAATGATATAAAGTGTAAGCGTTGTGTGGCATCTTATTGCGGACTTTCAATACGCTGGCGTTGCAATTTAAATAATGCACTAAATGAATTAAGTCACCCAACCAAATGGTCCTCACAGCAGTTTGTGAGGGGGTGTGGTTATGTGACCGAACTAAGCTAAAATAAGTATTTAAGCCAAATGGTGTAAATCCTTTCACAGCTTCCATAAAAAACGAATCATGTTAACAAAGAAATGAAATGAAGCGCAGACAAAAAGCCAACCAACTAAAGATGGCGACTGATTGTGAGTTCTATGTCAAAAAATAAGAATGAATGTGAGCCAACTAAACTATACCGATTTTCACATACTCTTTGTGTTGAAAATATCAATATAACATTATTGATTACTTATGTTCATAACAGGGTTATCGATAGTGCGATCGATACCCCAACTATCTCCACTAGATGTAAACATACATTGAATAAAAGTTCTTCCTTGTCAAACCGCCATAACGAGTCCATCACTTTTTTCCGCGTAAAAACCCAACATGGTATACTAATAAAAAATGTCTATATTATCGTCATTGTTGCGCAGTATTGGTATTATATATTATTTTATTTGGTTGATATATATTTTTACACAAAAAAAATCGTAGTTGAATCTATTTAATTCTTGCATTTTATTATAATTAAATAGTTCAAATGGTAACATCAACAGCGCCATAACTATAACTCCCCCAGAAAGTGTATAAGCAGAAGTATTTAACTCTCTTTAGCAATAGTTGTAAGAAGGATTTTATAGAAAAGCCAGCAGACAAAGTGCTGAAGTAACTGCGCACTACGAGAGGAAAGCATGAGAGAGAGACGAAGAGAAAGGGACGACGTGTGGCCAAGCAACCCACGGTGTACGTATATAAGCAGATATTTTTTGCAATGAATATATACAAATGTATATATAAATAATATATATGTATGTGTGTGTATATTTGCACTGTGTGTGTGCGTCATTGATATATCGCTGGAGCACGGCTTGGTTGTGTAGTCGATACAGGAAACACACGCAGCCATTGAAAACGCCAATAAAAGTGGTAATGATGCAGACGAGATGAGGAGGGCAAAACCTAGAGAATAAGGAAAAAAAATATATCAAATCGAAAAGTTATCAAATGTTGAAATGCCAACAGGCGAAAAGTGAGTATGGAGCGTATATATATGCATATCAAATCTATACAAAGAGTAACGCATAAAACATGATTTTTTTAGTCGGTATACTGTTTAAAATTTGTATGAGCAGAAATATGATTATTTTGCTTGGAATGAATTGAAATGTGACAGCTTAATTTGCACCTCAACGGATGTGCCACGTGCGCAAATCACGTATGAGGAAGGATATGCCAAGATAGGCAAGGGTGGTGGGGGCTGGAGCTAGCGACAGATTTGCAACCTGTGTAGCCAAATTACCGCGACAGGCGGCAGAACTACATGCAAATAAAACATAACGTGTGTATCTCAACTAATTAAATATATCCTCATGTAGTTTTGCAGTTTAAATTGCACAAAAAGTGGGCAAAACTAAAATAAAAGCTTTGCACACATACACCTACGACCGAAGATGGGCTGTTGGCACAGTGCTAAGCGAAAGTAACCTTACCTCATGGGGCTCGAGGCAAGATGTTGTTAGCTGTGATGGCATACTTTTGGCCTGCACTGTATACATACACGGCAGCCGTGCACGTTAAGGGCATACCTGCAAGTGCTCACACTAATACACAAGCCACATACACACACACATATATCCACATTAGGAGCGAAGCTTCCGGCAAAATATTTCAGTTGAAAATTTTTAATGAGCTTCAAATTGTGTGTGTGAGAATATGAAAAAATAATGCGCAACAGAAAATAAAATCAAATACATATAAATCTGTATAAATTTTTATTACAAAATAAAATATACAAAATGGTGACCAATCAGTAAAATCGAGTTTGGTTCCAATGGTCGCGAGCAACCATAAAATATATGAAAAATAATAAGTATTTTAAGTTTTACATGAATGATTCGACGATTTGTGCCATGAACTGAGAGAAAACCTGCAAACTAATAATTAACTTTCGAACCATCGTTGCTTCTCAAGGTCTTTTTTCGGTGTCAATGCAATGAATGCATAAATATGACACTTGCCGCAGTAGTTGTATGTGTGCAGCTGTATGCTTATAAATCTCGAAAGTATAACATGCCAGCAGTCAGCAGCAGCAACAGGACATGCTATATATAAATATAAATATTCTTACATATATGCACATATACATATGTATGTGTACATGTATTTGCGACAAAAGCTAACGAATCCGCCGCGTCTGGCTTCGTGTGAGTAGATTTTTTGTATATTTTATTTCTCTTACTGGCACTGTCAGCAGCGACAACAACAACAACAACAACCAAAACATCGAGTAAGAGCGTCTGTCAGACAGTTTGTTTTAATTTTTCAGATTTACTTGTTTCGCTCAGTTCGGTGACGACTGGAGTACTGAAACCCTCAGGCAACCATCAATGCTGCATGTTTTTAAAAGTTGTTAACTGTTTCGCAAGCGAAGCATTCATATATTCAGAAGTTGCCCACAAACACACACACACGCACACTCAAATTTATACATGTATACATATATAAGTGTATACAAACATACATTCCCATTTAAACTCCCTTATGTGTCTCTCTTTACACTCAATGAATACAACTAAAAGTAACATTTAATTTGTTTTTTTTTTGTATTTTTTTTTTATTTTTTAGTTGGTTGATTTAGGTGGGTTGGCTTTTGCGGTCATTGACATTTCCAGACAGACAAAGATGGCCTTTTCAATACCTAATAAAATTAAAAAGTAGACACCAAAATGAGAGACATCGAAATAAAATATGATGTATAAACTTAAGATGAAAAATAAGAACAATTAATTAAAAATTAATTCAATATTTATCTCCAAATTGATTGACAGATTGAGTTTGCTTTTAAACAAAGGGCATTTGAATATTTTTGTGATGATTTAAAGTAATATATTATAATATAAATTATTACGAAAATGTTAGATAAGTGTAAAAATCATCACCAATCGATGGGTTTACGTTTTGTAGATTAAAATAATTGAAGTCATATATATATGAATCACACTCGATTTAAATCCAATTAAAAACCTCCACTTGTATTTATATGTATACCTCATACATATGTATGTGCTTCCCTTCGTCGGCTGACGAGTGTTATTGATCCAATCCGCTGCCATTGCTATCTAAATACGTTTTTAACGAACAATTTCCCGTTTCCGGATTAGCATGCTTCAAAACCACTCGTAAGTCGAAGGGTGGAACAGCCTTAGTTCCATTGTACGCCTCCATTACAAAAGCGCCGACCGCGCCCCAAATCTAATTATTCTGTCCGCTTATTGTTTTGCTTGAAATTTTAAAACGGAAATGAATTTGTCAAATTGTCATCGTACTTGTCAAGTTAATTGGCAAATAATTGTTTATTTTAATAATTGGTTTGAGTACTGAGAGATGAAAACACAGTTGACTTAATGTGTCATTCCAAAGCCTCCACTGGTGATATATGGACAGGTATAGCTTGATTTAATAATGCGTATGGATAAGCCAAGGATATCGTTTTGCAACACAAAAGCCCAGCAGCGTTCCTATGGTTTCAGTGAGTGCCCTTCGAGTGGTTACTGTCGAGTGCTTTTCATGGTTAACCATTGGTGTGGCAAACAAAAATATTGCGAAGTTTTCATTAAACGTATATGTTATGATTTATGACAAACGCTTTGATCGTCTAACTCTGGCTGTAGGCTTGGTTTAAATTTTCGTGCGTATTGCGTATACGCCGCGTGGCCACGGAATTCATAACGCCTGCTGGTTATTGAATGCTTGCAACTGTATGCTGCCACGACATACGGGACTTCAACTGCAGCTGCAGCACGATGTTATCCTATTTTGTAAATATACACACACACACACACACACCCTCCTGCACACATTTATTTCAAAAATGCGAGTTGACAATGCGGCGTGCTCGCTTCATCAGCTAGTCGCAGACATCGCTCTTCATTTCGGCACAGCGATTGCCTTTTGTTTTTGTTATGTTGTGGTTACCTTTTTTTTTGATGTCGTTCCTTGTATCGCGTTACGGTTTGGGTCTTATTGCGGTGCATTGTTTCCAGCTAACCGTGGGCCAAAGGTGCATCGATTGTGTCCGTAACGAATTCGCTTATATTTACAGCTCGTGGTCTATTGAAGCGTTTTATATTGTTCCGTTGGGCCGTTGCTTGTCTGGCTTTTGGCGATTGTTGCGGTTTTTTCAATATGGCTCTCAGTTAGAGTTTAATTGAAGTGGGACTGAAACGGAATGCCATCCAAGCCCGCAGTCTATGGAACTGAATAAATCCACACGTTATGTCACGCTGAGAGAGAGTCTACTTTAACGTTACTTTGAACCACCTAACAATTATAATAAATAGATAAAAATGTATATGTCAGCAGACTTATCCTCGTCTGTAATCTTCGGCGTGCATTTCTTTTAACTAAATTATTTTTGCAATAGGTTTATTTTTCAAATTTCTGCGGAGTGTAACTTGGATGCTCTTAAAACCTTAGTAGAGAGAGTAGAGTACGGCTGTTTTTGATTTTATCCACTTCTTAGGCAATTAGCTAGGCTTTAAAGTACATCAAGTTTACACACATAAAAAATCTTTTTGCTACGGAATTAGCAAATTTATACAACAGAAACAAGATCGAAATTTTTTATAAGAACTACATGCCAGCTTAACACCTGGTTAAG
The DNA here is from genome assembly GCA_035041605.1 of Drosophila atroscutellata. NCBI lineage: Eukaryota > Metazoa > Arthropoda > Insecta > Diptera > Drosophilidae > Drosophila > Drosophila atroscutellata. The sequence continues at coordinate 2,162,515 of JAWNLA010000094.1, read as the reverse complement.
CCGAATAGCAGAAACTGTCAGCGGGCCGCAGCTAGGCAAACGCATGGCCAGCACATGCAATTCAACCTTAGACATGCACAGCGGAGAGTGCCGCGAGTGGCGGGCTGCGTGGCGGTACCATGACAAAAGCACCGAGCAGGAAAAAGCTATTTCTAGGCCAAAGGTAAGCAATGCCAGAGGGAAACAATTTCAGCAGCACTTAGCCATTTAAACCCTAACTGAACCGAGAGCGCTCGTTTGACCCTGGGATATGGATCAGCGACAGAAAGGAGCAACGAGAAACAAAAAAAAAAAATAAAAAATCATCACAACTCCGAGACAAAGCGTGCACGTGTGAGAATTGAACGGGATGTTAGCGCAAGATTTGGTTGGGACTTGTGTTCACACCCCCCAAAACAAAAAAGATGATGGAAAAAAGTAAAACCGCAAATGGGGGGGGGGTCTAAATTTATAACCAACCCCATGCTGCGCAGTTAGGGCGTTGTGGAGGCGTGGCGAACAAGTAGCAAAATGAAAGCCACGATAAAATGCATTTGTAAAGTTGTTGCGCGGCGCTTGTGTGGCGGCGACGATTCGAGGACCTCGCGAGGCAAGCGATGGCATTTACCATCCTTTTATTTTTTTTGTTGTCCTCTGGTTAGCTGGGGTCCAGTTTGATATAGCAACTGTGAAAATGGCAACTCACCTTAGCGGGCAGCTCAACTGAACTGAACTCAACTGAAAGCAGAACACTTTTTGTCGCTTGCGACAAAAAGTTGTCACATGTGCAACGCAACATTTTCTCCGTGTGTTTAGATCTTCTTTTGTGTGTGTGGCAGAGTGTATATGTGTATTCATATGTGTGTTTCATTCATCCCCCTTTTTTTTTGGCCTTTAGTCGAATTTCAAATGTTGCTTACTCTGCTGAATAGTTGGACATTTTGACATTGCATGTGCCAGCACTGCTTCCTGTGCTATATTTTTTTGTGTCAACCGCCGTCTAATCAATTGGTTATGGCATATGATTCTTATGGTAAAAGAATCAAATATACATAAATCAATACTATGTAAACATTATTAAAAATCTACAATAATATTTAAAAGTTTTCTTATAGTTTTGGAATAACTTAGTTGGGTTCAGTAGAATCCATTCACCTGTTAATCTCATCCTAGTTGATTTTGAAATCAAACTTTATTAATTCCTCCATTTTTGTATTTATATTATTAATTTAGTTCAGTATATGTTGGCAAGTGTATCAAATATTCGTCGACCGGATCAGGTATTAATCGCGGTATTTTTTCAAGTCTGTTTCTTATTTCTATGTCTTTTTCGGGTGCAATCTGAGCTGACAGTGACACAGAGTGAAGCTCCAACACACTTCCATCTTTTTGCCACACTATTATTAAACCTATAAGTTTAGACAACACCAGTACAGCACACATGTCGCGTTAACATCAACAGCAGCAAAATAGACGGACGAGTATTTTCTTGTCAACCACACGCAAATCTCGCATATTTCCCTCAATTTATGCAGCTGCCTTTCCGTTTTCCATTTGCCACACAGTTTTGCATCTGTTCATGCTAAGTATGCGAAACAGCTTAATATTAGCTGGCTTATCAGCTGACATAGTCGCTTATGCCTGCTCCTGTGTACCTTCCCTCTTTCTATTGTTTGTCACAATATTTTGCTCATTTTACAAATACACATTAATTTGTAGTGGTTTTTGGTAGCTGAGCTTACAGAAAATGCACGTGATTCGCTTATGTGAGCAGCAAGCGAACATTTTAGAGGGGCAGCAGCAGAAATAAGTAGGACAAACGTGCTTGTGTCTGTGCGAGTATGTGTGTGAGTTGTGGATTGCGCACAGGTGTGCCAGGTGTGATTTGCTATTTTTGTTTTAGCCGAATGCCAATGGAACTGTTAGCGTAAATTGCTTAGATTTAATAGGGATGCAAGTGAATGATTGCTGGCCTAGATAGGTTTATCTATAATATAACCTGTTTTTTGGTTATATAAATCTATTAAGCTTAGTGGACATATATATATAGATGTATATATATACAAATGTTTGCTTTCTTAAATCAAATGCATAAAATATGAAAATGTATAAGACAAGTAAGCTAATCTGTATAAATACAAGTTTTGAATAAAATCTAAGGCAGACAGAAGTGAGAGCAATTAAAAATGGCCTTCTAAGATAGATGCTGCCAACTGCATTTTTGAATTTCTTCACCAAATAGTGGTTCAAATAGTAGATTACAAACATTCTAGTTATCAGCAAATCAATGTCTAAACAATTGGGAATTTAGAAATGTGTATGAAATATCTAACAAAAGCCAAACTGATTGCTGTCAGTCGAACAGCAAAGTCCAGGAAACTGCTGCAATACGGAGACCAACCAAAAAACTTGCATACCATATGAGTGTGTGTGTGTGTGTGTGTGTTTGTGTAGGTGTGGGCCTGTTGATTTATGTGCAGACACACACATATGCGTCTTCTTGAAACTACGAACAAACATTGGATATCACGAAGTCAAATGCGGATAGCCGACTGCGTGTTTCTGGCTACTTATTGCAGCAAAAAATGCTTTAAAATTGCTGCTGTTGATTTTGTGGTTATTGTTGTTGTTGTGGCATGTACAACACACAAAACGCAATGTTGGAGAGACAGACCAGATATAGCACGCAATGCCTGCCTGCATGAGCCCCCCTAACAGCAACAAGCTATACCAGCACAGATGTAGGAACACGTGTATGTGTGTGGGTCTCCTGCCGTCTTGTGCGATAGCTTGGTTTTTCCTTATCGGAAACGAGCTTATTCCGTTCAATGAACTGAAAAATATTGTTTACCTCTGGGTTTCCTCTGCAAGCGCAAGAGTCGGAGTTGCTAAAATTGCGTATACGTCTCGTTTTCCCTTATGGCATAACTGTTGCACGCAGCATTTTCCCCTGCCATTGCTTTTGCCGTTACTGCACATTGACCCTGCGTTCTGATTCATTTTTATTTCATGACCGTTCGAGTAGGTAACGGAATTTGTCATTAGCGCATAAAAAATAATGTTGCGCATTACTCACACGCCCCGTTGAACCGCTGTCTCAAGTGCGCAGGGCTTGAGCGGTGGCTGAATACAGACTAAATCATTCTGGTTTAATGGGAGTTCTCTATGGCATTCAGGGAAATATTTAAAAAATGCTTTTTGGTGGTCGGCAAACTGCCATCAACTAACTTTGAATTTAAAACGCATTTGCTGGCAGCATGTCCGCATTTTTATGTCACTAACCACAACAGAAAAACATGGGCCAAGGCAAGTAAGGAACTACAACTTTTTCCAACGCGACATTTGACATATTTTGGGCAGAGAACTTCTCTACCCTTCTCAATTAGGCTGACACTGCGTATGCATAATGTGTGGTCAGAGGGGCGTAGCTAGCGAATGAGAATGATATGCGCAAAAAATGTTATGATGAGGACAAAAAGTTTTACGTTTGCGATGCTTTTGAGCTTTGACACAGCAAAAAGTATCATACAAATCTGTGAGCCTTTGTCAAAGTCGGAAGACACTTAAGTCCTTAAAGTCGTTAAATCTGAAACAATGGAACAGGAATCAATTTTTTTATTAGACAAATAAGCCACATACATAGGAGAGGGTTTTATTGCAACTGTTAATAGTACTTCAAATATATTGATAATATAATGTAATTAGTAATTTAACATCGTTATGTTGTGTTACACTTCAGCATCTTCTCTTGAGAAACAGCTGTCACAACCTATTGCATCAAAAGCCAAACTGAAACTTTATCGATTAAGAAACACCCCTCACATCCTCGTCGTCCTCGCATGTTATTCTCGCTTATCGCTCTGCTCTGCGAATTCTGAATTCGTCACTTCTCTGCTGTCTTGGGATCATCGTTCTTGTTATGGTTTACATATAAATACGAAATTAAGACTGTGCTAGAATTTTGATGGTTGATGTAAAATACTCATTCATATCTCTAAAATTTCGGTTTTTATTGAGCAGTTATCGATCAAATACTTTTACACAACTTCATTATGCCCTTTTCCCATTTTTGATGTATGTAGAGTATTAAAAGGAGATACAATTCTATCTATTATGTTTAATGTTTAACGATTTAAAATTGTATAGGTACATACAAAGAAACATAAAATAAATGTGTAAAAAATAATTATTATATGACAAAAATAACACATTTGAATTAATATTCTAAGGTATTGTAAAATGCATATAATAATTATCAACATTTTACCAAAATTAGATTCCAAATTATTTATTTGCGCGAATCTGTAGGAATTTTCCATGGTAAGTTCTACAAAAGTTTTTTAGCCATGCTCAATAAACCGTTCGAGAGCAGGTGATTTAACTTAAAGATATCTTGATGTGGGCCAAACAGGTTAAAATGCTTGTCAGCAGAATAAGTTCATTATTTTTGTGTTAAGAACAATCGGCAAACGTGAACATTTGAGTTTGAGTTTTCTAAAATTTAACATGTTATTAGAAGTCTCTACATAAGTGTCGTGAATATGATTGTTTTGCTGTACGACTTTATCTGAAACGATAATTTTATTGGACATTAAAAACAGGAACGTGCCAATACATCAACGACAGTTACATAACATCAAAAAGCTATTCAAACAACACATAAAAAATAAGCAAAACAAAAAAGTCTGGCCAATGTCTTAAAGTCAGGCAGTATGTAACATGAGGCGTACACTTGGGGGCTGCTGCGTGTGTTTGTAATGACAATAACAGCAACAATAGCTACATGGAATATATATATATTATTTATACATATATATCACATATCCAAATACATTTCGTGGCCATCAGTCATAAACTACTGAAGGAGCAGCCAGCTTGGCATATGTTCACGAATGGACGATCGACTTTGTTTAACGCCAACTTGACATAAAACGTAAATGGCATAAAAAGCTATAATGTCCTGTTACTTGTAAGATAAACAATAACAAGCCGTTGACTTGTTTGTTTCAGTTAGCCAAAGACAAAGGACGAATCTGTTGCCAAGTAATAACTCAGTCCAGTCGTGTGACATGCAAGCGCTACAGCCACAGTTGGAAGTTCCAAAGCGAGGAGCAGAACACACCAGGCGTTTGGACAGTTGTTGCACGACCGTACTTCACACGTGGATGCCGCAGCGCTCTACGTGCATGTCAGTCTCCATGTGTGTGAGTTTGTGCAGAACATGCCAATTGACGTGACTGAATAGCAAATTCTGTGGACTTAAGTATTTTATATGAGAGCTCTTAAGCATTTGGTAATTGTTCACAAATTTAATGTAGCTTTTTGAGAATATTATTCATAAAAAGAATTTCATACAAAATGCCTATATTAATAATAATAATAATTTATAACTCATCAAAATGTGTAATTAAATTAATTTCAGAGAGCATTCTTTTATTTTTAAAGCAACAATTTTTAGTGCTAAATAAGCTGCAAATATCACTGTTGCAAGAACTGTAAGACACAAATACTTACAACTTATGATGCTGTATTATTTTTCGAGTTTTTTTTTATATTGTTATGAAAATAAATAGTAAAATGTCAACATTTCCTTTGAGAATCTTATCACATTACATTAATTGTGGGGCTCCTCAAAAACACAAATAACTGTTTGCTCATGTTATGTGGACATATTTTGTATATATTTATGGCAACATTATGTTTACAAATGTAAAACTCAATAAAATTTAACGATTATTTGTTTTCGTCGATGATACTTCGATTGCTATTAATATTTTCCTTCGATGCTTACAATTTGTTTATGGCATTTCGTGCTATTTTGTCGAGCAACAACAGAATACAAACCGATTTCAGTTATGATGACAAATGGAAACTTAATTCAATTGAGCCAATTTTCGGCCAAGGTCTTTAAGCTATGTTTTTGGTAATAGGAAAACTTGAGTAATATAGTATAAAGAAGTACAGCTGAGCAGCGAACCAGATCGATGTAATACAATATATATATGTCATGTCTGCTGTCTGGCTGCTGTTTGGCAAAGTATGCGCATTATTTAAACTTTGACATCAGAATATCGTTATTCAGGCGTGGAATTTATTACTACAGCATGGCAAATAGCCATAAATTAAAACAGTCTCTGAAAAACATTAAAAATTACTCAGAATATGTGTATTAAAAGATAAAATTTGATTTTCATGATAAGCAGCTGAGTACTGCACTCAATTGTTGAATACAGCATAAAACTAAGTTACTTACTTTGAATATGGGTCAAGTTACGAAAAAAGCTACTCTTGATTAAGCTGGAAAAAAATAAAATAAATTTATGATTACTGCCATGTGTGCCCTGCAGTTGTTTATTTATGCAATGGCAGCAAATGCATTATTGAAATAAAATAGATTTGCATAGCAGGTGTGACACCAACTGCAATCTTTTGCTATACTCCACCAGCTGACCACATTTACAAGTTACGCCTGCCCGCAAACCAGCATACAATAACTTATCTCGCCCGGCCTGACCACAATCCACAGTTGCCACCCACACATAAACAATCCTATCGATGTAATGTCCTCAGGCAGCAACAGGCTTGCATCATTTTGCGTGCGGTTATTGACAAATGTATTTCCAATTGTTTCAGCTTCTCTCTATCTCTCTCTTTTTCTCGCTAACTCTTTTGTTCTGTCTCTTTCTGCCGTTGCCATCGGCTGCTGCGTGACGCTTATTACAATTTTCCTTACCTGGGTGTTTGCTTACATGTTTTATTGAGCTGCTATAATTTCCGTTCTCTCCCTATTTGCAGAACACCTCTAACACTTCATTGAGGCCAGGTGACATGTGAGGCTTATATGAAAATGTTTATATAAATAGGGGAAAATGAAAAGAATGTCAAACAGCTAACTAAATATTATTCCATGCAGTATATATTTTACAAATTTTCAAGTGAAATAATATAAAATCGCAAATCTCGATGTTTTTTGAAACCCCGGGTTTTTAGACACCATTTTATTATATTTTTCCTCTAAATAATAATTGAAGAGCTCTAAAATTTCTATTGCGTCTGCAACCCAGCGGATTGAATATGTAAATGCCGTGCAAATTCAGCGTTTCATTTTTTGATTTTTCGTGTCATAAAAATAATCAAATATAATCTATAAATGCTGAGTTATAGTTGAAAAGGCTGTATATATCAAATGACCGTGCCAACCGGTCTATTTCTACCCATTGGCACACGTAGCGTATACGTTATGCCAGCAATATATCCATGTGCGACTCGTGGCCAAATGAAAATCGGAAAATCGTTGCGCACTTTGTATATTTTTATTTGATGTTTTCTTTTATTTTTTTTATATTTTTGTTGTTTGTTGGGGTTTTTTTTTATGTTTTGTACAAACACTTGCAACATGGGCAATTGGAATTGTAAAAACTTCCGACAAAAACCAATTCGAGTAGTAAATAAAAAATAAACTTAAAACTAAAATTTGTGCGACAACAACAAAATTTAAAAAATAAAAATACAATAAATTGTATAAATTTTTAACAAGAATATTTCTGATTTATTTTTGAATGTGCATTGAAATTGTATTCAATAATTGGACAATACCCTTCACTTAAGTTAGTAAAGTTGGGACACACATTTTCGGTAGATTAGAAAATTATTGTTTGGTCCTTCTGCATTTTGATATAGCATTTAATAATAATAACGGTGTCAGTCATAATTGTTAGAAATATTTTATACAAAGAAATAATATTCTACAAGTCAATAAACCCATCTTAGCAGGGTTTATAGCTATACTCTAAAACACATTTTGCCTTTAGCAATCAGATAAGAGCTGTTTCACCTAAGCAAAACAATTAAACGCTCAAGAATTTGATCCAAACTACGAAGAATAATAAAATACAAATACCAACTGCAATGGCTTGACATTGTACCAGAAAAACCAGTACGAAAACGACAAGTAAGAAAGAGTATGAAATGTGACAACCACAATTTAAGCTGTCTGTTGCTTGCCTTTTTTTACTGCAACAAAAGCAACAGCATTTTGTGGTTTCGACAGGCAAACAAAAAATATTTTTGGATTTACGCAAAAGCGACAAAAATGTGAAAAGAAAAAATGGACAACGATTAATCTGAATCAACCGACAGTGGGCTGGGGACTAGAAGGACTTTCGTACATCACAAATGAAAATTGAATCGTAGACCATGATTAAACGTCAGAAGTCTGCTGATCGATAAAGATGCAACAGCAGCTCTCCTTACAAGATATGCACGTACAAAATATACGGAGAGCCATATTTCCCAAGTTGATTTACATTGCTGGTTGACAAAGCCACTGCTTGACCGAACAATAGTCAAGGCAAGGACACAAATTTGCATAACAATTTGTTTTAATTTGAATAGCACTTTCATGAAGCATCACCACATAATGATCGAGGCCAAGAAAGGCCAAGCTGGCCAAATGAATAAATGCGTAAGCAACAGTTTGGGGTTAAATAACAAGTAGCTGAGCAGGTGGCACTGGCGATGGCGTTGCTCATGGCTCATGATTTAAGATGCAACCTGCCAGTCGCAATAAATCAAATCATGGCTTTTTTCTGCACTGCATCCTCAGATGGAGGCTGCAAATGGCGAGTTGGTTACTTGGATTTCAATCTGGGATGCGGGCAAGTGCCTTGTGGCCAACAATAACTTAATTGCAAAGTCATGTTTGCCTTGTGGTCATGTCTTGGATGTTAGTAGCTACCTGATGCATTTGTTGTTGGTGTTGTTGCCATTGTTGCTATTCCTGTGGTTAACTCAACCCAAAGAACAGCTGCAGCAGGCAGCTCACACATTCACACGCACATACACACATAGCCTATTATAGCTGTACATGAGTGCAAACACCACAAGGCAGTATGCCTGTTAAAGCCATGTTCGATAAGTGCAGACCACTAAGGTCTTGGGCATCACTTTACCAGCTGCTGGTCCCAACTGAATACTGAATTTTCCTAAAAAAAAAGAAAAATGTGTCAGAATTCGGCTTAGATTTGGCACCTCATACGTGAGTTTTTTGCTATGTCCGAGACAGGGTGTGGGTGGATGCTTTAAATACAGTTGAGACTTTATAAATTTACATATATTTACATATAAAGAAGTTCTGTTATCAAACATTTAATGGAACCGGTGAATTTAAGCTAGCAAATCCAAAAACTTTCCCCTGATTATCGTAACTAACTTTATTTTGCTTAACAAGGGAGCCAACAGAGACAGTCTAAATTATTTTTTTTTTACAAAACAAGCTAAGGTTAATTATTTACTATTATTTCTTGGGATAAGTTAACTAATATTAGTAAACGTAAAATATAACACCACAGTTAGTATATTTAATATTTAAGTTGAACTCATTTTAAAACATTTCAGAATATCATACTCCTGTATGCTGCCCTAAAAAACGAAACACAAGTACCAGCTGCTATTAGCAGCACATTTAAAATAAGTTTCCTTAAAAAAGAAAATTCTCAAATATCTGTAATAAATATTTGGCACATTTTGATGTTGCTGCAATTTGTGGGCTGCTGCTGATGCACATGGTCGCTGTCCAACGAATAAACTTTAAAACTGAGCCAGGCACAAAAAGAAAGTAGAGTAAAAAAAGGGAACAGCAGCAACTTTTAGTTTTATTGTCATTTCAATGTATTTCCGCACTTTTAACCGCAGTCGCACATGCCTTGTGACCCAGCAATAAAAAAAAAATATGAAAAGAGAACAAAAAGTATTTCAAACAGCTTCGAAGCCATAAAAAACTGCATTTGGCAGTTGTCGCCAAAAGGCAAACTACATCATCACACAGCTCTCTGTTGTATCTGTAGACCTCCAGCTGGACCTCTCAGCCCCACTAGCAGTATCCAAGTCTATTTGGTTTGTATACCCTGTACAGCATAAGTTGTTTGAATGTATCTAACATTATGTTCGCTCCATAATTTGTTTAATGGTATGTGTACAAGTGTAAAGTCATCAAAATCAGCTGTAAGTGATTAGAAATTAAAGATTCAAGTCTACAACAAATATGTTAAATTTATTGCAAATCAAAGTCAAAAAGTGTATTTAGTTCACTTATTATTACATATTAGAATGTCCGTAACATATATTAGGAGGATCTCAAATATGGCTACAAAGTATCTTTAAGTCGAAATCTCTCTGTGGCTGGACTTTTGGATTTTTTCAAACGTTTACCGCAATGTCGCACAGATTTGCGTGCCAACGACATATTTAAAATGTTGAAAATTATTTATAATTAAAAGTTGGAGGCCAGAAAGTTTTTCGGCTATGCCCGTTGCCAGCTTTTAGACCCAAGTGACGCACCCCCGCCCCGTCGTCTCCTTCTGACCATACAAAGGCAATGCTATGGCGCATGAAAATTTTTAATAAAAGTGCCAGGGCAGGGCATCGCAGTCCGCAGTCCGCAGTCCGATGCGCCCGTAAACGTAGCCGGAATGATTGTTATTTACGCAATGGCAATAATAATCCAAACATATACATACACACATATCTAAATACAAGTCTCTGTCTGTGCACATAACCAGCAGGAAATTCAATTTTCCTTTTCCTTTATTCAAAATTCCAATAATTCACAATCAGAGCGAATTGTTGCCTTACTTGACTTCATTTTACTGAGGCTGCGGCTTTACAGCTCTCGCTCTCATTGCGATTCATATTGTTTTCCATTTTTGTGTGTTATGTTAAATTTGTATTTATTTTTTTCTGGTTTGGTTTTCTCAAATTACTATTTATATGCAAGTAAGTAAATATTTTTGTGTACTTTATGACTTTTAAATGTTTGGCTTCTAGGAGTTTGACTTGCTGGTAAAAAAATTAAGAGAAAATAAAATCCCAATTAAATAAAAATACAAATACAAAAATAAATACGTCCTATGCTTTCTAAATCGACTTACAAAAATGTAACCTTAATATTCTACTTTGCTTTATAAAACTATTTACCTAAGAAGTTTAAGTTTAATTATAAAACTATTTTGTTTATTATATATTTCACCTACCTATATGTTGATAAATTTAATTATCAATAAAAAGTCAATTAACGAAATGCCAAGCAATCATTCCTGTAGCCATTAAAGTGTCTCTCAACTTGTCTACGCTTAGCTCCGAACTGTCCAATAAAAGTCAATAAGCAAACTGTAAGATATGCGTATTTTTCAATTACGTATTCGCAAAGCAACTTCCAGCTATAGGAGAAGAACTGAAATAACACAAAGTATTGTTGTAGCTATAAATAGATTCATATATGCATCCATATGTGTATGTATGTGTGTATGCACGGCATATAACGAAACACAAATTCAAATGGCATTTTATGCAACATGCTCGGGCAACACAAGAAGAGGGCTTGAGTGTTGGGGGACAGTGGATTTGTGGGGGGAAGGTTGCACTCGTTGAAACATGTAAGCCATGTATTTCATTATGTTACGACAAACTGCCTGACACGGGCGGCTAATAACGGCAACGTTGTACACAGACAGTATGGTGGATGTAACTGCCGTGACCCAATCTCTAACCCGATGCCAATACCATTCCAATACCCTATGCAAAAATTGAGTGGATGTGTGTGAAAAGTAAAAGCTGAGTTGATGCGGGTCAATAAGCTTGCCTGCTTACAGCAAAATCAAATTAGTATTAGACGAAAAAAAAAAATAACGAAAAACAAAATTAAGAAATAAAATGCTTGCACCGTCCTAGCACTTCCTTCCTCGCCTCCTTCCGCCACTTTCTCCACTCTCGTAAACGCTTCCATGCACATGACTGACCAGCTTAACTTTAAATAAAAGCAGAAACTGCAGCTCGAACTGAGCACAGTGCCAGTTGGTAAGTCAATGTACTTGTGCTCAGCCAGAATTTGAATGGTATCCCAAAGCCCACCGAAGTTTTGGGCGAGTATTTTTGAGTGAGCTTAGTCAAGCGTGCGCCTTTAGTTTAAAATCAAGTATTTGTTAAGTGCGGCGATTCGATTCGGGCCACCATGAACTTTATTGACTGCTCGATATCTAGGTTTATGTTGGGCTTCCACTTTGGATTTGGGGTCATTTCAGAAGCTCAGCTCAACTCGATTACGAACTTTCATTCCAATTGACGCAATAACTTTTGCTCTCAGTATCCGATGTCGTATCCGTGATATGTTAACAGTCCTCAGGAACCGGAAGTTTTATATTTTTTGATAAATATTTTTTTTTAATGATTTGTTTTATTTTTGCTTCTGTTAATTTTATTTTTTATTATGCGATTTACTTAAATAAAAAAAATGTAAAAAAGGGCTGTGTATGCAAATAAACCTGAAAATTGCATTAATCATAAGTTTAACAAGCGGAGCCAACGGAACCGGATGCGCTCATGTCAAGTGTTTAAATGGTATTTATTTCAAATTTATCCACATGTAATGCTTAATGGTGTAATGTAAACTTTTTTCATTCCAGCGGGGAATTGTGAAAAGCCATTTAATAACTTTAATGAAAAGTATAAAACACAGTTATAATTTAATTCTCAGGAACACTTGCAATGTTTATTCGTTAGTTCATACAAATTTTGTAAGACAATGTGGATATAATAATGCAAATAATGCAAAACCAAAAAAATATCATATTGCCTAATTATATGTAACGGATGCATACGTATTTCATAAAATGATATAAGCTTGGCTTAATTTCTGTTGGGGTATTCAATGAGCGTGTTAATTATGATTACTTTTTACATGATTACATCAAATATTAAATTGACTTGATGCCATGTTTGAGCGTTATTAATCAACGCGAGCTGAGAATATCAAAACAGTCGACCAAATTAGGCAAGCTGAATAAGTTGGAGGCAAAACAATGAACTCAAACAGCGTTCCCAGCCGAGTGACATTGTCAACAACTTATCAGCTGTACAAATGAGCTGCTCCTTCGTGAAGGATTGCCAGAGGGGACCGTAAGGGGGGAGTACTAAAATTCACTTATAGTTCCGTTTCCGCTGCGGCGATTCCTGCGCTGCTGGTGGCCATTGCTATGGTTGCTGCTGTTGATGCCTAATCGGCAGTCGTTAGTCGCTCTGGGGGCCTTAAGCGGGGTCAGCGGTCGCATTACTTGCCATTGTAATGATGTTGCTGTTATTGCTGTTGTTTTTGCTGTTGTTGTTGTTTTAAATGCGTTATTGTTGCGCAGCCAACAAACAAGCGCATTAATAACAAACGGCATTGAAAGGCCATGTCATCAAATGAGCCAGCAACAAATCCCAGCTAGCTGACCAACTAAGTGTCCGGCTGAGTGACTAACTGTCTGCCTGCCTGTCTATCTGTCAGTCTGTGCGACTGTCTGACTGCCTGGCACTGGCGCTGGTGCTGATTATGGTTGTTTATTTGTGCACGAGCACAATGACAATGCCGTTGGAGCATCATTAAATGGCCAAAAGTCACGCATTTCGAGTTGATGAGCGCAAAATGACACCTAGCGATGGGTGCGCATTAAGGACTCGTGAACACGACGCAACAGAAAAAGCACAAATTTACAGCACGCCAAGTATTTTTATAACCATCAGTCTAAGGATTTGATTCTTTATTTTAAGATAATGTAAAATTCTCTGTATGGAGAAGTCATGTTATTACGTTGAACTCTGGTCAATTTCTGAACAAAAAACCACAATTAATTTACAATACGTGTCACGGCAAACAAAACAAGAAGAAGAATAAATCGTACTCTAGTGACCTGCACAAGTCATTGGCTCTAGCGGTGATTTTAATGATGACTGTTTTCATGATTACCGCGACCAGGATGATTACCGCTGCACCACTGCGGTCCCACCGCCCTTAAATGATAAGTGTAACAGTAGCTGTCGAGAGTTGAATGTTTAGCTGTCATTACGTGTCAGTAAACCATGATCAGGAGCAGCAGTACTCGCTTCAGCCGATGGTGCCGGGGGCACATCCTGCAATTCGAGCGACTGTTGATGACAACTCGTGTTGTTATCACTGCGTTTGCCTTTGACCCCCGTTCAGCTTACAGCTGTGCACCACTTAGTTTTAACAAAGGACCAGACTTTGACTGTCGACGCAGTAGGGGCAGTAGCAGTTCAGGCCTGTGCAGGGCGCCGAAATGCCAGCAAATCCACACATCCACCCCACCCCAGGACCATCCAATTGCACAGATGAGCACACAAGAGGACTAAAGCGAATGTGTGCGAAGGGTGCAGGGTTTGTTTTGTACGGCATACAATTAGGCTGTGCTATTGACCAATTGCTGCACTTAAATACAACGTTTCAAATTGGCGAACGCTGAACTTTGGATTGCAAAATAATTAAACAATTAAAATTCAAATACGCAGTTTAACAACTCTTTTGCATACGGTGGTGAAATATTTTTGCAAATTGAAGCAATATTTTGCACACAGGCTTATAAACTTATGAGTTACAATTATTCTCAACTTAAATTGCCTCGATCTTATCACCTTTTATTTGGTAAATTAAATTGCAAACTATAAAGTCAATTGAAGTGTTATTCAAATATTAATCATTTAAATTCAGCTTCAATTTTATGCTGTTTTTGTGGATTTGATTACAGAAAGTGCAAATTAGTATTTAACTATAACCTGCAATTATTATACGAGACTGCTAAACGAAGCCCTAAAATAAGCAAAGGGCATTTTCATCAGATTTTGTTCTGGCAACGGTCCACAAAAGGTTAAAATGGAAATTATCTTATGATATCCATTATTATTCAATTGTCATATTTATTACTGTATTGTAGAATGAATAGTTGATTGTGCGCGGCCCATTTATAAATATCAAAGGCGCCTTAACTTTAGCAAATATAGTTAATATCACGTTCCACATAGAAATATAATCTTAATTGTTAATTTGTGCTTGCAGAGCCGCTGCTTGCTGTCATTTCAAACATTTTTTCTGGGTTTGGTGAATTAGTCTTTGTTGCGCTCATCGCTGCCTGAGTCCGCCTGGTGACGCTGCTTGCTGCTTCAACTATGGAAATGATAAAACCCAAACAACATTCTGTTCTGACAGCACCACCAGAAAGAACGACAACAACGAGAACGAGAGGAGCAGCAGCAGCAGCGGCAGCATTCGGCAGAAAGCAGCCAAAAAGACAATCGGTACAACAACAACACAAACAACTGGTAGCAGCAACAACAACAGCAGGAACAATGGCTAACAACCAACAACGGTGGTTAGCTTCCGCTTTACTAACTTTTCGCATTGCGCTTTCAATTGCTTTCGAATGTTGCTGTTATTGTTGTTGTTGTTGTTGCCAAGCGTTGCTCATGTTTGTTGTTCTGTTGTTGTTGTTATCCTATTAAAACGGCAGTCTGGCCACATTGTTGTTGTAGCCGTGCTTTGTTTGCTGTTTCATTTCAATTCGTCGAAACAAAGACTTAAAGTGCCCATTCACCTGATTTTCTGGATTTTAGTGGGCGGCGCCACGCCCCGATTGTAGGCAACACTTTTGTGCATTTTCTATGAACGCGAACGCTCGCTTCAGTTCGCATGTTTATTTAAAACAACAACAACACCAACACCAACAAAAGTAAACCGGAACAACAAGCAACCGCTTGGCTTTCATGGGTCTGGTCAAAATGGTTGAATGGTGGGGTAGGTTGCGGGATGTTACTGAAACTGCTGAAAAGTTGAAATTGTTCAGCTTAAATAGGCCTCATTTTAGGTCAGCTATGTGCGTGTGCGTGTGTGTGTGTGTTTGTGTGTGTTTGTGTATATGTGACATACTTTTCTAGCAGCTGAAGTGCCAAATACAACATAGTCATTGAATGGTGCTTGAATTGGTTGTGTGATTTGAACGTTGATTGAAGCATTATTTGCTATTTAAATGTGGTAAATTAATCATAATAAATATAAGTTTATTTTTATTTTTTTAATATAACTCAAACATTTATATATCCTTTGATTATAGAATATATAAAAATGATTTGTAAATGTCAATAGAGGGTATCAGATTGTTGAAAACATATGTTTTTGATATTTGAGCTATGACTGAGCATTTTATAGATTCCCGATGAAGCGTCTTGTGAGCACATAAAACTCTCAAGAAATTTATATGCCAAGCAATAAATTTGAAGCTCATCCAACCACATCCTCCACATACACACACACACACACACAACAAGCAACCGGCGCTTTGCGATTTGCAGCAACAGTTTCAATGCGGCGCGTTGATCAAGCGATAGTTTCCCTTCTTCAATGCTGCTGTTCCTGTGAACTGTAATATTATGCTACTATATCGTTTTCAATATCCCCTAACTCATACACACACATCTACGCTCAGAAGTTTTATTTATTGCACGATTTTAGTTTGGTGCTTCGCGCTGCGTTTAATAAACTTTTAAGCTGCTTTGATTGCGTCCTTGAGGCATTTGCTTTATTTCTTGACTAACAAGAAGTTAAAGTCCTTGACCTTAGTGTGTTGTTGTCGTTGAACTGCAGCCCCCACAGAACCCACAAAACCCACACCCACACACACACACACACACACACACACACACACGCACAAAGCGCACAGACAAATTGCCATAAAATAGTCACAATAATCGCCATCGTCAATTCGGGCCATTGGGCAAGGCGAAACTGGGAGTAAGTAACCAAAAAGTGCGTTTGCGGCCCAGATAAATATGCCATTAGACGCGGTCTTAATATAGCAATAGTCACACGCAATTCAATGCTGGGTCCTGTCACGTCTGTTTGGTTGGGCATTTGTTGGCTTTGGATCTATTTGGCTGCTCGTCTGCCAGAAATCACGTCTCATCTGATGCTGGACATGTTTATGCCGTTGAACTGCGAACTGTGAACTGCGTGAACTGTGTGAACTGTGCACGCGGCTAACACTTAGAAGGCCAACTCTTTAAACCATAAATAACCGCAGTGTCTTTCATTATGCAGTCGGCAATTGCAGCCGCCAAAAACTACATCTGATGCGGGTACAGTTATCTATTGCCCACTTTCACGCACGTTTCGTGTATTTACGGCCAACTCAACTTTGGGCACTGAGTAACACAATTCCACAAAAATACACATGAAAACAAATTGTTTAAATTTTAGAAAAGAGTTCTAGTATAGAATCATTATTTGCCAACTTCAAAGTAGTTAAGAAAGTCGTTTGGAATATATTGAGAAAAATATATATTTATTAAAACTGGCCTAGAGCACAATTTAATGGAAAAAGTTAGCCTATCAAAGATTTCAAAATAATAGTATAAGTTTTGAATCGACTAAAATATAAATAAAAATAAACAAAGAATTTGTGAATTTGTTGAAATATTTGCAAATAATAGCATAAACTTCGAATCGATTAAAACATTAACAAGAGCCAATGAACCTATAGATACTTTTTGCTTTCTAAACGAAAGCGGAATTGGCGGAATTTATAACAAATCTATGCAAGCTAAATTATTTAAATGAATTTATTTAAGAAACACTGTTTTAATTTATTTGAATGATAAAAATATGTAGAAGTGAACTAAATATGTATTATCAGCATAAGTAACTAAGTGTTGAATTACGTTAATTAATTAAGAGGAAACAGTAATATCTATTTGTCTCTATCTATTTTTTAAACAACACCTCATTTGATGGCAGCATTGAACCACAATTGAGGTTAGTGTTTGACTCACTCTGTTGTCTAGTGTAATTGAAATGCTCGTCTATGGCATTTGGAAAGGTAAACAATTAAAACGCAAGCGAAAAACATGACATTAACACAGTGCCCAAAAACTGTGCAATTGGAATACGATACGATGCATAGTGAAAAACCAAAATAGGATAGCCTCAAAAACGCCAAAGCATTTCCAGCTTCGCTCTCTGCCTCTAATGCTGATTCTGATGTATGTGTGGCAATAGACAGTCGTGAGTGGCAGCTGAAGCGCCTAAAATGGAGCAACAAGCTGCGGAAAATCGACAGTCGGCAGGAGCAGCCGCAAATAGATTCAGAATGAGCACGCGAATGCGACAGGCTCCAACAATTGCGAACTGTCCGGCTACATTTTTTTTCTTCTTTTTTTTTTTTTGGCGTTTATGGAGGGGGGAAATCGAAAATCGGTGCTGTCGTCAGTCTTGACATTTCGGTTTGTTATGGCAGTGCGTGTCTGTATTTGTATCTCTATATTTGTATCTGAGTATCTGCACTCTGTGTATTGGCTAGCAACTGTGGATTTGTCAGTAGCAATTACCGTTGATCTCGAGTGTTTTTTATAGCCATCTTTTGGTTTTGCTATAGCTGTTATCGTTGTTATTGTTGTTGTTATAGCTGTTGGCACGTATTCCCACGTTAAACTCATCGCATTCAATTTGCTTGATTTTATTTCCGTATTTTTCGTCGTTTGCCGTATTTTTCTATTATTGTTGTTTTTGCCTGGCGGCACCTGCATCTGTCCGTATATTTCTGCTTATTTTCTTTCTTTCGCTCTTTTTTTGTTGGGTGGTACATGATTTTGATTTCTCGCGATGGCGAATCGTTGCAACTGCAACTTGAGTGTGCAATTTGATTTGATTTTCGGTAGTCACAAGGCAGTGCTTTGGCAGCTCCTTGCGGCATGTCCTCTTGATGGGCAGTTGTGGTCTCGTTTGCCATTAAAATCATCTCTGCCAAAATCTTTCCTCAGCCAAACAGTTACAGTAACATGAAATTGCCATTTTGTTTAATATTCGCCAGCGTTTTTTGAGTATTGCTTTTTTCTTTGCCATTCCTTTCTTTTTTTCCTGAGTCAGGAAAGTAGCAACTATCTGTGTCAGGATATGTCGCTTTGTGTTTGTGTAACGACAGGATATGAAGTGCTGGTCGATTGCCACTGGGTTACACATAAGCGCCACCCGTAAGTGTGCACGTGTTCAATGTTGAATCTGTGTGGTTCCGTCCTCTGTTCGACTGCCCCAGTCAATATTTATGTCAATCCCTGATGCTATTTATTGCAATTGTCTGTTTAAAGTATCAAATGCATATGAACATATTAAATATTATAATTTACATATCCTTATTTAATTTTTAAGCTAACATGAAATTTAAATATCTTATTGCATTTGGACTGTAAACATCGGTGTTCTTTCCTTTCTTCTAATTTATGGAAGTTTGAAATGCAGGCAAGGATTAAAAGAAATATTCTAAATTGGGTCTCTAAAGAATTTTGACCATGAAAACAGCATTAATTAAAATGGTTACGTGAAATATTTCTGGGCGCCCTTGGGCGCTTCGGGCATGTAAACAGGAATATTAACAAGTAATAACAGTGCTGATGGCCTTGCCAAGGTTTTTCGCATATCTGTGGACATCCTTTTAACAGTTATTCAGATGTGTTTAATACACTCAGCTGGTGCCGCATGAATTGACCCCATTGGAGCAGCGGTAAATTGTGGCCTAGTGTGTTCAAATTGCTGAGAAAGCAGTCACTGTTATCCTTTTACGCAGTTGGCACGGATACGGCAGCCAAGGACATTGATTCTCGGCCGCTTTACGCCTGATTTGGCAAGCACACACTGCATGACCTGCGTGAAGACGCGTGCGTTTGGGTCGGCAGGAATGAATAGACAAGATGACTACAATGTCTGGGGACGGTTTTTGGGATGTTTGTTGTTGTTATTGTTGTTGCCGATGTTGCTTTCATTTTCAGCTGTCGTCGGGCAGGACTTCAGCTCAGACAGCGGGCCAACTGTTTTATTTGTTATTCATGGTGAAGGCTTGGACTTGGACTTGGCAATTTGGACTGGCGGCCCAAATATGGCGGTGGGATTCCATTGTCAGCAGTCGAAATCCTCAACTATTTCATTTCATTTAATTTGATTTATCTGCTGGTAGCTCACTTGACTTTTGTATTTTTTACGCAATATTTATTATTTTTTGACTAGTGAATTCTTTTTGGACTGAGTTCGCCCCTCGTTTAACGCCTCCATTCCGGTCGCAGGGCTCATCGCTGCTCATTTATAATGAAAACTCAAATCCAAATCCACGCAACGTTGCAGCCAGCCGGTCATATCCTTGAAGTGTTCTAGCCCCAAGTCCTTGAGCCATAAAATCTTCACAGTTTGCGCCTGGCTCATGTAGTAGGCCGGGTTACTCTCGGATTTGGCATTGGCTCAGACACAGAGAGCTCTGTTGCAGGCATTTCTCTCTGTTTGGCAGGCAAAAAATGTGAAGCCAAAAGATTAAAACCATAAATTCTGTTGCGCTTAGCAGCAGGGGTCGGTCCAGGGGGAGGGCGCGTCCTTCTCCTACTAAAGTAGAATAAGTAGAAGCAAATAGAGAACTTGAAATTTTGTGCCAAAATTAAATTATGATATAATGCTATACTTACGGCACACAGTTTATACCATCAGCTCAGACCATAGGCAATAACTTAAATTGCGCACTAACTAATATTAGAAATTATGTGTACATATATATTAATGAAATTTATTCTTTTACACAAAAATAGTTGGTAATTTCTACATTTCTTTAAATGGTTAAGTAAGCCCTTAAAATTGATAACCGATTTTGTTAGCTCTCCAATTTAATTCCCAAATTTTCAGTGGTTTCTTGTCGATTATGTATCAGCTGACTTTTGTTTTTGGGGCCAGGTCACGGGCATTGGTCGTAAGCATACACACACGCACACAGGACCGGCAAATTTTTGGCAGCTTAATAAAATTACACACACGCCTTGTATACATACACCCACACACACAGAAACACTTGCAAACAAACAAAATTCACTCACATATATTAAGAGCCTTTTCTCCAGCAATCTTTTGAAAGGTTTTTCGGTTAAAATATTTTGCATATTTTTACGTAGAATGTCGAGCCTGCAAACTGCGTGGTGGGAGACGGGGTTCGCGGCCGTGGGCATTAACCCGCGAGTTCTGTCTGTCTGTGTGTGTCTGCGTGCGTCTGTGTATGTCTGTTTGTGTATGCTTCTGTATGATACATAGTTGATAATTTCATTATGGCTTACTGTAGTTTATTGATTTTGCCATCAGATGGAAGAATGATTCGCATATATTAATGTGAACCTACTTAAGATTCATGAAATATTTAAAGCAGCTGCAGGCAAAAAAAAAGGAAACGTTTGAAAGTTTTTAAGTCTACCCAAACGAACAACATACAAGCATTATAATATCTTAGCAAGCCTCTTAGATAGTCTCACTTATTTGATTTTTGTTGTGCTAACAACCTGTTATGACACGTTCATTATGTTTTTAGTTGTGACAGTAAAATAATAGATATTCTCTCCTAGACCATGCGGGAAAGTATTCGGAAATCTCAATTTCGGGAGACTCTGCGAAATGTGTCTGATGTACGGCGCTCGGAAAATTCAAAATTGGACATCCAGCCAACTGATAACCGGCCCCGGTATACCAGTTTTGTTAAGCGTCATTTTTTGGATGCGGATTATGTAGGGATGTTTGATGATTTCGAACCAATTACAAATAAATATGAACCAAAAACTTCACAATTTTTAAACCGATATCCGAGTTATACCAATTTCAAAGTACCACTGTGAGTAGTGTGGCTTTGAATTTGACTTTATTTAATGCTTCAAAATAATAATTTCACAGCCAGATGGTCTGCAAAGAACGCTATTTGCAATCAAGCAAGAATTACGACCAACAGTTTCTCCGTGAAATCCAAAAAATAATCGATAATCAACCTACGGCCCGGGAGGCTACCTATTTTGTGCGGTAAGTCAAATAAAGCCATTTGGAATTTTGTTAGTACATTCAATGTCTTTCAGTATTGTGGCTTTTACGACATTATGGCCACCCTATCATAACGAAAAGGAATTGGTCGATACTAGCCGTAAATTCTTTAGGCTGACACCCAGGGAACAGACACGCTTTCAGTACATCATGTCGAACGATTTCTCATAAGCATAAATTAAAATTATAAATTACATTGTATAAAATTAAATATGAGTATGCATAAATTGAATCAAATAATTACAATAGTTTTCAATGGACAGAATTAATTATTTGTATGCATACGACAATCCAGAAATTTTTCATATGCTATGACTTCACAATTATTTTGAGAGTATTACTGATTGTTAGAATTTGTTTACCATAGCCCCCTATTCAAGGATCAAGCGAATTCCATATTCAGTTTTAGTGCCAATGATATGCGACAAGTGTGGCAAAGTTATTGTACGCTCAGTAAAATGTTGCATATTTTTACAATTATAATTCCTATAATGTCGTCACTTGGGTTAGCTTTTCGATTGCATTTGGCAAAGTACCCGAGAGTGGACAAAAACAGCAGCATAAATTCTGTAAGGCAACTACAAGTGTTCACTGCATATTCGATCTGCATAAATAGTTTCCGTTTCCGGGCAAACACATTTGCATAGCAAGCCACTCTGTCTCGGTGTCCGGTGGTGTTGGCGGGAGGTGATGAGGAATTGTGGCTGGTTTTTCTGAGCATCATCAAGGCGACCGCAACGTTGGCCGCCGCGCCTGTCATTTACATTAAATATTAACCCAAAATGCTGATAACCGCCACACATTACAAAACCATGTTGGACAGCCACCCGCAACGGAAGTTGCTACATACAAAAGTAAAAATAATTTCCATCTTGTAGTTTTTGCAAGTTTATTTCTCTTAAAAAAAATACTACTGTAAATAAAAAGTTAAAAATAAAATATGGCAAAGGGAACGAAAATTTTTCACTTCACTGAATTATTCATAAATGCAATTTTACCAAAAAAAATACAAAAATAAGCAGCCTGAAGTCTCACTGTTCCATTCCCACGCTCCCCAACTGGTAATGGGCACGTGGGCGTGGCTTCTATAACTGCAGCTGTGCACGACTGTTGTGTCGCCTCAAATGTCGTTGCAAAATTTTGGCGAAAATTAAAAATAAAAATATGAATGAAAAGCAAAGAAAACGGAAAATATTCAAGAAAATTGCTTGTGAACTTTGTGTGAGTTATGACGTCGGATGTCACATTTGCGGTCTGCGGGGTGTATAATAATATTTAGCATTCTGAATAAACGCCAAAGTACGCAATACGCGCGCTGCTTAATTTTCTGGAAATAATTTTTGGCTTGTGACAGTGGAGTAAATTATTTATTTATTTGTTGCAAATAAGCTTTCACTCGAATAATTGCGCAGAGGTTGACATAAATAATTGGTTACAATTGATTTTCCCCGAGGCCTTATTAGGCAAATCTGTTATATATATATTTTTCCATACATTGTTGTTTATATTGAAAATAATGTAATTTAAAACTATTATGTTCAATTGCCCATTACAGTTAGTTGTATGACTGTTTTTTATTGCATACGACAGCTAAGACTGAAACAATGCTGATGTGATGATTATTCGAATTAACAACATTCTAGTTTGAGTGCCAAGTATATTGAAACAGTTACTTAAATATTTTTCATAATAGTTCCGAAAGTAAAAAAAAACTTTTTATCCAAGTTACTTGGTGTTAACTATGTCTGCAACGCAAAATGAAAGGTTGCTATTCATAAGTACATAAAGTTTCAACTGTCTGTAACTGAGAAGAGCCATTAAAATAATCGCTGCAATAACCGCATTTTGCACAAATTTCTACTGCACTTCTTCTATCTTGATTTTCTATTTTTTTTGTTTTCTCCTTTTTGTTTTTGTCGCTTTTTGTCTTTTACCTTTTCGAAGTCAACAACGAGAAAAGAGAAAATTTGCATGCATAAGTTATGGATGCGGCAGGTTGTGGATTGGGGATTTCAGTCGGGAGAAACTGACACAATTCGCGATGAGGCTGCTGCTACTGCTACTGCTGGTTTGAGTTTGAAGAGCTGCGCAACATATTGACATAGTAAACTGCTTAGATTGTCAGAGTTCGAGCAGCGGCAGTTGAAGTAGGTGCATTGAAGTTTCAGAAAGTGCGCGACTCAGACCTGAAGCCACGAATACTAAGCGTTGCATACTTTTTGGGATTGCTCACATATGCACGTGCCTAACTCGCAACCTCTACGCCAGGTATTTAGCTTAGCATATGTGTGTGAGTGTGTATGTGTGCATATGGGTTTGGGCTGTTGCTGCTACTGCTGCTGTCCGATTTGTGTTATACTTAGCAACTTTAGATTCCACACACTCGCAAGAATATCATATGTATCATAGCTGAGGTTGCTATGCCCCTTGGCTGACTTTTTGGGCTTTTCTTCTCAGCAGCCAGCAGCCAGCAGTCATGAGCTACATTTGTTTAAGGTCTCGTTGATTGACAAAATGCGGATTTTACGAGAGAACCAAAGATGCTCTCTGCTCCTTTAGCTCTCACACATTCTCTCAAGCCGAGTAAACGCCTTGATAAAGCGCCATTTGGCCGCCTATTTCGAAATGGTTCGTTTTTATTTTGTTTCCTCTCAGATTCGAACTAAAAGTCGCACATGCGCAGTAGGAACTGAAAATGAGCTAGATGCTAGAGAGCCAATTTGTTTTTTGAATTGAGGAAAATGCACACGGTTTTTAGACAACAACAAAATAGGAAAACAAAATAAAGGGATCCTGATTTTGGGTATTATAAAGTTGATGGCTTGACAAGTTATTTTAGTCGAATACATACATACGTATGTATATCAAGAGAGGCATTCCACGTAGGAATAAGTGTTATTTGATAGGTATTCCGGAGCACTCCTTAATTTTATTCAATAATTTGCTTCTCTATTTCAATATTAATTAGAATTCTTAATCGAAAATTTTAAATCTGCAATAAATCGAACTTCGTATCTCTTTTATTCATAGTCCAATGGTAAATTGTTAAACATATATATTAAGTGTAAGAAATGTAAGTATTATTTTATATTAAATTTATCCTATTTCTAAGAGCTTGTCTACAATATTTTGAAACCCAAAATACTTTTTCGTAACTCAATTTTCGTACAGTAACAGCTCGAATTTTTAATTTTTCTGTATTAGGAAAAGTATTATTTACAAATAAATTATTTTTATTTTCAGTAATTCGAATTTTTACTTTGAGTACACTATTTATAGGAAAATATCAGAAATTCGAAATTCAAAAATATATTTCTATTGCCCCACTCACAACAATATCCCTATATTTAGCATTGTTTACCAAAATATGGGGAAGACATTTCCTCTCAATTTCCCCTCTAATGTGAGAGCCTCGCACAGTATCCGTGCCTCAATATATGAGACTCGAGCTGCGACATCCGCTCCAGCAGCCACAAACAACAAAGCACACACACTCGGTGTGCGTCCAGATGAGCTCTCTTGGTGTAGGTCATAAACTGATGCAGGTGAGCAGCAACAACTGGCCATTGGCTGGACTAATGGAAGGGGGAGGGTGGTGGGAGGAATTGTACTATAAGGGGCTGTCCATTTTAACGACTGAACTTGCAGCTGCAACTGCAGCAGATGTGTTCATCTTACTTTATTGGACCTGTTTGGCACATAGACATGCATATATATGTATGTCTGCACACAGTGAGAGCCACTATTATATATGTATATATAGCCGTTTTACATACTTTTGGCAGCTACTTTGGCTACTGGATTTCTGCTTGCGCTGGTTCTTGGCTAACACCTCCTGAGCGGATCGCCTTGGGGCTGCAGTCAACAGCATTTACTTGCGTGCATTCATTTTGCGGCAGCAGAATCTACGAATCGGTCAGGGGTTTTAATATATCTACAAAAATCTTGTGAGCTTCCGTTGTGCATCTTGAGTTGATGCTGTTGGCGTCTGTTATTTTCACATAAAAAGGGTCACAATCGAAGGACAGATCTGTCACCCTTTAAGGTTTACTTCAAAATCATTATAGTCAACTAAAAAACTAGTGAAATAGTAATTTAGTTTAAAGACATCTTGGGCCAGTACACCAGGGTATGAAATTCTTGGCATACCAAATAAACCGGTTTTATTCTGTTTGATATATTTGTAGTTGCAACCACCAAATGGAAAATTGCAACTGCTGTGTGACTTTAAGCTGCTACTGTATTGACGGCTGGCTGGCGTGTGGGTAATGTGACAGTTGATGTAGCATCCATTCTGCACTTACAGAGAGAACTCTGTCTCGGGGAACCTAACGTTAAATTTTTTTATTCTGTATTTCTTATTTTCATTTTGCAATTATGTTGGATGGACATTTGGCAAAGGTTTTCGCATCAATCAAGTCAACTTTTGGCCACGCTTTAAGCTGGGCGTATACGTAATGGCTTGCAGCACAGCGGTATAAATAAACACGTTGTCCTGCCAAATTTATCATTCTGTTGCACCTTAATCTGTGCGTTTGTGCTTGACCTGAGCAAATAGTTTATAATGGTATATTGCGATAGTCGTATAATTCTAAAGCCAGTCGAGGTCAATTTAACGAGCAGAGGTATAAAATAAATTGCCGACGCTTCATTCGTTGGGTAGTTTTCATTTTGCTGATTTATGGTATACCTAATGCATTTTCACGTAAAGCTATAATCAAAGATGTGGCCAATCTATCTATTTAATGAGCACAATCCAAATTTCTGCACTATGCTCAGACAACTTGTGATGTTGAGATTTTTCTAATCAAAATAATTACACGAATATACGAATAAACATAACTAGATAAAGAGAAAATCGAAAACTAAATATTTGCTTAAGCAAAATATATAAATAAAGTCAAGAAGCCCAAGCTCACATTTATATTGTACATATATATACATATGTATATTCAAACCAAACGTGTATTTTGAGGAATATCTTAATTTGGCATTTGGCAAAATGATGAGTTTTCTGCTACCTTCTCATGGTCATTTTATTATCGATTGTCGATAAATTTTTAATAAATATTTGCTTAAAAAGTTCAACTCAGCAGCTCTACCCCTCCGCAGTTGGCAATCCTTTTTTGCCCACAAGTCGACATGTTATTTCCTAAACAAACAGTCAAAACGAAGAACAAAGGAGCAGGAGAACGAAAAAGAAAACCAAATGCAATCACCTGTAACATAAAACTGAATAAACAAAGAAAACAAAAGGCGCAACGTAAACTTTTGGGGCCAGACTTTGATGTTGCCAATTGGCTCGGGCTGAGGCCCGCGGATGTCCTGTTTTAAGATTGGGCGATTGTGGTTACATTTATAAAGCGAATATCTGTCTGAAGTTGATACAAACGTTTATTTTAATGCTCTGATTATGGAGCGGCAAAAACAAAAAACAAAAAAAAAAAACGAAAAGAAAAAAATGTAAGCAACTGAATCGGTTTCAATGTCTGGTTCCCTTTTCAGGTCTTTTGCGCTACTTGGTGTTATTGGCAAATTCAGTTTATTGTGTGGCTTATTTATGCACATCGGCTGAATGCTTTGGCGTTTTTCTATTTCACTAAACTTTGCAAGAAACCAACTTTATTGTGGCTGGGAGTGAAAAAAAATAGGAAAGAAATGAAATCAGACGAAAAGCGACTGCACAACGAAAAAAAAGTGGCCTAAAATAAGGACGTTAAGGGTGTTAACTGCCTTTTCGTAAGTCAGAACGTCTGAACACGCACAATAAGAAGCAAGTTTGCTTGTTAGCAAAGATATATTTCAGTATATTGGCATAGCTTCTGCTCTTTGTATGCCCCAATTAAGGGGCATTTCACTCAGTAAAAAAGAAGCTAGTTATCCAAAAAATAAATATTTTTAATTTTCAATATTTTATAGTGGTTAATTTGGCTCTTTCGCACTTATATCATTAAGACACCTTTATGTTGCTTAAAAGTACAGACCAAGCATCTGCAGAAGGAGTATACGAATAAATCTATTTAGTATTTTTGAAAATCCTTAAAATATATATTATTGCTTGCTCTATGACAATTTTATTGCTAGCTCTTTTTTCCTGAAGTTTCTTCTTGCAAGAGAGCCCTAGTACCCTGTACTTTTGAGTTTGCATTAAAATAAATGAAAGGAAGTAAATTTTACACAGAATATGCAAATAATGCTAACAACAATGACTGGGCTCCGTGGACTTCTGCCATATACATGGATTCCACTGATACAAAGAAGCATAAAATGTTGCCCATTGTATGGGCACATAGCGAGAACACTTCTTTTGCTTCCGCACACTGCACCACCTAACGAAATCAGATATGTGTCTAGAATGTAATGCGAGTAAATAATGCAGGCGGCATAAATGGCAACAATTATGTTATTGAATTTGAAGAAATGAATGGAATGAAATACAGCTCTCTGTTCTCTATTTTCACTCTCTTTTGTGCACTTGGCCAACTGCGATTTGACAACGTTCCTTTTGTTTGGCCTTATGTAGTGGCAACCATTAAATGCATTGAGAATTGACTGGCGCATTCACTCAAAAAGTCGACTTTAATAATAATAATGTATCATTTGGATACTTAAACTCATCTGGACAAATATTTTTGCACTCATTTGGCTCTTGTCAAAAACTGGCAGACATTTCGTTAATAATGCAAATGTGTTAGGTATTATTTAATGAATTTTATTCAGAAATAAAAGCTAATGAATGTTAAATATTACGTTAAATATTTGATGAACTTTTTATAAAAAGGGTCTTTCTTTCCGTATTACATTTAGACAGAAATTATTTATTCCTTAGACCATTTTGCTTATTCTTTGGATGTATCGTTTAAAAAGACAATTTTGTTTGCGATGTACTCACACTTAATTAAGGACTAACTTAAGCAAGCACTCATTGGATATGCAAATACCTAATTTTAAGTGTTGTTATTCCATCACATAACATATGTAAATTCAAACTAATTGATTGTCCCATCAACTCAAAAAAAAAAAAAATGTGTAAGTACCTATGAAAATATGTGTGCTCTTAATCGCATTTCAATTACTTAACCACTTCATTTATTCATTGTATTACAAGTGTCCAAACTGGCAGCTCAACCAAAGCGTGTTTCCCAAATCCCAACCAGACACTATTGCCATAAAAAAAGGCACTTGCCAGAACCACCCGCTGTCAGATGTTCGCATTCCCTTCCCTCCCATCCACCTGAAGTTCACCTGGTGTTTTTATTGTGCGCCGGTCGCTTCGACACCATTAATCCGCCTGAAATGAAAGGTGAGCGATTTTTTTTTTTGGAAATCCAATTTGTAGTAATAAAAAAAAGTAAAAGTAAAAGAGAAAAGAGCTCGAACCGGAGACGTAGTTGGCCCAGGCGCTGGATCCGCTGTAGAATAAAAATTTGTTCCCGAAAATAAAAGACATTTTCCATTGCAGCACGTGCGGTGGTGAGGGGTAAGCATGTGACACGGCCTTAATGCTCGTACTTTTAAGCAGCTTTCAACTATGTGCCACCCAGCCAGGCAACCACCTGCCACTTGTCAAAAGTGTCTGGGATAAGTGCAGCTTCATTTCTTCGATTTGGCCAGTAACGTGGCCCATTATCGAGTCGCATCCCCGTCTGCTCGCTTATCGCCGGTTAGCTTCAAATGATAATGTCTGAAAATATTTTCGTTTTTTTCAGGTGTAGTTTAATGCGCTCCATTGATTTTGAACAACGGGAGCTGCCAATTATGCAGCTGCCATATTGGAAAATCAATAAGCGACCACTCGTCAGCCGAGGTCGTTAGTACGATAAACCTATCCTCAGCTTTTGTCTGTGATTGGACTCTTGTCGACTTCCAAAAGAAAGTTGCAAAATTGTCTCGAGTGCTTTGAAAACTTTATTCTCCTCAATTTGCTGAAATTCCAGCATCGACTATAGCTAGGGGCGTGGAGCGTGGGCCGTGGCACAGTTCGTCGTTTCCGTAATTCTTGGTCGGCTGCATCTCAAGGGGCAGCGACGACGACCACTAGCCACCAGCCACTAGCCACCAGGCACCAGGCACCAGCCAAAAGCCAACAGCCAGGTCCCATTAGAGCCAGGTGGCAGAAGTCATCTTGTTGAGCCAAGTGTGCGGTTTTCTCTGCGCACCTTGCCCCTCTGGTCAAAAGGCCAAATTTCTTGCTAGCCTTGAGCATCGAGGCCATCACATTTCGAGTGCTGTGCCGCTTCGAACATTCTTCGATGAACTTAATGGCCATTGAGTGGGCGAGTACTCGAACCGACAGCACCTGCTCCTCGCCTCGACTCAACTGAAAACCGTTAAGTGATTATGAAAATAGTTGGCAGTGCGTCCGCAATGACCTTAGCGAGGTGAAATCGGTGTGTGCTTTCTGATAGTGGAGCCGCTGCCACACTTCACGCCCAAATAGTTTTCAAGTACTTCTTTTCACACTGAACTTAAAAAACACATGCAAGGAAATTGAAAATTTAGAAAAGCAAGAAATTGAATTTTAGATTGTACATTGAACAAAAATTCGATAATCGACTGTACGTGAACAGAGAAAATTGTTGGAGAGATGCAGCGGCAAACAGTTTATCATAGTTTCACATCTTCAACATTATTTCCATCTTTAATGTTTACAATGAGAGCTTGGGCTTTTCCACGTTCTATAAACAGTATGGAGTTTTAGATTAAACTTGCTTGTTTAACTTGAACTCATTACATTTTAAATCGCACACGCACCGCTCTTCCCAAAACCCCTCTATGTCAACTCCAATCAATTGAAATTTTTACAATGTCCGTCGTATTGAATGATACGCAGTAAATATGCAAAACAAAATTGGCACACAACACACACACATGCACAAAAAAGAGAAGAGGAGAGAACATCATTTAAAATTCGACAGTGTTTGCTGCCTATTTCTTTTGTTGCTGGTGTTGTTGTGGTTGTGGCTGTTGTCAACAGTCATCAATTATGAGCACACACACACACACATACATATATGTAAATATGCATGTGTATAAGTATATCTAAGTGTCGCTGTTGCCGGATGCGTCCAACTAACTAAACTATGCAAATTGCTTATTTTATGGCCGCGGGGTGCTGCAGAGCAAAGGGGTGGAAATCCTTTTGTTGCTGCCCAGGATAATGTTGGGGCGTTACAAAATGGGTAAGAAGGACAACGCCGCCTAATGGCACAATTTGAGCAACTAGCTGACTAGCTGCATGGGTGGATGGCTGAATTGAGGATGCGGATATGTGAGAATTCAATGAAATGGAAACTAACAAAATCAAATTGATGAAAAAAGATAGGAAAAAAAAACACCAGAAACCTTTAAAGGACACTTACACCGAAAGCGAGAAAAAAATCAGCGCAAATCAAACGGCGCAGCACAGGAAAAATTGGGCACAACTATGAAGTCCGGCCCCGGGACCGGTGAAAGGAAAAAAGAAAGAAGAGCAAAAAAGTAAAGCGTAAAACGGAAGCGCAGCGACAAAAGGGCGGCTGCCCCCGAACAACAAAAGATGCTGAAACGGGTCTGAGCCATGGGCATGGAACAATGCCTTCGACGAGGCCGGAGATTGCAAGTGGGAAGGGGCCTGTAAGGGGCTGGTTGGTTGGGCATGGCTGGAGCATAACTCGTGCCAGGCTTCCGTTCAATTTGAAGCCTGTTTGTTGGCCAAGTAGAAGAAAAGCTGACTGCAAAAACAAAAGCGGAAACGAACAGTTGGCGGCCGATTGAAACAATTGCAGCGCCAGTTGAGCAGCAACAAATACAACAGAATCAAGTGAAGGCGCAGCGGTAGCAAAAAATTAAGCAAACATGCCCAACATACCCAGCGCTGCTAGCTGCTGGGTGCTAGCTGCTTGCTGCTATGGTCGCCATTGTTTGAACTTATTATTGGTACAGTTCGAGCAACAACAACACACCATCATCGTATATCCTCTGACCAACCAACTCAAACTGGCCAACTCCTTAAAGGGCTGAGTTGTTATTGCTTTTCCTCATTGAATCTAGCTTGATTCTCTATAGTCACTTTCTTGATTTTCCACAATTTTACTTCGATTTTCTCTGCGTTTCAATATAATTTTGCGCTTCTATACCCCTTTAAGTGCCATAGCTATTAAGGGTAGCATTGTGTGGACTTTTTATTGGGAGCGATAAGATAAGATAAGCGATGCGAAATATTCAAAATAATTGAGAATTAAGAAACATTTTCTGATTATATTATAATAAAATTAAAATTTATTAAAAGTAATTTTTTTTTAGATGCATGTCCAATATAAGAAATATATATCTTTTGAATATTCCTTTAACAATCATAAATTTATTTTTCAATAATTAGTTGAAGAAGTGGAAGAAGAGGACTTTATAAATGTAAACGAGGTATCTGTAAGTCAACCACTCTCCGCAGAATTCTATTATTTGTGTTGCCTGCGCAGTTGGCATGTGAGCGTATAATTTGTAAAAATTATTTGCCTTGCTATCGTCAGCATCGTTGTCGACACCGGAAAGAAAATATTTTTCATCATTGCATTGCTGAGCCAGGGACAGGTCGGGGAAAGAGAAAGCGTTGCGGTCACCGCCTCCAGCAAAAAGGGCTACATTTTAAATTAAGCTGCCTTATTATTGGCTGTGGCGAGATATAGAGGCGCCACGTCATGCCAGCACGACGTTTGCCCTGCCCTTTAATTGCCTCAAGTGCTGTAGCGCAGTAACTTTAATTGGACAAAGATGATTGTCGGATCAATGCTTCAAGTTCCCAACTGAGCAAGTGGCAATTTGAGTGTGGCAAGTGGCAGCAAAAGGACATTCAGCCTAGCCATTTTATGTGCCGAGCACTGAAATGTCCAGCAAATTAAATAAGTAGTGAGAAAATAATATATTTTAAAAATATTTGCTGTACTCTCCAATTAAAGTTCGCAGTCTGCAACTGAAGGCAATCCTAGAAACTTCAGACAATTTCACGCTTCGACACCGAATAAACTTCATCTTCGACATCTGAAACTCAGTCAGCCACAACGCAACCTTTGATATAAAGGACATTTACTCCGACCGAATAGAATTGCACTGAGCAGTAGCTGAAAATTTCCTGAGGTAAATTGAACCAACACAAAAAAAAACTTTTAAAGTACTCTTTCATTAGAGTTTTTATTAACTACATTTATTTATTAAGAAAAGTCATTAAAACTTAGATCCAAATTAAATCAGATAAGCTTGATTACTATGATAAAAAAATGTAAATGCGTCAACGAAAAATCGTTTAGTGCGTCGCACAAAATTAAAATACCCTTTTCAAATGACATAATCAAAAACAAGTAAAAAAGGCAGAGAAAAATCATAGCGCAACTGGCGCATAATTTGTAATGGGCTGAGAAGAGCTGCCAGATTTTAATGCCGCTTGGAAAGTCAGCAAACGAAATGGCAGTTGGCGGCTTGCAGAACGAAAGCATAATGAAAGCAACATCAATGACCATGACTAGCAGCAAGTGAGCAAGACCAGCAGGGACAGCAAGGGCAGTGAGCAGCAGCGACTGGAAAATGGCAAAGGCCCGAGACCGAGCGTCTGACCAAAAATCATAAGCGGCAAAATGTTGGAGGCAGCGCCCGTAATTGGAAACGATGCTTCAGGTCTCAAGTTGCGTGAAGCATAATGACACCCCCCTAACAACTAGAGATCTGTTTGCTGTTGTTGCTTTTGCCACTTGCAGGCGGGGATGGCAAACGAAGATGACTCTGATTATGGTTGACGGCTGCGATAACGTGTTGCCGCTAAATGAATTGAATGCGATGCCTTTTAGCTGAGATTAAACAGCGGCACCAACAACACCAACAGCAGCAGCATCAGCATCAACATTGGCGTGATTGCAAACTCTATCAATATTAGGCGAATTCCTTTGCATTGCACTGTGCTACATATAAGACCATAGAACATTATCAAAAAGACTATTGATAGATAGACGCAAATTAAAGATTTCCACGTATTTCTCAAATACACAAATACATTTTTAAATTTTTCTACATTATAAATATAAGAATGGAAACAATTAGAAAATCAAATAAACAAATGTGTGTTTTCCAAAACAGGGTCTTTCAGTCAGGTAGGACAGTGTTGTCTATGTTGAAACCACGATATCCTCGATGCATTCGCCAGTCATTTGTGGGTGTTACAGCAGCAAAGATCTGGTGCTACATATTAAGCCTGGAAATGCCATTTCATCTTTTTAATTGAATTTTAATTTGTTTAGAATGCGCTTAGAGCTTCACGCCAAATTGCCATTGCTGGCTGGTGTTGCTTGCCGCTTGTTGGCTGTTGGTTTGTCTGGACCTCGACGCAAGCACTTCAATTAATTTACTATGCAACTTGGACAACTTCTAGTTTTTCCGTTGTTTCTCTAGTTGCCAGCCGTCTGTGCTGGCTGGCAGCTTTTCACAAATCGATTAAATTTAATTTGTTTTCTTTGCCGTCTTTTCATGCTGCCCGTCATCGTCATCGCGATTTTTATACTTATTTTTCTGTGACTGCTCCCATTGCCTTTCTCCTGTTTCCAGCAGTAA
This sequence comes from Drosophila atroscutellata, assembly GCA_035041605.1. NCBI lineage: Eukaryota > Metazoa > Arthropoda > Insecta > Diptera > Drosophilidae > Drosophila > Drosophila atroscutellata. The sequence continues at coordinate 2,128,263 of JAWNLA010000094.1, read as the reverse complement.
TTTCATAATGAGTTGACTTAATGCAGCCCAACTGTCGAGAGGATTTGTTTTTGCTGCCGAGCGTCGAGCGGCAAAATTGGTTCACGCGAACATTAAATAATTATGAAAATGCAGAACTAACACATTGTAAAACGTGATTACGATGAAAATTTGTCTAAAATCTCGGCAGCGAAAATTCAAATGAAAATTTCCTTAGGCTCTTTCTTTCATTAGTTTCTTTTTTTTCTCGCAGTTTAGTTTTGCACCTAGCAACATTTGTTGATTTTCATATTTCCATGCTTAATTGAAGCAATTTCAGTTTTTCCCGTAACAATTCGCTGTGGCGAAAAGGAAAGCACTTGTCTGCAGGCGTTTTAAATCATTTTGTTTTAGGTTCATAGCTGCAAGGGATTTGCCTTTCGTTTTAATTGTTGTTTTCATTTTTCTTTTCGCACGGCTTACATACAATTAAAATTCTGGCACTCGAAATGGTAAAATAATTGCGAAGGAAGCATTGCACAAAATATGAAAAATAAGCATATTATTATAATGATGTCCGTTATTTTGAAATTAATTACAATTTATTTTTCAACATTAAAATGTTGTTATTATGGCAGGGTCTTCAACATTTGCCTTTGGTAAATTTGAATATTCGGGAAATCATTGTTGAGAATTTATGCATGGCAACTGTTGTGCTTTATTTAAATTGTAATTTTTGAGGGCTCTGAAAATGCTAGAATGCAAGAATAAGAAATGACATGTTGGTATTAAATTATATCAATCAAATTAAATTCCAAATGTAGATTTATAATACAAATACAATGAGTAAGTGTGAGTAGCAATACCAATTTAATTGTTTTTGTAATTGCGTTCATCCTTGTTTGAACACGGATAATACTAAGATGACTCACGCAGGATCACACGATAATTTCGTTGTTTGTCGGCTAGGAATTAACAGTCAAAATCTCACTGCTTCCCAAGTCAGTTGCCAAATCTGTCAACAAAATTTGCGCGTGCCAGCCTAAAAAGCGGAAACACAATTATGCCGCCGGCACAGGTAGCGACAAGGGAGGATTGGTGAAATATATACTGCGTGACATCGTATGTTTATTGTATGAAAAATTAACTGAAAACAGTTTTTTAGCCCACTTTCCAATTTTTGGATTTGGTTTGCCCAATTTGTTCTCGCTGCTTCTGACATATGTGACAAAATGTCAAAAGAAAAAACACATTGAGATAAATACAGAGAGACAAGAAAAAAGAAAGCTGGTAAAAGCGCAATTCAAACAAAATTTAAACTGAAATATTTAAACGTCGCTTTTGCTTTTTTCGCTTGTCTTTTTGTCGCGTATATGGCGTATGAGCAATTTTGCCCATTTTCGCCATGCGTCTATGTATTTGTGTGTGTGTGTTTGTAAAGCTCGCTTTCATAGCAGCAAGTCCTGTTGTCCTTGTCTTGGCTCCGAATGCAGCTCGCATATTTGATGCAAAAATCAACGATAAAATGGTGAAGCTTCCCGCGCAAGGACTAGTTCTCGCTCTGCATTTCCATTGCGGACTTGCAGCAAATGTTTCCGTCATTACCGGTTAAGCCAACTACACAGCCTCGCCCCCAAACAACAGCCAGCACAAAAAGAAACAAAGACGATTTCACCAAAACGTCAGCAAATTAAATGCTCTTTTTTTTCATTTCGTTGCTATTCTTAAAGACTTCCAGCTACCTCTGCATCTTTGTGGACTGTCTGCCGCCCTCCCTCTAACTCTGTGCGGCACGTGGCAAGCTGTCGTGAAGCAAATTGCCCGAATGAAGCTGCTACATGCAACGGGGCAGCCGCATGGCATGAAATTAAGTTGCAAGCTCTAGGATTTGCTTTCAACTTTCACCAAATTTGCCCTGCTATATTTTGTGTCTTACACACATCAACACACACACACACTCGCTCGCTCGCTATGGTTGGGACTTTTAGTAAGTCAGGAAGGTTCTTCGTTTCTTTCGATGTTAACACGCGTTTATGTCGTTGCTTCTGCTGGCTTCTTGGCTGCAGTTGGATATTGTCACGCTAATGCCGCAGATTTGTCCTGTTTAATGCTTCGTGTAGTTGTGTGTATTCTTGCTAGTTCCTTAAGACTGAAATGTAAATTTAAAATATTTTGTTTTTATATTTTTACGATTTTAATGGTTACGAAAAATTAAAGCTAATGGAAACGGTTATAAAGATTCCTAATATTTTGAATTCATTCATGGTTATACATACATTTCTTTCACTTATATAATGAGAGTAAATATTCCAAATAAATATTAAATAATGTAATATCGACTGCTGTTCATTGCAAAATACAGCATGTATCTAATGGCTTAAAAATTTATTGGAGGTTATTATTCCTATGCTTAAGAAATTATCCTGTCGTTTGGCATTTGTAGTTAACGCACAATTTTCGTGTCAGCTTCGCAAATTGCTGTGTATAATATGGCACCGGACTAAACTGACAGAAAGCACATAAATTATAAATCATAATTATACATGCGCAAGCATTTATTGCATGCCTCGAGTGCCTTATAAAAGAAGACCGGAGACACACCGGCGTCACAAACAATCTCAGAGCTGGCTAACAGCAAGTTGCTAAAGTTGAAAGTGGGCCATATAAAATGATAAAGTTGCAAGTGAAAATAATGATATGGATTTTTATAATTTCGACAAGATTTTTATGCGGCGCGCAAATTGAAAATATAAATTCCAATGAGCTGCTCGCCTTCGCAGACTTTCTACGCGCCCAACACTTGCAGCATGCCCTGCTCCTCCTGCCTGGACATAAGCGGTTCATTCAAATTGAAAATTATAATAGATTGTTCACCAACTACACGCTGCAGTTTTTCACGTCACGAAAAGAATTAAATTTTCCAGAATTATTTTACTATGAATCACCACGCACTGGCCTGTTTGTAGAGGCCTTTGAGAGCGAGCACATCAAGCGTTGTGTCTATTGGGCTGCCTCCGAGGGGGGCTATTTCAACAATACCCAGGCATGGCTCATGCTGGGCAGCAAACTGCCAAATCGGACGGACGAGCACATCATTAGACAGCATTTGTCTGCTTATAGCATAGACATTGATGCGGACATAACAGTTGCGATGCGATGGCCACAATTCGACAAGTAAGTAGCAAACGGGCACGTTTCTGAAAGTGCACACAACATTGCGTAAGTTCATTCTATATACTTAATTGATATAAATACATTTCTTAAATATATATATTTTTTTAAACATAAAAACGTTAAAAAATAAAAGTGTATTGTGAGAATAAACAACATTTTTTACAATGCTTAAAATCCCAATAATATCCATGTTACGCAATAGTAATTTGTCGTTTGTATTATATTTGTCAAATAGTCTGAGCTGGCAGCTCTATGATGTTTACAGAATGGGTCAGCAGTCGCCATTGTGCGTGGAGCCCAAAGGCAGCTGGAGCCTGTCCGGTGGCTATCGGATCTGGGCGAACTACAGCGGCAGCTGGTTGCGGCGTCGCAGCAACCTGGGTAACATCACATTGATAGGCAGCACGGCGGCAAGTTGTGGCAAATGCGTAAAACTTCCGATCAACTTAAGACTTACCTATCCACCTATAGTTGACTGAGAAGCCGGCGGACATGGATGACATGAGCTATCTGAGAAATAATTGGGATATGCTGCAATTGGATCCTATGCAGCGCAAAACATATCAGCTGTTTCTGTTAATGGCTCAACTGTATAACCTGAGGTAATGATGATTGGCGAGTCGCTTCAGCCCACATTAAGAGTTTCTTTCAGCTTGGATGTGCGCCTTCAGCCGAATTGGGGACAGCTTTTGCCAAATGGCAGCTGGACGGGTGTTATGGGTCAAATTACAAGTGGCGTTGCACACTTTGCGGTTTGTCCTCTCAGATTTCTACCAGAAAGGCAGAGTTACGTACAATACACTCCTGTGCTGCACACCCAATTGTAAGCATATTTATTTATATACAGATGGGAGTATACGACCAAAGTTTTGCTCTAACCGTTTCAACACTTTAATAATAAGTAAAATATGTAGTTTTTATATGTTCCCACAAGGTAAATTTTTTACAAATCATTTTTATTTTAGATATTTATAGAATTTGTGCAAGACAGCTCACAGTTTTTAAGAACAATACTAAAAACACTACGTAAACTTTTGTAAGTCAAGCATTTATCGGTATACAAGCAGAGTTAAGCAAACTTTATATCCCTGGGCTTATGTCGATTTTGTTGGCAAATTTTGTTGAAACACCTCTTTTCATATTTGTTCTACCCTGCTTGCAGCATACATTTTTTGTTTCGCCATCCGCGCCGCAACAGCATACGCAACATTTTCTTTGAGCCACTTAGCCAACAAGTGTGGTGGTGCGTGCTGGCACTGATAGTGGGTAGTGCATTGTTGCTGCTGCTGAACGTACGCCTAGAGCAGCACCTGCAACGGCAGCAACGGCAGCAACTGCAACCGCAACAACATCAACAGAAGCCAGTGGAAAAAGAGATGTCTTTTGTCTGGTTCACCATACTGGAAACTTTTTTGCAACAGGGACCCGCCACGGATCAATTTCAGCTTCCATCCACACGGATTCTGATTAGCGTCACTTGCATCTTTAGTTTCATGCTGATGCAGTTCTATGGTGCATTCATTGTGGGTTCCCTATTGTCGGATACGCCGCGGAGCATTGTTAATCTGCAAGCGTTGTACGCGAGCAATCTGGAGATTGGCATGGAGGATATTCCCTATAACTATGAAATTTTTACTAACACCAGCCATCAGCTGGTGCGGGACATCTATACCCAGCGCATTTGTCGAGATCAACAGAACCATATTCTATCTATTGAAGAAGGCGCAGAGAGAATTAAGCAAGGCGGGTTCGCATTCCACACAGCCATCGATCGCTTGTCCCGCCTGCTTCAGAAGCAGCTGGACGATAGAGAATTCTGTGACCTACAAGAGATTATGTTCAATCCACCCTATTTGAGTGGCTCCGCCATGCCCAAGAGCTCGCCCTGGCGTGAGCATCTCAACCATGCAGTGCTCTACCTAAACGAAATGGGTCTGATGAGCTACAATGAGAAGGCTTGGACGTTGCCAAAGAAAGACTGTTCGCTCTCTAATGATGCCGAGGTGGAGGTAGACCTCAAACACTTTGCACCCGCTCTCTTTTTTCTGGTCCTAGCCATGTTGGCCAGCACGGTAGTGTTTCTGCTCGAACTGCTGTTTGGATGGCTTAAACCCAAGGCAACTCAAGCAACTGCTTGATGTTTTTGCATTCTTAATATTGTTGTTGTAATAAAAAATGTGTTATAATGTTAGCATGGAAACTGAAGCACAAATTAAAAATTCCATTAAACTGCAAACACTCGCAGTGTGCCCAGCAGCTGGTCAACTACTAAAGTTTTCTACCGTTAAGCGCACTTTTAATTTAAACTTAATTATCAAGTGCCACCCTTCAGCGAACAACGGCAAATATCAGTTAGTTTCTATTAGCAGACAAGCTTTTAAGTTGGTAACAAAATATGGCATATTAATTATGAAAATTAACCGAGGAGGCAGCTAAACAGTTTGGAGTTGATTAGAAAATCTTTGGGTAGTTATTTTCCACTGAAAGCGTATGAAGATAATTAAATCAAATGGCGAAACTAAAGCAATGGGCTTAAGTCTTCATATTTTATTCGCTTTATATATGATGTAACAAATTTAATTAGTTTTTTGGTTAGTTTTTATTTATTACTATTTCAATTTGTGTAATTTGAAGATAGGATTGAACATATATGCATTGGATATATGTATGCATATACGTAAAATATAGAGTAATGAAAGTATTTCCTTGAGAATATCAAAGCTTATATTCTCGAGGCACTCTCTTAAATTTCAATTAAATCCAACTTCTGTAACAAGCTACCGCAACCTAATTACCTAAGGGCACAATCCAAGGCTGTCTACTGCCGATGTCAGGTATAATGTGCTCAAATTACATTAGTGCTCATTGCCAGACGAGTCGTCTTTTCTTTTTAGGTACGATAGCTGCCAGCTATAATGAGCCCCACTTCCAGTAAGTCTCGACTAAACGAAGCTATCAACTGGAGAAGCAATATGGAATATGCGCTGTGCATTCCACATATTATGGCCATTTCATTAAAGGTCATGCGTGATGCAGTCTGCAGCTGGCAATGCATATAATCTTGTCCATAACCATTCAGTTTTATCATGTCAGATTGCGCGACAATCGTATATTGCATTGCAATATGATTCTTTTGCAATTGAATGTGTGATTATTACAACAAATTGCACAGTGTTTGAAATAAGCAGAGAAGTAGTTGCTCTTACAACTTCTTTCTATTAACTACTTTTATGTTTGGGCGGGGTCAGGGGTGGCAAAATAAAAGGAAATTGCACTTGCTTCTGAGGCCTTACCGCTTGTGGCCAGTCAAATCATTCAAATTGATTCACATTTATAAATAAATTGAACACAGCTTTAATTAACTAGATAGTGTTTAACTTCCACATCATATGAAGCATGGTGTCTCTCTAGGTTCTTAAGACGTTTCCATTGTAAATGTATCATATAATTTCTGTATCTTCAATTTTGTCAGCCTTAAATAATAATTTAGTAAAATCGATTTGTGTTGTGACGAGCAAATGAATTGATAGCTTTGCTGATTGAAATATATACCAACATGCCATATATATCAATTCCGTTCTATTCTCTCCCATTATGTTCTATTGTATTTCATTCTATATATTTAGTTGTCTGGGTGCCTCTTTTAGGTGCACACGTCAAATTATGTAAATTTACAACATGATTAAGTTCATTTCTGTGCCTCGGCTTGTGTTTGTTTTGCAATTCAAATGAATTTGATGCTTCTCTTCAGTCTTCCCTTTACCCGACTGCCCTGCCAATGCCATTTGGTATGTGTATGTGTGTGTGGCAGGCATTAAACTATTACTTCTATGCCTATCGCAGGCCCACTGAATCTCGCCTTACATATACATTCGTAGTATTTGTTCCCAATGGCCTTGCCTGTGTGCCAGTTCCTCTGTCGAAAGTATCAATTGTTGAGCATTTACTTATGCCCTGCTGTTGTCATTGTTTGCTGTCTGCATTTGGCCTGTGCATATGTAGTTTATTGGTTATGCTTATAGTTTGGCCATCGTTTTGCTCAATGCTGAATGAATTTATATTGCTTTTGAAGTGTTTAAGTGTTTGTTTCGTGTCTGCGATGGCCATCAGTGCGTATGCGTAATGACATTTCATGCACATCCAATTTGATTGCGCTGAATGCTGTTGTGCCATACTGATGCTAAAGACAGCTTTGAGCTTATGCAAATATCAATTCAATTTTATCTACATCTAAATGAGAGCAAAGTTAAACAACCTCTAATAAATATTTAAAGTATTTCTTATGTATGTATACCGCAAGTTAAGCATGAAAAATGATTCTTATTAAATTTATTTAACTCCTCATTTTACTAATAGACGCAAGAAACATGAGATGATTAAATTGAAAGATTTCAGTTTGAATTGCAAGAATATATTTGTGGCTTAGCTTGCCGAATATTTTGTAATTAATTATTATTTTCATTAAATAGGAAAGAAAGCTTAAAAGAGTGGTTATAGCATGGCTACTGTGGCCTTCAGCAGAGCATTAAGTATTTAATCTTGACTACTTGTGGTCTCATCTGTATTCCTTGGCATTTATTGAATGTTAACTAACATAACAAAAAACAGAAGCGAAATTCTGCGAATCACCGTTAATTCCCAAAGTGTATACCACCTTATGATAATAAAACGTTGGAGAAAGCTAGCAATAGAGGAAGAGACAGAGCCTTCTACGGTAGCGAGATAAAAACAATCTGTAATATTTTCGCAATTTTTGCTGTCTCCGTTTACCTAAGTCCTACCCTGCCCTGCCCTGCTTTTTCCTTTTTTCTATCTTGTGCCGTGTTGTCCGATTGCTATGTGGAAAAACTTTAGTAACTTTTGCGCTGCATTTGAACGGCTTCCTTTATTTTTCCTGCATCCCTCCATTTTCCTTGTCTCGCTTTACAGCCTTTGGGGCTTGTAGTTTGCTTGTGTTATGTGCTTATTATAAAATAATTAAGTCCTTTAGGAAATTATGGTTCTTGTTGCCTTTGCAGTGCACTTGCTCTTACTTTTGCCACTCGGTTTCTTTTGCCCGCAAAAGCTGAGTGCGTGTTTTTATTTTTTTCTGTCGCATCTTTTAACATCACCTTCCATTTTTTTTTTCTCTGTGAATTCTGTGATTTTACCGCATTTATTTCTGCAAGTAAATAAGTTAGTAGGGTAAGGGTATTTTATTTCCAATCTTCCTTGTACTCAATGATATGAGATTTTGCAAAGAAAATCATAAACTTTTTAAAACGTTTCCATTATTAGCTCATCAGAACAATTTCAAATTGTTTTGATATAGTACATATAAAAAGGAGTTCATGACTTTGCAAATAATTTGTATATCGCATAATTTTTGGTGAAGATATAGCAGGGTTAACTTGTATTAAATAATTTGGATATGCCAGTTTTGAATAAGTTTAAAGCCCAATTTCGTATTGTTTAAATGATATATTAAGATTTTACAAGTTTTTAGATATATTTTAAACATGTAGAGATGTTATAGTAATTTCGATTCTTATTAGAATTAGAATTGGTTTTTTTTTAAATATATTATGTGAATAAAATGTTTAAATGAAATTAGCTTCTTAAAAATCTTAAGCAGTGATTTACCATTTTTTTTTTTGGCAAATATTCGAACTTACTTCAGCTCTTTAATTTTATCCATATTTGTGCCTTTCAGCTGCTTTTGGAATCCAAGTAATTTATTGAGTGTCTAATTAATTTCTGCTGTCTGCGTAACTTTTGTTAATTTTCTCTCCTGTCTGTGTCTGCTGGGCATTGACTTAATGACCTAACCGCAGTGTTAGGGCAATGTCTAGGAGGAGCATGACTCTATTAGAAGCAGACACTAAATCAGTTGACACACAAACTGCGCTTGTTAGCTATGTAAAAATATGCTTGTATCTCAAATGCATTTGAGGAATCAGTATACATAGGCAGACATGGAGCACATGATCAATGCGCCGAGTTGCTTCTGTTAAATTGATGTATCGCCATCTGAAAAGGCACTTTAAAACTCCAGCCATGGAGTATGTCAAGTGACGGTCAACTATAAACAGTAGGTACTGGTGGCAACAGCAGCGCCAGCCAGTAAAGGGACACTTGATAAATGCCCCAACGAAACATGGATACAAACATCAACACTAACAACAAAAACTACAGCGTCCGACACAATAAAAGAGGAGATGGGGTTGTGAGTGAGCTGGAGGTTAGATTGAAGTCCACTTCATGCTGTGGATGCTGCTGCTTGAAACACGTGCCCACTTGGTGTAGGAGTATAACAGCACCAGTTAACAGTCAGTTTGGATTTCCCTTGTTGAAAACTTATAACAGAGCTAAAGTTCGCTGCAGTTCACAACAGCAAATTGAGACTAATTTCAAATGGATCAAAATGGACAAAACGGTACTTAAGCAAACAAATATTTCGAGTTTCATTCATACTTTAATAAACATATTTTTTCTGTAGACAGGAGTCGCCTTGCTGATATGTAAGGTTTAAATATAGACTTAAAAAACCCACCGTTTGCTCCATGAAATGCGTATAATATAATAGATCATTCTTGCTAATAAAAAAAAATATACATTTACATATATACAAATCAAAATGAAAATAAATTTACATCGTAAATTATTCTGTTTAATTTTTAATAATTGTTGAATGCTACTTTATCAAGTATTCCTATGCAGCAACCATTCGATTTTCGTCAGAGTTCGATTGGAAGTTCTAGAGAAATTTAGTATTTTCTTTTTAAACACTAGGTTTTACATAACAAAATTGTAACATTTGCTTAGAATTTTTTAACTTGTTTGTTTATGTTTAACCAATTTTTAACTATTTTTAACGCAAAAGGAAATGTTAAAGAATTCAGAGATTGTTGCGCCATCGGGTAGCGTGGAACGCCATTTGGAGCCATGGCAAATAATCAACTGGTCAGACAATCAATTACGTGCCATCTACACCGATTGGGGCAACTACCTGGCTCTCAAGCATAACTTCAAAGCTGCAACTCGATACCTTGACGCTGCGCTGGAGATACAGCCAAATGATCCTATTGCGCTAAGCAAGCGAAGTCGGATCAAACGGTTGCAGGCGCGAGCACCTGACGCACTTACAGATTGCATTAAAGCTAAGAGTTGAGAATATATATATATATATACATATAAACCAAAAAAACGAACTATAAAATGTTTATTTTCATATTACAGGCATCCTTAAAGAATCTAGTCGCTCGAGATTGGGTACTAAAAATTACTTGGAGATTTGTTCTGCTCTGTATGAATCCAATCACTTTGAGCAAACCAAAAGATATCTACATGATCTGCTGCGGGGCTCTAACAGAAAGGAAAAATGTCCTGTGCTGAAGCATATACGAACAGTTAGTAGAAAGCTAAGTGTAGCTATACTTTTGAGTAATTTAATTGATTTAGGTCAATAGCAATATACATGATGCGCTCAGAGAAGAAACTGCGCCTGCTATTCGTAGACTTATAGACAAAATGACTTCAGATCTGGATAAAAAACCCATGTCTGTGAAGCCCGAGTGTGATGTGCTTAGCATTTTGGAAAAGGAGGTATGAATTGAAAAGTCTCATATAATAATCAATGATCTATAATTTGTTATTGTTTTAATGTATGCAGGAAGAGCTTATCTCCCCACTAGAGATTCAGCGTCGCAAACGACAGTTTAAGATATATAATCAAACATATTTGCAAAAATCATGGATAGACGTTAGTTTTCTTAAAGATGTACGCGGAAATCCAAATCTATTATTGCAACAATGCGTTGAGTCAACGAACGAAATTGAAAATCTTACCAAACAGAATTACAAAACAGTGCGAACATTCACGGTATGCCTCGCTATATACTATATTTATATGGCATGTGAACTAAATATATGTTTAAATATTATTTTACTTAGAAAATGCTTCATGCTCGCTGTCCCATGTACAGTAGTCGTTTGAAAAGGCATCCCAACAATGATTTACATCTGAAGCAGGAACAGGAGAATCTCTTTCGCATACAATATCAAACGAAACGAAATATGTTCAAAATACTCCGAACTATTCGAAGCCTGATTCACAATCAGGAACTAGAGGTGAGTTTAAAATATGACTAAATATATATGTATGTATTATATGTATTAATTTATAATTCAAGAAATTGACTAGGTTTGTGGATGAGGTCATGGGCGATTACGTAACAATTAAAACCAATCGCATTATGCCATGGAAATTTGAATTCATTAATGAGGTCTACAACTATTTGGGCCTAGCCCGCATTAATGAATACAAATTTTCCGTCAGCATGAAAACGTTAACTGGCAGAAAGCGCCTACTCAGACTCCTCAATATACCCATCGAACCTGCTAGTTTCTCAACGGTGAAAGAGGATAACATGTTGAAAATAAGACGGCAGGAGATCATAGATACCAAGGCCGAATTGTACAAGTAAGATTCAAATATTTATTTATTTCTTCTTTGTTTACTGATGGGAACATCGTTTTAGAAAACGAATGGCTCGTTTTGAGTCTCGCATGCGTTTCGCCGTGTATCCAATAGAACGCAGCTATCTATATCATGAGGCGGCTCAGGCAAATTTGGATAACCATTCCTTTGATGCCTGTTGCTTACTGGTACGCAAATCCATGGATGGTAAGGCTAATTGAGTAACAGTGGCAGACTGCTTAATCATTCCAAATTTCAGAGGCTCGGAAGGGCAAAAACTATATTTGGGCCGTATTGAGCGCACTTATTGCCTGCAAAGCCCATGCGATTCTCGGAAAATTAGAGAGCCAAAAGGAAATGCTATCCGAAGCTTTCCAATTGGCAAAACATATAAAGAACATTGATCTGTGCCTTTTCATTGACATTTGTCGACAGGTGAATAATGAAGAAATTTTTAATAAGAAAGCATTAGTCACTTCCGATAAACGTCGAATGATGCGCACATTTGAACAGTCGTTTGAAAGTCCTGTCAGAAAATCAAGTATTGATGTACAATATTAATGATAAGAAGTGTTCTTCTAATTGAAAAAATTGGTAATAAAATATTCAAAAATGTCTCTGCGTATATGTCAATCAATAAACTCTATCTTTTATTAAGTGGTAACGTCTTCTATGCGTTTCGAACTTCAGGACGTCACTCTGCGCAAAGAAGTTTAAGTGCATTTTTGCACATTTCCAAATAAGCAGATCTTAAAACAAATTCTTAATTTCAATAGGAACTTTAAATCTTTACAAACTTCATATACTCTCCTTCCTATGCCAATCTTGATCTTATAAGCATTTGCGTTATCCAGCATATTATGAAGTGTAAAACACATCAGTTGGTGAGGCCATATTGTTAATATATACGCAGATGATATCACTCTCAGCGCTTATCGCTCCACAATTATCAAATTATCCAGGATAGCCATTATCGCGCCAGAACATCAACTCTGGAAATGGAATTAACATGCAAAATAATTCATACTTTGTTAGCCATTGAAGCCACTCAATTTCAAAGTGAAGCTGATAGCCGATGGTTTGCCAGTCTTGTGAGTCTGTGTGTGCATTTACCTTCGAGGAATTTCAGCACTCAAGCAAATTGTGTATACAGCAGCAAGAGAGACTACAATAGCAACAACAAGCAGTAAACAAGAGTGCAACGCGTTGGTCCTCGAACGTGACAAGGATAATAAGCGCCAACGGGCAAACACTTTTGCTGACCTGTTAACTGAATTGAAAGCGAATCGGCTGCGATTCAAATGCAGTAACATACTAACTAGCCAAGACCAGCCGCAAATGCTGAATACACATTGCCAAGTTAATGAATCGTAACGCTAACTGCAATTAAGCCGCTGTCACCAGGGATACAAATTAATTCCGCAGCCGCCTTTTCGAAACTGGTCGTATAGACATATAGACCAATCAATTGTGGGTCCAAAAATGAGCCAGACACAATCGTTAATCAAATTAAAATTTATTTGCAATTTGACCAAGTGCACATTGGCTAACAAATTTATCATCGGTCCAACCAACACAAAATAACTAACAACTAGAGATGGACGCGTGTCGCTCACGACACGACATTTACCTTTGACTTAAAATGGTTTTTATTATATTACGTACTAAGTTATATATACATAAAAATATGTATATTTTATATTTTATAACATTAATATTACAGAAAAAATAAACCAACCTTTAACAAAACAAACATAAAAAACTAATAATTTATGTACATATATTACTGCAACGCAATGATTGGCTAATAAGCACTTATTTTCCAACCGGTTAACTTTCACACCGATTTTTGTTTTTTTCTGATAATAGCATCTGAATTATCCATTTTATCGCATGCTGGGTCGTGTGCATCACGAACCCACCACACAATAGTCAACTGTATCTGAAAATGTATCTGTATCTATCGATGTGCAGCTGTAACTGTATCTGTGGCGTGTCTGCATGTGCTCTGCATAATTTGAACGCTTAGTTTTTGGGTTCTTGGTTTGGTTTTTGGGGTCTGGCTTTGGGTTGAGGTTTGTTGGTTTGTAGTGGATGCGTTCTTTGGGCGTTTTCGTTTGTTTTTGTCCAGTTGACGCATAAATTTGCATGACAATTGCCTGTTGTTCGGCGAACATGGCCAATGAGGTTGTTGTCATTGTTGTTGTTGTTACCATTTTTGTTGTTGCTGTTTTTGTTGACTTTTTGCCATTTTAATTAGGCAGCTTCCTGTCAGCTGTAGTTGTCCCATCTGCCAACCAAGTGCCTGGTTTGATTATGAGTATACGGCTCTGATTTGAAGCTGACTGTGTGTGAGATGAGTGCCAAGCCCACGCATCGGAAAACCGCAAATTGGGGGCAATTAAATGGAATTAATTACTGCAATTGATAGTGTTGAAATCAATGTTTTTTTTTTAAATCTTTTAAATTTGGCACAAAAAATGTTTAAGCCAAAAAAATATTATTAAAAAATATATAGTTGATGTCACATAAATGATATATGCCACATACTGTTAGAGTTCGTTTCCGTTTATGTTGTGCACACACACAAACACATACACACGTACACCTGACATTTGTGTGCATATTTTACTTGCTAATTTCGAAATCCTTTTTATTTGCAGCAACAAACTTTTGCATCCGCTAAAGCACACACAGGCGGGCACACGAACATATGAAATATTTGTCAAAGCCCGTGCAGACACCAATGCAAACAGAGAGCCACCCACAAGCCCTTCCACTTGCACACATATACACTCACACACACACACTCAACAGACGACCGCACGGCCGTTTCCGCTTCCGTTTTTTGCAGCACACGTGCGTGCCAGGCGCTCTTTATATGCGGCTTTGTGTGTGTGTGTGTGTGTGTGTGGCCCGCCTGTTGACAATTTTGCGGTAAGGTGCAGTCAGTTTCATGGCAAGCTTAATAAATTACAACAACGTTGCCCAAAAAATCTCAATATAAGCAAAAACTCTGCTGCGGCTGGCGGCAACGGCTATCGCATGTAATATCCACATGGCCACATTGCCACTTGCAGTCCAACCCGATTGCTGTTTTCAAATTACGTAGATGTTCTCCCAATGTACTTGTTGTTACCCGATTTAAAATTATAAGGATATTTGATAATATAATTAAATAAAATAATAAAATAATTTTACAATCATACACTTGTGCACGTTCCATGCGCTCCAAAAAAATGCAAATTGTCCAGCAAGGTAAAGAGTTTTTTTTTCCAATAGAAAAGTCAAAAGGACGATTCTACGTGTTTCGGACTGCTGAAAATGTTTTACTACTGTTTTCATCATCTCTGAAGCCGTGCATATGAGAATTCAATTTGATCTGATAATTATTTTAATTTGAAAACTAAATACTAAACAAAAAATTGGATTTAGTGCAAGTTGTGAGAATTATTACAATTACTACTTTAAAAGCATTTTGTTGGTTTTAGAAGACTCAAAAAACTAAATAAACTGAAGGAAAAGTTTAGGTAGCAACTATTTTTTTTTTTAGTTATAGTTATAGTTTAATGGATTTTAATTTTAGAATTAAAGAACTGACTTTGCTCTAAGCCAGCATAAAGTTGAAGTATTACTTGAACTTAAGCACATAATTAAAAGTGTTGCCTTCAAGCAGCTTTCAAGAATAAAGCACACACACATGCAGTGACAGTGAGAGAGAGAGAGAGAGAGAGAGAGAGAGGTGCACTGCTCATGCAGCAGTAATATGCAACACTGGGGCAACACAAAGAAGCGGAAACTAACTCAACAACTTTCCATTTTGTCAATGGCTGTGCTGCTTGGCTGGCTGAGATGCTTGGTCTGGCTCGTCCTGTAAATGACACACAGCCACCCTGCATATGAAACTTGAAATATTTTTTTCATTTCACAAATGAAACTTTGTGCACAGAGCTGCAGAACTGAAGCAAACTTTAAACTTTGCAATTGCAGCAAACCTTGCTCTCCCCAAAGAGCAGTGGTTAACCGAACAGGAGCTGCAAGTGAGAGGAGGGTGTCCAGTCCAGTTGCAATCGTCATTTGCAATATACTCTCCGACTGCTCCTTCTGTTCGATCCTTAGGATTTTTCGCCATTTTTCGTTGACTTCATTTTGGCGCCGCAAACTCCAAAAGGAAATTACACACCAAAAGTAAACGCCAAGAGTGCAGCCACCGACCCAGATTAAGACCCACGATACCAGTCCAGTTGCCTTTAGGAAGTTGTTGACGCAGGACGAGCAACGAAAGCTGAGTGTCAGTGTCATATCCTGTGCCAAAAGTGCACACACAGACAGACACCCTACCCCCACTATGCACAGCCATCGGCAGTGCAGGCTCAACACCGAGTGCTGCTGCACATTATAAATGAATAATTTATGCGCGCGTTCAACTGCAGATGGATACAGTTGAAGCAGCAACCAGCCACTCACACTAAGTGAGCTGAAGGGAGGGCAGAGCAGGGAGGGGTTGCAACAACATAGTCCTGGTCAACGCCAAATGAGTTGTGGTAGCGTCTAGCTGGTGCCGTAAAACCCAATGCCAGCAGCCGAATAGCTATTGCTAAGCATAAAATAAAATTTCGGAAACACTTGGAAATAAAAAATGGCCTACAAAATACAAATGAAAAAATTTTTTAAATCAAAAAGTTTAAATATTAGACCATATTAAAATTTCAAATATGTAAAGTTCGTTTTCGGAATTGAGATTTCAAATTTTACTGTATTTTCTGAGTGTAGCAACCACCTCAAAGCTCTACCCTGCAAATTACATAATCACGTGGTGCTGCCAGGAGTCTGCAGCAACATGGATTTGGCTCCGGTTGCATGGCGTGCCACTTGTGGGGTGTGAAATTATCTGGCTGCTACCAAAAAATAAGACGGAAGAAAGCTGCAGCTCCAAAGTTATTAGAGCTAAATTTTTGCCTAAGTAATGACCAAGTGCATATCTCTCAGCACATATTGAGTTATGACTTAATTGGATAAGAGCCAGCTGAAACCCGTACCCTTTTCCCGCTCCACTGCACCCCGCCACAGTTCAACGTCCCTAGACCGACAAAAACTTATGCTAAAAGTTTTGTCGACATTTTTTTTTTGCTTTGTGTGGCCACAAAATTGTGTTTTAGGTTCCGTTGGGGCATCTGCCGATGACTAAGTGGAAGCAAAGATGAATTAGATATATGATCATGTTGAAAGTTGTCAGTGTTTGCGATATCGTAATAATTCATTAAAACAGTAAAAAAAAAGGGAACGTTGAAGTCGGTCGTAACCTACGACCAATAAGTTATACGATCTGATAACGGATGTCACAGAACAGGATGGATGTAGCCAAGAAATAGCGATCTTTGAAGTACGTTCCTACTAATCTATCCTCCAAGTTTGCCTTGAAAATTGCGGTAGATATGAGCTTTTGTGAATTTTAGTGGCGGAAGTGTTAAATATTAAAGGGGTTCCCAGTAATCTACCTTCTAAGTCTGGTTACTGTTGCTCATAAATTGCAGGAAATATAGGCTATTATCGTTTTTGAGGCCAGGATGGGACGTGGTCAAACAAACTTTTCGGATATTTGGAGGGTATTTCAAGCAACCTTCTTTAGCTGGGCGTGGTTGGGAAATGTATAAGCCGAGCTTTCTGACATTACCAGCTATTTAGATTCAATTCTATTATTTATATATGGATATATGGGGTTTTATCGATCTTATCGATTTCCCAGCATCCTCGTGTCTCTGCCTGACACATTCAATTAAATTATTGTATCAATACTATGCTCTGATATATTGCAAATAAAAATATTTAATAAATGCAAAAATATATGCAGGCCTAGCAGGAGGTATTCATTGTTTTTTCATAAGCTTCGTGCGGCTTTTCCTCATATCTTGCTAAGCTACAAAAGTATTCATAAAAAAGTATTAAAATGATTTCTTCCTTTGGGAATGCATCACACTAAATTGCTGAGGTTTACGAGTTTGAAAGCAACTCGAAATTCAACATTATTTTTGTGTTTGTGTTCTTAAATTCAATTTTGTTTTTCACAAACAGAATGATGCTTTAATTTTTCTATTAATTTTTGTATTTGTAAGTTTGTTTATTGTTAACATAATTGTAAATATTTCGAAATATATTTCCGATTACTTATGTCGTTCTTGTTTTCAGAGACATTGTTATTGATTATTTTGCATATTATATGAGTGTGTGCGGACGCAAATCAATCGAATCAAATTATTGTAGTAACTCCACATGGTACATTTTTTATCTCGCTTGTTTTTGTTGCTGTTGACATAGTTGCGACAAAAATTAACAACATCAACAACAACTCAGCAACAACACTTAATAGAGAAAATGTTTGCAACGCCGCTGCTGCAATTTGTGCCCATTTGTCAGTCTATGTGTACGTGGGCGTATGTGTGTGTGTGCGTGTGTGTTGTGTGTGTGTGTTGTGTGTGTGTCATTTCATGTCAATCCATATATCGTATACTCCCCTTTGGCCATGCGTAATGCCGCTTGTCATCGCTGAATCACAAAAGCGCATTTTGTTTGTCAATTTACAAACAATTCCATTGTCACTCGTGCGCTCTTTGTTCTATGCACTCTGTTCCTGCCCCAATACGCCCTTTATCCATGCGGCAAACATCAAATGCTAGCTTTTCTTGCTGCAAGCATTTTAATTTTTAATACAACACTGGCGCAACTCACAGCTTTCAGCTCAATACTTCAAACTTGTCATCTAAATCACTTTCCCACTACACATTCCAATTGCAGTGGTTTTCGTCTATGTTCAATGCAATTAAACCATTTCATTTCCACAAAGATTTTAAGCGTATCTAAAAGAATTATGCTGTATTTAATTTGTGAGCTGACTTAAAATGTTGGTTTTTTCAATTGTTTTCACTTTGAGGTTTGACTTTTGTGAGAAAACTTTTAAAAAGGAACCAAAACCTGGTGTGCCAATCCAAAATTAAAAAATTGTATCCCTCTTTATACCATTATAGAGGCTACTTTAATTGTGTGTTTGCAACGCATTGAAGGAGATGCTACCAACCCCATATGGCATGATTATCCATAATGAGTATCACTAGCAGAATCGATATACCCAAATATGTCTATCTGCTTTCAAGTAATCGAAATTATCTAGGTATACACAGTATTTGGTTGAAGGCAGTACATATGTATGTCAGAGATACCCGGCTATGTAGCTTATGTAGCTGTTATAATCAAGAAAGGACATCTAAATTTTTGTTCAAAGTTCAAACTTTTATGTTTCGGTGAAGTGAAGTGATGCAGAAAACCGATACATAACAATATCTTTTTATGTATTTCCGTTTATTGTTTTTCTCTCCATCTTCCAATTGACAAATTAATTGACCAAAGCAGCTAAAACATTCACACACTCGACTACACATATTTTCAATTCGAATTATGTGTTGTTATTTCCTGAAAAGGGTATAATGAATGTAAGGGAAAAAACTCTCGATTAGCCTTAATTGTCCATCTGTCATTCCATATCGAGCAAACTAGCTGCACGCAAGCATTTTATAGAAACTGTATCTTAATAGATTCAATATATTTAAATGGGTATACTCCAGTCGAGTTCTATCGAATAGTGCATTCTTACATGTGCATTTTGATTTGAAGGGTGGGTGTTTTTTACATGATGTTTTATTTCTGCATAGAATTTTCTGGCTTTGTTAGAAAATTGTTCAAAGCCGGTTGTTCACACTTCAATGTTTCAAAACGCACTCGTTGCCGGCCATTTAATTAAAAAGCCAGCTTTTACATTGGAATGCAAATTAAAGCCGGCTCTTTGCAAAACGCAAATACAAAATCCAATTAAGGAGTAAGTTCGTTGTCAAAGTTTCAAGTACAAATCGAATATTAGCTTATTAATATACTTGAGATATGCATTTTTTTATATGGATTTCGCTCTGACACTCTTACTCAATCGGTGGTTACAATAATTATTAAAAAAAAAAAATTAAAAACTGACACAAGTTCTTAAGGCTTATTCTTGATTAGCCAGTTATTTTTAAACCTCAGATAATAAGTCCACTCCAAGTGACTTGGTCGACGACTTATTAATATTAAAGTATTTAGCATTTGGCTGGTACTTCTATGCCTGCAAAGTGGTAATATTAATTTTTTAAATATTTTCAAACCATAATTTAAATAATCAAATATGCTAAATTATCATATTGTGTTAAATGCTGCCAAATCCATTATCGATCATAATATTTACTCTCTGCACAGATGCACAACAACAAAATTACTGTTTTGGCAGTGCATAAATGCTACCCGAAAGTCCGGTTTGTCTAAGAATTGTCAAGATGGCAGTGTTGAGACATTTGTGCAGTGTCATGATATCGAGTGTATAGAAAAATACTGCTTCTACGGCTCCTGCTTCAATCGCTTGCTGGGATGGTACTGATGCAATACTGATGAACACTGTGTGGAATTTCTGCGCTACGGTGCTTGTATTTGCAAATTGGAGGCCATACGCAAGAAGTGGCATAATATAACCTCGAATGACAAATGACCAACTGAACGTGGGCAAATTGAACATGTAACACTTAAGCCCGACTTTAATCCGATTATAACGACTGAATCCAAGCCACAACCAACTGAAAATGACTGTAGCTGGACGGGAACTGCACTGCACCTAAGCACCATATATGGGTGACGGAACCATTTCTCATCAGTCCACTGTGTGCCTTACCTGTACTCATAACCACTTTCTTAAGGTCGACGATGTGAATACCTGCGACACTGGTCAGTGGAAGGCACCATGGCCAGAATGCGTGAGGGTTTGCAGATGTAGTAAGTCCATAAATGATCCCAATATTCGAGCTTATTATAGTAATCACAATCATATAATCGACTGAATCACAGATCCATTAGTGATGGGCAGCAGAGCACTCATCATGTGTGCTCTGGGCTGGTTCCTCTGCACAAAGTGAGCGCATCTGCAATGGTCAAGCAAATTGGGTTAATCTGCATAGTGGAAGCAACTAACAATATGGGAAACTAAAATGCATTCCCGACTGCGGCACATATTTAAAGGCAGTTGAGGAATTTCCATAGCTTATCAGCGAATCGAATATAAATTTATAGATATATGTATGTATATTTTATGTATTGACTGTGGGCTGTTTTTTAAGACATCCCATTTCGCTAATTAACTATGTCTTAATCCTGGGCAATCATTCTATTGACTTCAGTCCAAGGCAGGAACACGGCTACAAAACCAGACACATATCCAATATCGAGTTGGATGAATTGTCAGCCAATGAATTTAACAAACTAATTATATACCATAACTGATTAATTGTTTAATTAAACCTTTAGCACTCGAATTTGCTTAAATAACTTTTCCGAAAGCAATATGCAAAGGAATCAGAAAACTTTGGGTGAACCAATTTTATTAATATAACTCAGTTTAATGACAGAATTAAAGACGAGCTGAAGCAAAGCATAAATGTAATCAGAAAATGAAATTTGAAATTATATATACATATATAAATATATATATGGGCATTACTATTCATTTGCATTTCAAGCAAACAGTTGTCAGTTAAAAATTAAAATAAAGGTTGTTGGTATTTTCCAAAAATAATAAGTATCATTTTAGATTTGGATAAACAGCCCACGCATGTGCTTAACATTTTGGAAAAGGATGTATGAATTGAAAACTTTCATAAACAAATCATTAACCCTTTATTTCATAAAATTTTATTTTTTCGGACAGAACTGTTTAATTTAGATATAAATGTATAAATTATTGTTGTTTACTTATTTTAACATTGATTTGACATCATCATGGGAGAATGTAGCTATTTGAGGCAGTAACTAAAAATATTACGCGACTCTTTTTAGAAGAATAATTGAAAAATGTCTGTGTGAGTGAATATTATTTGATTCGGTGGCGCAATGCAGCTGGCAAACTTAAGGATGTCACCAGTTTCAATTTTTTTGAGAAAAACTTTAAGTGCGGTTTTGCTCTCTACACATGCACCAAAAAACTCAAAGTTTTCTAGAGCAAAAATACTTCACAAAATGAAGCATTAATGTATGTTGGACATTCAATCACTGCAAGTGCTGCAGCAGCAACAACAAAATCTACAACTCAAAACTTTCAACTTTCTTTTATATAAACATTTATTTCTTGTACTTTCGGACTGCCAACATTTTATTACTTTATCCAAAGGGTAGTGTTACATTTGTATACAATTTGCAACAGGCTACTCATCAATACCCATTGAAATTAAGTTGATTTCTGTTACGATTCGAAAATTTGATTGATTCTCAGTTAAATATGTACTCTCTGAGAAAGAAATAGACGAAAACTGTATTAAGTAAAAAACTCTTATCATAAAAATATAATAAAAGGGTATTTGAAAAGTGCAATCCTCTAGGGCACCTGTTCGTGTTAAGACAAACTTTTCACACTCGACGCCTGGCGAGAGAATGTGGCGGAGGCGTGCTTAACGTAAATCAGGATTTCTTCAGCTGCTCACGCCCACGCTGGCTGGCAGTGTTGGGCGAAAGTAGCGCTAACACTACACAAAAGACGCAAATAAATGAAGCCATTTGTTGTGCTGTTAGCTGAGCTCTGAAGCAAAGGTTGGCGCTCAGGTCGCAGCGGTTGCTGCCGGTTGGCGAAATTACTTGTCAGCTGCCATTGAAAATTGTTAACAATTTCCATTAGTTGCTTGTCATTTAAATTTCGCATGTATTTTTAAAATTCAGACCGCCTTCCAACCAGTCAGGGCTCTCAACTTTGCCCAACCTCAACTTGGAAGCTATCTTCCGTTCTCCCGCTTTTCGCCTGATGGGCTGTATGGAGTGTGTGTGTGGGTTTTTTTTGGGACAGGCCCTGCTGCAGGTGTCGACTAACTTTGTTCGTAGTTGGCTCGACAGTTGTACGGGGATGAGGGCTGTATTTGGGCATATCTGGATGTACATGCAACGGAAGTTGATAATTTGGAAGCGGAAATCATTTGTCCTCTGTTTGTCAGTCATAAATTTTTCGTTGTTATTCATGACTTGACTATTATTAATTAGAGCCAAGTTAAGAGTTTGCCTAATCTTGATTTGCATACTGCAACAGGAAGTTGAAATCAAGTACCAGCTGTAACGCATTTTATGAACCAAGGTATCTGTTATTTGGTTTTGTGTGAAGAAGATAAGCAATGAATAATTTTATATTAATAGTGACATACACTTTAATAAAGTAATAATGTTAATACAATATTTGAAGTCACAAAAAATGTATATATCACAACTTGGAAAACAATATGCAAAGTAGCTATCCAATAAATCCAAATTTATTATATCCTTTATTATAATTATCAAAACCCTTTATTTAAAAAAAGAATGGATTTTTGTAGTCTACATTTAATAAATGAATAAATGAAATTCATAACAAAAAATGTTGCAATTTGCGTTTTGATTTTCATCGTTGAGCACCAAAACTGTCCAGATAACAAGTAGAACCTACCTGAAAGCTATCACAATTTACCGCAAATTGCACTTAAAGTGGTTGTTGAAGCAGGATGAAAACTGTCTTCAAATTGCTACTTTTTGCTTTATGCTGCTAAATTACGCAAAACCAAATAAGAACAAAGAATGTCTGACGATGAAGGGTGGAAAGGACACAGCCGGCAATGGAGAGGGCAGCTACAAAAGACAAAACAAAGCCAACTGGCAGAAGGCAACTAGCAACCTGCAATTCAACTTTGTAGACATACCGAAAGGCAATTGTTTGCTGTTGCTGTTGTTGTTGACGACGACGCATGCCATAAAAATGCTACGGCAGAAAATTTGCTGGTTGCAAGCAATTAAAAGCGCAGCAAAGCAAATAAATGGCCACGCCCTATGATCAAGTAACGCCCACAGTCGTTATAGACTTTGACTAAACGAATGTCGTATTTAGAGCACAGCACAAACATGGTAGCCTGTCACCCCGCTGCTGCCGACATGCTGAAGCTTTATGTAGTTGCCAACTTGACGTAGTAGCTGACTAATTAGTCATAAAATTACATGACGCAGGTCGAGCGCATGAACTCAAAGGGGGCAGATGGGGATGTGGATGTGGATGTGAAGACTATAGAAGAGAGCAGCCAACAATGGCCGAACAAACAGAAGCCGCAGCCGAATAGCCAACTTAAAGTGCAAAGTGCCACCGGAAGCAGTTGGCGCTGGCGGAAATGCGTGCCTGTTCCACTGATGGGTGTGGCTGGGGTGGTTCTTGATTATGTGGCTCTATTGCCTACTGCCTATCTGCGCGCTGGTAGCTTCATAACCGGCTGGAAAGGCAACAGAGGGGCATTTGGTCTGTCGCTAATTGCTGATTTCCCGTTGGCAACTAGCACCGGAGCTAGGTGTGGACTACGCGCCTGCCGCACACACACAATTGAATTGTAAAATATAAAAGTGTAAGATTACAAAGGGTTGAAGAAACATGTCGGCAATTTACAGAATTACAAATTAAAAACTTTAAATGAGTTGCAAACTGCTTTTTAAACTAACTCAATGATCACTTTGTCAGATGGCAACATTGTTATTTTCAAAAAATATATCAGTATAACACTAAATTAGTATAACTTCTTAAAAAAGACACTCTAAGCCTGAATTTAAAAAAAAAACATTTGCTCTGAAAGGATTTACGAAATTTTTGTCAGAAGTTGAATAAGTTTTGCTATCTGTTAATATTTTTAATTTAATATATTCAATTTTATTATTTTGGCTGTAAAAATATAATCAAGACTAAAGTGTGCAAAGTTGTAGTTGAGACTCTAAAATATATAAAGCTATAAATATTTTTAGCATTTTGTTCCATATTTTAGGCGCGTAATTCATTTTTCACTTGCCCATCTCGAATAGGCTTCAGTTTTCTGAAAGTGGCACAGAGACTGTAATGGGTGAAGCACCTATACATGGCCCCAAATACATGTAGGCGCAGACAGAAAAGCAGAAAATGTGCGAGTGAGATAGACTGCAGAAAGGCTGCACATTTGCCACATCACTTATTAGCTTTATTGCTTTTAACAATTTGAGCTTCCGCTACTTGGCAGCGCCAACTAAAACGTGTGCTGATTAGTGGCAGTGGAATCGTAGCAGGAGCGGTTGCAATCCTCGGTTTCCATTGCCAGTAGCCAGTGTTCGGAGTGTTCGTGGTGTGGCTTCGCCATAAATTTCTATGGAGCTGGTAAAGCTGCAATGTAAAAAGGGGCAGGCAACCGACGCAACCCACGCAGAGAGATAGTGAGAGAGACAGAAAGAGGCGCATGCAACATTTAACATTGCAGACAATTTATAAGGACATTCATGGCACACGGCACAGGCGATGGCAATGGCGATGCCGACTGGCGACGGATGCGCTGCGATGCGAGGCCAGGCACATGCTTTGCCACTTGGCACAATAGCTGACTCGTCCTGTGAGCGGCAGCGCAATGTAGTGTCCTTTTTTTTTTTTGCTCGCATTGTGTTTGGAATTCAACATTTAAGCCACTTATGGGCAAGTTGAACTGGCATTTCAAAGGCTGCGACGGCGACGGCCGCAGGACAATGCAGGTTAGCAAGATTTATGGTAGACATCGAGACAGTTAGAGCCGGAACGAATGTGCGAGAAAGAGAGCGTTAGATAGAGTGACGCCATGACGCGCATTTACGTGCCTCTTTGGCTGCAGCGGCATGCACGCTGTGGCCATGGTGTTACTAATCCTGGCCGGAGCGAGAGAGCCCCAAAAGCATTTAAAATAAAGCAATAGTAAATGTGGCATGCGGCATGTGGCATGTTATAAATGGTCATATGCCAACTGTTAAGTGCAATTATCTGGGCATTTGGCTACGGTAACGCAATCCAACCCGGCCCACTTCTACAAAATCCTTTGCCAATCAACAAAACTGTTTCGACAAAAACTCCGCTCAGCTGTGCGACTTTCCTGGCATAAATGAGTGTGTGTAAGTGTGTACATTTTTGCCACTTAAAATTGTTGGCCAATTTCACAGAAAAGGTAGTCCATACATCGAAGAGAACGATATCAAGCAAGCCAGCCAGCCAGCACATTTGTTAAAGCCCGAAGTGATGCCCAGAAAAGTGCATACAAATTGCATTCAAAAAAGGCAACAGCTGGGAACGTGTGCCTGGCCAGGCCTCTCCTGTGGCAGGCCTGGGTGGTCAATGAAGCGGCATGGATAACTTAACCACACTTGAGTGCGGCAAGCACTGCTTGCTATCTTCTGCTGCATATGGCAAAATCTGCGGAAAATTAGATTTAACGAGAACCTGCACACAATTGCACTAAAAGAAATAGCAACCGATGTCTGCTGGCGAATGCCAAATATATGAATAGTATTTATTTTGTGTAGCAGTTGTATTTGTGCCCCATTTGTGCTATTCTGAAGTCGCAGAGGCGGCGCCTTACATACAAATGGTGTGCAAAGCTGCCATAAACCAAGGCTGAGAAAAACACAGTATTAAATTAAAATACATTTTGGAGAGTAAAATATGGCCCAAAGCTCTCTTCTTCTTTTAACAAGACTGGAGTGTCATTAATCTGAGTCTTTGTGGCAAAATTTGAATGTTACTCAAATAATTTTGAATACAAATAGCTGAATTGATGATAATCTAAATATGTTATCGAAATTTGTCATTAAATTTATTATATATATTTTTACATATATGTTTAACTTGAAGTTTATTGTTTATCAAAAAAGGGTGTCTCATATGTTGCAGCTGAAGAGAAGCTCAGCAAAATATGGGATGTGATGCTCTCAAAGCATCCAGCAGCGTTTCTTTGTATGTCGAAACAAATGTTGAAATTTTGCCTACCAACCCCACAAAATCGCTAAGCTCCTTCCTCGCAGATGCAGTGCAGCAGTAATAAACTTGCCAGCAGCCACCACAGGCTTCATGTGGATTCCTTTAAGCACAAACGTAAATCAAATGAGTGCGCATGTCGCTGACAGACAACTGCCTGACAAAGGAAGACTGGCTTGATTTTTGTAAGTGTGGTAGTTGCTAAGGGGAGGCAGTCTAAATAATATAGACAATGCTTATAAATAGCATGAAGGCAATTCAATGCGTGACTTGACTGAGCAACTCGAGACTGTACTTGAAATCAACTTCAACTTCTAATCAGCGACTGACAAAAAAAAGAAGCAAAAAAGCTAGAAAAACATAACTATTAAAAAGGAAACGTAATAGTGTCGCACACATAAAACCGTTCTTCGAGTGCCCCTCAAACAGTAAAAGGATGGCGATGAATTTGATAAGCCTGCTGATAAAAGTACTACAGTAGACGCCGCGCAGCTCGCTTCACTTCAAAATGGCGTCAAAAAGTACATTTTGAAACGAGCAGCGAAAACGTGAGTTGATTACCAATAACCCCCTATAACTATATGCGTGTGTGTGTGTGTGTGTGTATCAGTCTGTGTGTGTGCGTGTACAGCGTCATTTAGCTTCATCGCAGAGACAACTTTAATAGCTGCTGCTAAAAGATTTTAAGCACCAAAATGACTTGCCATATTGCTGTCTCAAGTCTTAATGACCAAAGGTGTGATAAACACGTTGTTCTAACATATGTCACAAAAGAAAGTTGCAAAAGGAACAGACGAATTTACGTTTGCCTTTAATAAAAAATATAACTTTATGATAGATTAATTTGCAAAGTAATATTTCACCCCCAAGTGAACTGAAAATTTAAGAAATGTCCGAAAAATATTGCGAATAAAAGTAATTATAATAATAATTATATAGATCAATACGATCTAGTTGTTTAACAAAGAAAATGAGAATATGTTAATCGAATTTATTTCAGTTTAATAATTCAGCATTTTTTAAATAATATCCACTAACTAAATTATTAAATATGTAGTATTGCATTTTGAAATTTAAATTTGTTTTATTTCGCTACTGAAATTTCTTAACCTTGGCAAACTTTTGGAATGGAAAGTACAAAACACAATTTATTATTGGATAAGCTTTGCTATGCAAATTTAAAAAAAAGAAAATTGTATTTGAAAAGACAATAACCAACCGATTATCCTTTTCTTTTCGTCCACCAATTCAAATACTCAATCTAGGTCAGGGTGCAAGCAGAATTGCCCAGTTGATTGCCAAAAAGACTAACGCTAGGCAAAACTATAAGCAAAGAGGGATGTGGCCTTGTTAGAGGGCTATTTGTGTGCCCAAAAACAAATCTAGCTGACGGAATTCACTCAAAACGCCAACCAATAAACCGAAATGGCAAACCCCAAATTCAGACATTGACAAAGTTCTCAAATATTGGCCATGTCAACGAGGCCAAAAAAAAAAAAAAAAAAACACAAAACAATGCAATGGAAACAAAGGAAATTAAAAGCATAAATAAAAGTAGTCAACCCTCAGAGGCAAAGCAGCTCCAATCCCAACTTTCTTGAATTTACCGAGCCAAGCAAATGAAGAAAAACAAAACTACTGAAAATTATGAGTCCTGGATTTAGAAATGGCATTCTGAGTATGTACTATAAGTATTGTAATTCATTTGCCAAACAAGTAGATGGCAAAAAAGGCGAAAGCAAACGAGAATTAAATGCAGCCAAACACAAAACATAACAACAATTACAACAATAACCGAACAGCGGCGACAAACTGCAGTAAAAATTCAACACTTTTCCATTTGTCTAGGCTGGTTGTGCTGAGGTTTGGGACTTCTTTGAATGGGGTGTTTGGCCCTGTGTTTATTTTTTTTATTTTTTTGAGAGAGAGAGCACCCGGCTTTCGCCTAACGTAGATAAATTGCGTTAGAAAAAGAGTCGGCGTCCCGGGTCCATTCGTATAATTCACTTTTGTCAGACTCATAAAAATTGTTGAGTGACATTTGTTTGTGTTTCTCGTTTTGCTGGTATTGCCTGTTGTTATAGTTCTGCTTCTGCTGCTTCTTTTTCACTCACTGATTCCATGTCAGTGCAGCCATCTTTTTCTTTTCCACTAGAACAACACTCACCCACTCTAACACACAGAATAGTTTTGTTTTTTCCATTTCGCTTCTAGAGTCGTGTTTTTTGTTACTTTGTCGGGCATTTCGTGCTGCTGTCTGTTTTGTGACCGCATAAAAGAAAATTAGTGAGCTCTCTTGCTAAAAAAAAAATAAGAAATATGTAAAACATTTGCCTTTTTATTTTTTACTTTCACTGCTGATGTTCTAGCTGCTACACATAATGACAAAGGTTTCCGCTGTCAAATGGCTGGAAAAAAAAACAACAAAACAAAACATAAATTGAAATATATAAATCAAAATGCATGATATTTTTTTACTAGCTTCATAAATTGCTAAGGCGTTCTATGCAGCTGGCCATTTGTCGCCAGGCTTTCATATATATTCTTTTTTTTTACATTTTTAACGCGTTCTTTACAATGTTGCACCTTTGAAACGCAGCGATTTTGGATGATCCGGATTACATACAATGTAGTTTTCGTGGTTCTATACAGATTCCTACATTTTTAGCTCAGCCACAACGTGGATAAAATCAAATTTCTGTACACAAATACATATTGCAGCAATCAAGAGTTAGGGGCTCTTTTATCGTTCGCTTCAATGCCCCTGCCCTTCTGGAAATGCAATTTACGTTTTATATGTGTATGTACATTTTTTAAAGTCAACACTGAAAGTTGCTTCGACACATTGAACTTTTAGCACCTGGCTAGCGTATTCCTCTAACGAACCACAAAAATGTGGCACATATCCCCCCCAGACATTCCCTGCCATTCCAATATCGAAATCACAGCTTGTACGTGCAGAGCTCCAGAGTTCCAGCTTTGTGGAGTTCAACTGTCCAAGCGGATTGTTGGTTGAAAGTGCGCTTATTAACAATCCGTAGTCAGAAAGAGTATGACAGAGAGAGAGACAGAGAGAGAGAGAGAGAGAGATGGCTTCATCCTTTGCACATTTCCACATTAATGAAGTGCTCATATGTCCGTGTGTGTGAATTGAAGAAAGTTCTTCTGCAGCTCCCGTGTCCAGTTCCAACGTTGATTACATGAGAAATTCATGCGCATTCATTCAAATTTAAGAAAAGAAAAAACTTTGAAAAGAAAAAACTTTGCTGCACAGTTGCTGAAGCGTTTTCATTTTTTTTTACTTAACTTCCGTGAAGGTCGCACCTTTCAGCTGAGACCCACTTGTATTTGAATATTTAAGATGTTTTTCTCTCGGCTTTAAGTTGATCACGCCCATTGTGTCGCTGCCCATTGCAGTGGAAATTTTTCCTATGTTCTCGATTCAAATTTTATCAATTTGGTAGCTAACGATTTCGCCTCTACGCTAACTGATTGAATTGTTGCAGCGATTTACGTGTGCCGCATTGCAAATGCGCTTCCTTTATGCTCTGTATATATGTATACATATTTTTTGTAGATGTTCGAGGCAGATATAACACAATGGCCATGGGGGCGACTAGGAGTAGACAGCAGGGAACTGGCAGCTGCAAAATCAATTTCATAGAAATAAATTGTCGAATTTCTGGTATAAATTGGAAACGCTTTAGCAATTCTTTGCAAGACACAATGAATGCATGTTGTGTGCTTCAATCTGATATTTGTGGTCAGTCGAGTGATTATTACAAATTTGTAAAAATATTTAATGTCACACAATTTACGCATTTCTGCAAGCCATAAATACCTATTAAATATTACACATTGTGAACATTTTACTGGCAATTAATCACTGCGAACTGCGTGTCATTCAGGCGTCTCATTAGGCTTCAACCCCGATATTAGTAACATATTAATCTTTTGCATTATTTAGTCAAAGGCTTGGAATATATATCGATTATTTATGCTGTGTTGAATATACCATAAAATGCGCCTTTAATCCAAGGCATGATTTATTGATCAAGATATGGGAAGGGGAAGAAAACAAATATGTGTATAAATGTATTTCAGCAATTTATATGCTGGTTAGCATTTGAGGAGAACGGATAAAATGCACTGAAATGGATAATACATATATTATGAAATATTCTATAATTTAATATTGCATATATTAATACATTAAAATTTAAAATTAAATACAATGTGCTATGCATGAAAGCTCATAGAATATTAATAATAATAATAATAACAAAAATCAATTAATATTTATGATAACATTATTCGAAGAGTTTCACAAAAAATTGTAATATTTAAAAGGCAAAATAATCTTATTTGCATTTTATTCGAAAAGGCATCCATTTAAAGGGTAGTCAAAATGCGGGGCAATTATTTCAATAAAGTGTTTATTTAACTAATTAATTCGTAAGAGTTGTGGACGGGACGAAACCATGCAACTGGTTAACCAGAAAACGAGCAACATCATTATATTTAAGACTCCATATATATACATGTATGCTTCTACGCCGTGTATGGCGAGGCTACTAATTATTCCAAAATGACAACGCAAATGTTCGTGGAAAATCTATGGCCACGTTGCCAAAACAAAGTGCTGCGCCAAATAGCCGAAAAATGTGTGTTAAATAAGCGGATAAAAGCAATGAAAGTTTTCGCCTCTCAATGACAGCGCGGACAGCCAGTCATCCATTGCCCATTTCAGGCTTCCATTTTGGCTAACTCATTATTGAAGCGCTGGTTTTGAGCGCATAAGGCCTGTTTTTTTTTGGGGGGTGGTGCGCCTCTTAAGCCTTGGCACGTTTCGAGTGTTTATTCCGGAATTCATTTTCTCATTCGCATAGTCCCATACTCATGCTGTACCTCATTAAATGTGAAACGCTTTTGTTTTTCAATTCAAATTGTTCTACAGGCAAGTTTTACTGTGAGCTTACATTAACATTTTTATTCAATTTGTGTATGACGTTTGCTCGAGTTCCATTTCCATTTCCGATATGACACACAAGAGTCCATTATAGTTGTCAGCATTACCAAAACCAATTTGTATAAGCCAATGTCAACGCAAATGCGCTCTCTGTCGCTCTCATTTTACTTACTACTATCAGTGCCAAAAAAAGAAACAACATTTTTTTTTTGTTTAACAACCACTTATTTAGATTATATTTGCTGATTTCCACTTATATTGCACTTAACATGAACGCGCCTGTATATTGTGTATTGTATCTTGTATCTGTGCAGTGTATCTTACAGCGCCGAGCTGAGTATCAGTTCCCCGTTGTTTGCCAAGTTGCCGGCACTCGAACATGATTGATAATTCTGATGACTCATGCGTGTAATTCAGCTTACGAATTGAGGGGCTTTGTCTCGGTCCCTTGAGCTTATATGACGTACATATGTATGTCCTGACATTTATGATAAATTCATGCACTAAATTGTTTATTATAACCCGCTACTAGCAATAACATTGATTTCAGCCAAATTACTCGTTGAGACTATCTTCATTGAATAATCGAAATATTCCTTGGAGTTGTGTTATCTTTGCTGAAACAGAAACATTTCGCTTGCCAGCTCAATTAAATGGAACGACTATAAGAAACTGCTGGCACAAAATTTTGCACAAGGGCGTACAACTAAGTAAACAACCGCAAACCCCATTAAAATGAACCTAATTAAAATTCAGCACGTTTTCTGCAGTCCATCCAACCACGCAACCACTCACCTTATCACCCAGCCATAAGCCACGGCCATAAAACAGTCAACAGCCAACAGGACTTCAGCAATGCCATCAAAAAATATTGTAACACATTTCGCCTATTAATTGTGAGCAGTTTCGGGCGCTGCTCGCCAGAAATTTCCCCAGCATCTTTGGCCAAAAACAATTGTACAATCCACAATTTGTTACCTTTTGTTTGCAAGCTGTTGATGGCCCTCACAGCTTCAGGGCCCCTTAAATCATTCATCATAAAGAAATTTTGCAACATTGTTGCTTGGCCAAGCTGTCGATACTCGACTGTCATTGGCGTGCTGGGCTGACACTAAGAATTCAAGTGCGTGTTGCCACAGTTCCATTGCTTCTAGAATGGAAATGCCAACTATTAATTCATTTGTGCATTGGGATTCAAGTATCTACGTGATTCAACCAATAAAAAGTTTGGTTTTCCATCCAGCCAAAATAAATGAGAAGAAAAATAAAAATAATGTAAGTTACTTGTGCAAGTACGTTTGATGGAAAGAATTTGACATTTAAAATTATTTGTACCATTTAGTTAGTTTTTTTTTTTTAATTTACTATCTGTAAAGCTTCCTTCAGTCTGCTTGCCCCTTAATCACGTAAAAAGTAGTCGTTTGAGTAAAAACTAGTTTACTCTCGATCCACACCTTAGCGCAGGTGAATATGCCAAATATATGGAATAAAATTCAATCACAACCCATTAATAAACTATTTAAAACTAATTGAAGCATAGAAAAATATTAAATACTTGGGAATATCATTCGTTTATAGATATAAATAATCTACAAAGTTTGAATGCATTTGCAGCACATTTGACTGTCATCTGAGCCTATTTATCAAGAAAACTTCCAGCATTAAAATGTTCAACCATCTTTAACTTTCCCTTGCTCGCCATATCTCAATAACAGCACCCGCTTGTTGGCAGGGAAATAAATAGCTAGATATCGTAGCATAAAACGAAATACTTGTACGCAAAGTAAACAAAATAAACGCGAGCAGCAAGTTTGATGTTGTTGCGCCGAGGTGCACAGAAAGATACACAACTTAAGTCCCCAAAGGGCAAAGTCGAGCATTAGGCAGTAAAATGACGAATATGCGACCTCCATTTCGCAGTATGGTGACAGAGTGAGTGTCTGCGTGTCTGAGCATCTGACGTGGGGCTAAAGTTTAGCTATATTTATGGTAATTAAAATTGATTCGAAAAGTTTAGATTGTCTCTGTGGTTTGGCACCGGTGCGAGTTATCCAAAAATTTCAGATTTTATCATGTTTTCAGCCATTTTGCCGAGCATTACCGAGAGTATCTCATACCCCACATCTGCTATATGAGCAGCTAAATTTCGGTAACATGATGGCATTGGCACTCAGCATGTGACAAAACTTTCTAATTAAAGTTTTTGTGCTGGCAATACCCAAACCCTTCTAGTGAAAGGCTCCGCTAAATGCCGAGCACCAGTACCGAAAAGTTCACAAGTTTCCACGTGTGTTTGCTTTACT
This sequence comes from Drosophila atroscutellata, assembly GCA_035041605.1. Taxonomy (NCBI): domain Eukaryota; kingdom Metazoa; phylum Arthropoda; class Insecta; order Diptera; family Drosophilidae; genus Drosophila; species Drosophila atroscutellata. Next base: position 2,094,553 of record JAWNLA010000094.1, on the reverse strand, counting down.
GTGTATGTGTGTGTGTGGAAAAGTTTTCCGGTGTCGACTTTTAGGCGCAATGCGTAATGTTTTGGGTGCGATTCGAAATAATTTGCATTTGAGTTTGAGTTGAGTTTTAATTAACCCCAGACCAATTAGTCAGCCCATAAGGCCAATCAATCGTTGACAAATGAACGCAAATTAAAAAAGGGCAGACGATTTAATTTTCCACCCCCTTCCAAACCAACTATCTGTGTAATTTTTTGCACGTTATTATCGTGGCCACAATTGCTTCAAAAAAATGTATACTTGCTTACACAAACTTAACTCAATTTACTCGTTTCCAATTTGCCAACGTGACCAGCTCAAACCATTTACCTGCTGCGTAGCCCTTGGCAGAACCAGTTGCTGACAACAGAACGTGACATTAAATAACAAAATAAGGATTAAAAGTTGCAATGAAATGTGCACGGACAAGGACCTATATGTATTTTAGAGATTCGTTTTGAATAATTAAAAATAATAGTAAAAGGGCTTAAATGAATAATATAATAATATATATATACACATATGTTGCAAGCCTCAGTTGCAGAATTCTTGCAAAAAAGTTATGATTAAATTGCATTCAGAATAGTTTTGAATTAACAGTACAAAGGAAACACTGCTCTGAGGTGTGTGTGCAGTGAACATGAAGTTTCAACCAACTTTATTTATGTTTTGATAAGGTTTCTGCACTTAAAACTCTATTACGTTTGTTCATTAAGCTGGCAATATTTTGTAGTCAAATTGAATTAAATTATATGCACCCCAAGGTGGAAATATAAGTTTCAGGTTTCTTGTAACTCTAAAAACCTGAAACTTTCAATGAGTACTGAAATACCAACAACAAAAAATAGAAAATATTAACGTAAATAGAAGAAGAAAATATGTCTTACCCAGTTGATGCTGCCCGCAGCCCTCGTCGTCTTTTGTCCGTCTGCTTTTCTCCACTCTTTTCTAGATGCGAGTGCAACAAAAACTACAAACAAGTTTCATAATTCATTTCTGCCTGAGTGTAACAATTTTTGCACTTTATGACTTTTGAGTACGCCCAGCGAGCGCCTCGAGTTAGGTCCGCAAATCATGCAGCATTCTGAGTCACAGTCACAGTCGCAATCGCCCAGCGTGTTGCCGTCGCGACTTGCCCCAGAGAACCGAAAACTTTAAGTTGCCAACATTTTGGGTTACGCTTTTTTGTGCTAATTACAAGGAAACTGGCAGCCAAGAGCTGTAGCTGGAGCTGGAGCTGGAGTTCCAGTTGGGCTTAACTGATGGATGGGGCACTCGAGTTGGCAACATCCGAAAACGAAAACAAACTTGTGGCCGAGAACAACAAACAGGCAAACGGCTGCAAGCAGGCGGCCCAAGCAAAAAGTCAACGACGAGCAAGGCCAGGCCAAGCCAAGACAGGCCAAGGCAATGCCAAAAGCGTGACCAGGAAGTTGTAAACGGCTCAGCCAAAACAAAAGCACCGACAACTGAATTCGCAAGCTTCTTATACTATCCCCCATTACTCCCTACTCGAGTTGCCCCTTTTCAACAGTTCAGTCTCCATCGTCGGCCAGTTCGTAAGCAAACAGATTGTCAGGCAAAACGACCTCGCCTGGTCAAAACACATTGCACAAGGAAGTGCTGCCTCAACTTGTTTACCTGCCAGCAACTAGCCGCCGAAACAAAACAAGCAACTCCGGTTGCAAAGTAAAATGTTGCACAACGCTGAAGACGTTGCCCCAACAGGAACCAAGGCGTGTTCACAGTGCACTTCCAGCTGTTGCCTTGAACCCCGGCATAAGGGAGTGCCAAGCACTTAATCAGTTTCTTAGAATGACACACAAGTTAAGTGAGAGAAACCGTTGAGAAAAATAAATAGTGTCATAGGCTTCTAGATACTTGTATTGTTAAGGGAGCTGGGCTTAAACCAAGAGACCGAGACCAAATATATTTAAAGCTTATAAGTAAAATACGTTTTTATATAAATATCAATTTTCCCAATGGACTAAATCTAAAGCTCTGCAGCATTATTTTTTACACATGTTGGCACGCAATTTTGGCCACAGTGCGCATTCCATTGGCAGCAGCAACAATTTTTCGATTTATATGCCCCTCTAAATATAGGAGGACTCAGCTTAAATTTATATTTTAGTTTTCTGACTTTTGCGCAAACGATTTAAGATCCAACAGCAGAACATTTGTATTTCCATTGATTTATCACATCCTATGCTTGCTCCAAACTGTGTGTAAAAAAAAAACAACCAAAGAAAGTCAGATGGACAGTTGGACAGTCGTCCAGTTTGCAGGAGGACCACGCAACCCACTGACCGAAATAGGCCAATACTCGGCACCCAGTTTCCATTGTCAAAAAGTGGCCCACCTGAGAGCTGCAGTCACACCTGCACAAATACCCACATAAATATAAATAAATGCATATTAATAAATAACAGAAATGGAAGTAAAGCACAATCGAAAACAATAACAGTGGCGAAAAAAGCAACAACAACATAAATACCTGAAACAGTGGCAGTTATGTTGTTTTCATCATAAATAATGTTGAAGCTCGTGAACTTTTAATGAAATATAAATAATTGAGAGAAATGGATATGGCTTTTATCGCGGAAATATCAAAATATAAAAACTCTCAATGTTAAATCTGATTGAGATAATAAATTACAATAGAAGAATGCAGTTCGATCGCTAATTTATTAATTTATATTATAAGTTTTTGGATTTAAAAAAAAAACTCGTTTCCAATTAATTCTTAATTCATCACTGTTAACAGAGGCTACCACCAATCAATTATACCCCCAATCAATCTTATTTTTGAGTAAAAGACTTAGATGAGGAATATAATGGGAGTTTATTTTTATATAAAATAAATATAGCTTTAGTTAATTGCTGGCTTAAAATTATAATTTATACATTGAATAAGATTTTCTAATATTACAAACACTAGTATTATTCCCGTATTCTGATGTGTGAATGCTGATAAACTATCCGCTTAAGTTTACCTTGAAAGTAAAAAGACTTCGAGTAGAAACCATAGTTAGAAAAATGTTAAATGGCTGATTTAATTTCTGATAAACTGCTTAGACATGTAAATGGTCTCTTATCATATATGCCATTAGGCTTAACTTAACAATGTGCTGTCGAGCAATTAATCTTAGGAGTCAAATTGTATCAAATCCGGTTTAACATAAGCAAATAACATTGGCAAATTTATTTGTTTATTTAATTTATGTGCCTTCACACACAGTTGTGGCATTAAAAGTCAGTGGAAAATAATTTACATAATTTGCAGATGAGTCAGTTGGAATGGTTCTGTAATAAAGGCCAAAGATAAAATTTAGAGAGTGGAAAAAAATTCTATATCCTAAAGAGGGATGGGCTCTTACCGGACAAAGAGAATTTAAGTGATACCGATTTAGTTGGCCACTCAATTTATATGCAAATGAGGTCATTCACTCCGCCAAGATGAAATTTATATACTCCAGGTGGAATGGGATCTTAGGAAAGCAACATGTTCGAGTGAGCGAAAATCAATTAGAATGCCAATTAACTCCAACTTCAATTTTGTATCCACTAAAAACAGGTAGCAAGTAGGAAGCAACTCGCTAATTTAAAACCAACTTTATGCTGTGACAGTTCTATTTATTAACTTACATCCGGAACAGCAACAACAATGGCTAGGCAAAGTCCCGCTTTTAACTTATCAGTAACTGTGGCCAGCTGTAGATACAGATGCAACTATCAGATACGACCTTGAACCGCACGAGTTCAAATCAAAGAAACAAAAGTTGCCTCAGTCCCTAATTGGTGAGCAGTTCCACCAGCACATGATGCTCATGCCGCATACAACGACAGAGAAACCCGTTACTAAACGTGGCCTAATCCGGTTATGAGATCTTACATTCGTCTGCCTGTCATGTGCGTAAATTCTCGCTTTTAAAATGTGCTTCACATTTTTTTAGTTTTAGCTTTTAGCTTTTAGGCGACGAACCCCATATAAAAAAGTCACGCAGGCGCAAAGCGGCTTTTAGTCGACTTTATTTCTTCAGCGCGACAACTCGAAAAATAGTTAACGAAAAATGACGCTCCGCATTGTAAGTGATTTTTAGAATGAAATGGATAATTGAACACGTTAAAAGCATTTCACTGGAGCTACGAAATGGAATTAGTGTTATGAAATGAAAGACTTTGGTGACAGTGTTGAGGAAACCAATATATATACATACGGAGTCGAAGAAAGCATAACATAATATAACAATAAGTTGCAATTCGAAGCAGTGCTGGTAAACTGTTCTAATCAGCATCTGATCTACAAGACTTTGTGAAGTAGTCTGCATGGCAATAAGCATAATTGAATACTCTTCTTGCTGATATCAATTTCAGTGTGTTATGTAAATTCGTCAATAAAACACCCACTTTAATCGCTTGATTTGTACCCATTAAGTATAACAAGTTTTTTCTCGATGATATTGAAATTCTATACTTAATCATTTGCATAACGTGAAAAGCTTTAATGAAAAAAAAAAGAATTTATCTAAATATTATACAAATTTTAATGCAGACATATGCAGACTATGCAGGAAACCAAAAACGGGACATTCAACTTTCTGATTTTTTTTTCCACTCCCAAATTGTTTGCATAGTTTTATAATTAATTGTTAATTAATTTGATTAATTTGAAATATGATGCTAATTCCTAAATAATGCAATAATATTGTAGCTAATGATCAAGAGCAACAAAAAACTCTGCATAAATTATAATAATATTGCAAAATAATGCAAAAACTCGTTGGCTAAAGAATGCTTAAAACAAGTACTTATAAATTCAACAAAAAAAAAAGCGAATACTTTGTATGATACTAAATTGAATGCATAATTTCGTAAAGCTTATATCTTTCATTCAACGTTACGTAAAAGGCAATGAGAATGTGGCCCAGCCTTTAGATATTAGCCAAGAAATGTGAAGTGTTTATGTTCTAAGAGAGGAATGTTGCTAATGGTTTGATGGGTAAAAAATTATCATACAACGCAAGGTTACAGTCTTTCCCTTTCACGGTAGTTTGCTTTGGAGGTCAGCGCGATATGTTCACTGCCCACTAGCATCAACTCAAATCTAGACTATAACCAAATGAGCTGCCATAAAAATCAGGCCAAAAGCAGACGCGACTGCATAATTTGTGATTAAATCATAGTTAATTATATTGTGTAAGCCAAAGCAAAAATAGACCAAAACAAAAAAGGCACTTTAAAAGTCATCATTCATTTCCCGTATGCGCACAGACTAAAGATCATTTCCTAACTATTTTACAGTTATTAATCGCAGCATCCGCAATGATTTGCCTCTGCGCTGCCGATGTAGCGCACATAAATCATGAGGCGCCTAAGGACGTATTGGTGCCATTCAATGATTTATTACCGCCACCGTTAGAAGAGCTCAGCTCCACAACCAATGCACCAACGCCAGCGACAAAGCCCACAAAAAAGTCCAACTTGCAGCAGCAGCAGGTCAGTACCAAGAAAACGGACATCCGCGCTCAAAAGCCTGTCTCTAAGCCGGAACTATCTTTGGAGTTGCTGCCACCACTCGCTGAGCCAGTGAGCAATGATGTGGCAGATACAAGCCGTAGCACCACCAACACCCCCAACCCCACCACTACCACTACCACTACCACTACCACTACGAAGCGGCCACTTGTTCACTACACCCCAGACGCGACGACTGCTCGCATCGTTTCACGTGTTGCACAGTCGCAGCAGCTGCACGCACGACCCAACAACGTCGTTAGTGAAGCATCCGCCTCATCGCGCTTCTCCGCCGAACTCATTCGTCAATATGCAACATATTTTCAGTCGACGACGCCGCGTCCGCCACGCGGTCCACTGCCAACACTAACTCCCTTTCCACGTTATATTAAAAAGTAGAAAATTAATTAAATTATATATGCCCAGAAAGCAACAATAAAATTAAATTAAAACATCACAAAGAATTCCGACCAAAATGAGTTAAACTATTTCTGAGTTTATTTTTCATTTACAAGTAATTTAATTTGATAGTATAAGAGGAATTTATGCAAATGGAATGTGCATAAAAAAAAAATTAGTTACTCTTTTGCTTGCTTTAAAATGCTAATCATCAAATTGAATGTTAACAAACAAATTTCATAACAGGCATTTTAGCCTTTATTATCAACATCCATTGGAGACTGATGAGATATTTGCATTTATTTCTCACATATTCTTTGGGTAGTCATTTTATTCCCTCTTCCAATATTATATATTTATATAATGCAGCTTTTGTTATACAAGAAAACCAATTAAAAAATAACAATTTGCTTCCATATTTAATAAGTATTCATTTTGATTAATTGGGACGCAAACAGTCGTACAAAACAATCGGATAAACAACTGCATATAAAAATATGAGAAATGAATTTTTCTAGGCCTGCATTTGTACAACAAGTCACATCAAACTTCTTCATATAGCTGCACTAACCAAGATTGTGGGTAGGGCATTTGTGTAGGGCATTTGTGTCAGAGGAATTTGTCACACCATCGGATTTAATTAATTGCCAGTGACAAATATTTTGGCGCCTCTGGTCGACGCTGAAAACCTCTTTGGCTATTGGCTAAAACAGAGACAGTCAGCGTCACAGATACATATACAAAATTCTTGTACCTGCACATGTTGCCAGCTCACACCCTCTTCACGAACACCGCGCACACAGCTATTAAGTGCTAATTATTGGCCCCGCCATGGCGTATTTTACACCAATGTTGCTATTGTTGTTATTGTTGTTGCCGTTATTGATGATGTTGCTGACATTCAAGCTGCCTCAAATATGTCGCATTTGCATTGCCTACGCATGCTCCAAATCCGAATAGCAAATGATTCTACTCTAATCAAATCATTGCCAGACAGATTAGCCATATTTATGGCTAACGTTTGTCACTTTGAATAATTGTTGTTGCTGCTGCTGCTGCTGCTGTTCAGTTAACCGCGTTAATTACATAGCTGATTGACATTAATGCGCTGCTGCAGTCAGTGCGAAATCTGGTTTTAAATCATGACTTTCTGACCTCTGGCAAACGAAGTTGCCGTTGCGTTTCGTATTGGTAGTAAATAGTTTTTCATTGGCTAATGACATTAACATAAATTTAATCTGACATAATAAGTATTAAATTGAAAATGTAAACGCTTTTTTGAGGCATTGAAAATGCATATGTGACTGGCATCAATAATAAATCTTTTAAATATTTTAATAATTTCGATTACAATTTTTTTGTATGTAAATGAGATAATCAATCAATAGGATTTAAATCGAAATACATATAAGAAAAATGTAGGGAAATTGCAATAACATAATTTTTGTATTTAAATGAAATAAACTTATTATTTTAATACATTTAGTCTGGAATTCGAAAAATTCTTCCAATTTATATGTAAAATATAAAAAAAAAAAATTATGTATTTGCATTTCATAAATATAAAGACCATTGAGTTCATTCATTTTATTTGAATTGTATAAGAATCCACGCATTGAATTTGTTAGCCAATTGTTTGCATTTAATTATTTATTGGATTAGCGAATCAGTTTATATTTAATTTATTCATGGTCAAATGTTGCACCAAACAGAAATAAAAATTCGACAACTTTTTGAATGATTTTGATTTTGCAATTCATCATTTATGATTTTTGTTTTGCGAAAAACAAACTAAGCATAAAATATGAATATTAATGCATTTGCCATCACAAAGGAACCATTTTCATACACACGAGTGCATCCTGAGGAAGGCAGATAGCGTTCGATTTAATTTCAGATATGCAAAGGCATATCATACCATTTAGTTTTTTAATTAAAATGCCAAAGCTGTAAGTTGTGTGAGAAATGCTGTCGTATGAGCAATTTAAACAGTTGAATTGATTAGTGCTTGCAATTGAAAATTAAGCTCTTTAATCCGCTCTGCATTTTAACTTGATACTCAGCTTATTATTGAGCAGTTACTCCACTTTCCTTCTACCGAACAACTCCCCGATCAAACTCATGACCACCAAACTGGATGTCAGTTTTAATACGCTGAACACACTCAAAATGCAGCAATTGATAACTTTTCAAAATAACACATTTGACATAAAATACAAATTTTAATCACCTGACAGGAAACTAATTATTAAAAAAAAATACATAGTTTATCCATTATGATTTTGATATATTTAACATGTTCTGCATACAAATATTGATAACTGCAAATTATAATTTGTTTTTTATTCACTTTTTATAATTTGAGCTCTGAACTTTCCAATAGCATTCAAATACATTTGAATGCATTACCAGGTTAGTTACTTATGCATTGGCTCTTTGACATTACCCAAACGAACCTAAGAGTATCAAAATAATGTGAGCTCATTATAAAAAAAACAAAAACTTTTACTTCTAATGCATGCAAAGCCATTAGATGAGTCAGCGATGGCATTTGGGGATTGGGGGTGCCAATTTACCTCCGTTTCTTTATTGGGGTGTGTGGGTTTGTGTGCGCATGTGTATTTAGCGAAGTTTTTAAAGCTGCATTAAAAATCGCTTTTAACAAATGGTGGCATAAGCTCTTAGGAAAACTTTTAATGTGCATACACAGATACACTCACGCACACGCACACTCACACATACACATAGTTTCTAAAATATTTCGTGTGCGTATGTGTAAGCAAGATTAATGTTGGCAATGCGGCGTATGAGTGTTTCCAACTTTAACACAGCCTGCGTGTTAGTGTAGTAGGCAAAAGCAGAAATACACATGTGCCCAAGGCCAAAGTATTTATAAGTGTATATTAAAAGTGTCTAGACATGGCCATATTATTACAAACAACTCGAGCATTCATCTAAATAACATGAAAAACAACCAAAGGACAACCAGAATTTACAAAAAGTAATGCGTAGGACAGAACTAAGTGAATTAGAAATAAAAAGATAAACTTATTTCACTTTTTATGGTTGCTTGTTAAATAAATTGATTTTTTAAAATAACCATTTTAATTTTCATGAAGACTGAATTCGTTTTCGTTAAAACTCTTATCCAACATTCTTACCTACTTGATGGATATGGGAAAAAAGTACTCAAGCTTTTTCACATTTCCGTAAATCAATCCAATCCTCAAGCAGCAGTTTTTTCAATAATCATTTCAGAGGGCCATTAAATTAAAATATCTCTGACAGCTGATATGTTAATTTGTTGTCCATCGAAGACGATTTTCACTGCATTATTTGCAATCCCCACTGAATAAATGATCCATCGATATGCGACAGTATACTATTTAAAGAGATGCATTCTCAAGCTGTTCAGCTGGGCTTTCAGCGCTTTAAAATCCAATTTTCAGCCATTTTTTTTCTTTTGGAAAAATTAATTTTTGCTTTTTTACTGCCACACCCATTTTCATTTTGCGAGCGTATGCAAAAATAATTTTTAATATGCGCATGTTGGATGCAAGCAAGGACGCAGCAGCAACAGCTCCTGCTGCTGATACTTATGCTGGCGTTGATGATGATAATGAAAATAGTTATGGTAAAGATGAGCAACCGGATTGCCACAGTATGGGCACCCACATTATCGCTTTAATTATTGAGAGACAAAAGCAGACGTAATAACCAAGAAGTCTTATCATTCGACTAACAGATATCCTTAAAATGCAAAATGTGAATTAAGATAAATCATAAAAGTGAACAAGTTAAGATTAATAGTAAGAGTTTGTACTAACAAGAATGATATGGTTATAATACATGCGCTTAAATTGGCACATTTTAAAGACTTTTGCGTAACTTCAAGATACCCACACATCACACACCTGTTTTTGCGAACAGGGTACAGGAAAACGAAAAAAGCTGAAAATTGTGTTTGCGAAAAAACCCATCAGCAGCAGCGGGGGAGACAAAAGATAAGTATTGAGCATGCGATTGAAGTATTGATTGTTTAATCAACGAAACGTCAATATTGCTTGCTGGCCATTAACTGACAGGCCTCATAGATGTTTTCCCGGATGTGGCTGGGCGTTAATGTCTCGCTTCAGTTACAACAACAGCAAACGGGATTTGATCTGAAAATAATTGCATGTCATTACGCACACGATGACAAAAAAAAAGATATAAAGTTAAAGGCAAAATACAATGCGCAAATATTGAAATAATATCATTAAATTTCTCTTCATATGATTTCATCTCACATATATATATATATACATATATATCGTATGCCCACGACTGACAGTTGCTCTGACTATGAAATTATGGAAATTGAAAAGCGAAACCTTGACTTGTATATATCGTGTAGCAGCGTGAGCTTGGTTTTTCTTTTGATTTCCCTTCTCTCGTTTTATTTTTTTTTAATTGAAAAGCGAAAGCCACAAATCCATTGAATTACATTTTCTTTCATCGAATACGTCTTTCACTTGATGGATTTGAATTGCAATTGACAAACTGTAATTACAGGCTTTGCCATTGATATTTGGAAATGTAAGATACGTATTTGCATTTATATTTTGCATATATCGCGTGTAAATAACAGTGAAAAGAAAAAAATATTTATCATATAGTACAAATAGTCATAAGTGCTGAGCATTAGTCGGTCATCATCTTTGATTGCCGAGCGACAAACCAATTCGACAAATGACAAAATAGTTCATCTCTCGACCATAGAGAAATGAGTTGAGCGTTGAACTTGAAGATAGAAATAGCAGCAACAACAAGTTAGAAATTGAGTTGCTGGCACAGTTGAATTGTGGGGCATTAAAATAAATAATTGATTTATCAACGGTCGAGTCTTGTAAATTTACCAAAACCGGTTCACTTTTGGGGTTCGAGTGTTCGGCTTGTGGACTAACTTTGGAAGCGTCATAGAAATTATTTATAATTTATTTAAGCACACTTCAAGGATTCGTCGCACTGGCCACACGTTTCGGCAATTTCCGGACAACAAAACCGGAAAAATACTCGAAAATGTAATAAATTTAGAAGGCGTTGAATCTGAGCAACTGCTGAAATAGTATCCTTGCCACCGGCACACCCACAGCGGCACCTAAGCTTTGGATAAGGGTTCGGTTGGTAGGGGTCAGATGTGCCAAGTGCTCGACAAACTGTTGCCGGGCCTGTGCCAAATCAATGACAAAAATTACACACGAACGGTTAACATTATTTAAGATGGTGTTTGCCGCCCTTGGCAGCATTTAGATCTGGGACTATTAATTTCAATGCCAAAAAGGAAATGAATTTTTAGCTGGGAATTTACAGTTTACAAATCGAAATCCTGTTTAATTTGCTTTTTGTATTTTTGACGTTTTCGATCCCATAAGATACATGTCCTCTTGATCCCCATAACTAGCCGAGTCTCTTCTTAAATTTACAATGCAGATTAAAAACAAGCAGTCAAAAATGAGACCGTCTTTTAAAGTGCAGCCAAAAGTGTATTTCTTGACAGAACTACAACTGCTCATTAGGAAGCTTATATTATATTTTTTGAAAAGTACTTTTTAAACAATGGCCCACTGGGTGTTGCCCAAGTTGACAAACACTGTGAAAGCGGCTTGACTATTAGGTTTCTTCACGCTGCAACAGAAATGTCCCTAGCTGAACAAAAATAAAAAGTATTTAACAAAATCAACAAAGCAACGGAATGGAGCAGGGACAGGGGCAGGAGCAGCGCTAAGGAATAGGGTATAGAAACTTCCTGTTCGCTTTTCCGCCTGCCCATTAAATATCGCATTGTAATAAAAGCAAATGAAATCAACGGGAGCTTTGTATAAATTATTTTAGGCATCGCGAGCGTACAGACAAAGCACAAAAATTATATGCTTTTAGAAAAGAAGTCTTCCTGTTGGACTGGGACAAATCAAAAAGCCCTCAGTTTTCAATGCCGCGTTTTAGAGGTCAACAAAATGAGCAAATTTCAATAGCCGGGCGATGAGAGGGGGGCATTGTGACGCGTGCGACTGACAAGCTTAGCTGAAAAAGACCATTAACAAAGTAAACAGCTGCAAGAGCGCCGCCGAGTAACTGTAAATAGGGGCAAAGAATTCAGTCGAGTCAGCAAGAAAAAGATAGAAGAAAAAGGAAAAAAGCGAAGAATTTTCTTTGTTTTGACACCTCATTGTTAAATTGTGGGCGTGGTGCGGCAGGACGGCTGTCAGGCTTCTTTTTGTAAATATTAAAGCCCATTTTTAAAGTCAAGAGTGCGTGAAGGCGTACTTGAAACAGCCAGAATGGGGAGTGGTAAAGAAAGTAAGCAAAGTGTTTATCAACAGAATAAAATATGCTAATTTCCGACGGAAGTAAAAGGTTTGTATTTGTTGATGCTTCCAGGCCTGGATTAGCTTAAATCGACTTTTAGTGCATAAGCGTGGCTTATTAGAATAATTTATACTAAATTTAACACATATTACATGTCGTTATCCATTTTTTGTTTCTTTTTAGCTAACTCTAGCTAGTATTGAGTATTTTCGTCCCTTTTAAGATAATCAACACGTAATAATTATGGAATCAATTGCATTCACTTGATGAAGTTTCCTATGCAGGTAATTATGGCGTCCATGCGACACATTTTTGAAATATGTTACGAATACTTCAAAAAGTACACAAAAAATGCTTATAAATGAAGGTGAAGCCATAATCGATTACATAATGCCACCGCAGGTAGTTGGCTCTGGCGATTCGCCGACCCCAAAGCGGCACATATTGGTTATTGAAATTGTCTCGCAGGTGTCATTAACGTCAATCGCAATTTGCCGGGCAATTCTGGCCCATTTCGAAATCGGCGGTCGACTGAAGGCATTGGCAGCAGGTGCTCCCATTTGTGGCCGCTCGTAAACGAAAGCTGAAGGCCGTTCGCCGTGGTCCTTAGCCGGGTGATTGAACAGCGAACAACGAACAGCGTTTGGCATTGTCATTAATTTCGATCTATGGTCATTAAGTTGAGGCGTTGCTTCAATTTAATATGAGAATATTTAATGAGCACTTTTAATTTATGCTCAATTTGCAGCGAGCACTTGGTCAAACACTTTCTAGCTAGCAATTTGTGTGTGCACTTTTAATTATTGCGTGCCAAGGGGCGGCGTTACGCCCCTTTTGGTCTACATTTCATTCTTAAAGCCGATTATCATTTGCACTAGCCATTGAAGTGTTTTCAAAACCTTTGTTTCGGTCACTGGCACCCCAGTGCTGCACAAGCAGCAAGAAAAAAACCAAAAAAAAAAAAAAAAATAAAGGAAAGTGGAGGAAAATTATGAAAGAGTCGCAACATATTTTCTTGCATACTTTTTCCTTTGCTGAAATAACAAACCATAAATAATGTCTCACGCTCACAAATGGCAGCCAATGTTTGCGCTAACGCGCCACGCCCCCGGCGACCATTTCTTTTCTTGATATTTTCAGTTTTTTTTTATGCTTTTTCATTTCGGTTTTAGGCCAAAGTTTTTGAACTACTTGCACGTCGTTCTTTTTGTACGACGTTTTTCGGGTATTTTTGGCAACCCTGCTGTTTTGTATCTGCGCCCCTCGCTGGCCAGCGCGCCTTATGCTTATGGCTGCCACGCCCCCCAGGCCGCGTGCCCGCCAATGCTGCCTCCCGCTGCTGTCACTACTTTATGTCGTCGTCGACGCAAGACTGAAACTTCAATAGGGCGAAAATGATAAATGGCCACGCTGCGTTTCCTCTTTGTGTGTGCACGTGTATGAGTGTACGAGTGTGTATGAGTGTACGAGTGTGTATGAGTGTGTGTGTGTGTGTGTGTGTGAGAAAGCATAAGAAACGCCGCATAATGTGTGAAAATAAAAATGGCCAAATATTTGTAAATAAACTTATTTCTTGCCAGCAGCACATTAGCGACATAACTTTGTCAACCAGGATAAAGTTGCAAAAAGAAAACCTAACAAAAAATAATGTTTTTAAATAGAAAATAACAGCTGGAAAATGTAAATACATTTTCTTTAACACATACATGGGAAAATTCAATTTTCTAAATATTTGCATGTAAACTTTTTTCTTGCCAGCAGCACATTAATGACACAACATTGTCAAGACAATAAAAAATAAATTCATATTTTTAAATAGAAAATAATTGCTGGAAATTTCAAATAAATTAATTGTACGCTTATAAATTTAAAACAACGCGATAACAACGCGCATTTCATATGAACTCATTGTCCAATTAAACAGTAATAGCGTTTTAAGCCATAAACTTAAAGCCAACTAATGCGAAGACCATTAAACACGTATTCCACTCGATTCTGATAAGCGTTGAAAATTGGTCCGTGTGTCCATATGTCCGCGTGTCTGCGTGTAGCAGCAAGTTGAAAATCCATCCAGCATTTTACTGCAATGTTTACACACAATTCAACCGCAAAATCCTTTTGCTTGCCAAATATGCGCTCCGCTTGCGTGCACGAGTGTGAGTTGGGTGAGTTGCATTGTTTAGCGCACATTTGTCAGTGTGTGTGTATGTGTGTGCGCGCGAGTGTTTGTGTTTGTTTGTGTGCGTGTACAGTTTGTACCTGTCTTAGCGTTAATGATGTTTATTTAATGCATTCCAGGTGCAAGACGTTGTTTGCTATTTGACGTTCCATTCTATGGATTTTCAGCCACATCTCCATCTGCTTCAACCTGCCACGCCACATGGCCTGGCACGCTAATGCTTCTAGCAGCATGCCTTATCCCTCATTGTTGGCTATGAGTGCTTCTCATTATGCCAAACATGGCGCCATTCAAGTTGCAGCTGCGACGTGTATGCGATAAGCGCCAGAGCTGCTCAATGTCATCCGCTGCGTATACGTAAAGTAATGCTCGTTGAGCATTGAAAATGCTGCGCACGCTTTTGTGTCGCTCCATTTATCGCACTGCCACTTGCCCCTTACCACAAATCTCATAAATAATGCGCTTAATCACATTTAAATAAGTAATTTAATTGGTGATTCTCACATATGTATCATTAAGTTCTTAAGCTGACTGCAACATTGGCTCCTCATATCGGATTCACTTGTGCACTACTTTCCAAATATGACTGAAAATCATGGGACAAGAGAACTATTTAATATATTGTTATTTATTTTAAGGTCGTTTAAAAGTCATTGTCAATAATAAATTTTTAGTAAGCTCACAGTTAAAATATCCTTTGTTTTTATTTACTTTTTTTATTTAATAACAAAAATTGCTGCAATCATTAATGATAATTTCTTTCGCTTATCATTTAGCGTATACATTTTTGTAGCTGTGCTTCTTTCGAACCTTATCCCAAAGTATGCTGCTAGACAGCAGAAGCAGTAGCATCATTTCTGCCTTTACACTATGGCGTTGCGGAGAAACTTTTGCATACTTTGCATTTTTATTGCGCAACATCCGGTAACAAGCACTTTTGCCAGTAAGCATTCAACTCTGATCCCTCAAGCACCCAACCAACAATCACACACCCTCTTTCAGTGAAAGCCACAAGCCCAACCACAATATCAGGGACTGTTGCCGTGGTGGTTGCAATTACAAACAGTTGTTTAACTGCTTGACTTAAAATGCAGCCACAGTCGAAAGCCGCCCCTAGCAAACCGAACCCGAATCCAGCAAAGCTGGAGCTGCGGCCAACTGCAACTGAATCTATAGCTGTAGTAGCAGCTACCCAGGCTCACAGATTAAAGCGCGTACATCCGTGGCGACGACGACAAGCCGGATGATGAAGGGACTCGCACTGGCGCGCATGCGTTCCAGGCTGTGCCAGGCCGGGCTAGGCCAGGACCCATTCCCGGTCTAGGGCCGGTCAATGGCGTCCGGTGTCATTGCGCTTCCGTTTGAGTTGGCAATTTATACAGTTATTCACTGTAGCGCTACTCGTAATGGAAACTTGTCCGCACATTTACTTATGCGACTCGCACTTTTGTGTGGCCAGCCAACGTTGCGGGCCCAATGTTAAATTGATTTATAATTTTCCAGAGTCGCATTTTAACTTTTCCTGTTGTCCACATCGCGTCCTGTTTGCATTTCCATTTTAACCAGCATCCAACCCGAGCCATCCGCAGATACCTTGGAACGCAAGTGAACTATATGAGTTTTTTTCGCGGCTTTTGCCTGATTCTCATGCAGTATTTGTATTTTTTTTAATGCCAAATTGCCGACTTGGTGCAGTTGGAAGTCGATTCTTTTATTGTGCGCGCTGTTTAATTAAAAGTCATGAGTTCAGCAATTGATACTGTAATCAATTTATGCATTCGCATTTTTGCTTACTGAAGTTCACTCAGAATTTTAATTCGCATTCACACATCAACGATCCACTTCAACTTTCGCTTAACACCAATACCAACAGCGATATGTTAATCAAGGCAATTCTCAGGATAGTCTGTAATCGTTAAGTAATATCCGAAACTAATTACCCACCGTGCTTTATTCTTATTGCTTTATATTATTAATTATTGTTACACTAGTCAATATTTCTTACTCTTAACTTGTTTTTATTCACTTTATACTCGCTAGCCTCATTAGTCGACATTCATTCACCCTTCCCCACTAAGTGAGTAATCTTTGGTTTCCATTCATTAATATATCTCATTTTGGCTAATAAATTGGCTGAGTTCACTTAATTTATCTCATGTTTAATTAATAAGCTGTTAAATAAATACAAAAAGAAAACTTACACATCAATAATAGATAAGAATTGGCCACGCCAAAGACATGAAAATGTGTGTGTTATTAAAATAATCTGAGAGCTATGTAAATCACAGCTAAATACTAAAACACGAAATTGCGAAAAACAAGTAATACACGATGTTGGTCATTAAAGTGGCCTTAGCCGAAATGAAATTGTAAATGAAAAGTGCCATCAAAATATCAACGAGTCTCAGACGGAGTCGGAGTCACAACAAAATGTGCTGAAAGCACCCATTTACCAAGCAAGTCCAAATAATCAAAATAATGCAAGCTAGCGAAGCAATCAGGATGAGGACTATGGTTAGCGGTAGGAATAAGGGTGGGTGTAGACAAGGAGCTAAGTAAATGGCAATAATGACATAATAAAAAGCGCTCTTAAAATACCCTGCAAACATGATGGCAACAACGAGTGGCTGCCACAGTGGCCACACACACACACATACACACACAAACAGCAGCACAATAAAATGAACGTTAATAATGATAAGATAAAAGGGAAGACATCGCGAAGCGGGTCTGCAAAATGTTAAAACAATAACCGGCTAAATGTGCGACACAGCAAGGATGATTGTTGCCAGGACTTTTGTCAAGCAGCCCCAAATGACATTGTAATATTTTTTTTGTTCCGCTCTAAGCAAGGTGTCAGTATCCTTGTGTCGCATGTCAGCCGATGGCTTTGGCTCCAATAAATTAATGATAATACGGATAATTGTCAGCATAGAACTACAGTTCAGCTTAATGCGCTACAGTTACTTTTAATATTTGTTAGATACTCTCAACATTTGGGTTGTCATAAATGATAATCAAAAATTGTACATTTAATTTTGTTATTTGCATTTAAAGCAAGAAATTCAGCGACCAGCGATGGAAATGTTCAAAAAACTTACCAAATACCTGGGTAAAATCGAAAAGTTTTATTTTTGTCAAGCTACACACACACACACACACAAAACACTCACACACACGCATAGCACAAATTTCAGTTACACTCGAATGATTTTATTTCTGGTTGGATTGTTGCTTGTTTTAAGCTACGCAAAACTTTGTTTTGCTGTTGGCGCGGACTTAAAGTTTATGGGGCAGGTGTTTGTTGTGGATTAGGGTAACCAGCAAAAAGGTAAACTGACACCCTACCACATAAGCCGCATGATGCTTAGCTGCCGTACTTTTGCCCAAAATGCGATTAATGCTGACCTGTATATATGTCAGTATCTGCATATATAATTGATATATCTATATCTTTATCTTTGTATTATTTGTATTATTAAATGGCTTATCTTGTGCATTTTAATCTTTATTTAAATCTGTATAAATAAGTATAATAACACATATGCAAACTAAATTACAATTTTATTTGTCGATATCAGTAAGCATATTTATATTTAATTCAAATGCACAGCTTATTTGCTAGTTAGCTGCAAGGTCATTACTGCATTTGTCGCCTTTTCAGCATCTCAACCACAACAAAAAGCCTACATGGCTTGCAGAGATACACACACGCACACACTCACTGGTGTGAACCGCATATGTGCAAATAGGCTGAGTGTGTTGTCAACAGAAATGCATCAATAATAATACAATTGTTTTTAAATTGATGCCAAGAATCAAATGCCGATGCCAACTCGTTATTTCCATTCAACTGCAAGAACACGAAAAGCATTCATGATAAACAAAAACAAAGCCAATGTTTTGGTGTATTTTTGAAAAGGATATTTCTACTGAAAATAAAATCACTATTTATATTCCAGAAGTATTACTTATGGCAAGAAGGGAAAATCTTTAATATTATCATAAATATTTCGTATCCGACCAAAATAGTTAGTGCATTGCTGTAATTATCGCATACATTTATATTGCACACATCATTTGCTCATCTTTTTAATGGCCTTAAGCCACTTTGCGGTCCTTTTCGCATATTTCATTTTTATTAATAAATATTTTTCCCTTGTCCGTTAAGAAAAGCGTATTAAACATAATTTATGTGCAATGTGATGCGTACTATGTTCTCGTAGAATTATTTATGACTTTGGGCCTTGTTAATAATACTTATCTCATAAATAATTAATTTAAATAATTCACAATCAACATTTGCTGGCATGATTGCTTATACAACTTATATTTTTATTGATTATTTGTAATTTATCTCTACAAAATGCATATCTTTACAGAAAAATCCAAATATATAATCCAGTTTATATATAATCAAATGAAATATACCCCTCTGTAGCTTACAAAAAAGTTTAACTGGTTAAATATAATTTATAATTCAAGTGGCACATCCCACGGACTGCTTATTAATATTGTTAATGGGAAACTACTATTTTTATTTAACGCTGCAATTTCGTCCGTTAAATCTCCTTTATTAATAAGAGTTCATGTAAATTTTAATGTACGATTAACCTGAAATCAATAACAGACCGAATTGTTATACATCATCGGCATTAATCGCATTTGCTGTACTTAATTAATAGTGACATGTGCGCGGTGGGCAGATATTATTAATATTAATCATGCTTTATATAAATATGCCAATTAATCATTGTATATTCATATACACCACCCATGTATGAGATGAAGAATTTATGTGGGCGTTCCCTGTAAGTTTTGCTCACCATCAGATTTTTAATCTCACTTCATTTCCATTTTCACTGGGAGCACAGTTTGTATTCATTTCATCATTTAACAAATTGCCTTACGATTTCCACTGAATATTACTTGAACTGACTCGAAACCCTCTTAAATATTCAATGACTTTAACTCTGTTTTCGTAAACTTTGCAAAAATGTTCATTCAATCGAAATTAACATATTAAAAAAATTCTTTCATTTTCTTACTTGTACCCTATACATACAAATATTTGTAATAAAATATTATTTAATTAGCATAACGGAGGACACTTCTGACCCTAGAAAAGTCTGGAAAATAATGTTACAATTATATCTTTCAAAAACATTTTTGAATTGCAACCAACATTTGAAAATACGTATAAGCAGAACCAGATATATCTGACTCTTATTAAAAATAATGAAAATAATTTTTAATGGGATCAAAGAAATGGAAATGTATGTCTACCTATCAGTGACTTATTTACAGGGTATCTTCTTGTGTACCAGCTCAACGTTCCTGCATATTTTTGCCCTGCCAAGCAAGACGATGAAAAATTGCAAAAGAAATTAATGCACAAAAATGCTTTTATTGACAGTTTTTATCGGAGTTTCTTTCCCAAATTTCTTTGCTTCTCTCGCAGCTACTTTTTCAATAAATGCGCAGTGAACTGCCTGCATTCGACAGTTGCCCGAAAACAATGGCAACAGAGCAATGCAATTAGCAAGCAGCTTGCAGGCAAATCTAAAGCAAAAAGGAAACCAATCGAAACAAATGAAAATATTTTTATACATTTTTTAAGTAATTCCAGTGAGTGCTTTTTTGTTGCCAAAATCTTAAGCTTTACCCCAGCACCTGCCTATAATCGATATCATTATTTGTGCAAGTGTTGGCAAACTTTTTAATTACACTTTGTTATTGTGGCTGAACTTTTCGAAAAAGGTGTCACTTTTTGGGGCAAAGACAAATACACTTGCGTGCCTCACACGTTTACAAAAGTCTATAATAACAAAATGCATTGTCCCTGTCATGAGCGTTGCCATCATCATCATTATCGTCATCATCATCTTTCTTGCCACTCTCAACCACATGGTACAAGTTTGTGCAACACTTAAACTTTAATTGTGCAAAGTTTTGACCATGTCGCCTGCAAGTCCTGTGCGTCCAGTTTGTGTGTATGCGTGTGTGTGTGAGTACTGATAGATGGCATTCTAAATTTTGTGAATGGGGTCAGTCTGTGTCTGGAGCCCAAAATGTATAAAGGATTAGAGCCACACGCGCACAAACACACAAGGAAAGGAGCAAGCTGCCATGTGGCCTTTTCAGCACATTGCAATCCTGTACCGCAAGGCTACTGAAAAATGTTTATGCCTGAGTGTATTCGGATATATATATATATGTGAATGGATGTGTGTGTGTGCTTGTGTGCCACTTGGTGTAGTCTGTTTGCCAAACGACTTAGCACACTCATTGGGTGCCAGCCACAAATTCAATTTTCCCAATAACATATAAGTGAAGTCTACCACACTCGCAATTCCAAAATGCAAGCACAAAGGCTGAAAATTGCTTAGACCTTACAACTAGGAAATTAACAATTACTTCAGTAAAGACTGTTTTAGAACAAAATTGAAGTAAGCTTTGCATACAAATCTTGAATTCAAATTTATTGTTCACAATAACATTATTATTATCTCATTATTTGCTAAGATAAACAATTTACAAAAACAAAATTTACTAAATTTAAAATATATATAAAAAATATCATTTAAAATATATATAAAATGTATATATATAAATAAAATAAATAATAATTAAACCCATGGAATACAAAAATTTAATTTTCGAGTTTTCGAAAGTTCTAAATTTGTTTTTTTTTAGAAATCACACGATATACAACTTAAATGAATAATGAGGCGAAAATATTTTAATGGCACAACCAATCACTTAAACACTCTTACATACATATACAAATATACATATGTACATACACCCACACTAGTAGCCCATAACTTAATTTATTTAAACAGCTTTCAGTCTTCGTCCCTCTGGTCGCATTTTGTAACTACTATGCGGACATGTACGTGGGACGTTTGGGTTCCCAAGTGAGAAATATTGTTTTAGTTTATCATGACAGCACTTTTACAAGTTTTAACTGCTCATACATTAATTAAAAACTTAATAAAACTGTAACGAAAAACCGGACATTTGCAGCTGTGGGCGAACTGTTGCTCCACTCGAACATGGGGCGTATGCAGTCCTCTGCAGTTGCGTGAGTGGGCCTGGGTCTGTGTGCGTGTGCGTGTGTGTGTGCAATTTTAAATTGGCATTTGGCTCTTCTGGCATATGACTCGCGTGGCATGAGCAAGATTTTTATTTGATTAGGGCCAGCGCCAACAAATCGTTACCATATTTTTAAGCGCTTTGCTAATTGCGTGCCACAGTTGTTGGCACTTTTTTAAGCAACATATAAACGGAGATAACAACTGCAACAGCGACAACAACGACATGGAAACAAAATTGCTACTGTCTGAGCAGTGTCAGCAAAGAACTGACCTGAAACTGCTGAGCGGGCCAAAGCGGAAAAACAAAATTTCACTTTTATACATTTCAGCCAAAATGTTTGCGCACGGGAAGAGGAAAGTACTTAAAAGCACTCCCCAAAAGGAAGCGAATGCCACACCAATTGCAAAGCAAGAAAGAAAGGAAATGAAAAGGTAACACTTTTTTTTTCAATTTATCTTTACAAGATTGTATTAAATAAAATGGTGAAAGAAACTGAATTTCAGTTTAAAGTTGAGTTACTTTTCAGATACACAGCACACAAAGGATTTTCTAATTTTCACACACAATATATCTGAATTGTTCTTGATGTACTCACATATATTTTTACTGTTCCCTATTTCAAGTGAGCTTTTCATAAAATGCCTGATGAATTACTTTGTCAGCAGTTGACAGGGAAAAAGGTTTAAGGAAGCCTATTGAAAAGGGATGTACCCAAAATTGTTGCTACTCCAGCAAAGAAGAGAAAGAAATATTCTCTTGATTTATTAAAAATATATATATATATGTATACCATGCAAAGTTTTGTGTGTGTGTGTGTTATTGTTTTTAGGTACAGACTCAAGATGACAACTTTGAGTTATGAGCTGTGCGTCGTCTTGGGTGCGTGCCACATATTGAGGTCAATGCACTTGCTTCGCCCCCTAAGCAATAAAAGCAGAAAAAAATTTACTTTGAATGGAAGTCTGCTAAGTCAGATTTGATATGTGTCCTGCACTCGTATGACAAATTTCTAATTTGTCTGTCAGCAGCGCTGGCTGGCAATAAGTTTTTGGAGACACTTGATGCGATTATGATCTAACCATATTTCTTAGCCCGATTCGTGCACATGACTTTTACATGTGACAAACTCATGCTGGAAAATCATCGTCGTTGTACTCGCCTGTTTCCTGGGACCAACGAACCGAGTGCCAGGCGCATCCTTCGACTGCATTTGCTTTCTAGTTTTGTGCTGATGTGCGTGTCTGTGCATGTCAAGCGCTTCACTTCCGTACACACACACTCACAAATGCAATCTGTCTATGTTCGTCTTAACCTGCATTTAACTTTGGATGCAGCCATACCAAAACACGCCCACACTTGATAACATTTTTATTTCAAATTGGTCATTTCCGATCGTTTTTGCAATTTTCATTTGTCGCTCGACTGCTTTCCCATTGGACGCCTGCTTCATCCTTGCGCCAGGACATGTACTCCATCATGCAAGTGACTTGAAAAGTTGTTTCCGTTTGACGTTCTGTATACTTTTATATTTATAGATTTCCATGTGTCGTTGTGCCACATGCTGTAAACAAAAACCATTTTCCGGCATTTAAATCTCTCTGCTTAGCTTTTTAAGGCGTGGCTGTCTTACTGAAGTCGCATATGCTAGTTTAATTTTTAATGGTCTGCCCTTCGCACACATGCACGCTGTTTAATTTGCATTTTTATCGATTTCGAAAGTATAAAAAAGCAGCTTAGCTTTGTCTTTGCCACACTCGCTCGTTACACATAAAATAGCCATAAAAATGTCAGCGCATAAGTAACCCAAAGAGCTTCAATTCCCCCCTAAGCCGTACTCTTAAAGTGCACCATTTTTTTACGAGTACGTATGTGGCGTCAGACATACAGTTTCCACTTAGCTTGAGTTTTCTTGCATTAAGTCTTAAAACACAATCAATTTTATTAAGCAGCATGTGGAGATTCTGTATTTTAGATCGGTCTCTGTGAACCCAACACGAGTATACTTATTTTGAAATAGTCATTACGGAATTTACTGCACAGCCAGATGTAGAAAATACATTATTTTATTTATTTTATTTTTATTTCTAAAAAACGAAAAAAAACGAAATATCTTTAAAAATATGGTAGCAAAGTATATACATATTGAACAAAATTGATTTAATATGTATAGGAACTGAAAAATTCCAATTAAGTTAATATTTGATTGGTTTTTGCGTTAGACACGACATTATCCCCAATCTACCAATTTTGTATATTGGAAAATAAACGATTTTATTACGAAATAATACACTTAATGAAAAACAAACTCCCTAACGAGTATCTATTTTAATTAAATTTGATATTATTTTATATTGATATTGTTTTTCGCAATTTTGAACACCCGTTGATAAATATTGACAAAATCATGTACAAAGCAAATAATTGCTTGTGCCTGTATCTTATTTATGCACCATGCCATATACATGGAGAAACAATACAAAAGAGTCATGGGGCAATAACAAACAGACGTGAGGACAAGGACGTGGAAGGGCACGAGGTCAGACAAAATAGCCAAACAATCGCTGCAGCCATAACATATTACATGCATATTTTAAGACCAGCATATAGAATTTGCATTCAGAGCATTCATAAAGTTTTTTATTTCAATTAAACATCGAACCATATCGTTGCCAAGTCAACAGAATCATGCAGATACTTTTTTATGTAAATAAGAAAATTGTTTTTGTTTAACATTGCGTATATGTAATGTGGCAGCATTGAAAAAGCCAATGCAAACATGCAGAGCTTTAGCCAGAACTAGTTGCAAGGCAGCAGCAGCAAAGGCTAAGCCAAGTTAAC
This sequence comes from Drosophila atroscutellata, assembly GCA_035041605.1. NCBI lineage: Eukaryota > Metazoa > Arthropoda > Insecta > Diptera > Drosophilidae > Drosophila > Drosophila atroscutellata. The sequence goes on along the minus strand of JAWNLA010000094.1, from coordinate 2,070,153 downwards.
AGCTCTAAATAAATAAACACAATGAAATCATGAAAAAAAAAAACAAATCCAACCAATATGCAGCACTGCATCTGTTTGCAGCAAGTGTGCATTATGAGCATAGCTGTATATGAAACTACAAATCTCTACAAAGCAGTGTCTGTCTCGGCTGCTGTATCTATCTGTATGCGTTTGCCAGTGGCTTAAGTAAAGCCACTTCCGGCTACATTTAAAGCAATTAGCAATTGCATGCACAACAAACGTTAGGACAAAAACCACAAACTGCTTAAGACTATCAGATTCGGAATTTACACAATTCATTTGGTATTCTAAGGAAAGTGGCTCTTTGGCGCACATTCCTTAGATTACACTGCCTTTAAAAATACATATATTATTAATAGACTCAAAAAAACTAATATTTTGTTGACTTTTCCAGAATTTTGAAAACCGAAATTAGCCACACAAAAATATTGCCAAGCTGCAAAATCCCACAAAAATATATTTACTATATGTTTGTGTATATACAGTAAACAGGCTGTGAAAACATATCAGCAAGTGTCTTATCTATAAAAACAGTAAAAAAAAAATGGAAAGGAAAAAACTAAAAGAAACATTGGGCAAACAGCATCAATGTCGTTGCTTACATTTGTTGCACACACAATCACATTCTGTCGGAAGTCTTGCAGCTGTAACACCCACAACAAAAGCCAAGCATTTGCAAAAGACGAGGCAAAACGAAGGCAATTATATTAGGTATGGCAAGCCGGCATGCCGCACCAACTTGTTCTAGCACTCAGATAGCACTTACAATACACAAATATACACACACACACACACACACAACTAAACACACAGAGGCTGGTGGCTAAAGTACCTCATTGCTTGTATTTGTCTATTGCAACTTGGCAATACTTTTGTTTACTTTTGCACATTTCGTCAGAAGCGGCAGCACCCGAACAGAACAACAGCAAAATGCTATGCTCCAGAATACACTTTCTGCCGAAATTCTACCCGATTTTTGTAAATATATTTTTTAAACAGTGACAATATAGTTATCGTTACGCAACTTCAAAAGTTACTGTTAAAAATCAGTGTTAACGCCATTTCGCAAACATTTCTTTAAATAGACACAATTCATTCACTTCAAAAACCTTTTCTGATATTGTATACATAATGTTATTGGAGTGCAGAGTTTGGATTTTTTTAAAATCAACATCTTATAAAAAACAATGACTAAATTAATTTTGTTTGTTTTCAAATACAAGTTTAGCTTTGGCATGATCATGCGTATGTTCCAAATAATCAAATTGATTATCAAATGATTAATCACACCTAAAGTTCAAATTGAAAATAAACTTATTTTAATATATGTTAAAGCTTATATAGATTGGAATAATATTTGTGAATAAGAAAAATTGTTTTTCGGAACATAATCCAGTTATTGTTAGCAACTTTTTGGCTGGAAATGCATAGGAACAAAGTGCCGGCTAGGCATCCACACAATTATGTGGAAAAGTGCATGGCGGAGACAGGAGACACAGGAGGGACTTGGGGGGACAGGGGACAGCAACTGGCAGCAGACACAATGCAAAAGGACAACCATTGTAATAACAATTACAAGTACAAACATAGCAACAACAGCGAACACAAACGGGCATCCCTTGGACTTTGTGTATCCTGGCATCCTTGAAGCTATACACTCTACATTGCTTACAACGGACTACGACTTCACTTCTCAGGACTTCTCACTATTTTGGCTTAGAGTCTGTTGCATCGTTTGCTGCCAGTTTGTTGCTATTCAAGTTTAATTAAGCTAAAAGTGCTTGCATTATTTAATTTTACTTTGTGCCGTTGTTGTTGCAGCATTATTGTTGTCTTTCGCTCAGACGGACACTAATTTAGCTGAAAGCAAAATTTCATTAGCACTGAAATGTCGCGTGAAAATATTTATCTCAATTCCATTGTTTATTTTACAGCGCAAACTGCAGTCAATTTTGAACAATGAACCTCGTATATGCACAATATTTATTAATATAATCAATTTAAATCTTCTTACATAAAAGAAGCTTCTTTTAATAATATATTTAACATTAAGATAATGTATTCAATTGCTCATTGAATTCCTATTTAAATTTCTTATCTCTAGTGTGCATCAAATTAGATGTTGTGTGTGTGCCCCTCAGCGTCGTCTCATAATAATTGGGTCCAATCAGGCAACGCGGCAACAAAGTGCATTGTCCTTTAAGTCAAACTACAAGATAAATTTGTACATTGGATACAAGTTCGATTTCCCTTCTGGGCGAACCGTTGCGCATTTCAGAGCACGCCATCCCTCAGCATTTGACATTTTTTAAAGAAATGCTGCCAGCTTGCCTAATGTATATGTATCTGTTTCTGCAGCTGTGTCTGCAGCATGCAAATTATATTTTCGCGCTGGTGCTTAAGAAGGAAATGAAATCAGCAAGTTGCACTGAGAATTGGCATCAAGTCAGCGAGTTTTCCGGGCCATATTGCCTGAATGATACAATATAGCAAAATATCAACCAATTTTCATTCGTTCTGCTATTGTACGGCAGTCCCGCATATATGTATATGCATGTGTTCAGTGTATCCCCAACTATGTCACTTTCATGTTGCTTGGCTGCTCAATCATAAAAAATTTGATTTTCATACGGCACTTGGCACTCTGCACTCAGCTGGGATCAAGTATGCATTGCGGGTAACTTCGGTTATGGGTTGGGGGTGGGTTGTGGGGTGACTGGGGCCGAGTGTAGGTTGAATGGGGAAAGATTTTCATACACATGTGAGCATACGTACACTTTGATGACGAGCACACTGCATGCCATTGAGGGTCGTCAATTGGCAAGCTACTTGGCATCGTTCATTATTGGGGAAACGAGCTAATAAAAGCCAATGCTAAAATATTTGGCCATAATTCCTTTAAGAGAACAGTGCATTGCAAAGAAAATTAAATGGTCATATTCCAGCAGAAATGTCAACTAGTGCTTATTAAAGTTATGCACAAGGAACTCATAAAAAAATGTAATAGTAGTGCAGTCTGCTAAGCAATGAGTTATTACAACATGTTTTAACACTAAATTTTAAAACCGACTTTTGCAGGCGTAAATTCCAATAAAAAATATTACTCATTGGATTTTGCAACTATATGTGCAGCTGAGTATTGCTTGCAACAATAAATCCAAAAATGTGATGAATATAATCTAACATAGTTTTGGGGGAATTAATATTTTATAATGCAATCAACATTAGACAGATATAATGACATTAAACAGAAATGGAATGTGGGTTTTTGGGTCCCTGAATCAGAGATACAAAATATCTGCTTCAGGCGCGGATGCTTTTGCTGCAACAACAGTCGCATTAGCAATAAGCAGAAATGGCTATAAAGCTGTGCACACTCAAATACACGCAAAGCAAGACACACACGCACACGCACACACAGACACAAACACCCATACACACATTTAGACAGATCCTGCTGCATTCAATCTAGAAACGATTCTAAACAAAAGAAATCCGCTTTCATAATTTCCCTGTGGAATGCACATTCTTTTTATTGCCACTAAGCGACCGACGTTGAAATAACAATGCAAACAGACTCAGCATACGAACACGCCCACACACAAGCACACACACACACTCACACACACACACACTTAAACAGTTGCTTATATACAGGTCCATGTCGACTCTCAGCTCAATTACAATTGCAATTGTTTGCCTGAATGCGTTTTGGTTTCGCGTTGTTTGCCGCACGGCCGCATCCTGGAAATGCTGAATCCAGTTTAAAAAATGATGTTCACCAAGGCTTAACTCTTCCATGTACCCTTCCCATCACCCCGCAGCTGTTGATGATCTGAATTTCAGCCATATTCACTCATTTCGCCAACCAGCTCATAATTACAATTTCTTTCTTTTGACTTTAATCAAAGTGCACAATGCTGAAAGCTGAACGCTCCTGCATTGACTGCCTCATTGCCCCAATGGTATGTTGCTGTTTGTTCTGTAGTCGATTAGCTGCTGTTCCAATGACTACATCAACAAATGAAACGGTAACCGTTTTTAGTGAATTAATCGACAATCGTCTGTGAGCTTAATTAAGTCAGGTTCAAAGCAGAACCATTCACGCCAAGTTTATGAAAATGTGTGGATGCAGAGAGATTCAAATTTGATTACAAACTACAATAAGAATTTATACAAAAGAGGTAAATTTTTGAAAATTTTATTAAAGCCCCAAAACTATGTTTACAAATAAATTAAAATGTTGCACTGACATATCTGATGAAATATGTGCAATAAAGACAAATGCGTATAGCACACATCAAAGTGCATATGAAAATATTGCGCTTACAACTCGTTGTCAATCAAAATTGTTGGCCACTGTCAATGCCAGTAATTTATGCAAATGTAAAAATGTTATAAATTGCACGTCTATGCGCCTGTCACAGATACACAACAGACAAACAAACAAAATGCACGACTAAACAAACTGAGAGCCACAAATAAATCAATTGGCTGCGTATGCGTAATGCGAAAGCTGATTACGGACTGAACAGAGCAATCAAAGTGTTTCAGAATGTATGTGTGTCTATATGTATTTTTATCTATACACATACATTTATATATATATATATGTATATATATTCAAACAGATTTTTTTCATTAGTCGCTATCGACAGTTCAATGGCTCTTTGGGAAAATCTGTGCCGCAGACAAGCAACCAGATGCATATACAGTTAAAGTTACTTATGCAGAAACCGATACAAATTGCTTGTTTATGTATGTGTGTGTGTGTGTGTGTGTGTACTATGTGTGTTAGTCTAATAACTCTTTCGCTGCAGCTCAGTTATTAATAATCAGCGTGCGCCGCTATCCACTCGTACTAAGTCACTCTCAGACTTGCTCGAAGCTGTTTCCTGCTCTCTATATACATACATACTTTGTATATGGGCAACTGGTTGGGCGCTTTTAATTTTCCACAACGCTGCGCAAAGAAATAGTTTCGTTTTTGCCAGCTTTTCCTGTTTTCTTTCGTTCTGGTGCTTCACGGATCTACTGCTGGGTAACCAGTTAAGTTGCTGCCATTTCTATAGTTCCTGTCGTTGTTGCTATTGTTGTAGTCACTCAAGTGTCTCCCCTGGGAGTCATAAGTTTTTTTGGGGCTGCTATGCGCGTTTATGAAGCTTTTGATGTTTGCGCAACCAAAAGGAAAGCAAAAAAAAAAACCAAACAGAAAAACCTTAAGTCTAAATCTGTGCATAGTTTTCTCTTCTTCATATTTTCTTCACTTTCTATTGTTGTTGTTGTTGTTGTTGTTGTTCTTCGTGTGCTCATCGAAGCGGCAATTTAATATTAACTGGTTCGCTGATGCATTCAATTTGGTTTTGGCCTTCGCTTCAGTTCTTTCCTGCACATTAATAAATATTATACTTTATCCTGTCTCTTGTGTGTCCATGCCTGTTCAATCTGCCTTGGGTTATTTTGTGGTTTCTTGCCACACAAAATACTTTGGTCTCTATGATTAAACTTAAAATTATTAGCTCCCGCTTGTCTGGGCAAATGTATTATGTATATGTATTTCGAACCGATCCGTTTGTTTGGCTAGTGTCACACACAGACACGGTCAGCTGATAATTGATTTGTATTCAGCATGTATTCAAAGGAAACTGCAGTTGCTTTTCCAATTGTAGTTCGATGAGCATTGTTCAATCAAATTTATTGAATTTATGTGCACATGTTTGCAATTTTGGCTAGATACATTGTTGTATATTCGTGTGTGACTGCACGAATGGAATCACCCCCAAAAGGAATTGCTTATGCGAACCTTGCTTTATGGTCATCACTCTCCCCCAACATTCTCTCTGTTCGGTTTAAAGCCCGCTTGATTTGGCTACCAATTGAGCAAAACGCATAATTTGATAAAGCTTAACCACTGTCAAATTTTCCTGTGCTCCCAGTGGAAACAAAAGCAACTGCAATCGTGCTGTGACAAGCAGACAGAGCATGTGGCCGACAGCTCCTGGCTTTGTCTGCATCATGTCTAGTCACAAAGAAGCCATAATTGTTATGCTTTCTTTTCCAAAATGTTTTGTTTGGCCAGCTCAGCTGCCAGCAAAAAAAAAAAAATAACAGCGGGAACGATAAAAGTGCAATGATTACAAGAAACTCAACAGAGGTTAAACAACTCTGAGCAGCTAATATATATATATATGAAAATCAAAGAAACGCAAAGAAACCCCTAAAAGATAGCTTCACATACTTTTTCTTTCAAATATGAAAATGAAAATATATAAAATAGGCGTATAATTATTTTAAATACCACTCTTTCAAGCTTCTAAATGCAATAAAATATAATTAATAATATATTGTAGATCTTAGCCATCGTTTCTTCATATTTGCCTTAGGCTCTTCAACCGACTGGCTTTCATCCCATTTGCCAAACGATTTATACCCTTCAACCCGCAACAACTGTCAGCATTTCGGCACAAACAATTAAAGTACTTAGGCTCGTCAGGAGCCGCATGGAGCCCTGTAAATATTCAAAGGCCAACTTGTCACTGACACACAGCGCAGATGGCCCCACCCCTCTGCCTCTGCCTCTCCGTACATGGTGCCCAGCCCCTACAGAACTTCAGCCATACTGTTTGTTTGCGGTGCACATGTGTTTTATATGCGTCTGCCTGTATGTCTGTCTGCTTGTCACTTACTTTTGATTTCCTTCCCGTCGTCGCGACTTTTCGGCCTCTGCACTGTTAGGTTTTCATACCCTGTTTTCAAAACTGTCTAAAAGAGGGTATTGTAACTGTAGATATCTACGAACAACAGTTACAACACACTCAAGAAATATGTAAATTACATAAACCTGATCTGAGACATAATTGAATAAAAATGCTGTAAGCCTTAGAGCGCATATCTGAATGATCCAAATGAGACATCTGCATATAGGGTAGCTAAATCTCGGGTATCTTTGCCTTATATTATTCTTACATTTCTTTTAACTCTCATGTTTCGCAGCTCGTGTTTTCCCTTGCCAAAATTGTCTAGCTTTGATTTATGCCACACACATGCAACGCATACTTTTTGGGGCATGACTGCCTGCCCCTCTCCTTCTGGTCTATTGTTGATTATTCATTTTTTTTTTTTGGGCTGTTTCGTTCATATTTTTGCGTAATCTTTTTTTTGTATGTTAGAAATTAGATTTGCTTTTGCCTTGTGCGATTTGAGACCAGCAACCAGCAACCAACAGCAATAACAATAACAGCCAGTCGCATATTTGTTGACGACTGGGAATTAAAAACGTTTCTCACATTGTGAATTGTTGTAAAGTGTGGACCAGAAAGAAAGAAATATTGTGCAGATTTAGATCTTATGAGCGAAACAGTTAAGTGATTTAAACTAAGCGAAAAGAACTAAGTACAGTTGCCTCAAATTGACAAATTTACTTTTGGCAATTTATTTAACAGCCGGCAATAATTACACTCAAGGGCTGTGCCACGTTTAAAAGGAACGGTGAAGGATAAAAGCAATTACGAAGATGATTTGGGAACCCTTTAGCACTGCTGTTGCTTACAGCCTAATGTTGAAGCTAAAAGACAGTACACATTAAAATACTTTATAGCATTAAAGGGAACTTCGTTTTAAATACAATACTGACATATACATATGTACTATGGCAGACATACAAGGCGACTCCGCAGGAGTAAATTCAGAATGAGAACTCCAGCGTCGTTAAGCCAGATAATCCTCAAGTATACTCCAAAAATACTCAATTTGGCTTGTCTTAAATATGCAAAATAAATATTTGCAAAATATGAAATTGGAAACACAATGGATCTCAGGAGTGGAGTGAAAGCAGCTTACGGAATTAGTATCGCAGAAAACAAAGCTGAAATAACAGCAAAACAGCACATTCAGATAACAATTAAATTACAACAGCATCATCAACAGATATAAAATCACAACTAGTGCTAACTGCAGCAGCAAATGTGCAATAACTTTGGCAAACTAACGAGGCATTGTTTTAGAGCTCCCAGTGAAGCGTTGTTGAAAATGGAGTACGTTTTCAATGCAACCCGCCCCAAAGCTGGTCCCCAATACTCGCAAGGGTGGCAATGTTCTGATATGGAGATATAGTGATATGTTCGGGTTGGAAAGAGTTTCATGGGGGTGTTTTGGGGTTCAAACGTTTCAAGCAATTAGCGTGTGCCACAATCTCGGCGAAACGCTAAAAGGAAGCTACAAATGCCGGCAGATGCACACGCACAACTACACACGCAATTCGAGCAAACGAATAGCCAAGCTGCGATTTCTATTGTGTGTGCGTGTGTGTGCGTGTGTGTGCGTGTGTGTGCGTGTGTGTGCGTGTGTGTGCGTGTCTGTGCTTGTGTGTGTGTATATGTTTGTGAATATCTGAATCTAAATGAAAGTTTCTCTCTTTGGCTCTGTTTCTGTACAAGCATACATAAAAATAAATGAATCCACTTAAGAATAGGAATTAAAAACAGAGCACAACGATATAATAGCACAGCTACTGAAGTGGATGATGTGTGCCAACAATTATTATTTAAGATTTAAGTTATTACTCAAGCTAAATTCAAAAAAACATTATTAAAGCTATGTCTACATATTCATAATATTCTTATTATTCTTTGCAGTCAACCACATTCACCTAGCTAAGCCAGTTAAAATCTAATGAAGAATCTGCCCTGTGAGGAGGAATCCTAAAAGCAAAACATAGCGAATTGTGTCGCCTTAGCCAGAGGAAGATGTAATGTGGGATGCGAAAAATGGCTGAAGCTCAGAAGTTGTAGAAAATCTCAATGCTTGAATTCGTACAAGAATTAGGGCTGATGGTAGATCAATAGTATAATAACTAGGAGGCTCAATAGATCTAACAACTGCTTGAAGTCCACCACTATTTAGACTATTTCTTGTATTCCGTATTTAATTATTTTGTGTTAAGCTAAATTTAAATTTTGTGTTCAAATCGGGACTAAAATAAGTATGCAATCGTGTAAAGTATTTGTTTGCTTACATATTTAGTGATATCTTTAATTATAGTTAAGCAAATAAATTGAGATTGAAATATTGGACACAAGTGAGTCCTAGAAATAAAGTGATTACTTAATTTAACTCATTTTATATTAAAAACTTTTTAATTTAGTTATAATTAATTGGGAAATCTCCCGTTCCAGGATCACTTATTCTGAAGCTGCCCCCAGGCAATTTCCACAAGCTAAGTTCCTAAACTCAACTCACTCAAACTTACACACACGTCCACACATTCTTGCGCCGTGCCACAGTTGGTTGGAACTGAACCAAAAAAGGCTGTACTGCAGCAGTTAGGATACTCACACACACAAAGACGTGGCATTAACTTTTTCGTTATATTAATTGCGAACATTTGAACTTTTATTCAATTTACGAGCTGCACCAGGAACTGCAAAGCCAATTGCCGCATCAGAACCGGCAAAAAGACCAAATAACACTGGCTTGTTGAGGGTTGGCGAGGCGGAATCTCGTATGTGGCTGCATTCCCAAGGATTGCACTGGCAGACATTTGCTTTGTCTTTCAGTCAAGGCATGAGTCTCGAGTCGCACTCGAAGCTGTCTGCATGTGTGTGCATATATAAAAAGCCAATGCCGCGCAATCGAGCAACCAAGCAGCCAAGCAGCCGAGCAGCCAACATGGCGTATTAGCAATATGCCCAAGTGAGGTCTACGACCAGCTATAAATACATGTCAAGTTCGACCCCCGCCACCCCATTTGAATCGTATGTGTGCTTTAAGATTTATGCCGATCCGCCGGGTTACGCGAGTTATTTGAGACATAGGATTTTAAATTTAGCCACGAGAAAGGTTAATTGCCAATCCAACTTCAACTATTTTATGTGGGATGTGCTGCATGTTTTAAGCATAACTAGTTTTAATGTCCGCTGTGGGACTTGTCATCGGATTTATGTGCATTTGGGGTGCCATAAAACTTGAGAAGGCCACAAAGTAGCAGCTAACACAACTTCAACTACTGCAAGCAACATCAAACATTAGCATCAAATGCGACAGTTGGCAAGTTTCTTAAAGAAAAACTTTCAAATTTTCCTATTTATAATAAATCACATATAATTTTAACAATTGTAAAAAAATAAACGCAGTTAAACACAGTTGCGAAATACACACAGCAAGGAGGTATTTCTTTTGTTTGTTCTTATCATAATTTTAGTGACTCTGCGCCAACTGAATGTATAATTAAAACGTTACCAACTGCTGTGCACTTCGGAAATTTATGAGCGAGGGTGTTTTTGGGGCATACTATTCCAAGGACAGTAATATAAAGAAATTATGACTTGGCATTATAAATAGCACCAGTAAAATGAACAATGTACAAATTGCACAGCAGTTGGTTCAAAAAGTTGTGTGCATTCTGCCGAGTTTGATATGCATTTAAACTAAAACGTATTCCAAATATGTTTTTCTAAATATCATAAAATTCAAAATGCGGTTTTTTTAAATAAGTATTAGTACAAAGAATAACATACAAACTGTAAGGAAGCAAAAAATAAATAACAAAATTAAAATGAAAATGAAAATCCAACTTTGAGGAATTTTTCTGCATCAATGATTCTTTTATAATGGTAAATTAGAAATATTTATTCTGATATCTAGAGCAAATCAATTTTTATGGCTGGCTATAACTATTGTTAGTTATTGACTTTTATATTTTAATTAATTTTCCATTGTTCGCATATTTTTGGCATAGTCCTGGAATATTTGAACTTTATTTAGATCAGTGGACAAGTCCTGCATGCCAATTATAGGCGAATAATTTAATTTTGCACAGTATAAAATAGTGGATGTATGCTAATCAAATCACCATCACAGCCTATTGAATACATTTACCATTGATAATTCAATTCAATTCGCCGTCCACATAATCGAATTAGTAAATTCAATAAATCAATAAATTCGCAACTAAATACGACCCGAAATTAACGCATTCAATTGAAAATGCGAATTATATTGTTAATAGATTTCAAAAACTACACTCTACATGTTTTGTTGTAAAGTGTCCTTATTGTCCACACTATATTTGGTTAGTATAATTAATAATATGACTAATAAGCTATTAAGCGCCACAATTTTAGTTGCCCTTGGCAAAATGCAAAGCACCAAAACTAATGCAACATATTGAAAACTATTTAATTATCAATTTCAACTCATTCGTTTGGGTTTAGTTCATGTGATGATGGTGAAATTCGGTTTTAGAATCACTTTGATAGATAAAAGCATTTATAAATTTGCTAAAAATGAAGTTTCCTTAAAATTATACATATATACATAGAAACTTCAGATGCAATTTATGTATGCTCATCGTGCACAACTATTATATGGCCGGCTTTATAGGAGCCATTATCAACAAACTATTCCGAAACGACATTTCGGTCACTTTTCGCCATCAGTTTTGTGTGAAAGCTGAGGTAAATCTTAGTTTAAATGTGTGTAATAAACAAGATGCTGTTATTGCGTGTAGTTGGGCTGTTGGGTGCCGCAAGGCAGGTGAAAACTTATACCTCCAACACTCCCATTAACTTTCCCTTACGTTTTTGCTTCTTTTTTAAAATAACAGCGAGAAAAGAGCTCGCAATAAACTTTGTTCCAGCTTCGCCCACAACGGCAACAGCAACATCAACAACAACAACAACAACAATAGCAGAATAAAAACCACAGCAACAAGAAATCGAGCAAAGCTAAAAGTCGAGGAGTGTTTGCAGAGGCGCCTAAGCACACATTGCATATTTTTAGGCGTGAGCCCAGCCCACACGGTTGCCGTTAAGTCGGTGTTGTGTTAACGTTGTGTTACCAACGTGTTTGCCCTTCTTGTTGACACATGCACGGCGCACGGGCAAGTGGGTGGTTGGTTGGGTGAATGGATTGCTTCGCTATCTGCGGCCATGTTAAAAGTATTTTGATTTAGAAAATGTAAATTCACCACTGACTTATGCAGGGCCAACAATAAAGCAAGGCCAAAAGGAGCGTCTGAGCATAAACATTGTGGGTCTGGCAACAAGTTCTTCTCTTTTTATTGCTTACCAAATGAGCTGCAGCTATGGCTAACCAGGTAAACAGGTAAAAAGGCTTCGCCTTAGTTGGCCATTAAAATGCAGTCTTTATGATCCACATCGCCACACCTAGTATATCCATTCGCACGCATACACGCAGATAAGATTAAATCTACAAAGCGAATGCCGTTTCAAAATGCAAAACGCGAATTTCTATTTCTTGACGATACGTGATTTTGCAATCACCGAAAATAAAGTTGTCCTCCGACATGTCAGACTGTAACGTAGTTGCGGCTTGTCCACAGACGACTGACAAAAACTGGGAATGAAAGGTGGTTCCCCATTTGATATTCAGATATTGTATTTGCGTATCGCACACAGTTCCACGGTAAATACCAACTAATTCAACCACTTCATAATAATACATTAAACGGTAAAGGGTTGCAAAATGTAGCAAGTGAAGACTCACTTTGGTTCGTGGTTTTCTAAATATCGTATTTTTAGTATTTAGAGGAGAAACGCATTTAATTATTATTTGAATTGATATCTGTAAGTAAACAATATGCAATTGGAATAACTGTCTGCTAAACGTTAAAATTTTGCGTAAAAAAAAAATTGGTTTTATCAAAAGACTTACCTAGCCAATAAATACTGTGGTGCTGTCAGTGATTTGGTAGCCGTTTTTGGTCTGTTTGCACTCTGGCAGCGAACATTTGTATTGCATTTTATTTACGAGTTTCCAGCATTGTTGTTGTTGTTGTGGTCGATTTGGTTGTTGGTATTGCATTTGCCCAACGCGATATGCGCTTCCTCCTCTGATACCTCAGTTTTGTACTTCCTTTATTTCTTTAGCATTTCTGGAGCATTTCCTTAGCAGTGATTTCTATTTTAGCTGGTGCCAACGCTCCACAGCAAGCCAATAAATATTTTTCGCTTAGCACGCGATATTCTTTGCCTGCCCCTGCATCCATCTCTCTCTCTATCTCTCTGTATGTGTTTTTTGTGTCCGTGTCTGCCGCCATTGTCTGGCACACAATTTAATGTGTTTACCAGATAATCGAAAGCTGGAAAGCAAGACGCTCTTCGGGTTTATTTGTTGCATCTATCCTGAAGGCAGCCACGTTCGCAAATGTTGTGGTTGTTTTAAGGGCTTTCGGGTTGAGTTATATGGGATTTAAATGCAATTATTTCTAGTGTTTCTAAATTAAGATGTAGCTCAATTATGTAGCACTCATAACTAAATTATGTTTCTTTCACAAGCGCGTCCACTCACTTTCTTTTTCCATCACGATTCTGGTCTTCTTTTCATGTTATTTTACAGTCTTATTACTACGTCACTAGTACCTTGTTCCTACATTACAAGTGGCCAGCTATAATCAGGAGTGTGTCATATTCTTATGTTCTATTATGTTTTGAAATATATATCTTGCACTCAATTTAATATACTCGTATTATTTATTATTTAAATTAAACGGCCACTGTAATCCCACACATTCGTATGTTATGTACAGAGTTCCATGTTATGTTGCAGATGTTATTACAGACCAAGTACGAAGTCACTAGTGTCCTGCTATATAATTTAGCAGAGGAAATGTAAAAATGTTAGCAAGAAAAAACAGCAAAAAGTGCAATATTTTCGTATGCAGAAAAACAACAAAAAGGAGTGCAGGATATGGGAAAAAGTATATGCTATAAGATTTCAAAGTAAAGACTATAAGACAAATAAAATATTCTGTGTGAAAACAACGAAAAGAGACAGGTAAACACATAACAGAAGAAGAAGAAGTAAACGTTTTCAACATAGCTAGGGTATCTCAGCTTTAGCATTACAAAATTAACATTCCGCTTAATGTTTAAACAGACAAATTTGCAGAGCCAATTTGCAACTGGCAGTTGACAGATAATTAGTAGAATATTTAAGAAAGTTTCACACTGCAACTGCAGCACAGCAGGTGTACATACTCGTTTGTGTGTGTGTATGTGTGTGTATGTTTGTCGGTTTGATTTGGTTACATTCAGCTCTAGTTTTGCCTAGGTATTTGCAGCCCTTGCAACGGCAGCTGGCAAATGCAAGAGGAAATTGCAGCTGTCTGAAATAGTGGCTTGCGCCCCCAAAAAAATAGTTGCACACATTTCGTACGTGTAACATGCAGGTGAAAATGGAAGCAGCGGAAATGCCACTACATTTAGCTAATTTGATTGCATGTTGTCAGTGCTTTTTATGCCCATTGCAAGCTGCACATAAAGTCGCATATATGTACATACATACATAGTTGTATGTAGCTTTAAAAATTTGTTCCGGAGTGGCGAGGGTGCTTCAACTTTTATCATATGGCAAATGTTTTGCTTGCACTTTTATTGTTTACCATTTGTTTGGCAGCAAAAGTTGGCACTTCAAATAGAAATAGTATAACGAAAAAAATTGAGCATTGTTTTACTTTCGTTTAAATGTTTGCTTGTTGCATTTTTGCACTTTTTTTTGGGGTGTGCAAAGGAGAGGGGGCGGGTTTCATAGTTTCGTTTTTCACTAACATTTTCGTAATGGGAAAACTTTTGGCACGACCAAAAAATACCTTCGGTTGTCTGCTGGCTTGTTAGCATTTGTCATTTAGTTGCATTTAAATTGTTGGCAATTTGGCTTTTAATTAGATTATAAGGTACAAATGTTGGTATAAGTCTCGTTTATGTAATAGGAAAATTGCAACAGCTTTGCCATGTCCAAGTATAAATGTAAGTTTAAGCCAATAAATTTGTATAAAATGAACGAAGCTCTTCATAAGTTTTAATTGAACGACTTTTAAGGTAATTAGTAAACTCAGCATGCCTTCGAATTTGAATTCTTTAGCTTTTGATTTGTCTCGGTTTTGAAACGTTTTTCTTACAGTTCAGTTCAAAATTAAGTAAAGTAGCTTGTGTAGATTTTGTCTATCGCAATCTTACTTTCAATATTATACAAGCATATCATTAAATATTAATTTTACTACGTTAACTTTAGTAACTCACGAATCAATTCTAGAATCTTAAAGTTAACAATATCAAATATTTTTCAGTCATTTTCTTTCTTTAGGCTCTAATTGAAAACTGTCTACAATAAATTTGCATAGAGTGATTTTAAATCCGATAAAGATTTCTTCACTTATTGCAGTTTTCATAACGATGGCTTCAATTTAATTAACGTGCAGCGTAGCAACGTGACTGACTGCCAAATGTTAAACATATTAGAACTCTCCATATTACGCATACGCGCCGTGGGCTGATATCTTTTTTTAAGCGTTGACTTGCAAATGAACACAACTTGCGGCATTTTGAGTTGAAACGTTTTCGACAGTCGATGCTTGGCAAAGGGATGGCGGGAACTGTAGGCAGCTCAGACAGCCAACCGTTGATGGTTACAAGGCAAAAGGATCTGCCAGGCAAAACAAACTGCATTAATTAGTGGCCAAGAACAAACTAACTCGTTGGCGGGTCGCGACTCCCTCGGCCCATTTTCCCACCAAATTTCAGTTCGCTATTTCTGCAGCATGTTTTCTACGTTTTTCTTGCTGGCAGCGAGCTGTTTCCAGCTCCGTGACAAATTAGATATGCGCTCGAAAGTGTCCAAGGCAATGGGGCAAACATATTATCCCAGTGCAGAGTCCTTTAGCTGCGGTTGGTCCTTTTGGTGTGCGAGGCACTATGCTGTCTGCTGACTGCTGTTTTACGACATTTCCGCCCACCAGAGTATGCAGCATGCAACGCTGAACCAACTGCTGATATGCATTGAGAGCATGTGCCTAGCGCGTATGTGTGTGTGTGTGTGAATATATATATATTTGTGTGTGTGTGTGTGTGTGTTAGTATTAGTATGTGTTATGCATCCCGCGCTGACACTAAAAGCTATTTGTAAATTTTGTGGTTGCAATTATGTTTGCTGTTTTGTTGGCTAACCGCCACGCCTTTAGTCAACTTACGCCGAGCTCCATTCCCCAACTCGGCCACAACGTAACACTTAACACAGAGCACTCTCCCTTTCCCCTCCCCGCCCCCTACAGCATGCTTCTACTCTCCCTTTTTTTTATATTACATGTGGCTTTGCTGGTTATTATTAGTTTGCTGCGGTTTGCTGGCTGCGGCCGCTTTTCCTCATGCACTTTCAACTGCCCCATGGCCACGCCCACACCCTTGTCTGTTTATAGTGTTTTCTGACCACATCAAACTTCTACACGCACACACGCATACATATATAAAGATAAATATTTGTACTATCGGTTCATAATGCGTGTGTGTTTGGGTTTTGGCCCAAAAATTAAAGTTTCTATTTTAGGTTTATTTTTTGGCAAAATTAAAAAAAAAAAAATTATACTTTTCCATTTATGAACACATTTTTGAGTATTTTGGGTCACATTATTGGAAAATTTTGTGTTTGCTAACAATGGATTTTAGATGTTTCGGCTTAAATATTTTATTAGGCGCCCAAAAAGTGGTGGAAACAAGCCAGATTTCAACTCTAGTGTGTGCGAATATGTGCTTGTGTGTATATCTATAATAATTACAAAACAAAAATATAAATATGTATGTCGCACATATACATATATATATGTATATTAGATTTATAAGTTAATATTTAGAAAAACCATTGCTTGCACAGAAATAAGCGTATAAATTAGCATAGAAAGCAGACCATCCACCGTCCAGGTTGTATACCTTGAAACCCAAAAAAATGTAATAACTTTGGCAGAAGACACATGAGCCCGGTGCTTTAGGAAGTGGTCAAAGGCAAACGATTCACATCTACCTTAAAATATGCCAACAAATAATGTTCACACTTCGACTTTGGGCATCTGTTTCGATGGGGTCTTCTCTGATACAAAGTAGGTTTTTGGTGGCAACCACAAATCATTCAGTGCAATGAATTATTACTGGCGCTTAGAACGTGCTCGCAGCGCTAAAGTGTCATTACTGGGCTTAATGAGTCTGACGGCAGAACACCAAAAAAAACAAGAAAGAAGAACCTAAAAGTAAAAAAAAAGAAAAAAACGGCGCAAAGCAGAAAAAAAGAATGGCAAATGCGTAGCATGAGAGCAGACAAACTACGTGTTCCATTGTCTGGTTCTTATTTATGTTTATTTATGTCTATCGGTCAGACCATGTTAATGAATAATAGTAATAGTTATGGCAAATACCCTGTATAAGTAGTAATATAATGAGCATAATGACCATAGTCAACATACGTTTGTACGCAGGCAAAAAGCACGGTCAAAAAGACAAAGGAAAAACTGCCATACACATGAAAAAAAAAGTGCAAAAACTTATAGGAAATATTTTTAATTTATAAATTTTGTGAGTTATATATAAGTCAAAATAAACTTAAAATCTAGACCTATTCGTCTTATGAATATATACATAATATAGTAAACTTTATTGTTTATTGTTTAGTGTGCTCTTTTTATAATTTAAATTCGCCATTCGCTGGCTCAACTTAATTATTTAATTTAGCTATTTAAGGGTAGCAGTTTCCAATTTTTTTTTGTACTTTATAACCTCTTAAGGAAATATTATGCAGTCTGTTCCGGCTGCTGCTGCTGCTGATTAGTTTTTCGCCCAGACATGTTAGAAATTATTAATACGCATACGTCACGATGTCTGTGGCCAATGCTATATGCTAAGCAGCTGTTAGGGGAGCAGAGTGGAGCAACAGCAGCTGGCTGCACGGACCAAGGGACTCTCTCCAACCACTTCAGTTCGAAGGCACTCTGGCAGCGGGAACAGCATAAATCGAGGCACCCAAAAAGCATAAAGCAAGCATGTCGCGCCATCATTTTCAGCTGCCACGTGCCTGGGCATACATTTTGTGCATTTTATGGGGCATGCAACCAGCAGCAAGCTGCACCGTTGAGCGCCGGTTGCTGTGGCCAAGAAACAAACAAAGCGAGGCAGAATCAAGGCAACAGCCAGTTCAGAATTTTAAAGCTGATTACTCAATAACTTTACTGGCGAGTGCATAAAGTGCGGGTCGTATCCTTGGAGTGCATAATTCCTTGCCAAGTGCAAGTGCGAGCTGTGTCCTGCGAGGATGGGGATTTTTTTTAGTCATTTTATGTGCACTTAAACTGTGTTTGTTATTAAAGTCTGTTGCACATTGCTGTTGTTATTGCTATTAGTGAAACCAACGCGAAATTTACACTCAAATTGAGTTGCCCCGAAGTGATTTTCAGTTCAACCCGCTGGCTGCTTCCTTTCGCCAGGTAAATAATGTATGTTTGCAGCGTAATAAAAACTCAAGGAGAAACTTGCACTTAGGCCAGGGTTAGTTAAGTACAGTGAAAAGTTGTTACAATAGATTTTACGCACTTTATCTTTTCACTTCCACCATTAAATTAATGTTTATTTATTTATTTATAATAATTAGTTAATCTCACAATGAAATGTACAAAACACGTCAACAACATATCGAAATTGGCAGCCATTTTCTAGTCAGCATTGTTATGCATTTTTATTTATTTATTTGAATGTGCTGTAAATTCAATTAGGCTCAAGCTTAAAAAACATAAAAAAAAACATGAGAGAGGAGGTGAGAACTAGGGAGAAATTCAATTACAACCGCTAATGCCATTTGTATGGCCCGTCCACCAAGCCAAACACTGTTCAGCTCGAAATACCCGTAATCCGACAAAATTTAATTTGATAAAAGTTGTACTTCAATAAGTGCCGAAGCTGGCGGGGCCATTATAATTGTGGTTCTGCGAGTGTGTGTATGCTCTTGTGTGTGTGTATTTTTGTTAAGCGTTTTGTAACCGCAGCGAAAAGCCACAAACAAATATGATCAGACATCAAACCGACTGCGTGCATCCCAAAAAAAAAAACCTCAACTGTAACTTCAGCAAAGTGCTAACAGTGCGGATAAAAGTGGCTTATATATGTATATGTATATGTATAGGGATTTATATTTACACACAGGTATTGCTGACATCTGCCAGCAGACTTTAAACGGAAAAACGTTGCATACTTTTAGGCAGCCGCAAAAAATGCTCAACACCCGCCGCCAAAATGTGGCTGCATTTACATACGTCCACACTTTTTCATATGTTCATTTAACAGCAGAATATTATAAAAAAAAGAATGTTGATTGACAAACTTTTCATTATGTGTTATATATAGTAAATGAAGAGACAGCTGCTGAATTAGATTAAGCAAAAAACTATTAAATTTGCTTATTAATTATGTCTGATTTATTAATTACATTATTTTTTCTTACTTTCATTAATGAGCTTTGTGACTTTTAATAACATTTAGTTCATTCCCAAAACACTACAAATATTTTTTTTAGTAACTATTAATCATAAATATATATAAAGGAGTCACTGATAAAATGCGATTAATGCGTAAGGGCATTTTTGTATATTTCTCGGAAGGTTTTAAAAATTTTAATTCCATTTGTAAAATAAAACTATTTTTAATACAATTTGAAACTCATTTAACAAGCAAACTCATTTTACAATACAAGCCTTTAATTGAATTACAGCTATGAAAATTTAAATTAAAAGAGACTGCGAAAAAATATTTAATCAAAGAGTTCTGCACTCGGCATCAAACATTTATTCGGATGCACCAGGCAAACGACTGGTAAAACAGAGACAAAAATAAAAGAAATAATAAAGAAATCCCATCGCAACGTAAAAAATTCTAATTTATTGAGTTTACGCCCATTTTTACACGCTGCGCACACGGCCAACATTTAGCCCCGTTGCATGTCCTAACCATAGCCCGAATCTAAAACTTGAAAAAATAAAAATAAAACATAAGATAAATATGTAAAACGCCAAAAACAAAACGGAAAAAATGCTGAGCCCGATTCAGCTTGCAGCTCGGCGTGTCGACAAATGAAATTTTCACGTCGCACAGGACACACGCCAGAGCCACGGTCGACGTGAGACAGCCCTTTGAATTTGCCACACAAACATTTTGGCAAGCCCACAAAAAAAAAAAATATAAAGTCGAAAAAAATGAAAAAAAAAGCAGATTAAAAACTTGCAAAAATTTTAATGGAATTTTATTTCTCGCTCCCACACACTCACTCACATACACACACACACACACACACACGCTCTCACTTGCACTCTGGGGTCGTTGTTGGTGGTCGCGTTGCGGAAATTGTTGCCGTTGTACCCTTTGATTGTCAAGCATCGGCTTACACACATAAATGGGACAGAAACACAACCACACGAGAGTGTGTGTGTGTGTACAAGAGTATGTATGTGCTTGTGCGTGTGTATATGTAGGTGTGAAGACACAACAAATCAAACAGGCGCACAGGAGGACAGGCAGCCAGCCGAAGGTTAAACGACAGCAGCCAGTTGACGAAAAACTAAACTGTCAGCTTGAGTGAAAAGTTGTCTCTTCTACCGGAAATTATTAAAAACGGGCAGGCAAATTTGAATTGGCCCCAATTGAGACCCTTGCGCATCCTTCATCCATCAAAAGACAATTTGTGTTTCGAAAACATATAATTTTGAGCTTAACTGGGCTTATAAACACATTTACAACTTTTGGATTAGAAAAGAAGTTGCCTAATGAAAGGTTGACCGCCAGACAAAGAATAATTAAATCCGTAGAATCCCAACCATAACCATTTTTTACAGCCCCTAAGTTTATATACATATATATGTCTGTGAAGTGTTTTGTGCATTCTTGTATAATTTGTTCAAATTGCTTAAGAAGTATATATTTACATATTATTATTGTACAATTATCAAAAATGTTTTGACCACCTTTAGTGTTTTTGGTTTGTAGGCTGTAGATAAGTAAGTATATTTATAGAAATTTATTGATAGCATTCAGTTTAATTGCAAATGAACCAGGCTTAAAGCAATAGTGATCTGCGAACAGTTCGATCTAACACTAAATTAAAATCTTCTCAGAAGTTTAGCCATACAAAATACTCGAAACAAATTAGACATATACAGGATATTTACATGCAATGAAGGAGTAAAATGTGTTAGCAAAAGCTATGAAACCAAATGAACCCAGATCTAGTCTAGCTTAAAGTTTATTCCTAGCATAGAAGCTGTCCCACAGCTGCAGCTTCTCCAGCTCGGGCAGTGTCTTCAGCTCAAAGTCCTGTCCGATATTGAGGCACTGGAAAGTCGTCTCACTCTCCAGAGGTGCAAACTTTAGTGACTTGATGCTATCGCAGTTGGGATCCCCGGTGGCCGCAAAGCTCGTCCATATGTCAATCATGCCAGAGATGATCTTGTGCTCCGGTGAACCAGGCTCAGCCCTATTGGACAGCATGCTGTGAAAGATGTAGCAGAGATCGTCACCATGGCAGACGCCACGCATCTGGCTGCCACAAAGCACAATGCGTATGGCATTGCACCGTTTCGAGTCGTGGTCGAAACGATACAAATAAGTTGGAGCGCTGCCCTCGCGCAGTCGGGATAACAGAGTGCGATAGATGGGATGCCAGAACTCGCGATACGATTGAAGATCAAGGAATTTCATCATATTCGCCTGATTGCAGGGCTCTTCGCCAAAGTAGGCTCGCTTCAGCTGCAGGCTGTAATTCTCCCGCAGCTTGGGATCCAGATTGTCGCCCAGATCGATGGGAAGCAAGTTCTCGCAGTTGCCCACCTCATCCAGCGTGGCAGGACGGCGAACAACCTCTGAAAGAAGGAAATGGAAGTAGAGATCAATTTTAAAATTAACAATCAGAAATACAAATGTAAAAAAAATATTAAAAATAAAAGTGAAAAATTATATAAACTTGGAAATTGGAAAAGAAAATTAAATAATATACATTTTACAATGCAAACATATCGATAGACTAGTGGTCGGTAAAAAAGTAAAAAGTAATCAAGTCAAATTCTGTTTTGGCTACAAATGCACCTGAAAAATATTCACATAATTCTCGCTAGACTCAATTTCTCTCTATATAAATTGATATTTACAAAACAAAGAAAAAATCTGTTTTTTTTCACCAAAAACCCTTTAATGAAATGAAATCAAATTTTTTGTTGCAATTCAATTTCAATGTTGTATTTTTGAGCAATTAAATGTTCGCTCCAATTGGTTTAATATTTATGGACACACCAAATTGGAATTTGATTGAAAATCAAAATTGTTTACTACTACTAATATGGGGAGCCACTCACCTGGATAGAAGAGCAGACCCTCAAAGCTGGTGCCACCGAATAGCATGGGCACACGTCGGCTCCACGTCTGCTTCATGAGCTGATAGATTGGCTGGGCGATGAGCGTGTGCTCTGTTTCATAGGGTTCGATGACGGGACCAAAGGCAAACAGCTCACGATTGTGCTTCTCCTCCTTGCTGAGCACCTGCGACGCGGCCGTGACAATATCCCCAGCCTTGGCCTCGCTCAGACACTTAAAGACGTCTTGGTCCTTGTTGGCGCCCGTGTAGCCCAGCTTCTGTGCCAGTCGATAAACCTTATCACTTTTCGTTGGCTGTGCCCAAGGACACAATCCAGTGCCCGACATCACAATCGCCTTGTGCAGCAAACCCTCCGTCTGGGGACTCAATGTGAGCAGATGTGTGGATGCAGCGCCGGCACTCTCGCCAAAGACGGTGACATTATTGGGATCGCCGCCGAAGGCTTCGATATTCTGTTGCACCCAGCGGAGGCCCAAAAGTTGATCCTTCAAGCCCGCATTGCCGGGCACATTGAGCTCAGGATCATCGAGACTGAGAAAGCCCAAGGCGCCCAGACGATACGCAATGGTCACAAGCACCACATCCTTGGACATGAAAAAGTCCGGACTGTACATATCACGCGTAGCTTCGCCCACCTGAAAGCCACCGCCATAAATCCAGACCAGCACTGGACGCGGTTTCTCCGGTTGCAGCTGCACAAAATAAAAATATAATATGTCAGTTACTGAAAGTTGTGTGTATTTTATTTACTTACATCCTTGGCAAAGACATTCAGGTACAAACAATCCTCGGAGCCATTGAATTTGCTAAATAATGGATGTGTCTGCATCGGCTTCTCACCCGCAGAAGTGCAATCCAGCTCACGTTCCCAAGGCTCCACTGGCTCTGGTGCTCTGAATCGCAGCTCTCCCAGCGGTGGCTTCGCGTAGGGTATTTTCTCAAAGCTGTAGTAACTGTTGCCCCAAATTGTGTTCCTCTTTACGCCCCGCACAGTACCCAATTTGGTTTTAACCACCGAAAAAATGGATGTAGTCAGACGACGCTGCTCATACCTAAAGCTGAAAAACCTGTAAAAATATAGAGAGAGAGAAAGAGGGAGAATAAGTGAGAGAGTTGGCAAACTAATTATAATTCTAGCTGCAATTCAAGGTTTTTGCAGATGGTTTTGCAAACTGTCAGAGGGTTTTGTCAACAAATCTGTAGCGCACTTAAAGAACCAACTTCATAGTTAAATTCTTCATCAGATAAGTGACTTTAACCAAATTAATATATAATAAACACCATCAGTCTCCCGACAATAAAATATTAATTAACACAACAAAATAAATGAGTTGAAAAAGTTGTTAAAATAAAAATAATTTTGAATATATCTTTCGCCGGCGACTGGTGCGCCCTGGAGAGGTCTCCAAACAATAAACAAACATAAAAGTAAATATTTAAAACAATCCAATATTTAAATTCAATTTCTAAAAAAAATATTGTTCTTACTTATGCATTAATTGATTATTTGTAATATATTATTTGCGGATGTTCTTCTTTCCTTAGACAGTATTATTATTAGACATTAATAAAGTACAGGTCACTAATGAAAAATTAGTTTCATGCAAGTCAAAGTATTATAATTTAAAGTTAGTTTCAATATTTAAGTTATATTCATTCAATTAATTTAATTCAATTTAATATTCAAATTTTATCATTTCTCATTGGAGGTGCTTTTAATTTTAAGCAATAGTTTGCCAAAAGATGGCAACCCTGCCAGCGTTTTTTAGAATCGGCAACCCCCCACGATGAGCAACCTTCTTTGCAGTGTTTTGTTTGGCCTAGAATCAGTCAAGCCGTTAACAAATTGCTGTTGCCTGGTGGTGGGTGGCTGAGTGGTTTCAATGCCACTGTGGCTGCGTTGTTTTTTCCGTGCTCCGCTCTCGTTTTGAAAGTCGCGCCTTTTGACCAACCTCAGCGCTACCCGCTTAATATGCACGACAAGTTTTCTATTTACTGTTTATTTATTTACGTTTTTCATTAAGTTTTTGCTTTTTTTGTATTTAACTTTTATTGCTCAGCTCCCTGCGGGAGTGTGTGTGTGCGGGTGTGTGTGTGCGGGTGTGTGTGTGCAGGTGTATGTGCGTGTGTATCATGCATTTTATGGCATTTAATGTGGTTTGTTTTTGTTTTGTTTTGTTTTGTTTTGATACCTTTGAATTGCGCAGCTCAAAAATATAATAACATATTTTATATTTAACACGCATTGCCCCAATGCACCGACATAGTTTGGCTTCAGCAACAACAACAACAACATCAACAAAATTGCATACAAATTGCTTATTTCAGAGAAAGCGTCTCTTCCGCTTGTACTAATCTATAATCAGGCATATCAGATCTGGCGAGTTGCCAAGATGTAAGTGAGCGTGAAAGAGACCGCAATGTCTTTCCATCTCCCCATTCATAATTCATATATTTTTATCATTTTAATTTAGTTCGCAATCGAAGAACTTCCTGCAACTCCATTAATTTGATATTTAATCACGCATATATACGTATGTCGCTGAATATGTAATGATATAAGTATATTATAGTCTTTTTCGTTGTTAATCGATTTTAATCGATTAATGTATCACATTAGCTAGCTAGCTTTTCATATGTTGTACTAATTATTCCCAGATTGTGCTGACGGCAACAAAGGGTTAATAAATAAGTTGAACAACTTTTTGACATTGAAAAAATAATCTATACATTTTTTCTACTGTTTTGCTAGTAAGTTAGCTAGTTAAACTAGTTTTTTTTTTTTGCCTGATAAGTGAACCCTTGACAGCGATTGATTACTTTGTCACAAACTGCTCGAAAGCAGAACGGCAATTTCATTATTATAATTTATATATTACGATGTGTATAATACAATTGCCCATATTAAGTATCTTACTTAAGTTCAAAAGAGGCCTACAAATGTGTGAGTTAATTACAATCAAGAATTCCTGCTAACTTAATTATATATTAGAGAAATATTTGATTGAGGTAAAGAATAATCAATTGACACATTTTTGACGATATCGTTGAAGTCTCTGTTGCTAACGAATAGCTTTAAAAAAACAATATATATATATAGTAGATAGCTCAGTATTATGTAAATGCTCAAACCTTCTCTGCATATTTCCAAGTTCTATTGATTTCACCACAGACTACCCATTTCACGATAAGGAATATTTTGCTAATTCCAAATCAAACAACGTGATATCTACAAATACTGATTATCAAATTACTGATAAGCTGCACCTGAATATACATACATATATATATATATATATATATATATATATATATATATATATATTGTAGGTTTTCCTTTATCAGTATGAACACAATACAAAGTTTAACAAAACTATTCCAAAAATCGAAGTATTATAATCGATACTTAGATTTTTGCAATTGCGAGTGGTTAGTTAAGCTAACCAGAAGGTGTCTATAGTCTATATGGCAATAAAGATAATTTATATAACTTAAACAGCTATACATTGTATTAGCACTCAAATTAAATGAATATTAACTCGGGGTGACTAAAATGCGCTGTGTCATGCCGACTTTGCACAAAGAACACTAAATTATATATAGCTACAAATAAGCATCAGACACCCAACTGAACCGTATACCTGCTGCTAACCTACACAATTGCTGTTCAAATTAAATGGGAGAGGGGAAATTTATGGAAGTTAAACTTTAGCTTAGCTTGGAATCAAGTGAGAATGCTCCAGTTGAGAGTGCTCGACTACCGGATCTGAGCCTGAACACAGCTGTATAATATTTCATTCTAGTTTTATTTGCCATTTAAAAAGTTTTGCACGCATTCATTTAAGCAGGTAATTAGCAAAATGTGCGAATTTTTTATGCGCGGCACAGGTCAACCAATAAATAAATAAAAAGGCAGTTAACTGAAACAAATCCCCAGCAAGTGATAATCGCTTCTCTAAAAATTATATATGCATATATGTATCTATAGATATATGTATTTATATAAATGTGTAAGTTTGCGGATGTTTCTTATACGACCGTGATACTCTACTTGAAAAATTATAGCTTTTATTGGCATCGAAAATCGAAAGAAGTCTCAAAGACGGAAGTGGCTCGATCACCTTGACATTTGACGCTGATCGAAAACATATACCTTATATATTTTTCTGCACTAGCAAATATACTCTTTTACCCCTTTTAAATCCAGTTCAGCGTATATATAAAAATATATATAGATAAAGCAAGAAGTTTTTACAAATTGCCGAAAATAAAATTGC
The DNA here is from genome assembly GCA_035041605.1 of Drosophila atroscutellata. NCBI lineage: Eukaryota > Metazoa > Arthropoda > Insecta > Diptera > Drosophilidae > Drosophila > Drosophila atroscutellata. The sequence goes on along the minus strand of JAWNLA010000094.1, from coordinate 2,043,670 downwards.
CAATGTCAGTTTTTAGTATTCTCTAACATTAATTTAAAGTTCGATTTCAAGATATTTGTTTCTCAACAGATAATAAAAAATACTAATCTGTAAATGCTGTCCCAAAATGACTTTTATCATCAATTCAAAATTGTATTTAAAATAATTTATTACTGTATAATAACAATATATATTTCTCTGCATCTCATTAATTGATGACTTGCCATAAGTAAATAACTGTATTTTATATAATGTTTCAATTAATAACTTAAAACGGTGAACAATATTAATTTGCTTAAACTTCTCAATCAGTTGTTGGACTAAATTATCAAATGAAGTTTTATAATACTGTTGTAATAGCTGCGAAAAAGAAGTAAGCGAGAAATAAACACATAAACAAAAACGTGCAACTAATAGCAATAGAAAAAACGAAGTAATGAAGGGGAGAGAGAGATATAAAAATGCTCAGCACTAAATCGAAATGATGAAAACAAAAGGCGTCGATAAAAGTTTATGCATAAGCCAGCTGCAAACCTTGCACAACAATTTCACTAGCGCAACATTTTGATAGACACCAATACATGCGCATGTATATAAACAAATGTGTATGTACTGTACGTGTGTAATTGTGGCTGTAGGAGCAAGCGAGAGCAACGATCATCGCAATAAGAAATCTTTGAGTCTTTGCTGCAACGCAAATGCTTCATGACAAAACTTACTTAAAGGTGAGTTTTATCATATCCATGAAACGCACAGCCATTTTATCACGCTGAGCACATACAGATTAATGAACAAATATTGCAACAGAGTTCACAGCCCTACGCTTTGATTAGTTGCAGTTTTGGGGCAGCGAAAATAAAACTTAGTCGAAATTCACGCAGTTCACCGGCGACCAGATTGAAGGCACGCGAGCACGAACCGTTCCGCACGAGAGTGAATCGGCAACTGAGTGAAGTGAAGCGATCGCGACGCCAACAAAAACAATGGGAGAGAGGGAGGGAGTTGCTTCTGACTAAGTGGCTGGACTGAAACGAAAGCTGTTCTCAACAGTCAAGCACCTCGCATCAAACTCACACGCGTACTCTCTCGCTCTCTTTGTCGCTCATGTTCGGCCTTTTTCTTTCCTTCTCGCCAAAAATGTGGCGAATGCGGCACTGTTATTTTGGATTACACTGTGCCGAGAGCTTTTTGCTTGTATGGCCCCTAATGGCAACGCCGTTGAGACAAAGCTCTGTTAGGTAAGCGTAAATGTTAACGAGCTTAATGCTCTAGATCAATGTTAAATAAGCTTCTCACGCTATCGCATTCTGTTAAGTGATCGAAATATGAATAATCATTCAGAAAAGTGCTAAGTAATTCCCACTTATGCACATAAACTAATCTAAAAGAAAGTGAGCAAAGAGTAAATACAAATAAAATTAATTCAAAGCTTATTAAAAATTCCCCACCAAACACATTAAAATAAACAAGCCGGAACATAAAATTAGACAACCCGAAGCTAAAGCAAAGTATAAATAAATAAATGCGAGTGCAAAGACCCCACAAAATAACTACTGTCATTCGTAAGAAATACAGTTACAGTTACAGTTGGTTACAGTTTTGAACTTGAATTTTGAAGTTGATTAAAACCAGTTTCGGCAGACTTGAATCAATGCAAATGTCAGACGCAGTCCGTTTGCCTTTGTCATTAGCATTAATTAACAGTTTTGTTGAAAACACAACAGTTTATTAGATCGAAATACACACATCATAAATAGAGATCGTCTGGCACTGAGCGCTATCACTTGAGGAACTGACACACCGTTGCTCAAGGTTAAATTAGTATAAACAGCCAAAATATTTATGAGTTACGTCTATTGTTTTGTGTAGTTTCTATGGTATATAAACTGAGCATAAATAGTGCTTCGAGATTGGAAAACATTCCACAGTTTCTTGCCTGTCTATCAAATGCTGAATAATTTGAACATTGCTCTCTGATAAATCATAGATATCTCAATTAATTTAGCTTGCAATATTTATTAGCAATGTTTAAAGTGTTCGCTAAGTTGTCATTAATTAGCGCTCTTAATATTTTATAATTTGCTGGTAAATAGTAAATGACTAATTCGAGGAAGTTGCAAGATTGAAGCTCAAAGAAAATTTGAACTTTTATTCAACTTGGTGTTTTATATGATCCACACCTAGATTGGAATAAAACTCATTTCTGATAATTATACTCATTAAATCACAATCATTTTAGATTAACATATAAATCTATATCATACCAATATCTTACCTAAAAATTCTGAACATATACTTCTGTAAATCACAATCTATGCAAGCTCTCAATAATTTGCTGATTTCTGATAGATTGGTCTTCATCGTGACAGCTCCTAATTTTATACATCGTTATCAAAGAAAATTATAGTCACACCTCCAAAAAAAACCCAATTAACAACTTGCCAATGTTGAACACTGGAACTTGTGATTTTTTATTGTGTTTCCCAACATTTATTGGATTTATCAAAAAAGTTCAGAAACACGTAAATTACATATGTGAAAGGCAAAGAGGGAGAAGAAACCGATAAGCAGACGAACTGATGATTCACATTCAGCTGTGCGATAAGCATTCGAAGTAATAAAAAAATAACACGCGTGCGTATTACGTCACTGATAATGGAGTGTATAACACTAGGGTACTTACTTCTCCACATAAGCAACATACGTGCAAACACGTACTTCGACATTATCATTATTCTAGTTGGACAACTTTAGCAAAGGCAATGAAAAACTTTAAAGGCTTCAATATAATTTAGATAAATTTGTTTTGATTTCTTCTTTATTTGAAATACATTCAGTTTTGTTTTTTTCTGTTCGATTCTCTTATTAAAATATGGATTTTTAATTTCTCTAAGTTTTTTTTTTTTTGTTTTTTGTGGCATCACAATATTTTGAAGCTTGTAGGCATTGAATTGAGAGAGCTTGGAACAATTCGCTCTTTTGTGGAATCTATCGAAAAAAAAAATCAATTCGAAACATTTTAGTTAAGCATTTTGTGCACATTATAATTCAACATTTCAAGGTGTTTTCGATTCTTTAGTTTAGTTGTTTTTTTTTTTGTGTTTTTTTATTAACAGACACATTAAACAAATTCACTTCGCCTATGTAAATTTTGTAGAACTAGTTGTTAACAAGAATCATATATTCCTAAAATATGTAAAACTTGGACTGGTACGAATATGCTTACGTAAAAAACGAATATGTTTCCAAAAATTAGATTATTATAAAAAACGTCTACACATATTCCAAAAATACGACGTACATGTATGTCGTTTATTAAAACTAAGCGTGGGATTTTTGTGTTTGTTGTTTATCCAAAAATGAAATATAGTTAATTGAATAATATTAGATGAGAGAGTTTTGTTTGTGCGCGGAAGAGATTTGAACGCCATACAATACAATCAGAGTAAATCATAGTTATAAGGGGCGCCTTGACAGCCTTTTCATATATGAAGTAAATATGTATATTTAGTTTTTATACAGCACAATAGGAACATTGTTTTTGTTTTTTGTTTGTTTGTATTTGTTTTTTTGTTTTTACACATACATGTATCAAATTCCTTAGCTGTATGGATCCGTAACGCGTTTATCAAAAGGTACTTCAGTTGCGACTTATATCATTTCCATGTGACCCTAGAACTAACCTCAATCATAATAAGTAGAATACTGGCACAAGGCCATTAGGCATTAGAGACTTGGATCAAACTTGAACTTGGCTTAAATCGAATTTCAGTGTTGGACAAAACTTAACAACAACTTAGATGATGGCTCTATCTAGACTTTAAAGCTACGCTTTGTTGCATTGTTATCAACATAGAGCTAATGCTAATGCTAATGCTAACGCTAATGCTACCAAATAGCATTCGTTTCTTTGTTTGTTTGTTTGTTGCTCTTTTGTTTTCAGAGCAGCTCATCACGACGGAAGAAGCTCTCCCAGACCATCAGCTTGCGCAGATCGGGCACATCGATAATCTTCAGATCATCGGATATATTAAGGCACTTCAGCTGTTGCTTGTCGATCGCCGCGGAGGATACCGGCTGCCACAGCTCGGACTGGTCGGGATCGAAATTGGGATTGCCATATGTGGCAAAGTGTGTCCAGAGGCCAACCAATCGCTCAATGCACTTGTATTCCCTCGTATGGTTCTTCAGTTTGCGGGCCAGCGAATTGTAGAACAGATACGACAGATCATCGCCGTGGCAGGTGCCACGCACCTTCTTGCCACAGCTGAGTATGCGCAGATGATTAAAGTGCTTCGAGTCAAAGTCGAAGCGATACAAATACGTCGGCGCATTCGGTGCGTGCTCCAAACGTGACAATACTGTGCGATAAATCGGGAACCAGAAATACTCGTGCGACACCATCTGCAAAACCAACAAGAAGAGCACAAATTGTAGATTACTTCAAGTGCAAAAGTATTCGTAATTGATCTCTATAAACTAAGCGAGTCTCTAGTTAATAAGCTGATCTCCATAAACTAGTATCTCTTGAATATGTTGATCTTTATAAGCAAGTGTATAGAGAATATGTTGATCTCTATAGTTAATTACTGATCTCTATAAGCTAGTCTCTTAGAAAGTGCTTTTGTCATGGGCCTCTCTACAAATTGGTTTCTAGTTAATAAGCTATCCTCTAAGTAGCTTAGGAAATACTTTTCTCATGCTGCTCTCTATTAGCTAGTTCCTTTAAATGAGCTGATTTCTATAAGCTAGTTTTTAGTTATTAAAGTATTTTTGTGAGCTGGTCTCTAGTTAATGATTTTATCTGTATAGCTTATAAGTTTATCTTTATAAGCAGATCCATGTAAGGTATTCTCTTAAGAAGTACTTATCTCATGCTATTCTCTATCAACTAGTCTCTTCTTAATGAGTATATCATTATATGTTGGCCTTTGGAAGTACTTTTGTCATGCTCCTCTTTATAAGCTACTCTCTAGTTAATAAGCTGGACTCTATTAGGTATTCTCTTTGTCGCTTACGAAGTAATTTTCTCATGATTTTCTCACTGATCCTGTCGCTAGTTAATACCTAGGCCTCTATAAGTCTATCAGTGTCTAGTTAATAAGCTTATTTCTACAAACTAGTCTCTAAGTGAGTATATTTCTCGTGCTGCTCAAATGATTACAAACTTTAATCATAAGTGGTCTACTTTTTATGCACGCACTTAGATTTAAGTAGAATAGTTGTAAATAGAACCCACTTAATAGCCCTAATCATAATTGTGGTTTTTTTTTTTTGATTACGCTGTGAGTCACACACCTGCAGGTACTCGTGAAGCGTGTCCAGACTGGGTGTTTTTTCGCCATAGTAGCTCTGACGCAGCTGCTCGCCGTAATCCTTGCAGAGTTCGCTGCCCCGATCCATGTTCAGTTCGATGGGAACGACAAAGCGACAGTCGCCGAGCTCGTTGAGACACTTGGGATTCGTTTTAGTCTCCGAGTAGAGCAGCAGGCCCTCGTTCGAGACGCCGCCCACAATGAGAGGTATACTGTTTGACCAGGCGTTGCGCATCATCACAATGGGCTTGGTGGGCACCACACAGTGGCTGGTCACATAGGGTTCGATGACGGGACCAAAGGAGAAGCCAATACGCTCCTTCTTCTCCTCATCGATGCACAGTTCGCCGTTCGCTTTTATCAAATCAGCGCCCTTGGTGTTCTTGAGGTACTCCCACACATCCCGTTCCACATTCTCGCCCACATAGCCCACCTGTACGGCCAGGCGATAGGGCCAGTTGCGCTGCGGGGTCACCGCCCAGGGAGACAACGTGTTGCCCGACATGCAGATGGCCTTGTGGAAGAGGCCGCGTGTCTGCTCTGTGATCATCATGTAGTGCACGGAGGCGCTGCCCGCACTATCACCAAAGATTGTAATGTTGCTCGAATCTCCGCCAAAGCGCGAACAATTTGCTTTCACCCAACGCAATGCCAGCACCTGATCCTTGAGGCCAGCATTGCCGGGCACATCGAGCTCGGGATCTTCCATGCACAAAAAGCCTGCGTAAAATATATTTTTATATTAATTTCAAGGACCCAGAGAGTTCGGTTTGAAAACTAACCTAAAGGTCCCAGCCGATAGTTTATAGATATAACGACGACATCCTCGCGCAGCAAATAGTCGGGACTGTAGCATTCCCGGGAGGCCTCGCCAAACTGAAAGCCGCCTCCATAAATCCACACCATGACTGGCATCGGTTTTGTGGGATATAACTGAAGTGAATAATATTAAATTAGTATTTATTTGATGTCTTAATTTATATATGTATGTATTATTTATTAATTATTAAAAAGTACAACTTTTTTCTTTGCTCACATTCTTTGTGTAGACATTGAGATATAGGCAATCCTCGGAGCCATCCGTCATATCGAATACAAAATGCTTTTGCAGCGGCTTCGGGCCTTGAGATGTACAGCTTCTGACCTCAGTCCAAATCTCGGGGGGCTGTGGTGCCTTATAGCGCAGCTCCCCGATGGGCGGCATGGCAAAGGGTATACGCTCGAAACTGAAATACGATTGGCCATAGATCGACTTGCGTTTGACGCCCTTGATGGGACCATAGGTGGTGCTGACGACAGTCTTTTCGCTGGTGCGATATCGACGCTGTTGGACCTTGAAGTCGACCATTCTGTAAAGATAATGCAAAGGCAAGAGTTGTAATACTGTACTGTACAATTACAGCAATTGTTTCTTATTATATTGAATAAACAGATAGTGACATGATTACATAATATTACTTTGTATTTTGCCCTAAGGGAGTTTAGCCATATTTTCATTCAAACACTTTTGCCATGAATCAGCCACCATAAACGATTCGTTTTCCGTTATCTATTTTTGTACTGATGGATCGATTTTGCTCTTTTTGGCGAAATACATTCAAATATAAACAGACACGCTGATGAGGCCAATTTCTTATCAGCAACTAGTCGCGAACCAGGTGTTAGCCATTTATCAGCGCACCCAAAAGCAAAACTCGACAACTCGAAAACGTATCAGTCGAACATTTTTTTTTTGGCATTTTATTGATTTGTATTTGTGAACATTTTAGCTGACAAAAGTACTACAGAACACAAATAATTTATTTGTTATGCACTTTTTTATGGATATTTACTGCTGTACTTAGATTAAGAATATAAATTAAAATAAAGTTCCAACCGGTTCCGAGGTAAATTGGAGTAAAAATAAAAATAAAAATAATAAAAACATATTTTAATTATGAGGGTCATCAAAGAAACGACAAGATGAAATAAAAAAAGAACGATTTTACTACAGATTTTACCTTGAAAATATGAATATAATCTTAGCAAAAGGTTATAGAAATAAATTAGGAAAATATTGTCAAAATTTAAGACGGATAAAATTTGTTGGCTCTTTTTTTTGTGTGGCTACCACAACACGTTTTGTAAAAGTATCTATAGTAGAATGTTTCATAGTTTTCTCTGGCAAGTATCTCTTTTGCTAATTATAAGACTCAAGGTCATCGCATAATTGCGCATATAGGTGAAATCTATTTATGAATTAGATTTCTATTACTTTTAGCTACATTATATATGTATTATTTGACAAGTCAAATTATGGCTCAAGCGAAACTACTTATTAACTTTATTAACTTTGGGCTGCAATGGGCAACTGATTGCGTTAATTGAACTCAATAAATGAAACGTGCTTCAATTTTCTAGCCAATCTGGAGTATTCGACATTATTAAGCAAAAAAGCAACAGAAAATAAATAAATAAACAACGCATGTTTTTTGTCGCATTTTTATTTTTTGCATATGGCAGCAAAAGCGGGAAAAATATGTCATATTCATTCTTATTAATAGCCGCCCGAGCTGTTGTATTTTGCGCTATTGCCGCTGCTTCTGTCATATAAGGCAATGATTACGATTTTTCGACTATCGCCACTGCGGCCCTGAACTCTGCCACAGAATTACTGCTGAAAGGTCTGGCCAACGCTTAGGCTAATGCCCAGCAGCTTCCTATAAAAGGAAAGGTCAATTCGAATAATGTTTATGACGGGACGTGTGTCATAAAGCAAAAACGAAGAAAAATCGAAAGGAGAATTTTCTAATGTTGATATTGAGTGTGGCACAGTAATTTCGCTTTAGGCCCCCAAAGCGACACCAATTGGGACACACCTAAATTTGGGGCCATTGGGGTATTTTGTGCAAATTGTAGCGGCCCCCTCGTAAATTTGTGCGCTCAACAAATTGTTATGAGCAGCTAATTAAATGCCGATCGCAGAGCCATATTTACACAATCGGAAAGTTCATCTGCGGCTGGTGTACTTAAGAGGACGTTCCATTCAAATACGTTAATTTCATTCAATTTAATTTCTCTTTGTAATTGATGTGCGAAAAAATCCATAGATATATGTATACATATATAGATACATATATATAGATGTATGAGCATTCGAAAATACTTTATAGGCAAGATGAAGCAAAAGATAAATAAACAATTTCGACAATTGTTGACGACAGCAGAAACAATAATGAAAGGGAGCAAAAAGAAGAACAGAAGCGAAAAAGACAAATAAACCAAAGGCTTCGGAATGGACCACAGAAATGAACAGCTCAAATTTGCTTGCATATTTATTTTGAGTGCCACATTTCCGATTTCTGCAATCTGGCATTGTTTGACAGACGCAAATTCACATACACAATGCATACGAAGCATTTAGCCAGCTGAAACTGGATTTCAGCTAAATGGTATAATGATATTGTAGATTAGCTAGATTAACTATAATAATTATGAGTGCGCTAAGAAATTTAAGTTTTTCCAATCTAGTTGCCTATCTCAAACAAATAACTGTACAATTTAGTCGCTTGCCCGATTAAAATCTTAGAAATTTTTTAAAATTGTATAATACCTAATACTAATTTTCCAATTTAACTTGAAAAATGCTTTTGGCACGTCTAGCGCAAGGTTTGCCAGCGCGTTCACCGCGTCTGCTCTGCAAGAATCCACTCACCAACATGCATGGCTTCTGGAGATCGACGCAGCAGTCGCCACGCTGCCGCACCAATCCGATTCAGGCTCAGGCTGAGGCGCCAAAGTCATTCAACATGTTGCCTAAACGTTCGTATGGCAGACGCAACTTCTCCGAGGAATCGGAGAACAACAATCGCAGCAAGTTGGAGCAGCGCACGAGGTCACCCAGCCTGAAGGAACGACTGATGGGGCCGCCCAGCGAGAATGCCTACTCCATGGGCAAGGGAGCAGCTGCTGGAGCCGCTCTAATGGGCCTCGTCGCACTCTGCTATTACGGCTTGGGTCTGGCCCAGCAGCCCAGTATCTATGATCATTCGGTGATGTGGCCGCAGTATGTGAAGGATCGCATACATGCCACCTATGCCTACTTTGGTGCCTCGTGCGCCCTTACAGCTGCCTCTGCAGCATCTGTCTTCCAATCGGAGCAGCTGCTGCAGCTGATCATGCGCAGCGGCTGGATAGCCACCCTGGTGAGCATGGGTCTAGTTATGGGCTCCGGCATCCTGGCTCAGTCCATCGAATATCAGCCGGGCCTGGGACTCAAGCAGCTGGCCTGGGCACTGCATTGTGGTGTTATGGGAGCCGTCATTGCGCCCATGTGCTTCATTGGCGGTCCGATCCTGTTGCGTGCTTTGCTCTATACGAGCGGCATTGTGGGCGCCCTGTCGACGGTGGCCGCGTGTGCGCCCAGCGAGAAATTCCTGCACATTGGCGGCCCATTGGCAATTGGATTGGGCGTAATTTTCGCCTCATCGCTGGCCTCGATGTGGCTGCCACCGACGACAGCTGTTGGCGCCGGCCTGGCCTCCATGTCCCTATACGGCGGCCTGATCCTCTTCAGCGGTTTCCTGCTCTACGACACACAGCGCATAGTGAAGGCAGCTGAGCAGTATCCGGAACACGGATACTCTCGCTATGATCCCATCAATAACGCATTGGCAATCTATATGGATGCCCTGAATATATTTATACGCATAGCCATTATTTTATCGTCTGGAGATCAGCGCAAGAAATAGCTTAACGGAGAGTGACAAGCAGACACTTCGAAATTGCTTGGGTATTTTTTTTTTGCTGTTTACAGTTTTGTTACAAAATTATGTATTCAATTTAAGCTTTGGCACATTCGAGACAACTTCTAGATAGTGTATCTTTAAAATCCCACCATATAATAAAAAACAAGATAAACTACCTGAGCTCTGAGACTTCCTTAATGCCAGTAATATACTATTGTTTAATTTCCACTTTAATTAAGTGTCAGTGAACCAGCAGCTTCTAGGGAACATTAAGTTGAACTAAATATTTTTACTGTGGTCTTCACCTGAATAAAATATTTCATTGTTGTGTTACGATTTCAACTAATGTCATTATAAGTAAATACTAAACATTTTCTCGTTTGCTCACTAGTTCTACTCCATGACTTAATACGATTTGCAACTACAACAGTGGAATCATTGTCGCCGCTCGTTTGCTAGACAAGCACAGTTTCCCTTCTCGCCCTCAATTTTAGCCCGAAGTGATAAGAAGAACGTGTAATAGATTATGTTGAAATGATTACAATAATTTTCCATACTCAGACACTGTGGGCATCCCACCCTCCCGAATCTATCCCAATCTACATACCCTTGGTAGGTTATCTGTCGCGTGTGGAGCAGACAGGCGAATCCAGCGCGTAGTTTAAACAGGAAACACGCCAAACTCATTCACATACTAAAAATGTTATTACAGTCAGCAAATAAAAAAACATATAATAATAATATAAAAATAAGTGGACAGCAAAATATATTCCACATAAAAAGCCACATCAGAAAAAGGGGAAAGGAAGTCAAAAAAAGTTATGGACACTATTTGTTTAGTCTTTTCATGTCCATGTTCAGTGGCTATAATCGCATCTGTCAGCGCGCCTTTTGACCTTGGCCGGACTGACACGGAAGGCTGCCAGGCGAAAGCTTCGCCAAGAGCTTTTTGTCAGTCGCTGCTTATGAATGAATTGCGGGCACCCGACAACCCCCCACCTCCAGAAAGCTCTCAAGTGGCTCAAGGATAAAACATAAGGTAAGAGGCACTTGCAATGCCAGATCTGATGTCAGAGAGGCAGACAGTTGGGTCAAGGAGTGTTTAGCGCAGTAAGTGCTTAAATATCTCGATTTGCACTAACTAACTGCAGTTGGAAATGCAGCCAGACGCGAATTGCATCAATTTTACTTTAAATCATTTATGAATTTAATATCATTTACTTAAGTTTGTAAATATTTATATATTTTAAGGAGTAGCACCGCTAGGCAAATGATTCATGGACAAATCTCTTGATTTATGCTCCCTACTTATATACTTATTTATATTTTGTATTTATATGAAAAATGTCGGCTTATAATACAAAACGTACGCCTCAATTAATCAATACATCTTAGGTTTTTTTCCGAGTACCAGATTAGCCTGAAATGCCTAATTCGTAATATTTTATCGCAGGGATTTGCCCAAAGTATATTTGCGTTTCTTATCTGGACAAATATGTAGACTTATATATATACATATATTTATAGTATATAGGACTGCAACATATCAGCTGATATATTTGAACATAACTTTTGAAAAGTTGCCTGTGACTTCTGGGAATCTATTGAATCGATCTGTATATAGACAGTTGTCTAAATGATAACAGACTGTCTGAGTTTCAATTGAAACCTATCAAAATGTCTAATGTGATAGGAATTTCCTGAGAATATCAACTTTAGTCTTTAGAGCTTACTAACGCAACGCTCAGCGAATGTAAGATTTAAGAATCGGCTTATAATACTAAACGTACGCTTCAATTAATCAATACATCTTAGGTTTTTTCCGGGTACCAGATTAGCCTGAAATGCCTAATTCGTAATGCCCAATTTTATATTTATATATAAAACTCATCAACTCATCATACGCAAAAGAAAAAATCTCATAGGGCAAATATCAAATTCTATTATAAAAAGATAATATATGGGTATGTACATATATGTATGTATATAATATACTTGTTGCTGTGGCAATTCTTTTATGCTTTATTCATTCAAGCCACTTTTTTTTTCGCTCGCTATAAAAGCTTTACAAATATATACAAGACGCGACAAACTTAAATGAAATTGACGAGCACACACAGCCATGTGTGTGCCTATGTGTGAGTGTGTGTGTGTGTGTGTGTGTGTGACTATGTGTGTTAGTGTGTATATCGCAGTGGTGTGGGCGATCGACAAGAGCGACAGCGACAAATGCACGTAAAATGTTGCTGATGAGCGCAACACGCGGCGTATGAGCAATGTCAGAAGACTGAACATAAAGAAATTTATATATATATATATATATATTTGGCACGCAGAGCAAATATGAGGAAATCTGTTTGTACGGCGTTTAGAATGTATAAAATTGCCAAACAGACAAAAAAACAAAGCGAAATTGAAACAATACAACGAAAATGTTTACAAAAATGTTCTAAAACGCACAGTGGGACATTTTACGATTCACAACATATTTTGGCGAGGTCAAATTTGAAGTTTTTCAACGCTTAATCAAATTCGATCAAACATCAAACGTGCGCCAAGAATCGTGTGGGAAACTCAATCAAACTGAAGGTTAATGGGTGCAAGTGATGATGCTGCAAATATTTTCACATATACCATATATACATATATATGTAAATATATATTCATAAATGTTCTCAATTGAGAAAGAAATTAAATTATGTCCACAAACTAATGATACACAAATTGTGTGCAAATAAATTGACAATTTAAAGTTTGACCGTTGATTTTTCTAAAAAATGCATTGAACGCGCTTTATGAATATTAAGAGCGAGTGGTCTGGTCAAACGCAATTGCATAAATCACGCCAAACAATGAATATGTAAATTTAACAGTGAAATAAACCCATCAGCTGGCTGCATGTTGCATAAAAGTGTTGCACGAAAGCACGAAAGTGCTAAAAAAAAAAATAAATACAAATTTAAAGTTATATTTGCTTATGAAATTGATGAATGTGTGAAATTTTTTTGAAGAAACAATTAAATAAAATTCGAAAATATCTACCAAAATATAAGCGGAAGTAAAATATGAATAATTTCTTCGACAGACGCCTTCTGCAGACGCCTATAATAGATTAGCCAAGACCATATCTAAAATCATTTTGGAAATATTCAAGCAAATAAAATAGATTTCATTCAAGTGCCACTCTTAAAAAAAAACTGATAACTAAATACATCTTGGAAATATCAATCATATAAAAAAAAGAACATTAAAGTTCCACTCTAAAAATAATTGATTAGACATGAAACTCACAAAGAAAAAAGAGTATGTTTATTTATATCAAGAAACTATAGCTCGTTTTACACTTTGATTACAGTTAGGGATATTCCGGCACGTGTAATTGCTTTAGGGCTTCCACTTGTAAACTCGTTCTACAGCTCATTCCAATTCAAAATGTGTTGCTTCCCAATGTGTGTGTTGAACAAACTAAACCTGTTGCTCTGTTTCTCGGTTGTTTTGTTGCTGATCTCATGCCACAATCTCTTTCAAGTTCAGTCAAACATTTTGCCATGACTCACCTTACATTTTTTTTTCTCTTTTTACAATAGCGAACATTTACATAAACCTTTTTTTTTCTTTATTTTTTGTATTATTTTTGCAACAGCTGCGGGCGCTCTACCTAATTATTTGAGCTGTTTAAGTGCCGGCAAAGGTAGAGACGAAAAATTAAAAAAAAAAGTACAACAACAACAACTACAACAACAAATAAATAAAGAGACCAAAGTAGCGCTCACAATGGGCGCCTCTAATGACAGCTGGGCGCTGTGCGCTGGGAGCCATCGTGTTTATGTTTGCTCGTTCTGTCGACAAATTACAGAGTTCACAGTAATCAATAGAATGGGGCTGGATAACAAGAGACAACGTCAGCACACTGTGGACACAAGGTAGCTGTGACATGAGCTGTCAGGAAATTGGAGCTCCTGTTGTGCGCATATATTGTTGCTCTTGTTGTTCTCGTTGCTGTTCACGTTCAGAGTCCTGGCCACAGGAAAAATGGCAGCCATTTAGTTAAAAAAAAACCAATTCATTTAATTTGTGGACACACGCATAAGCAAAGCATTTTGTTTGGCATATAAATATTTTATCGCAGGGATTTGGCCGAAGTATATTTGCGTTTCTTATCTGGGCAAACGTGTAGACTTATATATATACATATATTTATAGTATATAGGAGTGCAACATATCAGCTGATATATTTGAACTTAACTTTTGAAAAGCTGCCTGTGACTTTCAGGGAATCTATTGAATCGATCTGTATATAGACAGTTGTCTAAATGATAACAGACTGTCTGAGTTTCAATTGAAACCTATCAAATTGTCTAATGTGATAGGAATTTCCTGAGAATATCAGTTTCAGTCTTTAGAGCTTATTAACGCAACGCTCAGCGAACGTAAGATCTAAAAATATACATTTTAGCAAGTCGGATCTTGTAAACCACAAGAATGGTTGATTTATTGGAGTTCCCTTGTTTCTCTTGTGGTTAACCTGATTTAGGGCTGTAAACCATGTATAATTATATTGGATCTTTTTTCTATGAGCAAAACTGTGCTGTTTCGCATATATGACACAATTCGCTGATGTCATACAACTGGCTCAGAAGGCAGCCATAATTAAACGGCTTCAGTCAAGTACTAGACACTATTTTAATGCCAAAAATGAAATGTGCCTTGATGATCTAACTAAATTAATTTAAATTCATTTCGTGCAGCTGCTTAGTACATCACAGCGCAAATCAATATCACGACTGCATAGCACTCAATTCCCCCAATAAAAATGATATATGAATATTTAAATTTGGTATCATTTGATTTGCTTACTTGAGTCCAATTTTGATTTGATCAATAGCAGCCATGGAAGACATTTTGTTGTTTTTTATTTATTTGTTTCTCGGGCGTCGTTAAGTGAATTATAAAAAAACGGTTTTGTTTCTTTGTTTTAAAATAACTGCTGATTTTCTATATTTATTTATTCAAATTTATCAAATGGTATTTTGAGTTTTTATTTTTTTTTGTTTTGTTTTTTTTTCCTTTCTGCCAGCTGTTGGTTGACCTTGCTGTGCCTGATTAAGAACAACAAAACAGGCTGCTGCAGCAGCTTCACCACTGATAAGCAGCTTTTGCTGGCACGTCCTGCGCAGTTATACACGCACGCACACGCACACACGCAGGATAATTTCACTGCGAAAAAAGCCCACACATACAGCGAAAATTTAGCTTATCACATAACTTTTGCTTGCACAAACACAAATAAAGCACACACACGAAGAGTTGCAGTTGTTGCCAGGCGTCGCGAAATTAAATTAAATTAAATTATTTTATAATTTAGTTTGGATGTATTATTATTAGCAAGCTGTTGCTTCTATTCAGTTAGTGAGCAGCCTTCCAGTAACGATTCGTGCTACGTCCGTTTGGCATGAAGGCAGCTCGTCAACTGTTTTGAAAGCACACCGCTGAAAAGCACCGCGCCGAAGTTCTAAGCACATGGCACACACAAAAGCTTTCGGACTGAGCATATACCGCGTGCCAGACGACGAATCGCTTGCTTAGGCTGCTTCCTCTTCTTGCGCTGCGTATCAGTAAGTTCATGGTATTATGTGTGTGTGTGTGTGTGTAAAGTAAAAGTCATGCTGCAAAGCATTCGTTACTAATTGTACCTTTGCCCTTACCTCCCATATCTTTTACCCTTTTACTTATATACTAATGCGGGACATTTTGCTCATTTTATAATCATCATTAAACTGAGTCAGTGGTAACCATTGTTAGGCCGCACCTATTCTGTAGGCTTATCAGTCGCTATTGATAAATTGCGAAAATTATGTTGTTAGCTCATCATTCGCTTGTTTGCTTGCTTTCTGTAATCTCACAAAAAAAAATATATATATAAGAACTTCGACATATTAATCATAGAGATAATGCGAAATTTGACAAAATGACGTAAGTACATAAATGAATCATTGGGCTTACAGGGAACTCCTATCAGGTAAATTAATGGGTTCGAACCAATGACTCTGCTGCTAGTAAGTTGAGGCAAAGTTCAGATACGCATAATAATCATTATTAGAAATCTATATTTTAGGTAATTCCCAAACATTATTATGTCTGATAATCGCATTTACTATCCCCAAATGTGAGCTTTTCATTTCAAAATTCTAATAAGTAAATAGAGTAGGGTATTTGTTGCTCGTAATGAAGTAATCAACAGCCTGTTTTTGTGCTTTTATTTTATGCTTGTGCCAAAAGCTTTTTGCGTAAAGTAAACAAAGAATGTGTGCACAACAAGAGAACAGCTGACTGAAGGACTAAGCCACGAGCTCCTGTTGCTGCAGACAACAGCTATGAAAAGCTCTCGTGATAGCTTTTGCCTACATTGAGCTTATGCACGTGTGTGTATTAATTTTTTAAATAGGTCAGTTGAGATTGCTTTGAACTGCAATTATTGTTAGTTATGACCAGTTACAGTTAGTTACTTTGTTGAGGCACGCAAGTAAGCTGGAATACTAATCGCAAAATCGCTCGAAATACGGTTCACACGCAATGCGCTGTGCGCTCGCTGCCTTAAATCAATGTTGATTAAACTTAATCAAAATAATGATCTGCAGAGAAATTCCGCTTTCAGTTGTTTCTCACTGTGTCTCTCTATTAACTAGACGAACAAACAAATGACCTTGGGCAACTGCTAGCTGTAAAAAGCGCCGGCCCGATTTAACATAAACTCTCGTGACTTATGTTGTCATGTGGCTTTGCAGCTGTCGCTCACTGAGCTTTTCAAGAGCAGTAGGCAAACTCAACTTGATCGGCCGATCGTCTCTCTCTCTCTCTCTGTCTCTGTCTCTCTCTGTCTTTTGCCGTTGCTCTCTGTGACTGATCTCGTGCGCAGCGCATTTTGCACGTTTTCTGCCCGTAATTCTTTTAAATCAATTTAAATTCGCATCTATTTCTAGCTCAGTTTGAACATTGTTGGTTTCTAAGTGATGTTGATTAATAAGAGTTGAGCTCTTCATTTGCTGTGCTTTTCACATTTTATCTGTGTGCCTCTTTTTTTATTATTTATTTATTTGGTTTTTGTATACTTTTGTTATCTGATCGTTGCCATCTGTTTATGCAGAACGGTTCCCAAATCTGATTCGTTTGAACTGTGATGTGAATTCGCAAACATCAGCAAATTGTTTTACGGGCCCATTCAAAATTGCTAAAGAGTGAATAATGAAGTTGTACAAACCCGAGCAGAACACATAGAGTGTGTATTCTTGATCATTATCAACAGTCGAATCGAGTTAGTCATTTGTTTGTCGCTAGCAAGTGATTTCAGTTCGGGCATACATAAATTGTCTTATTTTATTTATTCACAGTTTACATTTGAGTGAAATTTAGCAAGAAAATTGTAACAATCTTGTCTTTTCATCTATATGAGATATTTAAGAGCTTTATCCAGTGTACCACCTAGCCGAGCTCTTTTTTACTTATTCATTTTAGTGAGGTAATTGTTATTTAAATTAATATATATTTTTCTTGAGAGCTTCTGAAAAATTGGAAACTATAATGAAGGTTTCTTTTAATATACTCAAAGTGATCGTATTCATAAGATCAATCAAAAAATGTGCAAGTTGACTTTTTTATCCAATCTCGAAATTGATCGTCTGACTTCTTGATAATTTGTCAACCCTTGCAGCGGCCATCTCAGATTCCTCAGACATTCCTACATTTGCAGTGGAAGTGCAAAATGATAATACCAAAATTTCTATTTATAATGCAATTTAATCAATTTTTATGTGGAATATGATAAAATATGCAAATGAAAATATACCACCCAATATTTTCTAATTTTCCCATAGAGTATCAAATTGGGAGGATTTTCCAGGACTAAGACATAGTTAATTAGCGAAATAGGATGTCTTGAAAAGCAGTTGCCCACAGTCAGCACATAAAATGGATCAACAACTGCGCCAGGCAACGCAATATATATCCATATTCGATTCGCTGATAAGCCATGGAAATTTTTCAACTGCCTTTAAATATCTGCCACAGTCGGGAATGCATTTCAGTTTGCCATATTGTTGGTTGCTTCCACTAAGCAGCTTAGCCCATGGCTGATGCGCCCACTTTGTGCAAATGAACCAGCCCAGAGCACACTTGTTGATTGCTCAGCTGCCCACCACTAATTGGTCGGTGATGCAATCGATGAAGTTATTGTCATTACTACAATGGGCTCGAATACTCGGATCATTTATAATCTTACTACGTCTACAAGCGCATGGTGCCTCCACTGACCATTTTCGCAGGTATACACATCGTCGCCCTTGAGAAAGTGGTTCTGAGTTCAAGTGAGGGGCACAGTGCACTTTAAGAGGGAGTGGCTGTAGTTGGTGTAATTGGATTAAAGTCGGGCTGCCTAGGTATCTTGTGCCACTCTTCATTTGAGGGTATGTCTTGCCATTTTTTTGCATCCAGCTCAATGGAGCCGTCGTGACAATCGATGGTGTGATCGCAGGACGCTGATTTGGGAATGCAGGCGCAGTAGTTGCAGACAAATGGCGTTCCAATACAAAAATCAATACTCTCATCCGGTTTATCACATTGCTCAAATCTACCGCACAGCTGGATCTGAGGCAAACACTCCTTCGATTCAGTGCCGTGAAACTACAGATGTTCTCCATTGCTGTAATTAGTAATCAAGCATCAACAAAGAATTGTTGTAGAATTTGGTTTGAGCTTTTCGTGGCACTTACAGGCAATCTCCTCTAAGTTTATTATACACAAAATCCTCAATTGGGGAGCAGTCAAGCCAGTTCGCATCGGTTTCATCCCAGCAATCGTGCAACACGAAGCGCTTGAAGCAGGCGCCTTAGGAGCAGTGTTTTTCTATACACTCGATATCATGACATTGCAGAAATGTCTCATCGCTGCCAACTTGACAGTCCTCAGGCAAATCACGCTTGCATTGAAAGCGGCCATCCGAATAGTGATTTTGTTGTTGTGCATCTGAGCAGGCTGTAAACATTAAATAAATAAATTTAGCAACACTTAGCACAAATTGGATTAATATAGAAGTACCAAGGAAAAGACAAATACCTTTCTATAAAATTGTCAAAATAAACAGCTAATCATTCAATATCAGTTACATTCAACTTAGTTTGACCCAACAGTAACCTCAGTAAACGTCAACTTATGCTTGTTAAACTATTATCAAAAGCCAATAATAATATCCCAAACAATCGCTCTGTTTTTTTGTTAATATATATATATATATATATGCATTTATACATTTATAGAAAATCGTATCTTCTCCGAATCTTACCTGTTCTGAATATTTTTCTTATTTGATCGATGCCATCTGCGTTTGCATCATGGATACAAAATCTGATTTCTTGGTACAGTGTATTCCCCATCAACGACAAATGGGTTTGCTTTGTATAAATTGGCTGAAAATTTACTCATATTTGTATGTGAACTCTACACTTTGCATACTAAACAGAAAACTAAATTGAAATCGTTTTGCTAAATTAAAAAGAAATTTAAATTGCAAATTCTGATGGAAAGCATGACAAGCAGATTCTTGTTGCTCAAGAATGAATACTATTTTATAAGAAAGACAATCTATGCAACACATGTTAACTGTTTAAGAATACTTAATGGCCTTTGGATGGGTTAAATTGACCCCTGCTGTGCCAGTACAATCGATAGATAAGGATAATAGACAAATGAACAATGCCATTGTAAGGATTTTTACAAATAAAATCAGTTCGGCTTTACAACTCAACTCCACATGTTTAAAGAATAACATTTTAGTTTTTTTAGTAATAGAAAACGTATTTCGATCAATACAATTTAAATAAAAATTAAAAAAAAAACGCACCAGAATGATATTTTTGAAGTTGAGCAGGCAATAAAGTCAAGAAAATTAAATATTTAAGTGTTGCAAAATGAATTTCTATCAAATCGGAAATGAAAACTGAATATCAAAATTAAAATAATCTGATTAAGTATTTAACTAAAATATCTAACCGCAAAAAATATTTACTATATAAGCAAAGTCTTTAAATAAAAAAGCATTTACCCTGAAAATATCTAGTTAATTATTCATAAAAAATATGAAGACAATTTACTCTGTATGTCAAACTCATCTTCATTTCATATTATGCACTCTGTGCCACTTTACAGCACATGTCCAGTTACAAGGAAAAGGGAGGCAAGTAAATGCCAGCTGTCACACAATAAACATCGTGTCACTTGCTCATTGTGGAGCGTAAGATGGGGAAAACCGGAAAATCTTTTCGCGCGTGCAACGTTTGCACTCATGAATTTTTTAAAATCAAATCAAAAGAACAGCAGCAGGCACGCCCCCCTTCACTGCCTATCCATTCGGGATAGCAATGGCTAACCCCGACAGTCATAATTTTCAGACAGTTCAACAATCTCTCGCGTGACTTTTCTCCCAGCTATTCCGTGACTCAATTATGGCACATAAGCAACATGCGTCGTCCTTCCGTCCTCTGTTGTAGCTCCAGGCAACGGCACCCGGACCGAGTGTTCGAGTGTGTGCCACAACTGTTGGTTGCAGACAGCATTCGCTTAACGCACACACATGACTATGAAGAAGGTGAAGAAGAAAACTATTTTCTGCAAATTTAAAAATTCACCAGCTTTTGACATAGTTAAAGAAAAACGTGCCCCTGTTTAACTGGCCTGAAAGAGGTTTCAGACTAAGTAATGGAGCAGACAAACAAATACTTAAAATTGTCTGCGAAGCGTTGTTGCTAATATTTTGTTCAAAGCCGCTTAAATCTCAGTCAATGCAGCCTTCAGCAACGTTAAACGTGCTCAACAAATTATTGTTATATAGCGCTTTTGGCCTTCTTAATAGGCAAATATATTCACCCGCTCAGAATGTGATTAAATATCTATGGACATTAAAATATAAAATTGAAATGAATAAGGTTATACTAAGCTAAATTTCTACTCTTACTTACCCAACAAAGGGAGAGACGTATAAAAATAATAAATAACTTTCATATACCCCAATATGTAACAGTAAATGTGTAACATTAATAAAGAAACTCAAATCACATATTACCCGCAATTAAAACACAATTAACATAAAGCAGAGAAAAAGACGTTGCCTACTTTCAGGCGGCCGTAAAACACAGCCACGAATTCAATCAGAGGAAAGAAGAAGCACCGCTGAGGCGATGCAAGCGGCGACATTTAAATAAATTTCAACCAATTAACAAAGCCACTGTAAATTATAATTAAAATTTAACAACAATATTACGAAAGAAAATTGTGTTACACACAGAGAGAAATTCGGTGGCTGCGCCACTGTGGAAGGTCGGCGAGCTTCCTAAATGTGTAGCACGTGCAGATTGTTAATTACAATTAATGTGGGGCCTGGCTGGGAGGGGCTTGTTGGTGTTCTCCGTGTATTGTATTTAAGTCAGACAATACGAACTTTCAAGCTGCCACATAGAAATATTGCACACACAAATTACACAATGTTGTTGCTTGCTGTCCAAAATGCAACCCAATAATTAATCATTTTATGGGCTACCATAAATTTGTTATAAGCCTTGTAATTCTCACAGAATACCCAAGTATAATCATGTATCTGAATGTGTCAAGAGATCCCAATTTTAATGTAGACCCAATATTTTTCAATTTTTAATAGAATCTGTGGTTGGGTCTACATATTTATTCTATTTAGACTTAAGTTGCAAAATTTGCGTCTATTCTACAAAAATCTAATATTTGTTAATGAGATTATTTTTTAACTTAAAATCAGTTTAATTCTGCATATGAAAATATTTTAAAAGATTTTGTTAGGGCATTAAAATGTCTTAATATTTTTGTCCACATTTTTAAGATACGGCCTTGAAATAAATTCGGGTGCCTGTGTGTAAAGAAGGTGTGTGTGAGCTTTGGATTTCAAACAGCTTGCTGGTGAGTGTTTTTCTATGAGAATGTATATGTGTATATGTGTGTGTGTGTGTGTGCGTGTGCTGTGTGTTGAGGTGTGTGCGTGCAGTTGTCTGAGAATCTTAGGAATTTTTAATATCATTATGCGTTGCTTATTTTATTGTTGGTTTTCCAATTGGTTGTGTGGTTCATTTTAACGTTGGTTTGGTTCGAGTTCTGGAATCCCAATCAAAGATTCGATTTTATATATATTTATATGCGTGTATATAAGTATATACATATGCTTTATTTGAGGGTACTATAAACTGATATTATTTAAATTTACCGAAACAGCTTAACGATTGTAGATAATATAAACTTACATTTTTATTTATTTATGTATGTTAGTTAAATATGTATTAAAAAAGAATTTTGCTATAAAAATATATATATATATATATTATTATATATTATATTATATATTATATATATTAACGATGGCTTATTCATTTTAAATTTGATTGACTTCCATTTACATAATATTGCCATTAGATAACCATTTTATAAATAGCGAACCCTGTCTGCTTGTACTCACACACTCCTGTGTGTGTGTGCTCATGTGTGTGTTTGTGTGTGTGTGGGTGCGTGTGTGTTTATGTGTGCTGTTCTTTACTTTTAATAGCTTTGCTATAAAAAAAATCAGTATTTACACATGTACATTTGATGCCGGCGAAAACAGATTTACATGGGGGCTGTGCATTTAGAGCCACGGCTTAAAGCTATGGTAAATATATAATGGCAAAGGACCAGGAGCAGTGTGCCAGGATGTACACGAATATGTTAGCCTAGTACAAAAGTTGCTTGTCGGTATACATGCTGTCCCAGAGCCGCAGCTTGTCCGCCTCTGGCAAGTCAATCACATGAACATCTTGTGAAATATTCAAGCACTTGAACACCACATCCTGCCGGGATATGGGCAGCCAGATCTGGTCCTTTGTTTGTGTTTGTGTCTGCAGCAGATGATGATGCTGCTGCTGCTGCAACTCCCCATTGCCAGTTTCCTGGTGCGTGACGAGTGGTATGCTGGGATCACCGTTTGCGGCAAACTGCACCACCATGGAAACCAGTCGACGTATCGTCTTAAACTCGGCCGTGCGATGCTTTAGCTTTTTGGCTGCCGCATTGTAAAACAAATAGGATAAATCATCCGCATGGCACGTGCCGCGTACCTTGCGGCCACAGGTAATAATTCGCATTATATTGAAATGCTCCGAGTCGAAATCGAAGCGATACAGAAAAGTGGACGCATTGGCCGCATTCAGACTCCTCGACAGCAGTGTGCGATGGATGCCGTGCCAGAAGTATTTGTAGGAGCAGAGCTGCAGAAAGGGAAAAACGATTTAGTAAACTTGGCACTATGTACACAAAATCCATCTATCAATCCTGACTTATATGACAATAACAAAATATATTACATTTGTGTAGTCAAGCAAGTTTTCAACAGTTTCGATCAACGAAGCTGTAGCTTCCACTTATGTAGTTTTATTTAAATTGTTAGTTGCAATGTATGGAATATATTTGACAAAGAAAAAATTATCAAGTATTAAGCTACATAAATATGTATCTATATATACATAACACTTAAACAATCTCTGTTTCTATTAGTTCATTTCAGATCTTATATTTATATATATACTTACATCGCTGTATTCGAGTATAGCGTCCCGACCCGGTTGCTTATCGCCAAAGTAGGCGGCCCTTAGCTGTTTGCCAAAGGCGAGTCTCTGATCCGCATCCAGGCCGGCATCTTCGGGCGATAAAAACTCGCAGTCGCCCAGATCGCAGAGCAGCTCTGGCCATTTGCGCACCTCTGGAAAGACGAGTAGTCCCTCGAAGGAGTTGCCCCCAATCACCATGGGTATATCGTTGCCCCAACAGTTGCGCATCATCTCAATCGGTGGCTTGGGTATCACACACTGCTCCGTGTTGTATGGCTCAATGGTGGGCGCAAAGCTAAACATCACCTTGCGCTGATGACGCTCCTCCATGGTGATAATATCCTCCGCCATGCGCAACATGGTGCTCGCCTTGCTCTGCATCAGATGGTTCAGGATCTCCCATTCATTCGGCTGACCCGTAAAGCCTGTCGCCTTTGCCAAGCGATAGGGCCAGTTGTATTTGGGTGTTATGGACCAGGGCGACAGTGCACTTCCTGACATGAGCACAGCTTTGTGAAAGAGATTCCTTGTCTGCTCCGTGAGCATCATGTAGTGTGTGGAGGCGGCCCCAGCACTCTCGCCAAATAGCGTTATGTTATCCGGATCACCGCCAAAAAAGTGACAATTGTTCTTGACCCAACGCAGGGCGAGCACTTGATCCTTGAGACCTGCATTCCCAGGCACATTCAGCTCCTCATCGTCGAGCGTAAGAAAGCCGAGCACGCCCAGACGATAGGATATGGTCACCAGCACCACATGCTCCATCATAAAATAGTCGGGACTGTAGAGATCACGAGATGCTTCGCCCATTTGAAAGCCACCGCCGTAGATCCAGACGAGGACGGGCAACGGCTTCTGTGGATGTAGCTAGTGCGACATGACAGAGATATAATTATTATTAGCGCTATTCCCTTTTTATTTTAGTTAGTATTTGAATTTACAATAGGCCTTAACTAGCCGTAACTTTTGTTCCATTGGACAACAACTTTTGTTTCTTAGAATGCATCGGAAGAACAATAACAACAAAAAAAATATTCGGAACATAAATAAATTGGACTTTAAGCTTCGAATGAAGTGTTTCCGCAACTAGTTGATAATTAGTGAGCAATTTCTTGGAATAACTTGTTATTTTTATAAAAACAAATAACTGGTTTTTGCCCTTGCAGTAACCAGCTATAAACTGAGTCTATACTATAAAAAGAAAACAGTTAAACCAATTATTTGTAATTATATATTAGACAGATTGAGCTTACCTCTCGAGTGTACACATTTAGGTACAGGCAATCCTCGCTACCTTGCACCTGCTTCAGCACCAGATTCATCTGGCAGGGCTTTGCTCGCACGCGGGTGCATCGTTTCACGTCGGTCCACGGATCGGGCTCCACGGGCGCCTTGAAACGCAACTCCCCCAACGGCGGCTTGGCAAAGGGTATGCCTTCAAAGCTGTAGTAGCTGTTGCCATAGATCGAGCGCCATTTGACGCCCTTCACCTTGCCATGGACCGTCTCCGCAATGACTTTATCCTTGCTCCGCAGGCGCTGTTGTTTTGTCTTGAACTTGACATAGCTAGAAGAAGAGCCAAGTTGCGAGTTATTAATGTGATGGCATACGCAGACAGGTAAGTGCACTTTGAGCCAAACGTATTCCCAATGTTTGGCTAAACATTCAATCTTTTTGTTTGTAAACATTCAGCAGGTACTTTGGGCGGGCTTTTAGCTACTTTTTGCCCGCCGTTTCGCTAAACACAATATAAACAACAAAATTGATTTATAAATTGCAAAGCATATCTGACCAGCGGGTGGCCTACAAATGACTATATATGTATATAATATATATATACATATATATATATGTATATATAAGACGCAAGATTTGCGCGAAATACTTAAAAGTGCTGACGAGTGGAAATAGCGCAGTGCTTGGATTATTCTAAATAAAAGGGGGTTAGGTCAGTTTTTTTAAATGTAAACTAATAAGCTAATAAGCTAAAATAAGTGTATAATACTGTGCACTAACTTATTAATTAAGTAAAAGTAATTAAGTATTACTTTTAAGAATTAATAATATGAAAAAAATTCGCTAATTTTGCTATACAAATGCAAATGCAAATCTCAGCAACAGAAATACAACTAATTCAAAGCAATATAAAGTCAATTGAGATGAAGCGCCAAAGGAAGGGAAAATACAGATTAGTGTTTCTATTAAGCAGGTTATATCGTGCACCAATATCAGAGAGAGAAAGAGAGAGAGAGAGAGATAGACATATCACAGATAGAGAAAGATCACGAATGCCCCATTTAAAATTTCAAGTGCGTTTTCAATAGAAACGTGCCAGCTAAACGATGCGTGAGTCGATCAAGAGCAGACCGATGTGCCTCAATATTGCTTTCATATATGTATATATAAATATATAATAGAATCTCTGACTCAAAACCAAACAAAATATGACTTCAAATCATTGCAAATTCTATGCGTAGTACGAGTAACCATTAATAAGCCGTTGGCATTCTTTGTCTGCATCAACTTGTTATGTGCAACCTTGGAGGTTTTTCCATATTTCTAGTTGAATCTCTTATGAGAACTTTGTGCGAATTATAGAACACTTATACATCGTCAGCTAATTGTTAGCAATTATTGTACAATTCTAAAAGTTCAGGGTCAGTGTCTCCTATATAAATGAACAATAACATTTACACGACTCTGGAACTGGTATATCCAGCTGCATGAATTATTCAATGTATAATTGAATTCGCCCGGATATAGTATAAAGTATAAAGTAATAAACAACATTTGGTTTTATCAACCCATTTTCAAGTTGCAATAAATTAACAGATAATCAAGTCGTACTTGAGACGCAATACCAAAGCCGGCCCTGCATCTGTTTCTGCGTCTATCAGCGTTCAAGTGGAAGCAAAACACAAACTTTTATCTCAATGAAGCCGCTAATGAAACTAGCCAACAAATCTTCGTCATTGACTCTGCATTCAAATCTGACCACACAAGATGTTAATTGGATATAGCCATACTTAGTTATTGTTAGAGTAAACATTTAATTAGAAATATGACCAGCAGGGGAAGTAGTTACACAATCTTTCAGCTTTTTGTTGGTGTGATATTTCGTAATTTTTAATTTTTATCAAGAAATAACAGTTTAGTTTAGACATATGAAAGACCAAATACCCTTTTTATTTAAGTCGATTAGCTAAGTGAACATTACAAATAATATTGTACAATTCAAACAAATTCCAACTTAAATCAATTAATATATCTCTACAACAATTGACAACAGCATCAGCAGTGTTTGGGGGCAGTGGCACTTTAATCGAATGTATATTATTTGGAGTGGCAAGAATTGCTGAAATATTTGCAATTTATTAAAGTCGTGCAACGATGTGTAAAGTAATGTGAATGCAAAGATGCATGAACAATTTTTAATTTTTCTTTTATGGAATTGATTGATTTCATTTCACTGAAGACAATTAACGTATCAAAAGTTATTCATATATAATACAAATATACGATTGCATTATTTATTTGGGTCAAGAATAGTGTTAACTTGAAGCTTCGATAAAGGCCAATAAATTATTAACCAATATCTAATTACTAATTAAACTTAATTGCAATTAGAAAATATAACACTAGCTTTATACATAATTAACTCATTGCCATATTTTTGAAACAATTTTGTATAAATAAATAAATAAACTTATTTAAATGGCTTAATTAAAGAAAATATATATATTTTATTTAATTATCCGCTGAAAGTGACTCGAAAACTGTCTACATAATAACATATATACATTGTGTTTAAATATTGCATATACCCATAATTGCATAGCAGTCACAATACACTTGCAGAAAAAAACTTGACTGAGCAAGCAGAAGACCAGTTTTTTGTTATTCGTTTGCTGAAGCGACTTGATTTTGCTGCGACATACTCAGCATCGCTCTCAGTTTTTATTGCAAAACAATTTTTTTAATGCCTTGACATTTGCAGATTTTTTTCTTTTATTTTTTTTTACGTGTTTTTTGGCCAGTTTCGAAAACGGTGATCTTGACTTTGGCCCCTTACTCAGAATATTTAACTTGTTGCTCAATTCCAAATTGGCTCAAGTTGGCGCGACTGATATCAAAATTGTAAATGTCATGTGCTAATTCGAGTGAGCTCGTGATTTATGCACTTGATATAAAGCAAGTCTGACGCAGGCCACACCTCCAATAAACCGCAAAAATCATATCAAATAACAAAACTCACCCACAAAGGCACCCCATAAAGCTAGCATAAATCGTATCAGCGCAGTTTGATATTGATATTTTATAAATAAATTAATTAATTATAAATTGCGATTAAATTCGTTGCTGATAAGAACTAAGTGCATGTGTAGAAATGATTTAAGAACTATGTGAAATCCGTATGACGACGGCACGGGGAACAAGGTTCGCAGTCCAAAAGAGGCACACATATATTTAGAATCTTATCAAAAGCTGGCGAAGATTACTCGGTTCTACAAGGTGAAACGAAAGTGCAGACAATGCGGATGCATTGCTTAGCTGTTTATGAGACTTGAAGCTATAGCTGAACCGGATTCGAGATTATTAATAGGCTGGGCACATCTGTTGTTGATAAGCTGCTTTCAAACTTTGACGCAGCTTGTATAGAATTCTAAGCTTTTATTTTCCATTTTTCAAAACTCTGCGATAAGAATACGTCCAATTACTGAGTCAGACGGCACAATGGATGCCAATCAACATTTGAACTTTCTATGGAATTGTTGTGATTCCTATTTTTTGTTTTGTGAATCGATAGCAAATGTCATACAGGTCAATTCTCAGACATTTTTGCTTATAGAAAACTAATGGGAGAAACTTGTTCGATTGAGCAAACTCATACAGTTTTACTTAAAGAATTTGACCTAGATTTCTATTCGAAAAATACAACGCGAATAACGTAAAAATGGGATAAACATTTGTAAACCAGAATAGATGTAAATACATTGCAAATATGAATATTCTTAAGCTTAAATATTATGTAGATATTTATTAATAGGCTTTAATAAGTGGAAAATCAAGATTAATTACTAAGATTATGTAAGTTTCAAATATTTGCATTTTTAATTTCATTTACTGCTACGGAATATCTCAAATAATTTTTACATATTATTCCATAAAATGTTATTAATAAGATGCAATTATGCACCAAAGTTAATTAAATTTTGTAAATGATAGAAGAATTTTAAATATTTAATTAAAATAATAATCGAAACGAAGCAAACAAAAATGTTATCAATTTATACATAAATACTTATTTTTATTATTAAGTTGAAGTGTATAAGTGAAGCGTCAAATTGACTTACTTAGATTATATTAGCTTTAAATGTTTCTACCATGAATAATTACTTGCTAGGACGTTAAATACGTTGAACTAGTACTATAAACAATGTATTTTGATTACTTTTGCATGAATATAGCAGACACTTACTTTAATGCGATGCGCATCTGATCGGCAATGGCAATATCGAATGACATTTCGCTGCGGTTCCGCGGTACCGCACAATGAGGCGCAACTTGATTCCTTGCTGCCTGAGTTATATATCCACACACACACACACACTGACACACACACGGAAACACACCCACGCCCACACACACGGGCAGCAAAAGTTCACAAGTTTTCTGATATCGCTGTAAAAATCAACACGACAAGGCCAAATTGCTTCAAGTGGCGAACATATGAAAAAAAAGACACCCACGCGGCGAATGCGCAACGTGCCCTTTTCGCAGACTTTAACTAGCAATATTTTGATTGATTTTTTTTTTTATATATATATACGTTTGTCCTTTTTCTCAGCAACGTAAAAGTTGATTCAAATTGTATTTATATTATTTATTTATTTATTTTCTTTAGATTTTGAGGCACACAGTCACAGCTCAGCTCGTTTCACTTGTTGCCGGCAATTGAAGTCGCGTTGCATTCGCGTTATTCTTTTTAATTGAATGCGCCGCGTTTCGATGCTTTTTATTTATGCTGAGGCTGGCTTTGAGGCCTTAGGCTTGAGTTGCGTTTTACTCAGGGGTTGCGCGTCTACTGAAACATTTGAAGTAGGCGCCGGCTAAGTTTAGTGGTCGTCGCTTGACGCTCAACGCTCGGACGTACGTACGTACGGGCACACATCAAGCAAGCATACACACACACACACACACACACACACAAACCACACACACCACACACACTCACACACACACACACATGAACTTGTGCACTTTTACATGAGGTTTCCACTCATTTACTCTGGCCCGGCATGGCTGGCGTATGAGTGATATTCTGTGTGTGTGCGCTGCCTTGTTTCGCACTCAAATGCCCATGGCATTGTCTGCTCGAGTGAGTTCGCTTGCTTGCTGTGCTGGGCGCCGTTGTTTTGTTTAAACGTTATCGTTTTTGTTGTTGCCTTTGTTTATTGTTTATAGCATGTGCACACACACCCACAAACACATTTGAGTATGCACATAAAATAGTTTCAACAGAATTTACTTGTATTTTTTTGTTGTTTTGTTTTTGTTAGCTGTGTGTTTGACTTTCGGTTTGGAGTTATTTTATTTTGCATATTATTTTTTGTGGCTTTGTGCAAATTGCTGCTCTTATATTGTCACACACAGGGCGTCTGTGTAACGTTTGTTGTTTCGTTGTTTAGGCATGTTAATCAACAGCTTGTGAAAATGTTGAGTGCTAGCTGGTAAACATGTTAGTTTTGTATTGTTATTGTTTTCACATTTGAACTATAGTTAAATAATAATTTCAATATTAAAACATTGTTTTATTTGTTCGATGCGAAAGGCGTCAAGTTATTATATGATAATAGGATGAACAAATAAAAATATCACTATGTTACCGGAACTATTTTTATATAGACTAATTAAATTAAACCTTACATTTTATATAATCGAAAATTACATAAATAAAATGCTGATGGCGCCGATTATCTGTTGTAGTGTTTCTATAGCTATTATTTGAGCTATACCTAAATTATATAGTATATTGTCATGCAAGTGTTATTATAGTAATGTGACGTAAATGTACAAGATGATATAATATGATATAATATATCATTAGTAAAGGCAATTACAGTTATTGACATGGGAAATACATTTAATTGGATATGCTATGAGCGAAGATATAAGGACCAAATTAGAGTGCCAATCAATTTAGAAAATAAAAATAGATAAGGAAATAAGTACTGATCTTTATTGCAATTGCAAGATAAATGCCCATCTATTGAATAATATTATACAAATTTCAGAACTGTTTAATATTAGGCAAAGCACTCAAATTTATTAAATAATATCAATTAGACTATTTTATTGCGCTTACAGTCATTTTATCGAATCATAATTAGATTGTTGCCTTGTTTTTTGATGGGATGGATACTTTGTAGCTAATCGATAATTTCCCATAGATACCTTATCGACAAAGTTGGTTAAATGTAAGTGATAATCATTGATTAACAAGAATTGCATAATAAACATAATTAGCTATGAGTGTATACACATAAATGATGCGTTAATTGAAAGTATGAAAAATATAAAATTAGATGGATTCACTCATGTGTTCTGCTTATTCATATGTGCATAGTGTGCAGTCAACTCTATAAGTACTGTGATAATTTAATAATTATACAGAAATACTTTCAATTTAAATGCTGCATTTACATCTTATGGCTAACATGTGAATAGTAGTCATAAGTCTGAATGAATGTACTCTAATTATATAATTAACTTTTAAGCTATTTAACAATGTAACAAACAGTCCCATGTCTCATCGCCCATATGGTCACAAAGTGTGTCAATAAATTTTGGGTAACTCCAATTAGCGAATTCCGTGCCACACAACGAACAACGGGCAACAGTCCAAGTTGCAGTCCGTCAGCTGTGAATAATTTAATGGATATGCTGCCAGCAGCCTGTACTATAAATAACTGGTTAAGTGGAACACATTCTGGCCTACCTTAGGCTTAGTGAAACTAATTTCAAATCATATATTTATTCAAATTTTGTATGAGTATATAATGTGGCTGTCAAATGTGGCAATTTTGCTGCAAGCATACCCCTACTAGGGACGCTTTTCGGCGTTCTTTCTGGTGAAAGCCTCCGCCGTCCTCATGAATGTTTTGTTCTCTTTGATAAACTCTTCGGCCAAATCGGAACGCAATGGATGCTCCGGCTGTGGATTATTAACAAGTTCAATCAGAGCGTGGAACACATTCTCAGTGCGCGTTGTGGGCTTCCAATTGTCTACTGCAATAATTGAGAGGCACACCTCACCCTTCTCATCGATATTGGGATGATAGATTGGTGTCTTGAAGACTATCTTTGGTGGCACAAAGGGATACTGTGGAGGGAAGCTGATCTCAATTTGAAAAGCACCCTTGTTGTAGGGCGCCTTCTCCGGCACCAACAGGCCCGTCCACAGCAGCAAGGACTCATCTGATGCCTTGATGTTGCAAAGGATATTCGATTTCGCAGCAAGGATATCGCTCAGCTCGCGACTTAAACGACGGGAGGCAGTCATTTTTTTTTTTTTTTTGATTTTTTTTATTTCTAAATCGGCTATTACATTTAAGATACAAGTAATTTTGGGTTACTGCTGAATGAGTTCAAAAAGCCTATTTTGTTTTAAAAATATTTTCATGTTGATATTATTTAACCAAATTCTTATTACAAACCGAATAAAAATAAAATAATAAGATTCGTTTAAGATAGGTTAACGTATATACAAACTCATATTTGGAAATGATTTCAAATTTTACACTCAATAAAGCTTTTCCTTGTTATCATCGAAGAGACTCTCCCAGATCTTTAGTTTAGACCATTCGGGCAACTCCACAAATTTCAGCTCATCGCTTATATTTAAGCAGTTGATGCTCTCGTCACCCTTGCGCACTGGGTCCCAGCTGATCAAGTCCATGCCGTTGATCTTGGAGCTGTAGGGATTGCCGCTTGCCGCAAACTGCGTCCAAATACCCACCACGCGCTCAATATTGCGATAATCGCGACTTTCCTTGGGTTGGCGACGCGCCAGGAGACTGGTGAACTGAGAGGACAAATCATCCGAATGGGTGACGCCCTTCACGCCACGTCCCATGCGCATGATTACATACGGGTTCGTCAGCTCCTCCGAGCCGAAATCATAGCGATAGAAATAGAGAGGTGAACCAGCCGCATGGGCATGTCGAGAACGGACCACTCTCAGAGCAGGGAACACAAAGTAGACCAGGGAGCACAGCTGCCAGAGAAAGAAAGAGAGAGTTAGAGAGATAGAGAGAGAGAGTGAAAAGGAGCATGAGAAACTATAAGCATAATAGACCATAAGTATTCAGATATTGCACACTATAGTTAATAATATATCTATATTCTTTTTTTTGTTGGGAAAATTCAGAATTGACATGAAATACTTTGCCTATTTTAATCTCTGGTGTATTTACTATTATAACTTCACGAATCTGTTAAGATATATAGAACTTATATTCATTGCTTCCCTAAAAACCTTAAGTTGCAATCGATGCTTTTACAATATTTTATAGCAACAATTCTATAGCTTATGAGCTCCTAAACAAATCTAATGAAATATTGTCCTACGATTTATAACTGTAGAGCTATTCATTTATTATGGCTATAAATAAATATTATTTACAAGATTAAATATTGTGCTTCTAAGTAGCTTCTAAGGAACATCTTAGGAAAGGTGCATATATTTTAAATTAAAAATGAACAAATTCAGATCTTTTTACTATTATTTGTGGTTTAATGCACTAAGCCTTAGCTAGTAAATTGGGCCACCTTCTATCAACATTGATTCATAAATAGTTTCTATGTCTGTAGAGCTTAAGACACGATTTCTTAGAATACTCAATCTTCTTCTGTCTAAAATTTTGATCTTAATTCAGTTAAGTTTATAATTCTGACATTGACAACTCCACCTCGACTAAAATTATGAAAACTTTCTAGCATGACAACCGTCCTATTTATGCACTCTTCTTGTAATCCAGAACTATTTGCAACTAAATTTTAAATATCATTTACATAACTTCTACAAGAATCTTAGCGTCTTGCAATTCAACTCACATCCATATAATTATCCGGCGTAGGCTTTTCATGCGTCACATGAGCACTGCGTATCATCTTGCCCCAACTTTCGACCTTCTCACTGTTGGTTTCAGCAAGCTCACGTGGTACGAATGCAGTGCATGTATCCAGTTGCTGCACCACCTCGGGCATCTTTTTGATCTCTGCAAGGAGGCAATGTTCAATAGGATTACCTCAAGGCACCGCAAGACACTTACCTGGCACCCACAGTAGTCCCTCATATGAGGCATTGCCTATCATCATTGGTATCGTGTTACCCCAAGCGGTCTTCATCATTTCCCTTGGATGCTTTGGCACGACACATTCGGGTGTCGCATATGGCTCCAGGGCGGGTCCAAAGGCGAACATTACCTTTTTTGCATGCTCCTCCGGCGTCAGCACTTTCTCCTCCACTCTCAGCAGATCCCTGGCCTTCACAGTTTGCAAAAATTGCAACACATCCGTTTCATTGTTCTCTCCCTTGTATCCTGCCAGCTTGGCAATGGTGTGGGCGCGTCCCGTTATATCCCCATTGAAGGCCCAGGGCGCAATGACGCTGCCAGACTGCAGGATGCCCCGATGAAAGAGGCCCTGCGTCTGGTCCGTCAGCATCATGTAGTGCGTGGAGGCAGCACCCGCACTCTGGCCAAAGACCGTAATGCAATTTGGATCACCGCCAAAGCGAGCACAATTGTTCTTGATCCATTTGAGTGCCATCACCTGATCCTTGAGACCAGCATTGCCAGGCACATTCAAATCGGGCGTCTTTAAGCTGAGGAAACCTGCAATTTATAAATTATAATTATTATGTTGCATTATAATTAAACTTTGAGTAGAGTGTAAAGTCTTAAATGGCAATAACTGAATATCATTTTTAAATGATAACAAATTAATATAATACAATATAACTGTATATGTACATATCGGTCGATATACGGCGACTTACCTAGAGCACCCAAGCGATATTGTATGGTCACCAGCACAACATCCTTATTGATGAAATAGTCCGGACCGTACCACTCACGATTGGCCTCGCCTATGATGAAACCACCGCCATGTATCCAGACCATGACAGGACGTGGCTTGGATGGACTCACCTGGTATTTAAGTTATTTACGTTATTAGTTATTTCGATTTCGATAGCTAGATTTTGTGTATTGATTAGCTCACATTATTCGTGTAGATATTGAGGTAGAGGCAATCCTCGCTGCCGTCCATCTTGTCATAGACAAACTGCACCTGCACCGGCTTTTCCTTGGCCTGCGTGCAATCTCGGACACCCACCCAGGGCGTGGGTCGCTGCGGCGCCCGAAAACGCAACTTCCCAACGGGTGGCTGAGCATAGGGTATGCCCTCGAAACTGAAGTAGGGCGCATCGTAGATGGAGAGTCGCTTGACGCCCCGCACTTTGCCATATTCGGTGTCGGCAATGACCGATTCGTTTGTGGTCTGGCGATATT
Source organism: Drosophila atroscutellata (assembly GCA_035041605.1). NCBI lineage: Eukaryota > Metazoa > Arthropoda > Insecta > Diptera > Drosophilidae > Drosophila > Drosophila atroscutellata. The sequence continues at coordinate 2,008,427 of JAWNLA010000094.1, read as the reverse complement.
GTTTGATTTTATGCTCGATGGTTCTGTAAAACACAAAATGGAAATTAACATAATAATAGTCGACTGGATAAACATATAAATCTCCATATAAATGTATCGGGCTAGTTAATATTTAATTTGTGTCGGTCCTGAACGCATGTTAATTAATATTCCCTGTATTTGTAAAATGGGATGAGATAGGGGTGTACTTTAACAGACAGAAGCAGTCCCATCCTCTGAAGCACACATATGTATGAAGATATTGATTCTTAAATTCTGTCCATGTAAACTTTATACATTGATCTTAAGCAGGGCATCTTTTAGTCGATCACTTTCGTCTAGGACATTGTTACGTGCTTTAATTAGCATTAAATTGAAATTATTCTGCTGATGCGGCAGCTGCTGTTTACTGTAACGTCAGGTCAATAAATATACAACAGCTTCAGTTCTTCACAGTTAGCTCTGTTGCATGGACCACAGTCAGCTGGGCACGTCTGTCAGTGATAAATGAACACCCACTAACAAACTAGCCGGTCACGCAACAATGCACTCAACTGCTATTCAAGTGTTAGCCCTCAATTGCGTATCCACTTCATGTTGAACTTTGTCCCACGGTCAACCCTCAGTTATCAGCGAGCACAAAGCACGCACATATAGAATACAAAGATTATTTACTAAATATGCCTATCTGAATGCAAATGATTGTCAATGTAATATCATAAGGGCTATCTCTTATATATATATACATATATATAGAAATATGTATTTATATATTTTATTTATATTATTTTGCTTCAATTAAATTTAGGATTAAGAATAATTTTATGCTATGCCTTTTTAATCATCAATTTATTGTCACACAAATTTTAAATGACATTTGATCAATAATTATTATATTTAATTGAATTTGAAAAAAAGGTAGAAAGATAACAAACGATTATTTAATTAAGAGCGTGGAAAAAAGATTTAATTTCTTAATTGGCGATGTTTTATTTTGAAAATTTAATTGCCAACAAGTGACTTATGAATAACTACACAATATAGCACAAATGTGATAATGGTGGGATAATGGGAGTGTTAAACGCAAGCATGCCAGTCATGCAGGCTTTTGGGGTTGAGCTGTGTCTGATTAGCCTTAAAAATATCAATTTCAAAGCGACATCCGCATGTTCCCAACATAATATAACGCTTTTGGCATACTTAGGGAATAATTTTAGCAATCTACGAATGAATGCTGCGCAGTGAATTCAAAGTGTAGGAGATAACAGCAAGCAAAAAAAAAATTAATAATAATAAAGACCGACAAACAGAAGATTTGTCCATATATATGCATATTTATATTTGTACTTGCTGAATGATAACAAACTATGCGTTAATGAAAGGTCGTAAATATAGAAATATGCTACTCATTAAACTGATTAAGCGATAAATGGGCAGCGCATATATGAAAATATTATTGATTGAGAAGCATAAATTAAGACATTTTGTGACATTTTTATGGTTAACATAAAAACTTTATTGATTTACGATAATCAGTGGCAAAATCTATCTTATGTGTGTGTAGGGAGAAAACTTTTTATGATTAACAATATTATATGATGTATATTATATGATGTATATTATATGAAATATGATCTGAAATTTTGATTTTTATGGTCATCTCTTAATTACCTTTATCATATTATTAGTGTAATTTTATTCACAAAAAAATACAAATTAATTCCACCATTTATATTTTTTTTTTGTTTTCCTGGACTGATAAACATTTTTAAATTATAAAAAGAGTTCAGCAAACATTATATATACAATATATTTTTCCATTTGTAAGCCCGCGTGCAGATTGATTTTTAATATGTTGGTGATTAGCTTCTAATTATGTACATAGGCATAGAAAACATATATATGTAAATATATATTTGCGTTATGATTCATTCACGGATGTTGTAGATATAAACTTTAAGAAAATATGCAGTTTTGATCAAATGAAATTTGTAATTTATTAACTTATCTAAACACTACTTAATCACTTTCAAGAAAACCTAATATGATTTTAGATTTATACTTGTATTTATTGTTCATCGAAGTGTTGCCATCATATATTTTACATAAATATGCTTACAGTCATCAATTTTGATTAGCTCATTGAATTCAAAAGTTAATTAAGTATGAATAATAACTTCAATAATCTGAACTATAGAGAATTACACATTAACCACAAAATTATCTGACTAATATTGAAATAAATTAATATTGATGGATTGCGGATCAGAGACACACTCACTTGAAGCGCCAGCGAATGCGCTCCACTAAGCCGAGATTTTTGTTCATTCTGAGAGCAGACAACAAGAAAATTTTATGAGCGACCAGTATCTATCAGTTCTTTCGTTTTCACCGATCGGTAGACTTTAACGCGCCAGCGCTAAAATGAAACTGAAATTAAAAACTTTTTTGATATTCGTATTGAGTTCAGTTGACGACGCGAAGCGAAACAAGTGAAAGAGAGAAAAAAATCATATATTCGTATAGAATAAAATATCAACAAAACACAAAACAAAAAAGCGGCATTAAAAACATAACAAAATCCAGCAACAACAAAAAGATTTATTTCAAGTGCGGCATACATTGTATGTACGCACACGCACACACAACCACAACTGGAGATCTCGAGTGAGGGTCGCTCGCTGGATATGGTTATACTTCTGCTACTGCAACTACTTATCGACGCGCCTAAGGCTACCGCATAATTAAACAACTGATTTACAAATAGACCACCATAAACCGCAAGCGATACGAATAATTTTAGCAACTTTTCCAGAGCTGATGCACAAATATAAGTTGGAGTATTATTGCCGGTTAGCTAAAGTATGTCAAATGCCGGCTGCACACACCCAAAGGTGGGTCGCCCGCCCGCCCCTCGAGTGGTTCGGATGCGCTCGATCGCGTCGGCAATGTAAACAAACACCACCACATGGTTGTTGTTTGCTGGCAAGTTTTTAAAAAGCTTCTCGATTCTCAGGGCGACGCCGTTAAAGCTTGATTAGTGGTCTGAGCACAAAGCTTAAAGCTCACAACTCTTCAGCAGCGCACAGTGGAGGAATGAAATATTAACGCAACTTGACTAAAACAGTACACTGTAAAAATATCTTACCATGTTCAATATTTCTAATCTATTTTTTATAAACTCATATATCATTTTGAAATTATTATATTTCGTATCGAAATTTATATGTAAATTTGCAATATGTTTCAAGAATATTTATTTATTAATTTCAAAAAAGCTATTTAATGGATTAAAAACAAAAGTTTTATCCCTAAAACAGTACGCAATTGTCATTATCGTACAGCTTATTCCACACCTTCAAAGCATTTTTCTCCGACAGAGACTGAAACTCGACCTCCCGTCCGATATTCATGGCTTTAAACGGATCTTTTTTATCCACCGGCATCCACTGACGCTCGCCAGTTTCTGCACAGTTCGGATTCCCCGTGCGTGCAAACGTCGTCAATATTCCAACCATTCGGCCTATGGTCCTACATTCAGCTGCATTCAAGGGCCGCTTGAGAGCACCCCTTCTAGGAAATATGTAGCCCATCTCATCGGCATGGCAAACTCCCTGTTTGATATCGTTCCCGCACTGAATAATGCGCATTAAGTTATAGTCGGGTGAGTCGAAGTCAAAACGGTAGACATAGGTGGGAGCCTGAGCATAAGCCAGGCGGGAGAGCACAACACGGTGGATGCCATGCCAGAATAGTTTATAGCTGAAAAGCTGAGGAAAAAATTCAGTATATATAAAAAGCGGGAATGAAATAATAGGTAATCATTCTTAAAAACATTTTGCAAAACTATCCTGCAATATGTAAGCTTCAGAAATTCTCATTTATATGTTGAGTTTTCAAACAAATACTTTTGGTTGGAAAATGTGATTTGCTCTACTTACGTCTAGAACCTGCATCACATCGTTTTTATCAATGTTCCGCGGTCCAAAATGAAAGCTTATCAACTCTGAGGAGCGCTCTTTGCGGTCTTGCTTCGAGAGTCGCTCATACAAATCGTAGGGCAGCACCAAGTCCGGTTCCAGCTTAAGCAGATCCATCATGAAACCGTTGTTCATCATGAAGTAGGGATACATGAACAAGCCTTCGAACGAGTTGGCACCTATCAGCAACGGTACCTGCTTCGACCAGGCATTACGCATCAGCTCCAGGTACGGACGCTTCACCAGCCCTTCGTCCGACTTGTTTGTGGTGTGGAGCTCCAGTGCGGGCACAAAAGGATACAGGTGCCCGAAAATGTATTGTCTTGCACCAAAAAGATCGTGCTGCACCACCTCCCCAGCGGGTAGCGAGCGTAGATAGTCCAAGATAGGCGCCTCAGCCAAGATGCCATTGTAGCCCTTCTGACGGGCGAGGCGGCAAAATAATGTACTCGTGTCCGGCACCTGAACCCATGGACTCAGCATAGAACCGGCCATAACGATAGCTCGGTGGAATAGACCACAAGCCTCCGGCAGGCACATCATAAAGTGCACCGAGGCAGCACCTGCACTTGTGCCCATCAGGGTAATATTCTCCGTATCTCCATTAAAATAGGAAACGTATTTCTGGATCCAACGCAACGCCAACAGCTGATCGTGCAAGCCCGCGTTTCCAAGCACGCCCAGCTCGGGACTACTCAAACTAAGGAAACCCAGGGCACACAGGCGATAGCTAAACTGCACATAGACAATATCCTCGCGCATTAAATAGTCGGGTCCGTATTTGGTTGTGGTAGCACCGCCCGTGCAAAATCCGCCGCCATGAACATAAGCCAGGACAGGCAGCAATGGCTTGTCAAACTGCGCAGAAGGAGTTAGAGCTGATGCAAGTCGGAGGTATCCGACTGCGAGATATCCTCTACTTAGCACATACATATGCAATTTGGTAAACTTGTTGGAAATTAGACAATTGAACAATCGGAGAAGCCTACATCCACGTATTTACGATACCCTATCAACTCACATGCTTGGTGTACACATTTAAGTGCAGACAATCCTCACTGCCCATTATCTGGCTAGTGTCCCTGTTAACCTGTACAGGTAGATCACGCTCCTTCAGACAGTCCAGGACCTTGCCACACCACGGCTCCGCCGGCTGTGTTGGCCGGAAGCGCAACTCTCCAATGGGCGGTTTGCCAAAGGGTATGCCCTCAAAGCTGTAGTAAGCATGGCCAGCGATGCCCACATGATGCTTGCCCTTCACCTTGCCCAGCGGCAGCTCCACGATCTTCGTCGGCACGCTTTGCGAGTAGTTCGACTTGCAGGCCAGTAACTGCAGACATTTTCCACAGCACAGTCGGCTATATTTCAACATGTTCATTTCAACTGAATCTGAAATGAACTTAAACAAAGCCAACTTGTCTCTCGATTCCACTTGATTATATTTTCTTTACGAGACAAATATTTACTTCTACCCTAAAGCACATGCAGATATTTTAGTTTACTTTGATCGGTTCAAGTGTGTTAGGGGGAAGTGAATCTGCGTTTTTTAAAACTGTGATTAAAAAGAATTTTCACACAGTTCCCAAAAAAGGAGTATGTAAAACAAAAAGGTTTCAAGCAACAATAATTCACTTTCCTTTTTCCATTTGTGGGTCGCATATCCTAAGCTAAAAAAGTTTGGCCTTCCCTGCTGGAAGGGTTACGATTTAATATTTATTCACATAACATCGCACAGAAAAAAAAGAAAATATTTAACAAAAAATCCGGTTTAAGTTTGAAATTAATTTTTATAAACGAAAAATGATTCAACTTAGATACTAAACTCACATTTAACTAAAAATACACCAGAAATTCAAATATAGGCTGTATAATAGCAGAAATAAGATTATAACATATTTAAGTACACCTTTTAGTTTGTGTGTAGTAAGTCTAATTAAACAATGTTAATTGTGATCTTTTAACTTGCGCGCTCATGAAAATCCACTTTGCATTTAAGTATATAGCTGAATCAGCAGCAGCGACAATAGCAACACTAGAAACAAAAACATTAACAATATCAACTGGTTTCTGTGGCCCATTAAACGTTAATAACACGAACAGCTGTCTACAACAAGTCATAGTTGGGGCGCCCGGTACAATCAGCATTATCAATAAAGTTTTCATGCTACCCTTGCCATGTGGTTTTCAATAAGAACCCGTACAATATCAAAAATAAAAACACAGCAGTGCTGCAACAAAAGCGTTGCCTATAAAGATAAGCGTTCGCTTTTGTCGTTCGTGATGAAAATATCGACAGACTGTGCAGTACAGTATACACTTACTAAAAGAAATACAGCCCAAAATTCTGATTAAAAAACATCCATTCGGAACAAATTTGGATTGGAATTGTCGCAATTACTTTCTCTATTTTTCAACATTTTCGATGGAAGAAATTGAGTAGAATATTAAGAATATTACTAATATTAATTTTTATTTATTTATTAATACTAACTATATAATAGGAGAATCAAGAGAATCTTCAGTTCAGAGAATGATATCAAATTCTATTAACCGAAATCAATCCAAACAAGCTTTTGCAAAAAGTGACAGCTTTAAATATTAGAATCAATAGCTAGTCTAAATTTGATCAGCATTCAAAATTATTTCCGAAATAAGACAGTAAAAAATTTGTAGTTAGATTTGTACTCGGGAAGTTCAGCGTAGGCAGATGCTACTGTGCATGTAGTGCGAGTGCTTATGCGAGTACTAGCAGATTGCTCGGCAAACGAGGAAAACGATCAGTCGCAGCTTGTCAATCGCTAGGGACGGAAGTGAAAGTGTCGCACTCGCTGTATTAGGATCAGGACCTTATAACCATTCGACATGAATCTGCAAGTGGGTGTTGTGGATCTGCTAAAGTTGGGCACCAAGTAGGTGATTTTATAAGCGCTGCCAGCGTCATAGGGGCATCGTACATGTCGAGTAATAACCAAAACCACCGCGATAAGATAAGAGCAAATGATTCGACACACAATTAATATGGAATTTCACTGCTCCGCACTAATCCAATTATAGACTAATCGGGCACAAGATCGTGCAATACAATCTGGGCACTAAGGTGACAACGGTGATCAACACAGTGAATGGAAGGGTGCGCGGACTGCAGCGTAAGACTCTCTACGATGAGGAGCTCTACTTTGCCTTCGAGGGCATACCCTATGCCAAGCCGCCACTGGGGGAGCTGCGTTTCCGAGCGCCGCAGGCAGCAGAACCCTGGAAGGGCATTAGGGATTGTACTTACCCACGAGCCAAGCCCATGCAAGAGCATTTTGTGATGCATGTGGTCGAGGGATCCGAGGACTGCCTCTATCTGAATGTGTATGCAAAGAACCTCAAGTCGGAGAAGCCGCTGCCAGTTATGGTATTCATCTATGGAGGCGCGTTTCAAATTGGCGAAGCCACTCGAGATTTATACAGTCCAGATTACCTTATGCAAAAGGAGGTTATTCTGGTCACTCTTAACTACAGACTGGGAGCGCTAGGTGAGTGAACGGATGCAGGAAGTGTCAAGTATCAAGTAACAATCAGTTTTTAGATAGTATTCTCTATTAGTCGAGAAAACATAAAGTATTTGTTAATTGTTACTGTCTCAAATATGTGTTAACTTTAAGAGCTATCCCACAGGTGTTACGATTGTTACACTTATTTTTTATACCATTCTAAATGGGAAAGGGGTATAATGAATAAAATAGGCAAAAAGAAGCATCAAAAGCCGACTCGATTTAGAAACTTTCTTTGACCCTTCGTGCAACTGTCCACCTGTACGCGCAAGACGATTTCAGAGACTATAAGACCTAAACATATATAAGATCTCGTGTACCATACTCATTTTATCAATAAGTGCTTTCGTTTTATATCGACAATCGATTTCCGATAGCACTTCTTAAAACTGTTATGTAATATATCTTGATATATTATTGATCAACTGCTGGGTTCAGGGGTCACTTGTATGAGCTCAACGCTCTAACTTTTTTAAAAGTAACAGTTAATTATTATATCAGTACCAGTTATATTATATTGTGTACTAACAAGCTACAACTTGATTGACGAGAATAACAATTCTAAAGCAACTTCAATAATCCATTATTACAGGTTTTCTCAGCCTCTCCGATCGAGACTTGGATGTGCCTGGAAATGCTGGGCTCAAGGATCAGGTGATGGCTCTGCGCTGGGTACACGACAACATTGTGCACTTTAACGGGGATCCAAATAACATAACCCTGATGGGAAATAGTGCGGGCGCTGCCTCAACTCAGATAATGATGACCACCGAGCAGACGCGAGGACTCTTCCACAAGGTCATTCTCATGTCGGGCTCATCGCTATGCGTCTGGGCCAATGAGCCCAAACGGAACTGGCCACATCGACTGGCCTCCCAGCTGGGCTATGCGGGCACCGACAATGAGAAGGAGGTGTTCCGTTTCCTGCAGCGAGCCTCGGCTAGAGACATAGCATGCAAAACGCTGCCAAACCAGGAGGAGTCACGTGACTACATTCAGTTTCCATTCGGACCAGTTGTGGAGCCATATGTGACTGAGAGTTGTGTCGTCTCCCGACCGCCAGAGGAGACGCTCTCCGTGGCATGGGGCAACGCATTGCCGGCAATCATTGGCGGCACCTCGTTCGAGGGACTCTTCTCCTATCAGTTTGTAATGCGCGATCAGAGCCATTTGTTAAGCGCCTTTGAGTCCCTAATACCCAGAGAGGTGCGTGACGCTTGCACGCCTGCGCAGCTCAAGGAGCTCATTAGATGCCTCAAGTTGCTGACCTTTGATGATGCGACGCGTGGTCGTATGGAGTTCAAGGAGTGCCTGCAGCTGATCTCCATCAAGCACTTCTGGCATGCCATGCATCGCACGGTGCTTGCCAGACTCGCCTATGCTCCGACCACGCCCACTTATATCTACCGCTTCGATTTCGACTCACCCACATTTAATCACTATCGCATTCTACAATGTGGCAGCCACGTGCGAGGGGTTTCCCATGCCGACGATATCTTCTATTTGTTCTACTGCCTCCCGGCCAGTAAACTTGATAAATCCTCGCCAGAATATCGCACCATCGAGCGTCTCGTTGACATGTGGACGTCATTTGCTGCTAACAGTAATCCAAACGCTTCACTGTTGGCACCTGCCTGCTGGGAAGCCGTGGAACCGAATTCTACTCCAATGTGCCTGAATATTGGAGAACGTTTAGAGTTCATTGAACTGCCGGAACTGAAGCAACTGAAACTCTGGGATAGCTTCTATGATAATCCAAAACTGAAACTATACTAAGTTGTTATATCATTTATACATATACGATATAAAAGGTCGAGTGGATCATATTGTATAATATAATAGTCATTGCATCATTACGCTTAACGAGGTTGCTAGGTTAATTTTCTGGATACAATGCAGTCAAGCAAATTCTACTTCAAGTTACGAATGGAGCTGAGAGCGTGACATATAACAAACAAACAAAAATTATATCATGTGTTAAGAATTTGTATTTTATTGATTTTGTCATCTTTGCGATATTGAATAAAATATATTGAAATATCTGTTGAACCAAAGAGCACATTTTTTCAAAAATTTCGATATATTTTCATGTTGCGAAAGCAAACACGACTCGCAATAATTTCAAGTTCCACAAAATGCTAGTTGAAAGGTGTAATTAATTATTACACGTTTTCCAAATACGTTGATGGAAATTAACAATCTCGAAGAAATTTCCATTTGTAATCGTTATTTATTTTCCACAATCGAGCTATGTTTCAAATGAATAAAACAAACATCAGCCCTTACTCAAATTAGCGTATTTCATTGAACTTAGCTCGAGACATCACCAATACAAAAAAGACTTGGCAAACCCACTAATTTCTCAGTCAACCAATTCAAAATATCAATATTGTCACTTTACATTTCGCCAAGTCATTTCAACAATTTGAGACAGTTAAATATTCATTTGAATGCAATTTATTTACAGACTTCGTACACTTGAAATAGTTCAGCTGGAAAAACTATTTCTTGAGTACTCAACTTTAGTACAAATGTTCCTTTTCGTACAGACTATCCCAGACCTGAAGTTTCTCATGTTCGGGCAGATCGATGATCTCGATCTCTTTGCTAATGTTGAGCACGCGTTGTGGCTGTTCCTGCTGTGCGGGTTCCCAGTTCAGATGAGCTGTTTCCTGACAGTTGGGATTGGAAGTGGCCGCAAAGGATGTCCAAATGTCCACAAGGCGCTGAATGGTACGATATTCGCCGGATGACTTGTCCAGCTTCCATGACTGCGAGTTGCGGAACAAATAACTCAAATCATCAGCATGGGCGACGCCCTGCTTGATGTCATCACCACAGAACTTCTTGCGGTAGAAATTAAAATCGGGCGAATCATAGTCAAAGCGATAGTATCAGGTGGGCGCCTTAGCATACGCCAGACGAGCCTGCAGAGTGCGATGGATGCCATGCCAGAAGATCTTGTATGAATAGTACTACAAAAAAAGAAGAAGAAAACGCAATAATAAATAAGGTGGTAACTGGAAAAAGTAGAAGTCGTTTGGTCCATAAAAAAACTTAGAAATTTAAAATTCAAGGTCCAAATTTTGGGTCAAATTTTGAAAAAGGTGTTGGTGCTTACATCCAATATGTTCATCAGATGCGCCGAGCTGGGAGTCTCATCACCAAAGTACAATTTGATCATCTTTTGACCGAACTCCAGATTCTGCTTCTCCGTATTAAGCACACGCACATCTTTCGGCGTCAAGCGAAGCGGATCTTGCGACAAGTTATCCAATGCTTTAAGATTGGCCTTTACGGCCGGATACATGAATAGCCCCTCAAAGGAGGTGCCACCCAACATGGCAGGTATCTCATTGCTCCACGCATCGCGCACGATTTCCAGCGGTAACCTGGGCACCACACAGTCGCCCATCACATACGGCTCCACGGTGGGTCCAAAGGGAAAGAGGAGACCATTGCGCCGCTCCTCAGCGTTGGCCAGATTGTGATTAACCAGTTTGTAAGGCTCCACGCCACGCAAGTGCTCCAGCACCTGCCTATCGACATTCTCGCCCTCGTAGCCATTAGCCTTGGCCAGACGAAAGGCGAAATCCCCTGGCGACGTATTGGACCAGTAATTGAGCAGAGTTTCCGACATGGGAATGCCCTTGTGGAAGAGGCCCCGAGTCTGCTCCGTGCACATCATGAAGTGGGCGGAGCACCCCCCTGCGCTCTCGCCAACTACCGTTATGTTGTTAACATCGCCGTTAAAGTGCGAAATGTATTGCTTGACCCATTTGAGGGCTAAAACTTGATCCTTGAGTGCAGCATTGCCGGGCACCTCCAAGCTTGGGTCCTTGAGACTAAGGAAACCTAGAAGGACAAGGAGAGTGGAGGGCACTTTATATACTTTTCGCTTGTGAAATTGGTTTAAATTGTTGACATATAAACTAAAAAAAATGATATAAACTACAAGATAAACCCAATTTAAAAACCATAAAGCGATAAGCCATCAGTTTCTTACCTAGACCACATCTTTGGCCATCAAATAATCGGGTGCATATAAGTCGCGAGTGGCTTCGCCAACGGTAAATGCACCACCATATATATAAACCATGACTGGCAGTGGTTTTTCCGTTTTCAGCTGTTACATTGAAGCAATTTTAACACTTAAAATTTAACGATATAGGAAAGTCATTCCAAATGATAGTCACCTGTTTGGCGTACACATTCAAGTAAAGGCAGTCCTCGTCGCCATCGATGATACCCGTCATCATTGACCGCTGCACGGGCTTCGCGCCGAAATGGGTGCAGTCCAAAACACCGGTCCAGGGCTCCGCCGGCTTGGGCGCCTTGAAGCGCAGTTCGCCCACCGGCGGTTGACCAAATGGCAAACGCTCGAAGCTAAAATATTCGTCATCGTACAGGGTGCGACGTTTGACACCCTTTATCCGTCCAATGGGCAGAGAAATTTCACAAATCTCTAAACTAAAATTATAATTATTATATTATAATTATTAATCATATTAGCTTTATCTTTATATATGTTTGTTGATTAAGCAATAAACACCTCTCCGACATGATGCTAAACAGTGATTTGGTCGTCAGCTCCGCTCGCGATCCACTTGTCAACTAAACTAAACTCAAAATATTATAAATGAATGTTGCTGAAACTCAGTCACTCAACACTGCTGACCATAAATAGTTTTATCGCACACTAATAATGAGTCGCCTTCATTAAATGAAAAGAGACCGACGTCTAAATGCCCTTTAAAAATATTCAATTTTCTGAAAATTGTTAATAAAATAACGTGATTTGCTTACTTTAATATTACTTTGGAATAACATTCGTTATTTCTAGAATATTTTATTCTATCTGTTTAAATTGAGAGCTAAGCAACTTTTAGAAAATTATCAGTTTTTTCAATTTTTGTTATAAGCGGTTATGGTTTGTTGACCTCTTTATTTAATGTAGATATGTATTTCGCAGACATTTCCTTCTTTAGTATACTTCATAATTACTTTAGATAACCATAGTTATATACAATATAGTTTATATAAAAACACACATGTTTTGGAACATATACTTATCTTATCTTATCAAATTTCAAAAGTTGCTTACAAAATTATCTCCATTTCTGTACAATTGATCGTAGAATTTTAACTTCGAGCCTTCCGGCAGTGGTATGAACTTCAAATCCTCATTGATATTCAGACACATGGTGGGCTCAACTGCACTCACAGGCAACCAGTTGACCAGCGGTTGAGTGAGTGGCGCATTCGGATTGGAATTGAGTGCAAAGTGGGCAAACATGGCCGTCATGCGACAGATGGTCTTGTATTCCTCCCTAGACTTGTCCAGCTTGAAGGTGGCCGGCAATTTGAACAAATAGCACAAGTCATCGGCATGGCTAACACCCCTAATATTTGGGCCATGAAAACGTATGCGATAAAAATTAAAATCCTCCGAATCAAAGTCGAAGCGATACAGATAATTCTCGGCCTGGCTATAAGCGAGACGGGCATTAATCATTCGCTGCTGATAGTGCAACAGGTTGTGTGTGTAGAGCTCAACGATTTGGGGATAATGCGACACAGTCAGGTCCGAGCTATGCACCCCACAGAACTTCTTTATCAGTCGCTGTCCCAAAATGCGAAACGGAGTCGGCTCACACTGTCGCACCATCGTGTAGGGCAGCGCAAATTCCGGATGGTTCTTCAGAGCTGATAGCTTTTCTGGATCCGTTTGCATGTTCTTCATTGGATTGAATAATCCTTCGCCGCTGGTGCAACCCAGCATTATGGGTATGCGAGTGCTCCATGCACCACGGTGCAGCACACGCGGCTCGGCCAGCAATATGGAAGTAGGCGTGGCATAGGGCTCTACGCACGGCATAAAAGGCGCGTTATTTGAATACTGCAGACGCTCGTAGAGCGAACGAAAGTCTAATAGGGCTAAGAGTTTGGCATCTACTCCATTTAAGTAGTCAAAAACTTGAACATCGTTGTTCTCTCCCGCATAGCCTAAATGCTTGGCCAGAAGATACTCGATATCGGGTTGTCTATTCGTCTCCGGTATGTAATGAGCCATCAGTATGGCCTTGTCAAAGAGCCCCTCGGCCAGCGGACTCATCATCAGCAATTGCACGCAGCCGCTGCCCGTACAATGACCGAAGAGTGTTATGTTATTCGCATCACCATTGAAGTGGCTCACATTCGCCCTTATCCATTTGAGGGCCATCACAATGTCCTTGAGGCCCGCGTTGCCAGGTATGTCCAGCTTGGGATCCGCAAAACTCAGAAAACCTAGCCGCAATTGAATGCAATTAGCCAGTCAATCAAAAACTAATCAAATACAAACCGAATGGTCCCAATCGATAGCCAATGCTGATGTAGACAATCTGTTCGCGCATCAGATAATCGGGCGAGTACCCACGCCTTGTCGGATCGCCAAAACAGTATGCACCTCCATGCACAAAAACCATCACAGGCAAAGGATTCTCACTGAGTAGCTGAGGCAAATATATATTTATCAAAGTACCCATATAAATTTATGTATAAAACCTACTGTTTTCACGGCAACATTCAGGTAAAGGCAATCCTCGCTGCCTTCGATCTGTTTCGTAAATTCATCCACTTGAAGGCATTTGTCCTTTGGCTCTGTGCAGTCGCGTACACCTGCCCAGGGCTGCACATCCTTCGGCGCCCTGAAGCGCAGCTCACCGAGAGGCGGCTGGGCGAAGGGTATGCCATCGAATCCATAATACAACTCATCATAGAGCGTTGTGAGCAGCGCACCACGCACTTCTCCGTGTGTGGTTTGCACAACTGGCGACGTTTCACTGCTGCACAGTGTTTTCATTTATTCATATTATTTTATGAAACTGAAAATTACATAATTGTGTATTACTTACTAGTCGGCTTCCATTCTCTGTTTGGCATACACTAATGTAAAAAAGCCAAAACGTCGTATTATATAGCAGTCAGCAAATGCCGATCGTGGCGCGAGCCGTAAGCAACGCCGTTTATGGAAAACCACATAAAAACAGCGAAAAACCACATATAAACAGCGAAAAACCACATGATTAACACTAAAAACCGCTAGAAAACAGCGAAAAACCACATATTAAACAGCGCAAAACCACATGAAATCAGCAAAAAAAAAAAAACCACATGATAAACACTAAAAAACCGCTCCTTAACCACTAAAATCCGCTCAAAAACCAGAAGCCACCTCAAAAGGTGTTGTTTGGTTTGTATCGAATATTTTAAACAACTTAAAAATAGATGAACATATACTAAGAATTGACGAAAACAAGAAGCGCACTAAAGAAAATTTCAATTCATTAAATTAGGTAGACTCGCAATTGAATAACAACTGGAGGAAACGTTTAACCCATCATCAAAACCTCTTTAGTCAATCACAATTAAATAAATAAAATAAAATAAAATAAGTCAAACGTATACCAAGGCAAATTTAAGAATTAATTCCAAGTACTATATAAAATGAAATAAATACTAATATTCATTATTTAATTAAAATAATTTTTATTCAAATAATGGGCTATATGAAGAAGAAGAAATAAAAACACAAGATTTTTTGAATTTTTTTAATCTATGTTTTTTTTTTTATTAGATTTTTGTTCAGCTGGAAATAAAATATATATTTAAAGTTCATATCTAATATTTACTAAAAACACATGTTTGTCAGTTTATATTTAGTTTTTATTAGATTCTATTACACACAAATTAAGTCTATTTTACACATAATTAAATAGGAACTATAAAAAATATCCCTTTCGTCTCTATTGGGCTCTTCATCAGCCGGTTCCACAAAGGGGGCTCCGTCATTGCCTCCTCCTCGGTAAGGTCAATAATTTCATTCAGAGGCTCCACGCAGCTGAACTCCGTTACTGCCTCCTCCTCGGTAAGGTCAATAACTTGATCCAGAGGCTCCACGAAGTTTTGCAATTCTCGCCCTCGTAGCCATTAGCCTTGGCCAGACGAAAGGCGAAATCCCCTGGCGACGTATTGGACCAGTAATTGAGTAGAGTGCCCGACATGGGAATGCCCTTGTGGAAGAGGCCCCGAGTCTGCTCCGTGCACATCATGAAGTGGGCGGAGCACCCACCTGCGCTCTCACCAACTACCGTTATGTTGTTAACATCGCCGTTAAAGTGCGAAATGTATTGCTTGACCCATTTGAGGGCTAAAACTTGATCCTTGAGTGCAGCATTGCCGGGCACCTCCAAGCTTGGGTCCTTGAGACTAAGGAAACCTAGAAGGACAAGGAGAGTGGAGGGCACTTTATATACTTTTCGCTTGTGAAATTGGTTTAAATTGTTGACATATAAACTAAAAAAATGATATAAACTACAAGATAAACCCAATTTAAAAACCATAAAGCGATAAGCCATCAGTTTCTTACCTAGACCACATCTTTGGCCATCAAATAATCGGGTGCATATAAGTCGCGAGTGGCTTCGCCAACGGTAAATGCACCACCATATATATAAACCATGACTGGCAGTGGTTTTTCCGTTTTCAGCTGTTACATTGAAGCAATTTTAACACTTAAAATTTAACGATATAGGAAAGTTATTCAAAATGATAGTCACCTGTTTGGCGTACACATTCAAGTAAAGGCAGTCCTCGTCGCCATCGATGATACCCGTCATCATTGACCGCTGCACGGGCTTCGCGCCGAAATGGGTGCAGTCCAAAACACCGGTCCAGGGCTCCGCCGGCTTGGGCGCCTTGAAACGCAGTTCGCCCACTGGCGGTTGACCAAATGGCAAACGCTCGAAGCTGAAATATTCGTCATCGTACAGGGTGCGACGTTTGACACCCTTTATCCGTCCAATGGGCAGAGAAATTTCACAAATCTCTAAACTAAAATTATAATTATTATATTATAATTATTAATCATATTAGCTTTATCTTTATATATGTTTGTTGATTAAGCAATAAACACCTCCCCGACATAATGCTAAACAGTGCTTTGGTCGTCAGCTCCGCTCGCGATCCACTTGTCAACTAAACTAAACTCAAAATATTATAAATGAATGTTGCTGAAACTCAGTCACTCAACACTGCTGACCATAAATAGTTTTATCGCACACTAATAATGAGTCGCCTTCATTAAATGAAGAGAGACCGACGTCTAAATGCCCTTTAAAAATATTCTATTTTCTGAAAATTGTTAATAAAATAACGTGATTTGCTTACTTTAATATTACTTTGGAATAACATTCGTTATTTCTAGAATATTTAATTCTATCTGTTTAAATTGAGAGCTAAGCCACTTTTAGAAAATTATCAGTTTTTTCAATTTTTGTTATAAGCGGTTATGGTTTGTTGACCTCTTTATTTAATGTAGATATGTATTTCGCAGACATTTCCTTCTTTAGTATACTTCATAATTACTTTAGATAACCATAGTTATATACAATATAGTTTATATAAAAACACACATGTTTTGGAACATATACTTATCTTATCTTATCAAATTTCAAAAGTTGCTTACAAAATTATCTCCATTTCTGTACAATTGATCGTAGAATTTTAACTTCGAGCCTTCCGGCAGTGGTATGAACTTCAAATCCTCATTGATATTCAGACACATGGTGGGCTCAACTGCACTCACAGGCAACCAGTTGACCAGCGGTTGAGTGAGTGGCGCATTCGGATTGGAATTGAGTGCAAAGTGGGCAAACATGGCCGTCATGCGACAGATGGTCTTGTATTCCTCCCTAGACTTGTCCAGCTTGAAGGTGGCCGGCAATTTGAACAAATAGCACAAGTCATCGGCATGGCTAACACCCCTAATATTTGGGCCATGAAAACGTATGCGATAAAAATTAAAATCCTCCGAATCAAAGTCGAAGCGATACAGATAATTCTCGGCCTGGCTATAAGCGAGACGGGCATTAATCATTCGCTGCTGATAGTGCAACAGGTTGTGTGTGTAGAGCTCAACGATTTGGGGATAATGCGACACAGTCAGGTCCGAGCTATGCACCCCACAGAACTTCTTTATCAGTCGCTGTCCCAAAATGCGAAACGGAGTCGGCTCACACTGTCGCACCATCGTGTAGGGCAGCGCAAATTCCGGATGGTTCTTCAGAGCTGATAGCTTTTCTGGATCCGTTTGCATGTTCTTCATTGGATTGAATAATCCTTCGCCGCTGGTGCAACCCAGCATTATGGGTATGCGAGTGCTCCATGCACCACGGTGCAGCACACGCGGCTCGGCCAGCAATATGGAAGTAGGCGTGGCATAGGGCTCTACGCACGGCATAAAAGGCGCGTTATTTGAATACTGCAGACGCTCGTAGAGCGAACGAAAGTCTAATAGGGCTAAGAGTTTGGCATCTACTCCATTTAAGTAGTCAAAAACTTGAACATCGTTGTTCTCTCCCGCATAGCCTAAATGCTTGGCCAGAAGATACTCGATATCGGGTTGTCTATTCGTCTCCGGTATGTAATGAGCCATCAGTATGGCCTTGTCAAAGAGCCCCTCGGCCAGCGGACTCATCATCAGCAATTGCACGCAGCCGCTGCCCGTACAATGACCGAAGAGTGTTATGTTATTCGCATCACCATTGAAGTGGCTCACATTCGCCCTTATCCATTTGAGGGCCATCACAATGTCCTTGAGGCCCGCGTTGCCAGGTATGTCCAGCTTGGGATCCGCAAAACTCAGAAAACCTAGCCGCAATTGAATGCAATTAGCCAGTCAATCAAAAACTAATCAAATACAAACCGAATGGTCCCAATCGATAGCCAATGCTGATGTAGACAATCTGTTCGCGCATCAGATAATCGGGCGAGTACCCACGCCTTGTCGGATCGCCAAAACAGTATGCACCTCCATGCACAAAAACCATCACAGGCAAAGGATTCTCACTGAGTAGCTGAGGCAAATATATATTTATCAAAGTACCCATATAAATTTATGTATAAAACCTACTGTTTTCACGGCAACATTCAGGTAAAGGCAATCCTCGCTGCCTTCGATCTGTTTCGTAAATTCATCCACTTGAAGGCATTTGTCCTTTGGCTCTGTGCAGTCGCGTACACCTGCCCAGGGCTGCACATCCTTCGGCGCCCTGAAGCGCAGCTCACCGAGAGGCGGCTGGGCGAAGGGTATGCCATCGAATCCATAATACAACTCATCATAGAGCGTTGTGAGCAGCGCACCACGCACTTCTCCGTGTGTGGTTTGCACAACTGGCGACGTTTCACTGCTGCACAGTGTTTTCATTTATTCATATTATTTTATGAAACTGAAAATTACATAATTGTGTATTACTTACTAGTCGGCTTCCATTCTCTGTTTGGCATACACTAATGTAAAAAAGCCAAAACGTCGTATTATATAGCAGTCAGCAAATGCCGATCGTGGCGCGAGCCGTAAGCAACGCCGTTTATGGAAAACCACATAAAAACAGCGAAAAACCACATATAAACAGCGAAAAACCACATGATTAACACTAAAAACCGCTAGAAAACAGCGAAAAACCACATATTAAACAGCGCAAAACCACATGAAATCAGCAAAAAAAAAAAAACCACATGATAAACACTAAAAAACCGCTCCTTAACCACTAAAATCCGCTCAAAAACCAGAAGCCACCTCAAAAGGTGTTGTTTGGTTTGTATCGAATATTTTAAACAACTTAAAAATAGATGAACATATACTAAGAATTGACGAAAACAAGAAGCGCACTAAAGAAAATTTCAATTCATTAAATTAGGTAGACTCGCAATTGAATAACAACTGGAGGAAACGTTTAACCCATCATCAAAACCTCTTTAGTCAATCACAATTAAATAAATAAAATAAAATAAAATAAGTCAAACGTATACCAAGGCAAATTTAAGAATTAATTCCAAGTACTATATAAAATGAAATAAATACTAATATTCATTATTTAATTAAAATAATTTTTATTCAAATAATGGGCTATATGAAGAAGAAGAAATAAAAACACAAGATTTTTTGAATTTTTTTAATCTATGTTTTTTTTTTTATTAGATTTTTGTTCAGCTGGAAATAAAATATATATTTAAAGTTCATATCTAATATTTACTAAAAACACATGTTTGTCAGTTTATATTTAGTTTTTATTAGATTCTATTACACACAAATTAAGTCTATTTTACACATAATTAAATAGGAACTATAAAAAATATCCCTTTCGTCTCTATTGGGCTCTTCATCAGCCGGTTCCACAAAGGGGGCTCCGTCATTGCCTCCTCCTCGGTAAGGTCAATAATTTCATTCAGAGGCTCCACGCAGCTGAACTCCGTTACTGCCTCCTCCTCGGTAAGGTCAATAACTTGATCCAGAGGCTCCACGAAGTTTTGCACCATTATATCTTCATCCACAGTGAGATCAATCACCTCGATCTCGTCATCCACCATTTTTATCTTCTTACTGCGAAAATACACCTCCCTGATATAGGGAATGGTGTCCACGTCATCCTCATCAATTTCCCGCTTAGCACTTCTTGATATCTCCAGCAGCTGATTCCCATCAGATTGAACGAGCCTCGGGTTTGATGTTGAAGGTGGTGCTAGTGGTCTTACTTCTGCACCAAACCAGGAGAAATCAACGGTATTCTCCTAATCCATCTTGCGAGTAAAGTCCTGTGTGTCCATCCTCGTCTTTTTGTATGATTCAGTTCTATTCAGGACACTCTTTTATATCCCATACTATACACCGAGTGCATTTGCTTCACACACAAATTAACAAAAAAACACATTAATACACACATTCAAAAGGTTTCAAGAATGTGAACACTGTCAAGCTTATCGCTTATCAGTTTCCCTTAATAAATTTCTAGATCAAATAAATAAAAAATCAGATAAGCATTACATACTAATTTTAGGTGTGCATTTCCCTCACAGCTATTTTTATTATATTTGTGATGAGCACTCACATTCGAAAGGTTTCTACATTAATTAAAACACTGAGAGGGTTTCACTATTCTGCACTTTTACCAGGAAAATTTTTAAATTAAAATATAAAAAAAAAAAAAATCAAAAACGGCGAAAGAAGTTAAACATGCATTGCTTATCTGCATTCCTCCTTTATTCAAGACAGCTCTTATCTTCTGTTGGATCGCAGTGCAGTCTTCTATCGTGTTGGCTCCAGTCATTAAATCATCCATGTAGAAATCATTTTTTATAACGTGCGTTAACTTTTCATCATCTTTGCAATATAAGTCCGCCAGTTGATGCAATGAATGCACTGCTAGATATGGTGCTGCTGATGTTCCATATGTTATGGTCGTCAATTTAAACTCTTGGATTTTCTCTCCAAACGATGTATTGGTACTCTTGATCAGTTAGCTTTATTTTGATTTGTCGATACATTTTTTCCACATCTGCTGTCATCACATATCGCCACATTCGCCAGCTGCATAGAATGTCAAAAATGTCCCTTTGAATCTTGGGACCGATTGACATTACCTCGTTCAAGCTGTGTCCACTTGTGGTTTTTGCTGATGCATCAAAGACAACCCTTAGTTTGGTCGCTAGGCTGACTTGCCTAATTACCGCCTGGTGCGGCAGATAGTATTTGCTTTTGCCTGCTGTGTTTACTGGCACCATATGCCCGAGCTGTTGGTACTCTTTCATGAAGTTCTTGTATTCCTGGTAGAGCATTTGGTGGACGTCATTTGCTGCTAACAGTAATCCAAACGCTTCACTGTTGGCACCTGCCTGCTGGGAAGCCGTGGAACCGAATTCTACTCCAATGTGCCTGAATATTGGAGAACGTTTAGAGTTCATTGAACTGCCGGAACTGAAGGAACTGAAACTCTGGGATAGCTTCTATGATAATCCAAAACTGAAACTATACTAAGTTGTTATATCATTTATACAAGTACGATATAAAAGGTCGAGTGGATCATATTGTATAATATAATAGTCATTGCATCATTACGCTTAACGAGGTTGCTAGGTTAATTTTCTGGATACAATGCAGTCAAGCAAATTCTACTTCAAGTTACGAATGGAGCTGACAGCGTGGCATATAACAAACAAAAAAAAATTATATCATGTGTTAAGAATTTGTATTTTATTGATTTTGTCATCTTTGCGATATTGAATAAAATATATTGAAATATCTCTTGAACCAAAGAACACATTTTTTCAAAAATTTCGATATATTTTCGTGTTGCGAAAGCAAACACGACTCGCAATAATTTCAAGTTCCACAAAATGCTAGTTGAAAGGTGTAACTAATTATTACACGTTTTGCAAATACGTTGATGGAAATTAACAATCTCGAACAAATTTCCATTTGTAATCGTTATTTATTTTCCACAATCGAGCTATGTTTCAAATGAATAAAACAAACATCAGCCCTTACTCAAATTAGCGTATTTCATTGAACTTAGCTCGAGACATCACCAATACAAAAAAGACTTGGCAAACCCACTAATTTCTCAGTCAACCAATTCAAAATATCAATATTGTCACTTTACATTTCGCAAAGTCATTTCAACAATTTGAGTTAAATATTCATTTGAATGCAATTTATTTACAGACTTCGTACACTAGAAATAGTTCAGCTGGAAAAACTATTTCTTGAGTACTCAACTTTAGTACAAATGTTCCTTTTCGTACAGACTATCCCAGACCTGAAGTTTCTCATGTTCGGGCAGATCGATGATCTCGATCTCATTGCTAATGTTGAGCACGCGTTGTGGCTGTTCCTGCTGTGCGGGTTCCCAGTTCAGATGAGCTGTTTCCTGACAGTTGGGATTGGAAGTGGCCGCAAAGGATGTCCAAATGTCCACAAGGCGCTGAATGGTACGATATTCGCCGGATGACTTCTCCAGCTTCCATGACTGCGAGTTGCGGAACAAATAACCCAAATCATCAGCATGGGCGACGCCCTGCTTGATGTCATCACCACAGAACCTCTTGCGGTAGAAATTAAAATCGGGCGAATCATAGTCAAAGCGATAGTAATAGGTGGGCGCCTTAGCATACGCCAGACGAGCCTGCAGAGTGCGATGGATGCCATGCCAGAAGATCTTGTATGAATAGTACTACAAAAAAAGAAGAAGAAAACGCAATAATAAATAAGGTGGTAACTGGAAAAAGTAGATGTCGTTTGGTCCATAAAAATACTTAGAAATTTAAAATTCAAGGTCCAAATTTTGGGTCAAATTTTGAAAAAGGTCTTGGTGCTTACATCCAATATGTTCATCAGATGCGCCGAGCTGGGAGTCTCATCACCAAAGTACAATTTGATCATCTTTTGACCGAACTCCAGATTCTGCTTCTCCGTATTAAGCACACGCACATCTTTCGGCGTCAAGCGAAGCGGATCTTGCGACAAGTTATCCAATGCTTTAAGATTGGCCTTTACGGCCGGATACATGAATAGCCCCTCAAAGGAGGTGCCACCCAACATGGCAGGTATCTCATTGCTCCACGCATCGCGCACGATTTCCAGCGGTAACCTGGGCACCACACAGTCGCCCATCACATACGGCTCCACGGTGGGTCCAAAGGGAAAGAGGAGACCATTGCGCCGCTCCTCAGCGTTGGCCAGATTGTGATTAACCAGTTTGTAAGGCTCCACGCCACGCAAGTGCTCCAGCACCTGCCTATCGACATTCTCGCCCTCGTAGCCATTAGCCTTGGCCAGACGAAAGGCGAAATCCCCTGGCGACGTATTGGACCAGTAATTGAGTAGAGTGCCCGACATGGGAATGCCCTTGTGGAAGAGGCCCCGAGTCTGCTCCGTGCACATCATGAAGTGGGCGGAGCACCCACCTGCGCTCTCACCAACTACCGTTATGTTGTTAACATCGCCGTTAAAGTGCGAAATGTATTGCTTGACCCATTTGAGGGCTAAAACTTGATCCTTGAGTGCAGCATTGCCGGGCACCTCCAAGCTTGGGTCCTTGAGACTAAGGAAACCTAGAAGGACAAGGAGAGTGGAGGGCATTTTATATACTTTTCGCCTATGAAATTGGTTTAAATTGTTGATATATAAACTAAAATAAATGATATCAACTACAAGATAAACCCAATTTAAAAACCATAAAGCAATAAGCCATCAGTTTCCTACCTAGACAATCAACTCGATAGTTAGGCGTAACTAAAACCACATCTTTGGCCATCAAATAATCGGGTGCATATAATTCGCGAGTGGCTTCGCCAACGGTAAATGCACCACCATATATATAAACCATGACTGGCAGTGGTTTTTCCGTTTTCAGCTGTTACATTGAAGCAATTTTAACACCTCAAAATTAATGGTATAGCAAAGTCATTCCAAATGATAGTCACCTGTTTGGCGTACACATTCAAGTAAAGGCAGTCCTCGTCGCCATCGATGATACCCGTCATCATTGACCGCTGCACGGGCTTCGCGCCGAAATGGGTGCAGTCCAAAACACCGGTCCAGGGCTCCGCCGGCTTGGGCGCCTTGAAGCGCAGTTCGCCCACCGGCGGTTGACCAAATGGCAAACGCTCGAAGCTAAAATATTCGTCATCGTACAGGGTGCGACGTTTGACACCCTTTATCCGTCCAATGGGCAGAGAAATTTCACAAATCTCTAAACTAAAATTATAATTATTATATTATAATTATTAATCATATTAGCTTTATCTTTATATATGTTTGTTGATTAAGCAATAAACACCTCTCCGACATGATGCTAAACAGTGATTTGGTCGTCAGCTCCGCTCGCGATCCACTTGTCAACTAAACTAAACTCAAAATATTATAAATGAATGTTGCTGAAACTCAGTCACTCAACACTGCTGACCATAAAGAGTTTTATCGCACACTGATTATGAGTCGCCTTCATTAAATGAAAAGAGACCGACGTCTAAATGCCCTTTAAAAATATTCAATTTTCTGAAAATTGTTAATAAAATAACGTGATTTGCTTACTTTAATATTACTTTGGAATAACATTCGTTATTTCTAGAATATTTTATTCTATCTGTTTAAATTGAGAGCTAAGCAACTTTTAGAAAATTATCAGTTTTTTCAATTTTTGTTATAAGCGGTTATGGTTTGTTGACCTCTTTATTTAATGTAGATATGTATTTCGCAGACATTTCCTTCTTTAGTATACTTCATAATTACTTTAGATAACCATAGTTATATACAATATAGTTTGTATAAAAACACACATGTTTTGGAACATATACTTATCTTATCTTATCAAATTTCAAAAGTTGCTGACAAAATTATCTCCATTTCTGTACAATTGATCGTAGAATTTTAACTTCGAGCCTTCCGGCAGTGGTATGAACTTCAAATCCTCATTGATATTCAGACACATGGTGGGTTCAACTGCACTCACAGGCAACCAGTTGACCAGCGGTTGAGTGAGTGGCGCATTCGGATTGGCATTGAGTGCAAAGTGGGCAAACATGGCCGACATGCGACAGATGGTCTTGTATTCCTCCCTAGACTTGTCCAGCTTGAAGGTGGCCGGCAATTTGAACAAATAGCACAATACATCGGAATGGGTGACACCCCTACTACCTGGGCCATGAAAGCGTATGCGAAAAATATTAAAATCCTCCGAATCAAAGTCGAAGCGATACAGATAATTCTCAGCCTGGCTATAAGCGAGACGGGCATTAATCATGCGCTGCTGATAGTGCAACAGGTTGTGTGAATAGAGCTCAACGATTTGGGGATAATGCGACGCAGTCAAGTCCGAGCTATGCACCCCACAGAACTTCTTTAACAGTCGCTGTCCCAAAATGCGACACGGAGTCGGCTCACACTGTCGCACCATCGTGTAGGGCAGCGCAAATTCCGGACGGTTCTTCAGAGCTGATAGCTTTTCTGGATCCTTTTGCATGTTATACATTGGACTGAATAATCCTTCGCCGCTGGTGCAACCTAGCATTATGGGTATGCGGGTGCTCCATGCGCCACGGTGCAGCATACGCGGCTCGGCCAGCAATATGGAAGTAGGCGTGGCATAGGGCTCTACGCACGGCATGAAAGGCGGGTAATCTGAATACTGCAGACGCTCGTAGAGCGAACGAAAGTCTAACAGGGCTAAGAGTTTGGCATCTACTCCATTTAAGTAGTCAAAAACTTGAACATCGTTGTTCTCTCCCGCATAGCCCAAATGCTTGGCCAGATGATACTCGATATCGGGTTGTCTATTCGTCTCCGGTATGTAATGGCTCATCAGTATGGCCTTGTCAAAGAGCCCCTCGGCCAGCGGACTCATCATCAGCAATTCCACGCAGCAGCTGCCCGAACTGTGACCAAAGAGTGTTATGTTATTCGCATCGCCATTAAAGCGGCTCACATTCGCCTTTATCCATTTGAGGGCCATCACAATGTCCTTGAGGGCCGCGTTGCCAGGTATGTCCAGCTTGGGATCCGCAAAACTCATAAAACCTAGCCGCAATAGAACGCAATTAGCCAGTCAATCAAAGACTAATCAAATACAAACCGAATGGTCCCAATCGATAGCCAATGCTGATGTAGACAATCTGTTCGCGCATCAGATAATCGGGCGAGTACCCACGCCTTGTCGGATCGCCACTCCTGAATGCACCTCCATGCACATAAACCATCACAGGCAAAGGATTCTCACTGCGTAGCTAAGGCAAATATATATTTATCAAAGTACCCATATAAATATATGTATAAAACTTACTGTTTTCACGGCAACATTCAGGTAAAGGCAATCCTCGCTGCCTTCGATTTGTTGTGTTAAGCTGGCCACTTGAAGGCATTTGTCCTTTGGCTCTGTGCAGTCGCGTACACCTGCCCAGGGCTGCACATCCTTCGGCGCCCTGAAGCGCAGCTCACCGAGAGGCGGCTGGGCGAAGGGTATGCCATCGAATCCATAATACAACTCATCATAGAGCGTTGTGAGCAGCACTCCACGCACTTCTCCGTGTGTGGTTTGCACAACTGGCGACGTTTCACTGCTGCACAGTGTTTACATTTATTATTATTTTATGAAAATATGAAAATATAAATATTGTGTATTACTTACTAGTCGGCTTCCATTCTCTCTTTGGCATACACTAATGTAAAAAAGCCAAAACGTCGTATTATATAGCAGTCAGCAAATGCCGATCTTGGTGAAATTACCAAAAGTCTAAAATCTGATAAGCGCTGTGTGTCTAAATAAACGCACAAATACATCGCTAAGCAGGCAGTAGATTATCTGTAGTGGTTTTAGAATGTGGAACGAAGTAACACTTAAATTAATAAATAAAGATAAAAAAGATGCAGAGATATGTAATTTGTGCCTATAACAATCTACAATTAAGTACGAAACAAGATAATTTTTAATATTATGTGAGTAAAAATGTCGTAATATAATAACACATTTATCTGTAGACTATATACAGACTAGTTGTCAGTATGATAATACCCTATCCTCATTTTCGTTTGTTTGGTTTTGTTACTGCCTTTATTCCATTTACTTAAGTGCTTGATGGACTGGAAAAATTACAAATATTTAAAATGAATTTTACATTCGTTTTATATCAACGTTAATTTGAAAGTTTTGATTATTTTTTAATCTCGTTCATAATTATTATGCTAACTTTGCTCCTTGCAAACGGTATCCCAAACTCGCAGCTTGGTCATTTCGGGTAAATCGATTACCTTCATGTCCTCCGAAATGTTCAAGCACTTGAAACTTTTCTTAGATAAAGGCGCCCAAGTGTTGCCTTTTGGCAAATTGGATTTAACGCTCTCGCAATTGGGATCCGAAGTGCTGGCGAATGCAGTAAGTATATCAATCATGCGTTCAATGGTTTGGAATTCTGCGGTGTGCTTGTCCAGCTTTCAGGAGAAATCTCCATACCAAACATAGGAATGATCATCCACATGCGCTACGCCACGCAACTTGTCGCCGCAGTACTTCAATCTCTGGTGGTTGAACGTTGCCGAATCGAAGTCGAACCGATATAGGTAGGTGGGTGCTGCGGCGTGTTTAAGGCGTGAGTTTGCTGTGCGTAGAATAGGATGCCAGAAGACCTTGTAACTGGCGTACTGCAATTGTAAGAGATATTCATTTATAGTCGATTCGACAAATCAACATCAGAACCCACCTCACAATAGGCGGCCAGACTGTCCGGCTCCAGCTCGAAGGACCTGTCCCGAAAATGCAAACCTTGTATACGCTTTGCCAAAGTGCGGGCTGCAGTGTTGGGTAGCGACCGCTTCAGCTCCAACGGCAACAGGTGCTCCGGTTCGGTTTTGAGTCTGGTGAGTAGAAAAGGCGAGAAGTGCACACGAGCGTACATCACGAGACCCTCGTTGGAGGTGCCGCTCATCATCAGCGGTATATGGTTGCCCCAAGCATCGGCCAGCATCTCGCTGGGCTGTTTGGGTATTACACAGTGCTCGGTGGCATACGGCTCGACAACGGGCCCAAATTGATATATACAATCATTCAGATTATCGGTTTCATTCAAAAAATACGGCTCTACCAGCTGTTTGCCCGAAACTTTCTGTAGAAATTCCAAGATCTGAGTATCGGAGGCCTGCTTCAGTTGCGGCATTCGCAATATTTCTGCAAGACGTCTCGCTGTATTGGGCACCGTGCACTGCGCAAAGGAGCACAGCGCATTGCCCGACTGCAGAATGGCCTTTTGAAAGAGTCCACTGGCGCTGGGATTCATCATTAAATAATGCACTGATGAGGCGCCAGCACTTTCCCCAAATGCAGTGACATTCTTGGCATCCGCATTGAATCCAGCCGCATTCTGTGTAATCCATTTCAGTGCCATCAGCTGATCCTTAAGACCCGCATTGCCCGGCACACCAGCAGCCGGATCTTCGAGGCTGAGGAAACCCAGTGCTCCCACACGATACGATACCGTCACCACAACCACATCGCGCATCATTAAATAGTCGGGACCGTGCTGATCCCTTGTGGGATCGCCCTTCTCAAAGCCACCGCCAAAGAAGAAAACAATCATCGGCAACGGATTTTCCGTCTCGAACTGAAAGGTAGAAAAATATTTATTATTATTTCAG
This sequence comes from Drosophila atroscutellata, assembly GCA_035041605.1. Lineage (NCBI taxonomy): Eukaryota > Metazoa > Arthropoda > Insecta > Diptera > Drosophilidae > Drosophila > Drosophila atroscutellata. The sequence goes on along the minus strand of JAWNLA010000094.1, from coordinate 1,979,928 downwards.
TGTACCCTCTAAGGCCCAATATTCATTTAAAATTGCTCAAATTTCTAATGAATAAATTAAGTGCAGCTTTTTCATGTTATCAAACTATTTACATACTTTTTGGTTATAAACAAATGAACTACAGCCAGTCTTAGATTACTGGGTATCCATAAGTGGGCCACTTTAGGTTCAAACACTCTTATCTCGCATTTACTCACCGACTTGACATATACATTTAGGTACAGACTATTCTCCACGCCCTCCACTTCTTTTGTGTATGGATTGAACTGTAACGGTTTTTCGCCCTTCTCCCGGCAGGGCAATGTCGATTTCCAGGGCTCCATCGGCTCGGGCGCTTTGAAGCGCAGTGCGCCGAGCGGGGGACGTGCATATGGAATGCGCTCAAAGCTGGTGTAAGTGTCATTGTAAATGCTCGTACAGCGCTTGCCCTCGATGCGGCCGCTTGTCGTCTGCACAGTGCTGTGAATGATATAATCGAAATCAGATCGCACCTTTCGATCAGACGATTGACACAGTTACTCACTTCGCCATGTTTAGCTGCGTAATGAGCGAACTTCACACTTTTATCCGTTCCGACTATGACTTTGCTGTTTTTTATCTAGATAACATTGATAGCGGTACAAACAAACAAAAAAAAATGTGGAAAACGAGAAAATATAACACAATTAAAAATATAGAAGCCCGATTTTGAACTAGCTGCTTTGTTTTCGACTGACGCTAATAGTTATAATTACAATATCAAACACATCGCACTGCAACGTCAGCTCAGCTATTAACCAGCACTGCTCGCGAAGCACTGACGTCCACGCCCGGCTCGACTTGCAGCGTAAATATTTGCATTTCTTACCAGGGCTGCAGCAGCACACATATTTTTCAGTTTTCAAACATTGCTTTAATACTTGTAAAATAATAAAATATTCATTTTATTGCACTTAAACTATACTTGCAAGTATACATAACTGAGCAATTATTTAGCTGTACTCGTGCAGCCCTATCTTGTTTTATTGCTGATTTATATGCACTTGGCTATAGTACACTGGTAGATAAGAGCTGAAAAATATAATAAACTTAACTGCATATAGGAATTGTTAACTGATTCATTAATTGAGCGGTCTAAACATTGTTACTTATATATAATTCAATTATAAAAGGCATTTATAATAATAACAGTGTAGTAATTCTAATAGACCTTTAGATGTTAACTGTAGGCACTGATAACATTGAGTTAACAGTGAGCTCTGTGGATTGTTTAAATACATTTTTACGGCAGTTGGTGAAAAAAATAGATTCGGTATCGCTTCACCAATGAGGAGAAGATTGCGCTAATAATATTGAGCATATCAAATCTATAGAGTACTATAATAATTTAATACCGCAAATCACATGCGCCAATTTTAATACTGTTATAAAATAATGTTATTACATTTTCAACACTTTATCTTATTCCAAACCAATTGCAGGAAGGCCAACTTGAGAATACCATTATTGTCGATCTTGGCACACAACATTTTTGACTAATATCCACCATAAAAATAAATCACATTTAGTTCGCTTTTACGGCTTGGTTTGAATTGATATTATTGACTAAAACTATAAATGGGTTTGATATTAGAAACTAGCACTTATCATCTGAGCACAACGTGCAAAACAAAACAAATCACAATTATTCATATATATATTAACAGCTGTTAAGCCGCTGTTAATAAAAAGATAAGGGGCCAATGTTAGTGTCCCGTTCGTTAAATTTTATAAATATCATATGTGATATAGTATGTGTACATACAGTGAGAGACAGCTCAAGCGGACCAGTGTCAAAAAAAAGTATTTGCCTGCCATAAGCTTCATTAATTATTAATTATTCATTATTTTTCAAAAATTCTAAAGACCGATGGGAGGTACATGTATTAACCACCAAAATGAATGTATGACCCTAATAAATTGAGGTTTCCTTATCAGCTAGGTAGGATTATGTAAAAAAGTAGTCAATTTTTAGGGGACAGCGTATTTGGACCAGGTACATTGTGGACACCTGGGTGCCATAACTACTGACAACCACACTACCATTGCACAACGGAAACTCATCCTGGAACACAACAAAATCAGATATTCACATCGCCAAATAGCTGAAATGGTCAATCTGAGCAACTCAACTGTGTATAACATCATTCAGCGCATCGTCGAGGCAAATCGGATTGAGGGCATGGGCAGAATGGCACCAAACAAGATTTTCACCGAAGAGTAGGAGCGTAGGATCATCAGGAAAATAAAGCGAAATCCCAAGCTATCGGCTCCAAAACTGACTCAACAGGTGCAGGATGAAATGGGGAAAAAGTGCTGTGCAGAAACTGTGCGCAGGGCACGGAAGAAGCCTTTATAAAACCCACTTGGACAAGGATCTGGAGTTCTGGAACACAGTCATATTTGCATTTGAGTCCAAATTCAACAATTTTGACTCAGACGGACGGAAAAGTGTGTGGTGACAGTCCAATACAGACCTAAATCCCAAGCACGTAAAGGCAACAGTCAAGCATGGTGGAGGAAGTAACATGGTATGGGTACATATATCGGCAGCCGGATTCGGGAATTTTGTGATTTGTGAAACAACAATGGACAAGAATGTGTACCTCAACATACTAAAGGAAAATTTACTCCAAAGTGCCGAGAAGGTAGGAATCCGACGAACTTTCCGGTTCAACCAGGACAACGATCCCAAGCATAAGGCTAAGATAGTACAGGCCTGGCTCATCAGGAACTGCCCCCACATGATAATTCCACCAGCCCAGTCTCCAGATTTAAATGTTATTGAGAATTTGTGGGCTCTGCTGGAAAATAACATCCGGAAACACAGCACATCCAGCAAAGAGGATCTGAAAAATGCTCTGCGGGATGAGTGGAGCAAAATCAGCCCAAAAGCTACCAGGAAGCTGGTAACGCCAATGAATATTAGATTAAGCGAAGTTGTTAAGGCTAAAGGATATCATACTAAATATTAACATTCTTATTTAAGTTTTTATACTCCAAATATATTATTATATTTAGACTAGTCCAAATAAAATTTTCCCTAAAAGTAACATAATCCTACCTAGCAGGTGGGGAAACCGCAGTGTATTAGGGCCATTTATTAATTTTGTTGGTTAATATATATACCTACCATCTGTCTTTGGAATTTTTGAAAAATAATAAATAATTCGCTTACGGCCAAATATGCTGTGTCTTTTATAAATATCAAATGTGGTACAAATGTACTTATGAAGCAGTGACAAGACTCGGAGTTTCACTCAATTATTTTGTATGCTGGAGATCAAATCCAAACACATTCAAATAACAAATAACATTCAAAAAGTTTGATTTTATTTCTTTAACTTCCCAATGATTGTTGACCACAGATAGACGAGTACAGCACATTTTCCTAATTGTTTGTGAATGCCAGACAAAATAATAACCAAAATTTATATTTTGATAGATAACAATAATTATATATATTATAGTTTTATATAAAAACTCACATGCTTTGGAACATATACTTATCTTATCAAATTTCAAAAGTTGCTTACAACATTATCTCCATTTCTGTACAATTGATCGTAGAATTTCAACTTCGACCCTTCCGGCAGTGGTATGAACTTCAAATCCTCATTGATATTCAGACACATGGTGGGTTCAACTGCACTCACAGGCAACCAGTTGACCAGCGGTTGAGTGAGTGGCGCATTCGGATTGGCATTGAGTGCAAACTGGGCAAACATGGCCGTCATGCGACAGATGGTCTTGTATTCCTCCCTAGACTTGTCCAGCTTGAAGCTTTCCGGCAATTTGAACAAATAGCACAAGTCATCGGCATGGCTAACACCCCTAATATTTGGGCCATGAAAACGTATGCGAAAAAAATTAAAATCCTCCGAATCAAAGTCGAAGCGATACAGATAATTCTCAGCCTGGCTATAAGCGAGACGAGCATTAATCATTCGCTGCTGATAGTGCAACAGGTTGTGTGTATAGAGCTCAACGATTTGGGGATAGTGCGACATAGTCAGGTCCGAGCTATGCACCCCACAGAACTTCTTTACCAGTCGCTGTCCCAAAATGCGACACGGAGTCGGCTCACACTGTCGGACCATCGTGTAGGGCAGCGCAAATTCCGGACGGTTCTTCAGAGCTGATAGCTTTTCTGGATCCTTTTGCATGTTCAACATTGGACTGTATAATCCTTCGCCGCTGGTGCAACCCAGCATTATGGGTATGCGGGTGCTCCATGCGCCACGGTGTAGCACACGCGGCTCGGCCAGCAATATGGAAGTAGGCGTGGCATAGGGCTCTACGCAGGGCAAAAAAGGTGCGTTATTTGAATACTGCAGACGCTCGTAGAGCGAACGAAAGTCTAACAGGGCTAAGAGTTTGGCATCTACTCCATTTAAGTAGTCAAAAACTTGAGCATCGTTGTTCTCTCCCGCATAGCCCAAATGCTTGGCCAGAAGATACTCGACATCGGGTTGTCTATTCGTCTCCGGTAAGTAATGGCTCATCAGTATGGCCTTGTCAAAGAGCCCCTCGGCCAGCGGACTCATCATCAGCAATTGCACGCAGCAGCTGCCCGAACAGTGACCGAAGAGTGTTATGTTATTCGCATCGCCATTGAAGCGGCTCACATTCGCCCTTATCCATTTGAGGGCCATCACAATGTCCTTGAGGCCCGCGTTGCCAGGTATGTCCAGCTTGGGATCCGCAAAACTCAGAAAACCTAGCCGCAATAGAACGCAATTAGCCAGTCAATCAAAGACTAATCAAATACAAACCGAATGGTCCCAATCGATAGCCAATGCTGATGTAGACAATCTGTTCGCGCATCAGATAATCGGGCGAGTATTCACGCCTTGTCGGATCGCCAAAACAGTATGCACCTCCATGCACAAAAACCATCACAGGCAAAGGATTCTCACTGTGTAGCTAAGGCAAATATATATTTATCAAAGTACCCATATAAATATATGTATAAAACCTACTGTTTTCACGGCAACATTCAGGTAAAGGCAATCCTCGCTGCCTTCGATCTGTTTCCTTAAGGGTGACACTTGAAGGCTTTTATCCTTTGGCTCTGCGCAGTCGCGTACACCTGCCCAAGGCTGCACATCCTTCGGCGCCCTGAAGCGCAGCTCACCGAGAGGCGGCTGGGCGAAGGGTATGCCATCGAATCCATAATACAACTCATCATAGATCGTTGTGAGCAGCACTCCACGCACTTCTCCGTGTGTGGTTTGCACAACTGGCGACGTTTCACTGCTGCACAGTGTTTACATTTATTATTATTTTATGAAAATATGAAAATATAAATATTGTGTATTACTTACTAGTCGGCTTCCATTCTCTCTTTGGCATACACTAATGTAAAAAAACCAAAACGGCGTATTATATAGCAGTCAGCAAATGCTGATCTTGGTAAAATTACCAAAACGTCTGCGAGCCGTAAATGTTGTGGAGAAAGTGAACTAAGTTCAAAACAAACCAATAAATAAAGATAAAAAAGATGCAGAGATATGTAATTTGTGCCTATAACAATCTACAATTAAGTACGAAACAAGATAATTTTTAATATTATGTGAATAAAAATGTGGTAATATAATAACACATTTATCTGTAGACTATATACAGACTAGTTGTCAGTATGATAATACCCTATCCTCATTTTCGTTTGTTTGGTTTTGTTACTGCCTTTATTCCATTTACTTAAGTGCTTGATGGACTGGAAAAATTACAAATATTTAAAATGAATTTTACATTCGTCTTATATCAACGTTAATTTGAAATGTTCAAGCACTTGAAACTTTTCTTAGATAAAGGCGCCCAAGTGTTGCCTTTTGGCAAATTGGATTTAACGCTCTCGCAATTGGGATCCGAAGTGCTGGCGAATGCAGTAAGTATATCAATCATGCGTTCAATGGTTTGGAATTCTGCGGTGTGCTTGTCCAGCTTCCAGGAGAAATCTCCATACCAAACATAGGAATGATCATCCACATGCGCTACGCCACGCAACTTGTCGCCGCAGTACTTCAATCTCTGGTGGTTGAACGTTGCCGAATCGAAGTCGAACCGATATAGGTAGGTGGGTGCTGCGGCGTGTTTTAGGCGTGAGTTTGCTGTGCGTAGAATAGGATGCCAGAAGACCTTGTAACTGGCGTACTGCAATTGTAAGAGGTATTCATTTATAGTCGATTCGACAAATCAACATCAGAACCCACCTCACAATAGGCGGCCAGACTGTCCGGCTCCAGCTCGAAGGACCTGTCCCGAAAATGCAAAATTTGTATACGCTTTGCCAAAGTGCAAGCTGCAGTGTTGGGCAGCGACCGCTTCAGCTCTAACGGCAACAGGTGCTCCGGTTCGGTCTTGAGTCTGGTGAGTAGAAAAGGCGATAAGTGCACACGAGCGTACATGACGAGAACCTCGTTGGAGGTGCCGCTCATCATCAGCGGTATATGGTTGCCCCAAGCATCGGCCAGCATCTCGCTGGGCTGTTTGGGTATTACACAGTGCTCGGTGGCATACGGCTCGACAACGGGCCCAAATTGATATATACAATCATTCAGATTATCGGTTTCATTCAAAAAATACGGCTCTACCAGCTGTTCGCCCGAAACTTTCTATAGAAATTCCAAGATCTGAGTATCGGAGGCCTGCTTCAGTTGCGGCATTCGCAATATTTCTGCAAGACGTCTCGCTGTATTGGGCACCGTGCACTGCGCAAAGGAGCACAGCGCATTGCCCGACTGCAGAATGGCCTTTTGAAAGAGTCCACTGGCGCTGGGATTCATCATTAGATAATGCACTGATGAGGCGCCAGCACTTTCTCCAAATGCAGTGACATTCTTGGCATCCGCATTGAATCCAGCCGCATTCTGTGTAATCCATTTCAGTGCCATCAGCTGATCCTTAAGACCCGCATTGCCCGGCACACCAGCAGCCGGATCTTCGAGGCTGAGGAAACCCAGTGCTCCCACACGATACGATACCGTCACCACAACCACATCGCGCATCATTAAATAGTCGGGACCGTGCTGATCCCTTGTGGGATCGCCCTTCTCAAAGCCACCGCCAAAGAAGAAAACAATCATCGGCAACGGATTTTCCGTCTCGAACTGAAAGGTAGAAAAATATTAATTATTATTTCAGTGTTCCCTCTAAGGCCCAATATTCATTTAAAATTGCTCAAATTTCTAATGAATTAATTAAGTGCAGCTTTTTCATGTTATCAAACTATTTATATACTTTTTGGTTATAAACAAATGAACTACAGCCAGTCTTAGATTACTGGGTATCCATAAGTGGGCCACTTTAGGTTCAAACACTCTTATCTCGCATTTACTCACCGACTTGACATATACATTTAGGTACAGACTATTCTCCACGCCTTCCACTTCTTTTGTGTATGGATTGAACTGTAACGGTTTTTCGCCCTTCTCCCGGCAGGGCAATGTCGATTTCCAGGGCTCCATCGGCTCGGGCGCTTTGAAGCGCAGTGCGCCGAGCGGGGGACGTGCATATGGAATGCGCTCAAAGCTGGTGTAAGTGTCATTGTAAATGCTCGTACAGCGCTTGCCCTCGATGCGGCCGCTTGTCGTCTGCACAGTGCTGTGAATGATATAATCGAAATCAGATCGCACCTTTCGATCAGACGATTGACACAGTTACTCACTTCGCCATGTTTAGCTGCGTAATGAGCGAACTTCACACTTTTATCCGTTCCGACTATGATTTTACAGCTTTTTATCTATCTAGATAACATTGATAGCGGTACAAACAAACAAAAAAAAATGTGGAAAACGAGAAAATATAACACAATTAAAACTATAGAAGCCCCGATTTTCAACTAGCTGCTTTGTTTTCGTCCGACACTTATAGTTATAATTACAATATCAAACACATCGCACTGCAACGTCAGCTCAGCTATTAACCAGCACTGCTCGCGAAGCACTGACGTCCACGCCCGGCTCGACTTGCAGCGTAAATATTTGCATTTCTTACCAGGGCTGCAGCAGCACACATATTTTTCAGTTTTCAAACATTGCTTTAATACTTGTAAAATAATAAAATATTCATTTTATTGCTTTTAAACTATACTTGCAAGTATACATAACTGAGCAATTATTTAGCTGTACTCGTGCAGCCCTATCTTGTTTTATTGCTGATTTATATGCACTTGGCTATAGTACACTGGTAGATAAGAGCTGAAAAATATAATAAACTTAGCTGCATATAGGAATTGTTAACTGATTCATTAATTGAGCGGTCTAAACATTGTTACTTATATATAATTTAATTATAAAAGGCATTTATAATAATAACAGTGTAGTAATTCTAATAGACCTTTAGACGTTAACTGTAGGCACTGATAACATTGAGTTAACAGTGAGCTCTGTGGATTGTTTAAATATATTTGTACAATAGTTGGTGAAAAAATAGATTCGTTATCGCTTCATGCGCTAATAATATTGAGCATATCAAATCTATAGAGTACTATAATAATTTAATACCGCAAATCACATGCGGCAATTTTAATACTGTTATAAAATAATGTCATTACATTTTCAACACTTTATCTTATTCCAAACCAATTGCAGGAAGGCTATTACTTTGAGAATCCCAATATTATTGATCTTGGCACACAACATTTTTGACTAATATCCACTATAAAAATAAATCACATTTAGTTCGCTTTTAGGCTTGGTTTGAATTGATATTATTGACTAAAACTATAAATGGGTTTGATATTAGAAACTAGCACTTATCATCTGAGCACAACGTGCAAAACAAAACAAATCACAATTATTCATATATATATATTAACAGCTGTTAAGCCGCTGTTAATAAAAAGATAAGGGGCCAATGTTAGGGGCCCGTTCTGTTTTAATTTTTTTTTGAACTGAGCGAGATTTGCTGTGTCACGATGACGCATATAAATAAATTCTATAAATATCATATGTGATACATGTGTACATATATAGCAGAGATCAGTCTCCGAGTTTCACTCAACTTTATTTTATGCTCGGAGATGATAACAGTCGACTAGGTGGCAACCCCATGTTTAAATATTATGAAAGTATATGAAGAGAGCAAAAATAGAAGGAGAGGGTGAATTTTTAGTGAACTGAGCCAAATTTGCCGTGTCTTTTATAAATATCAGATGTGGTACAAATATATATTTTAAGCAGTGACAAGACTCGGAGTTTCACTCAATTATTTTGTATGCTGGAGATCGTATCCAAACACATTCAAATGACAAATTACATTTAGAAAGTTTGTTTTTATTTCTTAACTTCACAATGATTGTTGAACACAGATAGAGGAGTACAGCACATTTTCCTAATTGTTTGTGAATGCCAAATAAAATAATAACCAAAATGTATATTTTGTCTTTTAAACTGTTTTGTGAACACAGACCACAGAGTCTATAGTGAAACTTAAAAAGAAAATACTGTCATTGTTTCGCGAAGTAAACAAAACAAACTGCAAGTGCTAGAGATACAGGACAAAACAAATGTCTCTCTCTCTCTCTCTCTCTGCCTCACTCTCTTCGTCACATTAAATCGAGTGATTAAATGCCTTGCCACAATCTATTGCAAAATTAAAGAGCGATAATCCCGCTCTGGGAACTTTGACTTATCTCTGGGCATTGCATAAAAGGTCCGGTAAAGTAGAGCAATAAAGTTAGTTGCATTGCGCCGGTCAACAGAATTGGACCAAGCAGAGTAGGACAAGTTAGAATATTGTAATATTTTTCGAGCAACATAATTTATAAGCAAGGTATAAAATTAAACAAGATTGTTTAACAGAGACAATACAGAGCAATTAAAATGGATGTGCACGTCGGATTTGCACAACTGCTGCAAATGGGTGTCAAGTAAGTAGAGACAGAGGGTATCAAAACAGCGGTTGAAGGGAACTTCGTATATTTTTTTCATTGTACTTTGTACACTTTTAACTTAAGCATTGACTCTAGTAATTTTCTTATCGCTGCACAAATTGTAATCTGTAGTCTGTCTCGCATAATCTACAGGCTCGTCGGGCACAAGGTACAACAGTATCGATTAGCCACCAGTGACAAAGTCATCGTGGAGACGAAATATGGTCAAGTGCGGGGTCTGAAGCGCAAGACTCTCTACGATGAAGAGTTCTACTATGCCTTCGAAGGAATACCCTATGCCAAGCCGCCAGTTGGTGAGCTGCGTTTCCGTGCACCACAATTGCCGGAGGCGTGGAAAGGGGTACGCGATTGTACCACATACAGCGAGAAACCGTTGCAACGCAACATGGTGCTGGGTACAATTGAGGGCTCCGAGGATTGCCTATATCTGAATGTGTATGCGAAGCGGATGCAGACGGAAAAGCCGCTGCCCGTCATTGTGTGGATCTATGGCGGTGGCTTCCAGAAAGGAGAAGCCTCCCGCGATATCTACAGTCCGGATTACTTTATGAATCAGCCGGTAGTGCTGGTGGCCATCAACTACAGACTGGGAGCGCTTGGTGAGCTAAACCCCTGTGATACCATTGCAGAGCATAAGGTATACGTATTGGTGGTCACGATCAATAATCGGTTTTCCAGACTGCCTGTCTATGTTTAACTCCCATTGCCACCAAATCACATCATTTGTAAGCACTTTGTTTTCCAATATATCTTTAGTTAGTAAGACCTTACATTCATGAGACTCACATATCTTATAGCTTCGATAGCTAAAAACTAGGAGTTTGTAATCATTATTAACATTTTAAATGAAATATTTTCCCGTCTTAGCGTTTGCTGTGATCGGTTGTATTTTGTGATATTCATTGATTTTATCTTTATTGATTAATATACTTCTCTTGTGTAGCTGTGTTTGTGTTATCGTTCATTTTTTCTGAAAATGATTTGACTATTTGCTTTTCTGTCAGTAATTTTCTGATTAACAAACTCATAAAAATCTTTATACATACAGATTGCGATTAACAGCTGTGTTTTGGTTTGCTATTGCGTGCGCTTTGTGCTCTCGCTCTCGCTCTCGCGCTCACTCTCACGGTTTCGTTTGTAGTACACAAAGCTATTTGCATACATACATTGCACGCTCGATCGCTGTTTATTGCTTTGGATGGTTTAGTGTACGCATTTTTACTCTCGCTCTCTCTCTATTTTCGAGTGCTCTCGTAACTGTGCTTGTACGTCTTGTTGTTTTCGCTGATCCACATTTTGTCTATTTTCGTAGTTCATCCGTTGTTTGTTGTTGTTTCGTATTTCAGCTTGCTGTGCGTTTTTAGGGTTTGTTGTTTTCTCTATGCAGCGCTTAGTCTTTATATAGTACCCTACTTTTCGCGTATATTAGTTTTTCCATTAAAGATGCGTGCAAGAGACAGACTGACCCAAAGGCCGATTTCATTTGTTGCAACAAGTAAACGAGTAAATAGAACTAGAACCATGTTCTTCATCTAGCTTTCCGTAGGCTCAGTGCTGATTTTATGCATTAGAGACTCAATTTAATAGTGTATAACTTTTGAATAAGTATCTTAAGCAGAAGGGAACTACTGAGCTGGCTTTGCCTGGTGACCCAAATTGACTGCTCCGGTCCAATTATTGCCACCTACTCCACTGACGCCTAATGTTAATAAGAAAATTAAATTTAAATAAATAAAAAATTCACCGTGTTCTTTTTTGTACAGGTTTCCTCAGTCTTAAGGATCCCAAGTTAGATGTGCCTGGCAATGCTGCTCTCAAGGATCAGGTGCTGGCGCTGCGCTGGATCAGTGAGAATATTTCGCACTTCAATGGCGATCCCAATAATATAACACTGATGGGCGAGAGTGCGGGTGCCGCTTCCACCCATATTATGATGACGACAGAACAGACCCGAGGACTCTTCCACAAGGCCATACTGCAGTCGGGCTGTGCGCTATCCGCCTGGGCGGATATGCCGGATCGCAATTGGGGGTATCGCCTTGCCCATCAGATGGGTTACCAGGGCAGCGAGGAGGACGCGGATGTTCTACAATTTCTCTCTAAGGCATCTGCACGTCAAATAGCTTCAAGTGATCAGGACATTTTAACGCTGGAAGAGATGCGGAACTTCTATCTCTTTGCATTTGGGCCTACCGTTGAACCATATGAGAGCGCACATTGTGTTGTGCCCAGGCAGCTCAAAGAGATGCAGGCGAGCGCGTGGGGAAATAGCATTCCCCTCATCATAGGCGGCAATTCATTTGAGGGACTCTTCGCCTATCAGGTGGTGAGCAATGATCCGTGGATCATGAGCCACTTCGATAATATAATACCACGCGAGGTGAGCAAGACAAGCACAACGGAGCAACTGCAGCATCTGGTGCGGCGTCTGAAGCAAGTCTACTTTGGGGACGAACAGCGCCAGTGTATGGAGCTCTTTGAGGCTATGGATATATTCTCGCATCGTCAAATCTGGCACGATCTGCATCGCACGGTCTTATCTCGATTGACCTATGCTCCTAACTCACCCACGTATCTATATCGCTTTGACTTTGACTCGCCGTATTTCAATCAGTACCGCCGCCTAGTTTGTGGTAACCAAGTGCGTGGTGTCTGCCATGCTGATGAGCTATCCTATCTGTTCTACAATGTGCTGGCTACGAAACTGAAAAAATCCTCGCTGGAATATCGCACCATTGAGCGCATGGTGGGCATGTGGACAGCCTTCGCTGCGGGCAGTGATCCCAACTGTCCGGCCACAGACTCAGCCCAGTGGACGCCCGCGGAGTTGACCTCGAATGGAGACTACAATTGTTACAACATCAGCGAGGAGATGCAAATGATGGCACTGCCTGAGGCGGCGACACTCGCCGTCTGGGATTCATTTTACGAAAGGGAAGCCCTCTACTAAGTCTCAAATCCAATTACAGTGCATAAACATTTGCAGAGTTTGTTCAAAATTGCGAATTGAGAATTCTGCATACAAAGCACAATTCTACTTTTAAGTACAAAGTGATGCCAAAAATCGTATCAATGAAAAGCAATTGTTAAGAATTTAAACTTTCTTAAATGCAATTAAACCAATTATGGCACAAAAATTGTTAAATTCATCAATTAAATTGATAATACTAATAAAAAAAAACTTTAAGCGTTTATATAAAGTTGTATATATTTGAAAAAAAGTAGACTAAAGAAATATATTTGTTTCATCATAAGAGGTCAAAATATCGTAACTTACATATTTAAGTTTATCATTAAATTGTGCAAGTGAAAAATTGTTTTCATTCTATACGGTATTTTTTCACTCTTTTCAACCCAATCCCCTTTTTGCTTAAGTAAAGATGAGATGCAAGCTATTCAGGATAAATATCTGTGTAATAGGAATATATATAACTTCACACGTAACATCAATTTTTATATTTAACTAAAACTATACTTGTTGGTGCTTCAAGCATTTTTGTCATTGCAGCCATTTTGCGGATATTGCAAAAATTTGAAATATTTTACTTGTATATAAATTAAATTAGTGTCAAATTTTCAGCGTACAAAATATGTATATATAAAAATAAGATATAAAAATGTAATTAAATTATTTTATCTAATATTTATTCACTGTTTTTTTTTATAGATATCTAAATATATTTTTTTAACAAATATGAAAGTAATTTGTGACTAGAACAGTTTCTATATTTGAAAATTTGCTACATCTCGCGTTGACGCAACATTGTCAGCATGCCCTGCATGCCACACATACATACACGAATGTGTTGCACACATGCCGATTGAATTTTTTGACTTTGGCTTTCGATTTGGGTATGGAACTTTTTGCATTTATCAATTATGGCTGATTGTTGATGGCTGCTAACTTGTTCAACTTCACCTGCTCGATCCCCTTTCAGTTTTATAACAATTTCCAATCAATGCACAAAATGTGTGTGCTGTGTTGTGTGGGCCCGAATCAATAAAACTTTGCACGGTGCTAACAATAACCAGAAATATGTAAAAGAAAATATTCAAACAATGTCGATTGAAATTGCGCAACTTTTGACGGGCAAATTTAATGAAATTTCAAACATTTTTAAAAGTAACAAGTGAAATTTTGATGAGCCATCAAAAAATAAGTTTTTGTAGTGAAATGTGTTTTTGTGTATTCTTGCCAGAGCGCGGCTGCTGCTAATTAAAAATTGTCATAAATCCCCCGGAGTTTAACCCATTTACAGTCGACTGAGCTGGTGAGAAATGGCAATAAGCATTTTCGGTTAATGTTTGCCAGCGTCCCTTTTTTAGCGGCCCCATACTCTAAAGGATTTTGCGTATTGCTCAAGTACTTAATTACACTTGCGCGCATTTTAATTTCCAGTTCCAAAAATCTATGGATGGCAGGGGGAGTTGAGGAAGCGCTGAAGCGGGCGGGCACAAAGAAATGTAAATTAGGCTGGCAAGTCAATGTGAGCCGAAACCTTGTAAATTATAGGCTTAAGCTGCTGTCAGGCCTGCCTGAAAGCGGCAACTCCACATTGGTTACATGCTGTTAAACTGGGTCCCCAAAAGGCTTATTAAATTATATACATATAACGACGGGGAGCGGCGATTTTCTTTGCTCTCAATGTGAGGCGGTAATCTAATCTCACTTTAAGCACAACGCTCCTCAAATTTGACACTGCCAGCTACTTAGTATATTAAATGTCAAGGGGTTAAGCGAAAGTAGCTAAAGCTGCCTAACTTACAAATATATATACATATATACAGATATATACATATATAATATATACAGATAAATAAATAAAAATCAGAGTAGATGTCCGGCTTAGCATCCACCATAAATGATGGCTGTCCAAAAGAATAATTTGGGTTTTGGTATAAATTATTTCTCTTTCTTATTATTGCACCCCAAGGAATTCTCCATATGGTTTTCAACTCTGCTTTTTTTCATATATGTATGTCTACATATTTTCTTTCGAACAAAACTATTTTAAATCTGAAATTGCAGACAAATTTTTGTTCGTTCACATTTTGCTGTCTTTGTTGTGCGAGGGACCAGGTTTTAGAGACAGCAGCATAAAGACATGAACTGAACATTTATTTGTGCTCTCTGAGGGGCTGGCAGAGGGGTGCAAAATATTCTTCAGAAATTTAAACAGCTTTGAGATTGCACTACAAATATTTCATTTTTTTAAGTGCATATTTCGCAGTGATAAATTTATAGAACAGTTAGCAAATTAAAAAATAAATAAATTCAAAATAATCTGGATCTTTTTTTATTTAGAAAAAACTTCAATTTATATTATCAGTTGGGACATCATGCCAAACTAAGTTGAAGTATTTGCAAATTTTCTCAATTCCTTGCAGAGCGGTTTTCAATTTTGTCATAAAGTTAATGGCGGACTTAACAGGATTTCCTTATACATATATATATATATATATATGTGTGTGTGTATATATATATGTATATATATATGTCTCTGGTGGTTTGTTCTTTGTAAAGGTATTCTTTCTTGTTTTACTCAATTATTAAATTGAAACCCGTTTATAATTAAACACTGAGCGAGACCCTTAAAAAAGTGCAGCTATCCCAAAAGTCTATTAGCCTAGACCCCAAAGGTCAAGTTTTATTACAATTCCTTATTTTGATTATCTCCGTTGTAGCTGAATGTAGCTGGCCATTGTTAAAAGGGGGGCGGAGCGAGCGCTTCTGCTTTTGTCATCTTTCTCAAAAAAGTAATTTGGCTAAAAAGCAAATGAGTAAGTATTAAACCGCAAAAGAAAAAGGCAGGACGAAATTTGGGATAACCAAAGCGGTTTCCACTTCAAACTTGGCCAAGACAAAGGCAAAATGAAAATGAAAGAAAAACCTGACCAGCATTTTTAATGAATTTATTGAAAGCAAAATAAGAATACATAAATTAACTTTCTAAGGGAGTCGCCATCGTTCCCCAATTGCCATATAATGGAGTCGGTTATTATTAAGTTAAACGCTTTTTGATCTGTCTGGCATATTCGAGGATTGAATTTCCATGTTACTAACCGGAAAATGCCACTCAAATTTGGTTATTGGGACGCAGTTTTATAATGTAATACGGAAAATATCGAATTGGCGATGTGTTTCTCACATCACTAACACTTGCATACCATACAGTTATTTGGTATCGTAAAAGGGGGCGAGTCGCGGCGAGTGTCAACTGTGGCACTTGAAATTCACTTTGATTAAAAATGTAGAGCGAAGAAGGAGGGGCATGTGGCAAGCAGCGCATTAAAATGCCACAACAATGTTTAAATCCAGGACGACTCCAAATGGGAAATCCTGGGCTCACCTCCTTAGACAAGTCAAATAGTCAGCGGTTGGACAAGAAAGCGCAAAACAAGTTTGTGAATTTCGGCAAACTGCAGCGTGTCCTCTGACAGGATATAAAACAATCAGCGCAAGCAAGCGGAAACGGAAGTGTTACTGCCGCAACCAAGCCACCCATCCACTTCACTCCCAGCTATGTTGCTTCAATTGTGGGTGTGGCATTGGGAATACTACGTACACCTCGCCTGCCTAGCTGCTGCACTATGGAAGTTCCTTGCGGCTGCTGTGAAATGCAGTCCAATGTTGCCTTGTGGCCGCCATGCAGTCTGCTCCTGGGAGATACCACCACCAGTACCACTCGCACCAGTCAGAGCAAATGGAGCCTTCCCTTATTTATACGCTTGCTCTCAGTGTGGGCGTCTGTTTGAGTATTGTCTGTTTTGCAGCTGCATGCTTTATTAATGTGGCAAATTGAAATTTCACGCTTTGTTGCGATGCCTCGTTTTCACTGACTGACGTCTTCATTTTGTGTGGCAACGCCACTGTCTGCACCACCACAATGGGTAAAATACAATGTGAAGACAAGCGAATTTGAATTGTCCGTCTTATACAAAATATTAAACATTTTCATTTTAAGAGTATAAATTTACAAATATTTTAAATTCTTGCAAAAAAATAAAATAAACTGTAAAATACAAAATGGAAATAACAAATTCGAATTCAATTCTGAATTGGCCAAGCTTACATTCTCTTTGTTAAGAAATAGAGCTCTGTTAGATTACAAATTTATTTTCAGCAATAAGTTGATCAATTTTCAATATTTTGTATTTAAACATTTTTGTCATGGTGAGCTTAGTAGTTTTCATAATACTTATTCCCAGGATTCACCAACAGAAACTGTAAAATTAATTTGATCAAATAGTTTGGCAAACTTTTTTTTTCTCGTAAGTTTCTAGTGTAATATAATTTTCCATTAATGCATCACTTATTTGCGCATTTAGCGTCGATTTTTCTGAATGAACTATGCAGTTGAAGCGGGGGAAGGGAAGCGGGGCGCAGTAGGTCCTAAGGCTCTTGTGGGCGTGCCAAAATGTCAAACACAAAATTGACTGACAAACTTTTGCTTTCTATGGACTTCTATGAACTGCAATTTTTGGTTGGCTTCACCTCGAAGCACTCCCCCTTCCTTTGGCAGGACTCAGTGCACGTTGTTCATGATGACAGCTGTCGAGTTGATGTTGTTAAGGGTAAGGGGGAGTGTGGTAGGTGGGTGGCTGCAAGCAAAGAAAGAGAAAAACCAAAACAGTTTTGCGGTCTTGCATTTGAGCGTCGTCGGTGGGGTCCTTGCCTCGTCTCGGTGGTTATAAATGAAGCAGACGAGGACCTCGCATCACCAGAGAGACTGTCAGGCTGGGGCATCAGCAGCAGTAGCAGCAGCAGTTTCGTTCCTTGTTTGTGCCGCCTGCTGCTGCTGACGGTCATTCGTTGTTCTCGCTGAATCGGCATCCTTCGCTAGGCTTGTTGTGCACAATGATAAACTATCCTGCTAGCCACACCAAATTGCCCCCGCCACTTCTCTTCTGTTCCTTGTTCATTTCAACTGTGAGTTCATTTTACATTTTATACTGTCATTAGATGTGTCTGCTAATGGTACTTATATTGATGAGTCTCTGGCGGTTTCACATCGCTTAGTTCCCCCGCAATCCGTCTCTCTATGTTCGCCACATATTTAGTGACAGTCTCGCTCAGTAACTTAAAATTTAATGTGGTCAGTCACGTTTCACTTTTCGCAGCCAGTAGTACATGTTGAAATGGCATAGTCCTTTTTGTGTACGTCCTTTTTATTCCATTACACTCAGCTGCTGCTTTTGCAAATCGCAGTTGAGAAATGCGTCAAGTTAACCCTGAGGTTCATCCTTGTAATGCCAGCTGCCTGTTAGAGTCCATCTCTGTCCCCTTCTACTGCTTCACGAAGCCAGTACAAACTCCGTTTTTTTTTATTTTTTTTTTTTACTTAAACATTTGCTTTGTTAAACTCGGTATTCAAGACGGTTTGCATTGTATATCAATAACAATACTTTTGAGCGGACAGTTTTAATATTGCTGCAGTAATGTTCTCAGATTATATTTCCTTGAGTTACTTGAGCGTCACAAGACATTGCCTTGCACTCATTGAGCTCAAGTATAGTAAAAGGAGATCAGAGACCAAGTCGGGCTGGGTTTCTCTTTTTAAATTGGTTATAAATATAATGCTTTATTCAAGTGGATGTCATTTGAGAGTGCCTTATTCCCCAATATTACATTTAAAATTGATACAATTGCCAGTGGCACATCGGTTACGGTAATTTCAATAATCATATTCGGTCGCACTTTTTCGTGCACCAATTACCTGTAGCCTGCAACCTGGGAACTGTAGCCAACCACATGACAACAACACTAATTAGAAGTAACAGCATAACAAGCTTAGATGTTTGACACCTGCTCGCCGGTGTCTTTCTAATCAAGTTGTATATGTATGTATGAGTTCTGGTGTCGTTGGCGTTGTGGCACTCGGTCGACAGGTCCCGGTCCCGTTATCTACCCTTCTCCAATGGCTTCTTGGTATGCGATCATAAATATCGCAGAGCCCAGACATTTTGGACCCAGACAACGTTGTGCTAATTCAAATTTATTGGCATTAAATTTGTGTCGCGCAGGCAGCGCCTCAGTTTTGGCCGCATGCATGGCAGAAGAGCGTGGAGAAACGCGGGCGGGTGTGGCAGAGGAAGTGAGGTGGGCAGGAGGTTAGGCTGGGAATTGCAGTGCGACTGTTGTTTGCTGTGTGGCTGTTGCAGAAATTTATTGCATTTGCATTTGCATTGACACTGCTGGCAGCTTAAATATACGGCAACCATTTCGATTTTTTCCTTTTTGTCCTCTTGGGCCCAAGCCGAATGTGTTTCCCGATGCCAGGCATGGATTATGCAAATTTAGTGAAGTGTGACCATTGGTCAACAGGCCAAAAAGAATTTCAAATATATCGAAAATAATGAATTCAAATCAAATTTAACTATATTCCATTGCGTGGTACACACAGATCAATAATGATTCATACCGTCAACGTAGTTCTCCCAGAAATTTGTAAGCTATGACTTGGAAAATAAATACCGACGTTAATTAAGTTGGAATTTCTAATAGAGTGGGAAATCAGATGGAGCATTTTCACTTGATATCAAATGCCTTTGTTTTAATGAGTCAGTTTCTGTTTGTTGTTTGACTTTGAGTTATTTTTGTTACGATTGTTATTAAATGACTTAATTTGCAGTTGCCAACAGCAGAATGTTTCTAGTGAAAAAAAGTAAGCGAATTTCGTTTTTTGTGTCCCTTCTGCTTTTATTTTTTTATGCTTCTGCTCACAATTATATTTATTTATGTAATTAAAGTCGCATGTGCTGGGAAAATGATTGTAGTTTTTTTTTTTGTTGGCCTTTGGCCATTGGCAGCCACGCACATTTTGGCAGAAAAAATGGGGGACTCTGTTTATTAGTTGGAATTGTGTGCCGTTAGTCAGGCATGGAGTCTACGAATGGTAAGGAGGAGAGAGGGGGCGATAGGGAGAGTGATACAAAATTTTAATTGAAATTATAATAGCCTCATTATGCAAATGCTTTGCTTACTTTTGTCCAGTATACACAGAATATACAGGACATAAACACACAGCACAAAGTATACAATTTATTTTTTGTTTTTGTTTAATTTGTTGTAAACATTTCGGGGTTTGCTTATCGCGAGCTTATTGTTAGCGTGCATAAGGAAATTTTGTAATTGTTCGCCACTAAATTATCAATGCTGCTTGGATTGGGCAACTATAGCGATTTTTAGTTGGGTTTTATTGTCATTAAGGCAAATATCTGCTACATACAACGAAAGTAATAAACATTTTTATTATGGACAGATTTAGAGCCCTCGCAAAATATGAATGCACTCGTATGTATTCAAAAACCTGGTGGAAACCTATTTACCAATGTCCATAAATAATTTAAGCCAAACAAATTGTGTGCATCGCATTTCCGCACAACTAAATACACACAAGTAGGGGCGTTAATGTAGCGGCCCTCTGAACCCCGTCCTGGGTCCGTCCCAGCCAGCCCCAGGGCGCCACACAAATAGTCCGTGTGAACCGTGTGAGTATTACCATTGAATGGCATTACCTTAAATTATGTAGAACAAACGAGTCACTAAATAATTGTCGTTTTTTCCTGCCCGCATTACAGTGCAACACAATGTGTTGCACTGTGGGTGTTTGTACAGCTTTATTCAAAACCGACTTTCTTTAGCAGTTAAAAGTTTGCTTTAGATCAAGTTAACATACAATTTTTTCCTAATTATAATAGGAAAAGTTATGAAATCCTATGAAAAGTTAAAATAGTTTTCTACAATTTTTCAAATTGCTTAGCTATGTTTTTAAATCAGCCAAACTTGCCGCAAAACAGCTCATTCGATAGTCGGTCAGGGCATATAGTGAACCAAACTGGCAGCAAAATTTAATAAATAGTCCGCGCCATGTGCAGTTTTTGGATTGGCCAGTCTCTGGACCCAGGCAAGCGTAGCCTATAAGGATCGCCCCCTCCACTGCCTGACTCCCCTCTCTCGCTGACTGGTCAAATGTGCAATGGGCCGTTGTGTAAATATGTGCATATAAATATTTTGCATGCGATGCATTAAAATTTATGCAAAAACGAATTGGTTGTCGTCTGATGTTGCGTATTAATATTGTTGCAAGAGCTTTAAGTTGGCCCATAGACTGCCGGCAGTTGAAAGTTGAATCTCTGGCAAATTTTACGCATTCAGAACAGTCAACAGCTGCGGTTTTATTTTTATTTTTTTTAATGAAATGTCATTAAAACAATTGACATCTGAAATGCAACAGTGTAGTATAAATGGTCGTCCGAATAACAAGCCCATATCAGAAGGCATTTGCCGGGTATATGGTCAAAACTGTTGCAATGTGGAACAATGAAAATAAATTGATATTTTAACGATTCACTTGACATTTTTACTATTAATTGAAATATACGCATTGAGCTAAGCTCAGCACTCTTCCACCCTGTCAATCTACAAGCGCACTGATGCTCACATAAGGAAAATAATCGATTTATTTGAAATATTTGTACATAGCCATAAAGGATACGGAATAAATAGCGCCTTTTATTAAGTGGAATGTATTAATTGTTATTGAGTATTTCATTATTACATATGTATTTATTACAAATTTGTCTGCCACAAGTTGTGAAATTGCTGATGTGATGATTATGACAAGATTTAAATTTGTGATATACATAAATTTTCCCATAAAAATGCGGCTAAAGGTACATATTAGTATAAAGTAAATATTGCACATACACTGCGTCAGCTGAAATCGCATTATATGAATAAATAATTGCATTGGATGTTTACATAAAAAAAAGGCAACAATTTGAACAACCGGTATTTAGAGTAGCGCCCACAGATTATAATTGATTGTTAAATATTAACATTAAACAAACACAACAAATTATAATAAAATGGCAGAAATAAACATTGAAATACACACGATTCTCCTCCGCCTGCCAAAATTAACCTTATGCATACTGTTCATTCAACTGTAATCAAGCAGCAACAACTGAGATAAAACAAGTAGGAATGCTGCAGTCGAGTTAGTTCGACTACGATATGCCCTGAACACAGCTGTTAATTTTATTCTAGATTTATTTCCCTTCAAAAACTTTTGCACCCCCAAATGTAAGCAGGTGTGCAATTGCTCTCATATCTTCTGGCACAGATGCTGAACCATATAAAAACCAAGGTAGCGCATATAATTATTCACAAGCCCGAACTGAAATCATTGGCACGCAACAAACATATGCATATACATACATACATGCATACATACATACATACATACTGTAGCAGGTCTTGTGTAATGTAGATAACAGGCTACTAGTGATGCAATAATAAGACTGTAACTTAACATCGTAACCTAACATGCAACTATGTACTTAACATTGATATCGATGTCGATCGATATCAATTGTGTGATCACCAACTTGAAGAAGAAGAAGAAGAGAGTAGTCGTTGTGAATGAAGGAAAGTGAACACACATAATTCAGAAAGAATCATTATTCAGTTTTGACTGCCACAACACGTAAGTACAAAAATACATACATACACAAATTCTGGCAATCTAATCGAGGCGCTACATAATGCACACAAATATATTTGTTATATATTTACGGTCGCTTCGATTACATTGTGGAACGTTTCTCATAATTGCAAGTGGATATGCATGCATGTAAAAAATATTTGCTTGTGGGTGAGATCTGAGGATAGATCGAAATGGCTGTCGATTATTATCGATCGATTATTGTTCCTGATTAAGAATATATATTTTATGGAGTCGGATTTGCTTACTTCTGCATGTTCCATACATTTGCACAGAACCATTTTACCCTTTTTGCCTATTTTCAATGGATTCAGGGTATAAATATTCCATATTAATAATAACATGACAAACATAAATCATTTTGTATAATCCCACAACAAATAAAAACTTAATGAAATAAAAATGTCGACTGCATTTGTGGTGCAAATATTTGATATTTTCGAACACGATGTTAATTTTAAATTAAATTATTTTTTGTAGATTGGTGTTTGTTTTGGCCAATGCCGTTGATGGGAAAAAAATTACCTACAATGGCCAAAGGTCGGCTCTCACCTAATAAGGCAACTAGTTAGAGTGTTTTTTTAGTTAAGTCCTAATAAACCCATATTTGTGGTTGCATAGAGAATAACACTGCGCGAGTCCTTGCTGATATGTATAACTGCATATGACCACAAATTACTTTTATTTATTTAATTTTTTTTATCATAATTGTGGTTTTTAACATTTGCATTTATTTTTAAAGTAAGATACGAGTTTTCATGTTTTTTTACTTTGTTGTTCCCCTTATTGTTTTGTATGTTTTTGTGGGCTTTGTGTCATATGCAGCAAAATTATTTGCGCAAAATTGCGCCATTCTTCTTGTAAATGTAAATTCTTTTGGCTTTGGAATTCGGTTCGCTACTCGCATTGCACGAGAATTGTGTTGAATTTGGAATTTAAAGTTTTTCACAAGATGCGCACAGCCCCGCCTGCTATGAAAGTACTTTTGAGTTGGCGCAAAATTGAGCATGTATGGCGATAGTTGTGTTTGCTTCCATCTGCATTCAGTGGGCAGCATACGCCCCCTAAACTACAACTCAAATGCATTTTAGGGACAATATATAAATCTGTATATCTTATGGCAAACTGGCAAGCTGGCAAAACTGTCCGAAAAGTGTCAAATCCTTTTGCATACATCCCTTTGGCCCAGTTTCGTTTCAGCTAAGCTCCAAGTTAAATGTTGCCCTTCTCTCCCTCTCTCTCTCTCTCTCTCTCTCTCTCTCTCTCTCTTTATCTCTAAGCAGCTGTTGTGCCAACTCAGAGAAAATTGCGATCAACTATGCAGCAGGAGCTGTTGAATGAAACGCCTGCCTCCTGAGCATCCTTGCCGGGCTGCCACTTGTGTCTCCCGTCTTTGGTGCGGTTTATTTGCCTGCAGTCGCCCCTTGTTGTTCCTCCTACGTGTCTTTGAAGTATTTTACCAGCAAATACTGCACGAAATTGCTTTATTTGCCTCTTGGCTGCAGCTTGACTCAAGTAGCCACACAAAAAATTGACAAACTAAGCGTGTTAAATGTCACTGAAGCAGCTTCTGCCTGTCGCTACAGGATTGACACTTGAGGCTTTAGGCCTCACAAATCTCTGTTACTTTAATCCTTGTTGTCTTTAATTTATGAACTCTATTCATATTTTATTAAACATTCTATTGACTCTTGAGTTCAATCGGAATATAGAAGATATAAATATGTGGGATTCTGGCTACTGAGGCCAATCACAACAACAAAGAAGAACGTAGACCAGAACCACGACGATCCCTAGGCAACAACGACGAGCAAAGAAGTAACGACTAGCAAAGAAACAACGACGTCAGCGAAATTGTAATTTGCAGCGAATCCCCTTATAGAAGACGATTGGTGGGGAGCGAGAGGAGGACGGGGAAGATAGTCTTAGTTCGGCCTTTGACTGAAAAGGTTGTGAGAGCTGTGTCTCAATAGAAAAAGACGATACCGACGAGAACGATGATTAAGACGCTGACAATAAACTATAAATTACATTACATTAAGATTGTATTCGTAATATTATTAACTGTTATAATAAAACCTCCACATATTTAGAACCAAAGACACGAGACCCGACAGAATTGCGAAGTGCTCACCGTTATTAATCGATGAGTACACATTGAGTCCGCAAAAGGACAATGGTGAGGAGTTCCGCGAGCATCCAGTTTGTTGATATTCAGCCAGAAAGGAACGCACATTTAAGTTACTCGAATATTTCATTAAAGTTGTAAGATCACATGATCTATAGTGAAGTGAATATTAGGGAGGATAATCATATTCAACAAGCAAATATAATCATAATAAACTTTGTTCCTGAGCTATTTGCTACTAGTGAAATACTTCGGACCCACGTATATATTTTTTTACTCAACATTTTCTTAAATTGATAGTCAATACACAAACCTACCTAAATTACTAATTTGTAATTTGAATATAGGGATTAATTTTTATTTATTAGGGAAGTAACGACCACACCAAAACTTGTTTTTGTATTTTTCTGTTTTTTTTTTTGTTTTTAAATTTTAATTTTAATTACTTTTATAATACATTTTCATAACATTGCACATTTTTCAAAATGCAAGAAATTTCTTAGTTAAATGCATTTTTGCAAATAATATTAAATGCTATTCGCGTCATTTACTTGTCTTGTCAGATGTTTTATTATGCATAAAGAAAGTTGCTGCTGTGCGTTGCTGCCATTAATTACCAAACTCATCCAAAGTAATTCTATAGGAAAATTAGTTTAAGCGAGTGACGCTGCCGTTCGGCGACCCAAAGATTCAGTTTTATTCGCAGTCGCTGCCACAGTCGCTGCCACAGTCGCTGCAATTATTATGCAATTACAGGCGCTGATGGCGCTGTTGCTGGAGTTGAGGATATGGCCGAGGCGCCGCGACGTTTGGCAGGATAACTACATAAAACTGTTACCTAAGCAACCTGCACAAAGTTATGGGGCAGATCCCGGCGCAGGAAGGCAATTTAGTGGTGGCGGCGAAGACAACAAAAGAAGTAACAGCAGCAACACCAACAAAAACATAATGTACAAGGATTGGGACAACGGCAAATCGTTGGGCAACGCCTTTGTCTTCTTCACGCGTCGGTGGCGGCTGTGTTATATTTTTCTTTCAATGTCCTCCGCTTGCCGCATACCGCTTGCTGCATACAAGAAGGAAAAGCTCATAAAACTTTTTCAATTTCACTTTAATTTGGCAGAGCCGTTCTCGTTTTTTTTTTTGTTTTTTGTGTTTTATCTAGTAACAAAGGCATTTGGCGTGCTCTGTATAGGCATTTTAGTTGTAAGAAAATTCAATTATGTGCATTACCTTACTTTGGATATATGTACTATATATGCATAATATATACGTACATATATATGGCTTGCTGCAAGATTTGGATTGGCCATTTAAGTCGCTACTTCGGATAATGAGAATCAAATTAGCCGCTTTTGCTACGCATGAAAACTTTTTCCATTAAAACTGCAAAAGGTTACTTAAGCATTTTTGTGAGCTGTTTTGAAAAAGGAGAACGATTTTATAGGGTTTGTGTAATGTCTAACATTATTTTAGCATTCGAATATAGTGGAATCCTAACTGACGTGTTAAGACTTGTATCCAATTTCCCTATAGTTTTGGGGACTACTATTGATCCTGACAATACTTCAAAATAATAAAAATGTGCAATTAAAAATAAAAGCGAGTATTTGCAAAACAAGTTAATAAAACATTTTTTTTTTATATCTATTACTATAGAAGGTCGCCTCAAGTTGAGTTAGCTGTTTTCTTCTTGGCGTATAATGCAGCTAGCAAATTTTGTGTTGGTATACAGCATGCCTGCACTTGGTCAGATAAACTAAGCCATCCGTTGTTGACTGACCACACCCCTGGCTCTGCGTCACCCCACTAATCACTTCAGACAGTTGTTGGCCTGATTAAAATGTTTCGCTCTAATTGAAGTTTCTTGTTGTCGATTAAGTTGCATGTTTTATGCTTATAATGCCCATCCGACATACTCTTAAGTTGCTCTTAACTCCTCATTGCAGTCAGTGTCTAATCAAACACACATACATCGCTCGTATATATATACATATCTACAGATATGAGTGTGTGTGTGTTTATTACTAATTACAATGACGTTGTAGGTGAGTAGTGGTGATTTGGTTTGGGATAAGAGGTTTGGTTTCTTGCTGATGCGATGCAATATCTTTTGTGACTATTACGTGTCAATGCCTTTGTCAATGTGGGTGAATTTGTGACAAGGCAAACTTGAACTAATCTAAACTGCAACACCTGACAACAGATTTTGGCAAGCAAGCCCTTTTGGAATCGTGAACTAATTGAGTTTATATAATTTTGTATTCATTCAGTTTTAAATAAATTATTCTCTATTGGCCAGATTACTAGGTTTGCTAACGTTAATCGTCAGTTTTCCGTATTTCAGCACTGATTGTTATTACTATATACTTTCAATGTGGTTACTAAACGCAAACAGATTGCGCTGCCAATCGAAGCAGTAGTTCATTATTAAGTCAACAATGACGAGCAAGATTTGAGGAGAGAAGAGAGGGGTTGGCTTATATACAACGTCATCGCATCATAAACATGAATAATTGCGTCGCTCAACAGTCGCTCAAAGCTTAGGAGAACTGAGATGAGCTTCATCTTCATCTTTGGACTTGGCCTGATTTCACATTGCTGTGTGCGTTCGTGCGCAACAGGATGTGGGCGAGAGGGTTGGATTGGTGGGGGCAGATTGTATTATTGGGGTACATGAAAAGTAGCTTAACATTAGAAATCACAACATGCGACACTTGTCGGTTCAGTCAGAGGCATTGACTGCCATCAAAAGCAGCTAGCTGAGACTTTACATGAATGACCCAACAAAATCTCACATTTCGACATTCACTCGTATTCCTAAGCGCTACGATGGCATCTTCTCATTTAATTTGTATTTCGCATTCTGGGCATCTCAATAGTTGGATTATTTATTGTTCCTCCTACTGCATATTTCTGTAATTGGTATGCCATGTTCAATAAATGCATTTGTTTGATACACTGGCTGTCAATATATTACATTAAGTTAACGATTACTTTATTTGCTTGTTTAACTTCAATGGACTGAAAACTGTCAATTTTTCCATGACTACATATTTAGTTTTACAGAAATTGGAATAGGTGGGTCTGTTGTAATCCCCCAAATAATATCTACTAATTATTTTCCAAGTACTCTGACTAATACTGACAATACACAATCCATGCTCATTAGCACTCTGTTCAGAATATGCTGACAATGAGATTTAACATAAGTCCCCAAATGTGTGTGTTGTGTTCATAGATTCTTAAAACAAATGGATTAAGGGTTTGCGCATATATGATTCAATGCATATTGGAAAGTTTGGCCAATTGGATTTGTTGCCCAACGAATTGTGGGTGAGTGGATTTGGACTCGATATGTGGCACTATAAGTGTGTGCTAGCTGTGTATGTGCTTATATGGCAAAAGTAAAACAAAAGCGAGAAGGCAATGCACAAAGTTTGATTTTGCAAGTGGGTTGTTTTTTCTTCTTCATTTTGTGCAGAAAACTCAACAGATAGAGAATTTGGTCAACAACTAATAAAACTTTTGTGTGGCATTTAAGGAGCGCAGAGCACGAACTCAAATGGTTTTAGTTTCTATCGAATCGAATACCTGGAAAAAACCTGTGGAAAAATCGTAAAAAAATATTTAAAAAGTTGAAAAATGCTTTAGCAACAAATACAAGTATAAATACATGAATAAAAAAAATATAGACAAATATAAGTGTATATAAAAGTTAGCGGAAAAAAATAATACAAACTAATTGCTGGAAATAAAGTTTGTCGTTCAAAGTGATACCACTTGTGTGGAACGTTGGTTTTGCTCCCATTTTTTCGCTTACGATTTAATGCAACGAGTTCTATTTAACTTTTTTAATACGAATAGTCTTTACGGCGTAGCTAAAAGTTGCGAAATTTGTGCGGAATTTTAAAATATTTCGTTGTTTTTGCCATATAAAATTTGTGTGGGATTCGGACTAATTTTTTCTGTGCTCAAAGTGGATTTCTTGTGAAAAGCTCAGCTCCCAATTTCGGTCTGGATTATAGCTGATGTGCTATAAAATGAAATGTACCAAAAAGTTTTTAACTGGTCAGAAGTCGTTGACAAGGATTTTAGCGTGATATTCCTTATTTTTGGGAACAACCAAGAATATAATGTGAATGGTTTGAGCTCGAAATATCAAATACTCTAATATATCATTCATATAATATAATGAATAATGTATGTAAGAATACGAAAATAGTAAATATTTTCTTTTATTAAGAGACTGATTCAAATGCAATAGTAAATATAAATCCTGATTCTATTTTAAAAATATAATTCATTTAAATATTTATAGATGGAATAAATTAAAATACCTTTGGTGCATTTTATTCAAATGAAGTTTACCATAAAATATCAATACAAGTAATCCTCACAAACTAATAATGTATGTATGTATATAATGTAACATATCGAACAACTGATTCATTTTTGAACTCGATAGTTATATTGTACGGTTAGTGTATTTACTGATTGCATTAGATAATTTACTTGACACGGCGAGGAAGGCGGGTTGTGTGTTTGTGAAATTTATTTCAGCACCGCTCACACACCTAAAATTAAGTTGCTTGTTTTGCAAATACTTTTATTAGCGTATAAGGCAATTTCCAACTGATTTGGCAACATAAATTACCAACTTTCAGCGCTGAGAGCAAGCTTTCTTTGGTGCCACGCCCAGCTAAACTATTCTGTGCCCATTACGCTCTGGCACGGTCGGTTCCGAGTCGTGGCCTTTTTGGCAACATTAAAGTGATAATTTCTAGTCGCACAGAGCCACTTGCAAGGCTTTTATTATTTAATTTTCAAGCTTGTGCTAATAAATTAAGCACAGCATGTGGCAGCTCACCGCCCACTCACAGCATGCTACGCCCATTTCCTCTTGCCAACGCTCCTGCTCCTGCAATATAAACGAAACACAACACATGCAAAAAACACAAAAAAGAGACCAACTTTTGTTGAAATCAAAATCCTTGCACCCTGCCCTTACTGTCAGCACTTAAAGGGATTATGTGCCAAGTTCCCAGTTCTCAATTCATTGGCCAAATGCCTGCGCTATGCTTCACTGCATCTTTCTACACACAGCCCATGTGTGTGTTCTCTATTGGATTTGCGCTGGCTGCAAATCGCAACTAATAAAAATCACACAAATCTTAAGCCAAGAAGAAAATGGTTAGAAAGCAGCTAACGATACTGCCAGCAATTTAGCCGAAATGTTCTTGATTCAATTACGCATCTGAATTATGCAAGCTTTACGCAGAGCACACTTCTGCATACGTCCCACGCCCCGCCGGCACACCACTGTTTGCCACAGGCAAACATTGGGAGTAGACTAATGCCACGCCTGCTCTTAACTTTCTTGCCTTTTTTTGTTTTTACAAATTAAGCAGTTAAGCAGTGCACCATGCATGCTATAAAACAAGTTATAATTATAGAGCCTGAGCGCGATAAGCTAAGGAATACTCTGTAAAATTGGCCACGTTGTCATACTCCTAAACAATTCCCTCTCGTTCGGGTTTTATGCCACCCTACCTAAGCAGTGTATTGATTAGAGGGTGTATATTCGGCGAGTCGTCTGCGATTCACTTATGCTTTAGCAAATTTGCATAATAAATCTATTTTCAATGGTTTTTTTCTCTGAAGTGTGTGTGCGGCTTTTATCTACCGCTTGCTGCTCTTATGTATCAATGGGAGCATTATAAGGCTCTCAGTTCTTTTATGTAGTTGCCCGACTATCAAAATTTTTGGTTAACAGCTGTGCATAAGTGTGTGTGTGTGTGTGTGTGCAGTCATATTTGTTTTATATAAGCGAACATATATTCATCGTATCGCATTGATCCCAGCGCCTTAACTGCCTCTTAAAGTTCTCGTTATGGCCATTTATTTACGATTCTTTTGCATACTTTGTATTTTTTGCGCCCTCAGCAATTTGTTCGATGTCCTTGAAGATGTGTATATGTATGTATGTATGTATTGTAATTCCTTGGCACCCACATGAAAAAGTTTATTTTAGACATTTTTATAACTTTATTAGTACTCAAATTTTGTTTTCCAACTGAAATGTCGTTTTTTCAACTGTTTCTTGAACAGGTTTTAACAGTTTGTATTTATGGTTTAATTTGTTCTATATTTGTTTTCTTTTGAGACTTGAATGCTGAACTCTTTCGCACTTTTTCATTCGTACACATTTCTAATGCCATAAATTTGAATTAATTTATGTTTTAATTACATGTATCCTTTTGATTTATTTTTTTTATTATCTCTTGTTCAATTATGCGGCACACTATAAATATGCATATATATACATAAATGTGTATACATATGTATATATGTATTGGTATTTTTCTTGTATTTTGGTTTCTCTATATTTATGCTAGTTTTACATCGTTACATTTAACTATATATACGCATACACATAAGCTATAGAGCTATAGAGTTTTACATATTCATTTCATTTAGTGTAATATTTGTTTTTACGGCCGTTAATTACTTTTTTTTCTGTTATTGCTGTGGTTTTTTTTTGTTTTTGTTGCTGTTTTTATATATAATACAATTATTTTTCACATGCACGCAAATTTAATTGTTATAATTTTCGCGCTGTTTCAATTTAATGAACCGCTCCATGGCCATTTTTCGCTACTCACTTTCATTTTTAATTACATTTTCGACATTTGCTAGTTAATAGGGTGCTTAAAATTAAAAACTGAACATTCTATATGGTATTTTTTTTTTTGTTTTTCGCAAATATATAATATTTCCGTCTAATTGAATTTTTAACTATTTGCAATTGCAATTCTTTCCATCTATACCCTGTACCCATGAGCATACATAAATGGCAGTGCAAATGCATTTAACATTGAACAAATTTCCTAATATCTGGCTGATGAGAGGAACCTATAGGAGCTAAGGATATTTCTATTTCTTAAGTTGGCTTACAAATTCAAGTTGACAACGGAAGGGTAATTTAAGTCCAGTACTCGAAAATTAAAAATTAATTTAAAATATGGGCACAGGGTATTTCCTACGTCCATCACTGGCAATGCGCGTAATTGTGGAATTTGTTTGGTTTTTGTTGTATTTAGTAGTCGTATATGCATTTAATATTAATAGCTATATAAATATTTATGTAGTTGAGTTAGTCACATAACAAAGTAGCTGCAGGCTTACAATTAGCAATAACGTTTCGTTTTTTTCCTCTTTTATAATTGCTACCAACAGTTCTGATTTTAGGGATTTAAGTTTTAACTATTGAAGTTGGCTACAAAAGGTTTAAACGCGGATTTTGAAAGGTGTTCGTTTTAGTATGGTGAACAAAAACTCGAAACAAATGGCAGCAAAGTAATTTGGTTTATATTTTTGTGAGATATTTAATTTGGTATTTCTGTAAGCATTTCTTTTATCATAAAAATTGTTGGATTAGTTGTTGTTGTTGTTGTTGTTGTACAGCTTATAACATATTGTTTTTATTTGTTTTAAGAGCTAGGCATTTGTATTATTTACACACATACACAATTTGAATTCAGTCTTTGGAAGAATAACATTTATTTTGGTTTTTCTTTATACGTACATTTATATATATTTTTATTATATTATTTTGAAATTTTAGTTTAATCTTGTGTGATGTGTTTTTATTTAATTTCTGAGAAACCATAAAAGAAAATTCTGAGTGTTATGCTGGGGATTAATTGGGAATTGGTCCTAGTCAGAAAACTATGAGTGGTGCAAAATGTAAGGAAAAACAAATCAATAACTATTTCGGAAAAGTGGCAATATTCAAATTTAACTTTTCACTTTTTTCTTATTTACAATAAAATGTATGTTGAAGTGAACCGTTTTACATATGTTGCTTAACATTCACAGCTGGCAGCAAAAGTAAAGCAACAGCAGGCACACACACAGTCAGGCACACACACACACACACACACACACACACACACACACACACCCAAACACACACACCCGCATACACACTAAGTTTGAAACAGTTTGTGGACTGTGCGCTTTTGAGATCCTAGCTTATAGATCACATTTGAAACGCACCGTCAATTAATGTCACACTCGCAACTCATCCATTAGCGGATGTGGCTGCTGTGACTGTTGTTGCTGTTGCTGTTGCTGCTGCTGTGAGTGCTGCTGCGTTGTAGTTGCCACAATCACTGGCACTGTGGGCGGCGTGGGCACTGGCATGAGGCCGCCTGACGTGGTCAGCACCGTGGTCATGCTTTGATTATGATGATTCTGCATATGTTGCTGATGCGTTACCACATGTTGCTGTTGTGCGGGCGAGTGTTGCTGCTGCGCCTGTGCTGCTGCCTGTGTCTGCTTCATGCAGCTCTTTTTTGTCAGTGTGCCGCACTGATTGCCCAGCACCTGCAGCGCATGCGGCGGCGGCAACATGCCACCGCCCCCACCCCCACCCTGTCCCCCATCCTGCATGGAAGACTTCATATGTTTCGGGGGCGGAGGTGCACGATGCGGTATATCGGCAAACTCTGGCGGCGGCAGCTGATGATGCTGCATGGCATGATGATGCGACAATATAGTAGCCGGATCGCTTTTCGCGTGTATCGTCAGCGTCTCCAGATCGCCGCATATATTATTCGGCATCTGGCCATTCTCCTGTCGCTTGAGCTTGGTTTGGGTGCGCGGCTCGCCGAGCCGCGTCTTATCTCGCTGATAGTAGACGCCAGCAAAGATCAACACGTTGAGTATCAGCAGCGAACAGCCAATCGCAATCGTTACACTCAGCGCTGTGGAGTAAGCAGCGAATCCATCGCTGTCCTGCGAGGCACTTGCTGCACCGCCAGCATCCAGCATGTCATCCGGATAGATTTTTCCGTTGCCGTAGCGGGTGCCATTGCGCTGCAGCGAGGACGAGGGCGAACTGAGATTCAGCAACGAGAAGACCTGATTCGTGAATATTGTATAGTTGCCCATGGCAGCCGCATTGGCACCCCGCGATGTGTAGGATGGGTTGAGGGGTTTCACGGATGCATCGCTGGCAATGTTGTTGTCCAGCTCGTCGTCGTCGTGCAGCTGATGATGCGAGGCGGGCACGTTGTCACCCCCGGGCTTGTGCAGATCGGGTATTAGGTTCAGCCAGAAGGACAGACGATGTGCGCGATAATGATTCTTTAATTTCGGCTTGGTGTCTGTTTGGAGGGGAAGACAAGCAGAATTAAAGGTGTTACAATATTAAAACTAGGTCATGCAACAAGTTTACTGGGAAATGATTATTAGATTTTCACAGTTATCGAAAACTTATCTAACACAAGCAGTCAAATTTTCTTTATTTAAGTTTAGTATTTTATGCCTTTTAGGTAAAGCTCAAAATCTTATCAGAAAATTCTTTTGACACTTTCTCACTTTACTCACCGAAATTTAAGAATTTCTTATGCACACTTTCATAGGCCGTCCATTCGATAGTCTTGTAGCGACTTCGCTCCTGTCGACTCCCATGCTCCGTCTCCATTGGCTCATTTGGATTGCTGAACGTGTGTGCGAAAATTGTGGTTTGCGGTGGTGGAAAAGTAGTTGTTTTGGAATGTTTATACATAGTTGAGGTCGTGGCGACCGCAGGCCTAATCAACACTTACCCAGTGCGCACAAAGTTGGACCAGTAGAACATTACAACTTCCGATAGACTGATTTCAGTTTTCGTATAGTTCCGAGTGAAATGATTCAAACCGCCGACGAGTGGTGCACCAAAGATATATGGTAAATCCTCTCCATGAATGCAGCCCTGACGCTGCATAAATGAAAACGAATTTAGTAGGTTGTGTTTTGAGATTAAATGTTTGAATGGGTGCTTCGAAATGAATCTGAACTCTAAAATAGATGTGTGTGCTTTAACTTACCTGTGGATAATCACCGAAACGCGTCTGATAATCAAAGACATATAAATATGAGTTGCGATGATCTGCAGAATGCAAGTCGACAGTTTGAGCTGCTGGAGCCACCACCTGTGCATCGCTTAAAGCCTCCAGAGTTTCATCGCTGCGAGAGAGATAGACAAGTGTTAAAATCAAATAACAACTTATTGTAGAGTACTTTTTCGCATAATTGCCTCATCGAGTTGCATTCAAGGGTGCAACTAACAAGCAACTTTGAGTGCCTTTTTGCCTCAACCGCTGACTGTTTTCATATTAAACTGGGCAAGAAAGAAAACTATACCCCACCATTCGGCCCCACACAAAACAGTTGTCTTGAAGTGCCCTCAACTTTTGCTAAGCCTGTTTAGGAAAAATATTCTTTTGGCTTTGATTTGTTACCATTTTGGTTTTATTTTTGACTTTCTCAAGTTTTCCCCGCATGCGTTTTTGCCCGCTCCACGATATGAAATGACGAGAAATTTGAATAAAAACCATTTGCTACATTGCTAGTGCTAGTGCTGCAACATGCTTTCTTTTCATATTATTTTATGTGCCAGCATAAAAGTACATTTAATAAATGCAGAAAAATATTTTTCCTTTTCAGTATCAGTAAATTTTATAGTGAGGCACTCTTGAAATTCACTGCGTGGAATCAAGAATAGTTTTTATTATCATATTATAAATGTAATACAAATAAAAATGCTTGCCCCATGTGGAAATATTTAAAGAAAATACGACTTTTATATAACTGAAGCGCTCTATACAAATTGTTGAGTGGTATACGGATTTGGAAATGTATATAAGATTAAAAAATGTGTGTGAAGATTTAATGGCAACTGAATAATTTTTTTTGTAATACTTATCTAATTCCAATAGTCATTTTTATATTTGAATATTTGAAGCAGTCTTGAAATGACTTTTGAAACTAGATTTGGCATCAAACATTCAACTTGATAATCTGGCAACGCGATGCGCATATTGAAAACTCAATCTCACTTTTATAAATATTTATTTTGATTGCATTTATCGTTGACTTTTTAGCAAATCCATTTGAAATATGCGCACGGCTCTCTTTGATACAGCCACATCCCCACCACGCCCCGATTTGAGCACCCAGCCAGAGATCAAGCGTGAACCGTTTGCTGCTTCATTGCATGCAACTTAACGCACGTTTGCACATCTGCTGAAACTTTTGTATGGCTCCGGAGGGTAGTGGGGTAAATATTTTTTCTTTTCTGTTTTTATCATAGAAAATGGGAAAATTGTAAGGTTATTAAATTATGCATTCAGTGAATAAACTCGTGATGCCATCTAAAATTCAGCAAACATATAAAATGCAATACAAAATAAGTTGTTGCCTTCACTTTGGCGTATACGCAAACATAAATATTGATAAGGTCAAAAGCAAATCAAAAGCAAATTATGATTGCATATATGCAAATATTTCTTATTTTAAGGTAAATGGAATTGAACATTGAATGTTGTGCACTGCGCTTTGGTCATTACTTAAGAGGAATGACAGTCGACGCAGGCTGGCAGGCTGGCAGGCAGGCAGGCAACAAATTTGCATTTCACCTGCCATAAGATTGAAATCAAGATTCATTTAAGCCACTTTAATTGAAAAGCTACCAGCCCCGTTCAAAGGGAGGTAAGAACGTAGCAGCTCGCATTTAATTAAGAACGAAATATTTATTTGGTGGGGTGCTACAATCACAGCCGCAGGCCGAAACGTAGCTCAGACCCCATCTGTTTGAGGTAGGGGGATGGGGAGGAGTCTGACAACGGGTTCACGTGGAACAAACGCAATTACTCACCGGATATTAATTGGATGCTGCACCGGCCGTTCCCAGTCCGTGTATTCATTGACAATCGTGGCGAATATCTCGTTCAAATGAAATGTGTACGTGTTGCGTACGTAGGCCTTTAAAATTCTGGAGCGCCGATCCGCCTCGATGCCATATTGTACGTCGCCGGAATTGAAGCTGAAAAAGGATTCGGCACGTGTCACACCAGCCATCAGGTCGTATCTGCAAATGAGCAATGAGTGCATAAGAACGTGTATCTTCCAACTTATGGGTATGCCAAAAAAGGGTTGCTCGCTCCCATAAAATACAACCACTTTGATTTGGTTGCGTGTAGTATTGAAATGATAAGAAAATGTTGTAAAAAGAGTTTGCAAAACTAATTCATCAGTCAAAAGTTGCCACATGAATGTTTGAATTGAAATTCTTTTCAAACTAAACAAAATCTCTTGATAACCATGAAAACTCGAGAGCAGCTATTCTCAAATTTTGTGTAGTTTTCACTAATAATAAAAGGAATCTTTGATTAACTTTTCGCAGCACTTCAACATTTGCCGAGTTACACTTAATAATTTATTTTTGCCAATTTGCATTGATAAAGTTTTTCTTTTTTGAGCTTCTGTTTCTTTTATTATTTTATCTGGTATTTATTTTTATCTCTTGAATTTTATATGTTTGCGAAATTACGTGTTTTCTGCTCTTTCTGCGTATGTTTAATGAAATTCCTAAGAAGCTTATTGAGCTGGCATTCCAATGTGTGTATACTTTATATTGAAGTTATTTGAAGATATGTGGACATGAGTGTTTTATTCGAGTCTGCATTTCAGTTGCCTCACAACAAATTCCTTTTAAATGTGCACAGAGCAATATTTATACTTCTGTCGTTGTTTTGGGATTAATAGCCTCTTGGTCACTGACAGCTTACAAAGCGCTGCAAAGCAAATGGTCTGCACCGAGAGGTTAGCAGCAGTTCAACATTATTTTAGTACATGTATGTAAGGCTACAAGTATCCCATGTATTTAACCACCTTCTAATAAGTTGTAGCTATTTTTCGCATTTTATTATTTAGCAGTATCATCAATTCTCACCGACTGGCTCATTTTAAATGTACTTTTTTCTTTTCTCACTCATTAGGGCATCATGTGAGAGATTTCACTTTAACTAATCTTTAAAAATCTCATTAACACGCTCAAATTGGTAAATATTCAGTCTTCTGCCCTATTCATAAATGTGCTTCTAATTTCTGTTTAGAATATTATTTATTGTTGCTGGTGAAATGTACTAATTTTAATATAAATTCATGTAATTATGACTGCTTAATTAATTGTGAAAAATGTCATTTGACACAGAAACATAACTTAATTTGTAATTAAATGCAAAATATATGTACTAAATAAAATATATTTGTTAAAAATTTGTATTTCATTTAAATAGTGTTTTTTCTAATGTAGTTTCTTTCTTGTACTCGGTAGTATTTAGTTGCATTCAAATTCTGTTAGATTTGTAGCATTTGCATGAGCGCTTGTACATTAATTATGAAATCACGGCCAATTAGCTGTTAATGATATGTATTTATAATGCAAAATTCGCCAGCACAAAGTGCATAAATCACGTAGCGATGCCAAACACAATAAGACGTGCCCACAAGCCAACATACGGCACCCTTATCCCTAACCCTCATGTTGTAATCGTATTGCAAAACAAAGTCGCGCATTTGCATGGTTAATGTGCATAAATTAATAAAGCAGTAAATTAGTGTTGTGTGTGTTATGTGTGTTGTGCAGTATGGCCAACTGTGTGTTATAAGCTCAAAGCTTATCGCTAACTAAGCTGACGATTTTCAATGTTCGCTGCTGCGAGATAAAATCTTTGAACAGCACGCAAAAGTCGGCAAAGTCGAAACTTTAAATTAATTACATTGCATACTTTTGGACAAACACCGTTGCAATTCGTGTGAGTGGGAGTGTGTGTGTGTGTATGGTTAAGGGCAAAAATAATTAAGAAGCGTTGGGCAGGCAGAATCGAGCCAAACTAAACCGCAAAAAACTTACCTTGACAACTTGTTAATGGCTGTTTTTCTCATTAATACTGCATTAATTAAAAACGCCAACACACACGCGTATGTGCGCACAGGTGAGCATAGTGTATGTGTATGTGGGTGTGTGTATGAGTTCGTGTTAATGGCGCCAACAAACATGGCAGTTCACAAGTGCACGTCGTCGTCAGCGATATCAGCGGCAGGAACGTCGAGAGGTTCGGCAATATGGAATTGACAGAAACGCATTGGATTTTAATGTATTTGATTAAGAATTTTGTAAATAAGAATTGGGTTAAGATTCGACAAGCCGCAGCTTAAATACACTTACATCGGAAATATTTTCATACATACACAGTGGAAAAATCACACTTAAAAGGAACC
The DNA here is from genome assembly GCA_035041605.1 of Drosophila atroscutellata. Lineage (NCBI taxonomy): Eukaryota > Metazoa > Arthropoda > Insecta > Diptera > Drosophilidae > Drosophila > Drosophila atroscutellata. Next base: position 1,941,260 of record JAWNLA010000094.1, on the reverse strand, counting down.
ATTTTTTTTTACTCTTCGGAAATGTATTTTCCAATGATTTATATTGTCATTAATTAATAATTTTATGTGAATTAATTAAACACTGTTGTCTACAATATCTCAGCAATAATTGTTGTACTCTGTGTGTGTATAAGTGTTCAGTAGAGCGCTCTTCAATGTCCACTCACCGATATTCTCCAATTGACCTGGCGTTCCCCAGCCACCAGCTGCAGCAATGCCAGCCTCACCGCCCAGCCCATTGCCAGCGGCAGTCGATGCTTGAGCCTGAGCCTGGGCGGCTGGGGAGCCGGGTGCTGGTGGCACATAGTCGCCGCCATCGATGACAACGCCATCGATGCTGGGCCCGAAGGCGAAACCAAACTCTGGCGGTCGTATCGGTACACTCAGCAGCTGCTCGAGTGTCTTCTCACGCAGGCACTTCATCAGATGGGCGTGCGGCAAGTCCGAGGCGCAGTTGACATGGTGCGCTACAATTGCAGCATACTTGGCCGGATTACTAACCAAGGACCAGGGCGCCAGACCCGAGCCGGACATGAGCATGGCGCGATTGAAGAGCAGGCCTTATAAGATTTTTAAGTGTGATTAGGAATTTGAATGGAATTTCGCTTTAGATTTTGAATTACCTTCGGGCACGGCCATGGATGAAATGAGAAAATGCACACAAGCCGCACCGGTGCCGTGTCCGGCAAGTGTAATGCTGTTGGCATCTCCGCCAAAGGCCGCAATATTCTCCTTCAGCCAGTGCAACGCCGCAATTATGTCCATCAGTCCGTAATTAGCGGGAAGTTTTGAATAGCGATCCGTGTTCGCATTTAGGAAGCCTGCAAATAGATGCGGCCGTAATTCATTAGATTTAATGCAGGTGCAGCAATGGCAGCAAATGAAAATTTAATCGAGTTCGGCTGCTCGACGTGTTTTTCGCAGCTATTTAAAATGTCAGACACATGTACGCAGCACTTGTGAAAATGTGTACAGTCACGCGTGCAAATCATGATGTCAGCACTTCCGTTTCCGCAGCAGCAGCAGCAGTGGGCAAAGGTCTGAATGGCCAAAGGACCGACAGGTGGAGGGGTAGGCAGTTCTAGAAATTGAGGTCACACTAATATGGGGAGCATTTGAATTTTTACAGTGGGTACTTTTTGTACTTGTTGTTTTTTTCTTTCAACAAACTAAAAAAATAAAATTAAAGTAAATGGGATCTACAAATATAAAATCCAGAAATCACAAAAACTCTGCAGACGACAAATATTATTGTTATTGGAATCTACCTTTTCTAAAATTGTGGAATATAAAAAATTGTTCGATTTATTGAGGTAAAATATTTAAATAAAAAAAGTTATTAATCCAATTATGTTGATTTAATAACTTAAATGACTAGACTACGAAATATTTCATTTATTTAGAAGTGGATTTAGTTCCACAGTGCTTTGTATCAGTTTTTACACTACATTGTAACAAAATTAGTTAGATTATTGAATGGGCATTCGCCCCATTGCCGCGGCTGTTTCCGTAGTTATTGCTGCTGATGTTGAGCGGAAGTGCAACGGTTGCAGCAGTGGCTTAAGAGCGAATCGGACACTGTACACGTTTGGCACGATTCGCTGGACTTGGTCGTCGATGGTGGCAGGCAGCATATCAATTAGCATTAGCGTTTGAGTGTGCGAGCACTTACCCAGCACTCCGAGGCGATAATTTATGGTTACCACCAATATTTGTCCGTAGCTGGCCAGCACAGACCCATCATATGGATTGCCGCTGTTCCACTCGTACGATTCACCATGCACAAACACCAGCACCGGATACTTGGTGGGGCCAGCGGTGGTTGAGGAAGACGAAGAGCTGCTGCCACTGCCAGCAGAGTTGCCGCCACTGCTCGTGGAATCCCGGGAACCAACTGCCAAGTAATTAGAAAAGAGAAAAAAAATATTATAAACTAAGTATTCAATTGCAGTTAACGGTTGTCGGAAATTGCAGTCGCTCATAATTTCAATTCAATTGTTTTTGGCTAAAACAAAAATGAATGAGAGAAAACAATTTTATAATAATTGGGGTTGCCAGCGGAGCAGACTACTGTTTGTAATGGTCGCTGCATTTTATGGCTTTTATTGAGTTAAATTTCATGGATTGATTTTTGCCAAGTTTTTAACTTGATAATTTGCATTTAAATGCCAAGCTGCCAAGGATTTGGCTTCAATTCAAGACCATTCGACCATTAATCAAAATTGGCATGATTGTCTGAAGGGTAAGCTTTCGAAAATGAAAGAATAAAAACGAATTCTGTCAAGTGTCTTAAAGTATAGGTAAACAGGGATTTGTTTGTCAAACGCGCAAGACAAATGAGCGTCTAAGCCGAAAATAGGCAAATTACTGGAAAACAACTCTTTTGAATGTCGGTCCCAAAATATCAACGTAGACAGAATATCAGCTTTTAGGAACATTTCTGAGCTCAGCACTTTTGTACACTTTCAGGCCCGAGCAAAATCAATGCAGACAACTTTGTCAAAAGCGTAAAAAGGTTGAGTAAGTGAGCGAGGGTATTAAGGAGGTGGAGAGTAGTGAGAGTTGGGTAAATGTAGGGATTTTTACCGCTTACAGTTTGACTGATATATATATTGCTGAATAGGTTGCACATGTGAAAAGGTAGAAATGCTAAAACTGTTGTTAAGAGATGAGCCAAAAAAGATATACGGAACATAGCATTGATAGAAAAAGAAGGATGAGAACGCATTAATCAAAAACAGAATTATGTTGGTTTTAAATCAAAAGTTCGACGTTAGAAAAGGTGAATAATAAATAGAATTTAATATGCAGAAATAAAAACTTAAATATTTAAATATAATACCTAACAGGATTTTCTTGTACGTCAAGCCCTCGAGTCGAGTTTTCTAGGCCAAGCTCATGCTTTCCCTCTGCTCCACTTTTATAAATTTAATTCAACTAAAAATACAAAATTGCACTCAAAATGCATTCACATACACTCACACAGATATATCTAGAGCAGCAGCAGTATCTTGGGCAGATACACATCCATATTGCATGTATCTGAGTGCATATATCTGCTCGAGTCAGCGGCAGCAGCAGCAGCAGCAGCAGCAAAAGCTTTGCCACATGGCAAGCCTGAACAAAAGCCACAACAACAAAGATAACAAAAGGAATATGACCCATGAATTCTTCGTGCATGTATATATAACTGCATTTTTTTGGCCAGTCTTTTCTTCCGTTTTTTTTCTTCTTTTATATAAATATACCACATAGCCTGGAACAAAAGAACTTGCTTAGCAAAGCGGAAAAAGAGTTGCGTGTGGGGGAAGAGTGGTCTGGATGTTAGAAGTGGCAAAACGAGCACCATACTCCGCTTAGAGGATAGGCAGGCCAAGGCAGAAGCAAGTTACTGTGTCACTGACTTTTATAAATAGCGCCAGGCATGACACGAGTCACAGACAATGAATGCCACATGCCCAACTTGCCACATCAACTTGCTCAATCTATGGCGCTCTCTTTCCCATTTCCTCTCTCTATCTCTCTCATACCTCGCTTCGGAGCACTGTCAATATCTATTTAAAGTCTACTTGCCGCACAAAGTCACATTCACACCACGCCCGCTAATTCGATGAGTTTCATTTGCTGCAGCTGCTGTCAGTAGTCAGTTTTTAGTCAGGTGTAAAGTTAATGACTGTGTTTAAGCCGCAGCCAACGCCCACGCACACAGTTCAGTTACCTCACAGTTAAAGTCACAAAATCACAACGCTTTTGGAAAACTTAACAAATAAATGACAGCCACACATCTTCAGCAAATTTTTCCAAAATTTCTCGTTAGCTGACATTAAATATTCACAATGCACATATCTGAACGATAAAACGATTTAAATATATATAGGTAAAGGTTTTTGTTATGCAATCAGTTGATTAAACTATTTATAATTTATAAATAGAGTAATCTTAAGGTTTGACTCCTGCGCGTGGACCTCGACTTACTCGAGGGGCTTATTTGTGGTTTGCTTATCTTTTCCTTTTTAGCGTTACAAAAAAAAGATTCTCATAGTTTCTCTTTTGCTTAAATATAATTTTTTAAATTTTAAATAAATAAGTTTAGCAAATGCTTGCATTTTGTTTTTATTATTCAATTAATTTTTCTATGGAGGCAAATTAATGAAATTACTTTTCTAGTGAAAACTTGAAATTCGTGTGGCCTTTAAAATGTTTTTAAATAAATAGTTTGCTGCTACTTGCAAATGAGGCGCGAAATTACAGCAATTTGCTGGGGCAAAAGGCTTGACAGACGCGCGACATGCAAACAGCATTTAAAACTTGTCTTGTACGAAAAAAAAGAGTACGAACCCGAGCTGGAAAACCTCAAGTAAAAACTTCTGATGGTATTTCAACATGGCGGATCTGACAGTAATGGCGACGTCTGTGTACTGTTGGCATGTCGCTACACCCGGGGGTGCTACTTACCCGAAAACTTTATGACAGCACCGAGAAGTCAACAGACATACAAAAACTTGCCACGCCCCACCGCCCCACCTTCCCCCATCCTGCCCCTTCCTCACTCCATCCCGCCAACAAAGCGCATAAGGACGAGGCAACTGTCTTCTATGTTGCCTAAAAACTTGTTAAATATGTAGTTGCTGGCCTTCTCTCGCTTGCTCCATGTTTTTGCCGCATAATTTCAGCAAATGTAAATATTTTGTGCAAATAAATACAAACAAATGTTATGTACAACCTGCAACATGCAGAGGGAGGAGGGGGTTGTCGGGGCGCGTATAACAAATACAAAGACAAGAGCTGTAACTGGCAAAAACTAATGCGACTTTCGGGGCTTGTTAATAACTTGAACATGTTTTAATTCACATGCTGACTGCCCTTCCCTCGGTACCGGCAGCACATTTACCCCTTTGCCAGCGCGGCACTTATTTGCAGCGGGATAAATCTGAATACTGGGTGTCTGAAATGTAGACATTCCACGGTAAGTGGCAAGTGGCAAGTTTCATCTGCCTAAACTTGCACCCCTTTTTGTATGCCGCTTGGGGCTTGTCTCTTTGCAGCAGTCAACAGCTCTCATGTTGTGCTCGACTCGCATAAATTTAATCATATTTTCTGGCTACAATCTGCACACGCATAAACGCCTTAAGGGCAAATATTCCTTGCGGCTTTTATGTGTGTGGCAATAATTCCCTGAAAGCTTTAATTAATACGAGTACAAATAGAAAATGTATGCAGCTTGTAAATGAAGCATAAGAATATAATACCATTCGAAGCTTATATTTTCTTTCAAACTTTCTTAAATCAACAATAAATTCTGGAATACTTTATTCTGTGTTCATATAAATTATTTGTATGTAAAATAAAAACAGAAATATGTAAGCACATCGGCAACACTCTACTAAATAGAATTTATGATAGTTGATTGAATAATTAATGTCTTTCCTTAATATCATAATTACCGTACGTTGACCTAAGTTATAAATAAATTTAAATTTAAAGGAATTTGAACATTGATTGTGTAATATATAAATTCTTTACTTAAGTTTGCTCTTAATATCACATTTTTAATAAGCCGAAACCTTAATTTTTAATTCCATTACTTGCCATGTGCGCTTACAAAAATCCACCTAAAAGAAAAAAAAAATTCCAACAAACATAAGCATGTGTCAGTCAAAGACTGCTTGGAGAGCATCTACAATCCAAAACTAGGTGAAATCGATATCCTTTAGTCATTGTCTTGCCCTATCTCAACTTTTGCTGTGTCATATCGTCTGGCTGCGGTCCTTGATTTCGCGTGGAGAATACTCAAACCGCAGTGCATTGTGCTGCTTGCGCTTTCAAGAAATGCTGCCACAATGCTCGAGAATGCTAGCTCATTTCATTTTATGGTATTTGGGCGAAATCTCATTTTGTTACTCTGCTAGCTTAGTGTCGAAGTGGGGGAAACCTTGTGCCACATTTCAGCTACAGTGAATTGTCGTCTCTACTGAACCGTGCACAATTACAGTGAAAGGGATATATGTAGGAATCGATATAATTTTCTCTCTACATTACAATTAGTTATTTTTGATAGATATATAATAATTATTCTTGTTTTTCGCTACACTCCTGGAAGAACTACTACTACTACTACAGCAGTTTCATTTCTATATTTTATTTCAGCGCCACAGGTTGACTTTAAGTGCTGGTAAAACATATTTGTTGACTACCAAAAAAAAGAGCATTTTTTACTTTTATCGATTTAATAAATTGCAAGTTTTCAGCGCGCTTTGTTTTTTATGTCTTCGATTTAAGGTTCAGTGGACTTTTGGCTTGAAAAATGTGCGCTAAAAATCGAGTTCGATGTTTTTTTCTGCTGACACAGTTACGAACACGGTAGCATTTTTATTACTCTTTGACTTTTGCATTGAATTTTCAGCACTTGGCCAGGATAGAGGATACGCTAAAGTGCATTTTCAGTTTTGTAGTTTATTACTTGCGCTTAAGTTTTTGGCCTTTTTAATGGCATTCGATTCGCTCGGCGCCGGCCCTAGATTTTTATGCAGTGTAAATGCTGCTGTGAATTTGTTGTTGTTGCTGGTATTTTTCTGTTCCTTGTTTTTATAATGCGTTTATTCAAAAAAAAAAAAAACTTGCAAAAAACTTTCTGGCGCAGCGTGGAGAAAAGCGCAAGCTCGCTTTACATATTGAAAAATTTGTTATAGTAGGAATGTTAATCGGTTTGAAGGAATATTGGACTCTCTCTTAAACAAAATGTGTTTTAAGGGAACTTTGAATTGTATTGATAATGGATTTCCAACTTCTGAGTTTAATCAAGGCTTTTATTATTCATGATGGTTAAAACTCAAATTTAGGTTTTGACTCAGATCTAACTTTTTAAAAAAATATGCGCATAATTTGTTAGGAAATCACTCTAGTTTCTCTACGTTAACATAAGTGAGTAAATGAGTTAAATATGTGGACAGTGAAAATAGGTAGTCTTTGAAACAGAATAATATTAATAAAAATAATATACTTAAAATCCTTTAATATTTACATTTACTTATTTGCAATTTACGATTTGATCAACAATCTGACATTTAAATTGGTTATAGAAGAAATTCATAATAAATTCAAACCCTAAACCAATAGTTGTCAAGTTTTAAATGTTGTTAAATAATATTTAGTTAAACAATTAGCTGAGAGGCAAATTTACTTTTGTGCAAGTACTTGAAAGTAAATAAAATACCCTTAAGTTGGTTAAACTAACTGAGGTCAACGGCAGCACAAACAAACATTCGATGTGTGGTGTTTAACTTATCTGCACAAGTGGGCATGTGAATATACGCATGGCTGTGTGAGTGTGAGTGTGTGGGTAGGTAAATGGACTGTTGAATGCAAAAAGTCATTGAAAGTTACAGTTAACTTTCAACTTTTGAACAAATTTAATGCAAAAGTTTGCCTATGTCATATATAACTTGCGTTTCTTTTAGGGACAAGATCTCAACGAATTTGCTAAAGTTTGCAAATGCTTAACTGCTTTTGCAGACGAACTTTGGGTTAAATCAATGTGAGCGCGACTTTGGATTTGACGTTAAGTACTATTAACTAGCTTAACAGATACATTCTCAGAATATAATTGTGCACATTTATTATGTTGTCTGCCTTTTCCCTTGCTGGCTATGCTATACCTTATTGCCATATCGCTAGTTTAGTTACAGCACGGTTTAAAACGTTGAGCTCTTGCGGAGCGTTCTAATCTCGAGTAATCGGCATAACAAATGCAAAGCCAGATAATGTTAATAAGTAGAACATGCGAAATTCACAACGTTTAATATATGGCATGTGCTCAGCATATATGTTATCAGAGCCACAGGAAACAAACAAAATGTCAAAATGGCACCACAGTTGAGAGTTGAGAGTCGAGAGCTAAAAATTATGATTTCGTCATGCAAAATGCGGCTAAACAGTCATAAATAAACACGCAGCACACACACGCATATCCATAAAAAATAATGAGTGTGTTTCAGTAAGAGAGAGAGAGAGAGAGAGAGAGAGCGAGAGAGAGAGAGAGTGAGAGAGAGAGAGAGTGAGAGCTAGAGAGAGTGGGAGAGTGTATGAAGTTATCACGTGACTTCTTACGCACATTGCAGGCCATAAATTACAAAGTACTTTAACCGCCAAACTCAATTTACATTCATATACGCACACAGACCAACATACTCACCAATACACGCACACACTTTTTGCACCCACACTGATAACAACTAAGTAAATGAGAAATAAATGTGTGAGAAAAAGGAGAGAAAGTGCGCAAGCAAGTTTAAGACAAAATAAAAAATATAAATATTGTTGCATTAAGTTAGGCTCACAAAAAAGTTTATGATGCTTTACGTACTGCCGTCACCCACCCACATTTAAATGTCGATGTATCATTAAAAAAATGTAAGAAAATAATAATAAAGGGCAGTGCAAGAGAAGGGCACATTAAAAGGCGCAGCAAATGGAAACTGCTTGCCCTTATTTTTGCCTTCGTCTGCTTCTTGTTTTTTGCCTGATTCTTTTGCACTTTTATAACCCACAAAATAAGATTTTTATTGCCGAGTCCCTCAGCGTCGCGTCGTCTCGCACTTCATAAAAATGTGAAATATTATGATGACTAAGAGACACGTACTCAACATATTGCTCACATACACACAACACACATGCACACTTTTTAAGGGGGCGTCCGCTCTATGAAATTTGAATTTTCGCCCTTGGCTCAAATTGGCGAATATCATAAAATCTGTAAATTTGCACCTTATGCATATCGCCCAGCCCTTTGTATGATATATGCATATATGTATGTATTATTTATTTCAGAATTCTGTGCGCTCATTTAATGCTGACTGCGCTGCAAACGAGGCGTTGAGTGGTAATTGCTTCACAAATGCCTACGTCTTGAATTGTTTGGAAAGGTGAATGAAAAATCTTTCCAAATTATTTAAAGCATGTAACAGCTGAGAAGAAAATTCAAATAAAGATGGAAAGTGCAAGAATATTTCAAATAATTTACATACATGTGGAATATAAAGGTGGAAGTAATGATATATGAAAGGAAAACTTTAACTTTTATTTTTCAGAAATATTGTCAGAGATTCCAAGAATCATCAACTGTGATTAGTTTTATTTTTTTTATCAACATATATGCTGCCTGCAACTTGAAATTGCACCTTAATTAAATAACTCCTAACGTGTAGAAGCGAATGAGCTTGTTGCTTTGACAGCAATAATAAATTGCATCAACTTTGAGCTTGTACAAGGTTATATCACTTGCAGCTGAAGCTACAGCTAATTTATAAAATAAATACACCTTTCGCCAAGCTATACAACATCGTTTCCCTGAAAGTTGAACACGTTTGCTAACAATATAATCAACTGGCTAACTTACGCTGAGTATACATAATGCATGCGTTTGAAACACAGCAAAAAAAAAGGGGCAATGCTGTAAAAGTGGAACAGGGAGGGGAGCGGAGTGTAAAATACTGATACTACGGGGAGGCAGCTGGCACTGAATGCCACTTAATCTTAATACATTTTACAGTTTAACCCATGCATCAGCTTAACTGTGGCTTAACTTACCGCAAGGCAAAGCTGCTAGCTACCATTTTGCATACACTTATAAAACAGTGGGCGTGTGTGTGTGTGTCTTTTTAAGCAACCCAATATGAGGCAGACACCTGACTCTAAAACCCCTTAACTGGCACAGAGCAGGCCAAAATGAAAAAGAAGAAGAAAATCAATGGTCGGAATGAAAGAGATGGGAAAAATAACAAAAAAGTAAAGAATGTCTGGATCAGAAATGGAAACCCAGTTACTGCTACAATGTTGTTGCAAATTGAAATATGCAATTTGTCGTAAGAGATTTTGTGTGGCAGCAGTAAGGTCTCTCGCGGCCCACCCTTGCTACCACTGCTATCCTCTGCCATTGCCTGCTGTGGCCTGGGCTGCACTTTTCAATTTCAACGTATTATCGGTTAACAGCATTATGTCAGCGTTCAGGCGTAAAACTGCTTAAGAAAATTGCAGCGAGAAAAAATGAATATAAGTAGAAATTGGTTACTTGGCTGCCATCGCCAGATTCTACTCCGCACTCTCCCACTCCCGACTGCAATCGAAGCAAGTAAAGTGGTTTAGCACCTTGCCAACTCTTAATGGCTGTACCCAGTTATTTCTCTCGATTTTTCTAGTGCAAGACGATCGACCCCACATCATCCATCAGTGCTGGCAGTTGATATGTAGCAAAATGTGCCACATAATTGCGTTCCAGTTACATTTTGAACACAATTCCGTTTTCTCTAGCCGCGTTGCATTCGTTACAATTTCAAGCATCGTGCGATAAATGCTCTTACAATGTGCATGGCCAACATGGCGTATGCAATATATTCTTTTCTTAATATACTAGTCTGTAAGCATTAAAAAATGTACAACGGATTACGAAGCTGTGTTAAAAAAGAATTAGTTGTCTACGCGAAAAGTATATCATTTTCAGCATTACCACGAAAATGAAATGGCAACTACTCCATAATATTGATATGTATAAATTCCAAGTCCATTTCTTGTGTGTTTTAATGGGCAATTCGGTAGGTATTGTTTCTTACGTATTAGAAATAAGGTTTTCTTATTTTTATTAACTTAACGAGACTAGTTATGATTTGGTCGAGCAATTTCATAGTTGCTTAATGCAGCACTTAAATAATATCCGTTGCGAGTCGGTCAGTTGCCGGGTTTAGCCTGCTTAACTGTAATATTATTGATGGCTAGCACATGCCGAGCTCATCAATAACTAACATGACGCTTACGTAATATACGCAAATGGGTAAAATCAAATCATACTGCACGTGGCCCATCATCAATTCACCGAAAGAGGAAATTGTCAAATATTAATGGACGTCAAGTTAAGAGTCTATTTGTTGCTGTTGCTATCTATTGCAACAACTATTCGAAAGTGTTTTCATTTTTTTCGCCAGTTTGATTGATAAATTTACTAACCACCCCCTTCCCACCCCCCTTCCCATTCATTTTTCTGTCTGCTTTTCGACGGTTTTTGTTTGGCCTCGGGTTATGCCCACTTCTTGGGCATTTTTGTTATGGCTTCTTTAGTAAATTATGGCCACTTCCGTTTTTGTTGCGACTGTCTAATAAACTCCCTCTCGCTCCCTTTTTCCGCGTGTGCGTGGGTGTATGTTATGGCTTACTTATGAGATTCCTGTCTGCTTTCGTTTTCTGTTTTCCGTGTTATATTTTTTTTTATTTTTGCTCCTGCCAAGTTCACTTTTGCCGGCCACCAAAGCAAATTGACGTAAGTCGTGTGTAATTTATAATGAAATATTGTATACAGCTCCTTGGCAGTTTGGCAGCCGAGTATACAGAAGGTAATAAATGACACTGTTTGTCCTTTCAATGTACATGTGGGTGTGTGTGGGTGTCCAATTCACTTCAGGCTAATGGTGTGCAAACGAGTGTGAGTTGCTGTTCGTTCATATGCGAATAGTTATGCTTGTCAGTTATTGAATACAGTGAACATATTGACACACTGAGAAGATTTAAAGACAACAAACAAAAAAAAAAAAACAATATTAAATTCGGCTTATATTTTGGCGGATTAGCCGTATATACAGAGAATCGTTTACAGAGAATCTATTTTTTCTAAATAGATGTGCTTCTTTTTAAATGCCGAAAATACAGATGCCTAGAAAATGATTTTGATTTAATTAAATTTATTTTGATTTTAATAGGGCAACCTTCCAAAAGCAGAGAGTACACTGTATACATTTCAGCTTTAAATGTATTTTAAGATATTTATTTTATCTTATTATTTTATTTGATAAGGCTCATTAACTATTAAATAAATATTTAAGCTAAGATCTGTTTGGTTTAAATACAAGATTAGACACCTTAGGAGTAAACTGGGTGTTGCCGCAAATATTAACGAATTGAATTCCACAGAATAAATTGCTAGGAATCTTTGCAATGCCGTTGGCTATTCCACGAAATATAACTTTCTAACTGCTCACTTTTTCGCCCCTTTGTTTCTGCTTGTGTTTTCATTTTGAGTAAACATGCCTTTGGATTTTCGTGCCACCGGGCGTATGCCTAATGCACACGTGGCATGCAAAATAGCAGTCAGTAACGCCCCGTGATTAGACTGAGACATGCTAAGTGCACTCAGACACAGACGGGAATGAGTGACAGACGGGACTCTGAGGCGGTTTATTATTGGCCGGATAATGGCCTAAGTGCATGCCATGGGAAAGTGGTTATACCATTGGCCATTTTCGGTTACTCTTTTAGTGTATTTGTTGCGGCTGAAATGGCAATCGGCATTTCCAATTGCACACATTTCTGTTTTCGTCATTTAATTGCGGCTTATTGGCTGGGCTTGGAGGGCTTTCTGCAATGGCCCAACTTTTGAGTATACTGGCAAAATAAATTTCAGCTGTTAAATTGAGTTGTGAAGAATGTCAATATTGTGCTGGACCCCTTCGGGCACGTCCAATTATGAACTTTGACTTATCAATTTCTTGGAAAAAGGCCCGCACAGCTGCGTCATCGTTGGATGAAAGGACATGGCTCCTGGTTCTTATTTAATGTGCAATTTAAATTCAATGCTTTCGTCCTTTCAGGACACTCGTATTTGTCTCCGTGTGTGTGGACTACACTTTTCTGGGTTAAGTGGTCATTGAGAAGGTGAACTTTTCGACCATTTTGCTGGAGTGTGACAAATTTTTGATGCATATTTTATGACATGCTATTGCGTTTGCCCATGTGCGTGTGTATGTGTGTGTGTGTGTGTGCCATGACTGTGTGTGTGTGTGTTTACGTGCGTGGTTCATAAGACGTAAGTCACCAAATGTGTCCATCCTGAGGGTTGGAAGTAAAAAAGGAAAAATAGGGCATATTCAATGGTCCGCACTTGAAAACAAAAACATTCGCTTTAAGACGCAATTTTCTATGCAAATATTGAATATTGAAATTTACATAAAACAAAAACTGTTCAAGTTAAATAAAAAGTGGCAGCCTACGTTATCATCGTTGTTGAATTACCCTATAAATACGAGCTATGGTGTTTGTGTGTTACGGGTAAATACAAATAAACGTAAGTCCGCGAATTCGAATAAATAATAATGTAAATGTACGTATTTTAAATTTACAATATTTAAATCCGAAATATCATATTATTGCTTTTCAAAAATAGATAGAGCGAAAGAACGTAGAGGTGCGTGTAAGAGAAGTCGAATTCAAATCATATACAGCTACAAATCGATTGGAGGAAGTTTCGCTGTATTGGTCGTTGTCGCCTTGGCAAATAAATGTATTTATTGATATCAGGCTTATACAACACTCACATACAGCTACACACAATCAATATAAACGCTTACAGTTAAAGTCAATATGTGCGCAAGTGCTTCGTTTGTTACACAAACTTGGCAAAAGTTTTTCCCCTTTTTTTTGCGCACAGTATTTATGGGTTTCCATCAGCTTTTGCCGGTAGTTTTTGTGGAATGCTGTAGGTGTTGTTGTTTTTGTTATTATTGTCGTTGCTAGGCATATGCAATCCCAAGTAGCAAACAAAATCAGGAACGCACGAAAAGGACCAGAGTGACGAGAAAAGGCAGATAAAAACGGATTTATCTGAATTGCAGAAAACGAAGTAGTTGAAACACGACAAAAATCTGTTCAGTAATATTTATTTATGTGTAAAATTTGTATATTTTTTTCTTATTCGTTTCATCCAAGTTTATTATATTTTTAAAATCAGTCAAAAATTACATAATGATTGAAAAGAGTTATGTTTACCAGTTCACTCTTTTCTCTCTTTTCATTCTGTTGACCATCAAAAATGGTTTGGATATAGTTATCTCCCGATCTATATCAAGAATATGTATTTTTAATAAAGCTAAACAATACCAATTTTTATTCACATTTCATTTTACTGCTCAAATAATTTGCATAGTTGCGGACCTAAATTTGAAGAGGGAGCTTTTGAACCTGGTCGTCGTCCTTCGGGCCACGCCTACTTATAAACCTCAACATCCCAAACCACATCATCCCCCATCCTACAGCGAGCACGTGGCTTAGCGATTTATTAATTAAGTTGAAATTTTTCGGACGCGCATTTTATTTAGTTTGCATTTAAATTGCTTTTTTAATTAGCTTAGAATTAAAAAGTTTTCTGCTTGTGAATTCTGCTGGGCAGAGCTTGAGTTTTTACTTAAAAGTGTATTCAGAACTTTTTCGGAAGAGCACTAATATTTGATAAGCAATTAGTATTCATAAATATATATTTCAAATTCAGCATTGATAAGATTTAAATATTCATAATCAATTTGTTTAACAGTTATTTCCGGCTGTTTGACAAATGCTTGTAAAACTTAAAGAGCATTCTTTTTCAGTATTCGCTACTTTTGCATTAATCTGGCAAAAGTTTTCTTTCGGTAAAGTTTGAAGGAAAGCGAAAATGTAATAAATGTAATTTCAATTTTTTTTTCTTCTTTGCAGTTCTTTGCCAATTGTCTGCGCTCAAGCAAATGAGCATGAACTCAGACAGCAGTAAAAGTACAGGACTCCAGTTCCCCCACCCTCGCCCTGTGCTGTGCTCCGACCAATTGCTGCAATCTTGGTCCATCCAAAAATATCTGACTTCAAAGTTTCTCTTGCAAGCAAAGTAAAAAGTTTAGTTCTGATTCATTTTACGTTTTTTTTTGCGTGCTGCATTTACTGTTTCCTTTAGAACATTTACATTTTTATATTTCAAGAACTGGTTTTTTTTATAGATGTTTTTTGACCAACATTTTCATTTCCGAATGCAACACGCAGACTGCACTTTGATTTCCGTTTCCGTCCGTATCATGGGGTTGTACTGCGTGTTGTCTATCACAGCACACATATACGCACACCAACACAATTACGGATTTCATTCAAATTGAATGCTATGGCCTTATGACACATGTACGTTTTGGGATTTTAGAACGATTCGACGGTATGTGTTTTTTATAGAATCACATAAACTGAGCAATAAAATATGGCACTTGCATATTTATTGGTTTTACCCGCATATATATTTCAGCAGGGACTTCAAATATTTCTGTAAAGTGTGTAACGCTTTATGGCTATGCTTTTCAGTACGATAACTTATTTGCAGGTATCCTATAATATAGGTTTAAAACTGAGAAACAAAATTTGGGTAAGCAAAAATACCAAATACATAAATTTATCATTCCAAGTTTGCCCTTTCAGTTTGTT
Source organism: Drosophila atroscutellata (assembly GCA_035041605.1). Classification (NCBI taxonomy): domain Eukaryota; kingdom Metazoa; phylum Arthropoda; class Insecta; order Diptera; family Drosophilidae; genus Drosophila; species Drosophila atroscutellata. Next base: position 1,926,011 of record JAWNLA010000094.1, on the reverse strand, counting down.
CTCTCTTCAGAAATCAACCACGGATTGCTCCTGACCTAATCCCCAGATTAAGACCTTGAAATTTCTACTTGTTGATAACTATCCATAAGCCACTGACTAGTTTGAAGTAGATTCAACTGTTTTACAAAACTAGAGCTACTGTTTCAATGAGCTGATTGTTGATACCAAAGTGCCAATAAATACGACAAACTGTTTGTATCTTACCCCGCTTCAATATCTTTAAGTTGTTGAGGCCTATAAGCAAGATATGTTTGCCTCGTCTTGCTGGCATATATCAATTTAATGCGTTTGCGAACTGCGGGTGCACAGTGCGTATGATGTATTTTTGTTTGTTTTATAGGGACACTCGTCGGAAACTTTACTGATTGCGAGCGCTTGATTGGCTTATTGATTTATATGTCAACTAGAGTGTGAGAAGAAAATTGCATTATGGCTTTTTATATATACACATATATATATATACATATATATTTCGTAACACACTTGTGTGTCGAAATATTGCATTTGCTGTGCGGACGCAAGGTCATGTATGTAAGTCATGGCCGCATGAATCTCAATGGGCGGCTGGGCTATTGGTCGAAATGCCTTGGAATAATACGCTATTAAGTGATGGCAACAGATGTTAATCGCATGGAAATGCTGCAGATTAGAAATGATGACATTACATTAATCTTTTCAAAATTCCGCACAATGGCAGCTCATTTATTTTTGGCACTCTCTCTTTGCGGGCTGGTCCAAAAGTCAGCTAAGCGCGAAATATGAGTAAAATGCAAACAGATGATAAACTTGAAATCTGAACATGAAATGCACAAAGCCAACTACAAGAGGTAGACGAGAGTGGCTAGGGGATGGTTATCCACCTCAGGCTGAGTCCTGAAGGACTTTCGTAAGCCCCTGCTATTGGTCGCCCAGTAAACTTTTTGGGCTTGCAAAGCGGCAAATCATGCTTAATGTGGCATTTTCTGCTTTTTATTATTATTATGCTTTATTTATTTATATTCATTTTTTCTCTTGTTGGTTTTTGAGTTGGCAGCGCGAACAAGCGCAAGATTTAAAAGAAATGCCAAACAACAAGACCATAAAAAAGGGCCAGCGAATAAAATAAAATGAGATGAGAAAGCGCAGGCAAAAGGCAAATAAAAGCCACAGAGGCGAGAAAGGACTTCACTAAGCTGGACGCAGAAGGGAAAGATGATATAAATTTTATTGTCATGTCCAAGTAGATTAAACTAGCTGCATGTAGCATGCCCCGAACCGCAGTATGGACGTCTCGTGTTGAGCTCTACGCCCAGAAAAGTATGCTACATAAAAGGCACAAGAGATTTATTAAGAACTTGCCACGTGAGTCCTTTTCTGTATGGGCGTGTGTGTGTGTGTATGCTTGTGCGATATAAAAGCATACTTTCCTGGAATTATTATGTATTTTTGTATGGATATAGTCAACCGGCTTCCGAAAAAGTTTCATTAATTTTGACACTAAACGTTAGGACTTTGTAGAATTTTTTTTTTGTTCTTCTACTTGTTTTCCTCTTTTTTTTGTAAATTTATCTGGCAATTCATTTTGACATGACAGCCAAATAAATAATGATTTATTTTGCTTCAGCTAAAGGTAACTCCCACTCAGGCTCATTAAATGTTTTGGATTTCATGCGGTGCCGATTGGCCTTAAACTGTCAAAATTTATAAATTGGTTGCCATTTTAAGATTTATAATCTTGGCGGCAGATAAAAGAAACTGAATAATAGCCACTGGCATTGACACTGACCCGTTAGATGCTCCTTTCTCTCACGTAAAGTGTGTTACTCTCCGATTATAATCACACAAACCAAAAATTTCAGTTTTCCATAAATACATTTAAAAAATTCGTTTAACAGCTTTTGCACAAACATTTTGAAGTCTTTTTGGATTGCAATTATTAAATATTATATCAGTTTGGTTAGTTTTATTTATTCTGAAATGCATTATCAAAATTTTAACAGTGTGAAGTCTATTTTACAGCATTTTTGGAAGCATACCTTAATTTAATTGTCCATACACATATTTAATTTTCCTGCCGAGTTGGCATGTACAGCGATGAAGGTCCAATTAGGTGTCTTTTAAATGTACATTAAAAAGAAAAACAGAAAAAGAAAGAAGCGAAAAAGGAAAACGAAAAAAGCGAATCCAATTTGAACCCTTCCCTTGTCTCGCAACCTCTGACAGTCATTGAACAATTTATCATAATTTCACATAAATTCTTTCAATTCAGCACGAGACAACACTTCATGGATATATACAAAACGCTTAGACAGTTGCTGTTGGCATTTAAACGTCTGCCATCGAAGACAAATTACAGACAAATGTAAATTTCTGCCATACTTCAACGATTTTCAGGTATATATACATACATAGTATTTTCTACATTTTTCATGCTCAGCTCAAATCGTGCGTCGACATTTTCTTTATCTTTTGGCAATTACCACATTTTTTTCCCCTTATCTTTTTCTTTTGACCTGCCGTAATGTCATTTATTTGGACGTTTTTATTCTAGACAGCTACTAGAAATTGCCGCATAGTCTAAAAATATGAGGTTCACTTTACTTTTGCGTTATAAGTGGATAATTGGATGACATTCAGTGTACAATCAAAGATTAATGTTTGGCCTGACTGATGGACATACTTATTTCCAGGAATCATACGCAATGTGGACGAGCTATGCTGCCTTTAGTAAATATCATTTGGATTGATACTTACTGCCTGTACTTAAGCTGCGGTGGTAATTTATCTAAACTAAGCACAAGCAATTGAGCGCAATCAACTCAAATTAATATGGCTCACTTATAATACTTAAATACAAATTTTAATTGGAATCAAATGCAAACTTCAGTACTCGCATGGAGTTTGTAAATAAATAGCACGCTTCGCTAACAGACGCTGTCGAAAGGAGTTATCAAAGAGTTTGTTAGTATAAGATGAGTACATACCTTAGTTGAGCTCAGATCAATTGCATTGTGAAGCAAAGCACAGTGTGGAACGGAGTGCAGCACTTTCCACATACATTTTTCTCTTACAGCACGTTTAAAATTTCCAATAAACTACGTCGGGCTGTTAAAATGTTAGCAGCCAACTATAGTAAACATATGCATGGTTAAGGCGCAAGACTGCTAATTGATTTTGTGGTCAGTTGCAAGCGCTGTCAGGCATCAAAGTCAAAGCGCCAGTTGGTTGTATAAAGCTGACTGCCAGCGTGATTGACTGACGGACTGTTTGACGCACTGTGGCTGATGTCCGTCAACAAGCGAATACAGTTGCTTTGCCACAGAGGTGTCTGTTAAATTCTACTCTTAACGAGTTGTCAGACAATTAGACAATTGAATCCCCCGGAACTCCCCATTTGATATTTTCACTTAATTTTCCATGGAGCTGGCAGGTGCTTGCTTTCGTTTCTGAAAACTTAATTTTGTATTTATTTAGTTGCCTTCCCTTTTGCGTTTTAATCAAAATGTAATTAACAGGCATTACGCTCATCGGCAACTGCAATCGCCCTCAGCCAGTTGCAGCGGATGATTGACTGACATTGAGAGAAAGCAAAGCCCCCACCATTTAGATAACGGTTACCTAGGTGTAATTGCTGTCTTCCCAAATTGCTTTTGCTTATGACGGATTGCCCACACTTGACACGACCCGAAATAAATAAAACGCTCGAATCCCAATCAACAATATTGAGACACATTCATTTTAATCTAATGCGCATTGATCAAGTGAATTGTTGTATTAAAAAAATAACAATCAGCGGTTAAAATGTTGCCGTATTACTGTAAGTAATATATAAATCTCTAGATAATCCTATGCATAATTCTGTTTGTATTTTTGCTCGTAAAAATAATAATACATGTTTTTCGAAGGGATAAACTTGGTAATAAGGTAATAGCATTATATAAATAAATATTAACATCTGCATATTATTTCTATAATTTGAACAAATATTTATCATTTCGTCTCTTACAAATACAATTTTTGCATATTTAGTATTAAATATAAGATAAATAAATCTTCAGACATCAAGATAACCCCAAAGATATTTATTCTTGCGTATCAAATATGTTCCATAAATTTTGTATGAGAATCCACTTTCCAATCCACTGTAGTGAAAACAAGAAAATAATCAGTAGGCAGACGCGAAATTTTTTGATATGTCCACATAGACAAAGAGGGAGACAATCGTCTATATGTTTTCGCATAAATTTGGCCACTTTGTGTTGGTTGCTTATTTTCATGCCCAACAGCTTTGCAAATTCCTTGGCGTTTGAAAAATGTCGACACATTTGTCCATTTGTCCATTTTCCCAATAGAGATAGGGGCTGGGTCACCAAACCAAACACCCTTGCCTAAAGTGTGCGTTCACAAAAAAAAAAAAAAAATGAAAAAATCAAGAAAAAGAAGATGGAAAGCTGAAAAGTTTGGGCAAAGCTGACCCTTTTCTGACTTGTTCGCCGGTGGCCTTTGGGATTAGAAGAAGGCAGTCTGTTCTGTGGCAAAGCTGAAGAAAAATTGAAACAAGTTACCCCAAACCATTTTAGTTGCTTACCGCTTGCCAATTTATTCAAATGCCTTGCAAAGTGCTAAATAAACAAGACTGAAAAATGCCATGGCAGCGCTTGGTAGAGGGGGCGAGAAGAATTCCTATAGCCGAGCATGTGCGTCATTTTTCTCGGGTTTAGGCGCAGTAGCAGGATAAAAAATACATACACACATGTATGGCTTACTTAGCTGGGCCTTCTGGGGCCCGCCACTCGCACTCACCTTGTATGGGCACATAAATATTTAGGTAGAGACAATCCTCTGATTGATTTTGCAGATAGGGCAGCAATCGCTTCAGATACTCCAGGCGACCCTTGGGCATGCGCTCCAGCGCCGCTGTCTCATTGTAAATGTCCGGCAGTCGCTGCGGACAGACCGGACTGAATCTGCAAAAAAAAGTGAAGAAAATTTGAGACAAATTTGTTGGTTAAACGCAAAAGTTTTTCATCTGACAGTTTATTTATACCCTGTTTCATTAAAATGAGTTTTATAAATGTGAGTATAAGGATACGATAAGTTCCGCTTTGGAACGATCTTGAGCCCATCTCTACAGAATATCTTGAAGATAATAATAACTATAATATGTCAACCAAATGAATATACTGTAATACCAACTTTATAAATAATGTTGGTTTTGTCCAACCGATAATAAAGGATTTATATGGTGCGCTGGTCTAACCTCAACTGAGAACTGTGTACAGGGTAATTCATAGCCTTAACAAGAGCACTCTTTGTGAGTATTTTTGTATTTTTTTTTGGTTTTGTCTAAAGAGGTTTTGAAAGTTATTTTTATACTAGGCCTTTGTCAATCGTTATAAACAGATTAATTTGACGGCATTGTGCAATCTCTGCCGCCGAGCCACAATTTTCTGTTTGGGCTAAAATAACTTTTTGAAGCCTAGAAAGTTTAGCGCTCATATATATTTTGGGCTATTTTATCCAAATCCAATATTGCAGTCAGCTAAATTGGTTTTGGATGTTTCTCTCCCCACCATCCACATTTATTGCATTTTTCTGCCACTCGCTGCTGCTTTTGGCCATGCCATGCAAATGTCAAAATCAACGATTATGTTTTGCTTTTGCGATTGCCATTTACCATTTGCCATATTGGCCTTGTGCTCATTTATGATTGGCACTGTCTGCGTTTTAGCTTTGTCCTTTCGTGTCCCCACTCCTCTCACTCCCTACTACTGTTGTCCAGGCAGATTGCCTTGAAATCGCTTCCATTTGCTAGTATTATTTGTTTTTAATCTGCCGTGTGATAGACATCGCATTAGTAGCTCCAGGCCCCAAACTAGAAAAACTAGCCCATCGAGCTGTATGATTGCTTTCAATGTGCAAAACGAATTGCTCGTTTGAAACTGCTTTATGCTAAAATTGCGTATATTTTGGTCATATCAAGTGGTTTTATTTGCCCTGAGTAGAGCAATTCGCTAAGACCAGTTAAGTTTGAAACACATACATTTTATTTATCAAGAAACTGAGCGGAATTGATTGTATAGAAATTACTACTTTCTCACCCCTTATAGCCAATTAATATTTGAGTAAACTGTATTCGGTTTTATGTTCACAACCCAATAAATCTGTAACTCATCAAGTGGCGCATCTTTTGGGCCACATCAAATTGTCATAAAGCAAAAATCAATATGAACATTAAAATTTTGTGTTCTTTTCAACATATATATATGTACTGTGTATCTGTGGGAGTTGAGTGAACCCAAACCCATCGAAAGACATTATCTTTAATGACATTGCGAAATGGGAAATTATTTTATTTAATTTTGCACAATGTCTGTGTCTTCCTGCTTTGTTGTTGCCACAAAGCGTTGTTTTCTTGTCCAACTGGAGTATATTTAATTTTTTATTATATTTGAAACGCCGCTGGAAAAGGCGCACCAGTGACCCTGCGTAACCGCTTCTGACCCGGTCATTTTAATGGACGCTTGTGGTGGCACAGTAGCGATTGCCATAATAATCATTAATTTTATGGTAAAACAATAAGGCAGGTAATAAAAGTTTAATTTTCGGCTTCATTTTGCGTTGTTCGCTTAATGGCCAGCAAGAGGTTGCGAGCAAAAAAAAAAGAAAAAAAACACTGGCAGACAAAAAAAATATATTAAAAATAATGAAAGTGAAAAGTTTGAATGACGCCAAGTTGAGAGTGCTAGTTGGTGTTATTCCTCTTCTTTCCTTTTTCGCTGCCAAACACATTGCTGACGTTCAACATCAGGTGACACGCCTCTGCTCAGCCAAAACCCTGCCTCGCGCACACCCTGAACAGTGTACAACTCTCAGCATCGTAAAAGCCACATTTTGAATTTTTAATGCGTTTTCTCCCCTTTAAACCCCACAACCTGGCCCGCAGCAGCCCCGAAATGTGCTCAGTTTTCAAGTGGCAGCGATCTTGTTTATGGGACTTTTGTGTGCTCGCCCTCGCCACAATTCCCGGCAACCGTGTCGAGAGAGCGCTTGGAGCTGTGCTGATAAGCTGGCCATGTGCAAGAGTGATGGGAATTAAGCTAATAAAGTGGGTGGGGTCATGCCAGCCATGAAGCAAGAAAATGGGCGTGGCCACCGCTATTGCGCTCCCAGATTTTTACTACAATCGATATACGCCCGAAATGCGACTTGTCAACAACTGTGCAGCTTTAAAGTTTCCCTTTGCAGAACAGAGAGCATATAATTTATTTTAAAATTAATCGCTCCGCTTAATTTATCCAAGTATATTAGATAAGGAATTGAATTCTAAACGAACTATTTTCCCACTTGGATATGGCCAACGACTTGATATTTAAAGCTAAAGCGACGCAGTTCAGCACTCGCGAAGTTTGCTTGTGCAACCATAATAATAAACAAAACGTCAGGTGGAACCACCAAAAGCTATTGCCATAAATGATGCTTTGACAAACCACGCGTGATACCGCCAAAAGCAGCATCAACCAAGTGCCGCACCCTCACCTGCCCCCCTCCTGCACTTAAGCATTCTTTACCTTAACCCCAATAGTTGTTGTTGTTGGTGTTTAAAAATAAATTTTCCAAACCACTTTGCACTTAGGACGTCATGAAGTTTTGCTTTCAGCACAAGGATTATGAAATACAAGCGGATTAGCAGCGACAGGCTGCATCCTGCCGCCTGGTTGCAGCCTGCTAGCTACCTTAAGACCGAGAAAAAAAAGGCTAAAAGTGCGGGAGTTTTATGCATGATGCTCTGGCGATTTAATAATAAATAAGAATATGGAGAATAAGCTGCTTGCGGAAAACTCTAATAAAAAGCACATTAATGGCTGCTGTACTTGAAGTATTTGAGTAGCCATAGTGAAATGCGTGCGAGAAAACGCAAAATATGAATACCAAGAAATGAAATGTAATTTTAGTCCCAACGACCGAAGACCACATATTCACATTTAAAAAACCGGCAAAGTTTGCTATGAATAGTAATTATTTTCCCGGCGATTAATGCTGATCAGGAATATATGTGTTATGTGGTCAGGGATGCACACTTTACTGTGTTACACAATTCATGACAATATTATAATATCCTATGAAAAGGTTTTAAATGAAAAAAAAAAATCTAGAAAATAAATTTGTGCCCATCATTAAAAACGTTAATTCCAATTTGAAACTCAAGTGCGGCGCGAGTCACCGCGAAGTGTGTGGGTAAGCGGCAGTGGCACCACTCGGCTTGTGGTGCTGCTGCATAAATTGCTGTTGCCCACGGTGGTTCACTTGGCTTTTTGCTTGTTTTTGTTGTTGCGCTGTAAATGAAATTGCGAAAATTCATTTTAAATTGGATTTTATTTAATTTGACTGCGGCTGCACAGCTTTATGCGTGTTGAGCAGCAAGGACACAAGGGTGAGCGAAGCGAAGTGTGCTGAGTGGAGAGGAATGTGGCTGGGCTGCCAATCTAATTTGTGAACAGGTAACTGGCAGCCAACCGTTGACAACACCAACAACGATGACTAGACTTCTGGCCCGATGCCCACAGGTAAAATTAATCTATTTTGCTTGACGTGGCCGCAATGTCGCATATCATTTTCGGTATATGCCCCCAGGTCCCACTCCCATCTCCGCTATCTATATAAATATCTTAACTTGTCTGCTACGTTCCCGCTTCGTGGCACATGCATTTTTCCGCTTGGCTGAGATTATGCTTCTGTTTGATGTATTCCAGCACAGCAGAGACAACTGCTCCGAGTGCTTTTCTAAGTCCTGCCAGCCTGTCGCTAACTTCTGTCCTGTTTCTGTTCAGTTTGCCGATTGCAAACGTAGGAACGTTCATACGCCCACCATCTGAAGTGCGTGCCACTCCCTCCGGCCGTCTATGATCTTTTGCCACCTGTCCACACGCCGCATGCAGATTATGCGGGACCATACTCAGTTGTGTCCTTCGTCCTGTTATGTGACCTGTTTGTTTCTGGCCACGTGATTTATATGCGTGGCATGTTTTTGTTTTGGTGACCCGGCATTGATAACTAAGAAATTGTTTGTTTTCTTTCCAGATTGAAATAACGCGCTTGTTTGCTAAGCGTTAAGATGAGATTCTAGCCGGTCCCAAAAATGGAAATTATGAGGCGTAGAATTTCTATGCCCGCCAACAATATGAACAACACGATTTGAAAAGGACAACATCGTATTTAACATATTCATGAGTTAGTTATGATGAGGATAATATGCAACGCGCTCAATACTTGATAGATAATAATTATTATAAAAATATTAAGAAAATAATTTTTAATTTTTTAGTCGTATCTACTACCAGAAGAAAAAAAAAGAAAATTCGAAAATGTTCGGTTTCAATATTGAGAGATACATTTGCAGAGAGTCAGACAGAAGGACATGCAAACATCAACTGACATTAATCTATGGGATCGGAGATGCTACCCTTAATGCGCCACAAATTGTCTGACCAAATGGTTATTCCCTCTGGAAGGGTATAAAAACTTTAGAGGCAATAGGGCTTTGCTGATTTGTGGAAGGTTTAATTATTATTATACTCTTTCACTTGATCTCATGATATTCGCATTTATTCGTAATCAACTTTTGTATTGGCATCATAAACATCGAATAAATATTGAGTATTTCTTTCGGAAAATGTTTCGCTTTTAATTTCAGCTATAACTCCGTACTTGACCCAATGCTAATAAGCTTTAAAGTATCGTCTACGGGAATTGAAGAGATTTGGGCCACAATAATCCCCAAACGTATCCATTTTCGCATTTGACTGTAAAGCCCGCTAATGAGCTTTCGTACCTTAAGTCTGAATGTCTGTTCATTTGTCTGTCTGTCTGTTCGTTAGTCCGTTGATGGTCCAAACAGCTTTATTACGCTGACGTGCTGAAAAATCTGAGGAACATTACTCAAGGAGTTTATTGGCCTGCCAGTCTGTCAACAGGCCCACAGCAATGCGGCTTGACAAATAAAGACGCAGTCCCACAGTAAAAGATGACGACAAATAAACTGACAGACGGTCAGAGAGTGTGTGTGTGTGTGTGAGAGAGAGAGAGAGCGAAAGAGAGAGATAGACAGGGAGATAAAGAGACAGATAAATAGACAGTCAGACACCAACAGAGATTGCCGAAAAATTGCGATGATGTCAGCCTAAAATTTCGTGGCTCAGGAGTGGAAGCAGGTGCCACATAGGAGGCAGCATACTGCTCGTTGGGGGCAATGTCATTCATCAGATTTTCTTTAATAAAACTTGAAATATTATATTTATTTGCAGGGCGCTGATTTTCGGCCTCATTTTTATTGGCTTTTATCATTAGCCAGCGAGCAAAAATAAATAAAAAGAGAGCTATTGAATTCCAAATACCCTATGCAGCATAGATTCTTATAATATATTAATAAATGGAAATTCGAACTGAATATAACAGGTAGAAGAAGAAAAATTATAATAAAATAATTGTAATAAGACCTTCACATTTGCTTAACTTTTCCTGAGGCATTAATAATGAAAATGGGTCAAAGTTGAGTGGCTTCATTTACAAAAATCTTCTAATCAATTTTAAGGTATTTATTTATGTCCTTTATAAGGCCGAAAATGTTTCCTCACAGCTTAAAACCCTTTGGTTAGGGTAAAAAAAAACGAACCGAAAAGTGGAAACTTTTGAGGCACCCTTTTACAAAGCAAACAATGCGGCTGCTGGACAACGGTGTTCTGGGAATCTTTTTGAATAATGATTTGCCACTTGGGAGCGTTTGTAAATTAGATGTTCGGCTGGATGTTGTTGCTTTTGTTGTTGTTGTTGTTCGAGTGTCGCAGCTGCTAGCTGGCGGCAATGTAAATATTTAATTTGTGTAACATTTCAAGCGGAAGCCCCGGCGAGTCTGCTGACCTTTGACTTTCTCTCTTCTTTTTTTTTTGCTATCGCGCATTATTATTATTTGTGCAATTGTGTGTGTGAGTGTGTGTGTGAGCGAGAGAGTCTGATGTTTATTTTTTATTAGTATTCTCGTTTTTGGTTCTTTACTTCAGTTCTGCCTTCGTCTGTGCACTCGACAATAATGAGCAAAGTTAATTGAGGTGACAATTGCCGGGCAACGGCTGCGCTCGACCCTCTCGAGTGCCTGCCGGCCCTTGAGTTATGGCATTTTGATCATTTTATGTACTTTTGGCTACAGCTACAGCCACAGCGCTCCTCCAATTCCTCTACACCCTCCTCATAGCTGCGGGACAGCGTGGCTCAAGTAACTAAGAAATGATTTAATACATTTAAATTGACAGCGTAATTTGCATTGGAGTTGAGTTCTGATTCATCTGATGCTCGCAGGCAACATTAAACAAGCTAAACTCATGAAATACTAAACTGCTAGCTACTTTTGATTTTGTCGAAAGCAGGAGGCAGATAAGAGGCTCGTCATTAGATTTAAGTGGTACTTAGGACTTATAATGCGAATGGAATTAACATAAAAACTTATGATTATTTTGGACTTGTTGCGAACTAAAGTAGAGAACTTAACTCTAGTCCATTAGGCGTTTTAAAATATAGAACATATTTGTTTTAAATTAACTCTTTCGCTCTTTTGTTTGTCAGTTTTAAGCCAGCTTTCATTACCAGTCTTTAAAATTACTATAAGACTGAGGATGCCCTAAGGATATGTTACCCTAAGTGCTTAGTTATGCCCACCCCACATTTTAGCTCAAAGCCTATGTTTTAGTTAGCTAGTTCCAGATACGCGCCATTTTAGTCGTCTCACCGGTCGTGTGAGTAACAAGAAGGCGTGTCAGGTCGTAAACCGTGCACAAACTTCCGGTCTTTAGAAATTTATGCGAACGACTCTCTAAATGCGGCTGCCTTGGATATACTAAAGCTAAGTCTACGTAGTAGCAGCGATGCCAAACAAAAGAGGCTTTCCAGCTAAAAACTAAGGAAAGCGAATATGCTTAAATTATTTGTGATATTTTCTTCTAATATTTTCAGCGTATCCTATTCATTTGCATTCCTCTCTCTTTTTTATTACTAATAAACGCTTTTAATAATATCAAGGCTAAATACTATTTATTATATAAAGGGATATAAAAAAAAGTCTGAGTTGGTTGGTAAAAAGGAGGAATTGGCAACACTGCGGCCAAATAAGGCCATTAACAATAAAGAAACTGGAGCTGTTGGGGTTATGACTTACCTGTCCGCCTTTTTAACGCCCGACCACATGGCTGCTGAGACGGGCGGCATGAAGCGCAAATTGCCGACAGGTGGCGAGGCATAAGGTATGCCACGATACGCCTCAACTGGATCCAAATGCCGCCCATCTAATTGGACAATTACGCCCGAGATGGCGCCGTTGCGTGTGTGGATGATGCGCGATGAGAGCTGTGCTGGTAATTGATCATGATTTATGTTGTTGTTACTGCTGCTGCTACTGCTACTGCTAGAAGCTAGACGACTGCTGCGGTTGCCGCTCGACGTGGCTGATGATGAACTGCCGCTGCTGCTACTGCTGCTGCTAGTTGAAGTGGCATAGGATGTTGATGATGATGCAACAGCTGACGATGACGAAGTGAGCGACAATGAGGGTACGGCGCTAGCTGTAGCTGGATTCACAGAGGTGCTGCCACTGCTGCCACTGCTGCTGCTGATGCTGCTGATGCTGCTGCTGCCTGTGGCAGTGCTGGAGCCGATCAGTACCAGTCCGCCGCTGTTACTTGTTGCCACGCGCTGTGTGGCACTCAGATTGCCCGACACAGTGCTGTAGCTGATGCCAGCGCCACTGCAACTCGCACAATATAGCAACAACAGCAATATCAGGGATTGAGTACTGAATTCACATGGTTTTCTCTTTGCTCTCGAGACTGTTGCAGTTGTTGTAGTCGTTGCTGCTTCTGCTGCTGCTGGTGGCAGTGGTTGCTCCAATTGCAGCAACATTACCATTATTAATATTGGTCAAAATGTTGTTGCAGTGTTGCTGCTGTTTTTACCGTCTGTTGCTGTTGTCGTATAATTGACCGCGACAACACTGTTTGCGGCGTGGCCTTATTTTGTATATTATTATTATTTTTTATTGATTTTTTCCTCTCCTTTTTTTAATGGCAACGGAAGCTTACTGAAAAGGACAGAAATGCACACATTCACTTTGTTAACTTGATGCTGACGGTATTTTTTGATTACATGTATATTTCTGCATATATAATAGTTTTTTTTTTATAAAAAGCAAGCGTTGAAACTTTCACATTTTCCATCTGCGTGAGCATATTTATTTTATAGCTTTATTTGTTATAAATCTGTTTTCTTTATATTAAATTTACAGTTTATTTTAAAAAAATTTCTTTTAGGGATTTTTTTGGACCAAGGAATTTGAGTAATATAATAAACAAATAACTCCCCCAATGTTATTTAAAATATCGTAATAAGATCTAAGCTTCACCCATTAAATTCTTGCATAACCCCAAATATTTGCTCTATATAATTTTTAATATTCTGTTTATAATTTAAGTTGTGCAAAACCTAAAGAGCATTTACCCTCTTGTCTGCACTTCATCGTCGTCCGCAAAGTGTGCGCCTGGAGCATGCAGGGTGTGACCCTTTCTCCTTCAACTGCGTCACCAAAAAGTATGCAATGCCTTTTGAAAGTCTTCTCAAAAGTAGCTCTTTGCACAAGCCCCAATCAGCTCACTTGCTGGCGGCGTTGTCTTTACCTTTTCTCTCTCTTGCTCTTTGTGCTTTTCATTTCACATTCTCTTTTTAGTCCTAGCTTTATTTTTATGTGTGGACTGCAGAACCTTGTTTGCACTTGATGTAATGCCCTTGCCCTTCTTGTTGTCGTCTTCAAGAACAACAGCCACAATAACGTAGAGATGGCATTTTGCATATGCCAGACTTGTCAGGCAGTCGCCAGCACCACATAAATGCAGTTTAAGCTGCTTATTGGAATGTGGGTAGAATGTGAGCGTTGCTAAAAGTTGACTTTTGTATTGAAGATTGAAGAAAAAATTGGTCAATAATTATTCAAGCTCAAAAATGTATTTTTTTTTTTCAAAGATATCAAGCAAAAAATCATTTCATGAACCCAATTCTAAAATCTGTCTTTAGTCTGAGTTTGGCAACAGTGAAAGCAGCTTTATTTATTCCTGTTCTTCTGCACATTTTCGAAATAAGTTTTTTATGACACTTTTCTCGTTACATTTCCCATACCACATTTCTGGGTACATTCTTTTTTAAAGCTGATGCCTTGAGCAGTGCAGTTGATGTCCTTTATTGCACGTTGTGTCTTGGCCTGTCTGTTATTTTTGAGTTGAGTTTTTTGGCACATTTTTAGGAACTCACTTAGTTATTCCGTACGTTGCTCTGTCTTTGCTGCTGCTGCTGCTGCTGCTGTCTGCGCCTCGCTGCAGGTGCTAAGCTTGGTGCTCTGTGCTGCATGTGGGTTAGTGTCCTTGCCACGCCTAGTGCTTCTGCTGCTGCCTCAAGTTCTTAGCATACACTTCACGTACGCTGCGCTCAACTGCGTTGTCTGCTGCGTTGTCTAAATGCCTGCACGCTACAATTGTCATGCAAGCGGACATTTTTTCAAGGCTCTCACGTGCTCATCGCTGCCGCCTCCGGCTTCTCAAGCAGCTGCCGCCGCATAGCTGCAAGAAACACACAAAAAAAAAAAAACACAAAGTGGGGGTTGTTAGGCGATGGTTTATAAGATACTTGAACTATGATTAATTAAGTGGCGCACAGTAAAGCACGCATCATTTAAATGCATATTAAGTAGCCGCCTGTGCGCAAACAATTTACCTGACTTGTGGATTTCTTAATGAGTTCTTTGAATTCTTGTAATCGTTACGTTTATAGGCCGCATAACAACTTTACAGTGCTTAAGTTTATTAAATTTCTGTATGAGCTCTGGTAAACTATATAAATTGGTTAAAATTATAAACAAATAAAAGTAAAAAAAGTTTATCATGTGTCCACTTTCAATAAGTATTATGATTTAATTCAAAAATGAAAAATGTGAAAATTATATCACACTTCGCGGTTTCCTCAGGTTCTTTGTTTGACAGGCTTACAAGTGCTAACAAGCCACTTACCAAGCTTGGTAAGACGAAGAGCAAACTTTTCAATTATACGACGCACTCAAGCATAATCAAATTATTATGCACATCATTAGCACAGTATTTAGCTGGGCGCCCCAGTGCAGAGTCTTCAGTAGTTGAATTAATTGTTGTTCTGTGTGGAAATTGAGCTGTTTTCTTACTTAACGAACGCCCACCAGTTAATTTTTAGCTTGGGCTCAATGCGCCATTTGCTTTTTAATTTATTTATGCAAATACGGATGAATTTTCATTGCTGTGAGGCAAAAAGCTTGGCATTTAAATGCGTTGTCGCATAAGTAAATAAATGCCGGGCTACTTCAGACTGCCATCAAATACTTTCCCTTGGCAACGGCAACAACAACAAGAATAAAAGGTATAATAACAACAACAAATATCATCAAGTACGTGGCACAGCTGAGGGTAGATTACATCTGATTTTGTCTGCCTGTCTGTCACACTGGTTAGATACAGCATACAAATATTGTAAATCATACGCACTGTTGCACGCCTTCTCGGTTAGGTAGCTGGTTTAGTGTGAGTTTATTTGGTTATTGTAAATGAGTTAGGATGACAATTTTGTGGTTGTTTTCAAGTTGCTGACGTGCCTGCGCATATAAAGCTGTGTACTTAAAATACGATTTTTAGAATGTTAGCCGCTTAAAATTTCAGTTTAAGTTATCATTATTAAAGCAGAACCTTTTTCTTATATTGAATCCAAAATAAATTAGAATGGAATATTATCTTATTTAAAATAATATTTTTTCATATTCATCACCAATTTTTATATATTTTACTTTAAATAAAACTCTGACAACTTTCTTATATGTATAAGTTTTCTGAAATATATATTTATTTAACTTTCATATTCCACAAAAACAAGCCAGTTTCAACTCGTACTTTTGCTATAAATTTAAACATTACAATTTCGCTACAACATGTATTTCAGCGCTTTTCTGATTGTAAACTTTTGGCCCACCAGAAAAAATGACAAAAAGTTTTCAAAAAGTTCAAGTTTGAAAACAACTTGTAAATAAGGTAAGAAGTATGAGGTCTCAGTAGTCACACACTCAAAAGCACAGACATTCGCATTCGTATTCGCATTGAGAATGACTTTATCAATTTGTTAGTCGTTGTGTTTTGGGCATGTAATTTGTGCGCGGGGCAAAAAGATA
The DNA here is from genome assembly GCA_035041605.1 of Drosophila atroscutellata. Taxonomy (NCBI): domain Eukaryota; kingdom Metazoa; phylum Arthropoda; class Insecta; order Diptera; family Drosophilidae; genus Drosophila; species Drosophila atroscutellata. The sequence goes on along the minus strand of JAWNLA010000094.1, from coordinate 1,909,759 downwards.
ATTGAATTCAGCGTTTGTTTGTGCGCCTAATTTAAGTGCGCGGAGGCCGAATTCCATTTTGCAAAATACATTTAACTTGGGCTTTAATTAAAAATCAAATAGAGATAAGAACGCCGAACGCGACAAAGATGAAAGTCGACCAAGCATTGCAGCAACAACGCCAACAACAAAAACAGCAGCAACAAATACATTTAATTGTGGCAGCGACTTAGCGACGCGTCTCGCAATGGCTTCGCAATTTCCGCTTTAGGCCGAAGCCTTTGCGCCATAAACTCAGGCGCCACGACCCAGACAGCCCAGACAGGATACGCATTTAAAGAGGCAGAGAAATTGTGCCGGTCCTCGGACCTAGGGTCATTAATTTGTCTTTAGAGGCCGCCGAAGCCAATGTGGCATTAAACTGCTTAAGTAGCACAACTAAATTAAGAAAAGTACAGAGGGGGTTGGGACGGCAATTAGAAGGCGAGGGGTTAAAAGATCTGCTGCATCGTATTCTGAGATAATGTTCAAAGTGGAATTGCGTTTGTACTTGATTACGTATACCGTTCCGTTACAGTGGAGAATGTCGGAGATTTGTGTGGAAAGAACTGAAAATAGTAGTGTTAGAGAATGTTCGTTTATGACAAAAACTTGGGGCATGCAACACAATAATGAATGCGTTGCATGACCATAATTCATTTTTGTTTTGCACACAGACAAACACAGGCGGTCATGAATTGTGTGGCATGTTGCTACAATGTGCCACGCCCCCGTTTTCAGTTTGGTACACTGGAAACGCTGCAACCACAATGAAAATGCAAAGCTATAAGCGTAGGAAAACATGTGGAGCATACGAAAAAGGCAACTATGCCAGCGGCATAATACAAACAAAAATACAAGCGAGCACAATGCGCATTTTTCATGAGAAAAACATACACACTCTCACAGACATACTCGCGCATAGATATTAATGATTACTGATAAAAGCAGAGCATGATAGACTAAAGATGGGGCACACGCTGCGTATGCATTATATTCTTTCCATCTTTTCTGTTAGTCTGCGTAAAAGGAAGAATTGAATTTCCTTATATCGATTGATAGGCATTCAAAATATCTTTATAAATACGTGCATATATATATGCACATTTATCTGCCGAAAAATGTAATCATTTTTCTTGCAAAGGGAAGTTTTACTTGTGGGGAAATCTATGAATGTGGGCAATGTGCGATGAATGGAAATATGGTTTTGTAGCAACGTAATGAAAATGAAAATGGAAATGAAAATGTTTCAGGCCAAAAGACTTTGTTATGCGAGTCTATGTGACAGTGTACGACATAGAAGAGGGTAGACGTTCAGCTGAGTTAAGAACTCAAGATTTTGTAAACACAAAAGAACTTAGATCAGATCCAAAGATAATTTTCGGTTCATTCTCAATTCCACAACGAACACAAAAGGAATACATACTTCTGTGCTTCGTTTGCTGGGCATATACAAATTTTTCTTATTCAATGAAAAAGCCACGAAAATAAATGCATAATTTTGATATACTCTAGTCCGTACACCATTTAAATGCTTTTAAATAGGAAAATGCAAGCATAGCTGAAAAATTATAGTTTCCCGAGTCAAGAAATACTTGATAAGAGAACCAGCGGCAGAAGCAGTAAATGGGGTGAGCAGAGCGCCTTCCGCTCTGAAGCGTGTCATTTTTCATGCAGATTTATGTAAAAATGTGTGAAAAATAAGTAAAAAAAACTGCAAGAGGAAAACAAGGAGAGAGAAAACGAAGAAAACTTTCGCATCGAGCATTGAATTTGATGGCAAATAATGCGACTTTATAACTAGTTTAAATGCACTTTGCATGTCATAGACTCTTGATAAAATTACTTAAGTATTCTGCATTCAGCGTTCTGCGTTTTATGGAGTTTAATAGTTGACTTCAGCTGCAGGGTTGACTCTGAGTCCCCTCTGAGCTTCCGCTGTTGCTCTTATGCTTTTATTGTGCTGCCTGCCAACAATGGCTTATAATTATTTCTCATTTTTTTGCGTTTCTTATTTCTCTCGGTTTTTTTTTTGGTTTTTTTTTTTGGCTAAAGCGTCAGCCGTTTACTGGCTGCGCTTTTATTTATATGTATACGAGTATATTAAAAGGCAGCGCTCTGCCCTTTGTGGCATCTGCAGCTTGCAGATTGCAGCATTCCGCACGCTGCCATCTTCTCATTTTTAAGTAGTCAACGGCCAAACAATGGCGCACCATAACAGCAGCGAAAGCATTAAAATCAACAGCAACAACAACAACAACAAAGCCTGGTGCTCATCAGGAAAAGGAAAGCATATCTGATACGCGGAGGCTTGGCTCAATTTTTCAGCCATGAAATTAAAGTGCACCATAATAGTGGGAATTACAGTGCAACTTTTTTAAATACAATATGCATAAATATTTTTGTTATTAAAGCTGCATATACGAGCAGTGAAATACATACTTAATAACTAGTTTCTTTTTTATTTGCCATAAATAACCATTTATATATATGCTGGTTATCTATAGCTAACTGTTTTAAATAGTATATAAAATATATGTGCAGCTTATGTGCTATCTAACGTTTTAAAAATCCGCACGGGGCCTCTCGTCTTTACTTTGTTTGGGAAACGGCTCTCACAACCAATTCGGTCAAGGGCCGAACTGAGAGTTCGCTCTCGTTGTTTCGTTACTGTATATTTATAAATATAAATAATTTAGATTATTTTTATATACGTTAATTCGTATATTCAAATTCATAATAATTAAATTTCTGATTAATCTTAGAATATAAATCATATCTTTATGGCAGAGCATAAAGAGAAAATTGATATAAACTTATATGAATACACTAACATGTATATTTGAATAAGTATTTATTGTGCATAGTAGCTAATATGCTTTTACTTATGAATAAGTGTATTCATCATAATATTTGAATATTGAATATTCAGAGTTAAATTCAAATTCCATTTAACTAAAATAAGTACATAAAATATATGACAACTTTTCAGCTTAATATCAACATCAATTAATTTTAAGTGCACTAAGAATTTCATCAATTTTGGGGCTCAGCCAACTGCAATGCATCAATTACTTCGGCAACTGAGTTTAATTGGCACTCATTAGTGTTGCCTTAAATGCGCATTCTGCATGCACACTTTAGGCCTAAAATGCAATTCAAATTTAATCAGAGTCTTGTATCAAATCATAATTTATGCAAGACTTCTGTAGGAAGCGCACACATTTTATCCCTGGGCCAAACATTAGCTAAGCAATAAATTTCGCGCACAATTGAGCCTGTGATTGTGCCAAAGCGAATGTAACGAAAATTAATTTTCCTCTGATTTTACATGTGTGCTGCATACGAGGAAGAATTTGTGGATGTGTGTGGATCTGTGTGTGTGTGCTGGGGTTGGTCTGTCTGGTATAAATTGTGCGCTCGCGGCGAACAAATTTTAAAAGCAAATGCCGAAATAAATTATCGCTTAATATTGGCAAATAATTTGGACAACACCAACAAAAGTTCTTATATTGAGCTGATCCCCTCATTCAACACTTCCCCCACACACACCCATCTTTTTCTTTGTGCTTTTTAGCAATTTTTGGCAGCGCACAAATTGAATTCATTCATTTCGCCAAGCAGCCCCATACGAATCGTACAAAATCATTTGCCTCCGGCTGTCGCCTGCAAATGCTGATATAATGATAATAAAGCAACATTATAGCATTACGTAAAAGGCGACTGGCAGGGGCAGAAAAAGAAACTGAACCAGTAACGCAAATAAGCGACAGACAATAGCGTCGACGAGTGCACAAGCCAAAACACACAAAAATAATAGGGATTCTATCCTAGATATATTACTAGCACCCGCACCAAATAAATATACAAAGAAAGTTAATTGTTGAGTTTGATTTGGGGTGCCGAACAGTTAACACCCTTGAATAATTTTTGTGAAGGTGCTGTCTTGCATTATGGCTTGACATTTTAAGTGGTAGCTGTATACCAATTATATATATTTTTTGAAGTACATATATTAGTGTAGTGAATGACGTGTAATTTTCAATTAATCCAGTGAATTATTTTCATATTATATAAATAAGTGTAATAAATAGAGAGCTCAAGGCAGGCGGTGGACATTAAACATAGAATTCTGACTGTGGTGCAAAGTTATATAATAGGAGAGGAAAGGCAACAAATGCTGTGACAATTTCAAATGAATATCAATTTCCGAGGCGAACACCCATACTCACACTCACGCACGCTCACTCACACTCACTTACACACACACACACACACAGACGCAGCTTGAACATTGGCGCTTAATTAATTTTCTTTTGTGCTGGATTTGTTGTGTTTTAGTTTTTCCTTTCAGTGGCATCGGATTTTGCATTGAGAGCTTGATTGTGTGTGTTGGTGAGGGGGTTAGGGTGAAGTAATATTATTGCCGAGCATTTTAATGACATTTTCATAAACAGTCGTCGCGGCGACATTTTGTGTCCTGATGTGGCTCTAATTTGGTTTTATGCCACGTGGCATTCAACGTCTGCCGGCTGCGGGTGTCTCATGGCTGTTTCGCCTTGGCAGATAAAATAATTTATTGGGTAAAAATTGCTGGCCAAAAGCTAAGCATTTGGCTTACTTCTCTCTCTCTCTCTCTCTCTCTCTCTCTCTCTAACTCTTTCTCCCTCTCCCAATACATCTCTCTTTCTCTGTCTGTCCTATCCTTATCTTAGCTGCTTTATCTATTTTGGCCGCCGCTTTCGCTCCTCCATAATGTTGGCGCCATGTTGATGTTATCGTAGCGGAAGTGTTGACTCAATGTTTACTCAATGAGGGCGTAGCTAAGATATGACAGCGTTTCCCTGCACACCAATCCCTTTATCTCTTAGTGTACCGCTGTGTATATGTGTGTATTTGTGAGCTTAAGTGTATTCTGGCTGCCATTTTGGGCGCACAATTTACGCTTTTGGCTTTGTTTCTGCTCGCTTGGCTAATACAAATGCCTCAACGTTACTTTGCTTTTTGTCTGTGTCCTTTTGTATACATTTTTGTATTTGTTATGTATTTTTTTTTTTTTTGGCTTATAAATATGCAAAGCAAATGAAGACTTACAGAATGACTGAACAAAGGCAAAGTGGCCATAAAGGGTCAAGGCTTAATAGAGTTATGTAAGTCCTAAGCCAAGGCTAGCTAAGTAGTTGGTCATATCCACAAAGAAATAGATTTGGCATTTGTTTATGGCGCATCCAAATTAGGGTTATCCATTTTCTTTGCCAATTGAGGAGGAATCGAAAAATTGTTTACATCTAAATCTCTAATGTATTTATTATATGTATATACATATATCATTAGTAATTATATTTTATTGTACTGAATATTATTGTCTATATAATATGTAATTTTTTCAGCAAGGCTATCTGAAATAAATGTAAGCTTATGGATTAGGTAGAAGTACCTTTTTCAATCTGTTCCATCGAATAAACACATCCAAGACACCTGGCTTATTGCCCTAATAAGCGTCACCTGAGCCCTCTTATCACAGTAGCTATAGTGAAATTCTATAGTCCAAAAGCACTGTTAATGGTCTAAAGACATGTTTTCATGACAAGCTTGTAGAATTTATAACATTTTCAAGTGTTTAACCGCAAAACTAAAGCTGGTATCTAATGGCACATCTCCATGCTATTTGGACTTGACTTTCCCCTCTAAACGTTTGTGTGTGTGTGTCTATTTGTGCATTTATGTGTGTGTATATGTGTCTGTTTCCGTAGACTGCCATTTCCGACTATGCCACAAGTCTAACAAGCAGCCAACACGACTCGATTCGCTTCTATGGCAGCTGAGCAACCTCTACTGTTTGCCTTTGCTCTCAATGCACAATAATTGTTATCTTCAACAATTTGCGGATGTTATAAACATATACTGGCTGCTTCATATTGTCTGCATGTAAATACCAGCAACGGCAGCTGCGACTACCAATGGGAATGTTAAGAGCAGGCTAGCACAAGTTTTTGGGGCAGGGGGTAGCTCTGGGTAAATGGGATATCTGCTGTTTCTGTAGCATTTGCACTTGTCGTTGCTTTTTATGGCCAAACAAGCGCTGCACCTGTTTCGGTTCAGAACAGCAACAGCAACAACAACAATACAAACACATGCGACGTATTTCCTCGCAGCGGAGGTGAGCTGTGCGAAATTGGAGAACTGGCACGGAAGACATTTGGCTAAGCGCTTGGCTTCGTAAACAATTTTCGATTTCACTGTTTTCCGTGTGCAAAAAGTTTTACTGTTGGGAGAGTTGTGCTCAACAACAAAAAAGCAAAAAAATAAATATGTTCATTAATTGAGGGTACACAGGAAAAAAAAAGTTGGCATTGATAAATTAAGTTTTTTTTTATAACTTTAAGTATAATTCATATGTCATCTTTTACACAAGCAAACATATAGACTAACAGTAATATATCAAGAGAATATTTAAATTTACCAGGCAGTAAGATTTGGAGTTATTTATTTTTTTTGCAGTGTTGTTCCTGTTGCTCATCATTATTGGACGAAAATTTGTCGGATATGAGCATTGCATCAGCCTCAATTTGAAGACGGTTGCCTAGTTTTGCTCAAGTTTCACTTGCGCCAATTACGCATACGCCCTTTTCTTGGACGAAAAGCGTCTTGTCACGGCATTGAGTACTTGAGCAGGCAATTTGTGCGTTACTCATATGCCTACGTGCATCATTAAGGTACGTGTGCTCGGCTCCGTAATAGAAAACTTGGCCATAATATTTTGCGGGGGCGGGCGCCTTCTCGAAACTTAATTAACGGTCCCGAAAAGGTAATCGACAGGCACCCGCCTTTTGTTTAGGCCATTTCACTGCGAAATGTTTTGGACATTAAGGCGAGAGCGCGCCACTCAAATGCGGGTGGGGGTGGGCCGTCCACCTACCCCTTAACGGTCCTCCCCCATTAAACTGGTCATTAGGCGTCAAGTGGCCTGCTGGTTTGACAGCAGGCAAAACACATAGACAAGAGAGGGCTCAAATGTTTTGGCTTAATTTGAGCAGCCTTTCCTCCCACTTCCGCTTTCATCCTTGCTCTCTTTGTTGCTGTTGGCTTGACTTTAATTACTGGCTGGCCAACAAACAACGGCGCGGCAGCTCAATTGCCGCATTCAATTAAATTACTTTTCATTTGGCAGTTGCGTTTAAAATTTAAGTATTTCACATTTCAGGCTATATATATATTAAGATAATATATATGCATATTCAATTTCCCGGGCATAGCTTGTAAAACATCCTGGCACAAGTTCGCATAATATTCTTGATAGTTAGAAAACAAATCTTTTTAATTGCTTTGCTGGAGCCGAGCAAAAAGTTTAACGCTAATTTGTTGTACAAGCTTTGGCGCTCGCTATTATTTTATTTGCACTTTGCCATTTGTTTTTTCTATGTCTCCGGCTGGCACGAACGTGAGTGCGCAACCAGACAAGAAAATTAGTTAAAAAGTTTCACCAAAACAGCGCTCGACGTTCGTCTTTCCCAATGTCCAATTAAAAGTGCTGAGCTGGTCAGAAACAAATCTGTTTTAAATTCTTTTTAGACATGTTGCAATACTAGCATGCTAAAATTTAAATAATATAAAAATATATCTTTTTAAAAAAATAAGCAAGTCCGTGGATTAACTAGAATTATATGCTCAAAAGAGAACATTGCAGATGTGTTGGAGGAGCTTCCTAGCCATCTCTCTTCCAAATTTAGTAGCCTTAGCTCAAAAATGCGTAAAATGTAATACATTTTCACAAATTTCAGAGATTTTCATGAATTATATGTGGACACATTCAGAATTCAAGATATACAATGAGTTTTGTATTCAATGGGTTCGGGTTAAATAGATGCTTGTAAATATACATCATGCTATTCTCCATTAGTGCAATAAATTTCAAATGGTTACTTTAAAATCGGTTGTCTACTAAAATAATTTATTTCTGTAAAAATTCATGAGAGCAATTCATATGCGAAGGAAAGGCAGTGCCATTAAAGCGGCTGCAGTTTTATTTGGGCCACTCTCACTTACAAGAGAATACATTGCAGTGAGGAGGAGCATCTATAACAGCCAGAAATGTTGCACCCACCTGCAACAAGAAGACAAAGACAGGGTCAATAAATTATATTTTTACTAAGGCAGCGCAGCTGAAATGTTTGTGATGTGTGTCTGTGCAAAATAAGCGCATAAATAAAACAGTTTTGTTCTTAAAGTAACGCTCGAAGCACTTTACTCTTATCCAGTCAGACATACACCATGTACCGGATGAGTCTGGACGAGGGAGTGGCACAGTACGCAAAACAGTTGAGTGGAAAATTGCAAAAACTGCATGAACTGCTTTTAACTGCCAGCTTTTCTTTTTCCAGGATAACAAACAAACACCTGAGCGCACACGCATAGTTACATACGCGAGCGTCTGTGTACATGTGTTCCTTTTAAGTATTTTGGCAAGTTGTGCATATTTTAATTAGTTTCCCAGCAAACAACAAACATTTTACCCATCATCTAGACAAAAGGAAAATAGCGGCTTACGTGGCGTATAAGTAACGCAGTTTTTAACTTTTCGGTGGTTGCCTCGCTTTTGTATGGTTTTGTCCCTGTGTAAAAGCGTAATATGATTCAAAAATCCTTTCTAATTTGTACTTCAAAATTAATGAAAAAACCATTTTATTTATTCTTTGAGCGGACTAAATTATAAATATGTATCAAAATAAAAAATATGCCTCTGCATTAATTTATTATTTCTCTCTTTTTTTTTAAGATTTTAAGACATTGGAAATATCTGACAGAACGAATTCATAACAAATTTACAACGAGCCTTATCAGGAGTAAATAACCGATCTGATACATATCAATCGAATGCACAAATACGCCGCAAAGCGTGTCCTGACAGGATAATAGCCACCAGAAGCCGCAGGCGTCTTGTGTGTGCAATTGCCATCACTAAGTCATGACGTCTTTAACAAATCAAGCTCCAACCCTCGTCCAATTGCCTGGTGTGAGAACCAATTTGCAACTATTAAAAGCGCGCCAGAAACAGAAGCAGCAGTACAACAAAAGGGAACAAAAATGTTGCCAACTTTGGTGATTGTGCTAGCAGCAAAGCGCTGTGAATGTGCCAATCCTAAACATCCGAGCCTCAAACTCTGACTCAAGCCTCAATACGAATACGAAACCGAACCAGCAGCGCGTTATTCCGTACTCAAGTTACCAGTCTGGAAAGGGGGAGATGCAGAAAAGTGAGCTACAAATTGCAGCACTTGTATCAAGATAAAGTCAAAAACAGGCAAAAAGTCAACGGCAGCCAGTTCGTGCAGCATGTTTGAAAGGAACATACATACACCCACACACATACACATACACTCGTATGAATGTGTCCCCTATATACCCCCAGAACATTTGCATAGCTCAGCCTAGGAATCCGGTCTTCCTTCCACAGTTCTCTTTGGCTTTGTTTCTCTTTGCCCTCAGGTTTGCAGTGCTCTGTTATATTGAAATGCCTGGATTTGAGTCGACACTCGATACGGTACGACTCGGCAGGCAGTGCTTGAAAAGAAGAAATAAGCCAAATGCCGAGTTCGGAATAGTTAAGCCAAAAACAATGTAACCATCAAAAACAAACGCGTATTTTGACTTTTCTTTAAGACTCAACAACGAAATGTATCATAATGCCTTGAATTTACATCGTTTCTACTGGAAGACATTTTACCCATATGAGCAAAAAAGTACAGCTTTAGAACCTCCTAAATGAAATTAAAAGAAAATGCTAAGACATTTTATATGTTTGATTCGCACAATCGTTAAATTTGCTTTCGTTTTAATTAATATTGGTTCAATAAAAGGCCATTAAACTATTTGTATTTTGCATCGCATCAATTTCTTTTCGGTTACATTCGGCAGCTACCATTTTAAAATAACTCTCTCAAAAAGCTATCCAAAATTAAAAAAGGGCATTAAAAATATCTTTGTCTATATACCTACTTTTCAACGAAAACTTGTTATTGCCTACTTCAGAGATTAATTCATTCGATAATTCACTTGTATCGAAATATGTATGGAACCAGTTTAAATCTCTCCTTATGTTTCTTTCACCACTCAAATGTAAGTTTGTTTTTCCCTGGTTTTTAACCTTTTAATTTGTCAATGTGGCTTTGAATTGAGCCATTATTTCAGTCCATTTAACTGCCAATTCGAGAGTTGAATTTAGTTTGCTGTGCTGTTGATATTAGGTCTATATTTATTTTTGTATGTTGGGCAACAATGGTAACAGCTACAACCACTTATCGCTCACTAAACAAACAAAACCGAAAAAGTCCACAAAAACCGCATTACAACAAGAGCAGCTGCAAAAACTACAACAATGGCAAATTCAAAAAACTAGAAAGCAAAACAATAGCAAATTATGGGTGGGTAGAGAACCCACAGTTGAGCCAATGGATGTGAGCTTATATGGCCTGCACATCCAGTAAATACGAGAACTCATTAAAATGTGTTGTAAATTGTAAGAGAAGCATCCGAGTCAACCCGCACCATCCGCCCCACCACCACCTCCACTCAGTAAAAGGTGGTTTCATTGTGCGGTCTGGCCAGGATGACTGCGAGATTGATGTGTGTGTATGTCCCTCGTGCGTGTTTCCGGAGGCTTATAGATTACATTTAATCTAGCTGAGTACGTTGTTTATAGGGTTTATCGCCATCGCTAACCAAAACAAAAAGCCATCAAACTCATTTGACTGCGACATTTGTGTGCACAGAACAACCATAGGGCAAAAATGATCACATTTTAGGTTAGGTATAATCATCCTCCTTTCACGTATTCTCTCAATGTGTGTTCAGACCTTACAAATATGTGCATTAATGTAGATGCTCTTAAGCATCACAGAGAAAAGCACATATGTTTGTACATATAACATGCATCGAAGAATCACAGCTTATGCATACTACCAGACTGCCGGAAAAGCTATACGAGCGACAGGTAATTTTCTCTCACTTATTAGCTCCAGATTTCTTATTCCTTTCGCAACTGATTAATATAAAAGGCATTTGAAGTGCGTATAGTGTAAAACACTCTCGGAGAACAGGAGCCGTTAGTAAAAGTTTTAAAATAACTTCTATTCCAGTTTAATGCTCCGCACTCGAGCGCCTTGCTTATCGATTTTCTCAACGTTGAATGCACATCTGAAAAAGATTATTCGCAGTGGAAAGTTAATAAATTACACTTCAATTGTGCAGTCAACGTCATGTTCTGTATAAAATATGCTCTGGCAGTTGTTGTGTTGTGTATAAATCTGAGTAAGCACCACGCCCACAAATTGCCTGACTGCCAACTGCGTGCTGCCTCTTGGCGTCGCCTGTCAAATCAAATAATTGAACTTTCATTCCATTGTGAAAAATGAAACACATCCCTACATCCGCGCAGTGAACGCAAATGCCACACATTAAATGCGATTAAAAGAGCAGTGGAAATTTTATTTGCTGTAGGCACTCGACTGTACGATGCTCTGTAGCGTTGTTAAAATATGTTAGAGAAAGAGTGGGACCAAATTAAGAAATAAATTTGTAATTCATATTATCTCAAATACTTCCCATTTAATTTATATTTTAAAGTGATAACCAAACTGGCATATGCACACTATCGATGTTCACAGGGTATGCAAAGTCGGCCAGAAACTGCGACTGTTGATATGAAAGTGATGCCAAAAGAAAAACATACATTTCTTCTTAATCCATTTTGATACTCGCCCACCCGCTGATGGATTACTCTCGTTCAAATGTCGAATCTTGTTAGTGTAGTTGCCACCATCAGCTACACCGCCAAAACATGGCTCAATTGTGGGCTGAAGTGCGTTGATTTTGCCTCGAACTTTATCCAACAATGGCAACATCTGCTGCTTCTGGCTAACAAGCGAAAGGCGCGCGAGTGTCGGTGATTTTTTACGCTCTATATACAGTTGTGTTTGACTCTGTATAAGGAGTACACTGTGCTTCAAAATTTCAACATGTTAAGCATGATTGATTCTTGCGGTTAAATTAAAATCAGTCGTCTGCCAATTAATTTAATTGATAAGTGTTTGTTTATTGTTTGGTGACCTCATTTTATAATTTAAATGTGTTTCTCTCTGGCTCCAGGTCAAGTGTTTATTTTATTTTTATATATTCCACATAATACCTCAACTCTTGTTGCATAGTGAAATATAGTTGTGCACAAAAATATATTGAAAATATTAGTGTTATTTAAGTTATTTTTAGGTGTAGTCTGAGTATTGCCTTAACCAATCTGTACTTATGTTAAGCTTCTCAATTTGAGAACAATTTCAGAACACAAAGTTACAAAGGCACTGGTCTGCAAAAAATTTGTGCAGATTTGTTACTTTAAAACTTAATTTTTGTTGCGGTGTGTCATATATATATATTTGAACAGGCGGAAACTTGTCTTGATCTTAAAGTAAATCGGCCTGCAACCTGGTCGAGCAAAATGCTTCATTGTGTGCTCACATTTTCGTTATACTGCTCGTAGTTTGCCCGATAATTATATGCCTCCTACTGTTCTCTGCTCCTGCCCTGCCTCTGCCGCTGCCCTACCCTGCCCTGTCCTGCCCTGCTCCTGCTCCTGCCTCCTCCTCTGTCATTGTCGACCGTTTAATTCCCCGGGGCGACAGACATGCCAGGCTGTTACTAGGTAGGCACATGCAACATTCTATTATTTTTTTTCCCCGTCTTCCTTTCACTTGCTGTTACTTTGTTTTTTCTGCCTGAATTTTTCCGTTTATTAGTGTTTTGTGCCGTTTTGTTCGCATTTTCGACTGGTTTTTATGTTGCCAAGTCTGCTTTTGCTTAATTTTCGCAATACCATCGACGGGGATTACATAACCAAGTGCTCTCAAAAGAATCACGACTCAGACATTCTTATTGCTCAAATTTGTTGTTGCCTCTTTATATGTGAGTCAGCAGAGATCTTTTGTGATTTTAACAGCATCAAACAAAAACAGGATGAAATAAGAGAGATATGTGTATAAAAAAATTGTGTGTTTGACACCTCTTTACAACAAATAAACACAGCCAGGTACATTTGCCTATATTATAAATTGTTATACATTTTTTTAACGACTTTTATGGCGCTTTATATAAAATGAGCAGTATACACTTGTAGATTTATTTCACATTTGAAATGAATTGTTGTGTAATTTTGTGGTGCACAACAATAAACAAATTTGTGTGTAAAAAGTCTGTACACAATGCCTCTTTTTATGGAATATAATATCAAAGGAAAAAATTTGATCGCTTTTCTCTTTAGCACTGTTAATACTTGCAAACATAATAAATGTATAAAGACTACAACTGTTAATAAATGAAAGAATTTGTACATTTGTAGATATGTTTACCAAATATTTAAATAATATATTTAAGTATGATATATTATTATATACGTAGCTAAAGAAAATATTTATAATGTTACTAACCCAGCATTAAGTTGGGCCTTTTCATTATAGCAGATACCCCAAAAGTTATAACATTTTTATATAGATGTTTAAAAAAAAAATAAAATTTTTAAATTATTTCTGACCAAGAAAATGCGGCTGTTAACCTGGTTTTCAGTAAATGCGCGTCCACAGTAAAATGAGAAAAAAAATTGAACATAAAAGGAGACGTTTCTGCAAAATTGTTCAGCAAAATGAACATCGCCTGCAGTGCGTCAACCGAGGCCATAATTTTGTGCGTTCTGCGTTTTCTATGATGCGGTCAGCGCTTAGCCACACACAGCAGAGCCACAAACACACCCCACATATGCACATACACACTCACGTATGCAAAATAATTGTGCCATTTAATAGCGGACACTTGCAGAAGCGTCGCTTTTCATGACGTCCAATCCACTGAGCTGTCATAAAAACGCTTTGTGCGTTTCAGGGAATAAAGCGGTTTATACTCTAATTCTATTAGCTCGAAAACCGTGTAGCAATTACGCCAGACAACAGCAACAGCTACAGACACTTACGCACGCATGTGGATTTCATCACAATTCATGTGACAGGGCCGTCACCGGGAGAAACACTCTTAAGCGAGAAACTTCATATAAATACGATGAATAAGACTGCTTACTCGATTATAAGCTCGGTCTGCGAGGTTGACGATTTTACGACCAGCATTAACAAGGCCAATATAATTTTTGTAATATACAAGTAGACTTATAGAAAAATTAGGAAGTAAAGGTCTTATCTTAAATAGACTAGAATTTCATTTGGATCAGCTTCGCTTTAGTTCACATGGGTTTCGAGCTTCCGTTTAAATTATAGAATAAAGCTTTGAAGACAATAAATTTGCGAGAAAAGGCTATTTGAAAATAATATTTTTTATTTAGGTTTTTTCATATTATTTTGAGATTTTTTTTAATAAATACCTTGCATCATTATCTACTGTTAGATGCGGATTTGACTTTATAATGTTGCATTACTACTAAAAAAAGGAAAATATTTGTTTAAATACTGAATTGTTATATATAAAAATATATTCCTAATTCTTCTTCTTTTTCATATATTTATATGGCACATGCCATCTAAACTCATGCCCATAAATATTATTTTTTGAGCCATTCCATTAACCCAGTTAGGTGCGCACTATTTTCACATATTCTTTGTTATTTTCTGTGACATGTATTTATTTTTATTTTTTTCCCCCAAGCTGATGTGGCATTCTCAAGTGCTTGCTAACAAAGTTGGCGCAAGATTACTAATACGCTCCATTGTACGTGACTCTTTGCTGTCAGCTAAATCAAGTTTCATTATGTGCCAAACAGCAGGGGTGAGGCCAAAAGATAAGAAGCGTAAGAGAAATAGAGAATGGTGGAGAGGGTCGGATATTGAGGGGATTATTGCTATTGTCGTTAACGTTGCCAACTTGTGCATAAAATACCTGCTGCAACTTTTGCTAATTGTGCTCCAAGCAAACGTTTATAAATGACGATGTCACAGAATGGACGCAGGATCTGTAGCAGCGGGAGCATCATGACTCAGCTATGGGGCAAGTTTGCAGCATAATTAAGGCGCAGGCACGCCTCTGGTTAGAATCCTTATACCATTTGCATGAGCAGCACGCACGGCACCAACAACAATAGGAACAAGAACAACAAGAAAGTACAACAATTCTAAGCAGACACTACCTGACCGCAAGCTCGAGCACGAAGGTGGAATAACTGCTGCAGCTTCAACACAGTGAATTTGTTAGCCCACTTAGTCATTTAATCAACTAACTGAAGCTCTTGTCGCTGTGCATTTGAATCAGCATTCAAATTATAATACTTATCACATCTGCCGTGAGCCGCATGCATACAAATACATGCATGCATTAGTACATAAATGTTTAACACTTTTTGGGCCTGCCTCTGAAAATTTGCATTGCAACTCCTTATTATAAATGCTTCCCCAGAGTCCCGAAATAAACACAAAAAAAAAAAAATTCAACGAAAAACCTACATGTGTTTTGAGTGGGATACTGGACCAGGTGCTTAGTGAATTTCGTGTAGCTTTACCCCGATTTTCCAAGCTTTTCTTTTTGGCTAGCTGTCAGCCTTTATCATCTTTAATTACACTTGCTTTCAGCTATCATTTTGCACATTTCTGCAGTGCGTTCATTAATTTATTAGTTTACTAACATAAGTAACATAATTTCGTCCCCTAATTGATCCCGTCTTTCCTCAAGTCATATTTATGTTTTCTGCTTGAGGATGGTGTAACATATTTGTTTATTTTTTTCCTGTCTTCCTGTGAGTTTGCAACTTGGGCCCAAGTAAAAGTTTTAAGCTGCTTTTCGATATATTATGACATATTGGTGGCAGGCAATCGCAGCTACAAAAAGTTTTATTACAGTCAGTTAGTTAAATAGATGAAATGGAATAATATATTAAAATAAACTTACTACAGATATTACCAGTTAATAATTAGTTTAGCTAAGCTTGAAATTATGTTAATTAAGTGCAACAATGGGAATTATACAAATGAAATGAAAATAAATAAGGGCAGCTGGGTACACATGAAATTACGATAACAAAGGCATTAGTAAAACATAGTTTCTCACAAACAGTTCAGTCTCAGCACATAAATATACAACTGAAATATTCAAATATGTGTGTGTGTGCATCTGTTTGATCTCATAAATAGTTAAGAACATATCCAGGTATGAATTATTACAATGGATATATGGAAGGACCTGTGAAGTGTGTTTGGTTAGTGTCGAAAAAGCTGCACTCTAATGGAAATGAATCTTTTCAAAGCTGAGTGTGCCCATGTCCTGGCCAAGAGTTGCATAAACAATGCCCAAGCGGTTAGCAGTTACTGTGGCAGCTGCAAGTTCAGGTACGCGGCATGTGTGAACATGGCCGGGGCTCACCACATATGGTCGGCCTCATTAGCCGCAACTGAAATACCAGCAGCAGCCAGACCGCAATGCATTATAAATTTAGCTGCTTCAGCACACAAGAATTAATATGTATAGGAATACATACATATGTACACATATGTACGTTCCATTCAAAGACTGGCATCTTTCGCTCATTTAATTATTCAATAATAATAAATGATATAACGTATCTATGTAATGGAATAACCAAGTGTCTGTGCGGTCCCAAGTGCAAAAAGCCTTCTTTCGTGGCACTAAGTAAAACAAATATTTAGTCAGCTACATAAGCACCAGATATACATTTGTATGTACCTTCCTACATGAATATTCACATATGTATGTATGCATACTTTAGTCCCTGGCTGCAGGGTGTGTGTGAGCATGTGAGTGTAATGTAAATGTTGAGAGCTAAGTATATCACAATGTGTTGATACGCTACCAGCTTAATAATATCAATTTATTTGCATTCTGAGTTTGGTGTTTTGAATTATTGCTTGCCAATTGCTCTCACAGATGTGTATAATTTCAAAACAATAAAGATATGTTCATTAATATCTTGAAAATATTGCTTTATAAAGTACGTTTTTTTTTAAAGTCACATCATAATGAAATCTATGGACAGTGTTCAATTTATTATTGGAAAATTCCATTTATTTGAGCTCAAAATTGATCAAAGATTGAATATAAATTCTAGACGTGATATATATTTATTAAGAACTTAATAGTAAATTTAAAATTATTATCTTCAAATTGAAATGCATATGGTTTTCCAAATAAGTGCATGGTGTCGCATTAGGCTATCAATCTTCTTCAGTTTATACCGAATATTTCTAGGAATTGCAATTCTGTTGAGTGCCAAAATAATCTGAATGGATTAGCTTTTAATCTTAGTTGCTTTCATAAATTTTGCGACGATATTTTTGTTTCTGTCATGTTATTGGCAGAGTGTGCACATACACTAGATAAGTGGCAAATGCGTAGAATTTACAGAGCCAAACAAAAGGCGGCAGCAAACCGCAGAAGGCTTCCTAAAAGCAGCAGCAGTTGTGGTTTTCTAATCTTGAATTATATAATACGAAAATCTTTGCCAGAATATCCTTTGTCATTTTGTATTTGTGCATGAAATGTGGCTACAGTCGGATAGACTAATTTGCAATTGGCAACAGCTATGCAGCTGAGAAACGTTGTGGTTTTGTTTCTGATGAGTTGAATTAATTAAATTTAATGCGAGTAATCAAATTACCTTTGACAGAAGTACCTACTCATCAGTTCTAGCATACACATACCTGCAAATAGAACAAGTAGGAAATTTGAATTTAATATTATAGAATACAAAAGCCACAAATGAGCTCCCATCTTTTAACCCAATCCCAACCTCAAATTCGAACATTGCTTGGCTTTCAATGCTATGCAGAAGGCATACAAAGTACAACTTCAGCATGACAAAGTTTTGTACATTTTCCAGCACTTACAGTGCGGTCAACGAGTCGTATAATTAATGTGCTGTCGGCCAGACACAAAAGCAGAAAACTGAAGCCGAAGTCAAACACACTTAAGCGGCACTTGTCACTGTTTTAACTGCACAATCCGACCGAGAACACAACCTTCCGCCTCTGCTCAAATAGTTGCACTTTTGTGGGCGTGATAATCACTCTCTATATGTCTCTCTCTCTCTTTCTCTCTCTCTCTCTCTCTATGTTTCACTTGTTCTGGGTATGTGTTTGGTGGTTAAGTCATTAAGCCAATGTCAGTTCTGAAAAAGCGCCGCCAGAATTCATCGCAGCACATAAAACGCACCACATTTCGAAGAGTCCCGTATTATTTTGTGTGTCAATTGGCTAAGAGTGTGAGGCAAGCTGTGTCTTAAATTGGCTAATAAACATGACAGCTGCCACTGCCACTGCTATTGCTTTGCCGCTTGGTAGGCAGCGGTGGGCGTGTGACTTTATGCGGCTGGCATCTTAAAATGCCTGCGGCTTCATTAAGCGCTCATAACATAAACACATGAAATTTTTGGTTTTTTTTTCTTGTATCCTCAAACCATCATTTCGACCAGGCTGTTAAATCTTTACGGTTTGCAAAGTGAAAATTATGGAAGAGAGGCATCATCAAAACAAAGCAATTAAGATAAAAAAAGACAAATCATAGAAACTTTGAACAAATCTTTATGAAAATTACATGTTTAGTCAATCAGAAAATTATATTATTTATTTTATTTAAATTTAGTTAAACGTATGCATACGCATTCATCTGAGCAAATTTCATACATATTTATTAGCCAAAGACGAAAACGTTCAATTGCAAAATGTGTTTTAATTAAAATGTGTGTATGTCATTTATTAGATTCGTAAAATTAAATGTGGCGTCCTAAATAAAATGAGACGTATAAATTAAATTAGTGAGAAGTATGGTCATAAAAGAAGGTCGCCATCGTTTTATGTTTTGGGTTAGGAGGTGTGTTCTTAAGCACACACAAAGGACATAACTTTGTTGCGGCTTAGTGCCTTTGCGAGATGCTGAACGAGTTGTATCATAAAATGTGACCCACTGTTTTCGGCCCCTTTACTTTGGTTGTATTCGAGTTGGCGGGCTTACTGCGAAAGTTTCCGGTTGCAGCAAGTAGTGCGTAAAATTTCATTGCGATATGCACAAGTTGTGCAATAAATTTCCAAAATTATTGTTCACATTGAAGCGCAAGTATTTTATGTCGATATCGATGTATGCCGATTGCCTGTGTGAGTGTGTGTGTGTGTGTATTTTTGGACATGGCCCGCTTTTTGCACGCATGTCGCATTTTAGGCGCGTTGCCCAATATACCGTATATCCAATTGTATATCCTTCGTTGTTAGTTATTGTTGTTTTTTATGACTTTATGCTGGTTGAGGCTTGGCTCATATTGAGCTATATTTATTTTTGGCAGCAGCCTTGAAAGTTGTGCTTTAATGTTTTATTACGGGAAGTCAGGCTGTGGCGCAGAGTGTACGAGAAAACTAACAACGAATTTTATTTTTTTTTTTATTTGTTTTTATAGATTTATGGGTGTTGGCAAAGTACAAATGAGCTTGTCAATAATTACTTTTTTAAGATTTACACTAAGTAGCACAATTTATTCGCAAAACTTTGTTCACGTGAAATTCGCTTAATTGTTTGTTATTCTAACTAATACTTAGAAATGAAATAATTACAAATGTTCTACGTAATTTCTACAAATAAGATACTTATGAATTTGGCTCTGTTAGTTTCTGCACTGCTTCCTGCATGCATCCGTTTTCCGCTAAAAAGTTTTCGACACTGCTTTGGGAAAGGGGCAATTTGAGCGGAATTGCAATGAATGTGAGATCCGAAAGATTATCTTGTCTGTCAATTATACTGTTAACTTTAATTCGTTTTCAGTGAACGCTGATCCATTTAAGTGAATATGGCATGATAGCAATCAGGAGCAGCATTTCCAAGTAGAAACTAATTAGTTTGGCTTAACTCATAAAGTGTGCAAAAACTTGAGACAACGCCACAGCAACACCAACAGCAGCTTCAGCTGCAGCAGCAATCAAGCAGTAGAAACCTTTGCTAATTCTCAATTAATTAGACATCATTTGCATTACCACTTGACAGCCACATAAACTTTGGTAGCACGCAGGCCAGCGCGCAGCTGACAAGTTTGCTGCAACTTTGAAGTAACGGAAATGCAACTTCGACGCCTCGCTGTCAAAACGCTTGCAGGTAATGGTCTGTGTTTATGTGTGCTATGCCATTTGTGTCTGTGTGTGAATGTGCCGATGTGTCTATGTGTAGGTTGGCAGCGGCAGCAGTCAAAAGGTGCGGGTTATTCAGTTGCTACAGCCCGTGGCTGTGGCGCACCATTGCGCCTCTTAATTGATGTTAATTGATTGCGTGAGGGACAAGGGAAGCATTTGTGGATGTCATGTTTGCCTTTTGTCTCAGCATCGCAGCAGCGATGATTGCTCCAATTTACGACTGACCAAAATTAAATAAGGCAAATTGCCTGCTTGGCATGATAAATATGCTATTCCAAATTCAACTTGGCCTGGCCTCAGAGTGTGTGTTTATTTATGATTCTTTTTCAGTTACTGTTGGTAGTTCTCGCATTTGCGATCACAATTTCGAATTTTTATTTCATTGGAGCTGGCTTACCAATTACATTTCACACGAACACAAAGCAAATATGGAAAAAAGACTTGCGATTGGAATGTCCAGACTGCTCTATAATACTCTATTTCAAGGTGACAGAGAGAAATTTGGAACTTTGCATTGGGTGCCGTGGTGAATCTTTTTGGCTTGATTTGTTATCCAATAATCCACATTAGGTAAGGTCCTCTGGAAAATATAATTGTAGCTATTTAAAGTGGGCAACAGTTATCTTTTCCAGTTAAATATATGAGTTTCAAATAGCCGACACTCATGCCATAAATCCAATATGCGCTTTTCACTTTGGAAACAGAGTATTGGAAAATACGTTGAAGTACACACACAGCCTCCCACACACATAAGCACGCGCAGCGAGCATGTGGCAACAAATTTTTTGCGCATTTGAATTTCATTTTATTTAATTTTGTGTTATTCAAGAAGACCCCTTTCGTATGAGCTACCAAAACCAGAACAATTGTTTTTTTTTTTTTATTTTATGCTATGTGTGTTTACTTGTTTTGTAAGCTTTGTTTCTGTTTCAGTGTGCGTTTGTGTGCATGTCTGTGCCGCATTCAAATAAGTAACGGCGAACACACGTCGAGCAGCAAATTTATGTTGTTTCAATAACAATTTAAGCCGTATAACATCGAAAACAAGAACAACAACAACAACAATAGAGGCAACAACTGAAATAGCAACAACAATTGCACAAAATACAAGAAGAATAAAATGGCATGTTGAGTATATTAAATTGCCATTTATTTGATTTTTGTTTTTCGCTTTTTGTGCCTGCTTTCATTTTTATGCCGAATATATTTTATTTTTGGTTTTTTTTTTCTTTTTAGCATATTTTTGGGCAAATTTAAATAATGTTTGCCTCGATTTTTATGGGTGCTATCGGCTGTCATTTTGTACGTGCTTGTGTGTGTGTGTATGAATTGGGTTTATTTTTGGGTTAAAGTGCCGCTGGGATTTCTAATTGTGCGGCCTGGCAATGCTGTGTAGGATTTGGAAGCGTGCCAAGGACATTGGGATACCGGGCAAAAGCTCTTAGCATACTTATCGCCACAGCAAATGTCGAAAATAGGACAGGCGCCCTTAGGCGTTGAGCTCCCAGCAAAACAAAAAAGAAGGGGAAAAATGGAATAGAGCATAACGATTTAGAGATTATGTTAACGATGTAATACAGTTATTTTTATTTTTCGTTTGCTAACGGCACTCCAATCCGTTCTGATATAATATAATTATATTGTATTTACAGAGCTGTAACCTGTAATCTAAGCCTCTTAGCTTACACAATACTTTATGTCATAAAATAAAAATTATTTTGTGTTACGTAGGATACATTTTCTTTATTTGTAAGTGTTTAGAATTTGTTTTACTTTATTTGAACTAGGTCCGACTCTCATTATCAATTTAATCACAGAATTCAAAAGTCAATTATACCATTAATCTCCATCCGTCACCGCTTCATGAGAAATCAAACAGTTTTATCGGCTCTTAAGTCACATTTAATCGCCAAGCTATTCGTTAAATATTAAATTTTAAGGCCAAAACGAACCGGAATAACAGTTTTTGCCAAGCAAACAACCAAAAAAGAAAAAGTGTTCAGCATGATTTTTTTATGTAGCGGCAGAAATAATTTGCGCACCTTTTGGGTCAAGAGGCGCACTCTGGCTCAAGGAATCGGAACGGAATTGACTTTTATGTGGGCCATAAAAAGGATTTTAATGTGTTTTATGCGCGAGCCAAAGTCAACAAGCTGACCACAATCCAATGCCCAAAGGTGTCTCGAGTACGGGGCTAAACCATAAATCCACACAAGAATCCAAAAGTAGATTTCGACCCAAAAAAAAAGAATTTGCAGTGAGTGAAATTTGCGGAACTTTTTTTACTTCAGAAGGCTGGATGCGGATGAGTCAGGGATATCGGCCAGGACATTAGACATATCTAGCTGTCATTGGTGCGGCCAAATGAGTTGACATTATTTCTGGCAGCTAAGAAGACAGACACATTCTGCTCATTTGCCTTCCAGGACATCAGCTATCGATCTGTGTTACGTGACAGACTGTGGCTGTGCTTGTAGTTATTTGTCGCCCACGCTAACAATCTTTGGGCTGCCACTTAGCATAAAGCTGCCGATAAAAACATGACGCCATGTCCTATGGCTGCTGTTTACCTTTTTAGACAACGCAAATCCTTCAGAGCAATCAATTTGTTTTTATTGAATTTTCTGGCAGGACTCACACTCCCATTCACATCTTGTCAATTTGGCTAGAGGACATTCATTTCGAGTACACACACAAACGTTGACACACACACACACACATGATATGCCGCACGCCAGGCGCTCGAATCACCTTCCACACCTGTGCTCCACATGTTGTATGAGTGACGCATGGCTCAGCATTTGTTATGGCTTACGATCTATTCGTTGGCGCTTCTCTAACGTCTCTACTTCTTTTCTCTGCTTCTTTTTCATTTTTTTTTTTTGTATTTTTTGTATTTTATTGCCTGTTTCCTGTTGTTGGCCCAGAGCAATTGCTACGTTTTTCCGCATGTCAAAATTTCTGCTGTAAAATTGTTCGGTCTTCAGCAAAACTAACGTATAAAATATTCGCCCCTGTGTGCGTGTGTCTGTGTGTGTCTGTGTGTGCCTGTGTGTGTGGGATATTATTTGGCATTGGCTCATTGCTTACTTTTGCTCGCTTTCATTTTTCAAGCTGATTTCTATCGCCCACTGGCTCCTTTTCAAAGTTTTTGGCATTTTACATGTGCTAACCCACGAACGCCTGCTGTGCGGTGCGGTCTGCTTTCTTCCGTCTGGGTCCGTTCTGGGTCTGGTCTTTACTGGTGTTGTTCCAGGCGCTTGGTAACACCCAAGCACGCAAACAAGGGCAGGCACATTCTCGCCATCGTTGGTTATCAGCAAATGCCTGCACGCACTGACCACACTATCAGTCCCGAACACATCCTGAATTAATGAAGCTACGCTGCAGTTGGACGATTGGTGTGGCCTCAACCTCCTGTCAATCCTCGTTGATATTCCTAAAGACTTTGTATGATTTCCGTTCTAGTTCCAAGTATATCAATCTTATTTACTCTTTGCTTAAGAGCTTATTAATTATAATTTATTTGTAACTGATATTACATTTAATTGGGAAGTTTGATTACTTGAAAACAATATAATTAAATTAATTAAAAAAGTAAATAATATTCTGAGAACCGTTATGAAATTGTGTGATGAAGGTCGCATTTTGTTTTAGTAACCTTAAAATAAAAATTGGTATTTTTCCATTTAGCTTACATTAATTACGTACATTTCAAAAACATTTTGATAATAACGACGCACAATTTTCAAGGTTTATAAAGAATTTATAAATTTTACCCTTGACCCTAACACAGATGAAATAATAAAAGGTCAGAACAAATGCGGCACCCAGTGCGAGTAGACGCAAAAAGACAGTGAAACTCTCGGCCCCATTCAATTTACCACTTACATAATTACTATGTGGCGTAAACACGCCCCTACGGGGCACGCCCACGTTTATCAAATTGCCACCCGCAGTTCAAAAATACAAAAGGCAGAAATTGTGTTGGCTTGAAATATTGTTATTAAGGGTCGCATTTATATATGTACATGTTTATATATTTTTTTCGGTGGTCTCGCTTGCAATTATTATAAAATGGCAAAGAAGAAGGACACACAGTTGCGGCGGCAGCTCTAGCAGCAAACAAGGACTCGTGACGCCATTCGCGCTCCATGGAGACTCATTTTCAAGTGCTGGGCCCCTCAGCAATTTCTCAAGTGGGTCAACTAAAGTGCTACAGAGCCCACAGAGTAGTAGAAGCAGTAGCAGTAGCAGTAGCATCAGAAGCAGCAACAAGAGTTCAAGGATTTTATTGTTGCACAAAATGTAATTGAATACAATGAAATTACGGTAAAGGCAGAACCAACGCACCAACGAGAAACGGAATAGCAAACTTTCTATGCAGCATTTAATTGCATTCATTGTTTGCCCAGATGGGCTCTCAGTCTGTGTGTTTGTGTCTAAATGTGCAGAGATTGCAATTTAAAATTGGCTGCATAGGTATCCTCTTTGCAGTTTATCCTTGTACGCCACACGGAATCCATGTGAACAAATGTATGTGAGAACTATTCGAAACTCATGCGAGTTTTTCCCACTTATCGAAATATACTTGCACGTATTAATATTTAAAACTCGATTCTTCCCTTCGTTAACGAATATTGATGTGTTTGCCAAGTTCGTGCAGAATGTCAGATAACTCCCAGTTTCGCACTTAGTTCTAGTTGAATTGGGTGTTAGAATATAGAGAGTATAAATAATGAAGAGCACAACCAATTAATTGATTTTATTAAGACTCTAGCTCCCATTGAATAAAATTAATACACATTAAATTCCACAAGAAAATCATTCAGTCTTGTTTCTGTTTTCATTTTACTAAAATGTTCAACACATTTTGCCCAACTTTATTTTGCGTTTTCGGTTACAAACGGAAAACAACAACGTGAAGTAAAACACGTGCCAGGCAGAGACACGCCAGCTTGAACAGCCAGACACACAAGATGCTTAAGCATGTTTACAATTTTTACATATCATGCTCTGTGTATTTTCCATCCTGCCAGCAGCTAAATTTACAGAAAAGTGGTCAGTGCCCGAGCAGAGCTCAATCAACACAGCCTCCGACTGACCTACATTTAACGATAAATTTGCCCACGCCAAGTCGTGTACATAACAGCAACATTAACAACAACAACAACTCAGGCGTCTCTAATAAGGAGAGAGAGAGCGACAGTCCGAGAGTAAAAGAGAGGGTCTAATATATATATACATATATAATTCAAGCTTATCACGACGGTTCCACACCATTGCGTATTAAAAACATTTTTGTTACGCCAATAAAAACTCGGAACGCAAATTTTGCATAATGTGTGCCATAAAAAAAATAAAGCAAGTCGCATAGGCCCCCAACCAACTGTTTCTTCTTCTTTTCCTTCCGCTTGTTGACATTTCTCTTTTCGGGCGCAAACTAGGCAATGGGGTTACAACGAACAGTCCAAACACCAGCCATGGGCTCATCTCGGACTCGCACTCGGACGTATTTTGTTTATAATGTTTTCCTATTTATGTAGCTGCTGTTGCCAGAGTTACCACCGCCTGTGCAGCGGCTTCGTTTTTTATTGCTCGCCATTAAATGAGAGACAGTGTGGAGGGGGGTTGGGGGTTGGTCTGTGGGGCACAAACATTCTGGCTCGTCTGCTGAGTGCCGACTGATGTTGTGAATGTGTGTCGTGCCCCTCGGCGCGGCCATTTTGTGAGACAAAATGGCAGATGAAACAGCAGCGGCAGCTGCAAAAACTATGCATATTGTTTGTCATTAACAAGGTCAAGCAAAAAACAAAATAAAAGTAGAAAAAACTAAATTCGCTTTGATGAAAGAAAGCTGTTACACGCTGCCTGTGAAGTGGGGGAAGGAGCACTTAGGGGTTGCAAGCTGACATTAATTTTGTTTTCATAGCACAAAACCCACGGGGCTGACAATTCCTTCCTTTCAACCCCTTTCATGCGTCAAACGCTGTTCCCTCTTTTTCTCTGCGTGTGTGTCGCTGCCAAATGAAGACATTCAGTTGCACAGTGTATTTTTTTTGCGCCTCTTCCTATTTACGTGCTGTCTTGTGCGCTTTTTTTTTGCAGACTGTTTTTTTTCTGTGGCCATCGCGTTAGCTTGATTGACATGCCGTCTGCATTCTGTGGCTCTTTCGCTCGCATATCCTTTGCTTTTTGCCAGCTGACCGTGACACAAAAACAAAAGGACAACAGCAAGTGCAAAAACATATTAGCACAGTATGCTGCATCCCCTCCTCAACCCACACCCCTCGCCTTTGACTGCTGATGCGTTTTTGACAATGAACATCAGCTGGCTGTCAGCTTGGGTGCCGCTGATGAAGTACTCAGTCAAAAATATCAAATGATCAAGGATATTCACGACAGGCACGTGTGCTAGCGCTGAGTTGCGAGATTAAATTGTTACCTCATGCATTTCCAAGCACATATTTATTATATGCTATTGATTACAATTTAAAAACTTTAAATAAATATTTTGATACATTCTTAAATTGCACTAACAATTTGATGTATGTTTTATTTTAACTATTTATTTTACATAGACTTTGTTTGGTATTTTGATTTTAAGATTTCTATAAGTAATTGACTCGATTTAATAAAATATGTTTAGAAATAATTCACCGCGTTCATAAATAACTTCTCTAATGTTCTCTATTGTGTGTGTAAGCAGCCAGCAGTTGGTACCAAAGTTGGTTGGCACATGCAAAACTCAATGGCTGTGACTAAAATCAGGAAGCACATGACGTGCGGCCACGCCCATGGCGCCCACCAAATGGCGCGTCAAGGCTGAACAGGAAGGCTTTCTTGTAGCAAACACTGTGGCTTATTTATGGGCTCAGTCAAGTTAGAGACTTGACGCACTTTCGCTTTTGCCTTCCACTTGAGCCATAACACATTGTGGCAACAACAATAAAAGCGATGACGACTGATGATATGCATGTGTGGCAGCCAAGAGGCACTGAAAGCATTGCGATTGCTCAAGATAAATGGCAAAGATGGGGGAAATGGTACGAGTGAGCTGGGGCACTGCCCAATAGCCATGGCATAACGGAACACAATAGAAACACTTGATTTATATTTATTATGTTGGCCTGCCAATATTAAGGTTGGTCCTCAGCCACTGGCCAGCACTGTGGCTGCTTTATTATAAGACAATGGCGTTGACAGCAAAGAAATATAGCCATGTTGCAGAAATGCCAAATGGCAATTAATGCTTTGCACCCCAGCTTCCCATGACCCGCACCAAGCAACTTCAAGCCTGAGCCCTTTCGGCAGCTATTTGAACAGGATATGCGGCATTCATTTGCGCTTTCAATCATGCATTCATTTATTCATGCGCTATGCATATTCGAGTGCTGCGCTTCGCTTTTGTCTGTGCGACAACCTTGAAATTGCTGCCCCACCGCACCACATTATTAATTGAAAAACGAAAAAAAAAGACACAGTTGGCAACATTGAGTGCACCATCATCATCATTCATGCATACAGTATATTCAGTGAAAAATTGCCAGAACTGTGCCCAACTATTAATATCCATTTGTGTAATGCCAAACAATGCGAATGCAAACAGACAATGGGGAACAGGATGAGGGGAACGAGTGACGTGGAAATAGAGTAAATGATACAGTGCAGAGCAGAGAACTCATGTGTGTGGCAATGATTTCCACAGTGTATGGAATATCGTATTGTTGCATTGTTGCATACAAATTTCCATAATTATTAAAAAAAAAGAGAAAAAAATTGTTCAACAGACTCTCGAATAGACGGCCCAACCTTGAAAGCGGCCCGGGTGGTCACAGAATTGAAAGCTGCTTTTGGCGTCAGCGACAACACGGCGTATGCGGAATATTTATGCAAATACCCCAACAATACACACACATGCA
Source organism: Drosophila atroscutellata (assembly GCA_035041605.1). Classification (NCBI taxonomy): domain Eukaryota; kingdom Metazoa; phylum Arthropoda; class Insecta; order Diptera; family Drosophilidae; genus Drosophila; species Drosophila atroscutellata. Next base: position 1,881,657 of record JAWNLA010000094.1, on the reverse strand, counting down.
CAAATAGAGAGTGAGAACGGATCACCAAACAAAAGCGTAACCATATCCGAATTCCGATGTTGCCTCTTTTTACAGCATCAGTGATTTTCCTTTTTATATTATTTTACTTTTCTTCTTTTCTTTTTTTTTGTTATGCGGGTTTCTCTTTATTGTCGACGGCGTCAGAGTGTGAAAATGCGAGCTTTAAATAAATTAAATGTAATATGTATGGACTGCGAAAGGTCGTCGCTGAATATGCTATCAGATGTGTGAAAGGCGTGATTTTCCATCTCTTTGGGAATATGTATCCAAATCAGATTCGCTTAATGTGCCGCTGGATTTGTGCAGCAGTTATGCGGAAATTTGGCTGGTAATTGTTAAGCTTTTCTACCTAAAATTTGGGGTAATTTTGAATATGATTAACATAAATTTAATTCGTGTACTAAAAGGCATTCTTAGCACATTATTGAGACCAGCTATTATTGTAAACTTATTTCTATTTATTTATTTTATTTACATGTTTATTATATTTGCATTATTATTTCTGTGTTCTTTAAGACTGCAAAATTTAAACTTAAAGTTTGCTTGTATGTTTCCACATGTTAAAATGTATTATACAATTTTAACCACAATATAAATTTCCAGCAATGAGTTTTTTTTCATTTCAGAGTATTTTTCGAGACTGATTAATGGTATGGATTTGGCAGATGAAATCAGTGGAGCAAATTAAGAGCGAATTGAATGCCTTGTAATTGAGCGTCAATTCTTTTGGCCCACTGAAAGGAACGGTTGGGACTACAAGGACATACGGTCATAAATTTTATTGTGGCTACAGTTAAATGGGCAATTCTTCCGACGCTTCTGTCTTGTGTGCAGCTCGTTTGATTAAATTAAAAACAAGCCGCGCAAACACATGATAAATGTTTTATTGTTAAATGTAATTATTAATTCGGCCAAGCGTCGCTTCTGACATTTATTTTCCTTTTTTTCTCTTTTGTTTTTTTTAATAATGATATAAGCAGCACATATTGATTTAAATGCTAACGTGCCATTCATGGCGCATTACGCATTAAGCATACACAGCGTGTGCCTCGAGTGGAAAAGTTTTAAATTTTTCTGACAAGTTGTCGTGTTGCTCGGGACACTAAGCGACAATAAAGCCAGCCAGTACTCGACAGGCGGGCGCAATTCACGAAGGGATCATAAAATATCAATGCCCAGCTTTGTCGGCTTCAATTGGCAACGTATCGCAATATAAAACATGTTACACAAATAAGTATAAACAATAACGTTGGAAATTCCCAACGTAACATCTGCACGTAAGCCACACTTTAATGCAGTTTAACATATGATATAGGATTCGGGAATACCTTCGTAGAAAATAAGCACAGCAGATTGTTGTTGTCGGTGTTGTTGTTGTTGTACATAAATACATATACATTAATATTAATATTAATAATATATTTATTAAATACATCATTTGTAGTAGTACATTTTTCTCTACTGCTTTTGCATGTCTGTTCTGGTTTTTGTCGGTGTTTTTGGTGTCGTGTTATGTGCGCAATGGATCTGCTGCTTCGTAGCAGTCTTCAAGGAAAACCATTTGTGTATCTGTCAGTCTGTCTATCTTTCTTGTCCATGTGTGTCAACTTAAAAGCTGAAGATATACCGTTGTGCGATATATCGCCTGTGACCAGACCAGCTCAGTAATCATCGGGGCGAGCAGGCTGCATGTCGATAGTATCGTTCAATTGGCAATTGTCACGCTTAGCCGCGACGATAGTTGGTTTCGCCGACTCGGCGCTGTCATCATCGCTGCTGGAGCTGGTCGCCGTGTCTGTCTCATCCACAATGATAATGGTTGGAGATTTGGTAATCGGCTCCGTTGATTTGTTACCAGATGCTGCTTCAGCGTCATTTTCATTCAGTCGGCGATTTTTGATATAAAAAGTACGCACTTGCCCGTACGTCTTTGTGCCCACCACAGCTTCAGTGTTGGCAACCGTGTTGACGGTCGCAGCAACAGTGGCAGCACCGCCACCACCGATGCCTCCTTCTCCTGCTCCCTCATCTGGATTAATATCGCTGCAGTCCTTATCCAGGTGTTCCATCGTCTGCCTATTCTTCTGTATTTTGGCCATAAGGGTGGCAACTCTACGATCGGCCAATTCGATGACATTGTTGTTGTTGTTGTTGTTTGTCTTCGAATTGTTGTTGTTTGCCTTGTTATCATCATTATTAGATTCTTCATTGCTGCCCATTTTGCTGCCATTCTCGGAGCCCTCTGTAACTGCATCATCATTTACCATTGTCTCTTGGCGGTCCATAGCGCTGCTGCGATGACTCGTTTTCTTCCTCAAATAATAGTAATTAACCAAACTGGCTATTGATTTGTCTGGCATCATCTGGCGTATATGATGGAAACTTGTGCCATGAAACTGAAATGCCTGCTCGAAGAGCACTTTATCCGCGTCAGTCCACTCATCGGGCATTGGCGTAAAATTGGGCAAATCCATGGCCGCGCGCTTCAGGTCGTGCTTGTGCCACAAGAGCATGCCTAGCGCTTGTTCACGGTTATAGCCAGACTTCTCGGCCATTGAAATGTATTCCTCCAATTCCGTGTCAGGTATCTCATCGGTGGGCGACCAGAGCAACAGTGCGCGATCGTTCATGTGCTTCGGACGGCGATCTGCTTCAGCCACCAGCGGTGGACACACCGCCTGAAAATCGGGTCCAATGCGTATTTTCGATCCATATGCCGGCTGCTTAGCTTTGGATTTTTTGGATTTGCCAATTCGATTATTTTTCTTCTCCATCGAGCGGAAGTTGTGCGAAGCTCGCTCGTGGCAGCAACAAGCAACAAAAAAAAAAAAGACGACGCGCGCTGGGTACGCTGCTGCTTTCGCTTATGTATTTACACAATTAAATGCCAATTTACAGGTCGCAGCACTTCCAGGTGACTGCTCGTTTGCTGGCAGCGATTTGTATTAGTTTTGGATTTGAAAATGCAGAACGTAATCACGTGCTAATGGCGAAGGGGTTGTTGTACGCAGAACTTCAACTGAACGCGAAAAAAAAACACGAGTATGACAATTCTGCACAGTGCCCACAAATTGCAAGTGTTTTTTTTTACTAACACTGTTTAATTATTAACACCAACTTTGTATCGTATGTTGAACAAAGTTTCAAAATAACTAAATTTGCAAGATGCGACACTTAAATACACATTAAAAAAGAAATGGATGACAGCTTTATCAATACGATTGAATGGCAAAATAATATTTGTTGTTCATTTGCCTACTATGATTTAATAATTTATTTTTCTCGGTTTGCTGGTTGGAAAGAAGTTTTGTAAGAAGAAGCTTGCTTGTATCTAGTGGTGGTAGTTTGGGTATCGATCGCAGTATCGATATCACTGTTATTAACATAAGTCGTGAGAATGTTGTTTCGATATTTTCAACATTTTTTTTTTGTGAAATAAATGATAAAAGTGATTTTAAACAGCTTTAACCCAATATAAATTGTCTTAGCTTTAAAAGAACAAGTTTCTCTTAAATGTTATTTGATCAGGTTGTGTTTTGCTTTTAAAAACGCACATCACACTCGTCTATAGCAATTGCACAAAGCGTAGCAGTTGATTCCACTTCCTCTTAGCTGATTTTGATTACACCCACACAGTCACGCACACACAGACACAGGCAGATACTAGGAAGATGTCGCATCCTTTGGCGCTCAAAAGCCCTTTAACCGTGCGACACTTGTCTCTGCGTGGCGCAACAAGGATAAGCGCGCTCTGCTTGCCAAACTTTTGTTTTGTACTTTGTGCTTTGAGCGTCAGCCATAACCGCCCTCTCTGCACCCCTGGTCTACTTTGCTGTTTAAGAATTTTAATTTCGGAAATGTCTGAAAGTATTTGCAGCACCTTTGAGGGCAGTGAGGTGAAGGCTACGCATTGTGGTTCCAAGTGACTTTGTGACGAGTTAATGTACAAATATTCAAATTGAGTCAAACGAAGATGGCACACGTCTTGACTTTTTTTTAAAACTTTTCCAGCAAGGCTTTTAAAAACCATTAGTTAATTAAGTAGAACGATTCGGTTTATTACGACATTTTCCTCTTGTATGACGCAGTTATTTAATTTTCTTTAATCAAAAATAGTGTTCCGTAATTCCTGAATTATGCATTTATAAATATGTTCAGTGATTTAATTAATGCATTTATTTGAACACAAATGCAAAATATATATTTTTGTATAATATCGCAAATATAAATTTAAAGTCATAGGGCAGCCATAAAAAGCTATCGGCACAGGACACAAATGGGACCTTAATTAATTTCCGATATTGTGAAAGCGTCACATGCAAAAAATGTGGCAATAAACTTGACAATCTCAGCTCTCGTGTGGTGTAATAATTTTTGGCTTAACTGCAAAACATTTTTTGGGCTGCAGCAAAAAAAATTAATTGGGCGGCAGAAAAAATGGTGTGTTGGGGGGAGGGGGGGTTCAACTGCAGCATCAGCATTCATTTCCATTATAAATGTCAACAGAGCAAAAACAGCAACAGAAAAAAAAATAACAGAGAAGATATTTAAACGACTTGTACAAAGAATGCGAATGAATGGGAAATTGGAAGGCGAATGGTTAGCAGCTCCCTTATGCAACATAAACGAATTTAATTATTGTTCATGTGCTGAAATATGAGCAAATTTATTTATAGCTCTCTCCATGTATGTGCCAGTCCAACACGCACCATGACATGAGCAGTTGTCATTGATGTCGTTTTTGCTGTTGCTGCTGCTGCTGCTGATGCTGCTGCTGCTTGTTGTTTTTTAAGCGTTTGCTGTTGCATACATAAATGCTGCAGGCAATCTGTACACATGCAAGTATCGAGCAGCAATTCCCATTTATATTTTTATTTTTTGCGTTGCTTTTTAGTGTTTTACGGCATTGAAACGGGTCTCGTTACCTGCCGGAGCCAACGTATCCTATGAGTTATGGCTGCTGGCTGGCGTATGATTAATATTCAATTACATGGCACAAGCAGCATGTATTTTACACACTCAGCCACCCCCAACAAAAAGCGCAACCCCCAACACATGTATATGGCAAGTTTTTTGCACTTTTTATGCAGTCAGCCAGAAAACTTTGCTAATTGCCCCATACGTAAAAGCAAACACAAAAAAATAATAACAAAAGCAACATAAACAACAATCGAATTAATGCACAGCCTGCAGAGGGGCGTCAGTTGCATCGGTGGGTGGGTGGTGCCACAAATGTGAAATTTCCTTTCATTTAATTATGCACATTTTGTGCTTCGTATTTCGGGTAAAGGATGCTTTTCAATGGGATTACGAATTTCTGGTTGCCTATTTGCATGCAGCGCAAATTGTGAATATTAATTGTGTGCTGAGGCAAATTAACAATTTTTTTTTATTAAGCTCACGATAGCTTGTACACATGTTTGCACATTTGCAATTACTGAATGTGTTTTTTTATGTTTGCATCGTTAATTTCATATATTGGAATTGTTTTTGAACTTTCTTTTACATTATCACTAACTTTTACTTTTTTACTTTTGCGATCATTTGTTTATGTCATCCTCGATCCAACTGCTTAATTGCGCTGTTTTCTTATATAGTTTTAATAGCCAAAAAATGGTCAACAAAGAAGGCTTTCCATAAATTTTGCTTGACTTGACTCAACCACACTTATTGTTGGTCGCATTTTTTTGCGTTACTATAAATGTGTATAATACTTCAAAGCACAAATATTGCGTGTGGCTTTAGCATAAGCCATTATATTCGCCTTTTGACAAGGCCAATTGCCGTGATTTATGATTGCCATTATTTAGGGCTTAGTGGCACGTGCTTTGCCTTCTTAATCTCCCATCTCGGGCAGTGTATTAAAATAATGCTAAACCACATCTAAATCATAACTTAAGCTCTTATCGCTGATGCAAAGCAAAAATTGCAAATGTCCTTTTAATTTGCCAATAAGCTGACCAACAACAGGCCAACAGGCCAAAGATCTGCATATCAATAAGTATTATGCAAATTGGCTTATTTGTTGCGCATTTCGCAATAAGTCATTTCGAATGCCAAATAATCAAAATTAATTGAAAAGCAGCAAACAATCAAATAAGATTGGTATGAATACCAATTTTCATTTCTGTAATATTACAATGTTCAAAGCTTATTAATTTAATTACGAAAAGTAACAAAATGAAATTATGCCACAAATTAAACTTAAAATTAAATTTAAATTAATTTGTAATATATTTTTAAGATTTCTGTGTGCTTAAATGCAAAATGGATCAACACTTATGGCATGAGTTGGGGAAGAGCATTCTGGCCAATATAATAGTTAGCATAAATTGGTTGAGACCCATCACAAATGTATGCGAATGTGAATATATTTCATTTTAATTGATTGCAAATAATTAAAAAAGAAAATCAACACAGTCGTTATTTATGGTGGCTGTGTCGCATTGTATCAATTAAGTTAAATGAATTCAATTTTTATGGCTAAATAATATTTTAAACTGTGCTTCATTTTCCCATTTATTTTTGTTTATTTACAATTTATAGAGTTGATCAAATGATCGATGCTCATATCATTCACCTCTTTGCATGCACACAAGGCGTGCGTGACAAATTCACACGGACACGGCCAAAGCTGCAGCTGAGTGAGCGTATTAATTTATGTATTTGAGGCACGCTTGATTGCCCGCACACATACAAAGGCACACAGCAGCACACAGCAGCACACACACACACACACACACACACACACACACACACATACACACACACTATTACGTACAGTGGCCAACAAAGTTACGCCCCTAAATTGCATATTAATTGCTCATTAATTGTTGATTAGCCTGCAAGTCGGCGGTGGAAACGAGCCGAGTGTTAATATCAGCTCAGTTTTCTAACCCGCCCACCCCGTTCCCGGTCCAGTTCCTCCATCTCTCTCTCTCTCTCTCTCTCTTTCTCTCTCTCACTCTCTGTTTGTGTCTGTCGTGCACTCAGTAAGCGCTACTAATCTTTAGTGTTAAGTTAAGTATACGCAAAACTTATCAAGAGGCTTAGTGGAACTCTCTCTTGTTGCGCTCGGCATTAGTGCGACAAAATGTTGTAATCAATCAAATGTACAGTGTCCCAACAACCCCACCACCACGAACAGCTGGTATGCCACAGCACCGCTGCGGGACTCCAGTTGTCGGTTTTCTTCGGCCACGCAAATGCCTTGCAATTAAGCATTATTAATCACAGCGACTAATCAGCAAGCGGTACACGAACTGAACACTTCCGCCCCAACAAATAATTACAATAGTCGTCGCCCAAGGGGTACACATCCAGTCGACCCGGTTGCCTCCGTCTTGTCTCCTTGGCCTGCTAATGTCTTCGCCTTATTTTCACATAAAAATAAATATTTAAGTAAATGTCGAGTGCGTTAGGTTGAATGATTGAGCTGATCAGGCTGCCAGTGAATTGTTTCTGCGGTGGAACACATCTCTAAAACCAATTGTTGATGTTCCACAAAATAATATTTTCTGAACTGATTGCTAAGCTGAGAGAACCACCATATAAAATAATAATTGGAATTACTCAAAGAAATTGTTATGAAATAAAATTCTGATAAAGTGTACAGAATCAGTATCGTATCTTCTGCATTCTGAGATAAAATGGATGCTAACCTCAAAAAAAGAGGATTTTCAAACGATTTCATTTAAATGCTGATTAATTTGTATCTAAAAGAAGCCTTTGAAAATCAAGTCAAATCTATCAATATTATAAATCATACGAGAATATGAAATTTTAATTGAAACTAAAAGTGAAGTTACCAAATAAGAAACAGTCTCTTCTTGCAGGTACAAAACCATTTAATATTTACCAATAGTCCTTAAATCAGAATCAGAAATCGTTTTGTATAGAAACGATTAATATAAGTTAAGGCTGCGAATGTTCGTTATAAAATCGCGCGCTTAAAATTGAAAAACTTTGCGCAAGTTAAGAGAGTGCAATTACTGTGAAAACAAGTTCAATATTTTCTGAAAGTTGTAAATATGTATTTTGTAAGTCACTTATGAACTTTATGTTCGGCTTGAACTTTTCGTCTAGAAAGCTGTTGCAATCTTTGACCCAAATAATAAAACCAATAATAAACACGCACAAGCACAAAACACTTGAGAAAAGAATGATTGGTATAGTTCATAGTCAGATCGGGTCAAAGAGCGAATTGTGTGCTAATTGTGCCCCTTGTTGCTATGGTTGCTGTCAACAATGCACGAGGCACAAGGCACAAGGCACAGGGCAGAAATGGGCCAAAAACATGACAGACAATAACAATGGCATCACGAAAATTGCCAATTTGGCTAAATGTATTGGCAGCAACTAAGGACGACCCGTCAGATAGCCAAAATGTGGCAAAACACTCGACTTGCCGCCGACTCAGGTGAAGCTGCAGCCTAGCCAATCAATCAGTGTTGCCGCAACACAGATAAGTGGGCCATAATTCGGGCAAAAGGAATCAGATCTCGGTAAGTCCTTTCTTAAGTTAAATGGCGCATACAACAAAATGCTTGCTTCACAATTTAATTATAAATGATTTATGACTCAATTACCGTTTCATAGACGTGTTGAACTTTCAAATTCTGGACGAATCCTGCTGTGAAACACTGTTTTTATACCTTGTCGGGCCACAAATTTATTTAAGTTATTCCGACACTGTCTCGCACATCACTTAATATTTGGCATTTATTTATATATTTTCTTAAATATATATTTTTGATATTTCTTTTCTCTTCTCTTGTATTTGCTTTGCTTATTTATTATAATTATTTTTTTTGCTCTTCTTTTCTATAAATTTGATGCAAAAAACTAGGCAGCGTTTTTGGTGAGTTGCGACTTATTGGCGCCTGTGGCGTATGCTGTACACAAAAACACACACACGCGCACACACACACGCACACACACCCGGACACACACACAAAAAGAGGACTCTTTAAAAGCGAAAAACACTTAAACTTGGCTGCGCCTGATGTTGATTTCCGTTTTGTTTTGTTTTGTATGCCGCTTTCTGTGGTCAAATTTTGTTATATTTTGGGGCGTTGTTTTTGGTCTCGCTGCTAGTTTCAAGCAACAACTGCAAATGCCGTGGCCCAATCTATGCACGCACACACATGCACTCACACACACACACACACGCAACACACACGTACACACAGCACACAGAGAGAAACGCGCCCGTTATGAAAATATTGTGGAAATTGGCGACGCGACTATCCGTTTCCGTTTGCGTTGCGCTTTCGTGCGGCCCGCTTGTCGTTACCAAACAACACAAAAATCGAACGTGAACTGGCACGAAAATTCGCCATTTCAGGCAACCGAAAACGGACGCTGTCTCAATTTCGATGCTTCGTTTCGGGCATTTCGTGCTTCACCCGAAGCTTCGAATTGCGAATGTTGTGCACGGCAGCGCCAAACGGTCGTTGCGCCAACTAATGCATTGCATTTGCAGAGAGCGCAGAGCGCGCATGGCAATTTGATTTGGGCAATTTAAGAGGAGCAGTGCGAGAGAGCAGTTCCCATTATTATTGAGTAGGGGAGGTGCCTTTTTAAAATGTACCACTTTCGGTTTAAGATTGGGGAAATCTATCAGCTAACTACCCCTCTTCAAGGAGTGTTTGAAATTTATTCGCACAGTGGTTTTAAAGATTATAAATAAAACAGATTTTCTTCTTTTTGGTTTTTTATTTTGATTAGAGTACAGTTTCGGCAAATGTAAAATTGCAATATTCTTTACTGGGCAAACAAAATAAAATAATATATTAAAAATCCCATTGCTTATTTATGTACTTATTCGTATTCGGCGGAATTCCTTTTTAAGAATTGTGATTCGCTAAGGGTTGAATATTTCCGCAACATCTTTGCTATAGATTGAAATTGTGCCCGAGCAGTCAATAATCTCAATTGATATCTAAATACTAAGCTTTTTACATTGTGTTAATTACTCGGAGCAAGTCCTAAATATCGAATATCAAAACCCTAATTCCAAACTTTTTGAAGCTCTTGGAAATACAGAATTGGTTTATGTATTTGAACGACTAGCAATTCGTACTTTACGTGATTCGTTCTAGATGAAAGCTTATAAATATTGGGTAATTTGTTCTTAACACGGACACAATCCCAATTAAAACACGTATCGAATACTTATACCACTTTAAGCATATTTCATGCTGAAAGCTTTGGATGTCAAAGAGGCAGCTTAGGACAATTATTTATTCTTGAACCGTTGTGTTGAGTAAACTTTTGATTTGATTTTAGTACCGAAATTTTACAACAGGTGAAATTTTGAAGTCGAACGGTTTTCTCATGAGTAAACTTTAAGGCGAAGAGTGGCTGATAAATGCAAGTTGCCCCAACTTAATCGAACCTACTAACAAATTTAACGAATGGAATATTATTTATGATGCTCCACTGCAAAACAACGGTGCAGTTTTAAAATTTCTGTTTCTCTCTCAACACGTCTGTTTGCAATGAATAGCTCCATAAATTTTCGATAAAAGCTTTCACAGGACTTGGCAATTGTTCCTTGGGAATGTTGCAGAAATTCTGTGTCTACTATTTACGATGGCAAGTTTTTGCTTAGTTTTTAGTTTTTAGATTTCGGTTTCGGTTTTGAATGAATGGCATATTCACCTGCAGTGAATAAGCGTAACGTAATTCAATTCAATTCATTTTTCTTAGGGGCATACATGAACTGAATTTCTGTGACCCATTGCAGAAACGAGGTCAACGACCAGAAACAATAAAAGAAAGTGGCCCAAAGGCATTTACAAAAGCGGGAGAGAGAGATAGATTGAGATGGAGAGATAGAGAGATAACCGACGTGTGAGTGTTTTAGTTGCAAGTGCAACTAGCTGCTGCACTTATAAATCATAATTTCCAGCAAATAAATCCTTCACGGACAATTTAACCTACGCTGTGGGTTGTGGGCAAAAGGGCCAAATCTGCAACAGCGGCAACTTGAATCCGGCTGTGAGCTCTGATCCGGATTCTGATTCGGGTACGGCTTCAGATTCTGTTTCTGAATTTGGCTGCTTAACAATGCGCCCGGCCGAGATAATGGTTTTATTTTCCCCTCCACCGTCTGCAGTCAAGGACGCAATGCCATAAAAATTATGCGAGTGTGTGTATCAGTTGGAGTGTTTGTTGTGGCTAAATCATTTGCAGATTGCGAAAAAGGAAATTGAAATTGCCAGCTTTAATTTTTTAGGCGCTCAAAAGAAAATTTGAGTGTTGTGATTGCACTCATCAAAAATCATCATTTTGCTTGCCATCAATATCGAGCTTATGCCAATGATGACAATGCCATCTACCAAAAATATGTTGATTAATGCTTTAGTCTTGGGAATCGACCTACAAATTCCGTGCTCCCAAAAACCAATCAAATGCATTTCCAGACGTTCCTCAAGCTCTGCTTTGTTTTCCTCGCAAATGTATGTGAGTTATGTATGTGCACACGGTCAATGCTTAGCGTTTGTGCCTGTAGCGGTTTTAATCTCCCCCGGACCAGGGGCTGTGCCACAACTGAAACTGAAATTGATGCAGCAGCAGGAGCTGCTGTTTTGACAGTAGCCTTGGGCGAACAAAAATTTAATTTGAGCCACATTCCTTCATCACTGTTGCAGGCAGGCGGTAGTGCTGACTTTGAATCTGATTGGTGATATGTTCCAATTGATGTTTGGAGGCTACAGATTTGAAAATTGCAGTTTAGAGGCATTGCTGCAATATTGATTGAGAATAAATTCGGTCTTAGCTACTTAAGAAACATTATTATTTTATTTCAATTATGTTGAAGTCAATTCAGAGTTTCAATTGGACGCTTTACATACATTTAGGCATTTCATATCACTAAGCATGCTGATTGACTTGTACTAAATTAGTTCAAAGTAATAATGAACATTTTGGGAATAGTTTCTTTATTATTCATTGCCATTGTTTTTGCCACACGTGTGTTTGCCAAAAACACTGAATTTAATGAAAAGGGATATTGTATAAATTGTTATTTGCCCGAGTGTGTGATTAACAGGACTGGATACAGCTCCCATTTGGAAGAGGCAATTATAACAGTATCTGGAGATACAAGTGCAGCAAATGACTTTTCTGCATGCGTACCAGATCCATATCGTATATATGGTATTTATTGAACTATTGACAAGTTTCGTCTTATTTATTTTCATTTTCCTTCTATTAATTTGCAGAGAATTTAACGGCCTACTCATGTTTTTGGTCCCCGAGTATGGGATGTCAGTCTGCCGCTGCTAATCATTATAAGCTCAAATCCCATATAGAGGAAGGCATCTGTTCGCAATGTTATCTACATTGTCCCTGTACTTGGGTCCTTCCATCATCTGCATGCCCAAATATACATTTTAGGCTTATCAAAATGTGTTTAACCACAATAGCAATGTACTGGTTAAGCACTTAGAAGAGCTCATCATAACAAAGCATTTTAACTTATATGAAATATGATATTTGTGACTGTTTTGATGCGTCTTCCTTATCATTTTCAAATGATTCTGTTTATATTTCGAAATGTTTCCTTTACGGATGAGTTGATTTAACTCAAATCGCTTGAAATACATGACTAATATAAATGGAATTGTTGGTGAGTCGCAAGAAACTTGTTTGAAATCTATGTTCTCTAATTGCATTTGTAAGCTTAGCTGACACATCATTGAGAGTTATTTAATACAGCGTTTTCTGGCTCTCAAAATTGGTGTTGGCTTGGCTCAGAGATTGGCAATTGTGTTTGATATGTGGTTCGGTTGCGGGGCTTTCGATTGGCATTCGTATTTGCAGCCATGAGTAATTTCAAACAATCAACATTTGCGTAAGCATTCTGACAATTTCAAACGCCAGAATCTAAACAAGTACACAACAGCAACAAATTGGTTGCCACTATTGGGTAAACACTCAGTCTCTCTCTCTCTCTCACACACACACACACTCGATGTGTGAGAGTGTGCGTTTGGCACATTACTGGCACACGAAATGCATTTGACATGTGCAAGCAACAGCAGTTGTTTGTCCCCACAATCTCCGCCAGAGCCCAGAAGCTAATTAAAGTACACATGCGTGTGATATGCCACACCAGATGTTGGCCTGTAAATGTCGCATATAGTACTATATACCTAATGTTCGTATGTGTGTGTTTGTTGCAGGGGTGCAGACCCTAGTCGCAACAGCGAACATGTCGAACTGGCACTCGCAACACGCGCCGCGTCTTTATTCTAATCTCAGCGGCAACATGCTTTAAATTTAGCATAACATCCCGCAATGAGGCAGGCTGTTTGTGGCACACGGCAGCGAGAGGGCTGGGAGGCAGCGTATGTGGCTGACTGGCAACGCTCTATGGTCTAAGGTCATAACAGCAACTTGGGGAGCTGCCCGGGGTGTTTGAACTAAGCAAACGGTGCGTGTTTTGATTTCATTTTGTCGCCGCGAATGCCGCGAAAAGGTAAACAAAATCTAGCCGTTTTTTTTTTCGTTTTTATTTTATATTTTTTTCACTTATATATTTTTTACCCCTGCCTGTGGCACCAGCACTCAGAAATACAGCTTCTCAGTGTAAGCCCCCCTTTTTAAATACGCTGTCGTATCATTAGCATAATCTGTCATCCTTTAGAGCAAAGTTTTTCTTTTCATTTATCGATTCTTCGAAATGTTGTTAGTGTATTGCATATTCGCATTCATATATGTATGTGGTATGCTCTCTCTCTTATTTTCTTCACCCTTTCGATATGTTTCGATTTTGTTATTTTTAGCCCACACTGCTGCGTACTTATTCGCAATGATTTCCAACAATTTTTATTAAATGCAAAGTTCGCTAGAAATTGTAAATTATGGCCGACTCGCGTTGCCCCCAAATAAAACACTCGATTCAGCAATTTAAGCAGCAGTAACCGATCGAACTATGAAGCGGAACATCAACTTGCAATTTAAACTAATGTATCGAAATATGTATTATGGAATTTGAAATGCTTATTTTGATATTAAAATTTGATAAATGTGTAATATACTAGATGGTATTAGCTTTTATACAATTCAATTAAGAATATTAAATACGTCATATTACACATAAACCAAATATTTCAAACAGCATCCATAAGCATAATCCCATCAAGAACTATTCAAATGTATCTCTATTTATCCATAAAAGAGACTAATTTGAATTGAAATAAAACACAACTTAAATGATATGCTTATGTAAATTCGATCAAATACATCCCTACAAAAAGGGCATCCGTCGGACATACTAAGCCGATGGGTAAACCATTTTTCTGACCGCTCAAAGTTTTTGTTAACAGTATGTTTTTTATGTTATGTTACCAAATAAAAACCATCAAATGCCAACGAATTTAAAAAATATATATATATTTGACAACAAAAATAATCCGTGCGGAATAAAGGGCAAATTTTCGAATAGTCGACTCAAAAATAATAAAATGAAATCAAATGTAAAACGTGCGGAATGTTTGTATAAAAATTGCACGCGCTATTTTTGAGTGTTTAACTTATTCAATTTGCATATTAAAGCACAATTCAAATTATTTAAGTACAATTTACTTTCTAAAAATGTATATCTGGTATTAAATAAATTGTACTTGAACATAGTAGGGTGATTGATTTAGAGCTGAGCCAGCACCTCGTAACTTATTGCAGCCACCAGGCACTTAAATTGATTTCCGCTGCAGCAATAAATAATGCGCTTGTGCCACAAAAGGTGGCCACGAATACGGCATGTAAATTTATTAGCAAATCAATTGGTTGGCCCAAAACGCAAAACAAGCCATAAATTTTAATTTGATTGTTGCTGAATTTGATTTTTGCTCATTGTTCTGGATGCATTTTTTGCCAATGCATGTGCAAATATGTGCGAAGGTTTTGGGAGAGGTATATACAGTGTGTGGTGTGCATTTACACTGAGCCCCACGGCATGGTGCAACTGCCGTGTTCATGTTTCTGCAATCAATATATATCTATACAAAACTGAAAAACGCTGAGTATGACAGAAAGCGAATATCAAATAACCTAGGCTAATAAAATCTATGAAAACTATTTAACAAATTTTAATTCAAGCAATGTGAGCTAATGCGTGGAAATTGTATCTATTACAACAACGCATAAGTCTACATATCTCATAGCATCTATTATTTTTTGGCTCAAGAGCAGACATCGAAAATATTACAAAAGTTGCAAAGACAACACAACACAATATTTTGACTAAAACACATCGATTACTTATGAGTACATTGACATTAAAAACAAATATCTCACTCTGAATATCAAGTCAACAAACACCATTTCGTAAGCAGTCCCAATTCACCTTTTTACCTTGGAATATTTATGATAGTTACTGCTGGCCGCAGCAGCGTTTCAAAGATATACACCGAATTATAAATTATTTCTCAGGAAAGTTTAGTCGGATCGGTGACATACGTGCATATACATGAAAGGTTGCTCAAAGGCAGTTTTTATCGACTTTAACGAATGACACCGCTTCAGCTCATATATTATCCATTTAAACAGATTACTTGGAGCATTCGACAGACAAACCACATAGCTGCAAGGAAAAGTCACTGAGGCATCTTTGCCAACATTGACCAACATTTCGTAGTCGTGACTGCATAAAATATTTCCGAAGCAAACTTACAGTTGCTCCTAAATACCTCTGGGTTGTCGACACTCCTCGCTGGCAACTCTCCTTCTCCGCTACCGCTACCGCTGTCTTTATGTCTCTGATGCAGGCAGCAGTTAAGCCGCAAAGCAGCCATTAGGCAACTACCACTGGTGCGATGACGTCGGCAATGGCTGTCACTCGACAAAATGGTGCGCAGACACAAAGAACGAACTCTGCCACACATACATACATATATAGGGAAAAGCGCAAACAGTAAAAAGGCAGAGCACTCAGTGTGGAGTAACTAACAGAATGCAAACTGTCTTGCCACTCAGTTGCGCATCAGTGGCTGCCACTTGAGTTATGGGAAGGGTTTTTGAAGTTGGCGACAGGCGTTGCTGCCACAACACACAATTCACTTGCCATGGCGGCAAAGTAGGCAACAGATTTATTTATTGTTTAATTTGCATTGTCTGGCCTTACCATTATGCGCGTGTTTACTGTACCTCTTCAGTTGACAACTCTATAACATTGTCTGCATTTCTTATATGCCATTTTTAATCACTCGCAAATTGCGCTAAATCATTTTCTAATTGCCACCTAGAGCAATACTCCTTTATGCTCCAACCCTCTGGTTTCACCTCACCGCTTCCTTACCACCATCGAGACATCCTTCACTCTGAAATGACTTCACACATTTGCGCAGTCCATGTTTATTTCTGCTTGAGAACGTGTCGCCAAATCTATATGCCAGCCAAAACACAGCCTTTATCTAGTCTGCATAGACTCAGACACACACACATTTATACATATATGTATATATATATATATATGCTAATATATTTGTTGAGTCTTATTCGCAAAGCACTGCGTGTGCTCAGTGAGGCGAAAGGGCATATTAACACGAGCATGTTGGTTGACATAAAACATGCTTTGAATATTAACTTAAATATTTTTTTAGTTTTTTTCTTTTCAACTTTGAAAATTAATTTGCACATGTTTCAGAGTAGTCCTAGGTTGGGCTGCCTCTAATAACATAGCCCTTTAATAACATCTATGGGTTGTTATTTTAAGAGCAGATCCCGAAATTATTGCACAGTAGAGCAGAGATTGCAGATTAAGAATATTTTGATTTTTAAATTAATAATGAAGATTACATTGGCATTCAAAATAAATATCTCACTCTGAATGCAAAGTCAATAAGGACAACTAAATATTTTTTTTTTCGTTTTCTGCTCAACCTTGAAAGTCATTCGACTTATGCTTTTAGAGTTGTCCTTTTTTTTGGCTGGCCCTAATTAAAAAATAAATATTCTTATTAAATATAGGAAGCTTACATTATAATGAAAAGATTAAGAAATATTTAAAATGTAACACAATATTTATGGCAATAACAAGAAAGTGTTACATAATTATTAAATTCTAATAAAGTTTTTATATTTTCTACACTATTTGAAAGCCAAAGCTGTTTAACATTTGAGAAAAAAAAGTTCTGCATAAAACATCTCTTCAAAATTATGCACATATTTAATAATTATGTCGTAATGATTTTCCAAAGAGGCCATTTAATCTGTTCTCGGTGTAGTAGCCTTTCAATTATTAAGTGTATTCAAACTTTGTCAAATATTTGATTGCATATTGGCGCCTGCAGCTTGGCTGCTAATTATACCAAAATATGTCTGAATACAGTTTATATATTATTTTCATATTGGCTGATATGTGGTAGGAGAGGAATGTCCTCCTCTTGGGCTCTCTGCCAACAGAGACTTTGCACTTGCCTCTTGTGTTTATTGCTGTTCCATTTCGCTTTTAATGTATGTGTATACATACATACATATATGTGTATATATATACTTGTATACCGTTCATGCATATTTTGGAGTGGTTACGTGGGGGTTGATGGTGACAGCTTCTACTGGTCATTAGCCTCCAATTAGTTATTGTTAATTTGTCGTTTGTGAATCGGAACAGATTGTATATTTTTGTTATTGCGGTTCTGCATATTTTAGACATTACATAAGCGCAGAGGAAATGTAATTATTTCCACATTTCATGGTGATACGAACATAATTGGCGTGACTCATGAATTAATTGATTTTGATGCAATGTTGAGGGAAGGAATGGAAAATGTTGGGAATCATTATGTTGTAATTGGACTTAGATCTGCTGTAGGCGCTGTATGCGAGATACAGCCTACGGAAATAGGTATCCCTGACATTATGCAGTGACGAACTAATTGATTTATGGGAAAGTTTCACTTACATTGACATCATTTAATTACATTTTATAGTGTGATACCGAAAGTATCAAGAGCTTTCAAACCTGGAAGGTAAGGTAACTATTCGATAAAAAATAATAGTCTGCCTCTATAATTGCCGAAATCCTATATCTACCGTAATTTTAGACTCAAAGGTGGTGGACTGATTACTGGGAACCTTATTCAAAGATTATCTCTCCAATTAATGTCCGTTTAACCACAAGTTGACAAATATATTTAAATAGTTGTTTAATTTAAGTGTACCTTCTTTCTCTTGATGGATCCACTGTTAAAAAAGTAATTTAGTAGAACAAAAACATATTCGGTTGGTTACTTATGTTCTTATAGGCATAAGTTTAATTTCGCTTGTTTTATCTAACGCTAATAAAGTAGTTTAATCGACAATTGTTGTTCGAAAAATTAAACATTATTTATTTGACATACTGCCACTAATTAGAAAACATGTTTGTATAGTTGCTTAATTTACAAAGTCAGCTCATATGCTAGATCTAATGGTAAACATTTTATACATAAATAATAAATTTACACTGCCTACTGGAATTCTTGCCTGGTGTGTGTTGATTAAGCCATTTACTGAAGGTGGAAACTGATGATTACCGATTATTATTTGCCAATTTTACAATGGAAAGTCCTTTATAACTGAATTTCTATTAGCATTTGTGCTCCTTATAGCCAGATATGTGCGCACCAAAATATTTATCATCATCATTACGAGAACCCCCTTTTTAGCTATGGAGTCAAAATGGTTTCATTTGTGAATGTGTTTTCTTAAAGTCTTCCCTTATTCCAGCGCTGTTCGACAAGCAGTCGCGGCTCATCTGCGAGTACGTTGAGTACTTTGTTTATATTTTGTTGGCACGCGTGGCAAATGTGGCATGCCCCTTAGTCAGGCAGCACAGTACAGCCACGTCACGTAGCTGCCCTCGGGCTAAAGGCAAGAAGACAAGAAGCGAGTACTCCATAAACCAAAGTCAGCGACAAGGCTAAAGGGTTGTGCACTTGTTGTCATCATTACCATACATATCATCATCATCATCATCATCATCATCACATTCTTCATCATCAATGCGGCACAATATAAATAACTTCAAATTGGGGGGCTGTGGCAGATGCAACGACAACTATAACTTAGTTGCCTCTTGTAGCTTGTTGCTTGTAGCTTGACTGACGATGATGTCGTTGATTATGTTGCATTGTAGCAACATATTCGTTCCGAAGCTTTGGGGCCTGTTAAAGCGACTCTGATTGGAGCAAACGGCTGAAGCACTCTGCATACTACTTGGTATCATGATATATGCACCTCTCTTGATTGCATTTCCTGCATTGATTTTGATCCAAACGCTGCCAAATGAGGCAGCTTATGCAAATGATTTGCCAATTTTTTAATGCCACAATTCTTGGGCCAACAGTTCATATTTTATTCAACAGCTCAACATATTTTATTGCCAGCGGAGCAAAATAGACAAGGAGAGAGTGGTATATTTTATAACTGGCTCATTGCCTGCCCCACAAAATGCTTCCCCGATGAACGCTTCTGCTGCTGACGTCTGTTGAAAAATTGGCTTTTAATTAAAAACGCTCAAGTGCACTTAAGTGTGCGTTTGCCAGCCACGTCAACAATCACAGGCAGCCAGTGCACACCTTCAACAAAAACACAAAAGAGCCAAAAGCAACAACAGCAATTAAGAAACAATGCTCTGATGTACAAAAAGAGGAACAGCAGAAAAAGCAGCAATGGACAAGGAAATGAATAATTGCATTTTAGGTAGTCGCTAGCTTCAATACACTTTAACATTTATCGGTGAGGAGCTTAAGGAAATTCATTTTACGAAGTAGATTTTCATCTTTTTCTTATGCGAAAACTAAATTATTATTTATTTTTATTAACAGATTTCAATCTATATTTTTAAGTTGATTTCAAAATTATTTTTTATTTATTTGTGCATACACTATTTTCTGATTTTTTTAATTTCACAAGATATTCATTAATATTATATTTGGAACTTTTCGAAATCTAAAAAACTAATAGCTTTAAATAATTCAAAATCATTTCACAACTACATAAGCCCATTATTAAGCATATATAATATATAAATATATATTTTTTTCTTCACATTTTACTTATTTTATTTGAAACAAAGTGACCAATTTGAAGATTAGGGCATTCTGTGCAGAGATTGTCGGTTCATTAAAGTGCCAAGTCATTGAATCCGTGCTATTCCGTTGCACTAGGGGCAACTTCTTTAGCTCTGTGGCTGCTGCCTTGCAGCAACTCCAAGCAAAGCGCATTGCATGTGTAATTCCAAGCTGTGCATCTTAACAAAAAGGACAGGGGCAGAAATAATGGGTTTGGAATCTGAGCCCATTTGCCCTGTGAGGCAGTCAAGCCTGTCGCTGATAAGCCGCATCAAGTTCCGTTTGTATGTGTGTCAGTGTGTGTGTGTGTGTGCAGGAAACAGGATATGACATATTTAATATGGAACAGATGTGTATATTTTTGACGACCCCTTGTGACAACTTTTAACATTTTATTTCATTTCGGCGACTCTCTGCTTCAACTGCTGAGTGCATAATTGCGGAATTTGCGAAATAAGAAATTTGGTAAGTAAACCACCTTAAGAAAGAATTATTAAGAACGCAAAATATGTTAAGTAATATCGAAGAGAATGGCAAATAAAATGGTTAATTAAATGCAAATGTAAAGTGCTAACCCATAAAAGATTATTCATCAATGCAGATTGCTTCAATACGGGCGAACCACAAAATCAATTAGCTCTATAAACGAAGATTATTTATAAGTGCAGCTATATTGAAAATAGCTAAAAGCAAAAGATGAAATTCGTTTCGTTTCGTGCCACTCCTTGCTGAGTTATGATTATAAAAAAGTATTTAAGACTTCGTTAGCTGCTGACTTCCCAGTTGGACATCGTTTTTTCTATCTAGATATAATGGCTAAGATCCAGACAAGAAGGATAATAACACAAGCGCAGCGGCGCTTGGGGGAAATGTGATGCAAGCTTTTCTCTTTGCTTTTTGCATGGGCTTGTTTTGAGATTTATTTTTTATGACTGGGTGTAAATGCGAAAAACTGCTAGAGAGAGAGAGAGAGATTGAGTGGCGATGGCGGCCGGATGGTAAGCCGCTGTGGGACCACTGGACAGCGACGTGTACTAAAAAATTGTGAAAAGTTGTTTCATTTGCGCTGTGTGGCACAAAAACTTTCGAGCTGAACCGCAGCAGCATTAACAACACTTAAACTGCCTGCAGCGTTTTCCTTTAATACAAGTGGACAGTCCTCTGTTTTTTTTTTGCTTCTTTATCATCTTTTTTTTTTTGGCAGCCGAGGCAAGTTTTGTAGGACACTCGGCCGCCCATTTGAAGCGGTTCCGTGCCAAAACTTTGTCAAGGGTTTCCCATTCACACTTTAAACTCATTTTGATTTAGTCGTCGCTTAGTTTGCACTCTCTGCAAATTTTGTTTATTTTACATAGTATGTAGGTTGTTTTTTTATCGGCATCCCGTGAGGACGACAAGTGTAAATGATTGTCATTTATTTTTCGTTTTGCATTCAATCTCAGCTCTAAGTTTCAGTCACAAGCATCCTGCAATCTCTGCATAGAATTCGGCGAGCTGCTGTGAAGATGATTGAAATGATGATGAATTCAAGTTGTGCTCTTGTCTATAATATTAACTACAGCTGTGGTCGGCCACAGTCTGCGATATTCATTTAAGGCTTAAAAATAAATATTTCAATATTCAAACAAGCTGTGATGAGGATTCTGTTCAATTGGCCACACAAATCTTGAGCTTCCACAATAAATATTTATAAAACAAACAAGAAAAGACTGAATTGATTGATTGAAAAACTAATGACTAAATTAATTTATTATTTAGATTAGCCTATATTTCTTGATACTAAGACATCTCAGTAAAGAAGTTCAACTTAATTTAAAATATCTAATTTATATATTTTTCTATTGTAGTTTCGCATTTCTTGACTATTTTCAGATTTATGAAAAATATTTTCAGTTTTCTTGAGAAACTACTTTGCAAATTACTTTGGAAACTTTTACTTACTTAAGTGAACACCAACAAAATATAATAAAGGTTATTCATCTCCAAAGTAAAAGTCAAATTGGACAAAACCTAAACTACTTGAGTTGAGCTGAACGCATTTCATGGCTGTTTTCTTCGCAATTTTTACGTCTAATTTATTTGCACTTCACTTTGCGGCCAGCTCGCACAAACACTTGAGCTGCAATGAAAAGCCGAACTATTACTGCAGGACTTGGCCAAAATGCACGTTTTATTGGACAGCTTAAGGGCATATTTACAGACAAGTCTAAGATCTGGCATAATTACCAGCAAATTAGCTTGCATTTGTGTGCAGCGCTCTTCAATGAAATAATTCGCTGGCATTTCCCATGATTCTTTTTGTGGGTGTAGATGAGATTTGACTTTTTTTATTTTTATTTTTGCATTATCCCTACTAATTTTTCCCAATTTTGGTTTAATCTTTCTTTCATTTTCTTTTGGCTTTCATTTTGAAAGTTGGTCATTGCCGGGCTTAATTAGAGTTGGTTGCCGCCTGGGAGCGTGTGGAAGCCTTGGCCTCGCTTTAGTTTTTGTCCCAGATTTTTTTTTTTTTGTTTAAAAAGCTACTAATGCCATATGTCCAGCCAGAAGCTGAGCAAAGCAAAACACAATTACTTTTTTTTTGTTGTCCTTTTACGTTGCTTTGCTGTGTAATTTCTAGTTCATTCTTTGGAATCTTCACTTTTAACTTGATTTCCAGCATTAAGCTGGAATTTTTTCTTCTGCTTTCTTATCATCTCCTTGGTGGGCGTGGGTGTTGCATTTTAAAATTATGCGCTACCAAATGCAATTATGTAAATGCCTGCAGTGCAAAATCGAAGTTAATTAGGTCGTAACTGTGGTGCAAATTGTAATCCCCGCGGCTCTCTGCCTGCTCATGGCTGCCTGCTGAGCAAATTGCTTGGCATGGAATTGCTGAAGCGCAAAATTGAAAGGGTCATAAAAATGTCAGCTCTCTTTATTAAACGAAACCCCAAATATTCGACATGAAAAATGTCAACCAGCTTTACAAACAAACAACAAAAAAAACAAATAAGAATGCTGTAGTCAAGTGAGCTCGACTACGATATACCCTCAAACCACCAACCTTATGGGGTCGGAGATGCTGTCTTTTGCCGGTTACATAAATTTACACAAAACCATTATACCCTTTTCACCCATTGCCTATGAGTTTAGGGAATAAAAAATGGTTACAATGTGCCCATGTGGATTTATTGATCTGGATTCTTGTTATAAGTTTCACAACATTTTAAAATTTACCCAATTAAAATCGATTGCTGATGTGGCAAACTCTTGACATCGCAAATTCAATTCAATTTGGGCTGCAACATTTTAATTCGACTTTAAATTTCTACTCCGATGCAAATATTGCTTGATTGTTAGCTTCGTTGCTGCCATTGGCCATTTGCAGTTTCAATGCCCACAAAATTGTATGAAACTTGTTCAAAAAATATTCCAATTTGTATAAATACAAAGTGTTTAATCTAGTGTCTCATAAATCAATACCTGCACGAGCATACAGGAAGCATAATAAAATTTTTGACACGCCAATAATTGAATTGCGCTTTGATTGTAGGCAACATGGCAACATGGCCAAATAGATGTACATATTTGGAAATATTGGCAGCACAACCTAGCTAAAATTACAAAAGCCAAAAATAACTAAATTTGTGTATTTGCTAAATATTTATTTTTAGTTTGTGCATTTTTTTATTATCACCTCAATTTGAGGACATTAGAAATGTATTAAATTTTAGTTAGTTGCAATTCATTTTTTCATTTCAATTTAAATTCCCTTGTATTTTCCTCATAAGTCGTAACACGAAACTCTCTAAAGTTAAAAGTGATTATCTGCAATTGAATATTGTTTGAAATCGGCAAATAAGTTTAAATTTGTGAAAAAATCATGTTATTGGCAATGATTAAACGTAACTGATTGTCTGGTCGAAGTTGTTTAATTTACAAGCACACAGTATAGGTATTACGAATATATCCATATATAAAGTATTCTATAGAGTTTCGACTTATTTGACATATGCTATTTGATTATTTTTAAACGTTGTGCGTTTTTGTAAGGGTCTTCAGTTTTAATTAACTTGCAATTAAAGCGAAATTTATTGGCGCACTTTGTTGGTCGTAAATTAGCAACTCGAACGACGTTCAAAATGTCCGAGCGGGAGCGAATCAATTTATAAAGCGGCAAAAGTGGAAATCCAAAAAAAGCTGAACTTGTAGCAAGTCAGCCAAAGGTCGAAGGCCAAACAGGGCCAGATTTTTTTCACTCGCTCTACGTGACGCATGAGCATCCGAGAACAGCGTGACTGACATGCGACCCACACACACACACACACAGAAAAAGTGTGAAGTGTAAGAGGGTTGAAAGGTTTGTTTGGATGTTGGCAATCACCTTTGAACGTTTTTGCCCATGCCAAAGTGGTGTTGAACTGTTAGCCCAACACAATGAAGAAGTCAAACAAGTCACTTAGCATCAACTTCTCTCAGAGATGCAAAATTGGCCCACAAAAAAAGATAAAGCTAGTGCTGTTGTATCTTGGGTGAAAAGTAAATTCTTGGCCCAGAGCCAAGCTGATTTAAGACTTTAAGTAAGATTATTTGCACATTTTGCACACATTGAGTCGGTGCACTTAGACTCCGTGTGAGATTTGTGGCAGGAAGTGTCCGATAAGGTACTTGAAAGTGACTCTCTCCCAAGGGGCTTAATGGATATATAGCTGGGGAATCGAATGTGTCATTAAACTGCTTTGCTGAGTAATAATCGAAAGAAGGAAGCTAAAAAGTGCTGACAAGAAAAGTTGCAATAGAATTTGTGGAAAGACTGAATTGGACAGCAAATAAATTAAGATAAACTAGTAGATTAAAATGTTTTTGAATATTTATATTAATTTGAGCAATACATAACACATAGTGAAATTACATACATAGAAAGAAGGGAGTACATAGTAGTATATTATACATATGGTACGTATTGCAACATATTATATATTATTTATCTACGTATACAAATATTTCCAAAACGATTTAATATATGGAACAGAAGAGAATTTAAAAAGACATTTGCAAAAAAAGAGCAAATATAGATAATTTTAAATTAAAGTAATATATGTATGTAATTTTGAATTCCTCTCTTTATCGATTTGCATAAGAAACAATGTCCAAAAATATATTTTTAGGTATATCTAGCAGGAGAGATACTAAGAGAGCGCCAAAGAGAATGATCTGCCACAGACGACAAATGCGAACCTAGCTGAAAAATACACAAACAGTTGTCGCTTGAACGTCGATCGTGCAACTTGTGTAGCAATTGTGTTGTTGTTGGACGGTCGCTGCGGCAGCATCTTGGGAAATACTTACGCCAAACAAAGTATCTACAGTTTGCATCTTTTCACGGTCTAAAAATAAACGGCGAGTTGGAAAAGGGGGACAAAAACAAACGCGCGCGCCAAGTGCAAAACGTAGGGTCAGACCCCAAATCTGAAAAAACGACGAAGAAAAAAGAAAATAAAAAAAGGAAATGCTCTATGTGAAATTTGCCGACATCAATAATGGAAGGCCAAAACGGAAGTTTATTTACGCAACCGATTTGTGAATCTAAAAATATTTATTTATTTATGTGAAAAAATACAAATATTTAATCGTTGCCAAAAGGCCATCGATCAAAGCTCTTGTCAAAAGATTCAACGTTCAGATCAAAGTGCCCCGAAATCAAAATAAACAAGTCAAGCGAAAAGCCACTGCGAAAATTGGTAAATGCAAATTGTCAGAAATTGATAATGCGTTTAATTATTGCGTAAATAAAAAGAGATACAAATCTGTGAACATTGCAAATATTTGTTTGTTTTTCCCTTATATAATTCAGACTGAAAGCAGAAGCATTTAAATTGCATATTGCATTAATTCATTAATATTTTCACTTTTGTGCAGGCATTTAATAAAAAAAAGAAAAAATGTGAAAAATCATGTTGCTGAATCGCTGTGAATATATGTTTAATTATTTCAGTTTAACGTAAATTAACTGATTGTTTTCACTTAATTGTTATGGTGCTGTGTTGCAAAAAGACAAATATTCTTATACTTTTGAAGTCGAAAAAAACACCAATAAATTGACGTCAAGCGGTAGAAAACCCGAGGCGCAAATATAATGCGATCTCTAAAAAAATATAATAAAATAAACTAATAATAATAACAAACACATTTTGTTTTGATTTATGTGCTTTCACTTTTGTGTAAATACATTATTTTTTATTTTTTAAAGTGCCTTAAGCTTCCATCGCAATACACGGAAAACTTATTTTTATGAATTCAATTGCTTTTATTTGCATATATAAAATAAATCAATCCGCTTATTTTTAACATAAGTGTCAAGAATTGAATTTCCAAAAGCTTGTTGTCACTGACACAATTCATTAGCAAATTGCAATACAATCCTTAAAGATTTGGTTTATTGCAAAATACTGTCATACATAAGCATTTTTCAAGTGGCACTTAAATTCTTATCTTAAAAACAAGTATTTAATTTTGCCAGTGTATTTAATTATAAGTCAATATTTAGGTTGGCACTGCAATCAGTTATTGCCGAAAATCTCAATTTCGAAATACACTCGCCGACACACTCAATTTTTTTGCAGTTGTCTAAACAATTAGAAACTAAAACAGTTGGTTGAGTAGAGACAGGTTATTTAAAACTGCAATATATATGCTTCACTTAATTTGCATGATAATGGGCTAGATTTATGCAAAGTTTATTGGCTCGCCCACTCCTTTCGAATATTGGGGAAGGGCGGGGCTTCGGCAGCATTCTGCCCCAAAAATAAATCGCATAATTCGAAATAATTTTTGGTGCGCATCTTTTTGTGGCTTCGGGGTTTGTTGAACTTGTTTTGCACAAATGCGTTTCGTTTCGTTGCGATCTTATTTTGAATTTCTAATTTCTGTGCTCCGTGCACCGTGCCCCACATCCCCTGTGGCATTTTTGCTTAGCCGCTAAAATTAGTTGCAGATAATTTGTTGTTATTATTTCTGTAGCTCTTGTTGTGGTTTGGTTTTCACATTTTCAACTTCTCGCCTCGTCCCGTTGAACCGCGTGTCAAAAGCGACAGCTTTCAATGCGTTGTCATGTCTATGCTAATTATGCAAATCTTCGCCCCTCGCTATTGCATGGTGTAGCTGCTGCCGTGGACCTTTGACATAATTTGCATTTCAAATCCGAAAGAAATTTCTCCGCTTGTCGCTCCTCTTACAAGCACCTTATGATTTATGACATTCTGACAGAATGCACATAAAACACGCTGCAAATCACAACTTTTCCAATACTTATTTCGGTCATTTTGGTTTTTGCAGTCGCTGTCTTTGGAATATATTTTTTTCCTTGGATTCTATTTTTTACATTTGCATTTATTCATGAAAACAACTGCATGTCATTCATACTCATACGTGCTGCATATAGTGGTAATCAGAAACAAATTTGGTCTGCTCTTTCTTTATGATATCAGTTGCTCAGCATATTTATTCTAGACACTCACTAGTAATTTACTAAAGTTTTGCCCTAATTTTGCTTAGGCTGACCATGTTCAATATTGAAATTTCCGCAATTCAACAAATTTGAAATACTCTGATCTAAACGATAAACTCGAATACCAAATTAAAGTTATTTTTAAGATTGCTGAACATATTTTGCATAAATAGTCAGTCTGGAAAAAATACAACATTCTTGTAAAGTTAGATCATATTATATATTAATAGCTCAACATTAGCCTTAAAATTTTTATATTCGAAACATGCAGCTCTGAGTACACCCATTCACATAAAGTCATCTTTCAACAGTTTACTCTAAGTACAAACCATTTTCCAAGTTGTCTTCGGCTGCTCGGACCGTGTGAAGATCTTGGACCGGCAGCGGCGACAACGTAATCCAAATCAAATCACTTTACTTAACTTAAATTCCAATTGCAATGCGAAGAGTTCCTTTGTCTTCGCACTTACCAGCTGCCAGTTCTTGACAGTTTTGCTCGACTGCATTTTCAGTTTGTTATTTTCTTTTCTTTTGTAAATTTCTTATGGGAGACGAGAGCTAACCGAATACCGCAAATACTTTTTTGTCCCGCATTTAGGATTTTATTTTTAAGCATTCGCAGTTTATTTTAAATGTTGTACATTTTATTTAAATTCGCACTGTGTGCATATATTTATTTGACTTATTTTAAGCCAAATGCAATTTGTGTTCACTAAGTGAAAGTGAATTAAATCACCAATTCGGTATACACTCGCTGGCTAACAGCTGATATGAATTTGTTGTTTGTAGCACGGAAATAGCAATAATTTTCCATTTCATTGGTGTTGCTACTCAATGATCTACTCTATAAATACCCAGCACATACATATGTAGCAACAAAAACCCAAAACAAACATCAGCCAATGTTAACTCAATTAGCCCCTACACGAGTGAAAAGATTTATGGGACTTTTAACAAGAAACTATTATAGCGGCTGCTAAAGTGGGTGGACAAAACTTTAACAGCGAGTCCAGACTGTTCAAAAACTCCAAATTAATATGTGCAACTAACGCACCTTGACATTTGTGCGGTACGCTGCTAAAAATAACGTGGAATGCAACTAAAAACAAAAATACAACATTTTATTACTTATTTTTTACGACTCACAAATTTTATTTATGGAACAGAATTTTCAGTGCATCCGAAAGCACCAGTAAATAACATATATATTTATCAATGCAGTAACTTCAAAAATCTATTTTTCAATTCAACTAAACTAGTAGTTTGGCAAAATTCGGTTTGTTTTCTTGCAGTTTTTCACCACTTTTCTTAGTTGATTACATTATTTTATTATTCTTTGGTCTGTTTTTTCTTCCTTTGGATTGCTTCTTTAAATTTGTTGTTATGAAGTAATGCTTTTAGACCGCCATAGCATTCTGTTCATTTTGATATACATATATTCCAAAGTTACTCACACACTCGCATACATACACACACATGCGCACACACACACACACACACACACACACACATTGACAGCTATCCCACACATGTTGGGCGCATGTTCTTATGTGTTGAGTTCTTGTGCTCGTAAAATTCATTTAAATGGCTTTTTTTTGCTTTTCGTTTTTAGATATTTGCATTGGTTTTGCTTTTGTATGTACAGAATTAGTGTCAACAAATAAAACGCACACAAATACAAGGCTGAGTGGCGAATAAGAAGCTAATTGAATTTTTATTGGTAATTTTATGATTAATCGTCATGGGAAATTTCCTATATCTGTTGTTTGTTTATTCAATGATTTTGTGAATCTGACACTTAAATTTCGAAACTTAAATGATGAGCATTTGTTCTATATGTTATAAACTTCCGTTTTTTCTGTAAACAAAAATGTATTAATGGATGCTCTTAAATTATTCATTCAGTGGAAGTTCTCAGACTTCGATGTCTACATAGAAAATCATTGAAGTCAATTGAGCTGATCATCCTTAAGTTGAATGTTCCCAAATAACCAAGTAGCCTGCATGAAAGCTGCTACAACACATGTCTTGCAACATAATTGTCTGCTGTCGAAAAGCTAAAACACAAATTTTCAAATTGGAAAAATGAAGAGCACTTTGATGAAGAACCTTGTCAATGTGAAGTGGAAAAACAGAATTGAATGATGGGTACATCAAGCTTTCGGGAAATTCAATTAAATTTCTTTTCTTTGAGCTAAAATTGAAAATTTATAAAAATAAATGTATCATTAGATAAATAAAAAAAAATATTTTAAGAAAACATAAGGAAAAATGTATAAAATTGAAATAAAGTCTAAACAACAACACAACGCTAAAATAAATATTTAACTGCAATGCACAATTTCCTGTTTAATTTATAATGTATTTGACAAACAACAAGTTCCACAGGCCAAAGCGGCCATAAGTAAATATTTGCAATGAAAAAGATAACAATAGGAAATAACATCAAATATATAAGCACATCTGGGCAAAAAAAGAAAAACAAGAAATTATTTACTACTTTGGGTTTCACACAATTTTTAGATTCTATCTCTTTTATTGCACATTGCACAAAAGGAAACTAAACCAAAGTTTGCTTGCAGCTGGAATGTAGGAGGCGGGGCACAATAAGCAGTTCTCGCAGTACAGGAGCCGGAAGCATGCTAAGAATTTCAAGTAGATAAAGTAAACAACTATTCAAGGCAATCAAGAAAATCCATGTAAATACAATACTGGAAATGTGGCGATTTCGGCAGGGCATAAAACGCAATTAACAACAAAGAAAATCGTCACAAAAGACAAATACAAAAAACAAACGTAATGTGAAACTTGCGCTCGGCTTAAATTAAAATTTAAATTTGAAATTAAGCGGAAGAAGCAGTAACCACCGAGGCAACATATACTGAAAACAGGCGCCATGAAGTTGCGTTTGGGCTCCTTTTGGTTATTTTTGTTGACAGTTGGTGGCAATGAGAAGCAATTAAGACCAGATTGCTGCCACGGGCTGGCCACTTGGGGAATACCAACTGTGGCCGCATCCACTGCACCGCTAAAGCAAAAATCAATTGAGCAGTCCGACGGCCGCAATCGTTACACACACAACGGAAATGAGCTGGAAAATGCAACGGTATTCCATTCTACCGCAAAGCAAACACCCACTGAGGCTATGCAGGTTATTGGAGACATAATAACACCAACAACACAAACAACCGCAACCACAGCAAGAACAACAATATATCCAAATGTTCAGCTGGATTCCAGTACAGTGACGGCCAGATCAATAGTTCAGCTGGTTTTCAGGCAGGCAAGCAAAGCAAAGAGTTTGGAGCTGAGCTTGAAGGAGCACATGGCAACACTCATTGCCAGCGAGCAACATGAAACCGGTGCGGCAACAACAACAGCAACAACAGCAACAACTGACAATGATACCAGCAGCAGCGGAACAAGCACTCATCATCCGGAGCGACGTCATGTGGTGCCTGACAAGCTGCAGTACACGAAGGAGTTGCAAATTAAACAGGGTCGTCTGATGGGCATAACACGTCGCTTTCAGGTGACCAGCGGTCTGCGTGACGTGGACCAGTATCTGGGTCTGCCCTACGCCGAGGCGCCCATTGGCAGCAGACGCTTTATGCCGCCAGGTGAGTAGCAACTTCAACTAGCAGTGCTGAGTATTTAGCTTTTTTTACCCAAAACAAACTACAAAAATACAATCAGTGTACTTATGTCATAGACTTGTAGTTTTTTTGTAAGCCTAACTTTTGCTTACTTTTAGAATAATCGGATATAAAAATAGTGTTTCTGCAGATAAATTTAAATCAAGTTGGAATTTAGCTGCACATTACTTGGAACATTTATTCGCTGTTCAAAAATACAAAGTGAATAATACCTACTTATGTATAACCTAAATATCCTTATTCTTTAATTTACTATATTACTGATACACACAATGATTGATAAGATCAAAAAAATAAATATGTTATTATGGTTTCGATTAATATAATATATATACATATGTATATAATAATATGCAAAATAGCTCAGGTATTTATGAAAGCCATCAGTTAGTAATTACTTCAATTCAGTTATCTTCCTTAGGTTGCATCAAAATAGTAAAACTCCTTTAAAAAACTTTACGGCTATTATCCGAAATGATAAGTTTGTTGTTGCCAACACTGCTGCATACCACAAATATGATGGCAATTTGCCACTTTGCAGCACCGGCACCAGCAAAACGAGCGAAAATCAAAACCAAAATTACACGGCAAATTCCGGTAACACATTCTGACCATGTTTAATCTGCCTGCAAGGCAACTCAAAATTTAGCCTGCAATTTAAGCAATTATCTTTGAGGCGCACATGGCATAACGCTTTTCCATAACCATAACCTGACACGTACAATGTACCCGTTGCCACACTTGGATGGAGGGATGAAAATTGTAGGCTAGCTAGAATATTTCTGTATTTATTTACATCACAAATATGTTGACGTATTTTTGGTATTTATGGAATTTATTTGGCTAGTTATCAGTACAGTATCATATTGTTGTCCTTAATTAAGTTTGCTCAATGTGGGAAAACTCAAGAAAATGCTTATTATCTGCCCACATAAAATTCAAATGATTGCCAATTATGTTCTGGTTGATTTCAAAGTACCAAAATTAAAATTCTAAACCTTCGAGAATTGAACTAGTAATTTCCGGCTATTGAATGGACAGCTAAGGCATTAAAACCACAAAAGCTGCAAGTCTGTGACTATTTCACTGCGGCTACACTTTGGCACAATGTTGCTGGCAGGATACGGGCCAAAGCAAGGGCAATAAATTATTTAGCATACTCGAATCAAATCGCATCGCCTCACTTCGGTTGGCTGTGGCAACATTTGTTGCCAAAACGGCAATTCCCCAGGCCGTGACAAAATTGTTTGTCACGATTCGTATTTGTATTTGTGTCTGCCTATACCTGCCTATATATACATATGTACATATATATATATATATATATATATAAAGTGTCTGTGTGTGTCTGTGTCCTGTGTATTTTGAGTGTTTGCCATTGCGTTGCGTTTATTGAGCACTTGAGTGGGGCGCACTCAATCCAGCGGCTAGTGCAATAATAACGGAAGACTGCAGACAGGCGCTGCCGGTGAACGCAGCATTGACGCCATATTTGCCAGCGGAAATGTTGCTCTGCTTGTTGTTGTTACCGTCGGTAAAGTCGACGCATTGTTGCAACAAGCCACCGTCGAATTTTGCCAAGCAAATATAAAGCCAATGCAAATATGAAATTCGTTTGCGTATGCGTAATGTATGTAGAGTAGATACAGAACACACACACACAACTCTCCCGACCTTTCACACACACACACACACAGCCACAGTTACGCATTTACGAGTTTGTGCTTGTGCGACAGACTAACAGACACAAAAGTATTCGTCAACAGATCGAAAATGGTTTGGCGCTTTGTATTCCAGTTTTTTTTTCTGTACCATCGCTTTCGAAGGTTGGGGTTCGATGGGTTCGTTGCTTTTATTTATGTACTAGCAACTCGACCTTTTGCTTGCTGTGAAATTTATTAATAACAAAATGCAAATAACGCCACCGACTGGCGCGCATTTGTGTAACGCCATTCGCGTATTTACAACGCCTACCAAACATGTTCTCTAGCCATATGCGTACTGATTTTTGGCGTTTCTTTGTTTTATGAGCGCCATAACTTGAACCATTCGGAAAGAGAAATCAAATTCGTTTGCCCTTGTCAAAATGTAAATGTTGCATATTTTTGGGGGCACAGTCCTATAAACTTTAAGCAATGTATATAAAATTGATTGGAAATAATGTGCTGTTAAAATTAGCATTTCTGATAGTGTAAGTAGTTTTTGGCTTAAAGCTTTAATGATCGATTAGAAGTTAACGGCCAAATGCCTTTATATTTTGTATGATGTCATGATGCCTACGTATTTAATAACAAGTTATAAGAAACGCGATACGCTTTAAGTCTTTGGAAGAGATTCTTGGCTACTTTCTAAGAGTTGCTTAAATTTTACTATGAACTTTTTTCTTGCTTCAAATTTTATGTATATTTCTTTTAATACTACTACATACTATCTCCTTTCCAATCAAATCGCAACCAACAATTTCGCTCTTGACCACCTAGTCAAGATTTGCATAATGGATTTCAATATCGGGAAAAAATTGTCACTGTAGCCAAACTGAAGCATTTTGGTTAGGCAAACCAATGGGTTTATGTCGAATGAAGAGTGTTGTGGGGAATGTTGTGGCTACGTGCTACGCTGCGACAATGCAACGGAATCGAAACTAAGTCGACCAAATAGTGGTTCCACTGCCCCACAACAGTCTCGTCTTCGCATGCAGTCCGACGTTAACTGAAATGCCAAAACCTAACCGCAGTCAACTTGGCCACAGTGTCCCGAGTGTCCTTTCTGTAGCGCAGGAAGTGTTCTCTGCATGTGACTGTGAATGTGTGTGCGAGTTTGACTCTGATTGTGGCTGTCTACTTGTTTACGGTGCTTCCGAGTGCCTGTTGACCGTGTTACATAAATACGAAATTGACTTTGCGCTTTCCAAGTGGCACACAAACCAATCGAATG
The DNA here is from genome assembly GCA_035041605.1 of Drosophila atroscutellata. NCBI lineage: Eukaryota > Metazoa > Arthropoda > Insecta > Diptera > Drosophilidae > Drosophila > Drosophila atroscutellata. The sequence goes on along the minus strand of JAWNLA010000094.1, from coordinate 1,847,491 downwards.
CTTGCTTGTCCTGTGGCCACACAGAAAAACACTCAGCTGGAGAGCTAAAGAGAGACGGAAATCGGGGCAAAACCAAGCGTGAAATCGTTGGTTATGATGTGGGTAGTTTGTGATTAAATTTGGAAAAAGCAACTACGTGTACATTATAGCAGTCAAAACTCATTTATGTTTATTTTCAAAACACGTCTGCACACTACTTTATTCACAACGATTCCGCTCTTCTTCTTCAAGTTCGTGATCACACCACAGATATCGATCGATATAGATATCAATATTATGTACAGCTGTTATTTTACAGTCTTATTACCACATCACTAGTAGCCTGGTACTTACATTAAATGTAGCCTTCTACAGCATGTAAATAAAAATATTTTTGTGCAATCATAGAAGATACTGCATCAATAAAGAAAACATTTTTAAGCTAAAATATTTATTTAACTTAAAGCAAATTAGAGAACAATTCAGAATCAGTTCGATTCTGATGAAAAACTATATTATCATTATTCAGTTTCACTTTCAGTGATTGTTGAATTAAATCAATAAAACTATGTTATTATTTTATATTGCATTATTTAATTTAAAATCAAATTCACTTATATTTAATGTACGTTGATTCTGCAACCATCTGCAGTCGAGAGCTGGTCAACAGCAATTTATGATAGTTTCTTGTCGTTAATATTGAGCGTGATACTATTTCTCGCCTTCTGCTTTTTTCCCTCCTGCGGTGTTACAGGAGCACCTCTGCCATGGCAAGGCTTGAAGATAGCGCGTCATTTGCCGCCAGTTTGTCCACAGAAACTGCCGGATATGTCAGGAGAGAACAGCAAGAGTCTTTCACGTGCGCGTTACAAACATTTGCTGCGACTGATGCCATACCTGAAAACCGAGAGTGAGGACTGCCTGTACCTGAATCTATACGTTCCGCACGAAGGTAAGTTAATGATGCGCTCACCAAAACTGAAACTGAATTTCTGTACTCCATGTAGAGCCTCTCACTGCGGCCAAGCAGCATGCGGTGCTTGTTTATTTGCATGGCGAGTCCTTTGAATGGAACAGTGGCAATGCCTACGATGGCTCTGTGCTAGCCAGCTATGGCGAGGTCATTGTGGTCACCGTCAACTATCGCCTGGGCGTGCTGGGTAAGTGTAATCGAGCACAGCCTTAATGGAAAATCTGCTAATTGCATAACATGCCTCAGGGTTTATGCGTCCGGGCATCAATGCACATAATATTGCCAACTATGCGCTGCTCGATCAGATAGCGGCGCTGCACTGGATTAAGGAAAACATCGGCTCCTTCGGTGGTGACAATACGCGTGTCACACTAATGGGGCACAGCACGGGTGCTGCCTGTGTCAATTATCTGATGGTCTCACCGGTGGCATCAGGTGAGTGTCTCTCTTCTCTTGCAATAATGCTGAGTACCATGACATTGTTCAAATGTATGAAGGAAGAAGGAGCTAATTTGATCTTATAATTATCAACAGTCCGTTCTACCGATTACTCAGCAAGTTCTTCAATTGTACTTAAAAACTTAAAAAAATTCTACCAAACTAAATATCTTTTTTTCTTGTAAGATAAAAATCTTTCACATAACCACATATCTCCAAAACTTCAAGTAACTAATTCTTAATGACATATTCATGATTTTGAATCTACTCAAATAATTCCTGACAATACGATAATGAGCACAGACGTTATTGAAGAATACTTTTCATATTGTCGGGCTCACAACTAGAAATGAATAAAAATCCTTTAACCAGGTTCAGGGTATCTCTTAGTCGGACACTCTCGGATAGAACTCTTCAGGTTGAGTATAATTGCACTTAATTTTCTGAAATATTTTGAATTCCACCGCAGGTCTATTTCACCGCGCCATACTCATGTCTGGGTCGGCTATGTCCGATTGGGCCGCCAGCAATCAATCGCTGCAATTGACCATGCAAATATCCCAGGCTCTTGGCTGTCCATTGAGTGACCACAAGGATGGGGATGCTCTGCTCGATTGCCTACGCCAGCATCGGTGAGTCAATCAATTTAATGAATTAATAAGTGATACGTGTGATGGTGCGAGCGGTGACTGTCTTTCCCTCTCTCGCTCAGTCTCTGTTTCCCTCAATCTCACTGTCCATTTTAATCGCACAACAATGCGTGCTAATGCCCTTTAGTGTTCCCGTCCATCATCCTCGATTTGGCTATTGAATGCGTTAATTTAATTTACGCTGGCATCTTCCAAAAAGCAGTCGGTACAGCAGTATCCTGTACCTTGTTTCATCTGGCGCGTGCGTCCCTTCTCCGCTACTTAATGATTCGATAAATTTACGAGTTTGTCGCGTTGAGCTTTCAATGAGCCGTAAAGCCCCGGTCTTTGTCCTACAACTGACCATAACTAATCATGCGTGGGTTGAGATTTGGGCGCGGGCTAGATTGTTTCGCATCTCGATTAGTGCTTGTAATCCCTTGTGTCCATTCTGGCCGGCGACTCATAAAACACGCGTCTAATAAGCAAGTCGTTTATTTTGTTGAAGCGGGGCGGTTGTAGTTAATTGCTTTTCAATTAATCACGTTTTTGGATCGTTGCCTTGGCTGTGGTACGAGGCTCAGGGGTCATCCACTGAGCCGTCCATTAAGTGTCAGGTTCAATCCATTTTTCGCTTTATTTGCATATTTTTGCGTACCTTTTGCTTGAGTTATACTATTTGGAGTGATGTGTGGAGCCTGTCAGGTTTCTTGTGCCGTTTCAACTTAAGATAATTAATTTTATTATCATTATTAATTATTCATTATTTAATCCAAATAGTTTTGTTATCTTAAGGAAGAAAAAAATTGTATTGCCTTTAAATAAAGCTAGTTTAAAATGAATTTCACAAATTTCATGCAATACAACACTTTAAAATATTTCCCTAAATACTAATTCAATTAACAAATAAATCATAAATAAAAATATTTATAAAAATAAATAATAAATATTTAAACACAAAATGTGTTCAAAATTTGATGTATTTGCATTTTACACATACAAATTTCGTATTTGCTCTTTTCCGTAAATATTTGAACAAATATTTATTGTAATTTTTTTTCAGTCCCCAACAATAGAAAAGTGTTTTTTTTTTTTTTAATTGCATATTAGAAGAGTACGCAAACAAACGGACATATCCAATTTATCCTTTGCAATACACATGTAATTATAATCTGCGGAAAAAAAATACATAAAACAAATCGAATAACTAAAAACAATTTGCATACAAAGCGAAATAAAAGCGCATGGCGGTAAATAATGTATGTAAAACAAAATCAACAACGGAACAATAATAGTAATTATGTTAATTATGTCAAGCACTTGTACACTCTCTCACACACCCACACAAACAAACACAGACGCTGTCACCAGACAAACACTCGCAACTTGATGTGTGTGCTCAAGGGTTGTGAGTGGCTGTGTGAGTGTGTGTGTACTTTTAAGTTTCTTTATTTTTCCTTCTGCAAATTAACAGAATAAGTTTGCAAACTGCTGGCGCTCTATACACTCTTCCAAAGGAAGTGCACTTTATGTCCAATGAGAGAAAAGCAACGAATCAGCATTTGAAACATATATAGTAAAACATTGGATACCCTTTCTTAAAAAAATCATTTTTATTTTTTTAATTTAAGCAAAAACAAATGTATAATTTATTTACAGAGACACTAAATTATTATTATTATGACTTTATGTAAGAATACACTCACATGAAGTACAAACTTAAATAACAAGTTGGGATGCATAACACAACTGGGATATCCTTAACTGCCACTTCGGGAAATGTGTTAATGAATGAGAAAAGCTTTGGGGTATATGAATGCCTGGATGTGACAGTATAAAGGAGTAACGAAGTGAATGGGCGAAGTCCATGTGCGAGTGTTAAATGAAAGCAATGAATTATGTATGAATTACTGTGCAAATGTGCGCTACGGCGTACAAACATGCACACAAACTCAAACAGATAAAATGAACGAGATGTGCAAACATTTTTGGCCACATTTGCACTTGCCCAGCTGTTTGTGTTTGTGTTTGTGTGTGAACAGCCTTTGTCTTTTAGACTCACACATATTAAATATTTAATTATATTCTGCTCTGTGTAGGATTTGTTGTAGTTATTCGAATGATTTGCTCATTTCCAATGTTTAATGTATTTGCACTGAAAACTCAAGTTGTGATCTTTATTTGCATAGGCTGCAGCTTGTAAAATACATGATTTAATTATTGAGTATTACAATAACAATTACAGTTTGCCTTGAAGTGAACATTTTGCATTTTCTTTGTAATTATTAATTTACAAGTGCACTTGCATTGTAGCTAGCCCAGTGACAATTCCGTTTAGCTGATTGCTATATACAAATGAATAATGAATGCTAATTGCATTTCTCAAAACACATTCGCAAATATAGTCGAAAATTAAAGTTATTGTTCTTAGTGTGAAATAAAATAAAATGATTGTCTTCAGTGTCAAATAAAATAGTTATTAAATAAAATCAGTCCCCTATTTGTTTATCACTTGAATGAAGTAGTGGAGAATTAAATTTAAGATGCTTTTAATAGTCTTAACAATAAATTAAACTAATAGAAGAAAACTACGGGAGGAATAAATTAAAAGCAAACATAATCCATAATCCATAATTAAATTTAGTATACGGCAGGTTCTGAAGCAAGAAATCTAAATGACAAAACAAAAAGCCGAGCATATCAAAAGTGCATTAACAACAACTACAACAAATACTCAAATAGAAAACAATGTTGATTTCGGGCTAAATAAATGTTGGGCTTCCGCCAGTATACAAAAGCAACAGCAACAGCAACAACAAAAACAATCGCCAAACTAGTCGCAGTTGTTTAAGTAACTGGATGCTGCACACAGGCACAATCATCAATCTTCGTAAATAGCACACACAGTAACACATACATCTACAAACAAGAGTTTATACGAAGTGTGTATCCTTAAGTTAGCCAGACAAATTTGTGCATTGTATGCGAAGTGCCTGAACAAAACTGTCACAGTATGTATTAAGTTCCATACTACAGTGGGACCAACAATGAAGAAACTTATTTTAACATTTCTAAAGATATGTAATGTGTCAATTTTAACCATATCACTGATTCGAAATTAATTTTATTATATTGAATGCGATTATACACATTTAATTAAATTTAATTTAATTAATGTTTCGCACAGCTTATTTACATTGTAATTAAAGATTATAAATGATAAAGAACTCTAAATTTTAATGATTTTAAAGCAGAACTTGATTTTTTAGAATATTGTTTTTTAGCATTATTGTGGATAGCATTTGTTTTGTTAATTGCATTATTATTCAAATTCAAAGTAAGCATGAGGATTGTTTTCAAAATAATAAATGTGTTTGCATTATCAGAGTCTTGATACACAAATTGTTAAAAACATATTTAACTATGTATTGTGACAAATGATATGCGTGTCCTTATTTGAATGCTCGGAAATGTATGCTCTCACGTATGTATATATATATAACTAAGCCAACTTTATCTAACAAGTTAATCGCAGTTGCAGTTCAACTTGTGACAGTTTTGCGCCAGAGCAGCTAATAAGAGCCGTCAGTAGCGAAGCTAAGACAGAGACTTTTACAGTATATGAAAATCATAAATCACATACACAAGACACATTCCAAAACTTTGCACTCTGCAGCTAAAACTCAAGAGCAGCTCCGAGCGAAGAGCAAGAACAGCAGTCGCTGAAGTCGTTGCATGGTTGTTTAAAGCAACAACCACAATTTTTGAAGCGATGTGGAAAACAAAAACAGTAGCGGTAAAACGATAAACTTGGTCATATGTGGATAGCCCCGCCCACAGGCAATCGATGCGTATTACAGCAAACGGTGCCGCTATTGACAACATCACCGTTAAGCGTATAGACTCCTGTGGTTGATGGAATCTTAAAGTGTTTGCGGTTGCCATTGGCTGGTCGGTTGGGTTTTTGTAATGGAGCATCGAATTTGCAGTGCAGCTTAAATGGCTTAAGATAATGCCGCAATTACTACATTTGCCCATCTTAATGTGAGCTTATGTGAAATCACATGTGCTAATTAAACCACTTTCTTCGCCACGAGTGAAATGCTTCTGACTGAAATTTCTCTTTGAATCACATTTACCTGATTAAATTTGTGCAGGCACTATTTAAGTTCAACCAACTGCATATCTTCCATTCTACACACATTTGCTTGCTTCGGCTCCAACGAGAAGCTACAATTGACAATAAAACTTCAAATCGCATTTCACAAATGTGGGCTTCAAAATGCCAATTGAATTTCTCTACTTTATGCCCAGTGAAATTCCAATTTTCCAATATTGCCCAGTCGATCATTTCGAAAAATATTTCTCCGGACTAAGTCTGCAGTTGCGAGATAAAATTTGCTGTCTGCCAATTGAATATTCGGTAGAATTTTTTCTTAATGTATACCAATTGCACCATACTTCACATAACACTGAGTGCAGCAGTGACTGGTACATTTGTATGCAGGCTACAACAGAAATTGAACCCAGTTGTCCAATTCGGCAACCAAATATCGTATCAATGCCATTTCAACTGCAACAGCAGCAAAAAAGCAAAACTGAATTCAGTTTGAGGTAGCTAGTGCATAATAAAATTTATATATAATTCTAATATACACCAACTTATACTAATACAGATATTGCATTCAATTGGAAAATGGCGCCATAGAGCTGGGTGTGTTGTTGACGCTCGCATTGGACTGGAGAAAAAAATATGTTATTGAAATTTCTGAAATTCGTAACTTTAATTAATAAGTGCAGCTGGTTCGAGTATAAATTTATAGTTATTTCTTACAAACATCAAATTGATTTAAACTTAAAGAGAGTACAATTAATTTTTAATACATTTTTCAATATTTGTATTCTTTTTATTTGGATATTTCTTCAGTGATATATTTTGTAGTTATTTCAAAGTTATTAAATTTTGAAAACATTAGAGTAACATCTGCTCTTTAGCTGGCACCCAACAAAGTAGCCATAGCGACCATATGTGTATCTGTTGGGTTGTATCTTTATGTGGTTCACGTGTGGGCAATGTGCAGGAGTAGCTGTTGTGGTGATTTGGGGTCGTGGCTGCTCTGTGCGTGTCCAGTAACAAATCACACATAAAATTTATTAGAAATTTCAAATCAAAGTGAAAAGTAGCCGCTGTCAGACACTCACTCACTTACCCTTACTTGCACTCAGTGACTCATTCATCCAGTTATATGACCTTTTTACGCCATTTCTCTGATGCTTTTTATTACTCTTTGCAGCTACCAGGATATCTTGCACATACCAACATCGCTTCAACCATTTTCAACATCATTGGGTCCAATTGTCGATGGACACGTAATACCAAATCAACCATACAAGGTCATGGGGCATTATACGGAGCATTTCAGTCGGTTTGTTAAGCAATTGCTGTCACAGTTCTCTACTCTCTCTCTCTCTTCCTCAATATCTTTCGCTCTCTCTCTCTATCGCTCACTCTGGCTTAACTTTTATATTTGCTTTTTACCTTCCTAACGAAAAAAATACCTGGCAAATAACCAAAGGACTATTTATTTATTGTGCGTTACTTGATTAGATGTTTGGCATTTTGGCATGTGGCATGTGGCATCTGGCCCCCAGGTAATATTAAATGGTTCGTGAAATTCAAGTATGCATTTTAAGCAAATTGAGCAGCCAATGGAATCGTCCCGGGGCCTATTAGTTAATAGCACCTCAATAGCCACTTGTTGGGCCTAACATCCACTTTTAATGTGTCGCTGTTACGGGCAGCCCAAAGCCTGAAACGTGAAACTCGAAAAATAGTATATATGTATATATATTGAAAAGCAGTTGGCAGACAAAGAAAATAAAATGAAGAATTTGGCAACCATTTTAACAAATATTTACAAGTATTAAAAGCCAAGATATGCTGAGCAGCTAAGAATATTACAATATTTATGTATACAAATATATTTATATAATATTGAATATATTTTTAATATAATACATTTTATACTTCAAATAAAGTGCTGAAAAATTGAAAAATTTACAAAAGAAAATCTTGGCAAGGCGCACAAAAGGACTTTATTTAAATTTTAATAAGCTTGAACGTTACGAATTTTTCTTGCAGACCATATTGATTTTGGATATTCAGCTGCCTAACATATTAAACTCAGGAAGAATTTGCGATAATATCGAGCTGTGCTTCTGTTTGAGTTTGTGTTGTATCCCCATCAATCAATCAGGCAACAAGTAATAACTCAGTCCTTAACAAAAGGGTTCATTTCAGCATTTTCCTTCCCTTCATCAACATCTTTTGTTATCTGAATTTCTGTCTCTCCCCACTTTCCCATTTTTTCTTAATGCTCTTTGAGAGGATGGAATATCGTGGAACGTGTCCCTTTGCTGCTGGGATGCCGTAAACATAGCTGCGCATAATCAAATAAAATGCGTGATTAATTGGATTTTAATTGTTATCCTTTTGCAAGTCGAACGTGTTTTAGCCGTCGACAAGATGTTGAATGCAAAAACTAGAATAATAGCTGAAAGGAAGTGCCATTAATTTCGGTTTACGTGGTTGATGTGGGGCAGTGTAAACTGAGCTGTAAACTTGGCCAAAGTAAATATCTTGCACGATTTTAGTTCATAGAAATGAATTCGATGCTTTTAAATTTGAGTTAATTTCACTTTGTCAAACAAGGACAACAATTATCGGGCAAGCAGCACGCTAACAGCTCCCATCCTTTTTCATTAAACAAGTTTCGCATTTACTTTTATCGACAGAACGCCAAACTTGCCCAGACACTAATAACTTTGCTATGCGCTTTCTTATATACCAGGCTATCAGGCACGCAACAGGACAAAATATGTATTTGCTTGATGCCGCTCCCATTTTGGTTCAGGGCATTAGCATTTGAGTGGGCAACGAATTTCTCAGCACGGCGCTCACCATTTATCAGGCAATGTAACAAGTGACGCCGCAGGACTTCGTTTTATTCCAGTGCTTTTAACTGCCGTTTATGGCGATTTCATTGGGCTGTATGCAGTAAGCGAATGATGCACATGACGAAAATTGTGGGTTTCACTAGAAGTGCATGTTATAGTTTAGAAAAAAGTGTTGCATTTTTAAGTCATTATAATTATTAATAATAAAAATAATATATATCAAGCAGATAAAGTAAGTTTTATTTGTACTTATTATAGTAATATTTATACACATTGTTAATATTTTATTTCGAGCTAATTCTTACAACCCAGCTTCTACTTGCACGTGAATATGAAATTTGTTTTTAGCTATTAAACTTAATTTTAGAGCTTTGGCATTAATTTATTATTGAGCATGCATTTTGTTTATTTACATTTTCGGAAAATTTCTTGCAATGTACAAAATTATTTTCATCGCAACTGGCACTTCTACCACAAGCTATAAGTCTATAGCTGCCGACCCAGTCAAATCTTTTACTATCACTACACCGCATTTACTCTGATGTTTGCTGTCTCTTGCAGTTATGATTTATTATTCGGCATCACGGAGTCAGAATCCTATCATACATTGGCCGCATTAGCACTCGAGGAAGGATTACGTGAAAATGAACGTGATAATTTATTGCACTTCTATATGCAGAGTCGCTTTGATGTACGCCCCGATTTGGCATTGGCTGCCACGCTAAAAAAGTAAGTGAAATTTATGCGCTATTTTATGATATCGTAAAATACAAGCCGACATCGCTGCAGATGGGTGGTGTTATTGGCTTTGGAAAGTTACAACTTGCCTGCATTTAACACTTTGCAAAGTGTTCACACACACACACACACACACACATACCCAGATATCCATATCGTTCATCTCAATTAGAATTGTTTATGTGGCAATTTGTTTGCTTTAAGTGGCAAGGATTAGTGACGCCAAGGCCCACAAAGCGCCTTAGAAATTTCAGACTACAGACATCACTGAACGGTACGCATTGGCATTGCTTTAAATTAAAATTTATTCGGTGTGTAGTCTAGTTTTTAAATTGGAAGCATAAATTTAATGATTGGATTGAGTTTGATATACAGCTCAGATCAAATACGTATATGTATGTATAGTTGAAATGCTTTTAACCGAACATTAAGCATCTACAATAATTATGAATAAATTATCGGTTTTCTGAGCACAGATGAGTTATTAGCTCAAACTCAGTTAAATCAACAATAAAATAATATAAATGGATTAAGGTATTTTGCCTTAATATTTCTTGTCTTTCGCCAATGCAGTCATGCATATTATTTTTATTATAATACTCTTTTGCTCAACCTTAAAATATACAATATCTGTCATAATCAGCGTTGGTAAATATATCAAATTTATCCAGAGTGTCCCACAACATATATCATAATTTTGAATCATATTCAGTGCTATAATAATGTTTGTCTAATTAGTGTCAAGCCGACAGAAACATGAAAAACAAAAAAATGTATCTATGCATCCATAAATAATAATAAACGACCACGAAAAGGCACTGCAAGAGAGGCCGAACTCAGCTCGGACCAGACACAATTATGCCAAGAGTCAGTTAGTTATTACTGCGAGCTGTCTTAGTCCCCTTGGCTCCTGTGCACACATTCATTATACCGTTCATTTCATTTCGGAGAAATACAATGCTGGTGACTATCTCATTGCCAGCAGCCAGAAGCTAACAGTTCTCGAGGCTGACTTTCAAGTTTTATTTGTGTGAGTGTGTGTGTGTGTCCTGCTTGTGCATTGCAATAAATAAATAGCACAATGCACAAAATTTCGCCCCACCCGCCGCGCTCCACAAACGTCACCACCCCTGCAGTCACAACGATTTAGCTGCATTTCTTGAGTGTGTGTATTTGTTTGGTAGAATGGGATTCCTTAGAGATGCGTCTGAGTTTGGTCAGAACGACACTATATTCCAGATATAAAGATATTTGCACAAAAGAGCGCAATTGTTTCTAAAGACACACGGCAAGGACTCTAAATGGAATGGCAATGGTCGAGCTGCACAAATATTTCAAAGCTTTGCCCGCCAGCCGAATTGAAGATGCTCTAAAATATTTTTTGTCTTGACACATTAAAAAAAAACATTTAATATATTTTCTAAATTAAAATTTGTTAATGCATATCGAAATATCGAAGCTAGAATTATAAAGTTCGAAATAGTTAAGGAAAAAAATCCCGTTCTCAAAAGGGTGTGAAACAGGATGTTCAAAAATGTTCAAAGCGACAGGCCAGTTGCAAGAAGCGGATAACAGCAATAACACCCAAATAGCAACAACAGCAAAAAACATAAGGAAGCAACGCCAAACAAACGATTGAAAGGAAGTTCACACAATCAACAACAGATGCGCTTTTTCACATGCGAATAACTGAACATGGAAACTCTCCAGGGAAATTGTTTTGTACGGCGCTGCTTCCGAGGCTTTTCTGCTGCACTCACTTACACACACACGCAGAAAAACACATACACATTAACTTCAGTTCAACAGCTGCTGCACTGCATTCCCAGTAGCAATACTCTTGTTGTTCGTCATTGAATTAAATGGCTGAGTCCAAATAGCAGCGGGCAACGCTTTGGCTCTTTTTGTTTTGTAGCTTAACATGACGCACTGACTGACGCACAGACTGGACAGCCGGATAGATGGATAGCTGGATAGATGGACAGCTGGACAGTTGGTAGAGCATCAACGTAGCAATGTGCCTGATCCCTTCGTCTAGGGGCTTTGGCTGGTTTTAACAATATTCCGAATCCCCCGCAAGCTAAAAAACTTGCACTAGTCTCTGCTGCACGACACGTTTGAAACACATTACTTTGCGGGGGAAGGGATGCAATGCGGGAACTGACATAATGTTTTTTTTCGGGGTCATTCGGATAAAAACACTTTAAAAGGCAATTCAGTGAATCGATTGAGTTATTGTTTGCGGTTGCTGCCATCTGACAGTAAGTGCAGCTGAAAGCTTCGCAAGATATTGAGTTGAATATAAAATATATAAAAAGAAGAAGAAATCGAGCGGAAGAAGCCGATGGAGGAAGTGACACAGAAAGAAAGATTATGAGAAAGAAAGCAAAACAGATTTTACTTTTTCAGATTTTCTATTTTACGATATTTAGTCTTTAAATAGCGACAATCATGTTATTTTACATTCAATGCAACCATGCATTCATACATATGTTAAGTTCCTCATTAGTGAGTAACAATTATGTTAAGTAACAAAACTAAGGCAGTCCCGAATAAACTTACGACGTTGTGGAACAGAACATTCACAGCAATATAAAAAAAAACTGTTGGGATTCATCCCAATGAACGAAAAATCTGAAAGTTTATTAGTTTGGAGAGGCCACACAAAGAACCAACTTATTAATACAATTTATTTAGGTAAATTTTCCAGGTACAATTATGGCGCGTTGCAAGTGAATAAATTTAATGTGACGGCTACTTTAATATTCCACATAATCCCTTAAGTAACTTAATGACATTTCCGCTTAACGTAAGTTTTATATCAACATACACATATAGACAAGTACACATGTATGTATAAGTACAGCATATTTTTCTACTACTTGAGACATGTTTTAATTCATTGGGCTTCTAAATGGATACGGAAGATTCACTATCTGAATGTGAAGCACTAAATAAATGGCTTGGACCTTTTAAACAATTTCAATGGGCCATTAATCTGGGCTGGCATAGCCAATGTGTGTCGGTTTTACATTTAAGTCTTGCCGAAATAGCAGCTCAAGGAGAAGACAGAATGCTTTGTAATGCCGAAATGGACAATTTCATGGCTAGTGTAAATCAAACATGCCTGCAATTAGGGCAGAGTCACACACACACACCCACATGACCTGGAGCACCTGCTACCGACCAGAAGCCCAATTTGAGCGTAATGTGGCAGGCCGAAACAATTTAAGGCAATTGCTTGGCAACTCATTAGCATGCTGCTTGGAACTTGGGCGTGGGCCAGTTATAGAACCCTTGTGCCCCTTTGTCATTGTAGACCCAATGCGATTTTTCATGTTAGTCGTAGAGCAGCTAATATTGGCCCATTGCTGTTCTCCTGGATTGCACAATATCGAGACTAGATGCACAAGCTCCTGCCAGTATCTGGAACGGTATCTGCACAGCCATAAACTGCAGCAGCAAAACATGTTCAGTGCAAGCTAAGGGGGTCAACTCATCCACAGCCCACCCACAATACACCAGTCTAAAATGCCGAGGTCGTTGACGATGTCGGCAAAAAACCTACGTTGAAAAAGTGCCATAAAGCAAACTGTTGAAAGTGGCGCAGAGCCTAAAAGTTAAAATGGTACCCGAAAACTTGCTACAGAGGCGCTGATAAAACGCTGGTTAAAGTGCCGGAAAATGCTCTCAAATCCTTACTTCTTCATAGTGAGCATGTGCCGAAATGAAATAAAAGTAAACCAAGATGCATCAAAGACTGCTAGCCCCTACTTAAGTGGCGCATCAAAGCGAAATTATTAGAAGTTATGCAGAAAGTTGCAGCCAACTCAGGGCAAAGAAAAAAAGTTGCCAAGTATGAGCAAATTCAAATTTATTAACCACTTACGTATTGAAGAAGCACGGTACTAGGGGCTCTCATAAAACTTTCTATAGTTTTTCGTTTAAGCTTTTTAATTTATATATACAGATACACATATATATATATATATAATCACACCAACTTGTTTTTAATACTGTGAAATATTTTTGTTTTTAAATTGCTTATTAACTTTTCAGTCTGACCAAAATTGCTTGTCTGGTCAAGTTTTTAATGTCACAAATATGCAAAGTTTTCCGACTTTATGAAGCATTATCCCTTTTTTTTAATTGAATAGTAGTTAATTAAATTATATTATTGGTTACACAAAAGAAAGAAAAAAAAATGGGTTGGGAATTTTAAATGACATACAATTTGCTGTTTTGTTTGATAGGGCAGTTTAACTTTATATTTCTTTGTGTACCATTTTGCACTTGCACTCTTAAAAATATTTGGTAAATAAATAAACATTTTAATAATTTTACAGAAGCAGTAGGATTAAAATCGTAAATCGTTGTAAGCCTCAGTTTATTTTTTTTTCATTATCCCACAAGCAATTCATCAGTGTCCAATGCGGTTTTATAAACTGTTGCGTAGCTCCAAAAAATGAGCATCTAATATTAAAGCCAATTTTCAGACACGACCTTAATAACAGCCAAGCAGCGAATATATACACAAAAAAAACCCATCTCAAAGTGTCGCTGACAGCTCTATTGTCATTTTAAATTTGCCAATTTATAACCCGCAGCGGCAACGCCTAGCTCTTTAATTACCAGATAGCCATAGCTAAAGCCACGAAGCCACAGTGTTGCCAAACAGGCGCCGTGAGACACGTAGATAAGGCTTTTGCTGTTGGCCGCTTGAATTCTAGGGACGTGGGTTGCTGGATCCAGAATGTTGGGTCACGGGATCGACGGCGACAAATGCCGCAGGCGTTTCTGGCCAAACAGACGTTTAAGAGCATAGCTTATTTATTTTAATATTATTATTTATAAAAATACGAAGAGAATCCACGCGCAGCTGTTGTCGGTGTCTGGGCGCTGTTGCTGGTTCGTGGTTGGTGCTGATGGTCGAGCCCTCGGGCTATGATGACAACGCACGAGCTGAAGCTCAGTATGCTGTTTAATTTATAGTCCTGAGGCTGGTACCGGAAGTTGCATACATTATGTGCACAGCACAGTCTGGCCTGCAGCAGATCGGATAAAGGGATGGCCAATTCAAAAGGTTATAAACTTTTGGGCGCCACTCACTGTCTACCATTGCCTGCGTTGTCTGCGTTTTGGCTTTAATGCGTAGACTAAATATGCACATTATTTGCCAACAACTGACGCCATCGCTTTTAGTAACTCTCGTACGCTTCATCTCATCTTATTTATCAATCGACCTGATGCGAGGGACAAACTAACATTTTGCGAGAATATAGAATTGCCAGATTACTACTATTTTGCATCTAAAATTAGTTTGCGCTATCGAAATTACCATGATCTATGTGTTAAGGGCGATTCCAAAAATATGTGCTGCATTAGAGGCGAAATCCAATTTAAAAAAAAAAAAACAAATAATTACATTCATCCGTCTGTGTAACCTCATATGAAACACATTTTGGAAAAGTGTAAAATAAAGTTTCTTTTATTCCAACTTTTTGCAGCTTAAAAGGATGTAGGCAGCTTAATAAAAGTTTTACTGCTTTTAAAAACACATATAGCGTTCTATTAATATTTTTATCACATTATAAAAGGTTCGACATTATGTGCAAAACAAAACTTTTTGATTTTTTTTACCTATGAGGAAAACTTCGCCAACGTGTATAACTTTCTAGTTATATATGTAGATGCTTATATTCGCATAAGCATAAGTGTTCTTTCATGGAATTGGGGCTCTGTGGAATTAGTACAAGTACGTATACAGTATGTATGTTGTATGTTTCATAAAGTTTTTCGGCAGTTGGAACGCCTCTGCTGCTGACGTTGTTGCCGTTCCTGTGGAACGTGTTGTTTGCTGGCTGAAACATCATAAATTACATGCGTGCTTTTTGCCACACGCCTCTAGTGTGTATGTGTTCAAACTCAATCTGTTGCTGTCGTTGCAACCCCTTACAACAGCCCCTTCGCGAAGTCCACTCAGCTGCATGTTGTATGCATATGCATATGTAAAACTTATTTTTATTATTATTATTGTTCCGGTGAATAAGTGCAACATACAGTGAGGGTGGCGTCGAGAGCAGCATATATTCGAGTAATATATTAATGTTTTCTGGCTCTATAAATCCGTGAATGGTAAACATTTTAATGTCGAAATTTTATTCATGAAGTGCGAACGCATTGCGTGGACTGCTGGTTGTGGGTTAACCAAGAGTCTACAGGCGCGAATACATCCGCATGTGTAAGTAGCTGCGAAATAGTGCGGCAAAATGGCGTGAAGCTTAAATGTAAATTTGTTATTACACTAGTGAGCGGGGTAGTAGCACTAACAACCACATTTATATGCTTAGGTAATTGAGAGTACAGTACATTTTGAGTGAAAGCTATTTCGATTTCTTTTTAAGTAAATTATGTACTTTAATTTTATATCCTTTCAAATTATCAAATAAAAACTTTAGTGCAAAATTTATAGAAAATAATGACATTTTGGTGCTTAAGTAAGAGTTGGTAAAAAAGTTTCATATTGTAGTCAAATCTATGAACAACCTTTTTAGATTTTATGGATGTGTTAAAGTTTATTATAAAAGTTGAATAATAATAAATGTTAATAATTTATAAATGATTCTTAAAATGGACTGCCAATAATAGTTTCCTTTTACAATTTTCTTCTGATATTTTCCATCTCTCTAAACTGAATAACTTCATTTTGTTGTAATGTGTAAGTGCTGAAGTGAAATGAAATCATGATTATTGCAACCGAGGTATCATAAATCCTCTGGAAATCTCCACAATTTGACCCGACACCCACACAAACGACCCCTAGCATACACAGCCTCACAATCAGTTCGACCAACTGTACAATAGTTTTTCATAATCGTTTGTCCATATTTTGTGGCCTATGCAAACAGCAAAGCGGCCACACCATGTGGTACAGTAATTTCGAGAAGCACTCGAGATGCACGTACTGATGTAAGCGGAATATGTTTGGTGTGGGGGGCAGACTAACCGAAATGGAACCGGTCTCAGAACAATAAATAAATTCAATTTTTTTATAATATGTGACAAAGCCATAGAGTATTGTTAGTGCATTAGAAAAATGAAAACAATTAAAAACACAATTTATTTGAATGTGCGCCGTTACGCCAACTAAAAAAACAAGAACACACATATGTATATATATATATACATGGGATAAATGTTGTTCTCTCTGGTAGCTCTTTTAGTTTCGCATTCATTTGCGAGAAATCCCAGCGGTTTGTTTTCACTATTTAGCTAAAACTGTGCCTTCAAGGGCTGCAAGGCACCGCATCACATCGCTTAATGGGGCAACGGCTCATGCGAGTCGTGTTAAGTGGGGTCCACGAACCCCAAGCACTGACTCCTGTTTAACCCTAACCAAACATAAACATTAACGCCTGAAAGTGTTTTCTGCCAGATACAGCTCCTTTTGGGTTAGCTAGTTATTTAAGCAAATGTTTGAAGTGCTCCCATATCAGTAGGTATCTCTCTCCTTTCCTTTCTCTCTATCTCCCCTCTTCCCTCTCTCTCTTTCTTTGGGTGTGTGTGTGTGTGATGCCTTAGGACGATTAAACTGATTTGATTCTCGGGTTCGCACTGGCTCCGATTCGACTTTTGTTTATGTATGCTAATGTAGGCTGCATAGTTGTGGCTGAGCTTGTTTTGGGATTATGAAATCCGAATTGGAAATTTGCCGCAGGGACTGATAAATGGAAATACTTTAGCTTATATGTAATAAAGCTGTATTTAACAAAGAGTTATTCAATATTTGCAGAGGGAAATTCTAATTGGCTCTAATACAGTGTTTCTTAAATAATTGAGACTGAGAGTTGCCTCATACAAAGTTAAACCAAATTTATTCTGCATTAAAATGCAAGAAAATTTATTTTTGTGTAAGTTTTTATCTGTTAGCGAAGTGAAAAGTAATTAGATTTTCATTACACAGCATTTCTGTAACAATAAAAATTACAAAGTGTTAACTGGCTTAAATAATTTATAATATTTTAATTTAACAAATATATTTTTGAGAGATAATTTCATTTGGAGTTTTATTACGCAGTGGTTCAGTTTCTAAAGATTTTATCGTTTATTTTATAAGAGTCCCAAAATAGGATAAAAAGCAATCTTACCAAGTTTCTCTATTAGTTGGTATACCGTAATTGCCCTGGGGGAAAACAAAATCATATAAAATATACACATGCTGTGAACCCCACTTAAGCAAAAGAGTATTAAAACTAGCATATACTATTAGCAAAATTGACTATTCAACCATTTGGAGCGACCTGCAAACTTTTATCCATTTCAGTCTTACAACAATTAGGAGTTAAACTGAAAGCGAACAACTTTCACTTAGGATCATTGGGGCGTAATCCAACGCCAAGGACTAACACCTTCATGCTGGAGGAGCACATGCTCTCGTATCCGGCAGCATATTCTCATTTAATGCAATTTAAAATGAAATTGCATTTTATTTGCACAACTTCATTAGCAAAACCCTTCAGCAAATTCATTACGACTCCGCCAATGACTATCAAAATGTAGGGCACTACAAATGGCTGCAGCCAGCCAAAAGTCGACTGCCACACACACCTACATTAACACATGTTCACATAGACGCACACAAATGCACTGATACACACTCCAGCACACACTCACCTACGAACACTCGAAATGTCTCCTCAAGTGCGGAAATATTTAAAGTGTCACATACGCTCCTCGGAAATTAAATGTGAGCATTGCTTATGCTCACCCTCTACAAGGGCCAGAGGATGACAGCTTTTTCGTCGAAACTGCGTAAAATACACATGTCCCTTTCTATTTTAATTCGATTTAACCCAGCAAAGGGTTCTGTCATATTTTTAAAAAAATTAATTTAATTTTCTCGCTTTTTAAGTTTTTTATATATCTACCACATTTATGTACTTAATTGAGGACACGGAATATAAAAAAGTTATTACTGAAGATTTTTTATAGTCAATCAATATTATTTTCTTCTTTTTTTTACAGCGCGTGTATCTCATTTTTCAAATATTTGGAATTTGTTTGCACGGCTTAAATTTGAATGTTGCTTTCATAAATGTATATAATTAGTTACTACCACAGGCTATTGAGCTGTGTCTATAGGCGATGGTACTGTGCAATTTCAGTTAATCTGATTTACCTTTAAACATTACTGGTTGCCAAGCATTAAGTGGTAATTTTGTTGTTTGGCGGCCATCTGCGCCAGACAGTTTACATTCAATAGCCTGAGCAAACTCTGCTCACCGGCTCCGCAGTAGTAAAGGTGTCTGTCTGTCTGTCCGTGTTCGTCTGTGGCTTTGTGTCCTTGTTGGTGGGCGTGGCACACAAACTAAATCACGGCATACGGTTCCTTTGTGCCATCTCCTACTTTTCGCACATTGCTGCCTCTCCTCTACTTTGCATCGCTCTTTAATGTTTGTTGCGCATATTCTTGGTGAACGCGTTTTGCGTTTTGGTTTTCAAGTGTTTTGCGGTTAGTTTTTGGGTTGTGAGTTTGCGTTATTTTTGCTTTTGCCTACTTTGTGGCGGGCTTTGCGGTCCTTATATACTTAACAATGTTGCACGCATTTCAAAACCGAATTTATTAAAATAAACAATCTCACTGTTTCTTACAGTTTCAGCTGCACTTATTCGCACCAAAAGTTCGGTTGTGGACTCCGGCATTAATTATAGCCGCAAAACTTTTAATCACGCAAGCAGAATGTGAATTGCTACATATATAATTAGAACAGAAGCGAGTACAATTTTTATATTTATTATTTGTTTCTGCTCTGTTTTAAATATATGCCTGAGTAAACGAATAAACATTTATCAATATTGAATATTTCTTTTCTGCAATTCAAAATATTTTCTTTTCTCGAAGCATCAATCTCCAGTAAGCAATCCACAATGAAAATCTATTTTAAAAATAAGCCAAACACATGTGAAACATATTCAAGTAAAATTGTAGCTCAACATTTTAAAGATGATTTGAATGAATATTCTCCGATATGTGCCCTAAATAAAATTCTACACATTCACAACGTTTTCAGTATAGCTCTTTTCCATTTGTCCTCCCTGCTTTATTATAATAATTTAAAAATGAAATTTTTTACGAACGCAGTTTGAGCGCGTCTTAAGTAAACATTGACTTGACATCTTCAGTTTATTTATTACACTCACATGAAAAGAAGAAACATCCTGCCAGCTGCTAGCAATGACAACAACATCCAGAAAACACGCTCTAAGCGTTTGCTCAAGTGTGTGAGATTACATAATAGAAACCGCAAATAAATATACCGCGTACTATACCATATGACATTCGCAACAAAAATAACAACAACAACAGCAACAAAAAATACAATAAAAACAAGCAGTATACAAGCATGTATCTCCGGAGACAGCAAGCACTATACGGCTTGTCCTGACACAGGACTTGCAGCTCGCAACGTAAAATCAACAGCAAACGGGTACAAATGTGAGAGAAAAAGGCAACAACAACAACGAGGATACGCTTACCTTAGGCAATACATTCATGGGGCTGTTGCCACCCGCAGCAACCCACAACTGGCCCCCTGGAGGCAAACGCAGTGGTTGTCTTTGCTGGTGGCGCTTGGATGTTGTCTGTATCGAGGTCAAAGCGCATAACTTAAGTAGCCGACAATAAAATGCATAACATGCTACACATATAGGCCAAAAAGGAAAAAAGCAAACCTGAGCGCAATTGCAGAAAATACGGCTCTATTTATTTGTACATTAGGCCACGCCAAGTTGAAGCAGCAGCAGAAGCAGACGTTGAAAAACGCGGCTGACAGCCAGTGTTGTGTAGGTTTGCACCGGCGTACCTGGCTAAGGCATTTGCTAGCAAAAATCCAAGTGTGGCTCTTGACATGTGCAAAAGAAACCATTGAGAGCACACCCTGAAGTCAAGTTGAAGTTTTTTTTTGTTTTTGTGTACTTTGCTTTGTGTTTGATGCTTGTGTCCCGCTGGGGCTATAATAATTTCACGCTGCGCTGCAAAATATGATGAGAGTCTGGGAAAAGCCATAATCAACCAAATAAAATTGTGACAAAATATGAAATTGACTTAAGACTTTTCTTTTGAAACAGTCAAAATAGCTACTTCTAAAAGTACAGAAAGGAAGTGAAAAGAACAGGTAGCATTTTACCAACTTTCGAATAATGATTTTATCGAATTTTCCTCATTAAGTAATCAGCTAGTGCCAGTTGTAGGAACAATACTAATTTAATGCTTTTAATATTTTTCGGCTATATATACTATAAATAAGTCGATAAGAATTACTCCATCTTTAAATGCTTTTCTAACAAATTATTGCAAGATGACGTATATATGTTTAGCCTTTAAAGAGACTCTTCAGTGCTTGTATTTTGAGAGTTTTTTATGCAAGCCCACCTTTTTGCGGAAGACACAACAGATTTCGAAACTTAATTTTTCGTAGAAACAAACCGCACAATTAAGCGCTGATGTGTTTCAAAAAGCAGCGCCAGTTTTAGGAAAATTTGTTAACAATGCGCATTACAACTACGTCGGGTTGCACTTGTTTGACTTTTTTTTTTGTTTTTATTCCACCCACACTCAAACACAAACACACAGATACCAGGACATGTACAACAATCCGATTAAGGCCACTAATTTGGAGCATTGCGATGTTGTCCTGGACATTCTCTCAGATGCGAGCGTCGTTGGACCCCTGTTGCAGACGGGCATGTTCCATGCGGATGTGAATCGACGCAATTATATGTACGTTTTCGGGCATAACAGCGCAATGGGCCCCTATGCAAATGTAAGTAGAACCTTTACATTTCTGTGTGTATAATTGATGTGGTAAATGGTACTATTTTGTGTCTGTTGTGTGGACTCATAATAGCAGTCAAGTTGTAGTTCGCGTTTAATTTAAATACTGGAGTCAATTTTCCAAAAATTCAAACAGCATGAGATAGGCATTTTATGTGTTTTCATGAACTGTCAGTGCGCTAAAAAGCTTTTGCAACCCTCTGCGTGTGGTCGGATCTACTATGTGACTAGCTCCTCTTTGCTGGCTCATTACATCATTGGCTGCTATTTTGGCTTTTCGGCAAAACAATTCACAACTTTGCAGCTGTACAGGCCGCGACCCTTAACGATCGTAATAAAGACAATGAACTGGCGTTGAGTCCAGTAAAATCGACAACAAGCAAAATGCACAGTAACAACAACGAGCAAAACTTAAACTTGCGGCTAAGTTGCTAAGACGACGGCCAACCACTTCACTGGGAATACGCTTTTGTTTTTGGGCCGCAGGCGGGTCAATGTTTGGCGTCTGGTTTGGTTGCCTGGTTTCTTGACTGACCTGTCTGGTTATTTGTGTCTCTGCTTAGAGTCCTCTCTAAGTATCCCTGTGTCCTTTTTATTTATTTATTTTTTTCTGGTACTGCTGTTGCCGCCAGTTTTTATAGCTTAGCCATGCTTATGGATTTGTTTCTGATTGCCATTTTGCGATAGCTTCTGTTGGTCTGGATATTGCTACCCTCTACTTGATGTTATGATTAAATATGTCTATCGATTTGTAATTAGGATGTGAGCACAGATATTTGATAGAGTAGGATAACACAAATTTGATTACTTGATAGCTGAATGAAACCACTTTATTTGAAGCTAATGGAAATTGAATAGGCTTTTCGAATTGAATATGAATTGAAAAGAATCCAATCTAAAAAATAAAACAAGTATAATAAAAGGTTACGTTTTAGAAGATATAAATATTGAGATTGTCTACAATTTTGTTAAACATTTTTGAGGCTATTAGATATTAAAAGATTACGACATTAATTGTATTTTTAACAATGCATATTTAATTTTTGATGTGCTTATGGACTTTTGTGCAGTAAAACAAATCTTCAGACACCAGAGCTTGACAAACTGTTAGCAGTCAAAACAAAAACAACAGAAAAAAACCATTAATAAAAAGCACTGAGGCTGAAATAATGAATGGGCAGAAAACGAATAAAAAATCGAAATGAAAAGAACAACTAACTCAGAACCTGAAAACAAAAAATTGTTATTTGGCATTGTATTTTCGAGAACTTTAGCTTTGGCAGCGGTGTTAAGCGCATTTTTACGGCTGTAGCTTTCAATCTGGGTAGGGTCATAAACCATGGCCAAGTCAACTAAACCCCAACGCAATGGAAAAGGACTTTATTCAAGTGGCTCATAATGCAGCAAACGGGATTTTGCAATGCGACACAATTTGTGGCTTATGCGCGCAGTAAAGAGAGAGTGCAACAACTTTTTAATAGCTGGCAATTAAAGCATAGAATTACAGAGTAAAAAATGTACATAAATATAAGGAAACGCAATGACTGATAAATAATGAGCAGACAAAATACAGTCCTTAATACGTGTACAACTCTTATTATAAAGTTTATTTTTGTGCTATTTGAACTTCTCTCGCTAACGTAGCTAAATAATAGATGAGTGCATGTGCCATAGCTTAAGCGACATTTATATTTATGTGTTTGATATGAGGAAAAATGCGAGGACGATCAAAGCAAAGCGCCAAAGCGCATTAGTTGCAAATAAATTATGAAAAAAGAATGAAATTCACTTAAATAATTCATGCCAAAAGCAAAGCCAAAACGCTGCTAGGACAAACATGAACAAAATCCTGGGGATAACCAGGCCCAGGCTTGCCTACAAATTATCGCTGCGAAAGACGACAGACCAAGCCCCATGTGCTTTGGGGGCGTTGCCAGACAAATAAACAAACTAACCAGCCCACACACACTTAAGTATATACACACAAACAAATACATGCAGTACACAATTGTATGAGGCGAGCTTCAACAATGCCGCAACATTTTTCTCTTTTCAGCTTAGACATTTTATTTTTATTTATTTGGCCATTTTTGTGGCATTTGTTTTGTGCGTTGCGCCAAGCCAAAAACACAATTGTCTATGCACATTTCTGCATAAACTGCGCATCTGCGCTTATTACCAAGCTTCATATTCCCCGTAGTCTTGCAATATTATTGAAATTTTATTTTTTTGTTAATCAAAATTGGTTAAATAAATATAATAAGCTGACTCATTAATTAATTAAATTTCATGTCAGTGATGAATAAAAATAATAATTTAATTTATAATTGAAAGTATCTTGAGAATATCTTAGACGCATTCACATTTTCAAAATAATGCAAACAAAAGTTTTTAATAAATAAATTAGTTATTTATCTCGTCATCCGATATTTATCTGAATAAATAAATCTGAATTTAAATATTTAATATATTTGCAGCGTATAGAGTATCAGTCAGTGGAGCACTCATGCCTTGTGCATAAGATTTTTGGCTATTTTCTTGTGCTAGGATAATACTTAAGCATATTTCTGGCTACTCACAGCCTGACAACCGGCTACGCCCACACTCCAACTTTAACTGACAAACTGACTGAGTGACTGTCTTCGCCCCTTCTTGCCAACCCACTATAGACTACGAGTATCTCTGACTAAAACTCCGGGCATATTGTAAAACTTTTTGGCACATGTCTTCCATGTTTGCAGCTGAGCGAGACTGGCGTTCAAGGCGCTCACTTACCCAGTGGCAGCTGGGGGAGACACTTAGTCCGGTCTGTAAGTACACAGGATGGCGGCCCAAGCCAATTGTTAAAATAGCAAAAATTATGCGAATAAAAGAAGTTCCACATGCATCAAAATTTCGTTTGCCAGTTTAAAAAAATTGCATTAAATGTTGAAATCTTAAACTGAAAAGTGTTGCGCAAAAATTACAGAAATTCCATCACTTAAATTTTACTTATAGTTGGCATTATTTACGCTATGCCAATATATATGTACATGACAAGAATTTTCACTAATATCCAGGCATCTTCTAAATAATGGAACGAGTTTAATATATTCAAAAATTTGATGATACATTTAGAGTAATAAAAAAAAATGTGTTTAATATCCCTTTTGCATATTAAATTCAAAATTTTTTGCACACACTCTCAATGTCATTCCGGGCATTTCAACTATGCCTTGCCTAGTCCTTTTTTTTATCGTGTCTTGAATAAGTTTAAGCCAAGTGCTTTCGAGCTGCCTTTTTGATAAGAATGCGAAATAAATTGTCAGAGGAAGGAAACAAAACTTATGAAAATAAATAAAATAAAAATGAAACTAAAATTTGTATATACATCGCACAGGAGAAACTTTTGTTGACCGCATTCATAAAAGAAATGTGACTCAAGACTTAAGCAAATAATAAAAAAAAACTTTTTTTACTTAACGCGAAATGTGTTGCATACTTTATGAGACAGCTAGTAACGAACAAAATATGAATTAATAACTTGGCCAAAACTTAAGAAACTGACAGAAATTTCGTATTACGAAATAGAAAATATCCAATTAAAGAGCCGCCCCAAAGCAATCAATTGGGCGTGCCATTTTAAGCTTATAAGACCCATAACACTGACTTACAAATTATAGCCACCACCCACGTCGCCCCGGGTGGTCGTGGGTCTCTGGGTCGAGACACGCCTGCTGTCGTTTACATTTAGCAAATTTGGCAAACATTTTTACAAATTTTCGGCTCTTGACTGCATGAGGTTTATTAGGACAAGTGGCGCTTAGGCAAATTGTTGCTTCCGTTAGCCTTAAGGAAAGGCGGATGGTAAAAGAGGTAGTGCGAGAGGCATTAGGCCACAGCTCTGGGGGCTGTATAAACAAAATCATAAATTACACAATTAACGATTTTACTCTAAAATTAAATTTCCGCCTATTCGCTTTATATTTTAAAGTTGTAATGTTTATTTCAGTTTCAGTCGAAAACCATTTAATAAATGTAAAAAACATTTAGTTTACTTTCAAAGAGCTTACGCATAAAACACGCAATTCATTGCAATTAAATACAAATGCTATCCGTCCACTATAAGTGCCTCTCAAACAAGGGATAATGTGAAATGAGCAAGACTGCCGTATATTTAAAATATGTGTTCAAGTCTTAAACAGAACTGGTGATTACAATAAAAGATCAAACTGAATTTCGTACATATAAGATTATAATATTGTATCCAATTGCTTGTGGAAAATTTGTTGTATTCCACATCGATTGCAAAGATATAAACATATGCTAGTACGTGGCAACAATTGTTGCCATAAACAAGTATTTATGATCCATACTCAAATAAAAAGTTTATTGAACCTAAAAATGGTATTACAACTCGTCTAAGCCAATATAGCTACATTTATACTGATTTTTCTATAAGATTATGCGAATTTTATCAAAATAATAGAATAAGCAAAATCAAAAATGGCATTCAACATTTCTAAGCGACACGAAAGCTGGTGACAAGCATGAAAACGAGCCAAAATGACCTGAAGAAAGGACAACAATAACAGCTAAGACAACAATAACAACCGCAGAAGGCGACAGCAATTTTTATGAGCGCTAAAGCAAAATGCTTTGTGACTTTGTTACATTTTTGATGGTAACAGTAAAAAGTTTCCTTTATTTCCTATCCACTTACTGCAGTTTTTGCTCCTGTTCCCTCTCCGTCTGTCTGTTTGTAAGTCTGTCTGACAGACTGGCCAAATATTTATGCAGGCGGCACTAAGAAGATTGATGCTGACTGCTGCTGAAAATATTTCATGCTGATCTGAAATTTTCACTCAATTTTTAGTGGACGTTAAATTCTTTTAAAAGGCATATTAATTCCGTAAGAGAAACAGAAAAATATATGAATGAATGGAGAAATGACCCAAAATATACATATATTAATAATGATTGATTTTTCTGAAATATTTATCATATTGCAATATTGAGTTTAGTTAGTTACAATATCTATGTCTATTCTGATGTCATTTACTTGCAGCTACCGCATAGCATTATGGGAGAGGAGCTTCCGTTCGTTTTTGGGGCGCCGCTGGCGCCAGTCGGCCCATATCCCAGCCACAACTATTCCGTGCAGGAAAAGTTGCTTTCCGAAGCGGTAATGGCATATTGGACGAACTTCGTAAAGACCGGGTGAGTAGAGTTGTCTGTGCCAAAAGCGAAATTGAAGAGTGCATTTGGTGAAAGTTTGCGATTGGAAACGCCACAAGAATGGCAACTGGATTCGGAGTGAAAATGATTGCGGGGTCGGGTATCTGAGCCATCAACACGACGAGTCGCAGTTCTGAATGCAAATGGGGATGCAGCGGCGAATGCGGATGTGGATGCGATATCCGTGGCACTGGGTAGTGGCACGTTTTGTAATCTGCAACGCTCGGACAGTAAAATGAATAGAATTTTTACTGCCGCTTTTATTATTATTTCTCTGCAAAAACAACAGCAAAAACGGGCCATAAGCTGGGCAACATCCACATCAGCAGCAGTGCAAATATTATTAGTTGAAATGCGGCACTGCGATGCGCCCTCCGGTGAAATGGCAATCAAAGCTGAAATCTGATGTCTTTAGCATATATACTTTTTTCAATCTGTACATGCGTTTCGTTTACAATTCGCACTTAGCACAAGCGGTCATTAGTCCTATGTCGGTTAGATTAAAAAATGTAGGGAGGAAAATGTGCTGAAAAATAATTCAGAATATATATACACCAAATACTTGTTGGATTTTCGGCTTAGTGCGAAGTGCCATAAATATTTAGCGAGATGATTGATACTGAATGCGTTCGTGAGTGAGAATGATTTGGCAAATTATGATAATTTTATATTAATAATATGCATGTGTAGAATTTTGAAATAGCAATTTCAAAATATCTAAGATAATTTTAAAAATGTTCTTCCTCTGTTATTTATTTTTCTTTTTAGATGAAATAAGTTCTTATGCGCATATTAATTTTGCAATTTGTCTTGATTCACACTTTTATTTAGTTTATTATTTTATATTTTTCTTACTTTCCAATTTTTTTAGCAATCCAAAAGCGCCGTGGAAGGGCACATTTCTGAATTCGCATCTTTTGGAATGGGATCGCTATGATTTGGACTGGCCGGAGTTTAATAAGCGTGGACAGGCCTATCTCAATATTGGTGAGTATCTCCTGTCCACTCGTATCTATGCAGAGCAGCATCAAGCTCAACACTGCAACGAACTAACGAATGTTCTCTGATGCATTGCCTCTGGTGGTAACTGCATGATTTCGTCCATATTGCAGGTATACCGCCGACAGTGGGCTACAAGTACCGTCAGATCTACATGAATTTCTGGAACAAAGAACTGCCGGATGAGCTGAATCAAATTGCGGCAATACAGCAGAAGGGGCAGCAACAGCAACAGCTGCTCCCCGGAAACGAGGTGATTATGGGTCACATGAGTAAATACGGTGCGCGTGACAAAGGTGCCGAGGATCCGGTGCGTACGCTAAAATTGTTGCTTCAAAAGCCATTGCCATCAAAAAGCAGTGAGCAGGCAGAGACCACCGCGGAGAACATGTACAACGCACCTCCCACATTCGGTCATGTGCACAGGCAGCAGCAACAGCAGCAGCCGGCCGTTGAGGGCGTGGCCTCCATATCCGGAGAGGACCCCACACAAACATCCCAGCACGTCAGCGACTACGGGGAATATGGCGCAACGGCTGCTCCAACGGAGCCCATTGCCAAATCGGAGACAACGTTGCAGTTCCTCATTGCACTCATTGCCATCTTCATTGTTCTGAATGTGGTCATCTATGCGACTTTCTTTTTTCGGCAGCGTCGCAAACAAAATACTTCGTTGCAACGCAAACTGGGCGGCCAAATGCTCAGCTACGATGGCGCCAACGATGATGAACTGAAGCGCTGCAGTAAGTCACGTGATGGCGATGAGAGTTTTTCGCTGGATATCGTTCGAAAATCCAATACTTATGAAGCCATAAAAACAGGGCAGCGTTCGCCCATCAATGGCTTTTCCATGCAACGTCAATTAAGCAGCTCAACGGTGGATACGCATACAAAGGTCTGCGAGTGGATGTCATCGCAGCAACAGAGTCCAGAACAGAAGCTGCTCAAATCTGGCAGCTTTAATACGACGCCGGCGCCGCTGTCAGCTACACAGCCGGACAATCGGATCATCATCTGCGAGGACATTGAGGTGGCAGATGCGGCGCTTTTAACCCCACAGCATATGCACGAGACGCAAGAGGGGCTGCACTATGAGTTGCTGCTGCAGCGACAGCATTCGGCGCTAACCGAACCCAGTGAGGCAGCGCTGCAGCCCCAGCATTCCCACACTCACTCAGATCCGGTGGACATGATTTTGGCTGCTGATGAGCAGGTGACCAGCTTTGTGCATGCAGATGATGTGGACATCAATGTGACCAGTCGCGATGAGTGTGAACTTCAGCTGCAACCACTGACCGTTGCACAGCAACTGGCATTGCTGCAGCAGCGCAACTACCCAAAGGTCCTGCCCACTGAACAGGATGTGCGACAGAGCTATAAACGCAACTCTCTGCCGCCGCAGAATTTTCAGGCACCGCTGCCACCACCGAGGACCATTAGCAGCACACTGGGCCGGCGGCGACGGGATAGCAGTAATATAACCACTTCGCCACTAATGCTTGCCCACGACTGCGCAGAGGATGAGCCGCGTGAGCCGCAAATCACACAAAATACGCTGATAGTGGGGCCCATAGTGCCCAAATCGCCAGCGGCATCGCTGAAGCGTATTAAACGTCAGACAGACCCATCAGCAATTTCGAAGCTGAGCGGCTCCTTTCAGTCTTTCGAGTCGGTGCCGCCGGCGCATGAGGCAACCCCGCCGCAGGGTCAACGCACTGAATGCGTCTATGCGATTGAGGCGAGCGCCAGTGTAAGTTCCCTGCCTAGCTGGTCGGCGCCCAATGGCGACGTGTATGCGCAGCCCACCAAGTCTGCTTCGAGGACTTCGCTCATCCCACGGCCCCTGCAGACGACAGTCGAGACACAACAAGTGTCAATTGACGCAGCAACAAAAGCAACAACAGCAACTATTGCGGCAATGCCTAGCCGCATACCGCAGCTGCAGCGCCAGTCATCCAGCAAGGAGCTGCAGTCGCCTCGAGAGTCTCTCGCCTTGCTTGACAACGCGGACGGGCAAACATTAAATGATAGAGCAGATTCAACTTCACGCACCAAATCCAGCATCTCAAATGATTCCTCGTGGCGATCTTCTTCGGCTTCTTCGTCCTCCTCGTCGACGGGCACCGTGCGAACGGAACTGCAGCAATACCAGCAGCCAAGCAAAACTATTGCCACTCATATATAGAAGACAGCAGGCAGTGCCTCAATTCGACACCAACAACGGGGCAGGCAACATGCTGTGCAACGAACGCAATGCGACAACAGCTGCAGATCCTGGCAGGCGCTAACCAAATCCTTTGACGGCTTGTGGTTTGAGCTCGCATGCACTTTCAAATATTTTGCACAAATTTAATAATACATTTTAGCTGAAAGTTTATCTTTGACTTGATGGCTAAAGGATTGCAGGAGCAGCTACAGCTTGTGGTCGCTTTGGTTAGCAAAAGTTTTGAGAGGATTTGATTTAACTTAATGCGCACGAATATCGCAACAACTAAGGAGATTTATAGTGAATAAGAAAAATTACAGGAAACTTTATCAAAACCGATAATTGATTGAACAAAAAACGGCTATAATGAAGTGACTTTTTAAGGAGTCAAGAATTTTCAGAGATAATTGCAAATAAAATATCATTTATTATAATTTAGATAAGCTCAGTGCAAAATATAAATTCACCCTCTCTGGTTGTCCAATTTAATTCTGCAAAATCGAAATTCTCACACAATGTATAATTCGTAAAATTTAAAAATATGTTTCAAAATAATTCTGAATTGCAAATAGGCTTTGCAAATGTCAAACTATTGGCTAAAAAATTAATTAATAATGAAAAGCTTTATAAAATAACTGTTCCAAGGGTCAGACTGCAATAAGCCATAATATGAGTATATAATTGGGCAAGATAAGAAAAATTGAACGATATTGAAGGCAAGCTCAATATATATATGGAAAAAAGCAAAGAATACAAGTACAATTGTACAGAAAGGGATTTTGTGTCCAATGAAATCATAACCAAGTATTATGGAAAGATAAGGTGGAAGCTACGGATTACGATACTTATTAGCTAGATTATATTTATACTAAATATTAGCAAATAAAAATACAAGTAACTATTTATGCGGAAAAGTTCCGTTTGTTTATTTTAACTTTAACTTTCAAGACAAAACTTTTGTTTTGCCTCCTTCGAAACTTTGTACCTTCAAAGTAGCGCAACAATACGACATTTTATTGGCATCAATTTGGCCAACTATTGTGTCAGCAACTGTGCATATATAAGCTACTTACAAATATATATATGTATATATTTATCAGTTGCCAATACGCAAAGCACACTTTTATGGTGCTGCCAACTAAATTTGAAGCCTTAGCTAAATCTGAAGCAATGGAAACATTTGTGCAGCTGCAAATATTTCAAATTTTTGGGATTCTGATTCTTTGGTTGATGTCGCCTCTGGGAATTACATCAAACTTGTCACCGCAAAATAGTTTGTTAGCCGTTCCCTAAACTTAATCCTGTTGAATTTTTGTTGCCTAGTTTGGGTAAAGTTTCCTGACTGGCTTTCATGCCCCTCCTTTGTGGCGCATTACTTTTTTGGTTTTCCATAAAATTGAGTTATTGTGTCGGCATTTGCTTTTCTTTTTTGTATTTCTTTTTTAGGACGTGGGTTTGGTATTTTATGCAAATTGCTGTCATCCAATTGTTGCTGGCATGTTTTTATTCCGCCTGTAACAGGACATCTTTGCGGCAAAAAGTAAGAGAGAAAGTTTCATTTTGGAAAATTGAAATCCTTGCCATAAATACAACGCAGAAAAGTTGTAATTAAATTCTGCGCCCAATTGAATTGTTTTGCAGCAAGGTGCAAGCGGCGAGCAAATTTCATTTCATCGCTTTGCTTTAATATTTGTTTTGCGTTAATTATGTTAAGTAACAGCACAGAGCCTCGACGACGAACTAATTGGTGTAAACAAAAACTTGACGGAGTTTCAAAAAGAGGCATATTAATTATTTTAAGTCTAGAACAAATATTATGCTGAGTTTATCCTTCCAGTTGCCATAGCAGTGCCAAAACCATTGAAGTATTGTACAATATAAGCTCTTGCTTCTGAGGTATGTGTGCATAGCTCCATTTCCAACTGTGTTAATTTTCATGCAGGTCTGTTTTCTGTTAATTTGCCACAATTTCAAGATACTTCGAGTATTCTCTCGTTCCATTTGAACCCACATTTTTGTTCTTCTCTATTTTGTTTGTTGCTCAGTCGCTTCGACATTTGGTTTGAGTACTTTCAGTTTATGCTTTTGTACATTGTTGAGTCTGCAGCGGCGGGGATTGAACAATTTTTACAGCATTTGGCTTTTTAAATCAGACAAGACAATTTTTTTATAGCCCAGCTATTTTTTGGGAAAAATCCAATATCTATAGTTATTATCAGTTAAAAAAAAATTAAGTCAATCCAAAAATAACCACGCTTGATTTTCTCAACACAAGAGTTAACCACGTAAAGCAACAGGACTAAATACTTTCAAACTTTGGGATTATTTTTATAAATATGTGTACACAGTTTGTGGGTTTGTATAATCAAACTTTCCTTAACAAATTGCTTGCTAATTAATTGAATTTTTCAATCCTTCATTTATCGAAAGCTACCCAAATTTTTCATTCATCTTTCATTAATTTCATGTTAAAATATTAGCAAATACTTAAAGAGCTTTAAAAAAGTTTGTTGATTATTGTTATGATTTTTTTTTTTTTTTAAAGTTAATAATATTTTGCTTACAGTGTTACAACTTTTGCGTTACAATTTACAAAAACCTACAATGGCTTAACCAAAAGCCAACTGAAAGTTTTCTACCGATAAAAAAGCCACACAAACTACTTTCAAAATAAACGAAATAATTTTCCGATTTTGCTAACAACCACAAATTAGTGTAAACTCAAGAGTAGATTAAAATGAAAATTGCATGCTTGGTAAGCTTCTTCCCCTAGCAGATAAGTAAATTGAATATATATAAAGAAATACCAATAACAAAATACCATGAAAACCAGGTCAGTGACCATTACTGAAATTTTCCGAAGATGAAATTTGGGTATAAAAACAGTTGGGTTGCACTCAAACGACTATTTCGATTTGAGGTAGTTCTGAGTTTGCCTGATTTTTTTTCAGGTTTGCAGACTTTACATTGAAAGTCGGGGCATGAGAAAATTGAAATGTATAGATTCATTTAAATTGTCAGCGTGGAACAATAAAATATAAATGGAAATTAAATGAATTAAATTTTGCGATAATTGATTGCGACAGAAAGGTTAATAATTATAATTGCCTGTAATAAATGCATATGCGTTGATATATTCGGTGGAATTATCGTACGCACATTAAACCGCATAAATGCAACATGACTAATTAATTTACTTTATAATTAGTATTATAAGATGATATTTATGATGATATTTATGTAGATGCATTCATATATTAAAATACAAATTGGGGTCAAAGATCAAAATTCAATAGCATTCAACAATAAGCTAGTTAAACATTCCATAATATGACAATCATCTACCAGAGTGAATGACCAAACAAATGAATCAAAAGCCAATATGCATAATGGATAAAAAATTTTAAAAAAACGAAAAAAAATTTTATTATAATGGCTTTTTTTTACTTACTGCGTGAAATTAAATTTTAATAATTTAATAAGCTCCTGGCACTACCCAACAAAGAACATAACTTTAAATGACCATCTGTAAATTAGTTAAACGGGAAACACTTAATTTATTCAGCGCTTGTGAGAAATTTTAATGTTATTCATGTCAAAATGCATATTTATGCATAAATTGAATCTGGTTTAATAATTTGGACACGTTGACTGACAGCAAGCAATCCTTTTTGTTACTGATGTCTCCCACCCTATAATCAATCGGCTTAACAATCGCAAATCTAATTTCATTAATTAATTGCCATACATTTAAATGATATTTGCATTCATCCAATAACTTATTTAAGATAATTCAATTCTTGAAGTCAGAAAACCATTTTGACTTCTTTATTATAAAATACTTTTTACTTTCAGATCCATAACTTTCCCACTGTACATTGATTACTGCACCACTAACGTAATTGTTTATTAATTGAACGTAGTTTGGCAGTTTTCATTATGTTGTTTTATCGTAATTACAGCTGCGTCAAAATAATAAGATAAATATTTAATTACATATGTACAATTACTTAAGCTCATTTTAGTTTTCATTCATCTGCATAATTGTTAATTTGTTTATGTTTAGCATTGCGGCTGAAGTTCAATGAGCTGCAAAATTGTGGTTTTTATTGAGAGTAAAAACTCAAATATTTCCAAAAATTCCATTGCAATTGGGACAGTAATTAATTGGAACGGACGTGTAAAATATGCTAAATTAAAACTAAACTAAAATAAGGCAGTTCAATTTGCAAATTTTACAAAGCTCATTAAATTCTTAAATTTAAATTTAAATTCCGTCCTTGAGTTGACAAAGCTCCTAACCAGCTATTTTTGTTTTAGCATATTTTATTTGTATATGTATTTCTTGTACTTTTATTTTGTTTTCGCATTTTGCTCTGTACATGCATGGATTTATTTTTTTCCTCCTGCGCAATACAAAAACAAAGCATATCTGAACTACAGGAATTAAAATATTCTTCAAGAGTAAATGGAAGAGCAAAAATGAGAAGGAAACTTTATAAAACGTGACTTGGAACTGGAAGTAAGATAGCAGTAGCTGGAACAGTAGTATGAGAGCCATCAATGCGCCGCCTGCAACGTGAATGGTGTGGCAACGTAAAAGTCTCCCGTCTGACTGCCTCCATGACTATACGAGACGAGACTAACTGCCTTCGAGTAGCAATTAGCGCCATGATATTGCGGTTTAGAGAGGCACGTGGCTTGCAGCATTTGTGCGCATCGTTAATATGGCAAATGAGACGCATTGAAAGGCACACTTGCCACCAGCTAGTGGCAAGCCCTTTTTAATTTTATTTTTATAGCATACTCTGTAGCGCCATTTGCAGCTTATACATTCAATTTGCTTATTGCCAACGTAAACTTATGCAGACGATGACAAAGATGTCGCCAACTACCAGCCAAGTTTGTTGTAATTTGCAATTTGGGTCGTTTTTATTGTAGTTGTCGCTTCGTTGTCTGCTACACATTTGCCGCTAATTTGGAGCGAAATGCCTCCAGTCTCTTACAGTCCGTTTCAGCTCGTTCAGATCGCGTCTCCCTTTATAATTGCTTGGCACCAATTGTTTTAAATGCTCGACGCGCGTACACAAATTGCTTGACTGCTGCCTCCAAAGTGCTGCACTGAATGCAGTCCTTTAACCAAGTTGAACTCTTTTACACCATTCAACAACAGACTCAGTTTAAAGGTCATGCTTGAAAAGAAAATATTCACAAAAACAAACTTTGAACGTTGTATAAAGTTCAGTAGCAGATAGAACAGAGAGGAGAAATTAAAAAATCTGTAACAATTGCCAATTTATTACCAACTATATTTCCCAACTTTAGTTATATATCGGTATACTTTTACATAAATATATATAATTCAAAAATATAATAATAATTAGTCTTCCCAACTCACATTAGTAAAACAGCTTTTTCGTTTTTGAGGTGCTAAAAAAATGATCAGAATGCTGCTAAAAGTTCCCTTAATGAGTTAAGTATTTCTATATTTACTTGTGTTGTCTAGTGTTAAAGTCAGTAGTTTGCTGTAGCAATGAGAAATTGCAAATGTTTTTATTATAAACAAAGTGTATGTGTGCGTGTAGGTGTGTGTGTGTAAGCCTGTGTATGTTGGTTTGAACTTTTCGCCGTTTCAACTTGAAATCGATGCGCATCAATATTCAATATGTTGCTTTTACTGATATCGAATTCAGGCAACCAGCTCAACTACCCACCACAGCCCAGCCCCGTCATCAGCGGCTGGAGCAGCATCGAGAGCGCAATCTCAATGAGAATCCTCGACGAATCCATACGCCAAACGCCAGCTGATGTTTGCTTTACGTAATGGAATTGTGCGGTGAATGGTGAGTGGTGGCACATTTTCGCCTTGGCCCCGGATCACAACGTTTTTCCACATCTGACTTTTCTCAGTGAGTGTGTAAAATTTCTTTGGCTTGGTGTATAGATTGCCGGTTCAGGGCTTTCAATTGACTTGCGGCGTTCAGAATGCGGGCTGCATGATGCGTAAATGTATCAACATTTGCCATGCATATTTTCGATGCCATTTAATTTAATTTATATTCGAATCAAATTAAATAAAAATACATCAATATTTAATTTGAACTGTGTTACTGACACATTAACAGAAGTTAATTAGTCTGCAATGCAAATATGTATTATACAATGATTACAAGCCTTCTTGTTGGGAATATTTGCAATGAGTATGAGAGTTTGGAAGCCTTTCGAACTACGGCTGTATGCTGCAAAACACCTTGAGCGTAAGCTTATCATATGTGCACTGTGGTTGTGCGACAAACCAAGCACGTGCTCGTATTAGCTACCAACTAAGTGTTGTTATTCCACAGTTTTACACCACAATTACCAACTCCATACTAAAACCGACTACGCCCCCAACCCAATCTTACTGGTTACGTGCCGCACGGCAGCAATGTACGTGTCGAATTCGCAAATATCCCCACGTTACTCATAAATGTTAGACAATGTCTGCGGCATGCAGACGTTTCTGTGCCGCAGTCAGTGTTGGTAAGTGAGAGAGAATGTGTCATGTGCATGTTTTGGCATCTTTCCACACATCCTTGCATTGCTCCTGGCTGCTTATAGCATATGCCTGCCCATTTAAAGTGTTTTCTCAGCACACCCCAAAAAACACTTTTGCTCCTCCTTCACCATTCTCTATGCTCTTCAACAACAACGTTATAATATAAACGCAACATTTTGTCAGTTGCTACTCCATACCTATGCATACAGCCACGTCCGTGTGTAGCAACAAACTTCTCATGTTGCTATTGTGTTTTTGTAGTTGTTTGCGTTCCACTTTTTGCAATGTTTTGCCAGTTTCAGTATTCCACAGCTTAACTATGCCTGAAGGGTCCGTTCAGAGTGCACTCTAAATGGATGGGGATTAAAAATAGTTGACGAACACGTTATGAAAATCAATGGACGTATTAATGCTTAGGGCCAATCGGGTATTTTTGCAATGTAACCATACCTGCAAATTTAATTGATCATATTAAAGATATGAAGACTGTACTCATAGTTTATTTTGTAGGCATTTAAAATTCAAGATTTGCAATTAACCTGTTGAAATAATAATAAATCAATTTATTATTATATTTAAAAATAATAATAATATTTTGAAGATTTAAATTACATTTAAATAATATATAAAACCACTATTGCATTATTCTTGCTACAGTCACGCAGAGACTCATACACATAATTATGATCTAAATTACTTTGCCTTCAGTCGTCGAAATTTCATTTGTATATAGACGTCAGTCAATCCCAACCCACAGCAAGGACAACTCTCACCCGAACCGAGAGTCGTACGCGCCCACACGGCAAAATATTCAACCTTTACTCAAATTTAGTTGCTGCTGCGAATTCTTTGTCGTACGACTTTGAGGAGGGCTTAGGTTTCCCTCTCAATGTGTCGCCATCGTCCCCCTGGCTGCTTTACCTTTTCGCAGCTTCCTGCTCGGTGTCGGTTAGTTGCAGCTGAAAGCAGCTCCGCAGTAATTGGCGAAAAAATAAAGGTGAATCATGACAATTATAAGGAGTGTATGTTAGAGATGCAATTAGCTAAGCAAAGTGCCAGTGAAGAATATTAAATTTTAATTTTTTACTGTTTGGTTATCCCTTTTGTTAATATTTCATTATGTCAAGAGACATATATATTTAATTATCTGTAAATTATTAAAATTATATCCAGAGGAAAATCTTATAACGAAAGTTGTAATTTAAATTTTAAATAGAATATGTGATTAATGAATCTAATGGAGTAACTGGGTTGGTAAATGTCTACTTTGATAAATTTGACATTTCAAAAGTAGAATACTCCAAACCACATATTGGCACTAAAATACACTGAGCTGCTATCAAATGGAGCTGCCACCTAGCAAAATCCAAATGTCATTGTCAAAACGCAGGCTGCTGGCAACGCTGAACTGAACTTTTCGCATTTCTTTCACATTTATACAAAACTTTTAATTCGAAACGATTTCTCGGTCCACTGTCAAACAAATTGAGCAGAAAGGGAAACGCCGATGCTGACGCCATGTCGAAGCAAGATGCTCCCATTTTCGTAAGCCTCCTCCATGCCGACGGAGAAAGCAACAGCGACAAGCCAAGAGTCCATCCCAAACAGTTGTTCAACGATCCGCGCTTTCAGATCCGCCCACTGCAGCAGGTGGCATCAGCATGCAGTGGTGCAATAATCACTGCCTTTCTAATGACCCCGTTGGATGTGATAAAGACGCGAATGCAGTCGCAGTCGAACAAGTGCTTCCTCTACTGCAATGGCCTGATGGATCATCTATTCAGGTGTGGCACCCAAGCGCATCACACAGCCCGCGGCACAGTGACGCCACATTTCCGCAGCACACTGGACGCCCTCATCAAGATTAGTCGGCATGAGGGCATCGGTGCCCTCTGGTCTGGTTTAGGTCCCACATTGGTATCGGCGCTCCCTTCAACTATCGTCTACTTCGTAGCCTATGAGCAGTTCAAGGTCGGATATATTTCCCTCTACGAGCGATACTTTGAGCGATCCCAGAATCTGAATCAGAAACTGCCTCTGGTAGTGCCCATGTTGTCTGGAATAACGGCTCGCATTTGTGCAGTCAGCTTTGTCAGTCCCATTGAGCTGGTAAGAACGAAGATGCAATCGGAGCGGCTCAGCTACGCTCAGGTAATGCAATTTGTGCGCAACATAATTGCACTGCAGGGCATAACTGGCTTATGGCGTGGCTTACCCCCTACCATACTGCGTGATGTGCCCTTCTCGGGCATATATTGGCCAGTTTACGAGTACCTCAAGTACTGGATCAGCAATGGCAGTGAGGAGCGCACTTCGTTTGGCTTAAGCTTTGTGGCCGGCGTTTTGGCTGGCTCCTTGGCAGCGCTCGTCACGTGTCCCTTCGATGTGATCAAAACGCACGAGCAGATCGCGTTTGGAGAGCGCGTCATCTTTACGGATACGCCCAAGAAGGAGATGAACAAGCAGTCCACCTATAGTCGCTTAGTGGCCATCTATCGTGCCTTCGGCCTGCGTGGACTCTTTGCTGGCTACGGGCCACGTTTGTTGAAGGTGGCGCCTGCTTGTGCTCTCATGATATCCACCTTTGAGTACAGTAAATTATATTTCTTCTATTACAATGTGCAAGAGCATAACAAGCAGCTGCTGATTAACAATCCCAATGCCAAGTTGGTCAAGTTTGATGAAAAGCAATAGTAAACTTCATAAATTATATCATAATTTGTCTTTTGCTTTTATAAATAGGCTATGCATATATTTAATATCATCATTTGCAAAATTATTTTATGTTCGTCTCGTCTTAATTAACCTCCAACAAAAAAAAATAAATTTACATATTCGCAGCTTGTGCCAGGTTTTATAGGGAACTTTTGACATCTTCTGTTCGAGTTCTTTTTTGATTTAATTGAACATTTACACAAGCTGACACTTGAGAAGATGTACACAAGCTGCCACTTGAGAGGATGTAAAGGAAATTAAATTGATGAGCAATAAATTAAATATTTAATGGCATGCAATGCTGCCCACTCACTGCAAGGCGCAACAAATATATTCGAAGCGATACTTGTGTTTTTGATACCCTACAATAATTTCAAGTTAATTTAACTTTTAAGAATATTTTTCTTAAATGCCATTTTTCATTGCAATATAATTTTCCATAACGTTATTGAGCGCTTTCTCACAAAGTTTGGATTTTATAAAGATAAAGGTAACAATTATCGATTCAGGGTATATTTTAAATTCAATCCATTGAAAGAAGCAAATTTATTATGTGAGCTGCCCGGAAATTAAAACCTGAATGTCTTTTAAATTAAGTGGTTGGAACTTTATACTCCATATATGTATATATGATATTTATAATGTAAAAAGCCAAATCGAACTGTAAATTAATATATGTGGATAAAACTTGAAAGAAAAAATGTAACGTATTGCAAATCTATATACTTATTTATGAAAATTTAAAAGAAAATCTGTGTTGGAAAAAATAATTTCATTTTAATTTATTTATTAAAATAAAATGGAGAGCAGCTGATCTGCGTCCCTATGATTGGCAACCAGTTGGCAGGTCTGATTGGAGGAGGTGGCAACGCCCAT
This sequence comes from Drosophila atroscutellata, assembly GCA_035041605.1. Classification (NCBI taxonomy): domain Eukaryota; kingdom Metazoa; phylum Arthropoda; class Insecta; order Diptera; family Drosophilidae; genus Drosophila; species Drosophila atroscutellata. The sequence goes on along the minus strand of JAWNLA010000094.1, from coordinate 1,807,393 downwards.
TGCAATCGAATTGCAATCGAATTGCATGTGCAGCCAACTTCGTTGGCCTTCGATAATTTATAATATTATAATATATTATAAATATATTACTCTCATTATTCTTAAGAAACTGAATGTATTATTTTTTTAAGTATGTATTCTACTCATCAGTAAAAATTAACATGAATTAATAATCTTCTTTATTTGAGCTTGTTAAACCAACAGTAACGATCCTGTAAATGAAAGTAACCCTCGATCAAAAACGTGTGACTGACTCTTGCTAGCTTTCGGTTTGCTTCTTTATGTCTCCGTCCACAATTTTTATTTATTTAACGCCAACGCAAGAGAGAACAGCAAAAAACCTACCCAATTGAACATTGCAGTAAAGTTATTATTGAGATATATAATCTTCTAAAACAAGAAAAAATTGTCAATTTTGTTAGTATGAAATTTGGCATTTAGCTTTGAAGGCCTGTCAAGTCCCGACAGCATTGCTTGTTCAATTTTAAATACTTGAACAACAAACGGATTGGAGTTTTCTGATCACGTTCGCATAAAAAATGAAAAAATGGAAAACACCCTTGGCATCAACTTAACTCGGCTCGTGCCAATTCCAAACAATGCACAATTTCCGAATGACCTATTTATTGATTGCATGCTTTGTTGACAAGTGCAGAAAATTCGATTATATAAAACAGAAATATTGACATAACCAATAATGAAATGCCATTGAAAGTTGCCACTGGGATCGAGGAGTAATTAAGTTGTGTTTTCAAAAATTATTGAAAATAATTAAAATATCCACTTACAGATTTCACATACAAATATAAATAAATAAAATATTCCCTAGGGATTGAATAAGCAAAGTTTACAAAGCATGCCGAAAAGCGGGCTCTAAATGGAAACATACAAACCCAATTTTTTGTTTGTGTTGACCGCAATTTGCTAAAGTATAAAAAAGAACAGGGAAAATGCGTTAGTTGGAGATGAGCGCATCACATAAAAATTTCAAATGTTTATACAAAGTATATTTGATTTTTTAAATTTAATATTTATTAATTGACATTTTATACAGTTTTCTTTTTTTAAATATCTGATTTTGATTATAATTAAATTAGTTATGAAGTTACTTTTAAACAGTTTCATTTAAATTTTTTTTTTTAAATTTGCCATCTCCAGTATCCAAACAAAGCTGAAAAAATGGGTGGAATATATGAACGTGTATATAAACTGATGGGCAACTGGCAAATGGGCATTTAACGTTGAAGTTTTCTTTGTTAAGTGAAAATTGGCAATAAAGCGCATTTAAAATATGCTTTCACTTAAATAATTGAAATTATTTTAAAGTGAATTTCATTCATGCGTTTGTGTAAGCCAATTTGGTACTCAACCACATGAAGGCGGCCCCTGCACCACACATCGCCCAGCCCCACAATTTATACAACCACTTACTCTTTTCTATGTGCACATACATATATATATTTTATTTCTTTTATTTTTTCTGCACTGCCATTTACTTGGATTGGGGCGTGGCCATCGTCCATATATTCTGTCAGGCTGCTGCTTGGTTTTTTTTCGCTCACTGCCAGCTACAAAAATATTTGCGCTATCACCAAAAAAAAAAAAAAACGAGAACTGGAAAAGTTGTTGATGGCCAGCCGAATTGGTTAGTTGTTGTACTTTCGCCGTGCAGCAGCTGCTGCTGCGGCCATCCTTCAACATTTGCTAGGCTTTTGACAGGAATGAGCGTGGATGGAGGTTGCCGGAGTATCGTTTTTGCTTGTTGCGTTTGGTCCTTGCATTTAATTGTTGTATTAAAAATATACCAGCACGCGCACAGCCACAGCGCTTTATTTATGGCTCTTACCACGTCTGTCTACTCTACCTTTTCTGTGTGTGTATGTGTGTGTGTGTGTGTGTGTGTATGTTTATACAGTAAAAACATTGACAGTTTTTGGGTGTGGTGGGCATTGTCAATACTTCATGCTCGTCCAGGGATTGATTGGTCCGACGCTTGTAGCTTAAGCAATAAAATTGATTTAATCTGATTTGATGGGTATTCAGTTAGAATTGAGTGTGCATCGGCTTACATCTAAAGCTCTGTGATGCCAACTAATGAGCTCAGAATTATCTGAGTGTTGCGCAAATATTAAACGGCTTTTCTTAACAGGCTTTTAAATGGAAACTGAAAAATCTGATAAAAAGGAATTGTTCTCCGCTTTCTTTCCGGTTTTTATTGGCCTCACTTTAAGAACAGTATAAAAACTATTGCCTTGATTGCTTAATTGTATGCACAGAATTCGCTATAGCTTGATTAAAAGAATTTTTTTTTTCTGTTTTCGGCATTTTATATATAGGTATTAGCTAACTTGCATTGGAGTACCATGAATAGAATACAATTTTCTAAGTGACCTTGCCGCGACAAGCGTTAAATTAATTTCTACAGCTTAGCAGTATAAATGGCTGCTGGCGCTCAACCAAAAAAAAAAAAAAAATAACAAAATGCTGTTAGCATACTTCATACATACTAAATGAAATGAACAATTTTTCACGGCCTCCAAAGTGCTGAAGACTTTAAAATGGGCAAAATTTTTAATTAGCGAAGCCGTTTTGCAATTTTAACACAGGATGCGGGTAGACGAGTATTATCCTTTTTGCTGTTGCCTTTGGGTTTGCACCACGCACCTGAGTGGCCCTGCCCGAGATGCCGGAGTTTTAATTAAAAAACACAAAGTGAATACAAATAAAATAAAATGTCCGGAAAAAATATTTGCTTGTTTGGCGAGGAAATTCGAATTTCAAGGCTATGCGCAAAAGTTGTCAATATGCTGTGCGTAACCTTTACTGTGGCCTTGTTAATTTGCAGTCCGCATTTGCAGGGATTTTCGAAGTACCTTACTGTGCAGAGTTTTCAAAAGTGGTTTATAGCAGATCTTCAAAATTATAAAGTGCTGTTTATGTTGATTTAAATTGTAGTGTGGCTCATTTGCAATGGAGCAAAATTCTGCACTTCGCGATTTGCCGGCATCTTATGCGCAATTTGCCTGAATTTTCTATACGAAATCATTTTTCATAAATAATTTTCTTTATTTTTGCATTTTCTCTTTCATTTTTATAGCTCGGTGCTTTAGTTTCCATTTTGACTGTGTTTATTTCGTTATTTACGCAGAGCCAACTATATTATAAAGGCGATAATGGCCAGGAGGACTCATAAATTTTGCGGGCACGAATAGCAAATGAGTGCTGTGAAGAGGTGTGCACTGCCTTGGGCCTGCCGTTAAGTGCTGTGTTATTTAAAAAGGAGCAATGGCTTAATCGCTCTCATTTCGGATATCATTATAGCCGTGGAATGACTGGTAAATAAGCGTTTTCATGTTTAATTTAACTCTGACTTCTTGCATTACTTGGAAATTATCTGCATTATTTGAATTTCAATTTTCTTCCGATTTGTATTGCGTTGTACGCCAATCGTTCGTTATTATCAAATTTTCATTATTCTACAAATTTTGCTTCTTATAAGTATTTAATTCAAGCAAGCAGCAGGTTCTTTTAGTCACAATGAGCCATGCTTGGCAATCTTTGCGAAGACTTCTTTTATTACATATTGATAGAATCTTATGAATAATACATGAGACACTTTTAAGGACGAACTGAATCGCAAATG